>JARFIW010000012.1:6802500-8073294 GCA_036346225.1 Platerodrilus igneus | reverse complement strand
GCGTTTATTAGAACGTCATTTTTCTCAACTTGTACCTCCAGTGCCTGGAGGAAAGGAATGCATAGCGTGTATGTTACCATTGTAAACATACTGAAGTTTACCGAAAAAAAAGAAAGGACAGTAGATATTTTTTTGTTTATTTATTTGACATTCAAAAACTTACAGGAAAACAATCCCAAATAGTAAAAATAACCTAAAACTATTATAATGATAATGCATTCTTAAGAGTAGAAAACTGAACTGTAAAAATATCGATCTCACTTGGAAAATATGTTATAGCTTCTCATTAAATTGTCAACAAAGGCATTCATACCGTAATTGGTACGGTGACGGTTTACATCAAAAAGAATAGCATTTCGAGTAAAATGTGGCGACACACGAAACCTAATGTCACCGAGTAACTCACTACAGGCGATAACATTGTGAAGAACTTTATGAAGAAATAATAAAAGGTAAGAAATAATAAAAGGGAAGTGTTTCGTCTGGTAGCCAGCTAATTGTAGCCTAACATTGTATGACACATCACTGTATGGAAAACTAAGTTTCCATAGAATGAACTTTACAAATTTGTGCTGCATACGCTCAATTTTATGTAAACAGCATAAATAGGATTCCATATGCAGCTGTTATATTCTAATATACTACGCACAAGAGAATTGTATAGAGATTTCAAAGCTCTAACATCCTTAATGTGGACTGAGTTTCTTTTAACAAAGCCCAACATTTTCAACCAAACTTACGAAGTAAGTTAGGTTAATAAGATCGCTACGTCGCCGTCGTCTTCCGTTGCACGTTTTTTTCGTTTTACAAACATTAGATATATGGATCTTGTTCAGTTTTTTACGATGATTAAGAATATGCTAGCCAATTTTCGATATCTCATCTAGTTTTCGAGTAATTCGACTTTAAAGTCGAAATTTTGGTTATATAAAACTTCAATATAACAAAATATAAATATTATTTTTAGGTTAATATCGACCTCCTGAGCATATTTTTCCATAGCATCAATACTCTATGTCGATTGGTTTTCGAGTTATTCGACTTTGAAAAATATGTTTGAAAAATTTTATAAAAAAATTTAATAAGATCGCTACGTGGTCGCCGTCGTCCGTTGCACTGTTTCCATTGTTTTAAAATACTTATGATAATAGCAGAAAACTCTGAATATTTCGAAGAATTTTGTCGACGAAAAGGAAGTTCTCTATCAGCTGAAGTCGAGTCACAGGGACCAATAGGTTGTTGGACCGGTCAAGAGTTGGAATACGCAACTTCAATAGTCATTTCTCAACCAATTTATTTATACCTTCATTATGGCAACAATATCGCTACTTATAACTTTTGTCCGTCTGAAGAGCAATTAGATCGCGAACCATTAGCTGTTGTTCATTGCAATGTTGGCGGTATTGCTATGCGAAATAGAGCCGATCATTATGAACCAATCATTCCCAATTCGGCTAACGATATGCCTACTGTACATCAGACTGAATCTTTCGGAGGGATGACAGAAAATTTTGTTGAACGAATTTATTATAACAATTTTGGATAATTACCTTTATTATAATTATATTATTTATTAAAATTAATTTGTAATTAACCAATGTTTGATGGGTGCTGGGAGCTTATAATATTAAGCAGTCCGACTCAAACAAAATAAATGCTAATTTCTGTTTCTTTCAATGATTTACAGTACTAATAATAAAATTTTCATATAAAAAATAAACTTGTGTGAATTTCTATTACATAATGGCTTTAAGTTTGGTTGTATGGCGTACATGCGGCATAGATTTTTTTATATGCTCTTGAGGCAATACATGAAATATGCTCAGTGAACAAGAGACGATTATCAAACAACACACCCAGGTCGGATATACTGTTAACAACGTCCAGTCTCACCTTGTTAATTGTGTAATTGAAAGTAATCAATTCGGTGCTTCTAGAGAATCTCATAACCTTACACTTCTTGACATTTAAGTTGAGCAGATTATTAATCATGTACTTGACGAGATTGAAAATGTCCAATTGCACACTAGCAGAATCACATGAGCTTTCGATTGAGCTGAAGAACTTTAAGTCGTCTGCGTAAAGTAAACATTTACATTTGCAAAATACATCTACAACATCATTGATAAAAAGTATGAACAGGATCGGTCCAAGATGTGACCCATGTGGAACACCCGAAATAGCCCGTATAGTTCTGGAAGTTGTTTCTGCAATTTGCACCGTTTGTGTGCGATTGTCCATATAAGAGCATAACCATTCAAGGTAAGAACCACAGATCCCAATAGTTTTCAGTTTGTTCAGACGAAGAGCGTGACATACACTGTCAAAGGCCTTGGATATGTCTGTATATATCACATCAACTTGTAGGCCCTTTTCTAAAGTATTAGTTAGAAAGTTATGATAAAGACCAAAATTAGTAGTAGCAGAGCGTCCCTTATAAAAACCGTGCTGTTCTACAGCAATGACGTTCTTGAAAGTGTTAAAAATTTGGTCACAAATATGGATTCCAAAAGCTTAGGAATGAAAGACAGGATGGATATACCACGATAATTTTCCACAGTTGCACAATCACAAGATTTAAAAACCGACTATAACGTCGGACTTTGCATAGTACCCTTGTTTTGAACTATTTCACACATTGAAAAAGTTTTAAAATATTTAGCACGACTGATTTTTATTTATATAATAAAAAGTATAGTATTTATTTGCATTTTTTCAATATCTAAGTTTGACAGGTACGCTATGAACGTAAGAACGCACCACAAATTATATAATATATATGCCGTCGGAAATTATACGTTCTATGTAATTCTGAATGCTACATCCGTATATATACCTTTCTAGGTTTCTTAATTCAGCACACAAGTGGTGCAGTTTCATCCTTAATTCAGCAGCGAAAGGGTTAAATTAACATAACATGATCAATGGTCATATGGAAAACTTCTTTGTTCTTTTTTATCTCTACATATAGATTTATTTTATTCCTTACTTTTTTGAGCTAGTCAGTCAATCCTGCAGAAGCCAGTAGCCTGAACATCGAAGGTAAATGCATATAGTTTTTGAATTTATCCCATAGTATTTTTTATCGCACGTTAACAGTCCACTTGCTCTATACGAAAAACAAGCTGGGAGTTCACGGCATAAAGTGTAATCTTCTCATTGTTTCTTCAACACTTTGTACAATGAAAAGCATTAGTTTAACTCAAAATTGGAGTTGCACATTTTTCTAAGAGAACGTTAAATACAATTGAACAAATACTTTACTATAACAATTAACAAACAACATATTACATTAAAAATTTAACTTAATTTAATTGTACTTCTATTTAAATCAGTACGTTTATGAAATAAATGTGTACACAAAAACGTACCCAACACTGAAGATAAAAATGCTAGCGATATAATATTTTGCTCACCATAAAGATCACCAACAATACCAGATGAAATCGGCGACACAAATCTTGAAACAGACATTATACTACTCACAGCACCTGCTAGTGAACCTCGTTCATTAGAATCACATCGTGCTAAAATAGCCTCCATGCTGACATTTCTTAAAACAGCATTCGCCACTCCAAATGGAACCAACACTACAATGAGAAAATAAACATTTGGTGCGAAGTACAAAGCCAGGAATGTAACAGATAACATTAGAAAACCATGAAATAGTCTCTGAAAACAGCTACTGTCGTTGTAATAAAATTTTGATGTTATAAAACCTAGTGCTAAGCCAGACCCCGACGCAATAATGCTTACAAACGATATTAAATAGCCAATTGATTTTTGAGATAAATCAAATTTTGACTGTAGATATAATGACTGATTTGCAAAATACACCGAAACGGCAAATCCAAATAAAAATCTCAACAAAAAAGTATCCCAGTATATAGCCCAATTAATTTTTCCTAAATCAGTTATGGCTTTCAATAAATCTCTTTTAATATTTATAGATCCAATGGTATTACTTTTATCTGGAATGTTCATACCATAAATAAAGATAATATTAATTAAAAATAATACGGATGTCAAAAGAGAAACATACTGAAATCCATTTTGCAATTCTGACAAATGACCACCGATTACAGGACCGACAACAAAACCCAATGAGCCAATTGCACTAGAAAAACCTAAAATTTCTGCATGTTTTTGTCTGGGACAGCAATCAGCAACTATAGCTTTCAACAATGTTTGTGTATGTTTCACTAATCCTAAAATAAAACGTATGATAAAAAGAAGGGGAATAGATGTCGTAAATCCAATAAGAATGTAGCAAATATTACAAACGAATAACGTTCTAAATGCTACATATTTACGGCCTCGTATATCGCTCCAGCTTCCCTAAAAGTAAACGATACACTAGAAGTTCGAAATTCCAATACATACGATTACTGGTCCTGCAAATACTTGTAATGCAGAATAAACTGCACTTAATAGGCCGATAGTAGTATAAGAAGCACCTAATGAGCGGATGTGCTGTGGTAATAATGGTACAAATAGTCCTACTGCTAAAAGGTCCTAAATGTACATAAAATAATTACAGTTTGCATTTTTAATTAACGCTTACGATGAATGAAACGGCATAAATTATAAAAGGCACTTTAAACATATTACATAAAACTAGATAGAGTCAAAACACTTCATACTTGTTTAAACCCTCTAATGGCTACGAAGTTTAACTTATCTTTGTAAAAGAGTAAATATAATATACTTAAATAACTTAACCTACAATTGACAATTTAAATATGACCCTGATTAGCAATTCAACAACGGTGGAATAAAATATACATTTTTGTATAAATCAGTTTGAAAAGTCAAGGGAAAACACTGGTGTTCTACACGCGATCAAGATTGATTAGATAAAAGATGAGTCCAAGTCAGATAATAAAAATGTCTAGGTATTTTATAAATCGTGTAGAAAATTCAACTTAAAATTCTGTTACACAAACAAAATCATTTTGATTTTCCACTGATGAAAAATTTTAATTGTCAACGACCTTTAATGTAATTTGAATACAGCTTCTTCGGGGTTTTAGGTTAGATGATAGTAAGAGTGTTCTTTTAAACTCTTAAATTTAAGCATACATTTTTGTACTTTGTTGAAGTCTTAACTATAAATGCAACAATTACAAATAAGGTAAAAACATAAGATAGTAGTCGGGCAAGTTATTTACAGTCAGCAATCAAGAATTTGTGCACAACAAAAGTAAAACAAGATGTATTTGTAAATAAACTTTTATAAAAATAATAAAAGCCAGTATAGGTGAATAAGTTTTTATTATTTTTATGAGTTTATATCAGTTGGATCCCCGCAGAATCGAAGCATATGGACACAACGACGAGGGTTTCTGGTAACCTTCTTCAAAGGTGACGAGGGACGGAGCCTTCTACGGGTAAAGAAACTTAATTTCCTGTTTTTTGTATAAACATTTGTGTTGATATTTTTGTGTTGGAGTGTTTTGACTTATTGGGGGTGTATTGATTACCATAAAAACTCGTTTACTGGGGTATATATGCAGGACAATTAATCTTGATTATTTAAAAAATTTATTAATGATATATAAATGTTTATTCATGATACAAAATGTTGTTGTAAAGGAGTAAACGGGTCTTTAAATTTGTTTTAATAAAAATGCAAGGTTTAAAAGCATTTAGAGAAACTGGGTTATAATGAGCTCAAAATAGACCAGAATAAAAATCAATTTGGGGTTGCATGACGGGCCCATCTACTCGTATTAAATAGAATTTGTCGAAATATATTAAATCAAGGACTTTAAAGTATTTAATGATTGAGGTGGTAACAGTTTTAGCAAACTGTCTGTACTAAGGTGTAAATATTTTATTAATAATGGAAACCTGTTAATATGTGTAAATAAAAAGGTTGTATGTTTGTTGCATTATCTGAGTGGTAATTTCATTTGACTGTGTGGGTGAGAAAGGAATTTACTTAAAATGGTAGGTATTCAAGAAGAAGCCGATTGCTGAGCTAGCCAGGGTGAGCAGAAATTAGGAGGCGTTCAAAAGGTAGTGTACGAAATTTTTTTTATTATTTTTTTTCAGAAAATTTATGTTGGCCCAATTCGTGGGGCGAAAATTTTAAGAGCATAATCCCCGATTCAAGGCACTTTTACGACGCCCAATTTGTGGGCTTGATAGGGTTTTAGGAAACTACGAGTGTTCCTGACACTCCAGAATTGACGTAAAAATTTTCACTCAAACTGGTCAAATGTTTCTATTTCACTCTCAACTAAATTGTACCATTTTTCAGCATCTCCTCTTAGCATCGCTTTAATTAAATTTAATTTATATAACTCAACTGTAGAATCCCGTATTAACATATTAAAATTTTTCAGAAATATCTTCGGATTTAATTTTCCGTCCCCGTAAAATTTCATAAACTGTTCAATTGAAAGATTCGTTTGAACTAGACCAATTGGTTCTCTATTGAAATTTATTGGATTACTTTTTAAATTATCTATTTCTTGATTTATCAATCTGAACTCCGTTTCGCAATTTTCTTCAATTTTACCTAATTTAATATTTAAATCCGTAATTTTATCATTGGACTCGCTTTCGTATTTTTCCTGTTTTGTTTTAACTAATGTAACATGGTCCCATACGCATTCTATGTCTTCAGAAACTCTCCCAATTCTCTCTTGCATTTGTGCCTTAATTTCAGCGATCGTTTGGTTCGTTTCCTTCAATCCACTACTAAGAATTTTGAATTCATTCCCCAACTTCTCGCTGTTTTCATCCATTTTTGTTGTAATTATTTTTATGGCTTCTTCACTCCTGTCCATCTTATTGTTTAATGCCATTAAGATCTCCATCATTTTGGTTTCTTGTGAAGTTCGTCTTTCTTCAATAGAACTGGTTTCCTGAATTATCACTATTTCCACTCCTTGTTGTCTTAAAGCTTCTCTTGTTTCTCGTATTCTTTTATTCATTATTATATTTACTCTAAACTTTTAAATACTAATTAAATCTACCTAACTTTAATTACTGTACAAATTTCTTTATTTTCCGCTAATTGAAACTCTTTAAATCTCAGGTTTAATTTAATTAATTTGTTTTAAATCTCGCGATCGTATTTTAAAATTTATTTTAAATTTAATTCGTGCCTCTTAATCTCAGGTTGTATTTTATTGTGTTTTAATTCGTGTCTCTTAATCTCAGGTTGTATTTTTATCGTGGTTTAATTCGAGCCCTCACGTTGTTGCGACATATTAATATTGCTATGCATAAACTGGAATTGGAATTATCGTTCTCCGACGTTGGGCTGTCTTATAAATATTGCTATGAACTCCCTCCAGGAACTTGACTGGATTTTATCTTGAACCAACCTTGTCGACCAATAACAAAATTTGATACGTTACCGCCTTACTCGTTATCAATTTTGTATTCAACTTATAGCTCCTCATTAATTGTTTAAATTATCAAATCACTTCCATTAACTTTATCTTATGACCTCGACCTACAGTTTTTGTAAATTATTTAAAATACACTTTTTAATTAATTAATGTTGTAAATCTCATTTATCAAAAATCATATACTTTTTAATCAAACCCAAAGTCACCAAAAAAACCTATTATTTTTATAAAAAAAGAAGTGTGGAACGTTCAAAACCTCTTATCATATCACGCACTTTATACGTGTGCAAGTCCTCTTTTTGTTGACTTTTTCACATTCATTTATATTAAGCAAATTCAATATTCAAATAAAAAAAATTGAAAAAAAATGTCTTATAACTAAAAATCTGACCTGGTCTATTTCCTTCGCATTGACGCATCTATAATCAGCTAGTATTTCCCATGCATTAAGCCATCCATTTGAATAAAATTTATTTCCCCCAATTCAGGATTATTACATGCCCATTCGAAATATTGTCTATCCACACGCTTGAACAATTTCATTTAAATTATTGCCATCACCCTCTGGACTACCATTATTAATTTATACTTATGCACCCTAATTTATTATCATCTCATTCAGACTTATTACTTCTTATCAATTGCCCCAAACTTAGAATACCATCTATTCTCCCCGGACTTAGAAGCCTTATTATTATTGTGCTTTAGTTTAAATAAATTCCCTAAAATCTACTTACGTTTAATCGGCAATCGTAATTTTCATCTTTGCACTTATACAATTTTTCACTTTAAATTATTATTACGTATCACACTTTATTTCAGAGTAGCGCACCTCGGCCTTTGTTGAGTTGAAAACTGAGTTCGTTATCACTGTACTTGTTAATATATCATTGATCTCCTACTCCGTCAGTGGGTATGGTCTACAAACTCGTCGCTCATTTTAACCAATCAAATCTTTGCATTTAAAGTAGTTTTTGATGTAATTTTCTATGCTTTCAAATAATTGTGGCCTGCTCGCAGTTGTCTTGTTATCAAGCATGCGGTGTTTTGACGAATCTAATTGCTTTTCCATAAACAACTGATGCAATTCGACTTTTAATTTTCATATATGCATGTTATTTGCGCAATTTTTAATCTCCTTTCTTATTAAAAATGGTTAACTATTTTGTACTCATTTACACTATGCTTCCTGAAGCTCTATTTCTTATCTCCGTATTAACCTAATTGTTTGAAACTCGTTTGAATGCGTGTTTAATTACACTTTATTATGTTTACTTACAAAATACGCGTGCTTCCACTAAAAATATCATTACTCGCCTTACCTAAATTAACTAAAACTCTATCTACATGGTGTTAAATATCTTCTATTTACCTAATGCATGTCTTCCTTATTGCTACGATAACTATGCGTCTTCCTATGTTTATTTGCGTCGCTTAAAACTACTTGTACTTTATATACAGGGTGTTGACTGCTTACTATTTACAAACTATGTCCATTTCTCAATTCTTTACTAAATAAATGCAGTTTTCTGCTGCCTAGGGTAATTTCTTATTTCTAAACGACCTTTACTATAAAGTACACCCTTAAACAACCCCTTATCACAGCAATATATATATATATATATATATATATATATATATAAAAGGACAAGTTACTTGCATTGCAGTCCGCAATAAGGAATTTGTGTGAACAAAATAATAGAGGTATATCTACACATGCAACACACTGAATTTTGACACATCGTAACTTCAGATTTATTTCTTTGCAGACGTTTAACATTATTATGACCATTAGAATTAGTTTAAACCTGTTTTTCGTCATCAAATATTACACTGCTAGATAAGTTTATACTTTGTACCGCTTTTAACAAAGTTTATTAAAGGTTTAATTTATTAAATGCCTATTTGTCGCATCAATCTTACAGCTAAACTCTTTTGTCGATAAAGATACTGTATATATTTCTCATATTTTTGTCCATATAGCCTTTAATTATCTATATCAAACTGTAAATATTTCTTAACCTCATTATTGCCTTTTATGTCAAATTTTATGTAAGCATAGAGAAGAGCAATAACAAAATATCTGTTTGTTAAAATGACTGGCTTTGCCATAAAAATTAAGACAAAGTCTGGACAACAGGTTATTAAAAGTTTAACCAGCACCAGTACATTACGAGATTTAAAGAACCAGCTTGCATCTGTCGGTAATATACCAATAAATCGTCTACAAGTACTAGCTGGTTTTCCTCCAAAAATATTTGATCTTTCTGGCGATTCAAGACTCTTAAGTGAAGCTGGCATCTCGTCAGGTGATACCCTAATTGTAGAAGAAAATTCTCATGCTTTGCCAGAGTCTGTACCTGCTCGTCATCATGTCACTGAAAATCAATTTGATTGCCCTGGAATTCTAATGAAACAGATCGTACCTGCTGATAATTCTTGTCTTTTTACTAGTATACATTTTGTTCTGAATGGTGCTGTTGAAGATTCAAGTACTGTAGCGCCATTAATGAGACAGTTAATTGCTGAAGCAATTTCAAAAGATGAATTTCAGTATTCTGAAGCAATTTTAGGTAAAACAAATAGTGAATATTGCAGATGGATTTTAGATGACAAATCGTGGGGTGGTGCTATTGAAATCTCAGTGTTAGCAAATTATTATGGCATTGAAATTGATGTGGTGGATACAATAAATGGTATTATTAACCGATTTGGTGAAGATCAGAGTTTTGCTCATCGTGTTCTTTTATTATTTGATGGTATCCATTATGACCCTTTATATTTTGAATCGCTAGAGGTATTTTTTATTTAGTCCTAATCTTTTAATATCAATATAATGCAGGGTGGTTCCATACAAACAATCTTTCCCATAGAAGACCAACAAATATTAAGAGATGCTGAACAATTAGCTACTGAAGCAAAATCAAGTCGTCAATTTACCGATGTAAATAAGTTTACTTTAAAATGCATGGTATGTAATATTATGTTGAGTGGTCAAGTACAAGCTCAGCAACATGCACAAAACACAGGACATGCAAATTTTGGGGAAATATAGATGTGATTCTGGTGAAAACCTTTCTATTTTATAATTCACAATAATTATATTTAGATAGGGGCACATTGGGCGTGTTTTATTTTTTGGTAAGCAAATTACTTTAATATATTTATACTACTAAAACATGATAGGGAATGTTATAAAATAATGAATTTTTATTTATTAGTATTTGAGAATTACAGTCCTTAATTTTTAGTAAACAATAATTTTAAAAATCGAATATTATGTCACTTCGTTGTTTTGTGGCGATGTATCAAATTTTTGTAAGGACAAAGGTGATATTTCTAATTCTATTATCTGCTGTCAGCTGTAACATGTTAATTAATAATAAAAGAAATGAATAAACCTTAAACCTCGTCATTATTAATTTGTAATTTTATATCTAATCGAATTACAATTCCAGTTATTGCTCTTGGTTGTGGTACAAATCCAATTTCTATTACTGCTAAGAATCATGTTAACCATGGCATTAAACAAGTGTGAACTGAATGGCGAGAGGTTTATGAGATAAAATGACGTAATAAGGTCTGGAACAAACTTTAATTTATTGCACGGTATTTTAGTTACTGTGATTTAATATAAATTGACATTTGCCACAGACAATTCTAGAATAACTTTTGACCTGACGATACCATATAATTCGAGGAAATGTCACTGACCACCTAATGTAATCATGCATGTGGTAAGTTTTTAGAATAGTTTGAAGACGACTGTTGGATATCAATAGAAGGCCAAGATTAATATCTAGTGAAATTTTTACATTAGAGTCAACCATACATTCCCTAAAATCAGAAACCCACGTGAAAAATGTTTAAAGCATTTGATGTAAATCACACCACGTTCTCAAACAATCTAAAGGAACCGAATATGAACTTGTTACAAAACTTTTTTTTGTATGAATGCTAAACTTGTGAATTGTGTGTTTTTGGTCCATTATATAGATATTTACTGGTAATTGCAAGTGATATTGTACCAACTTAAATGCTAGCACGTCGATAGCGAGTTTTATTGTTAAGAGTTAGAAAGATAATTGTTATTGAAATGAAACATTTTTTGAATTTTTAGTGCTTAAAATGAGAAACGTAATACAACGTGGTTAAATGTGTTATCCAGGCATTAAACTTTTACTATTTTTATTCAACATTTCACAGTTCACAATAATTTAAATGTGAATCGTAACAACTAAACTAGTTTCTATGTTTTAAAATGTAAAAAATTTCATCCAATTTTTCACCACAAGGGAAGGTCTCCATGATTGATATTGCATTTCCTCTCTGAATTGCTATTTCTATTCTTTGGGTGAAGTATAGACGAGAGCGAGGTTCTTCACTATGCAATGCTAGCAATCTTCCTAATTGATTAACAAATTGAATAGCTTCTTTACACCACGGTCCTAAAGTTTCCACCACGAAAGGAAGAAAAATAAAATGTTATCGATAACATTGGCATATTTTCTTCTTTTTAATGCTGCAACCGTTTTGGCTGCGTATCCTGCTTGATTTGATGATTGTGAAATATGAGATGGCGCAAGAGTATCAAAGCATGTAGCATCTCAAACAAGGCATTGGTCTTTTCCCCACGGGATCAAGGTCATCCCTTCTACCCTTTTCCCATCATCTCTGCTTAGGCCTATTGGTTCCAAACGAGAAGGAATTTTGACCGAAACGAGTGCCTTGGATAGAATAGAGTTTATTTTTAGGTGCCTTGAATAGCGACCTAAGCCTTTTCCACAATTCAGTCCATGATGACCATTAGATAATACTTTCACAAAGCTTACATTCAATCCTTAGTCCAACTGCAATTCGGAAAGTATTATTGTCCAATAATGTACCCAATGACCTCGAAGGCAGTACATTTAGCCATGCATTTGACAATGGTCGTTGTAAAGCTAAGCTAATAGCCTTTTCGTTCGTTAAACATGGCAAATTGGTATTTAACATGAAACATAGATATAAATTGTCCCATGATTTTTGAAAAAAAGGGGCCAGTGGTATTCTTAAATCTGAGGTCTGTCTATTCCACTCATGTATTGCTTCTTCAATTATGACAAATTTGGTTGGCCTGTGTCTTGAAGACTTAACATCGAGTTGACCAACTTAAATATGTTGAACGCTAAAGAGAGGAATGCAGGCAGTGACAGGCCTTTGCTTAGTCTAATCCCTAAGCCTCCAAATCTTGTTGGTAGTGAAGCTTGTTGGTGGTGACTTGATGAAAGTTGGGAGTTGATTATAAATTCTATTGTCTCTTTGATAGTAGAGTCCAAATGTTCCAAAGTTTGGCTGAATTTCCAAGTTGGAGTCGTCCTCAGGATGTAAGTTAATTTGGGAATAGCAAAGCAGTTTTTTCAGTAGATAGTATGCGACATGAAAATTGGAAAGATCTCTAATTCGAATGAAAAATGTCTTCAATTCCTCTATTTTTCGTTCAAAATGGCAGCGGTAGAATTTTCTGTAATCGGTGCTCCTAGTAATGATAGTTCGTTAATTATTCTGATTCCAGGAGAAATGTCTTGAAAATCCTTCACGATATGATGGTCAGTTTCTCCACAAAAGTATAATTCACATTTTGATGTATTTTCATGTAATCCCATTTTCTTGCATTTTTCGACTAGAGTACGAAAGTCGGATAAGACAATGGTGGCATCTCCAGCTAACAAGCCATGATCAAGATAAAAACATGTGAAACCGGACATCAATTCTTGAATGATTGGTTGGATTGCCAAACAAAACAGCAATGGCCCTCATGGGTCACCTTGCTGGCAACCGGAAGCTGAGGTAATGATCCATTCTCCGAAAAATAGGAATGAGTTAAAAGCATAACCTTGTCAAAATAGTGGTTAGAGATTGGGTAGTAGCTTCCAGACTTGAGTGAGGATTGTATCACGATGAACCGAATTGAAGGCGTTTGCATAGTCTATTTTCAGGACAATTTTCCTGGAACCCAAGTTTTGATTAACAAATGTCCTTGTTGCATGTACAGCAGCTTCACAACCTCCTTTGGTTGCATATCCTAGTTGTTTAGGTCGTAAATATTTTCCCATTGGATCGCGAACAGAAAAACAAGCTATTTTAGCAATTAATCGTCTGAGAGTGTTGCCAATTGCGATGGGTCTTATTCCACCGTCCTTTTTATTTAATGCGCATAGATTAGCACCAAAGAATATTGGGAGCAAGTTCGGGTTGATATTTCCAGATAGTACAAAGTTTACAAACTTAGAATAGTCGGGTGGATGCTTCGCCATTTCCTTGATTTATCATGTCTTTTAAATGTTGGGGTCGTAGACCATCAATGCCGCGTACTGGAACCGTTTGGGAAACTGAAAATAGTGTTTTCTGACTGCTTTTTCATCCACTAATAAGGGCTTGGTTTGAATTGAAGACGGAGATTCAAGTGCATAATTTTTGTAGGAGAGGAATGCTTTGCTATCAATTTGGTAAAAGTATCTTTTCCTTCAACAGCCAAGGCCTCCATAGAAGATAGGATTTTAACGGCTCCACGGATGTCTCCCTCCGCAACTTTGGAAACTACACGTCTGGACAACGATGTCGACTTTTTTTTATGCTGGCATAATTTTATGAGCCGTTAATGTTTGCTTTCACCAGCGATGCAAGTGACTTTTTATTTGAGGCTTGCGGAACACAAAGACAAAAAAATGAGAAAGTGAGTAAATTCATCCATCAAGAAACATCATTCTTATCAACACAGCAATCTAGTACACTAGTCAGTCAATTTGTTTACGGCAGCGAATCTTGCTCCTCTAGGAATTCGCTTCAAAACCTTTATAGTTTTTTTCTTTTCTGAAAGAATTTTGGCAAGTTGATGTAGCGTTTGTAATTGGGATGAGTTATTGTCTTCAAACAGTATGGTGTTTTCTTGAAATGTGGATCTTGAGTCCTTTTCTTGAAAAATAAAAATTGCCGTGTGGGCATTGGACACGGTTTGGATTGGCTGCAGTTCCATGTTCAATTTGAGATGTTCTTATTGTACATTTTTGACAAAACCAATGGCAGTTGTCCTCCCCCAATTTTGTAACTTCATCGTCACTTAGACCAGCACAAGAAGAATGGAACCAATTTTCGCAATTATCGCACAGAATCCAGTTTTCTGAAATATTGTCGTCTTTTCGGCCTGGGCATATTCCATACCGTCCATCTTTTTTCATTGTCTCTTTTGCCGAATGTTGAGAAGGGTGCATGAAAATTTAATTATCTTCATACTCAATCAACAATCCAATAGAGATCTAGAAACGGAGTAATCGTTTTATATTCAAATGTAGATTATCTTCCTTTTGACATTCTTAATTTTGAAGCAATGGCAAAAGGTATACGCATGACATTTTGTCTTATAGCTATTGGTTCTCAATTTATTATTATCGCCATATTTTAAAAAATGATGTTGCAAATTTGGTTTTAGAAATTTATCCTATATTCCATTACAGCCGTTGTCGTAGGCAATTGTTGTCGAAGGATATCTGTTTGGATTATGGAACGAACGTAGTATTTGGATATTGGGTTCCCTTTTGTAGTCAACTACTGAACACCCTGTGAGTTGATGTTATAGTTTCACTTTGCTAATTTGTTAAACGCGCTTGGGACAAAGTATCATTTAAATAGGCCTAATTGAGTGAAGTTTGTCGTAGTAGTTTTCATAAGTTACACATCGTAATTATATTTCTAATATTGCACTACTAAACCCAAGGTTCCGGGTTCGATTGCTAACACAGACCGCTTGAAAAATGTTAAGTGAGCATTTTTCACATAAATACGCCCTCATTCCTAGGTCTTTCAATGTTTACAGGATCCATGGGGACAGGGGTATCATTACTAACAATCTGAATATGGGAAGGTTGTATTCTATTATTATAAACACGACTTTCTGACATTGAAGAATTTTTAACTAAAACAGGAAATTTATTTTCAAAATGAGGCAGTATTACCATTGGATTTGTAGGTACTACTTGACCGACCACAAACTAACTTCTGTTTTAATGAAATGGCCTCCTCAGATTTCTTACACAACTTTTATTAACGTAGGCATATCCTCAATATCTTATAATGCAAGTTGTAATATAAAATCTGCCAATAAATTCTTTTTGATTATCCAAACTTTGGTAAACTCAGCTCCTGGTTGGGATAATCTATTAAACAAACTTTCAATACGAGAATAAATAAAACTACTGGTTCGTCTTTTTTTTTGATGATGAGATTTAATTGTTTCCCAATTGTCCTCCTCTGGATGCATTTGAAAAAAAATCTTCTTTCAAACGATTAACCAGGGAATCCCAATCCTTTAAATAATTTCTAACATAACAAAACCAAATTATGGCATTGCCTGTAAACAATTCCGCCAAATAATCAAACAACTCCTGTTCCGATACGTTACGACACAGTCAGTTTTCTTATCCTCTCTAAAAAGAAATACAATTGTTTAGGGTCTCGGGAAAATTTTATAGATCAGAAACCAATAGGTATAGGTGGTGAAAAATATGAGACTGTGTGGACCGGCGCATTAACCATTGAAAAAGATGCACTGCTATTTTCATTTGGGCTACTAGACACTGTATTTTTATTTATTCCTTCTTACAATTCGGCTTCCAATATATAATGGTTGCTAATGTCTCTTTTAAATAAAGTAGCGTTTTCTAAATTTTCCACCGGCCATTTCATTCGTTTGATCTAACCTGATAAATGAATGTCTTGACTATACTCTCTTAAAAATAGAAACCAAAGAGATTTCCACTAATTCGGGTAAAATACTCTTCATCAACTCCATAGTTAATTTAATCTTTTTGCATTCATCCGACAATTGCACATTATATCTAGATAGATCAATCAAATAACCTGCTTTATCATATTTTGCCAACAACCACGATAAAATTTTTCTTTCTCCTTAGAAAATTAAGTAAAAGATTTCAAAAAAAATTTGTTTAAGAAAATTTTTATTCTAATACTAAGATCCAATGCTACTAAAAAATAACAACGAGTCCTTGGTCAAAAATGCAATGAAAGACTTCAGAAAAATAATAATTAAGTGGAATAGAAACACTTAAGTTACTGAAATTTATAAAAAAAATGAATCAATTTAACAAAAATTGAGCCCCACGCTTGGACGTCAGTACGGTGAACAGGAGATACTGTGAAAATGATGTCCCAGAATTGAATGTGCGACTAACTTGGAAATTACTCCAGGCAGTAGGCATGAAAATGGGACTGGCTTTATTTTGTTAAATCTCATCAAGAGGGAAGGGTGCCACTGCATTTAGGGATACGCAGCTATAATAGAAACAAAATAGAAACACAGAATCCCAAAGTATTACTGAGAACAAACGACCAGGATGTCTTGTGGATGGACCAACAGCTTGAATCTACAAAACACTATCAAATTAAGTCTGAAATAAAAATACACATAATTAAGTTAAATGTTAACACCGTTTGCGCTCTATAAATCACAATAATTAAATATCATAAATTGAATTTCTCTACAATTACACAAGACAAATATTACTTCACCTTTTTAGCACTAACTTTAATCTTGCTTTCATAACTGCACCATACATAACCACCACAATCAGTCAAATGATAATCCTTAAGAATGCAGCATATGCAAAATATTTGAAAACCAAGAATGTTGCTACATTTTGTTATTACAAAGATAGGATAAATGTGCTTAATGCGGCTAGCAAAAACAGAATTAATATGAGCAATTCCAAGCAACTTTGGCATATATTGGATAGATATCAAATTCATACAAAAATGAAATACCAGATTTCTAATGAAATTCAGGATGCTAATGAAATCAACAATTTCTTTGTTGACTTTATACCTAAACTACCCATTGCTATACAACTAAGTAACTATCATGTACATATTCACATAGCAGTAATTAACCGCTTTAGTTTTCAAGCAGTCACCACAGTGCTAGTAGAAAGGTCCATAATTAGAATTAAATCGAATGCTCATGGAGTTGATGGTATTAATCGACAGATGCTTGTATTAGTTATGCCACACTGTGTTGATGAACTAACACAAATTATCAACATGTCACTGCAATACGGTGAATTTCCAACAAAGTGGAAAAACTCAATTGTTACACCAGTTGCTAAAAAATCTTTAGCTGTCAGCTATACTGATCTGCGACCCATAACTATACTATCCATATTCACTGAGGTAATTGAGCATATAGTATACATTCAGCTAACTGAGCATTTTAATAAGTATAAGGTATTACCTACTCTCCAATCGGGTTTCCGGGTAGGATATGGTACTACAACAGTACTAACAAAAGTTGTGAATGACCTAGCAAGCGCAATTAATGAATCAATGGTCATCTACCTAGTATTTTTAGACTTTAGTAAAGCTTTCGATATAATCAATCATGAACTATTGATAGATAAGCTAAACTACTATGGATGCAGTGATAATGTACTTAAACGGTTTAATAGTTACCTGTATAATTGGCAACAATTCGTAAAATTGAATGAAGTGCAATCACAGTTCCATTACATACAACAAGGGGTTCCGCAAGGAAGTATTCTTGGGCCACTACTTTTTGCAATTTTTACCGCTGATTCCCCTACATTCTATCCTTAACGTGTAGATATCATATGTATGCTGATGATATACTGTTATACATGTCTGGCGATATTCCAAATGTTAATAATACTGTTGCGAGCTACTACTAGGCAACCCATCAAACACACAAGCGCCGTAGACTCTGCATAGTTTTCAGGATACAAGAATTCTTCTAGCAATCAATTACACACAAAACGCTCGGGGCACAGCGTATTTTCAAGGATTCCAGAATTGTTCTAGAAATTACGGGAGCATGAGTCATCCTTGTAATCCAGAGTATATATAAGACCGCTAATGAATGCAAGAGTCAGTCTATTCTTGAATGTCTAATATAAATTATATCGTGTAAAGTAATAGTAGTTTTGAGCTTTAGAGGTGTACATAAATGTGATATGCTGTGTCTAATGTACATGCAGCTTGTAGTATACATAAATAAATAGAAGTGTATAAATAAATAGTTGTGTTAGTGGTTAATGGACTTATGGTAGAGGAGTTAGTTTAAGAAGATATTAGTGCTTGTCAATTCATTAGTGTAGTAGTGCTTCATTGTTAAGTGGACTGAAAACATCTATAAATAAGGCATATACTGTTAATTAGACTTGTGAACAGTAAGTAATAAAGACGTTTGTTATTACTTGTTTTAAATTAAAGAAACGCGGTAGTATTAGCCCGCTACACTGGTGTCAGGCATTTGTGGGGTATATAGTGATTAATTTAAAACACAAGTCTAAAGACATTTAAGTAGTTTGTATATGCCAGTTACAAGAAATCAAATTAAGATGGAGGCAGAAACTTTAATGAATTTCCTCAAGGATTTTAAATCCGGTATGGAGGAGAGGTCGGCTAAACTAGAATTGACACTTAGTGAAAATGCTGAGAAAATAGAGGAAAAGTTAAGTGAAAATACAGCCACGTTAGAACGAAGATTAATGGAAAGTTCCATTGCATTGAAAGAAGATTTCACTGAACATGTAAGAACGGTTGAGCAAAAGTTGGACAATAAATTGGTAAAAATGGAAGAAGATGTGATGAGGCTGCAAGAACAAATGATTTCACTAACAACGCGGCCAATTGAATTAGCAAACCAAGTTGTAAATGAAAACATTCCAGAATTAAGAACCATGGAAAGAGGCGAGTCAATACCGTCTAAATTTAAAGTGAAACCACCCACATTCGATGGCAAAACACCTTGGCTCACATATTTGAAACAATTTGAAGCTGCTGCAATAGCCAACGGTTGGTGCAACAAAGAGAAGGCTATCTCTCTAATAGTGGCCTTACGGGGGGAAGCTCTTAACATCTTACAAACGATTCCTGATCACCAGCAGAATGATTACGGCCTTTTAACATCGAAGCTTGAGATGAGATATGGAGATGCTCACCTTCAACAGGTTTACCACGCACAAGTTAAGAACCGCTCGTAAAAGACAAGTGAAAGCCTGCAAGAATTCGAAGCTGACATCGCCAGATTAGTTAGATTGGCATATCCAACGGCACCAGATAGTTTCCTCGAACAACTGGCTGTACAAACATTTGTGGATGGCGTTAAAGATGGCGAAATACAGCAAGCGCTAAGATTAGCACGGCCAAAAATGTTAGATGACGCACTGGCTCATGCGCTTGAATTTGAAGCAGCTAAGCAGACATCACACAGAAGGAGTCACAAAGTTCGGTCTGCCTTAGAGGAACCTGATCAAGCGCAGAACAGCATAGATGAAATAATCAACCGTGTGGAAAAGCTTGAAAGACAACGACCGCGGAGATGGGGTCTGCGATGCTGGAACTGCGGCGAAGTTGGTCATATACAGAGACGCTGCACTCAACCAAAAAAACAACCGGTTGAGCAGCAGGAAAACTAAAGCAAGTCGACGTAAGGGGCGAACGTCGACAGCACAACGTAGTGCCCGGAGATTATCATCCGTGCTGCATCGTCGATGGGGAGTCTGGACAGCATTTATATCGATGGAAGAATTAATGGTAGGGTGTCCGATTACTCGTAGATACAGGAGCGACAAAAACTATTGTGAGACCAGATTTGGTTGGTCGTGGAAGAGTGCTACCTGTATCGGTGTGTCTTCGAACGGCAAGTGGTGAGAAAATTTGTACTCACGGAGAGACTGCCGTTATGTTGACAATTGGGGACAAATTAATTAATCATCGAGTGCTGGTAGCTGAAATTACAGAAGAAGTGATCTTGGGAATGGATCTCATGAGAGAATATGGGTTTCATGTAAACATGAAAGAAAATGTGCTTCGGATAGATGATGATGAGATTCCATTTCAAGGTAGGAGTAACCAGACGATGCAAGTTCGAATGATTTGCGATATGAAAATACCCGAGAAGGCGGAAATGATAGTAATGGGACGCCCGGATGGTACGCTCCGGGAAGGACAAGTATGCATGATGGAAGCAACTGAAGCGGGAATAGGTCAGGAGGGACTTCTGATTGGAAGAACGCTGGTAAAGTCTCGAAATATGGTACCAGTAAGGGTGCTGAACATTAATCCCCATACAGTGACCCTGAAGAAAGGCACGATTGTGGGAAGTTGCATTCCAGTATGTCATATTAAACGTTGTGTGGACGACACGAAAAATAAACCAACCAACGGTTGCTCACAGAAATTGCTGGATATGTTGATACCCTCGTGTCAAGGATTAAATGGCGACCAACTGGGCAAGGTAAAAGAACTGGTCGGACGATATCGAGGTGTGTTTGCACTGGATGATAGTGAGAAAGGAAGGACGAATGTTGTGCAACACAAGATCAATACTGGAGATGCGCAACCGATAAGACAACACCCCAGGCGGTTTCCTTTGGCTAAACGTAAGGAAGCTGAGCAAATTATCACCGATATGGAAGAACAGCGAGTGATTGAACCCTCGAATAGTCCATGGGCATCCCCGGTAGTGCTTGTCAAGAAAAAGGACGGGTCGACAAGGTTTTGTGTAGACTACCGGCGGCTTAATAATGTGACAAAGAAAGACAGCTATCCTTTGCCCAGAATTGATGACACCTTAGATACTCTATCCGGATCTAAATGGTTTTCGACCTTGGACTTGAAAAGCGGATACTGGCAGGTAGGCTTGGAGCCAAACGATAAAGAAAAGACTGCCTTTACAATTGGAACTGGATTATGGCAGTTCAAGGTCATGCCATTTGGATTATGCAATGCTCCTGCTACTTTTGAACGATTGATGGAGTCGGTGCTGCGTGGACTGTCTTGGAAGACATGTCTGGTGTACCTGGACGACGTGATAGTGTTAGGTCGGTCTTTCGAAGAACATCTTAAGAACCTAGAGGAGATATTCCAGAGATTACGGGGGGCAAACCTTACATTGAGCTCCAAGAAGTGTCACCTGTTTGGAAAAGAGGTGAAATACCTAGGACATGTCGTTTCGGAGACCGGAATAAGAGCTGACCCTGACAAAATAAAAACGGTACAGGAGTGGCCTACACCAGCAGATATACACCAGCTACGCAGTTTTCTAGGACTGTGCACATATTACCGACGTTTTATACTTGGGTTTGCGAACATTGCCAAACCGTTAACAAAATTAACCGAAGATGGACAAGAATATGATTGGAATGACGACTGCCACAGAGCTTTTGAACAACTGAAACGGCTACTAGTTACAGCACCAATTTTGAGTTATCCACGGATGGAGGGGAAATTTGTGTTGGATACCGATGCCAGTAACACAGCTATAGGAGGCGTTCTTTCTCAAGTGCAGGACGGACAAGAAAAAGTGATTGGGTATTTCAGCAAGGTCTTGTCGGGGCCAGAAAGGAACTATTGTGTGACAAGAAGGGAGCTGTTGGCCGTCGTCAAATCCGTAGAGCACTTTTATAAGTACTTATACGGCCGTAAATTCCTGTTGAGAACAGACCATGCTGCACTGAAATGGTTACTGCAGTTTTGAAATTCTGAAGGGCAAGTGGCAAGGTGGATAGAGCGGCTGCAGGAATATGACTTTGATACGGAACATCGTGTAGGAACTAGCCATCGGAATGCAGACGCTCTGTCAAGGAGACCTTGTCCGGTAGACTGCAGTCATTGCTCCAAAATGGAGGAGAAAATAAGTGTCATCCATAGAATGGCAGTGACCGATGATACTTGGCAACCCGAAAGAATACGAGAAGACCAGGAGAATGACGCCGAATTGGGACGTATTATTGAGTGGAAAAATCGAGGACAACGACCAATTTGGGAAGAAATTAGTATTTCAAGTAGGAGCCTGAAGGCATACTGGGCACAATGGGACTCCTTGGTGATTGAAAATAGAATCTTGAAACGACGCCTGGAGTGTGAAGATGGCACTGAGAGACTTCAAGTGTTAGTGCCGAAAAGCAGAGTGCCGGAAGTGTTGCAGCACTTGCACGATGGTATTTCCGGAGGGCACTTTGGCGTGAAGAGAACTCTCGAAAGAGTGAGAGAAAGATTCTATTGGGTGAACTGCAAAGAGGATGTGAAGGAGTGGTGCCGGAAATGTGAGTTGTGTGCCTCTGCAAATGGCCCAGTCACAAAACGGAAAGCCCCCATGAGACAGTATAACGTGGGGAATCCTTTTGAGAGGGTAGCCATTGACATAGCTGGTCCGTTTCCTGAATCAGAGAAAGGAAATAAATACATCTTGGTTGCAATGGATTATTTTACCAAATGGCCAGAGGCATATGCTATACCTAACCAAGAAGCCGAGACGGTTGCAGATGTACTAGTCAGGGAGTTGTTTTGTCGTTTTGGAGTTCCGTTGGAATTACACTCCGATCAAGGTCGAAACTTCGAATCAGCATTGTTTCAAAATGTCTGCAAGCATCTTGGAATCAGGAAGACTAGAACTACGCCACTTCATCCCCAATCGGATGGAATGGTTGAAAGAATGAACAGGACGTTAGGGAAGTATCTGGCCAAAGTTGTCTCTGAACATCAACGAGACTGGGACCAATATCTACATTTGTTCCTACTGGCGTACCGATCTTCGGTACATGACAGCACAGGGTACTCGCCCGCTTGCGTAATGCTAGGTCGTGAATTGCGGCTACCATGTGATCTTCAGTTTGGATTTAAACCTGGAGAAGAGATCGTAGGTGAAGATTACGTTAGTAAGCTTCGTGAAAGATCAAATAGCATTCACGAAAACGTCCGAAAGAATATCCAGGCAGCAAGCGATCGAATGAAATCACAATATGACACGAGAGCACAAGAAGGTGGTTATCAACCTGGAGATTTGGTGTGGTTGTATAATCCACAGAGAAAACGTGGGTTGTCGCTAAAATTACAAAGACAATGGGAAGGCCCGTACGAAGTGATGAAAAGGATTAATGATGTAGTGTACCGGATCAGAAGATCTCCCCGTTTTAAACCGAAAGTGGTACACTTTGACCGTTTAACATCCTACGCTGGCAACAACCAAGAAAGCTCGAATGATGAGAATGGTGTTCGGCAAGTTATTAATCATGAGCCAAATGTAGATTTTGAGAGCTTTATGGCGGCGTATGGTGGTTCCACTAAAGCGAGATTTGGCGTTGTTGTTGAAAAACAGCAAGATCTGTTTAGAGCACCAGAAGAGTATTCCCTTGCACATTGCGTAGCTCAAGATTTGGCAATGTCAAGGGGAATAGCTGTTGTTTTTAAGAAAAAGTTTGGATGTGTAGATGAATTAGTACAACAGCAGCCAACTGTAGGAAAAGCTTTGGTTCTTCAAGATAAAAATCGTTATGTTTACTATCTGGTCACCAAAAATTCTTCATGGCAAAGACCTAGTTATGGACATCTATGGGAGGCTTTGCTAAATCTTAAGGCGCAGATGATGGAAAATGGAGTAACAAGACTAGCGGTGCCCAAGTTGGGCTGTGGACTGGATCACTTAGATTGGAGGATAGTCCGAAATATGCTAGAAGTAGTTTTCCAGGGAACCAACGTCCAGGTCCTTGTTTGTTGTTTTCAACCGGTTGCCTACCAAGACCAAGAAAAGAGTGTTGACTGTTATTTCCAACGACGTGGTGGATGCACCAGAGGAGATAGCTGCCGATACCGTCATCAGTCATCGAATTGGCGCCAAAATGTATCTACAGTTACGAGACGTAACGGTTTTAAAGAGGGGGGCAGTGTTGCGAGCTACTACTAGGCAACCCATCAAACACACAAGCGCTGTAGACTCTGCATAGTTTTCAGGATACGAGAATTCTTCTAGCAATCAATTACACACAAAACGCTCGGGGCACAGTGTATTCTCAAGGATTCCAGAATTGTTCTAGAAATTACGGGAGCATGAGTCATCCTTGTAATCCAGAGTATATATAAGACCGCTAATGAATGCAAGAGTCAGTCTATTCTTGAATGTCTAATATAAATTATATCGTAAAGTAATAGTAGTTTTGAGCTTTAGAGGTGTACATAAATGTGATATGCTGTGTCTAATGTACATGCAGCTTGTAGTATACATAAATAAATAGAAGTGTATAAATAAATAGTTGTGTTAGTGGTTAATGGACTTATGGTAGAGGAGTTAGTTTAAGAAGATATTAGTGCTTGTCAATTCATTAGTGTAGTAGTGCTTCATTGTTAAGTGGACTGAAAACATCTATAAATAAGGCATATACTGTTAATTAGACTTGTGAACAGTAAGTAATAAAGACGTTTGTTATTACTTGTTTTAAATTAAAGAAACGCGGTAGTATTAGCCCGCTACAATACTATAGCTAAATTGAACATAAATCTTGCATCAGTAAATAAATGGGTACAAGACAATGGACTAGTCCTTAATGCTGCAAAAACAGTTGGTTCACGGATAGAATGTGGAAAAGCAGATATTCAACGAGTTATGGATTTACAATAGCGTCTAGTATCTGGGTGTAGTTATTGATAAACATCTTAATTTTGACGTTCATATCAACAAAAAAGATAGGGTTATGTTACCACAAAATGCATACTCTGTATAGGTATAAGCAAATACTAAACGCTACCTTAAAATTGAAACTATGTAATAGTGTTGTGCTAAGCCATCTGGATTATTGTAATGTGGTTTACAATGCGTTCTTAACAGAACACTTAAAAAATCGAATGCAAGTGCTACAAAATGTATGTTTTCGATTTTCATTTACAGTTCAACGTAGACAACACATAACTCCCAATATAATGCTAATTCCTTACTTATATGATAGGTGATCAGAATTGCCACTAGCAGTCTTTTTATATGTTATATTGTAACGGTCACATCGTGACGTTACAAAGTTTGTACATACTTAATGTCCGTTAGCGTGGCTTGAGCCACTATTTTGTTATTGTTATATTCGACAGGTCTGTAGAATTTTCTAGAATATTGTTTTCTTCTATCTTTTGGTTGTACAAGACCGTATCAAGTATTGCATTTTCGTACTTAATACATTTTGTAATTAATAGTGGAATAGGATATCGTAAAAGTTATTCATGTGGTGATAAGAATAAAGGTATTAACCTTATACACAGATGTGTGGGAGATTGTTCCGAGGTAATTAATTAGTAGAAGGAAGTATCATATTGTGATGTTTAATTGTAGACAGTTGAGTAGTAAGAAAATTGAAGAAAACAGGTTACGTACTGATTCAGAATTATTTATAAATTTATTTTTTAACCCTTGGTAGCACGGTAAGTTAAACTGGGAAATGTAAAGTGTGTTCACAGTTTATTTTAGGGTTTCTCTATAGGGTGTAATACGAAGGATTTTTCTACCTTATGTTCCTGATCATCGGTGTGATTAATTATATCAGGTGGAGGATCAACACCGAGGAGATATAGAGTACGGTTCTGGAGGTAGTTTAGAAAGCAGTATTAAACCTATGGTATCGTGAGTAGTCATTAAGATATACATGGGTGCAAAATAAAACATTGAACGACGATAGTCGAACTTGCATAATTATATTTTCCTGGTGCATGAAATTAATATCAAATTAATTATTAAAATATTTGTAAGCCTTGAGACTGAAGTCAAATATTAATTAATTTCTGAGTCGAGGTTTTACCAACGTTGCAAATATTAGTTATCCATAGTGCACTTACTGGAAACTTACGATATATTATTTTGTTGTATTTTTTTGGCTTCTCAGGTAAATTCCAGACATGGAAAGTCAGACCGTTCTGTCTTCGGTCTTTGGTAAACAGGTAATCCCTAAAGTATTGTGTTCTTATAATATTTGGGATTCTGTACTTGCACATAGATACATTGAACTGTTTAATTATTGATAATATATAAAATTCTGGTGAAGGATTGATGTGTTCCTATAATTTATTTGTATGCGAGTTATAAATAAATAGAGGGAGGTTTTACACGAGTAAACATAATAAGACATTGGTTGGTTTAATTGGGTGGTTGAAAGCCAACGGTTTAGTTGCATTTTAGGGGTGTAATCACCCTGGCGCCCAGTAATATATTGTTTCCATTAACACTCTTAACCCCGAGAGACCCACGCCCAACGGCTCTTGACTAGCTTGAGGACACTTAACTACTCACTGTATGTCCAGTGTAAAATAAAAACAGTAGTATTACTTGACGCCCCACAATAACTTGACGCAGCTTCACAATATTAGATACAAAAACACGTATATACCTGTATGAATTACTACAAACCAGAACCACTATGAACATTCTAAACTTACGAAATGTTAATAGGTTAAATATTCCATCACATCTAGCAGTGGTTTTGCATATACAGCTCCTACCATGTATAACAATTGTAGGGAAATATTTGATGAGGTAAACAAACATAGTTTCAAAGCTAAACTGCTTAGAATCCCAATGAATAAGCAGCAACAACTACAAAATATAATGTTTAGTGGTTAAACTAGATAGATAATGCTAGATAAACTTGGAAAAAAAATACTTAGTATAATTACATTATGATGTATTAGCATATAACCATATTCTAATGTATAAGAGCCATTTCAATTCAAACTGGTACTTTGTGAAAATAAGCCTAGCTGACATTGTACCATTTAAATAATTATAATATTATTTAATAAATTATTATTATTATTATAAAACCTGATATACCTCACCAATATATAATAATTACCTTACGTGTTGTCTAGGGACAAAAATAAAAGAACGTAGTTCAACTTAACAATTTAATGAAAAATAAAATAGTCTTGTATAATCATTTTGTTTGTTTGTACAATTCTTTGAAAATTCTGTTAACCGAAACCAGGTAATATTTTGTGACTAAAAATTATTTCAAAGCTATTAGGTTTTCTTAAATTGCTTCAAAATTAAATTATATCAACAATGAATTATTTCAATAATTAAATAGTTTTAAGTATAAAGAAGTTTTACATATTAATTTTACTTCACATCAGATCTGTCCGTGCACACTTTAAACGTATTCTTTCTTATTAAAAAAATTCAGCACAACAAATATCCAGGTGGCATAATGTTTTGAACAAATATCTTTCAAATATTTTCATGCTGTAGTGATGAACTACTAATAACATTTTAAGCACAAATAAATTCAAGGTCTGGACCTCATACAAATAATTAATCAGATTTTTACAATGAAAACTATCATCTACAACGTCATATGGCCATACTCTACTATAAAACAAATTCGGCACTGTAAAACTTTACTTAATAATAGATCTCTAAGTTATGAAATTTAGAATAAATTAGTTACTGAAGTTTTACTAAATTATTACAGAACCATTTGCCTGACATGCCAATAGTCGTAAAGGCAAAAAACATTCTGCAATCATTTAATACTTGAATATCAAACAACATTCTTAGCACCGGTAATTTGAAAAGTAGCAAACTTACCATAATAAATCCATATTTTTAAAATATCTTGCTACAACTCAAACTGCAATCAACAAGGAAAAAAGCAGCACAACCTCAAGTTGACAAAAAAATCTCGTCGGGGACCAAGAATAACTGCACAGCAAAACTCTTTTCACAAAACATATGAACATGTCGGCACCATCTCCAGGTGTTAATTTAAATTAATCTTCCAATACGTTACGAATAAATTACAATCAATACAATATACTTTTATAAAAATGAAATCAACATTCAAACAATGATTTTCTTCTCAATTTAAACGGACTTGTATGTGCTGGAAATTAATACACATAAGCATTCGTATTAAAGTATACTTACAGAAACTAACTGCTAACAACTCAGTTTTACCAAACATTCACATAGACCGTCAATTTGGAAATGCATGTTGTGGCGATGTTAATCTCAAAGGTCAGAAAATTCCTCTACTAAAACATTATTAACATGCCACACTCTCAATTGGACTTGATAACAACACAAAATTGCCAAGCTAATTGCTTTAGGGACATTCTAAAATGTTCTCAAAAGCATACAGCTTTTAATTCTCAAATCACAGAAAGTTAAACTGTCTTTTTATGGATAAAGTTTAGTAGCTCTACAACTAATGTGTAGTTATTTAAATGGACGATCTCGGCAAGTTAAACTTAACGATGTAATATCAAATAAACTGCCCACATTACAAGGAGTTCCGCAAGGAAGCATATTAGCCTCACTTTTATTTGCAATTTTTACTGCAGATCTCCCATCTGTTATACCTGCCTCTTGTGCAATTCACATGTATGCTGATGACACCCAGTTATATGTGGCTGGGGATCCTGACTCTCTTGATCAAGCTATCTATAACAATAATACCTATTTAAGTGCTGTGCACGAGTGGTTGCTAGAAAATGGATTAGTGGTTAACCCTAATAAAACAGTGTGTCTTTGTGTAATCTTCCTATTATTGCGCAATGTTTAAAAGGAATGCAACCCTAGATATTATGCCGAAAAATCATATATTTGCTGAGAAAACCAAAAACTTAGGTATAATATTTGATAGCAACTTTAACTTTGAAAGGCATGCTAACAAAATATGTAGTATAGGTTATTACAAACTCAAATCATGTTATAGTGATAAAGCTTTCCAACCCTTTACACTGCGAAACAGTGTAAATTCAAATAAGGTGTTTCGTCTTTAAACCCTTACATCTTTACCCTTTTCCTTAAACATAGGGTATTAGAGTGAGTGCGGGATGGTAACTCGCTTACGTGCATCATTCTTCTCATTTGGTCGTCGCAAAATGAACACTACCAGCGCACTTTTGAGTAAACCGCAAGTTATCGTTTTCGGACACAGCATGCTTCGTCATAGAACATGCTGTCGGTAAGTACATAATTGTGTGCATGCCATATTGTTACAATCATTTGCATCCCAAGTCATACTGGGCGGCATTTTCCTATCAAACATTCATTTTGGATATTATCAAATATTCACTAATGTCAACCCGCATACACATCGTTAATTAATCCGCATATGCCTCATAAGGTCTTTGACATTTTAAAGACAATTTTAGAAAGACTAAATGAAAAAGTAATATTGCATTAACATGGATTTTATATACAAACTCGTATGGCAAACTGATTAATACTAAAGTATTAGTTAATAAGATGAAATAATAACTTAGACTTTTATGCAAAACCCAAATGATCATTGAAAGTGGAAAATAGAAGGTCCTGGACACGATTCGAACCTGTATCTTAGGCTTTTGCAGCCAAGATAGATGATGACAATTGGAAAATTACACAAATCTAAATCATGTACACAGCTATATATCAACCTAACTTTCAATACACAAAAGCAAATGCAAATCTTTTAGGTGCATACAAACTTCAGTACTTTCACTTACACCTACCTGGAAAGGTCTTTCAACTTTCTGTTTAAAACAAAATAGTTGAGCACCAACCCACCTGATTTCAGTCCTGCTAGATGATGTAAAATTAGAGAAATCATCTGTAAACGTGAGAAAATAACTGAATCCATCATGTGTAACATGGATAATGGGTCCGCATATATGTGTATGAACTATTTCTAAAAGTCTGTTACTCCTACATCTAACACCAAATGACATTTTTGTCATTTTACCTGTAATACATGGCTCACAAAATTCAACACTAGAAACTTTGACATTTTCTACCCCATCTACAATTCTCTTACTTATTAACCTATTTAACCCCGAGAAATGCAAATGTGCAAACCGTTGATGCCATTTCAAATATTCATTCCTATCCCCACTGACTACACTATAGCTTTCATTTTTGACAATCTCAAAATTAATTTCATATGTTACATCTTTTTCCAATACCAATCACGCCTGTTTCATTTATTAACTTAACTGCACCCTTTTCAAAAACAACCTTTATTCCCGATACCTCTAACCTTTTTACAGATAACAAATTTTTTCGCAGGTTGGGTACATACAATGCATTTTTGACTGTACAATCTACTTTTATGCTTCCGACCTTGCTAATAACATTTATGTTTCCTACTCCAGTAGCTAACAAATAATTATCGTTTTTAGTTATGGCAATCTTAATAGAATTATCTAACATAATAATTTCAGAAAACACAGTTTTATCATTAAGTGGTCAGTGCAACCTGAATCTATAAACAAATTGATCATCTTACCCTCACATTCTGTTGAAAAGTCATCTACATTATTTTCGACGCTAAAAGCCACTTTTGATACACTTTCAGATAGCGTATCAACCTCATTGTACGATGCTGCTTCTTCCGTAAAATTGCTTAATGTTCCCATGCCATTTCCTTTTGTTTGACTTCTCATTAATCCATAATTACCCCTCGAATAGCCTCTTGAACTACTTCTGCTTTTATTTCTTCCAAAATTTGTACTGTTATTTCTGTATTCACTCGTGTAGTTTCTTATCCCCTTGTAATGATTAGAATTTGCTGTATATCTTCCATTAGTAATCAGAGTCCTGCAATCACGTTTAAAATGACCTTGATTTCCACAGCTGTAACATCCACTATCAGTGGTAAATGCCGTTGAATCAGTCACTTTATTATATTCTTTTTTATTTAATTGACGCATCTCTTCTTCGCCTAGCAGTTTCTTTTTAACATTTTCAAAAGTTAGTAATTCTGTCGGTGAATTCTCGGTAATCGCCACAACAGTTTCAAACGACTTTGGTAAAGCTAGCAACAAGTTACAAATTACATCTTTTTCATCCATAACAACACCCGTATTTTTTTAGTTCACGAAAAACCTCTTCAAACTCGATTATAAATTTTTGTAGAGACTCGCGCTCCTTAAGTTTCATTGATAGCATCTTTTTCTTCAGATATAGTTGACCCGACAACCCCTTTTTCTCAAATTTTTCTTCTAAAACTTTCCACCTTTGATATGCAGTGGTTTTGTCCCTTAGACTTTCTAAATGGGCATCCGACACGCACTGGACAATTAGCGACATAGCCATACTGTCAGACTTACTAAATTCCTTTTTTTGCTCTGGAGTCAATTGTAATGAATCCTTTTCTTTTTCATTTTTTTTAATGGCATTTTCAGCGAGTATCATCTGCATTTGAAATTTCCAGTTTATATAATGGTTCCTGATAACAGTTCAATATTGTATGTTGCTTTACCTCCTTGGGCCATAACGATTAATGATAACCTTAAAATTTTATACGTGTGCGAAAACTAAAACTTGTTACCTAGAATGTGCCTTTTTTTACAATTGACTGACATCGACATTATCTGGGCTCATAGCCTCTTATTTATTAACATTTTGTGTATGAGAATTAAACAAACTGCCCATAACAACATATATTACATATTTACAAGAACGCATTAGATTTCTTTTATATTCTTTAAAACACAATCAAAAGGAATAATAATTGTAACCATCTTGGATCATCTTACGTCACCACACTTAAAAGAATGAATGAATCGTATTCTGTATAAAACTAAACTGCCTACTCACAGTAACTTAAACTAACACTTTTAGACTAAATAACATACAATTTTAGCATTTCACTTGCCAACAACAACAAAACAAATAAACTAAGCTTTATCACTAATTGGCTAAGTATGCGTGTATCTTAGAGAAAAGGAATATCTTAAATTTATTCAATTATAGTTATTCAACCAATTTAACTGATACACATAAATTTATTTAAATACAATTGGGGTGTTTGTCTATCTTAGAATTTCCTGTTTACGTTACGCTTTTAACTAAGTGTGCACCAACATAAAAACCCTAATACGAACAAATGCCATGTAACCAATTATAAAATACACATAAGCAAAAATATGTAGCAGCTCCATTCCACATTTATATTTCCAACAGGTATCTGCTATCTTATTTTCGTGATATAGTGTAGTTGTTGTTGAGATGCGACGAACCATTGAGTATAATAATGTATAATCAATTGTGATATAGTTAAAATAAAATATTTCATTGCATTATTAATATTTTAACTCCGGCATCCTACAGCATCCAAAGTTCCGATACAAACATAATGGTCCTTTTTGTGAATGTTACTAGCGTATTAAATTAATTAAAAGTGAAAAATCGAAGTGTTGTATGGAAATTACAGTCATCCAGTAAAATCACGTGCATCAGTATATATCAAATACGAAATTGTCCAAACTATGAATACTACACTGTCCCATTGGTCTCATCATAAACAGCAGTTGTATATTGTTGGAAACAGATAAGAAACAAACTGTACACATCACTAAGTACTTAAGTCTATCCTTTTCATTATTATTTATTTATTTATTAGTATGCTAGGCGCATGTACACTGAACTAGAATACCAATAGGAAAAGCTTCAGCTATGCTGATTTACAAGCTCTCCTAAAACAATACAACAAAATAAACAATAAGCCTTGAGAATGTAGACTGTTATCAACAGGATGATTAATTAATCAGGGGTTCTTGTAGGTGGTTATATGCAGAATACAAACAACATGCGTTTTTATGGTTATAATTCAATGGTCAAAGCAATACATATACAACTATTAAATAATAGTGATATTAAAATAATCATCACTACAAATAAACCCTTAAATTAGAATAAGCTCATCGCATTCAGCTGCAATAACTGTATCACGCACTGTGTTTTTAACTTAGAGAGCACGTCTAACCAGTACCGTAGCACTCGCTCGTCTCCCTTCTTGGTACGGGCGCTCACCCTACGTCCCCACTACCTTAACCTTAACGTAAAATACATATTTATATTTATAAGAGTTGGGCCTGTCACAGCCTTATGGATAAGTTACAGTATTTTGAATACTACAAGATAAGGCATATAACTATGTGCTACTAATGTAACATTAATCCATTAATAAAGCTAACGAGATTTGCTTTTTGAAGCTCTCCTTGCAGCTAACTTGAAAGTGTGAATAATATTTATTGAAAATGGGTGGAGCCATGTACAGAAAAGAAAATTGGAATTTTCTAGTTGAATGATAAGGAATAGAGATATATGGTGTGACCCTCTATTAGTGAAAGGGGTGATATTACGTACCTAGATATAAAATTAAGGTCTTCATTTGGAATGTATTCAAAAGTCGATTCGTTAAAATGCTGGTCGTTTTCAGTATTGATTGGCATTGAGGTAGCAGATTCAGACACTTTTGATTCTTCATATCGTCGAATTCTGAAAAGACTGCACTCCATACATATTGCTTGTATTCTCTTATGTTGAATGCTCCTGGCATGTTGAAGGAGATTCTCCTGTAATACGAAAAGTACAGCAATGCTCAATAGCCGTGTGTATACATAATTTATATTGGGAATTATAATAATTGTTTCATAATTTACTATGCACTTAAAACGTCCAAAATTATAATGATGGGAAAAACACTAAACACAATAATTTTATTATTATAATATTTAGTTTACATTCGAATAATGTTGTGTCAGAAATTTACTGCAACGAACAATGTCGGTTTAAATTATACTACGGTAAAATGCAAATTTTTATCCATAGAATAGTGTTGGATGTAAACATCTACCGCCTTCTATTCTTAGTAAAATGACGTAATAGTTGTAAACGTCTGAGAATAATGTAACATCATCAAAATGCATCTTCTGTTATGAATTAGTCACATATTATAATAATAATTATTCGATTATAAACAACGTACACAAGCGAACAACCCACAGAATAACATCGGATACGATAATGCGACGTTTTAACCCATATTTAACATTAAAAAAATTAAATTAAATTAATAATTTTACAAATTATTTTAAAAAATCTTACCTCTGGAATGTAGTAGGTCATTAATATTGTTTCTATTAGTTAGGGGCGTATTATTTTTTGTTGATCACTCAATACACTTTCAGTTGAACCAATTTCACAATATTGCTGTTAATAAACCAATTGCAGTATACGCTTTGACCTTGGATGCAACATTTTTATTAACAATCTTGAATAAACTATCCGTATTGGCCATTATAATAATGATGCAATAGCCTTATACCTTATTTCTTACTATTGGCAGGAATTTACCGACTACATTCCGTAAAGTTCGGCGAACAACGGTGATCGTGCGAATGCAGCATGCCTGACAGGATACTACGAATATGAAATTTTATAGAACAAGGAACGACTTGCTTATATGACAATTTTCTGGATAAGTAAATTAAAACCGATAGTATGCCTACATTGTAACTTGGAATTATTAAATAAATTATTAATAACTAAACACCATTCAATAGGAGTATTTATTTTATTCTTAAATATGCTAAAAATTATTTTCAGAAAGTTTGCAGATACGCCATTGTTTTACGATGCCGACGAATTGTTTATGTAAGGGACATTTTGTAGTAATTTCAATTCAAGTAAGTGTCGTATTTCCCACAAAAAGTATAATACGACTCTTCATATTTTTAAGGACAAGAATATTCAGAACAATTTAGTTAGAGATGCACTTTCTGAAATTTCAAATAATAATTTTCAGGCTCAGGCATTCGGGCAAACTAGTAATGAAAATAATTCTCCAAACGTAACTCTTTTTACCATGACCGAACTTACGGCACAAGTTAAGGTTAAAAATTCTAAATATGAATTTATAAACATTAGACTAATATTAGATTTTGCATCTCACTCCAATTTTATTTTAGAAAACGCATGCACAGCATTAAAATTAAAGGTTGATCCCACAGATTTATCAGTAAGTGGAATAAACCAAGATAATGTGCAAATTAATTATGAAATTGAATTAGCTATTTATTCAAGAGTTAACAATTTTCAAGTGAACGTAAAGTGTTTCGTGTTACCATTAATTTTTAGTGCATTACCTATCACAACAATTAATACTAATGAATTCAAAATACCCCCCCGAATATTAACCTATGTGAACTTAGCACCCGACTATGCTAAATTTTTTTTTCCATATATGCATTCGATTAAACTCAGTTTGTACTCGTTTGTACCGCTTTTTATTTCGTTTGTACCTCAAAGGGGTGAAAGTTACAGAAGGGTAAAAAAATCATCAGCACCCGACTTGGACATACAGAAATTTTTTAAATGCCATTCGATTAAGCATCGTTTGTACCCGTTTGTACCACCGTGTGTTTCGTTTGTACCCTTAAGGGGGTGTTTGTACGGAATTTTCAAAATAGGGGTAACACCTAACTCCGCAATTTTTTGAGATATCTTAAAGCCGCAAGCGGGCGCTGTTTCAGAATCGTTTGTACCCGTTTGTACCACCGCCTGTTTCGTTTGTACCCTTAAGTGGGCGTTTGTACCAAATTTTCAAAATAGGGGTAACAGCTAACTCCGCCAATTTTTGAGATATCTTAAAGCCGCAAAAGGGTGCTGTTTCAGAATCGTTTGTACCTGTTTGTACCACCGCCTGTTTCGTTTGTACCCTTAGGGGGTGTTTGTACCGAATTTTCAAAATAGGGGTAACAGCTAACTCCGCCATTTTTAGAGATATCTTAGATGCTCGAGCGAGTGCCGTTTCCTGATCGTTTGTACCCATTTGTACTGCTGCCAGTTTCGTTTGTACCCTTACGGGAGTGTTTGTGCCGAATTTTCAAAATAGGGGTAACACCTAACTCCGCCATTTTTTGAGATATCTTAAAGCCGTAAGCGGGTGCTGTTTCAGAATCGTTTGTACCCGTTTGTACCGCCGCCTGTTTCGTTTATACCCTTAAGGAAGTGTTTGTACCGAATTTTCAAAATAAGGGTAACAGCTGTTGTGCCATTTTTAGAGATATCTTAGATGCTCAAGCGAGTGCCGTTTCATGATCGTTTGTACTTGTTTGTACCACCGCCAGTTTCGTTTGTACCCTTAATGGGGTGTTTGTACCGAATTTTCAAAATAGGGGTAACAGCTAACTCCGCCATTTTTAGAGATATCTTAGATGCTCAAGCGAGTGCTGTTTCGGGATTGTTTGTACCCGTTTGTACCACCGCCAGTTTCGTTTGTACCCTTAATGGGGTGTTTGTACCGAATTTTCAAAATAGGGGTAACACCTAACTCCGCAATTTTTTGAGATAGCTTAAAGCCGCAAGCGGGTGCTGTTTCAGAATCGTTTGTACCAGTTTGTACCACCGCCTGTTTCGTTTGTACCCTTAAGGGGGTGTTTGTACCAAATTTTCAAAATAGGGGTAAAAGCTAACTCCGCCATTTTTAGAGATATCTTAGATGCTCAAGCGAGTGCTGTTTCGGGATTGTTTGTACCCATTTGTACTGCTACCAGTTTCGTTTGTACCCTTACGGGAGTGTTTGTACCGAATTTTCAAAATAGGGGTAACACCTAACTCCGCCATTTTTTGAGATATCTTAAAGCCGTAAGCGGGTGCTGTTTCAGAATCGTTTGTACCCGTTTGTACCGCCGCCTGTTTCGTTTGTACCCTTAAGGAACTGTTTGTACCGAATTTTCAAAATAAGGGTAACAGCTAACTGCGCCATTTTTAGAGATATCTTAGATGCTCAAGCGAGTGCCGTTTCGTGATCGTTTGTACTTGTTTGTACCGCCGCCAGTTTCGTTTGTACCCTTAATGGGGTGTTTGTACCGAATTTTCAAAATAAGGGTAACAGCTAACTCCGCCATTTTTAGAGATATCTTAGATGCTCAAGAGAGTGCTGTTTCGTGATCGTTTGTACTGCTACCAGTTTCGTTTGTACCCTTACGTATAAACTTCCGTCACTCTTAATTAATCGAATTAATCTCTGTTGTGCATTAAAGCAATTATTTTTTTCCTTGATAATTATACTTTCGGTATCGGAAATACTTGTGATTAAAAGATCTTGACCAATTTGGCGAAACTGATAAATATCTGTACATTTTGTTAAAAGACCAACGCACCGTACATAAAAATCTTTAATCCGCATATGTTTATTCTCGAAACATTTCCATCGACATACTAATTTTATTAAATGCGCGATGTCAATGCGTATGATACATTTGGGTTTCTGCACACAGTCAGTAACTTCTAAAAATGTCATACATTGATCGACATATGTACTTAAGTTTACATCGTTGAAAGCAAGACTAATTGCATTTAATAACGCGAGAGAATAGTCAGTGACGATCTCAGAAGGACAAGATCTTTTTAAATGGCGGAGTTAGGTGTTACCCCTATTTTGAAAATTCGGTACAAACACCGCCTTAGGGGTACAAACGAAACTGGCAGCAGTACAAATGGGTACAAACGGTCACGAAACAGCACTCGCTTGAGCATCTAAAATATCTCTAAAAATGGCGGAGTTAGCTGTTACCCCTATTTTGAAAATTCGGTACAAACACCCCATTAAGGGTACAAACGAAACTGGCGGCGGTACAAACAGGTACAAACGATTACGAAACAGCACCCGCTTGCGCATTTAAGATATCTTTTTAAATGGCGGAGTTAGGTGTTACCCCTATTTTGAAAATTCGGCACAAACACTCCCGCAAGGGTACAAACGAAACTGGTAGCAGTACAAATGGGTACAAACAATCCCGAAACAGCACACGCTTGAACATCTAAGATATCTCTAAAAATGGCGAAGTTAACCGTTACCCCTATTTTGAAAAATCGGTACAAACACCCCATTAAGGGTACAAACGAAACTGGCGGTGGTACAAACGGGTACAATCGATTCTGAAACAGCACCCGCTTGCGGCTTTAAGATATCTCTAAAAATGGCGGAGTTAGCTGTTACCCCTACTTTGAAAATTCGGCACAAACACCCCATTAAAGGTACAAACGAAACTGGCGGTGGTACAAACAAGTACAAACGATCACAAAACGGTACTCGCTCGAGCATCTAAGATATCTCTAAAAATGGCGGAGTTAGCTGTTACCCCTATTTTGAAAATTCGGTACAAACACCCCCTTAAGGGTACAAACGAAACAGGCGGTGGTACAAACGATTCTGAAACAGCACCCGCTTACGGCTTTAAGATATCTCAGAAATGGCGGAGTTAGGTGTTACCCCTATTTTGAAACTTCGGTACAAACACTCCCGTAAGGGTACAAACGAAACTGGTAGCAGTACAAACGGGTAGGAACGATCAGAAAACGGCACTCGCTCGAGCATCTAAGATATCTCTAAAAATGGCGGAGTTAGCTGTTACCCCTATTTTGAAAATTCGGTACAAACACACCCTTAAGGATACAAACGAAACTGGCGGTGGTACAAACGGGTACAAACGATTCTGAAACAGCACCCGCTTGCGGATTTAAGATATCTTTTTAAATGGCGGAGTTAGGTGTTAACCCTATTTTGAAAATTCGGTACAAACACTCCCGTAAGGGTACAAACGAAACTGGCAGTAGTACAAATGGGTACAAACGATCAGAAAACGGCACTCGCTCGAGCATCTAAGATATCTCTAAAAATGGCGGAGTTAGCTGTTACCCCTATTTTGTAAATTCGGTACAAACGCCCCCTTAAGGGTACAAACGAAACAGACGGTAGTACAAACGGGTACAAACGATTCTGAACCAGCACCCGCTTGCGGCTTTAAGATATCTCAAAAATGGCGGAGTTAGGTGTTACCCCTATTTTGAAAATTCGGTACAAACACGCCCTTAAGGGTACAAACGAAACTGGCGGTGGTACAAACGGGTACAAACGATGCTTAATCGAATGACATTAAAAAAATTTCTGTATCTCCAAGTCGGGTGCTGATGATTTTTTTACCCTTCTGTAACTTTCACCCCTTTGAGGTACAAACGAAATAAAAAGCGGTACAAACGGGTACAAACTGAATTTAATCGAATGCATATATGGAAAAAATTTTTTAGCATAGTCGGGTGCTAAGTTCACATAGGTCGAATATTAAGCTTGCAGATACTACATTTAATGTCACTGGTAGAATAGACATGTTAATAGGCATCTTGTTATTCTAGGAACATTGGTTAAATTAGATATGAAATCGGTAGCATTTTCAGAAAACCAAACTAGGTTGGATAGTAGCAGGCACTATACGAGTAGAAATCACTGCGAAATTTCATCATTTCTAATATTGGCACTGTTGCACAAAAGTTTACAAACCCTGAAAAATTGATTAAATGTATACCAATGATAAATTTTTAACTCCAGAAGAACAATACGTTGAATCATTTTTAGATTAAACCGTAACACAAGCTGTTGATGGCAAATTTATTGTTAAGCTCCATTAGGAAAATCTAAATGAGATAGGCGATCCTTATCAAATTCTTCTCTGGAAAAGCAGTTTCAAGGTGACCTGGGTTTAAAACAGCACTATACAAAATGCATTCAAGATTATTTAAATCGGGGTCATACGTTTGTAAGTAGCTCAAATTCGGATCAATCGTTGTATTTACCACATCATGCAGTCATGAAAGAGTCAAGCAGTACAATTGCATTACAAGTTGTGTTTGATGGTTTATGTAAGTTAGAGTTAAGGTTATCTATAAACCTTAATACATTGTCCCTACTCTAAAGGACGATTTATTTTCTATTGTCTAACGTTTTAGAACACATATGTATGTAGTTACGACATAGCACAGATGTACAGACAAATTTGGCTCCACCCAGATAATCGAAGATTTAAAAAAATTCTTTGGTGTGAAAATCCCAACGATCTCTTACAAGTACATGTATTAAACACGGTCATGTTCGCAATGACATCTGCTCCTTATCAGTTGTTTATTTGAAGTGACAAAACGTAATAAAGATCTTTTTCCCAAAGAAGTGGAAATAATTAAATCAAATTATTACGTTGATGATGGATTGTACGAGGCAGATTCAATCAGTGAATTACAGAAACTGAAAGATAATTTAGTTACCATTTTAGTTTATTATAACCCCATAAATGCGGTACGCGCGCCACAAATGACAGTTGGTAGCGATATTACATAATGTGAAAATTTACGCGCAAATTATATATGACGTCAGACAATATGCAAATTATTGCAACACATTTTCATAGTATACAAATTTTAAAGAACCCCCAAGGGGTACTTACGTGAACCTGTAGGGCTTCTTACAGGATTACTCCATGCTAGCGGCAGCGAGGCTCTGTGGATCTTTTTTCGGGCGTCGCCTGCTTTGACTAATCTTCCTCGGGTCGTGGGAACTCTTGAGCCAGGTTGTACCCAAATTCGATTGGTCTTCTTCCTATGTAGCGGGAGCGACGGGAACTGGTTATAAGGAACGATAAGGGCAAAAGGGACCTACATAACCAAAAAGATACGATAAGATACCAGACCAACTACACCTTTCTTCCTATTTCGGAGGCAAGTTCCAACGCGTCTCCCGGAAATTCCCCACTATCCTTTCGTCCACACGCGTCGGCGCGAATCTCGTGCAACGCGCTATTTGAAGTGACGGAAATACGCACACAAGTTTTTTAAATTTATGGCGCGAAATTCTCACATATAAAACTTAGTTAAGAATGTCTAGTGCCGATTTCGGCACGTAACAAGTTGCCTATGGTTTCATACTGCAAAAATTTAGAAGCAATGTACCCCCGACTTGCAGAAAAATGTGAAAATTTCAACGCTACTCCAGTCAGTAAAACACTAAGTATTTTGTGGAGCCTAACAATTAATTGTTTTTTATACTCTGTTAAAGAGGTAAAATGTCTATAAATAATGTTTTAAAACATAGCATTCTCCCAATTATTGCCCAATTGTTCGATCCAATTGACCTCTTAGCATCCATCGTCGTAATAGCGTAATTAATTATACAAGAGTTATGGCAGTTAAATTTAAATTGGCGCGCATTAGTTCCTAATAACATTCAGACCAAATGGCTTGTATTTGTAAACAACTTACCTTTAATTAATCAAATCGCAATTCCAGGAAACATTTTGATTCCACAAGCTATAATATATGAAATCCACAGATATTCAGACTCTTCTGAAAAAGCATACGGTGCGCATGTTTATGTAAAGTCAATTAAAGCTAACAATCAATGTGAAATAAATCTGGTAGCTCCACATCTAGGGAAGCTCCTTTAAAAACAGTATCATTACCTAGGTTAGAACTACTAACTGCAGTTTTATTAGGTTAAAGAGTATCCTACTCTTAAATTTTACTCAAGAACACTACTGGTGTGATTTTAAAATTATTCTTAATTGGTTAAGCTCAAGTCCCAGTAAGTGGACAAGATTTGTCACAAATAGAGTGTTTCTAATTCAAGAAATAACAAATGTTAGCGATTGGTATTGTCAATTCTTCGGAAAATCCTGCTAACTATTATCACGCAGCGCTATGCCCAGCAAGTTAAGTAATTGTCAACTTTGGTGGAAGAGTCCACAATTTCAAAGAAAAATCTCAGAATTATTCTTCTAAATATTATGATATTCGTCACGAAAATATATCTGAGCAAAAAGTAACTGTGAAAACTTTAATTTGTACATATCGTGATGTGAATTTACTTCTTACAAGATATTCGTCACTGACTAAGCTAAACCGCATTAAAGCTTATGCATATGATTCAAACTTAATTGTCAAAATCTTAATAAAAAAAATGGTTTATTAACAATAAAAGAACAAAATGAAGCATTCTATCTTTAATTAAAAATTCTCAAACTGAGCATATTCTAAGAATGATAAAGATTTAAGTCGAGGCAAACCCATACATTGTAAAAGTAAATTATTAAAGTTATCTCCGTTTATGAATGAACAAGGTTTAATAAGAGTAGGTGACAGATTAAAAACTCTATTATTAATTTTAACAGGCGCCATGCCATTTTATTACCAAAGGATCACATTTTAACAAGATTAATTTTTGAAAATCAACATAACCTATCACTATCTGCGGGTCTAAATTTATTATTGACCACAATAAGGGAAGCTACTGGCCTATTTTAGGAAAAAATATTGCGAAGTATACGGTAAAAAATGCATAACTTGTTGCAGGCATAATTCTATAACTGAAAACCCATTCATGGGTGAGTTGCACACAAACTACTGGTAACAGCAATGTCCCCATTTCATACTACTGGCGTGGACGTATTAATTAAAGACAACCATGGTAGAAGTAGCGAAACAACCAAATGTTATATCAGTATTTTTGTTTGTTTTTCATCAAAAGCGATACATATTGAACCTATCACTTCGTTGTCTACATCAGCATTTCTTGCAGCGTTTAAAAGATTTATAGCTAGACCGGGAAAACCATTGCATGTATTCAGTGACAATGGTGTAACTTTTCAAGGTGGTAGAACTGAATTAAAGAAAATTTATACATTTCTTAAAGAAAATAATGAATACATTGCTGGGAGCGCTATCGATCAAGGCATACATTGGCATTTCATTCCTCCTAATGCCTCCCACTTTGGCGGTCATTAGGCAACTGCAGTAAAATGCATGAAATATCATCTTACTGGAGTAATTTTTCAAGAAAGTTTTAACTTACGAAGATTTATATACAGTTTTGGCACAAATTGAGTCCGTATTAAATTCTCGTCCTTTGACACCTCTTTCCTCAGATCCTAATGACTTACAAGCATTAACTCCAGCTCATTTTTTAATTGGGTGTACATTAACGGCAATTGCAACAGCAATGCCCCCATTCCACACTACTGATGTGGACTACGCAGGTCCATTATTAATTAAAGACAACCATGGTAGAGGTAGCAAAACAACGAAATGTAATATCAGTATTTTTGTTTGTTTTTCAAGAAAAATGATACGTATTGAACCCAGCACTTCGTTGTCTACATCAGCGTTTCTCGCAGCGTTTAAAAGATTTATAGCTAGACGAAGAAAACCATTGCATGTATTCACTGACAATGGTCTATCTTTTCAAGGTGGTAATACTGAATTAAAGATAATTTATACATTTCTTAAAGAAAACGATGAATACATTGCTGCGAGCGCTATCGATCAAGGCATACATTTGCATTTCATTCCTCCGAATGCCTCCAACTTTGGCGGTCTTTGGGAATCTGCAGTAAAATGCTTGAAATATCATCTTACTTAATTTCTCAAGCAAATTTAACTTACGAAAATTTATATGCAGTTTTGGCACAAATTGAATCCATATTAAATTCTCGTACTTTGACATCTCTTTCTTCAGATCCTAATGACTTACAAGCATTAACTCCGGCTCATTTTTTAATTGGGTGTACATTAACGGCAATGGCAACAGCAATGCCCCCCATTTCATACTATCGATGTGGACTACGCAGGTCCATTATTAATTAAAGACAACCATGGTAGAGGTAGCAAAACAACGAAATGTAATATCAGTATTTTTGTTTGTTTTTCAAGAAAAATGATACGTATTGAACCCAGCACTTCGTTGTCTACATCAGCGTTTCTCGCAGTGTTTATATAGCTAGACGAAGAAAACCATTGCATGTATTCACTGACAATGGTCTATCTTTTCAAGGCGGTAATACTGAATTAAAGAAAATTTATACATTTCTTAAAGAAAATGATGAATACATTGCTGGTAGCGCTATCGATCAAAGCATACATTGGCATTTCATTCCTCCTAATGCCTTCAACTTTGACGGTCTTTAAGCATCTGCAGTAAAATGCATGAAATATCATCTCACTGGAGTAATTTATCAAGCAAGTTTAACTTATGAAGATTTATATACAGTTTTGGCACAAATTGAATCCATATTAAATGCTTGTCCTTTGACACCTTTTTCCTCAGATCCTAATGACTTACAAACGATAACTCCAGCTCATTTTTTAATTGGGTGTACATTAACGGCAATTGCGTATTCAGATAGATCTGAAATTAAATTGGTTGGACAGATATCAGCACCTGCAACAAATTAATCAGCATATATGGAAACGTCGGTCAGTTAAATATGTATCTCAACTTCAGCAACGCTATAAATGGCAACACGACATCATTCTTATTAAAATTGGTTCCTTAGTTATCATTAAAATAACTTACCTCCTTACAAATCGGGACGGTTCATCGAACTACACCCAGGAAGAGACAAATCTTAAGACTCTATAATCAGACACGCCTCCGTTCAACATTTATATTTCTAACAGGTATCTGCTATTTTGTTTTCGTGATATAGCACGGTTGTTGTTGAGATGCCGCGAAAACAAGATAGCAGATACCTGTTAGAAATATAAATGTGGTATGGAGGCATGACTGATTATAGAGTCTTAACAAAATATAAACTAAAAATTGTATGAGATACAGCTTGTTGATCAGATATAAGACTCAAGCAGCCTTGTCGTGCAGGACAAAATTGGGTTTGTCAGTAATCCACTTATTCAACTGGTGTTGATGGAAACCATCCACTCCAGGAACGCTTTCACATGCAGCGGCACTTTTCTAAGATTCGCAATTACTTTTGTGTTTGGTAACTTGTTTCACTATCAACCCGAGTTTCAAAGCTACTTTTACGAGTTACTCGACCTTTTCAATCGCTCAATGGCGGTTGCTTCTTTATCAACTAAATGAAGATAAGAACTCGAAAAGAAAGATCTGGATGACTTTCTCTATTTGCTATGTCAGTATTTATAAGTTATAATATTTCAGGGGGTTACATGTCAGTCACACGATTTGTACACTACATTCGATTTATTTCCAATGCTCCACCCGAAGGTACTACGTTGGCCAGGAAGCGAGTTTTTTACCTGGAAAATTTTTAACTTTGCTGAACCCTTGCTGTTCCAAGCAAGGTAGGGATCTTTAGCTTGCATGACAATACTCACACACAGCACCTCCATTTTACTTCTCATCCGAACGAGGGCGTATTTTTGTGAAAAATGCTCGTGTAGCATTTTTCAAGCAAAATACTGCCCAATAAAATATCTACCCACACTATACAATACTAACAGCCACAATAACACAAACAGTAGTCACACATGCAACACATAATAAAATAATACACGAACAACAAAAAGGATGGTACAAAGGAGCCTGGGAATGCAAAGAACGACTAATAATATATGCAGAAATATCACATCAAGCAAAAGTCAGAAAAGAGTTTTACACTGTGTAACGACAGAATACTACACCCATGGCTAATGTACATGTTAAAGGTTTTCTTTAAATACTATAAATTTTGTTCAACTGTAGCTAGTATTAGAAGCGAGTTGTATATTCTCGCCCCACTTAATCTGAGCTCCTGGAGGTCACTTGCTTCAAGAGTAGTATGTATCGGTGTTTTGATCATGTAACTTGGCTTATTACGCGCACTTAATGCCAAGATGTACAATTTTGTATTAAACTTACTAATTATGTAATTAAATGTTCTACACTAATTTCACTGTTGTACTTATTTCTATAAACACTGAAAAATGAACAACTGATTCTGGTATTGTGTATGCAAATGCCCTGAAAAGGGTTATGTTGGTTCTGTATTCAAAACAGGAACAGTGTTGCATTTCACATCAATAAATCACGATAATTCCGGTGGCTTTTCTAGCCGCACGAGCTTAGTGAAAAAAACAATTGCTTGTTTGTAAACTAAAATAATTATCCCGATAGAACTGTACGTAAAAGAATTGATTTAAAAGCGCGTCAAACTCCTGTGTTTTAATGTTTATCGTTTGCAACGCTCAAGGGTTGGACGCGTGCTGAACAGCTGAAGGTCATCTGCTTTTATATTCTATGCCAGGCTGTGGAAATATTAGATTAAAAACGATAAGGTTAGTTCCTTCTTGAAATAAAACTTTAACCCTAACATGTTTTCCTTTGTATTTAACCTTACCTTAAAATTAAAATTTGACATAACGTTATTTTACAGAGGTATTTAAACTCTTGTTTACAACCAATGCTTAGACGTTGCAGTATATATTTACAAATTTATATGAGTTTTGGTATGTTTTGCATGCAATCTCATGAATATTGGGTAACTGAATGTTTGTAACTTAAACAAATAATTAGTACAAAGAGGCTTGACATTATTTCATTGTTATCTTGTACTACTTGACTGAAAATATTTTTTATTGTTGCTTACTTAAAATTTAAATTATACCTTGCTGATAATTCATACTAAAAAATACCTAAACTAAACCAAACTAAAGTTGCATTAACAACAACTAAATGTTTAGTTAGCGAATTAAACAATTTTGAAAAATATTTGAAAACCGTTACTGAGGTGTCGCTTACTGAAAATACGATCGTCAATCTAAAAATGCGACTTGCTTACTGAAACCTGCTACTGCGATATCTGAGACGGGCCTTCATTTTCTGGGGCTGTTACGTGCCAAAAATTTTGGCACTAGACATTCATATAGTTTTAATATGCGGGAATTTCGCGCCATAAATTTAAAAGACTTGGTGCGCGTATTTCCGTCACTTCAGAAGTGCGTTGCGCGAATTTCGCACCGACGCGCATGGCAGAAGAAAAAAGTGGGGAATTTCCGGAAGACGCTTAGGGACTTGCCTTTGAAACGTAAATAAGAGTGGTTGGTCTGGTATCGTAGCGTATCTTTTTGGTTATGTAGATTCCCTTTCCTTTTTTTGATTATCGTTCCTCAAGCCGTTTCTTATCGTTACCTCTACATAGGAAGAAGACCAACGAATCTGAATACAACCTGTTAGGAGATCCACGACCCGAGAAATATCGAGTCCACGGAGCCCCGCAGCCGCTAGCCTGGAGTAATCCTGAAGGAAGCCACGAGCCGCCATCAGGAAGTAATTCTGAAGGAAGCTTTACCTATTCACGTGAGTACCCCGTGGGGGTTTTTATAATATAATTTAGAAATTTGAAAATGTGTGGCAATAATTTGCATATTGTGTGACGTCATTGACAATTGGTGCGTTAATCTCCACATTATGCAATATCGTTACCAACTGTCTTTTGTGTCGCATGTATCACGTCGACGGGACTGTAATAGGGCCATTACTGACTTTTCCCTTTTTCTCAAAATTTTTACCGCTTTGGTACATAATAATCCTAGCTTGACTGATATTGAACGCTTTTTACACTTGAAAAGCAGTCTAAAATTTCTCGCTAGTGAGTTGATAGCTAACACCCCGTCTGGTGAGAATTATCACGTCGCCTTCGAAGTGCTTTGTGAGAGATATAACAACCCCAAACTGATAATACAAAATCATATAAAGGCAATATTTGATTTGAAACCCATTTCTAAACCTAATGCTTGTGAACTTCGTGGTCTTCACGACAATCTGTTTAAACATGTACGCACACTACAAAAATTAAAAACTTCTATTGATCAAGCAGGAATGTTTGTATCACACATTTTGATGTCAAAACTGGACGATAGTTCACGTACTTCAAACATATCGAATTAAACCTTCAAAATTTTTGTTTAAACATAGAGCGAAATTTGATTCGATTTAGCTCAGAAAAACAATTAAAATTACAATTTTCAATTTAAAGTGAATTATTTACAAGAGATTTCTGCTGGTATAAAAATTCCGGCATTGCTATCTTCAAATTCATTTAAAAGAACGTCAACTAGATCTTTTTCACTCGAAAACTGTAGATCTTCCTCTAAAGTAGCTGCTGACTTCGACCTAGGGCTACCCCTGCTTCTTTACGCTTTAACAGAAGTGCAACCAGTATCTGAAAATTGCTCAGGTCCGTGAACATCAATGTAATGATAATCTTGCATGTGACGAACTGGCGAACTAGGAAGACTCATTTGGTCTGGTTCAACTATAGTATAATTTTCTTGGTCGACAATAAGCCACGTGTGGTCATCATCTTGGTAGGCTTGATCTGAAGCTAAAGCAATTTTTGCTTCTAACTGAGTTAGGTGTTCATCATGCTCAGATAATGTAAACTTACAGATGTTTACTAATGTTTCCGCTTTTTGAGTAATTGGTGAATCTTTACCAATATACGAAACGCAATTTTCTAAAATCTGTTGTACATCATTTAAAAACTCATGTCGGCTATGGTATTTATGCATGGATACTTTTTTAGATATCGTCTGTAAATCCATTGGCCTTCTAATCACTGTATAATAATCTTTCACTAACTTTTTGTTTACGGGTTTTAGGAAAGGCCACGACTCCGACATTGCTTTCAATGTAGAATTAAGTACATTATCCGAAATATATGTTAACGCAAGTTGATCGCTATCTAACAAAAGATTGATTGCTTTTTCCAGTCGTATTAGTCTATCCTTTTTTTTTTCTAATCTTTCGATACATTTATTCAACATATGCTGTGCGGCTACAGTTACACTACTATTTTTACCGTTATAGCAGGCAGAATTTTTAAAAATTTGATCTATATCAACCAAAAATTCTTCACGACTATGGTATTTCTTTTGGTATTGAATTATCAAAATACAAATCAAACGCTATACTAGACTTAACTGAGATTGATGAATTTCTAAAACGGCGCTGCCAATTACTAGAAGAAATCGAAAATGATAAGCAAACTTGTTCTTATCCTGTTGCTGCTAAAAATCTAAATTTTAAACCAAAAATAAACTATAAACAATCGTTAGTATCTGCCAACGATAATAATTTCTGTCCGGTGTGTAAAGCTGTACATTTTATATCACGTCCAGATTTTTTGAAGCTTACTAATAAGCAACGATATGGCAAGGTGTCAGAATTAGGTTTATGTAAAAATTGCTTGCGTCATTCTATACAATCGCCTTGCAATTCTAAGTTTGGTTGCAAAGAATGCAACAAACGTCACAGTACTTTACTGCATTTTGAATTAAACACTAGGGTTTCTACTTCTGGAAATAGAAATTATGCTAATAGTCCCATGACTGAAAAGGCGACCAACCTTGAAGCTACGAATGCTTCGAATTCTCAAATCTCACTATCGTGTTTCCCTGCAAATGTGCAACAAGTCTTGCTGGCTACGGCTTGTGTAAATATAAGGGACATTCACAATCAGTGGCATGCTGCTCGGGTTATACCAGACTCAGCATCGCACGCTAACTTTATTACTGAAGAGTTTGCGTACAAACTCGCTTTGCCACAAACGTCTAGTAGCACTAAGATTCTTGGTCTGAACTGCCATTCTTCCTTTTCTATGTCGAAGGCAGATTTGAAATTACGATCTGCTACGAGTGATTACGTTTTGAATCTGCAATGCTTCATTATTCCTAAAATCGCCGAGACCTTACCCTTGGTAACATTTGAAAAATCGCAACTTAACATACCCAAGGGACTTAAGCTCGCGGATACTAATTTTCATAAATCTTTACCTATTGACATTTTAATTGGCGCTAGTGAATTTTATAATTTAATGTGTATAGATCAATTTTCATTAGCGAAAAAATAGGCCTATCTTGCAAAAAACATTGTTTGGTTGGGTACTTTCCGGTAACTGTCCCACACAACCAAATGTTTATAACATTGTCTGTGCCAATTTAGCTATTAATGGCAACAGTACAAAAATGAAATGTTTACACGACTCTATTCAAAAATTCTGGCAATTAGAAGATGTTCAACCTTTGAACGAGTTATCTAAACTTTCTCCTCAGGAACGTTTTTGCGAACAACATTTTTCTGAAACTATCGCACAAGATGATAATGGCCGTTTTATGGTCTCTATCCCTTTTAATTGTAAACTTAGTAAATTGGGATATTCCTTCGAACTTGTTAAAAAACGTCTTTTCAAGTTGGAAAATAAACTCAATTCTAATCCTACTTTTAAACGTGAATACACTGAATTTATGCACGAATACATCTCTTTAGGTCGTATGTCTAAGGTCCTAACTGAAAATGACTATATATTCGACAAACCTATAAGTGTTTTTAATGCTGAAATGAACATTTTAAATGTACCTGCTTATTACTTACCGCATCACGCTGTCATAAAATCTACCTCTTTAACTACTAAATTGAGAGTTTTTGACAGTAGTGCGGCCACATCTTCCAAGATTTCTATTAATGACATGCAAGTTGTCGGGCCTGCTGTCCAAGATTACTTATTTTCAATTCTCTTGTGTGTTAGGCAATGCAAAATTGCTATTACTGGTGATATAGAGAAAATGTACCGTCAGATACTTATACAACCGTCTGAGCGTAAATTTCAGCAGATCTTATGGCGCGATGAACTAAACTTGCCCATAGAAACTTTTGAACTTAATACTGTTACCTAATGGCACAGCTAGTGCCAGCTACTTAGCTACAAAGTGTTTAAATCATCTCTCAGCACTTTGCGCTGAAGAGCACCCACTAATTTCTGCCATTTTAAAATCCGATTTTTATATGGATGACCTACTTACTGGCTGCGACACAATACAAAAAGTCCAACAAATTAAAGCTGATTTAACTTCCGTTCTAGCTACTGTCTGTTTTCTGATTAGAAAATTTCTATCGAATTTCCCTGAGATTTTAGGAACTGAAGAAAACGATAATAATCTCTACAACATTCCTTTAGGTAAGAGGGCAAATGCAGAAACTTTTTCAATTAAAATCTACTGATTCTGGAAATAATAAGCGTTCCATTTTATCGATGGTATCGCAATTTTTTACCCTCTAGGTCTACTTGCGCCTGTTGTAGTTATAGGCAAATTACTTATACAAAAACTGTGGCAATCTAAGTCTTCTTGGGATGAGAGTATCCCTCAGAATCTCGATTCCAAATGGAATTTATTCAAAGCTCAGCTGAGTGCTTTAGAAAACTTGAATGTACCTCGTTGCATAATTCCTACAGGGTACATCTCCTTAAAGCTACACGGTTATAGTGATAACATTGATGTCGCGTATGGAGCTTGTATTTACTTATGTGTTGCCGATACTGAAGATAACTACTATTCCAATCTGTTGTGTTCTAAGTCTAGGATCGCACCTCTTTATGGAACTACAATCCCTCGACTAGAATTGTGCGTTGATGTATTGTTGGCACAACTTATGCGCAAATTAATATCGACATTGACTATACCTATTTCTGTTATTATGCTATGGACAGACTCTTCCATAGTACTGCACTGGATAAATTCTGCACCGAATAAATTCAAAACATTTGTTGCCAACCGCATAGCACTAATTCAAGAATTAACTGGGCCTTAGGCTTGGTTTCTTATACCTTCGAAATTAAACCCTGCCGATTTAGTTTCACGAGGACTTACTGTTGACAAGCTTATTAATTGCCCTTTGTGGTGGCGCAACCTGTTGATAATTGGCCTGCATCAACAATTAATGTCGAAGCATCAACAGACTCTGAATTAAGGTCAGCTGCTAGTAATAGCCTAAGCTTCTTGAATTTCGTAAATACTGACATTCAATATTTTCTCCACTCTAACTAAACTGAAACTGTAGTAGCATGGATGCAACGTTTTACAAAAAATTGCAGATTTGGCAAAAACCGAGTTTCTGGACACTTAACTACTTCTGAACTTAACAATGCTCGAAATAGTGTGATAAGGATTTGTCAAAACGAGTCCTTTGTGTTATGTAACACTTCACCCTCCTTCCTGATCTACGTAGCAGTCAAAGAAACAAGGAACGAGTTACCTAATACATGTATAATCGAATGCCAACTTTATATCACTTTTTATGGTTAAAAATTGTAATATAAGGGTCCACTTGCCTATTCCAATAGTCTTTACTCTACTTTCTTCAAACGCCTCGGCTACTCTACAGCGGAGAGTACATGGACATGTCCCAGGGTGGATAGTCTTAGAATTCTGAAACCGATAATGGTGAGTTAACTTACCCAAAAGTTTACAAAGTATCTGTGACTAAATGTATTTCAACAAACCCCTTTTAATTGTAACATATCTCAACATTCATATCAAGTAATGCATTTAATAACCTTTAATATGGTGATAGAACTATTTACATGTACTATTAACATACTTGAATGCAATAAAATCAATATCTCTTACTTAACTAAAAGTTCCCTTAAGCCGGGTTGTTAAATATTGTACTAAGCACTGTAAATTCTACAGTTAAAACAAATTGGCTTGCAACTGAAACATAGCTAATAACTTTTGATATTCTACACAAAATTCATAATAAAGATTGGTAACGTTAATAATGTCCAAACATTCCAACCTTAATCTAGCAACTTAACATATTCATATAAAGCATATGTATTATTATATAAAAGTTCATACTTACAACACCACGTGTATGCATGCATATACACGTCCGTTCTCTCGAAACATTTATTCAAAAATTCACTCAATACCTGTTCGGGTATACAATACCCACTGTTGCTCCACTCTACAATGCCTCTGAGGTAACTTATTCTCACCATGGTTGATAATGCTTAACACGGGTGTTGATACATTTTGTGGTTGAAACTCGATATCTCCCTACTGCTGTAACAACTTATGGTTTGGAGTCGAACTTCCAAAATCCAAACGTTCTCCAATCAATCAATAATGAACCATATAGGTATGTTTAAGTGTCATTTTCTTTGCCGCTAATAAACCTGCACTTTCTACCATTAACTGCTTTACAGCTGAACCATTTCGTTTTTTTTTTATTATACTTAAATTTATTACGATTTACTTTTCTTTTACGGGCCGAACTTATCTGTGTCCTTTATCCATTATCCAAATTCACTACTCGTCCCGTAATAAACGTACTAATTCATAAATTTGTTCACGACATCCATTTAATATACACGGGCCTATACCCAATATCGCTACGCGATCTTGTAGCGTAACACGCACTAGCTCTGAGCTAGTTATGTTTCACATTTCTATCTTTTGTCTTTGTGTGTCGTGTTGGTTTTTTTGTGTCGTGTGTCGTGTTTTTCCACTCCCCATATTTAAATACCTTTGATCACGTGATTGTTCTAGCCAATTAAAAATCTTACATATTTCACAATTGTATATCATTCCTACATGTGCTTTTAGGTTAATGGTTTAAATCCATTTTTATTATTGCCATTGCTAATTGAAATTAACCTATAATTAAATTTAAATTATTCTGCAATATTCTAAAGTATTTCCTGTTAATATTTTTATAGATATCACGAAAAATTGCATTTTATTACGTACTTCCGTTTTTGACCTTTCTAGAACAAATTAGCATTTCCTTTGGCGCCTTAATTTAAAATCTTCTAAATTTCACAGGATGTCAGATATCAGTGGATAGGTTATGTTCATTTAAAATGTCAATTGTCACCTCAAGATCAAACTAGGATTGGATAACTATCTTAATTCAGGTCAGTGATAGGTTACATTTTATATAGAATTATTTGTGATTGGCCGAAAATATTATTTGAAATTTGTATTAATTTAAAAATGTTCTTGGGCGTTACAGTTACTTATAAAACAACTGAATCAAAAAAACCCCTTAGACCGATTCCAGTATTTTACAATGAAACCCTTTTCTTGATGAAGATAATATTCTAAGAGTAGGTGGTAGATTAAATAATTCCACTTATGCCTATCATAAAAATGTCCAATTTTACTGCCTAAAAACACTCATTAACTAAGCTTATTTTGAGTATTACCACATTAGCTTGATTATTGACCCATCACTGGCCTAAACACTGCCAAACAAACTTGTCGTAATTACATTAGGTGCTTTCGGGCAAAACTTATTAGTTCTAACTCCTTGATGGGAAACTTACCTGCTAAAAGACTAGAAACCAATACTCCTGTGTTTCATAACGTCAGTGTAGACTACGCCGAACCAATACTGATTAAGGACTGCAAAACTCGTGGCCCTACACTTTTTAAGTCGTACATTTGTTTATTCATTTGTTTAGTCACGAAGGCCGTACACCTAGACCTAGTTACGGATCTTTCTACTGATGCCTTTTTGGCAGTGCTGAAGATATTTATTGCTCGTAGAGGCAAACCTAAAACAATTTCTTCATCTGACAACGTTACGAACTTTGTTGGCGCATATAGAGAGTTACGACAATTTTTTGAATTTTTAAACACCAAACGGTAGTAATGAAAAAATATCCAGGTTCTTACCTAACCAAAGTATTACTTGGGAATTTATTACCCCTCGTGCTCCTCATCAAAGAGGTTTGTGGGAGAGTGGGGTAAAAAATACTAAAACTCATCACAGACGAGTCTTAGATAACACTAATTTAAATTATGGGGATTTGCAAACTGCTTTATTACAGATTGAAGCTGTTTTAAATTCGCGTCCACTTTCCCACTGTCTGACAATCCTTCTGACTTTTGTCCTTTGACTCCTGGTCACTTTATAACCGGAAGATCTTTATGTGCCTTACCTGAACCAACTTACTGAGTACTACTGAAAGTAGATTAACATTGTACCCTCAAGTCCAGAAATTGGTACAGGATTTTGGAAGGGCTGGAATCGTCAGGTTGTACCTGAAATGTAACGCAGGGTCAAATGGTACAAAATGCTTCCGCAATTATTAGGAATTGGTTCCTTAGTACTAATAAAGGATGAGAACCTTCACCCCCTACAATGGTCTCTTGATAGGGTAGTGCAACTACATCCGGCTGCGGATGGCGTCCTTAGAAACGTCACTCTACGTCTTTCAAATGGACACCTATGCAAGCGTTCAGTGCACCATTTGTGCGTGTTTCCTTAAGTGAATTAGCGTTTTTGTGCTTAGTTATATTTTATTAGCTTAGCTTTTAATTTTAATTATTCTTTATGTCTTACTATTTAAGTCCTTTGACTTCACTTAATTTTAATATAATAACTAAAGCTTATTCCATTTACGTTTCATCTTGCTTTATTGAAACCTTGGAGATTTCAAGGAGGCCGGTATGTTAAACTGTACCTAGTATTAGAAGCGAGTTGTATATTCTCGCCCCACTTAATCTGAGATCCTGGTGGTGACTTGCTTCAAGGGTAGTACGTATCGGTGTTTTGATTGTGTAACTTGGCTTATTACGCACGCTTAATGCCAAGATGTACAATTTTGAATTATACTTACTAATTATGTAATTAAATGTTCTACACTAATTTCACTGTTGTACTTATTTCTATAAACACTGAAAAATGAGCAACTGATTCTGGTATCGTGTATGCAAATGCCCTGAAAAGGGTTAGGTTGGTTCTGTATTCAAAACAGAAACAGTGTTGCATTTAACATGAATAAATCATGACAATTCCAGTACATACCAGAAATATTTGGAAATACAATTTTATTTTGTTCATTTATAGCAATAAAGAAGAAATTGAGTCAGGTTGACATGTAAACTGATCCATTAGTCTTCCTGTGGCAGTAACAAGCCTTTGAATTTCAGCACGTGTTTTAATTGATGTTGGAAAGTTTTTATATGGCACCCATATGTTTTTTTCTAAAATAACTGGCTGAGAGAAAACAATTCCTGAAGGAATTCCAAAACTACCTAAAATTTACAAAAATGTCTGATCTTTGCTAATCTAATCATAATACTAACCATTAGAACAAACACCCAGTGAGATTACCTCATCGGAAGGTGCTTTAGCATACCATAACTTTAACAAACTTATAATGGAACGTACTTTAGCAAACGATGGAGGTCTTTGTAATTGATTATTAATAGCAAGTTTGGCATTTTTAACTTGAGATTTAATGCCTTCCACGTCCTGTATCAAGTAACCTATCAGCCGCAATTCTGACTGTACTGTGCCTAATGGTAGTGTAGAACCTCCATCATTTTGTAAGGCGCGCTGATAGGGACAGTAAAGATCACTGCATATAACTATACTTTCAATATCGACAAAGTCTAAGTTTTCAGAACCAACAAAACCCCAAACGGGTGGACCTCCTAGTTGTTTTAGCTGTAAATTTGTTTGTTTTGCAGTGTAGTGTAGTACACTTAAACCAACGTCACTGGTAACTGCAACAATATTCTGTATGCGAACCGCAGCACATGCATCAATTAAAATTGTAGCATTAAAGCAAGAAAGGAAGTTTAGAGCTACAATAATCTTCAAATCCCTTCGTCCATAACCATTTATAGCATCTGATAGTTCATACATATCAGAAACATTTTTTATTAACCAATCCATTTCATCTAAATTTCTGCTGCTTCTGAAAAATACGCAATAAGGAATATGTAAGTGAGTAAAACACTATGAGAATTTTCAAACATTCATCTAGTTAGTCAATTAACGCAAAGTATGAATAAAATAAATGAAGGCAGAATATGCAGAATGAACTTTCAGTACATTAGTTCTAAAATAATTTTTAGTCATTTTTTGTTTTCTCTGAAGTTATCAATGATATAAATAAGTTTTGAAAAATCTTAAATTCCTTTGGTTGAAATAGAGAAAGATTTGTTTTTAATTCTGATTGATTCAGATTTAAAATCAAATTTAGCCTATAACAGTGGCAGTTTCTATTAACCCTTTTGTTGCAGAGTTAAGGATCAAACTGCACTACATGTGTGTGTGTGTGTATGTATGTGTGTGCGTGCTTATGTGCATGAGTGAGTGCGCGTGGGTGTGTGCGGGTATGGGTGGGGGTGGGATGGGTGTGTTTGCAAGCATGCGTGCGTGGGTATGTGGGTGGGTACATGCGTGCGTGCATGCGGGTGCGGGTGTGTGGATGCGTGCGTGTGGGTGTGCGTGCATGCGTGTGTGTGTGTGGGTGCGGGCGGGCGTGGGTGTGTGTGCGTGAGTGCGCGCGTGCGGGTGTGGGTATGGGTGGGTGTGTGGGTGTGCGCGCGTGCGTGTTGGCGTGGGTGTGGGTGGGTGCGTGCGTGTGTGCGTGCGGGTGTGTGTGTGGATGCGTGCGTGCGTTCTGGTGTGTGTGGGTGTGTGTGCATGCGCGTGTGCGTGCGTGCGAGTGCGGGTGCGTGTGGGTGGGAGGTGCGTGCATGCGTGTGGGTGTGGTTGTGGGTGGGTGCGGTTGTGTGTGTGCGGGCGTGTGGGTGCGTGCGTGCATGCGCGCGTGCGTGTGTATCTGCATGTGCATGGTATTAACATATTTTTACCTTTTTAATCTTCTTTGGGAATTAAACCACTCATAGTTTTTAAAGTCATGTTAGTTACGTTTCGATCCATGACTAGGATTGTTGTCAAAATAATAAAACTTCAAGTTTGACATTTATGACATAAATTGAAGGTGACTTTGATTTATTTATGTTCGAAATATTTGGTTTGAGTACACTAGGCAAAAATTTTTAAAGTTTAAAAGAATGATTGCCTTCAATTCAATTCAATAACTTGAGGATTGGAAAACATTTTTTAACATGTTTCTATTTATACAATCGAGAGGATGGTTATAAAAGAAGTGTGCGATTACGTTACTGTAAGGCTTAAGCAGTCGTTCTTTATATTTATTTTAAGGGGGAAAAATCATTATGATTTAGGCTACTTCTTTGGTAGATTTTAACATGGTTCTGAGACGACCCTATGGCGGGTTTACACTTGTCGGATACCAATGTTGTTCTATGAATATTTTATATGGTTCAATGAAAATTTATATATATATATATATATATATATATATAAAAGCAATTCGCAATCTAAAATTACACCAGTTTAGAAACAGACCCGACAAAATCAATTGAAAATAAAATATACTAAACTCTATTTAAATTTAAAAATGAATTCAAAGACAAAGAAAGAAGTAAACTGGTCCCACATTACAGTAAACCACCCCACTTTTACGGTCTACCAAAAATTCATAAAAAAGACATTCCTTTAAGACCTATCGTAATCTTCATAGATTTACCATGCCATAATTTAGCAAAATTTCTCCTTAAAATTATAAATCCATTAGCAGGCAAAATGGACTCTTTCATAAAAAACAACCAACATTTTTTAGAAAAATTATCAAACATAAAAATTGAAAATACACACACAATGGTAAGTTTTGGTGTAGTAAATCTCTTCACAAATGTCCCTATAAACAAAATGCTTAATATTATAAAAAACAAACTAAAAACAGATGGCAACCTTAAAGAAAGAATAAAACTAAGTATATCATCGATTATGGAATTACTTGGTTTATGCGTCAATACCACATATTTTCAAATAAGTGATCAATTCTACAAACAGAGCTTCGGAATGGCAATGGGAAGTCCACTACCTCCAATCTTTAGTAATATATTCATGGAGGAATTCGAAAAAGATGTAATATTCACACAAGAATTGAAACCACTAATTTGGTGGAGATACGTAGATGATGTCTATGCTATTTGGCCTCATAATACAGAACTAATTAAAAACTTTGTACAGTCAATTAACGAAATAGAACCAATTATTAAATTCACATATGAATTAGAACAACATGGAAAACTTCCGTTTTTAGATATTCTAGTTAGCAAGAACGATACAACAACTAATACATCGGTATACAGAAAACCAAAGCACACAAACAGATACTTAAACTTCGATTCAAACCACCCACAATGTGTCAAACGAGGAATTATCAAAACCATGTATGATAGAGCAAAATTAATATCATCAAACGAAGAAATTTTAAAGAAAGAGAAAGACCCAATTAGATGTACACTAATAGAAAACAAATATCCTAAAAGAATAATAGAGAAAGAAATGAATAAAAACCCTAAAAATAAAGAAAAGAAAACGAAAACAACGATACACACCAAAAAATGCTCTCAATACCATACATAAAAAGATTCTCCGAAAAAATCTAAAGAATAGGAAACAAATTCAGAATTAAAACAGTATTTAGAACCAACAATACACTAAGAGCACAATTAACAAAAACAAAACCCAAAAACGCAATACAAGGTTCAAAAAACTGCATCTACAAAATACTGTGCGAATGTAACAAGTTTGATATAGGGGAAAGTTCCAGATCATTTGAAGTTCGATTAAAAGAACATCAATCATATATAAAAAATAGAAAATTTGAAAAATCCATGATTTGCCAGCCATAAAATAAAATGGGAGGACGCAAAAATTATCGACAAAGAAGAAAACCACCAAAACGCAAAATCAAAGAAGCTGCTTATATAACCCTACATAAAAATAACTGCGTAGCAAACGAATCCGTGACTTTCAGTAAACAATGGATTCCATTACTAAAAGAAATAACAAATGAAAATCAAATGCCCACAATATCTAGGTAGCATTGCAAGTTTTTCCTGGGTTTTCCTTGCAATATTAATTTGAAATTCAGCCTATATACATGATTTCTATTTATACATACAATAACTAATTACATAACAATAAGCATATTAGCAACCCCTGTAAAACAGCATTGGTATCTGAGAAGTGTAAACCCGCAATAGGGTTACCTCAAAACCATATACAATCTCCGTTAAACAGTATTGGTATCTGACAAGTGTAAACCCGCCATAGGGTCATCTCAGATCCATATACAATCTTCATTGAACAATATTGGTATCTGAATAGTATAAACCCGTCTTAGGGTCGCCTCAGAATCATATAAAATATTCATATAACAACATTGGTATCTGACAAGTGTAAACCCGCCATAGGGTCGCCTCAGAACCATGTTAAAATCTACCAAAGAAGTAGCTTAAATCATAATGATTTTTTCCCCTCAAAATAAATATAAAAAACGACTGCTTAAGCCTTACAGTAACGTAATCGTACACTTCTTTAATAACCATCCTTTCAATTGTATAAATAGAAACATGTTAAAAACTGTTTTCCAATCCTCAAGTTATTGAATTTATATAAAATTCACCAATAAAATTAATCGGCTGATTTCACGTTAAGCGTATTGGCTACCTAAAAAAAGTCGGTCCCAGGCCGCAACACAAATTGAAGGCAATCATTCTTTTAAACTTTAAACATTTTTACCTAGTGTACTCAAACCAAATATTTCGAACATCAATAAATCAAAGTCACTTTCAATTTATGTCATAAATGTCAAACTTGAAGTTTTTATTATTTTGACAACGATCCTAGGTCATGGATCGAAACGTAAATAAACATGATTTTAAAAACTATGAGTGGTTTAATTTCCAAATAAGATTAAGAAAAATGCTAAACAAACCACAACAAACATACAGGGAATATTTTTACCTTTTAGTATCTCCAACTATTATTAATATTTCACAGTCTTTTATAGCATGTTGTAAACTATTGGCCACAGTCACAGTTTCATTACCATTAGTTGCCAATGTTTCAATGTTATAAATAATCTCCTCCAAATATTTCATGTTCTTATTATCGTCTATATTAGAATCGAATAATTTAATTGAAATTCCATTTGGCATTTGTAATTCATTCAATTTCAGGAGTTCTGGTAATAATAAAGTAGTGATAGAAGCAGTATCTCCATAAATACAAACGTGTCTTATATTCTTCACTTTTGATTTTTTACGTTTTTCTTGGTCTTTATAATACTGCATATTATCTTTGATCATGTTTTGTAAATCTGCGGGGCTAATTCTTGACTCGAGACCATAATAATCATAACAATATTCCCAAAATTCACTTAAATCACCTACATAAAGAGGTGTTCCACCTCTCATCGCTAGTTCTTTCCATATTAATGGAGATTTTGTATGGTGCCATTTATATTTATGATTTATTGAGTTAAGCCAATGCTAAAAATTGAAAGTTGGTATATGACAATTTATAAGCAATGCCTTTCTACTTACTATTTTTCTACATAATATTAAAAGTAACAACAAAAAATTGTATTATAGTCAATATCGACGATGAAGTGCCAATACCTCCTATCTATTAAATAACAGATTTCACACAAGAAGAAAAAAACGTTTTACAATTTAATCGAATATCGTATGGTTTTAACTAGTGGTATAGAATTACTTTCAAAAATTCACTGTCGCGGAATAACAAGGTCGTCTTTTTTACTTTTTGTGTAGTTAGGAGGTATTGTCTTTAACATAAGTTATCATTATAATACTATTGTAAGTTAGGAGATAATGATTTTTAAACGAAGTTAATAAAAAACCAAATTTATTTTCTTCACACAACAAAATTAATGAAAAAATTAAAACTTATAATAAGTATGCATTTAGTTGAAAGGCAGATTATCATAGTACATGTGACAGTCCGATAGAAGAACTGCCTTTAACTGTTGTAGATGATTAAATTTTGTGGAGGAAATAGGAAGTGGAGCATGACCTAAACTTGTGTAGCTAACTTCTTCAGTAATCTTTTTAGCTCTTAAAGGAAAATCTTTCCAGTATTCGTCAAAACCTAGTTTTACGTTAATAGTTCCAGTATCAAGATTGTACTTTATGACCCGAATGTCAACAACTGTTGGATCTCTTGCTTTACGACCCGGCGTTAGACTTGAATATCGCCAAGTTGTGGAATTGGCATAATCTTTGACAAAACTATAATCAACATCTACAACTTCATAAAGAAACGGATGTTTACGAGCTTCTCTGGTAGAAGAAATGTAATCACTTGGAAAGTGAATTGATCTGTTTTTCAGCCGCCTCTCTATTGAACTGTCGACCGAGTCACACTCCATTTGAGTGTGGCCCGGTTGCAGAAATTTTGGCACAACTGCTTAAGATATTATTTCGGTTTTGATACGTGCAACCGTCAGAATATATTACTATTGGTAGCTGTTTAGACAAACAATATCGCTCTAAATAATCAACGATAAACGTTGCGAAAGTGCTTGCTCTTAAATCGGCAGCCGTTTCAACAAACCAGTAACAAATAGTGTGAAAGGTTGTTAAATTATACATCGTGAAATTGTGACACGTTAATTTTGTTTGGAAATATAAAGCACTTGCTGTCAAATATGGACAAACTTTAAACCTTCCAAATCCATTGTGAGTAGAATAAACTCACCAGCTGCTGCTTTATTCTTATCATTTTTTCTTTCTTGTCTTGCTCGGTCTTTGCGATTTATGAGTTTGATAGTCGCTGTCTCGTTGTCATTTATATTCCCAGCTGAATGGCCAACACAAACATCACACATGTCCTTTTTCAAAACATATATCGAGATGCCTTTTCAAATGTGAAACAGCAGACCACCGGCTCTTCATTTTTGGTACAGTATTTTTTGTAGGAATATATAAAGTTGTGATGGAATGGAAAAATGGTTCTAAAAACAACTTGTTGTATCCTTTCTGTTGTAATGTAAAGGCAGTTTCGGGATATTATCTAAAAAAGTGTGCAACGTCAGTAGTTTTCGTGCTATTCGTCGTCTCGATTGGTTTTGTATTTCTTTACATGGAACCGTACCGAAATTTGACTGCTTTACCCACGATTGTACAGTGAATGTTCATAGGCAAAGTGTATTCAAAAACATAAATCTGCATACTTGCACCTTCTGAGTAGAAGAAGTGTTAAGTGGTAAAAAATAATGTAAAGTTTTCGAACGCCTTGATTCATTTTCGGAAGTTTTTCTAGCTACATTGCTGCGATTAACCAGGCCAGCTATATAAACTTTCCTTTGATCCCAATTCAGGGTATTACAAAAATTATCAAAAATTTTCTGGCCGCCTCTTTACATATAAGTAAAATCACTTCCTCGGAAGTTGAAGGATGCATCGGGATACTCAAGAATAAAGCTACCCTTGGAGTGGACCAGATCCCGCCATTTACTTTGAAGGACCGTGCCTCTGTTTTTGTCTGCCCTTTGCCTTGCATTTTTAACCTTTTACTTAAAACTGCCATCTTTTCATCAATCTGGAAAACCTCTGTAAGTTGTCCTATCTTAAAAAAAAGGGGTGCAAACAATGTTTACCAACTATATGCCTGAATTGATTTACAAAACAAAATATTCACTTTTATTTCACGCTTTATATCACCAAATAAAAGATCAACTACTTCTAACCTAGTTCTAATTACATAATACATCTTTGAGTGCTTGGATGTTAGCGGACAAGTTGCTACGTACCTAGACGTAGCCGGAAGAAAAGTAAATTCCAGGCTAACTATCAAACGCGGAGAGTGGGGGGGATTCACCTAAATACCAAAAAAAACACCAAAGAAACATCGCCCACGATTATCTATTAACACATAAAAATAAATAAAGGATTCTGTACAAACAAGCAAAAAGAAAATAAATTAAGTGTTATTATTTCACAGCAAACCATTATATTGTAGGGACAATTTAGGAATTTAGATATGAAGTGCGCATCTCGTATTTCACACAAAATAAAATTAATCAGTAGTAAATAAACCTGTGAGAGGTTTTGTCAAGCGTTTTTAAAATTGCACCTAATACTTTTTGTAAAATAAACTAATCAGTATGTAACATCTCCTTTTAATTCAAATTAAAAGTAAATACTATAAGGACATGTGGCCCGACCACATGGCACCGCACGGCAATGTGGGCGCTTATGATTTATAGTCACCGTCAATAAATATGCTGAGGCATCGCCAGATTGAAATAGCCCGCCATCTTTTTATCAAAACATAGGGGTTTTACGGCTTAAATAAATAACTAATCAAAATTCTATTCAGGAAGTTTTGTAAATCACGATTTTTAGAATAATTTGATAACAAGTTCGTGTGAGGGAGAGTTAAATTACGTTAGTTAATAGTAATAAATATTTTCATAAATTTATTGCCAGCATGTTTAAGTAGGTCAAATTTAAACGTAGTTTGTAAATAAGGAAATAATAGTAGGATATTATGTAGGAAACTGGACCTTAAGACATCAATAAGGGGGCTTGCAGAAGGAAACTGATAGGTTAAGGGTACCCCGAAGTTATTTATGAACACTTTAAAGCTCCAGAAAGCATAACAAAGAACCGAAAATTGATAAATACCAGCGTGTATTCAGTTTAAGAAGGTTATTATTTTGATTCTCATATAAAGTAGTAAGAAACCATTCGCTAGTCGTTGATTATTAGAATATTAGAAAAAAAAGAAGCTTTTATCTCGAGGGTATCCTCGAGTGAATACAAAGGGTGATTAATATTTCGTTGACCTCATCGAGAGCGGTTCAGTTCCATTTTTAAGCGATTTATCATCCCAAGGTGTTACTGATTAAATAAATTGTGAGCGCGATTAACGGTCTAAATAAACTGATTTCACTAAATCAGATTGTGGGAGCGAGCACGTATAATAAAACATCAGGTACCCCGTCATTTTCACTTTCAATGTACTGAAAGTAAAGGTATTTGTAAACTTAACTAAATACCGTTAGCCCGACAAAGCAACCCTGCGGTGTGACCTTTAGCAGGTAGTTGTTGGCATAGCCACTTTACACATTGTTAGAATAGAAAGTGTTTCGTGCGAGGACCATAAACTACACAAATACCGCGAGTATGTTACAAACAACGGTGCCACACGTCAACCAGGACACTGGCCCAGGCTCTTGAATTTGCACTTGATCTTATACGCAACGCTGGTGGTGAAAAGCGGCGCACGTAATGTAAGTAATATTAAATTGACCCTTAATGCGATTTATGACATACTTGTCTGTAGTATACAAAATAACTAGGTTAAGAGTATTTAGTTAGAGAATTAGGTATTTACAGAAACAGATCCGTGGTGTATTTTGTTTTTACATTCGAATAAAGAAGTTGCTTGTAAAGTGTTATTTTTTCTAAAAAAGTTTGAATACAGTTAGGTAAAAGCTTGTAAGTGGCTCACGAACAAGTACTGGAAGCCAGGGTAAAGCTTTTTAAAAATTGAAATTCTGAAAAAATTTCAGGGGTTAGAAGCATCCCCTACCGTGTTTAATAAGGGATTATGATTATCTTTTAGAAATACTCTGTTGCAGGGTTGTTATACAAGAAAGAGTAATAGGCTCAAGAGCTTATTTTTATATTGAAACTGTAGGTACCCGTTTTAGGTGGTTATTTGTCACCGATACAAATAAAAACAAACCAATATTAAACAAAGGGAGGCATTACAAGTAGGAAAGAATTAATGTGTTAACTTTTGTCAAACATCTTTTAAATCATAGATAGTACCGTTTGTAATATAAACCAATCAGCATAAAAGAATAAGCGTATGTCTGTCCAACATTTTTAACAAAGGTACCTCGCACCTGTAGAGCGATAATATCGATTAGCAGCAACGAACAATAGTTCTACAATATCACGTTTCTTGTCACGTAACTACACCAAACGTTGATGCGGAATATGCCATTGACACACACAAAAGAAAACGAGTTGCATGCCTGTAAGTATCCGGATACTTAGCTCGCAAGCCGTCGGGGGGAGTCAGCGCAGGGAGTCAGGATCTATTTATTCTGCTACCATAACTGCAGTAGCGGTCTATGGACAAAAGCAGTTGGTTTACAGACAAAAGCAGTTGGTCTACAGAAAGAAAGAACCAATTTGGCCTCCAGCTAAAAAAAGCTAAAAAGAGAATCTGATTAGAATGGGTACGCACGGGGAGACTCATCAGTGCACTCAAGACACCTCCTAGTTGTCGAACAGAAAAAAAAACAAACTTGTATTGCTTTTGAAATACGGTGACGAATAATGTAGAAAATATTTCGACGTACAAGCTGAAGAATCAAATTCAACAATGGTTCAAATAACACGAATTCGAAATGCAAATCCTCGCTTATCGAAGCGCGATTGAAACTGGAAAGGCCGGGTTTTATCGGATAGCGCGCCACCTTATTTCAACAAGTCTTTACATTGGAACAATAGAGAAACCCATTATACATGGTCGTAATGTATACTAAGATAACGGGTACCTAAACAAGATATAAACTATTTAATTGTAGCATAAAATTGTCGTTTTGAAATAAATAAGTTCAAAATGAAAATTTATAGAAAGCGTATTTATTATTAATTATGTTGAAGGGTTTAACAGATTACCGGATACCTAAAACAAGGCATAGACTATTTAAATTATCGAATAAATTTTCGTTTTAAAAGCAAAAGGGATTTGAGTTAACCAGGGAAATTTTTAAAAGCAAAATTGGAACGTAACAAAGTTGACGTCATATATGCAGATATTTCCAAGGCGTTTGATTATTTAATCATGCTATTTTAATATTTAAATTAAGAACATATGGTTTTAGCAACCTATTCAAGTGGTTTGCTTCCTATTTAAAAGAACCCATCCAATCTGTTACTTATAACGGTTATAAATCGGAGTCTTTCGTTGCCACATCCGGAGTTCCACAGGGTTCCATTTTGGGACCTATGCTGTTTATCCTCTTTATAAATGATATTTACAAATCCTTAGCCGGTTGCAATCTTCTGTATGCTGATGATATAAAACTTTATTCTACTATTGGATCGCAAGACGATTGTGTCAATCTGCAGGGAGAACTCGATCATCTTATTAGCTGGTGCCGGATTAACAAGCTTTTTGTCGATGCTGCTAAATGAGATATTGTCACATACACCCCTGAAACTGCAACCGATTATATATTCATACAATATTGGGCATCACAAGCTAAGTAGACCTAGTACAATTAAAAATCTGGATATTATTTTTGACTCTACGCTCGTATTTGCTATGCACAGTAATAAAGTTGTAAGTGCTGCTTATAAAACTTAAGGCTTTATTACTAGAAATTGTGGAGACTTTTCTAATATAACATATTAAAAATACTTCATCAAGCTCTTGTTTGCTCAAAACTGGAATACTGTAGCACTGTCTGGTCACCAATTTTTACTGCCAAAAGTTATCGCTTGAGAGGGTTCAGCGAAAATTTCTGAAATTCTTGTTCTTTAAAGCTGAAGGTCGTTACCCCAACAGAGGCTGTAGTCATAATTACCTACTAAACAGGTTCCTCGTACCTTCCTTGGAGATACATAGGATTATGGCGGGCCTAACATTTTTATACAAGATTGTAGATGATGATATAGACTGCTTGGAACTTGTCTCTTATATTAAGCTTTCGATTCCTAGACAAGCATCAAGACAACACAAACTGTTTTTTACTCCATCTGCAAGGTCAAACGCGATGCTAAAAACCCTAATAAATGTGATGTGTACCCATTATAATAATATTAGTAGTAGCTGTGATATATATTGCACTCTTCCTTTTTACAGGTAGGAATGGGTGTACAACAGCGTCTAAATAAAACTCTGGCGGGACTAGCGTCGACCGTTTGTGACTGCAGTAGATTGCAAAAAGACTATTCTCAGGGGTTTAGAGAACAAAGTTAAATTTTACCCAGACAAGTTATAGGGACGCAATTTTGAACATAACTAAAGAAAATACCTTAATACAACTTATATATTGACGTTTAGTTAATAACATTAATAAAAAAATTAAATATATACCGTTATTTTCTTACAAGCAAATTTTCATATGATAAAATCACTAAGTGTAGTTTATATATCTATACTCTCATAATTTTAAAATTTGTCTCAAACTCTATCAGATAAAATATTAGATAATCTAAGTTTATTATTGTACTTAGACACAATTTCTAGTTAAACGTTCTAAGTAAAAGGAAATCATAAATACGCTTTGTTGTATTTAACATTAGTTAAGAGAATTTTAATTAAACATTTAAATTGAACATAACCTCAATATGCACAAAAAAAGGTTTCATTAAAGCTTTTCTGTTTACTACTCATAAGGTTATATAGGAAAGCAAAAATAATATTTAATTAGTTAAGATATAGGTAAGTAAAAGTGTGACTATATTTTACATGCATTATTTTTCTAGATATTTGAGATTTAAAATTGTAACACATGCACATTGTTCCGTCACAAAAATAAATAAGATAAACTCGTACCTGTATTCAAGATATATGAAAGAAACGTATACTTAAGCTTTGAGCTTACGGCTTGTTCAGAACTATAGAATCTTCTTACGGTTTGTTGAGACGAACACCATCATTAATTATTTTGGTTGTTAACCTCAAACTTCAAATTTGTAAGAGCCAATCCTTGTTTGTTCCACAGCCATATGTTTCATTAACGAACATTTAACTTATTTTAGAAGGTACTTAAAACGTCAACATAACATTCTTGTACGATAAAAGACAATATTTGTAGGTAGTAAAATTAATGTATAGGTTTAGATAGCCTAGCACAGATAATTAGATACTTCACCAAAGGAATATTCTACTGAAGGATATGCCACCACATGATATGCTATGGGAGGACATGCTACGGGAGGATATGCCATCAGAGGATATGGTACGGGAAGACCCTAGAACATAAACGTGTTACAAAAACGAAATATTGCAATACGCCACGAGGAACAGTCTAAAAATTTATCTATAATCATCTTACCATTTACTAATATTTTGAACGGGTTATTCAGGTAGGCTTTCTTCATAAGAATTTTGCTCGTATTCTAAAGCGATATTTATGTATGTTAGGAAGAATAAAAAGAAAAGACACTTTTTACATACCAGGTACAACATCATGGCCTTAGAAAGGACATCTTTATCGGAAAATGGCATGTGCTCAAAAGACCGTTAGATATGAAGACAAACGAAAATTTGTTCTGGTTTACAGATAACTACACATTTTGAGGGAGGGACAAAACAAGAAAACTATCCTAAACGACAGATTCATATATACACCAGTTGTGCATTTATGGACTTTATTCAATGGTTAACCAATTGGAAAATTATATCTGATATTAATTATTTATATTATTTATACAAAAGAAAGAATATTAAATTAAAACTAAAGATCGATGTATATATTGTATTATTTAATAATACTAAAGGGAAATGTCACACAAATCAAAACTTACGTTATTAATATAACATTAAGACAAATAATGCTTTTGTATTGAAGGAAATGGGACCACAATGTAACATTACAAGAAAACAGTGAATTGACATGTTACAATATTTTAACTTTATAAATTTAATTCTAAATGTCACACTTAAGCAATTTTGTACTAACCTACATCAAAGGCACTAAAACTGCCCACATATGTACATAATATTAGTTTTAATAGTTTAAGTAATATGACTGTGTTTTGTAAATCTGATTTTAAATGTAATTGTGTTAGGGTTAAATTTTCTGGATAAATTACCTGTTGGAAATGAATAAATAAATAAATAAATCTCTATTACCCGCTGCTTGGACTTTTATGAATAAAATATTAAAAGCCAAGTGCATGCTTTTGGGGAACATTTATATTAAATACAGTGTTTTGCATGTGCAGAAAAACAATGTTAAATATTTGAATTTGTTAAAAATAAGTCCTTTATGCAGTATAAAAAAACCCGAATGAAATACAAAGTGGGGCATTTGAGATATTTCGTGTTACCGTTATCGTTGAACCGACTGTATTTTGTACTACACCAAAATTATTTAAACAAGTTGGACCAACTTAATGTGGGTACATCATCCTTTCCTCAGGATCGACTTAGCAGATATGCAATTAAATTCTACGAACGTTAAAATGGTGTCATGTATTCCTTCTGCCCTTGGTGATAGGAAATAGGATAACTTGGATCTCCCCATCAGTAGCACTTTTTCCCAGAATATAATTTCTTATGATGACCCCAACAAGTTATTAATTCCAATATCTCCCAAGTAATGGAAAATAAATATATTCGACCCTAAAGTAGGTTCACGGTAAAAATAAGAATAGTAGAAGGAATAAGGGTACCTAAAATAAATGGAATTAGAAACTGAACATGGCGTACTGCCATTTTTACAAGAATGCACCTCTAGTACTCAAATGGTTATCTCAGAAATCCTGAACAATTCCGTTAAATACAATAATACATACTTAATGTTACTAGAAATTTTTTTAACCTTATCCCCCTAGTAAATAATATGGATAAGTTAATTTCCAAATAATTAATTTGAATTATTAAAAGGAACTCTAAACCATTCGCTCTTTTTATGTCCGTGTAAAATCGAAGAGAAATATAATCTTGCAAAACCACTGATAACACGATTCAAATTTGGAAACAACACCTGTCTCATAGGCGTCGTCGCTTCTGATAAAACTAAATGACTAGAATTAAGGTTTTATAAGGCATATAACTATGGAATAAGCTTGTACCCCCTAGAAAACTTTAACTAACCCCAATACTCTTTGAAGGAAGTCTGAAAATTATGTCTTACGAAACTTCCTAAAACATAAATGGAATTTAATGAAAACTCAATGCCGCCGCTGTTAGCAACTTAAGGCTACAATCTATACTTATCAATTATATTCGATGCGCAATAATATCAAACTTTAAATTCAAAACTCACTGACACTGACGTACACAAATCCACGCAATCTTACAAAATTATAAATACGATTCTAACTGAAATTAAATTTGAACTATTTACATACTATATCAGAAATCAATATTAGAAATCATTACTGAACAGTAAGTAAAAGGTTAATTATTGTTATAGTCTAAGTGTCACTGCTATAGTCCCGTGCGCGCGTGTTCAGAGCCACTACGACAGTTGGCAACACATACTAATCACGTACACAATATTGCACAATAAGATATTACGTCATAATTGCGTCTCAAATTGTATCACATACCAAAAATGTTTATAGTAATACAAGATGCACCCTAAAAAAAACACTCGCCAAAAAATGTGGAGCTCTTCACGATTTTGCGGTTATCCTTGCGCAGAAACCATACTCATTTCCATGGATCTTGGCGTTGTTGGGCGTGGGTTTGGTTAGCCATCGTCGAAATAAGATTTTCTGTCTTCCCTCTTCTTCGTTTGTAGCGGTACGATTAGGATAGATAGGGCACGATAGGAGGCAAACGTAAAGAGGAAACCTACATCCTAAAAGAGAAAAGACAAAAGGGACGGCACAGATAGACCTCACTGTCGACGTCTCGTTGGCTAATCCCCATGTCCGGTCATGTCGCAAACCGCGCACTTACTTCATCACTCCACGTCTGCGCATTCTCTTGCACCGACGCAACTGTCCGAAATGACGGAAATGCACAAGACTATTTTTAAAAATATTGGCGCGAATTCACTCATAAATTAAAAAGTTTTCAATGCCAATTTTGGGCATGTAACAATCGCGACAAAGCCATAAAAGAAAAAAAATCTTATAAAAAGAAAATGACTGTTAGCACGATAAAAGCTTAAAATCTGAATCCTAACTAACCTACATATACCCTAACTTAAATTCTAGAAAATGTTTATTTTAGGCGCCACCTGGTTTTTCAACCGATAACACGTCTTACGATTTACCAGGAAACGGAATGTGTAGCCCCATTGTTGATGAACTACATCTATAAATGCACACATGAGTCTTTGATGTAGCGCAGTTATAATCGACAGCACAAATTTGTCGGAGAGCATGAAACGCTACTAAACTAGAACAAATGCGACAAGTCGCCTAACATATATACTATAACTAACGCTAACATTACAGTTTTCTAAGTGCATACGCACATAAGCATTGCATTTAAACTGTTTTTTTGGCATTAAAAACAAATTACATTGCTACCATCAGGTTAGCTTCTTCACTCAATATTCAAAAAATAATTCGTACGTCTGATCATAAATACCAAACGTTAAGAGAACAAAAAAAGATAAGGCAAAATCTCAAGTTATTATCAAAGATAATAGGTAAGATAACGATATTAAGCTTAAGTTATTAACAAAGATAATAGGTAAAATAACGATACTAAGATAAAACTAGATAAACAATAGATGGATCCAAAACGTCCAAGCACGTTAAGGCACGCTACGACTACATACATTAAAGATATAGCGTAGAATTCTCCAGCTCACCAACCCGTTTTGTCATCCATCACAAAGATACAAGATAGAGTGGCTCCTTGAAGCCGTTACATCGGAAAAATACTCGTACCCCCTAAAAGAGAGCGACCTGTGAAGCAGGCCCGTTTATATAAACGGTACGAGGGACCGAAAAAAGGCATGTGGGTGCATTCCTGCACTCGGCGTTGAACGATATCGGTACGATATCCACACGTTTCTACATACACTCACACACTCATACGTACATGCACTGTTAGCGGCCATATGCGCTGACAGCGTGTTACAGGCGGAAAAGCTACTAAGTGTATCTTTTCCAGTCAAATTATGAAATGGGGGCGGCCTGTAAAACAAAAATTAAAGGGGGGTCACCGGCACTAGCTAGCGGAAGGTCGTGGATCATATAGAGGGTTAAAATTTTGAAAAAGGGTTAAATTAATTTATAATATACTACAAAATGTGGCACTTACCTTTCATAAAATATTGTGGCTTAATGACAATTGCCAAGGGCGCCAGACAAGTCGAGAATGTCCAAATGTTCGTAAAAATCCTTGAGAGACTTGTCGTCCCAAGGAGGACAATTGTTTCTTTTAATCAATTCCTCACTTTTTGTACTACTTATATGAAAAAAATAAGAAAAACTATTGACTTAATCAACGGCAAACAAAACTATTTAATTCACAGAGCAATAAACGTGAACCTCTTACATTCATTGATTTAGAAATTTAAGTGAATAGGTGACTATGGAATTTATGAAAATTTTGAGTACATAAGTAGTTATCAAACACTTGTATATGAAAGAAACTTATATTATAAATTGTACACTAATTTAATCCTACGGTTTATGGCCAAAACGTCCTAACAAATAAACTAACTAAAAATTGGTCATGCTATTTAACTATAAAAACTTACTTACTAATAATTGTCCATTGTGTGAGGGTTTGTTTTCCAACGTAGAGCAGTTATTAAATTTGGGAAGAGAATCTCGCTTGTTGCTTCTGTTTGTAATGTTTAAAAAAAATTGACTGGCACACGAACTCGGCAGAATTTTTGACAATATCACTTACTTGCTGCGTCACACGCCTACAAGCTTTTAATATTTATCTTGCATCACTATAAATCCGCGAACATATGGGCATAACCCTCGCGAAACTGGAAGAGTAACACTTCTTTCCAATTTTTACTAACGTGATACGAAGTTTAATATTCTATGTCATGCCAGAGAACCGCTACCCGCAAACTACGTTTCTCTCTACTTCTTGACCACCGTCGGCCCCATTGGAAAAACTCTCCGTCTTTTGGCTAAGCCTTCAAATATATAGACTAAATTCCATCCTAATAATTACGTACGTTATTTTCTGTTATCCAATGACTGAACTGAACCTCCCACAAAACAAGATTTCAGAAACCAAATCCAACCCCTTTTTAGATGAGAATCACGGAAGCAATTATTCTCCCACGGTTTAAACTATATTTTTACCTTCTACGAATTACTTAAATATGGCAATGTGGAATCTACTTATGGCGACAGTGTCTGCCATTAACAAAGACCGGCTAACCCACTTGAGCCGAAATGGATTTTAAATACAATGGATGTCTCCAGACTACTTAAGATTACTTGTATTATTTGAACAAATCAAATTGGAAATAGTGTCCGCTATTATAATGTTTTGTTTTGTCTAACCCGCTGTAAATCAACAAAAGTGTTAAGCTTTTCAAACTGAAATTGGTTTTCTTTATTTACGCTAAAAAGGTACTATTACATTTTAATTCTATCGGATTTGTTAGTCTGTTACCGACCTAACTTTTAAGAAGTTTATTGTATTTGACTTACGATGGGGTCTAGAGCTTTAAATGATGACCTGCCGCTGGAATTTAGTAGCCCGAAGCTATCGGTAAATGTGGTCTTTTTATTATAAGGGAGCCTGACTGAATGTGAAGTAATTTATTGTGGGAATTTTTGTCTATACTTTATTCAATTTACTGAATTTTTAATTAATTAATTTGCTTAATCGTTAACATTACAAAATAATGTTACAAGCGGCACCGCATGACCTCACGAAAGATTCCCAGAGACGTGGTCCGGGTGTCTGTGAAAACCTCCCGCGCAACCACACGGTGACTAACGGAAATGAAAAGGCAATAGAGATATATGAAAGGTAAAAAGTGGGAGGTAGGCATTTTAGAATGCATAAGTGACACTTCCAGGTAGAAGAGAATAGAAGGGCTCGCATTGAGCAAAAGAGACAGAAAAGGTGGATAGAAAAGCACTACTCAACCAGCCAATGTGGTCAGTAGCCCGGAGTGAGGAAAAAATCACTCTTATGTGGTAGACGGGTATTCCGGAACAAGAACAAGTCTACCGAATGAAAGATAAGGCGGAAACGGAGACAGCATGATAAGAAAAAGTAGAGTTTTTGGACAAGCGTCCGAGAGAAGGTAGAGAGTTGTCCCTGTTAAGCGCAGATCGGTCTGAAGGACTACCTGCTATATTAATCAGACAATTTAAGATACATCATAAGTTAAAAAATTACTAGACTCTTAATGAGAACTAGTGCAATCATTTTCCTAACGAGTGCGATAAGAAAATCAGACAAAAGTTGAAACAACAACTAAAAAGTATCACTACAGATGCCTTTGCACAAAAAACCAACTGTTGCAAGGTAATTTTTTAAAAACGGTAACGCCATAAACCCACAAAAATGCCTAACTATAAGCAATTAAATACAAACACACTGTCCCAATATGCTAACAACAACCGAGAATTCGATAAGATATCGATGAAAAGCGATAGCACCTCACCACGAAGTTCAATAAAAAACAACAAAAAAAAAGTTTATATGTTCTGGTAACTTAATAAAAAAAGGAAACAAGTAATGATAAAGTGTGCGACTGTAATAATTCAGAAGAAAAACGCATGGAATAGAAAGTCCTAGTTTTTTGCAACTGCGAATATGGACTATTGCTTACAATGGCATAGGCCGCGTCTCCTATGTGAGCCCAAAGAAAAAAGCATCCACTCAAAACATCAGCTAAAACAATTATAAAAATTCAATGAGTTATTGCAACCAAAGTTACAACAATCACCACAAAATTAAACAATGTAAGATAAATGCTGAAAAGAAAATAGTCTGTTGTAGAAAAGGTGCGAGGATTAATTAAATGAAGCGACAAAGTTATATTAGAGAATCTAGATAACAAAGAGATATGTGGCTAGCAATAAATTCAAAGGAAAGTTAACACGCAGCAAAAAGATAACTAGTTTAAGGTAAATAAGCCAAACATATTGAAGGTAAGTGCTGTATAAAAAAGGAAATGGCCGAATAAAGTTAACTAATTCATAGCAGGGACAAAACTTTAGGTATATCGTTAAAGAAATGAAACGTGAAAAATTTTGGAAGCACGCAAAGCTTCAGCGATTTTAAAGATATTTTCAATCCACTTAGTGTGGTCTAAATCGATATATGAAGAGATAGCAGTAATTAAGACTCGATTTACTCATAAAATTGTTGAAGAACAAGAAAAAATATATCTTACAACGCATATAACTGCTAGGGTGACGAGCCCTCCATTGAGCTTCACCTAGACTAATAAAGAAAAACTTCATTCTCAAAAAAAAAGATTCACAAATTTTTAGAGCGACAAACTTACCACGAGTCTTGTCTAGACTTATGTAATGCCGAGCGACCAACCCTTCATGAGAATCGTCTACTAACACACTGCTGAGCGACCAACTTCGACAAGTCTTGCTTAGACCAAATAGATCTTAAAATGCTGCGTTGCAATATCGATATTCTTACGCTACACCGGTGGTTATATTTACAAAGTTTGATAAATACAACACCGGTAGCGTGGTATGATAGACACTATTAACAGTTGGCTGCACTAATTCTTATACGGATTTAGGCACGGTCAACTACTGATGATGTCATCAATACATAAATTTAAGACGTAATTATCGGAAACAATAGATACATTTAAGATAACACATAATACAGCGAACAAAGTAGAAAATAAGTAAAGGATTACTTACATAAGGAATCCGGTATCCGGCGGGATTGCGTTACAGTTCGCTTCTCTGAAGTCCATCGGGGGCTCCTCCTGGAGGAATTAGAGATGATAAGTCAACGCTATCAAATGCATACGGAACGGCTCCGGCTAGCTAGGTAAACATGAGGTCATCCTCAGGCGTGAAGATCGGTAGTCCTCGGTGGCAGCAAATTCTTACCTATGCAGGGGTTGGCGGGAAGAGGTATGAGGTAGACAAACAAACGATAATTAGGAAAGGACATACATAGGTAAACCCTAACGATACGTTACCAGAGACAAGCACTTCACTTCACGACGATACCCGGTAAAAAGCCACGTTATCGCGAGAGAAGCGGAGAACTCCCCCCCTTTGTCTAGTATTGTTCTATCCCTCTAGGGATACACTCACTGCGCAAGCTCACTACTATGACTTACGGAAGTACCGCCTAGTCCATTTAAAAGTTCCCGCGTCTCGCGTATTTGAAAATATGGCGGGAAACTTCCGTACAACAACTTAACCTAAATACAATGTTAAAGTGACCCTTGGCACGTAACAATCGCGACAAAGCCACAAAAGAAAAAACTTAAAAAAAGAAAAAGTCTGTTAGCACAGTAACAGCTTAAAATCTAAGTCCTAACTACCCTACATAAACCCTAACTTAAAACCTACAAAATGTTTATATAAGGCGCCACCTGGTTTTTTCGACCGATAACACGTCTACCGAAGTACCAGGAAACGGAATAGGTAGCCCGATAGTCTTTGACTACACTAATTATCGACAGCACAAATTTGTCGGGGAGCATGAAACACTACTTAAACTAACACGGGTGCGACAAGTCGCCTAAACTATCTAAACCTATCTAACTAAATCTAACATAAAAGTTGTTATGCGCAAACACACATGAGTGTTGCATCAAAACTATTCTTCTTTTTGGCAAGAAGTGCCCAAATTTAAAAAATGTTCATAGAGTGAGTCACTCTGCACTCTAGCAAATTTTGTTACTGGTACTTTGGTTTTTTACGATGCACATTTAAAACTTGTCCATGACATAGTTGTGAATCAACAAATTTACCAAAAGTACCACCTACTAAATCCTTATATGCTAACCTGACAAATTACATTTCTAAATTGGGTTAGCTTTTTCACTTAATTTTCAGGAAAAAATAATTCCCACGTCTGGTCATATATACCACACGTTAGGACGATAAAAAGATAAGACAAGATCTCAAATTGATGTTAAAGATAATAGATAAGGTAATGATATTAAGCTTAAATTGTTATCCTCAAAGGTAATGAACAAGATAACGGTATTAAGCCTTAGTTGTTATTTGAGATACTCGATAAGATAACGCGATATTAAGTTAAAGTGATTATAAGAGATAGTAGGTAAAGTGACATGAATTTAAAAAAAGTTATTACTAAAGATAACCGGTAAGATAACGCGAAATAACTCGAAGTCATTCCTAACGGTAGTCGGTAAGATAACGAGAAATTAAACCAAAATTATTACTAACGGTAATCGGTAAGATAACGAGACTAACTAAGGTTATTACTAAAGGTAATCAGTAAGATAACGATATTAAAACTAAGGGTATTGTCAAAGATAATAAAGAAGACAAAGATATTGGCCTAGTTATTACCCAAGACAATGATAACAACAAAAGAGTGGCTCCAGTAGAGCCGTTTAAATGGGATTAACCCGTGCCCTCTAAAAAGAGAAACCTATGAAGCAGATCCGTTTGCAATAAACGGCACGAGAGACCGGCAAAGACATTTGGGTGCATTCCTGCACCCGGCGATAATCGATATCGGTGATACTATAACCCGATATCCACGCGGTATATACGATATACTCATTCACTCACACATTCACACACTCATACATACCTTCACTGCCAGAGCCCATGCACTGACAGCGGCACCGCATGACCCCACGAAAGATTCACAGAGACATGGTCCAGGTGTCTGTGAAAACCTCCCGCGCAACCACACAGTGACTAACAGAAATGAAACGGCAGTAGAAATAGGAAAGGTAAAAAAGAAGGAGGTTGGTTTTTTGGAGTGCATAAGAGGCACCTCCAGGTAGAAGAAAGTAGAGGAAGGGCTCGCATTGAGCAAAAGCGACAGAGGGAAAGGTGGATAGCAAAGCGCTACTCAACCAACCAATGTGACTAGTAGCTCGGAACGAGGGAACATCATTCTTATGTGGCAGACGGGTGTTCCGGGACAAGAACAGGTCCACCGAAAGAATAATAAGGCATAGCGGAGATAGCGGGTTAAGAAAAAGTATAGTTTTTGGACAAGCGTCCAAGAGAAGGTAGAGAGTTGTCCCTATAAAACACAGCGTAGTCTGAAGGACCACCTGCGATATTAATCCGACAAGATAAGGTATACACATTTTTAAAATTCACTAGACTCCTAAGAGAACTAGTACGATCATTTTCCTAACGAGTGCATTGACTACGATAAGAAAATCAGACAAAGGTAGACACAACAACTTACAAGTATCATTACAGATACAAACACACAAAAAGAAACTGTTTTAAGGTAGTATTTCATAACGGTAGCACCCTAAACACACAAAAATGCCCAATTATAAGCAGTTAAATACAGATACACTGTCCCCATATGCCAAAACAACCGAGAATTTAATAAGATAACAATAAGAAGCCATAGCACCTCACCACGAAGTTCAATAAAAACAACGAAAAAAATGTTTATAAGTTATGTTGATTTAGTAGTAAAAGAAAGAAATAATGATGTAGTATAATGTAGGCGACTGCAATAATTCAGAAGAAAAACACACGGAATAGGTAGTCCTAGTTTTTGCAACTGCGAATATGAACTATTTCTTACAATGGCATAGGCCGCGTCTCCTATGTGAGTCCAAGGAAGAAATCATTCACTCTAACATCAGCTCAAACCAATCATAAAAATTCAATGAGTTATTTCAACCAAAGTTACGACAATTACCACACAATTAAACCATATAAGAGAAATACTAAAGACCGAACAGTATGTAGTAGGAAAAGTTGAAGGGTTAATTAAATGAAACGACAGAGTTATATTGGGAGGTGTAGAGAATGAAGTGATATATAAGTAACGATATGGTCAAGGAAAAGTCAACCAGAAGCAAAGGATTTAAGGTAAATGAGTTAAATGTATAAAACGTAGGTGTATAAGAGAAGGACTAAGTAATTAAAGATACTAATTGATGGTGAAAACAAAAAAATATTAGGTAAATGGTGAGAAGCATGGAACGTGAAAAACTTAAGTAGCATTTGGGTCGGCAGAGAATGGCTTAAGGTCTTTAATATGCCACCTGCCTTGGCGTTTTCCTTCAGCATCCTGAAGTTCGTAGATAAGGGGACTAATAACACGAGTGACCTTACAAAGAATGAATTTAGGGGCTAATTTTGAAGAAAATTTCTTAGATGCATCCGATAAGACATAGTTCTTCTTCCAAACTTGTTCGCCCAAGGCGAAGGAAATATTTCGTTTACGTAAGTTATAATGGTCCTTGCTCTTTTCGTAAGCTTTTAACAAATTTTTTCTAACGTCGTTAAAGATAGAAGGTAATGATTGTTGATCTTTGTCCCGGCGTACTTTGTCGTCAAATTCAATTACGTTAGTATCGTCAGGCACTAAACCATAGTAACTCCCATCGATTGGGGTATATCTTCCAAAAACAAGAAATGACGGAGTGAATTGGGTTGCTTCGTGTTTAGATGTACGCAAAGCTTGAGCAATTTTAAAGATATGTTCATCCCATGTAGTATGGTCTGAATCAATATAAGACGAAATAGCGGTAATTAAAACTCGATTTACTCTTTCGGTAGGGTTTACTTGGGGGTGATATTTTGCGTTAAACCAAATTTTTTGTACTTTATAACTTTTAACGAAATTCTGAAAATCTTTAGAGATAAATTGTGCACCATTGTCACAAAGGATAATCTGGGGGACACCAAAGAGAGACATTTTGTTCTAGAAATTTAATTATAGCTGTCTATTTCAGCATGTAAATGCTTTTGTAATGCAGGCGATAAGGGATATTGACGTTGCTTCAAAAGGAAGGGCATCACCTGTAGAGATAACGTGTGTTGCCGTTGTAACACAACCAAGTTCGGAGGTATTAAGTTTGCGAAATTTGTCGATTGTAGCGTTAAGAGTTACATTTTGGGAATCAGTAAGAGAGATTTTGTTAGATATTCCTGTAGATGCACAGGAGTTCGTTTTAAGAGAGGTTTGCCATGAAAAATCCTGGAAATAAAGTGACAGATTAAAAAGTTTACAGAAATCAACGCCTAGTAGAAAGGGATACGCTAATGCAGGGACAATCAAAAATAAAACGTCACGTTCAAGAGATTCTACTCGAATTTTTAACTTAAGGGAACCGGTTACATGTATTTGATTATCGTCAGCTAAATTTATGGAAGTTTTTTCGGGAATAATTTGAATATTGATATTTTGTTTAGATAATTGATGTAAACCTTCGTTATTTATAAGGGAACATGAAGAACCTGTATCCAATAAAGCAATTACATTTAAGGAACCTATTGAGATAGATAAGTGTGGACGGTTATCGAAGGGTTTTTTAACAAGTTGTGAAACGGCAGCAGTCTTTTTATGGTAAAAGGAATTGACGGTTTGTAACCACTTAGACCACTCGGCTGGCGTAGTATAGCATAATTCCTCTAATAAAGGTAAGGCATTTTGAGCATTAACAGTAGCGGTACAACGTTAGAGGTAGTTTTATGATTTGAATTTATTGGCGTCTGGGTCCGTTGAATGATTGGTGTTGAGGGCGATTTTGGTTTCTTGAGATATTCACACCCTGATTTGAAATATCTCGACGGGAGTTTCCCGATACGTTAGGATTACAGTTGGTTCAGTTAGATTTGTAGATATTTGAGCGACCACAACCATAACAAAAAATATTTCTAGGGTATGTGCAGACAGTATAGTTATGTCCACTTCGCTTGCAGTTCCAACAGGTAAGTGAGTTATTAGTAACGGTAGAAGGAACGTTAAGGGTAGATACTTTACGGGAAGCTCGAGCTTGGCAAGCTAAATCAGGTTCTAGAAGACCAGATAGTTTCTCGGGGGGTGGCCGATATTTGTTAATTCTTGATTTCACTTCCTGGAGGGAACGACATAGGTCTTTAAAGTGAGTTAACGAAGAGATTTGCTGTAATGCCAAACGTTCTGAGAAGTAGGGGTTTAAATTTCTAAGTAATTGATCGATAATTTCGGATTCTGAAGGTTTTTTGTCGAGTCTGCTATATAAAGCTTCTAGTGAGGTAATAAAGAAACAATATTTTCGTCAGGACCTTGGGTTCGGTTACGTATTTCGTTCCAAAGGTCGTTAATATAGCCATAAGGTAGGAAATCTCGTTTTAAACACGCAACTAACTCTTCCTAGGTAGAAATTTGGTCTCGTATGTTTCTGTACCATATTAACGCTGAGTTTGCGAACAAGTCACCTGCTGAGACAAATAGGTCCTGGTCGGTACACCCGCGAGAGATTTTGAAATCATTAATACGATCAAGAAAGGATGATAAAGAGACCTTCGAATCAAACCCTTCGAAAGTAAGACCCCATTTGTATACAGGTATAGAGTTCCCTAATGGTTTAGGTTGGGCAAGCACAAGATTTGAAAAGGGTAACGATATATCTACGTCTGCATTAGGATTAAGTCTTTCAAGAACAATCCCTTCAAGCAATAATACCTCGGACAACAAACTTTGTTTAGCTTGAGTCGCTTGCTCATCGTTATATAAAGATAATAATTCAACACGTTGTTTGACGTGAGTTATTCTCGAAGCCAATCTCCCTAACTCAATATCACTAGCACCAGGATCTGTTCTATTTATAATACCCGATATGTCGTCCAAAGACAATCTAATTTCCGATTCGTTAAAGGGCCAATCGCCAACGGGTTTCTTTAAGATAGCAACGCCTTTCGTTTCCTGAGCCAAAATAGCCCTGAGCTGAGATCTCCTATCATTTTGATTACTAGCGGCGATAATATTCCTACACTCCAGCTCATAAATTAGTTACAGCGATTTTAAATGAGAAACGTTCATCGTGAATAGAATATTCGAGACCCTATATATATAAAATATGCGATTGTGACGCAGATCAGAAGGTAAAAAAACGTTACAGCTACTTTAAGTTAATACGATACGGTATTTAGGGGAGGAACCTTGTTAAGAACGTCACCGGTAAAGAATAATATGCAAATGTTAACACGTTGATCAATCAAAACACCAAAGAAACACATTTAAAACTATATGCGAACAAGGCCAGTATTTAACAAGGGATATCTCCTCGATAAGTCACAGAAAAAAACCTTCCAAAGTAGAAAATGCACGCAGGTGATATGTTAAAATATTAGTTAAACAAGTGATTGATTAAAACGCTTTAAAAGACACTAAAAACTTAGTTAAACAAGAGTTCTATATTTAGGCAAACAATTTTGTTATTAAATAGGCATTTTTTAAAATGTAACATACAAGACAGTGCATTTAAGTTTAAAAAAAAAAGGGCTTTCAAAGTTAAGGAAAACAAACAAAGATATTTTAATTTAGTATATGTACATAATTTGTAATAACGTGTTTTAAAGGCATGTAATCAAGGTAACTAATTATTATAATAAGCGGTATTTACGACGTACAATTGCTTTAAAATATTTATTTATTTATTGTACTTACTTGAAAAAGTGAGGTTAATATACATCCTTGTTAAAATTTGAAGTTTTATATAGACACTACACACATTTTCAGAGAACTGACACAGTTTTAGGCAACTACAGTTATAAACTTCATTTTAAAATTTCAATAGGGTAAATAGATTAACATTTATTAAAAAACTATATATTACAATGACGGTTTTAATTACATACGCTATCTGACAATTGCTGAAAATTTCTGGTGAATTTCCGCAAGGTACCAACTGAAATTAAACTTCACAGATATCTTACTGGACATAGATAATGAAATTTATGGATATTAATTAGATGAAAAAGCTTGTTTAAAATTAATCTATTCATTCCATAGGTACATAGGAATCATACCACATAAATAACACACGCTGGGCGTCAAATTCTTACGCTACACCGGTGGTTATATTTACAAAGTTTGATAAATACAACACCGGTAGCGCGGTATGATAGACACTATTAACAGTTGGCTGCACTAATTCTTATTCGGATTTAGGCACGGTCAACTAATGATGATGTCATCAATACATAAATTTAAGACGTAATTATCGGAAACAATAGATATATTTAAGATAATGCATAATACAGCGAACAAAGTAGAAAATAAGTAAAGGATTACTTACATAAGGAATCCGGTATCCGGCGGGATTGCGTTACAGTTCGCTTCTCTGAAGTCCATCGGGGGCTCCTCCCGGAGGAATTAGAGATGATACGTCAACGCTATCAAATGCATACGGAACGGCTCCGGCTAGCTAGGTAAACATGAGGTCATCCTCAGGCGTGAAGATCGGTAGTCCTCGGTGGCAGCAAATTCTTACCTATGCAGGGGTTGGCGGGAAGAGGTATGAGGTAGACAAAAAAACGATAATTAGGAAAGGACATACATAGGTAAACCCTAACGATACGTTACCAGAGACAGAAAACCAGCACTTCACTTCACGACGATACCCGGTAAAAAGCCACGTTATCGCGAGAGAAGCGGAGAACTCCCCCCCTTTGTCTAGTATTGCTCTATCCCTCTAGCGATACACTCACTGCGCAAGCTCACTACTATGACGTACGGAAGTGCCGCCTAGTCCATTTAAAAGTTCCCGCGTCTTGCGTATTTGAAAATATGGCGGGAAACTTCCGTACAACAACTTAACCTAAATACAATGTTAAAGTGACCCTTGGCACGTAACAATATATCTAAAAAATATGCTATGAAAACAAAACCATGCTCGCTATACAAGACAATACATTAACGATACATGTATAGAAAAACAGTATTCCAAATTATTAAAATATTGCTTTTATATTGAGGAATTTGGATCGTACATGAGCATAAATACAAAACATTCTCAACAACCTCGTTATTGTAGTGTTTAAGGAAGCAGATATAACGAAATCAAGTTTACTATGGTGTTTTAGAAGGTATATGTATATCAAGGTAAAAATTCGGTTAATTACGTAAGCTATATTTAGGGACAAAATTTTCTTTACGGAATTCGTAACTTATAGTTGATTATTTAGATTTATAAGAAAACACTTTAGAATTATGATAAGGTAAGATAGTATATGAGTTATCCAAACAACGGTTTTTAAAAAGTTTCCTCAGTAAACAGGTTATAATTAACTAAGAAAAATTTCAGGATTAAAATAATTATTTTAACTAAACTTAGTGTCATTTTAAGGGATTTTTTCCTTTTTTAATTAATCATAATGAATGGTAAATAAAAGCTTTTTATCTATAACTAGAATACTTACAGAAGGAATTATGTAATCCAAAGCACATGGTTAAAGTGAGGTTATGTAATTTGCTAAACACATTTGAAAGGTATATGCTTTAGTTTCATCCTAAATTAGATTAAGTAATTATTTGAGAGAATTTAGAATATAAATACACTATTTTTATAAGGGAAAAGCCAATTAATTCAGTTAGGAATAAGTTATATGAAAGGTAAACAAACACTTATCAAACATGGCTGCCTAAATGCTCAGATTGACATTTCCGCTGCCTTCAATGTCATTTCAACATAAAATAGATGTTGCCAAGTGCAATGTTGCCAAATTGTATTTTTTATTATTTTTGAGTGAAACACCCAATTTCTACAAAGACATTCAAAACTAACACCTTATAAGATAAATAAGAGGCAAAGACAAATTTTTCAACAAAACGTTCAAGCGCCACTGCTATAGTCTAAGTGTCACTGCTATAGTCCCGTGCGCGCGTGTTCAGAGCCACTACGACAGTTGGCAACACGTACTCATCACGTACACAATATTGCACAACAAGATATTACGTCATAATTGCGTCTCAAATTGTATCACATACCAAAAATGTTTACAGTGATACAAGATGCATCCTAAAAAAGATAAAAAAACACTCGCCAAAAAATGTGGAGCTTTTCACGAATTTGCGGTTATCCTTGCGCAGGAACCATACTCATTTCCATGGATCTCGGCGTTGTTTGGCGTGGGTTTGGTTCGCCATCGTCGAAATAAGATTTTCTGTCTTCCCTCTTCTTCGTTTGTAGCGGTACGATAAGGATACATAGGATAGGAGAGAACCTAAATCCTAAAAGAGAAAAGACAAAAAGGACGACACAGATAGACCTCACTGTTCGACGTCTCGTTGGCTAATCCCCATGTCCGGTCATGTCGCAAACCGTGCACTTACTTCATCACTCCACGTCTGCGCATTCTTTTGCGCCGACGCAACTGTCCGAAGTAACGAAAATGCACAAGTCTATTTTTAAAAATATTGGCGCGAATTCGCTTACAAATTAAAAAGTGTGCAATGCCAATATTTGGCATGTAACATTATAGCCAATTAATTCTAAATGAATTAACTAAGAAAGTTTCTAGAAAATCGTTCCTTATGTACGACATAAGAAAATATTAACAGATAACTTGTGCACCAAATAACTTTAGTAAATAAAATACACAGACAATCTCAAAACGAGAATGTGTTATCCATTAAATTAACTGAAGATTCTTAAATATGGGACCACTGTAAAATCCATAAAAATTATTGGGAAAGTCCATTAGAGAGTATCTAACCTTCTCCAAATAAATAGTCATCATCACCCTTTTGTATAGTTACTAATTATGAAATATCTTTACAAAACTTAGTAACAGAACAATAGCCAAATCATGCTGCTACATCTCCCTATATTTCCTGGCATCTTTCACGTGTTTAGTCTTCTAGCACGATGTTTTCTTCCACATTACAGTGGTGTCCTAGAATGCCACACTAGGTACCAAATGAGCTTCTTCAAGGTGCAGGTCTGTTCAGAACATAGTAGTATCATAATAAAACAACCTATGTGTTAAATATAATTAATATGGTTTGAATGGCGAAGAATAATTCAAAATTCTTCGCATTTTAAAGCTCATTTCATAACTTTTAAGCTGATGTCAATTATTAAATGCAATTATTCAGTGCCTTTTATAGTGAATATGTAGGTATGCAACCCACCTAACAAACTTCATAAACATCCTAGAAACGCAAACGTAAACGCCCCTTAATAATAGACTCGTCTATCAACACACCTTAAAACCGAATAGACCCGCTCGAAATTTCCGATTATAAGAATACAAACATTAATTATAATGATCAAGAAGGCGAGCTTTCGTTTGTTTTTGGATATATATTGACATGCAATAGCCAGGAGCAGCAATAATTTCTGAGTTTAACCTTTTATCAAGGTGCACCAAAGCCTGGAGATTATACCAGAAGATTGTCTTTATTCACTAACGTGTATACTCCACGCCCTGCCAGCAAGGTGCACCAAATTGTACTACCAGGACCTGGACTTCCACCAAAGGAAGTTATTTTGTTGAACCATTTTTGATATCAGCATCTACTGCTGAACGCAGCCCACTGAGACGGGATGTCCGAGTCGTCCGTGACGCCCTCGTCTTCGCCGCGCATCATTATTGAAGCGGACACAGCGGCCTAGACGTGTGAATACCATACCCGCACCAGTTCCGACGTCTACTACGAAAAATCCGCCATCATTATGTCGTTCCATGCCGCATATCGCCGATAAAGGAATCTGCACAATACACGGCATCTGCATTGATTGACGTGCCACATCTAGCGCCGTATACAGGCTTCGATCCAACGAAACTTCTACCTGCAGATCATAGACAATGCAGATCCCAGGCGACACGGTAGCTGTGAGTACCTCTTCCTGCGCTAATCCATTTTAGCATACGCTTCTTCTTGAGTCGCGTTTCTTCACAGAAACGCGCGTAAAAGTTCAAAATTAATCCAGTGCGCGAATTTCATTTTTTTGTGTACAAACGTTACATTCATTCAAAGCCACACTATAAATTTTCTAACGCTAAAGGACATTTGCATTTTTAGCGTTAATAAAATTTGTTCACATAAAAGCTCTATTCTCATGCATAAATTAAAGGGCATTGTTATTTGCATATAGAATTTGCATGTAGAATCATATGTAATTGTTATTTTCAATTTCATGTTATTGTATGTATTTCTTACAGTCAATGGTTAATTCTAAATCTGTAAATAAATTGTACATATTTGTTGTCTCTATGCATTAACGAAACAAAAGGTGACCCCACAAAACACAGAAATCAAGAACTGAACATCCACATTACCTTTAATTCATAAAATGTTTTATTAAAAATCCTACATTGTCACGATTAACTGTTTTAAAGAACAAAATAATAAAATTAGAGATGGTAAAAGAATTTCACACAAGTTCGGCAACTTTAAAAATAACTTGAGAAACAAATTTGATAACTACTATAAAGAAATGTATAATTTGTACATTTTAAAATGTGATGCAGACAATAATCTAAGTTTAAAAAATGCAGTACGTATATATTCTTGAGTTACACAACGATAAAGTATGAGAGATGCACAAAACTAGCATCATTTGGTTTTCAGTCCTGAAACTGGTTAGTAGACGTGTACCATCATTGTTTCCTATTCTGAACTAACCTACAGATTTCCCTGAAATTTGCACAGTCTGCATCTATCACTATCTGATTTCGGTCTACAAAACTAGCAAGACTAAAAAATTTAACAAGCAGTATACAATTTTTCAGTTCCTGGAATAAAATATAATGACTATGTACAAAATAATACTACCTCCCATTCTCCTGTTGGATGCTGTATTGTACGAAGATGAAAATTTGGCAGTTGCTTCTCTAGATATTGTCCAATGGCAGTGGCATGTAATGTTTCCCCACAATCAGGCATTCCTGCAATTACAAAATATACCATTTTACTCACAGTTTAAAAGTAGCACAGAATGTCAAATTATTTGACAGCTACTTATCTCAATTTCATATACAGGGTGAAATTTTGAAAATGAACAATGGGTTATAACTCTTAAACCAAAACAGATATTTAAGAACATTTAAACGCAGCATTAGCAAAGAAAATCAGTGATGTGATCTTCATAGGTGTTTGATTCACACTTCAAACCCCCCAGGACAACTAAGACATAATATCGCTTCTAAATTATTTAACAAGGCATGATCTTATAAAACTCAGTCTATCAATCTGGATCATTCTAAGTAAATACTTGTATAATTTGAAACTGATATGGGCAAAACCTATAAAGCTTTAGTGCTTTTTTTACTTAATAGGGTGCCCGAGATCAGTTTCTGCAGCAGCTTTAGTAAGATAGATATTATATTTGTAGCCACGAAAACATGGTAGTGTCAAGATAAACATCAGCAAACATTAAAATAAATAAGTAGTAGAATGCTAAATGAAACCAAATATAAAACTATCAATTATATGCTAGTAAATATTAATAAAATACAAATGTGCGAAGTGTTAAAATATATGTTGACAGACGAACAGTGTAACAAACCTGCTAGGCAATTACCAGTATTAGTATTATAAATGCACACGAATCAGGGTGTCAAAAAGTCTATAATAGAAGAGATGGCTTGTTTTGTTTGGCAACTGATAAATAATTTTTTTTTAATTTTTAATTTAGAATTATCTTGTCCCAACAAAAAAGGGTTTCTGTAAAGTTTGTTTAATAAAAGATTTGTACACCACTCCAAATGAATGCACCAGATTCACTTAGATCAAAGCTAGATGATAAAGGAATTAAATGTAGCTTTATTGGTTACACAGAAAACGGCTAACGACTTTACAATGAAAACGAAAGAAAAATAATTCATAGTAGAAACGTCAGATTTGATGAAAATAATTTTAAAATGTTGAAAACAAATAATGAAAATAAGACATTAAGTAATGATGAGTACAACCAATATTATGAGAGTGAAAGTGAAGTCGAAAATAAAGAAAATAATGTAAAGGGAACAGACGATCAGAAAAATAGTAAATCAACAAGAACAAAAAGGTTCCATCAAGATTTGACGACTACGAGGTTCAAGTAGGTTGTTTAGCACTGTTATGTGATTTTTCAGATACGCCTCAATCATACGCTGAAGCCAAAAGACTAACAAAATGGCGTGAATGGGAAAAAGCAATTGAGAATGAATTGACTGCCGTAGAAAATAACGATACTTGGAACCTAATTGAAAAGCCAAAAGGTGAAGAAATTTTAAACATCTGTTGGGCATTTCGCATAAAAGGTTAGAGGTTTCGAGCAAAAGAACTTCAATGATATGTCACAGTTGCATGCTCCCGTTGCTAAACTTTCGACATTTAGAATTTTATTAAGAGTTTGCAATAATTGTAAAATGTACATGGAACAGTTAGACACAAAAAATTCTTTTTTGAATGGATTTCTTAAAAGGAAAGTTTTTATACAGATACCAGAAGGGTTAGAAGTGGGAGATGATGATAAGAACAGAATATGTTTGCCAAATAGAGCTATATACGGACTCGAAAAAGCTCCAAAAATTTGGAACGAAAGGTTCAATGATTTAATGTCAAATTTGAATTTTAAACGATCCAAATCAAATTATTACCTATATATATATTTTATGATCAAAATGTTCAATGCTATTTGCTGTTGTACGTTGATGACATTTTGCTCGTTAGTAATAACTTACAGTTTTTAAGTTCTTTTAAGTTAAAATTATGCCAACACTTTAAAATGAAAGAAATACGTAGTGTAAATAACTTTTTAGGGATAAAAATTGTAAGAGATTTAAAAAAAAAGTTATAATTATTGATCAAATATCTATTATTGAAAATTTAATTAAAAAGTTTGATGTAGCAGATTGTAAGGTTTTAAAACTCCGATAGAAAAGAATTTAAATTTGCAAAGAAATTGTGATAAGCCAGTTACCTCACAGAGAGCTACTAGGATCTTTCATGTACATAATGATGGGTTCAAGGCCAGATATTTGTTTTAGCATCAGTTACTTTGGCAAATTCCAAGATTGTGCTACAGATAAACATTTTAAGCATCTTTTAAGAGTCTTAAAATGTTTGAAATCAACAATTAAATATAAATTACGCTTTTATTCTTCTAACAATGACTTAGTAGGTTATTCCGATGCTAATTGGGCTAATGATAGTACTGATAGGAAGTCTATTAGTGGATATTATTATACGCTTTTTGATAATGTAATATTATAGAGTTCTAAAAAACAATCTGTTGTAACTCTGTCAAGCACATAATCGGAATTTGTTGCAGTATGTTCAGCATTATGAGAACTGTTACATATTACAAATCTATTGATTGATCTACGAATTAAATATAAATTACCATTTTGCTTATATGAAGACAACCAAAGTACAATTAAACTATTACAAAATTTTGAACATAACAAACGGTGTAAGCACATCGATGTTAAATTGCACTTTGTGTTAGATTTGATAAATGAGGGTGTTGTAAAAATAAATTATATTTGCACAAACGACCAGTTGCCTGATATTTTTACAAAATCCTTAGGTACTGAGAAATTTGTTAATTTTGTTAAAATGTTAGGACTTCTATGTTAAAAAAATTCTTTTAATGCTTTTATGACCAACAGGTTTGAGGGCAAGTGTTAAAATATATGTTAACAGACGAGCAGTGTAACAAACCTGTTAGGTCAATTACCAGTATTAGTATTATAAATACAAGTTACCACGAACCAGGGTGTCAAAAAGTCTATAATAAGAGAGATGGCTTGTTTTGTTTGGCAACTGATAAATAATTTTTTTTAATTTAGAATTGTCTTGTCCCAACAAAATGGATTTTTGTAAAGTTTTAATGTTTGTTTAATAAAAGATTTGTACACCACTCCAAATGAATTTAATAAAACATAACATGAAATAAAGTAGTGAATAAGACAAAAACACTTGCATGCAATTAGGAAGAACTTCAAAACGTGTCTTCTAAAAATTGTTGTATAGAGTAGTAACAGCGTTCACTCAGCAAAGCTAACAGGGAAGATTGAAAATTTGCAGATTTTGTAACGTTTTTGATTATCTTTGGGTAATTTGTTGTACAGCATTGGTGTCATAATTAAAAATTCTTAATTTAATTGAGATTGGACATATTTTATAAAAATTACTTACACACCGATTGTCATGATAGTGTATGGAATTTGAGCAAATATAACTGTTTCTATTTGTATAGAAAGTTTAAGTGTTTCATATAAGAATAATGAAGTGAATGTTAAAACTTTAATGGCCTACAGTGCATGTCTCTGGTAGAATGGCTGATGAATCTAATTGCCCTTTTCTGTAATTTAAAAATTACATCAATATTTTCAGGAGTAGTATTACACCAAAAAGTGATTCCATAATGCTCTAGATTCAAACAAAGCATAGTAAATTTTCAATGCAGTTTCTTCAGACACTTCGGTGGTTATCGTTTAGAGCATAGCATACAGAATATACTGCGCTAGTTAGTTTGTAAATGTGTTCTGAAAAATGTAGGTTCTGATCAAGAATTATGCCTAACAATGTAATGGTGGTAACCTGATATGGCGATAGTTCATGTATATATTTCGCCTATATGTACATCCAAATATTGTGTGGTTTAGAGGTTAGATAATTAGTTTTATTAGTGTTTACAACAAATGTATTTATTTTAAAGCAGTTTTTCCAGCTGATAGAACAGACCAAAAATGCAGTTTTTTAATAATATAAGAGAAGTAGCTTCCCAATGAAGACTAATGTTATCCGCAAATAACATGCAAATAGCAAAACTATATGTATAAAAGGAACAGTGTAAGACCCAGTACCAAACCCTGTGGAGCACCTTTAGATAAATTATTATTGTTTGAAAAAATGGCTTGTTTATGTTATAAGTATTAGAATAGCACTCTTAAAACAAAAATGTATCTAGTAATAGTTACGATACAAAAACATCAAATTTGAAGTTTTTTTATTGAAATTCCTAAACGTTTTTTTTTACTTTGAATTACAACAGGTTATGCGTCAAACTACACTGCACCATTAAATTATCTACTAAGAATCTATAGTTGGAAGAAAAGAAAAATCTTGATTATTTTTCTTAAGTTTTTAAAAGTATTCAAGTGAAGAACAGTAACTATGTCTTCGGATTTGAAACTAAACATCGAAAAACTTAACCTTGTGGAAGAGTGGCCAAAGTGGAAGCGAAACCTAGAACTTCTGCTCCAATATCATGATATCTTCGACGTGGTAAATGGAACCTCGATTAAGCCGTTACCTCCTTTCCCAACATCGACACCCGAAGTGCTCGAAAAATGTAGCAAGGACCTGATAGAATGGACTAGGAAAGATACTCATGTGCAATTGAATGCTAAAATTTAAAACGACGTATATAAGCAAGTAGCACAAATTGCATCTGCTCAAGAATTCTGGGTAAATTATTAAGTATTAACGAACAAACTTCTGGACAGCATCTAGACAGATTAGCTGCTAAATTTTTCCACACATCCAAAAAAAGATGCTACTACTAAGATAATGACGCATATGGCTACATTGTAGAGAGAATTTCATGAATTCAAAGCTGAAACGGCTAAGCAACTCAAATATGAATTAGGAGATCAGCTCTTGTTGTTACGTATAGAGTCTACATTACCTCCTAAATATGTTTCAAACAAATTTGGGAGATGATTCCTGTTGCTGACCGAACATACGAGAAAATGGAGGAGCAACCTAGGGCAACTGAATCAAACATTGTAGATTCAGAAAGCTGATCTACTGTAGCGTTCATAGCAAAACATCGGTAAAGAACTTTTAAGAAGTCGACGTCGAAAAAGTATAACGGGCCAAAAGCTCGTTGCAAAAATTGTGGAAAATGGGGATCACACACGATGAAAAATTGTCATGCACCTAAAAAGGAGCATGCTTCTGAATCCAAAGCACAAGATATCAACTCAAGTCTTTGTTGTGCAGCTTTAGGAGCTGGGTGTAATCAGAGATATCACGAAACAAAGATGATACGGTTAGAAACCTGGTATTTAGATAGCGATGCAACCTCGCATATGACAGCAAACGCCGAGTGGTTTACGACGTATGAACTATTCGCTGAGTCACATTCAATCGAAATAGCTGACGGCAATACCATCGAAGTAATAGGCCAAGGTACATTAAATGTCAAAACGTCAATCAATGAAAAATTGACTAATACAATGTCTGCTTGGTATGTGCCAAAACTAAAAGCAAATATTTTCTCGCGTAGTCAATCACTTTTTAATGGCTATGAGTGGCGCACAATTGCCGAAGGTGCAAATTGTTACCGAGGTCGAGAATTGGTCTTTTCAGCAACATTAAAAGAAGAGTTGTTTGTCTTAAATCTAAAAATCATAATACCACAGAAACCAGCAAAAATTTTTCTATAAAGAAGTACAAGTAATTTACAATTGTATCATGAAAGACTTGGGCACCAGAATAAGGCGCATGTTATAAAAGTGTTAAAAAGTCACAGAATCACTATTAAAGCGGATACATATGAATTCTGCAAAGGTTGTGCCCTTGAGAAGTAAACCAGAAAGACATTTTGACCAAGACAAAATAGAGCTACTGCATCGGGTGAGTTAAACAGCGCTGACGTGTGCAGGCCAATGTCAGAACTTTCATTAGGAGAATCGAGATATTGTTTGCTACAAGGACGACTATACAAAATTCCGAAAAATATTTTTTTTAAAGATTAAGTCTCAAGTTTATGATACACTTGTCACAGTTTTAGTTGAAGCAAAAACGTCTGGACATCAGGTTCGACAATTTAGAACTGATAACGGTGGCAATATGTTTTACTTCAAAAAGGTGTTCGTAAATGGAAACTTGGAACAGTTTCAAGTGAAGCAAGCCCAAAATGCATTCATGGTTAAAGTTGGCGAAGAAAAGTATTGAAGGAATAGGCAAGCTCTAAGGCCATTTCGTCTCAGCAGAACAAAATGAAAATGCATTGCACATAATTCCGTCGGTGATTTCTTTTATTAGTAGTGGCAACTGATGTGGATTTTATTATTTGTTAATGTTTAGCATACTTTCAAATCTAAGTTGCATCACAGCGCATGAATCTATTTCTGCAGTGTATTTTCAAATACTGTTCTGTTACGTTTGAGATGAAATAAGCTTTATACACTAAAACTCTGAAAACACAATATGCAAATTAGGCTTGCTCTGGCTTTTGTTTGACTATTCATTCGTATGTGAATTGTTTAAAGTTTAAGGAACTGAAACATTTATTGCAATATAGATATTTAAATATAGTGAAAAGGATTTAATTGAGTAGTAGTGTAAATCGATTAACTTGATTGGAAAATATGCAAAGCTTATTTAATTAATGCTGCTATACGCTGTACAAAAATTTAATAAACACTGAAAATATAAAGTTCAGCGATCTATAATGACAGTAATAACAGCACATTTTTAGTCGTCTATATGAATATAACATTATTTGTTGCTGGATTTTCAGTCAGATATATGTAATAAAAAGTACCTGCACGTGATATGCATGTATTTCATAGAAGGGTTTAAACCTGTTCACAGTATATACAAAAATTAAAATATTAAATACTATAATATTTAAAAAATACATCCAAAGATTAAAATCTTTTTCTCTCACTTTATAAAACAAAACAGTTTAAGCAATTAAAACAATTATGAATAAAACATGATCTTAAAGATCAAAATTCAAGGTTATGGACAATTAAAACAGTCGCATACATGAATAAAATATTTTTAAAAATATAAAAACCAAATTTAAATAAACTCGATCACTTTAAATCAAAACTGATGACAAGTAAAGCATCATAGTCATTTGCATATTCTTACAAAAATCTCAAATTCTTCACTAATTTCTAGCCTGAAACAAACAGGGAAGTGTTTACTTTTAATTAAATATTCACTATCAATATAAAACCAACGAGATCTAAGTCGGCAATGTTTATGACCGAATTGTATGTAAACAGCAATATTATTGCACGGACCAGATGTTTCTAACTTAACTTTAATGTTGCGTTCAAAATCAAATGAACAACTAACTATAAAGAATGTGTTGTACTTTATAGTAAATCTTTTCTTTGAATGTTTATTGTAGAATAACGAATAACATATTTGGTCTTCGCAGTACATATTCTGGTGGTAACGACTTTCTAAGTGTGTCTTCATCTTAGTTAAGGTTTCTGAAAAATTACTGCATAACGGGCATTTATAAATATAATATTGGCAGGTTTCTTCATGAGAAGATATTTGATGTGCCTTCAAAACAGCAATGCAGCTTTTCCATCTGCAAGGAAAATTTGCATTTTTAATATTCTCCATCATAGGTTTGTTTTTGGACAAAACATTGTTTGGGTCATTTCCACATGAACTGCAGATAGCACCAAATGGTTGATAATTGTAGGCAGCTGGTCCAAAAAAGTTGCCACATTTTATGCATGATAAGGAATCAAGTAGTGTAAAATCAACAGAATAACGATCATAATTAACAAATTTAACTTGTATATCTACTTCAAATGCGTATTCGAGCTTAATTACTTGATTTACTGGAACATCTGGAAAAAGCAATGGATTGTGAGCAAAAACAGGACCTTCGGCCAGTTTCGTAGTCTCTCCCTTTTTATATATTTCATATACTGCCATCTGTACGTATGGAGATACATAAGTTACATTACAATTTAAAATACACGAGTCGACTATGTACTTGTAAGCAACAATAAATGGAACATCCCGGACTATAAGTACAAGACAAGAAAATTCCTTATCACCAACAACATCCAATTCCAATGCTTCACTTTTCATAAAAGTACAATCCCAATGCTTTTCAGAACAATGTTTAATTAACTCCACAAGCAAACCATTCCAAACGCAACCACTGAAAACACAATCACTGTAGCGGTAAAGACATTTAAATTGGTGTTCTTCGACAAAGTCAAACGGAAGTTCTTCAATACAGCCATTTTCCTTATATTTACATGCAACTTTTATTTTTTTCAGTACTGTCTCCATCAAGGGGTGTGGAAATTCGATACCATCTACTTTGCAATTACCACAAATCTGGCCCAAAACACAAATACGAACTGGTAAACAAAGAACACCCTTGCAAATTGCACAATGTAAATTCAAATATTCCAAAAACGAATTATCAATACTCACAACTATATTATCCATTTTTGCTATTCAATACTAAGAGAGAACAAACTAAATAATATGAATCCAACTAAAAACCCATAATCCCAGGTGGTCTTTTATCAGAAATCTTCAGCCAGATGGAGATAATTTTAACATTGATGTCAATTCATTTATAAATAACAAAGAATGAATAAGATTTCCAAACATGTAAATGAAGTTAATGTATCTGAAAAAATGATAATAAACGCCTCCCTACTCAATTTTCCACAAAATTTAATTTTTAATTCAAATTACTATAGGAATATATTTTTTAACTAGATATGTGTTAGAATAGAAATCTTGTTAACACTATCTGATTTTAGGCAACCAAATATACAGAATAAGCTCAAATCCAAATGTATTTTAATTATTATTGTTATATAACATTATGAGGCAATTTGCTTACATGGGAGTTTTATAGATTCCAAATAAAAATTCGACATAGACGCATATCTTATGTAAGACTATATACTCGGTCAAGAACAATTTTCTTAGATTTTAACTCATTTTTAAAAATATTGCAGTTTTCTATAAATGTAGTATACTTTACCTACTGTGAGGGTTGTCTAGGATGACCAAATAAGAAGACATGATAAGCAATAGATTTAATGAAATTATCAGACTCACAACACACAACATACATAAATGCATTCGTCAATTCTAACGTAAATAATTAATTGTTGACAGTAGATAGGCCATACGACAGTATCTTACGAGTGACAGATACATAATGCTTTTAATATCTATAAATTCACCAGATGATACAATCTATAATAACATCATTATTTGCAAATATGTGCTAACATTTCGTGGATGCCGACCTAACATAACGGTCTCGTCATACATAGTTAACTAAACAGAAAATGCCTTAAACTTCTAAAACTTAACATAACACCTGCGGGTTATCCAAAAACTAAACAATTCAACATGTTTAAAAAAATCAAATGAATTCAAATAATAATATCAATATTTTCAACTGTAAAACTCGTACAAGGAATAAAATTAAACCTAGAAACCTGTTATAATTTTTATTAAATTTAACTTTTCGGTATAGACTTTATCCTATCTATAGCTACTATCGCCTTATATAACCGTGAACTTTGTTTTTCACCTTCAATAGCTTGTATAAGATACCTATGATCTAACGACTTAACAATCTCATAGAGGCCACGATATTGTAGATTTATTTCTCTACTTTACCCTGAACCGAATGTTCAGACGTTACTAAAACTAATCCACCTGCCTTAAATAAGTTTTCATTTTATCTCTAGCCATTAATATTTCATTATTATTAGACTGTATTGCAGCTATCCAATCCGTATTAATAATTATTGCTAGTACACGTAATCCTGCAAGCAAAGTTTTAACTAATTCCTCAACGGGATATCTACTTATGAATCCGTAACATAATTAATTGCACCTTTATGATATTCAACGGTATAATTAAATTCTAGTAACCTAATAAACGATCTGATTCTAGGATTGATATCCCATTTATTCTCTAACATTTTTAGACTATTGCAATCAGTTCTGATAGTAAAATGAATAGCAATTAAATAAACTCTAAATCTCTTACATGAACAAACAATTGCTAAAGCCTCTATCTCATATGCATGATATACAGATTCTTGAGGGACGGTTTCTCTATTAAAATAAGCCGTTTGGAATTTCCCATCATTGATCTGCTTTTGTAAAAGAACACCTCTTAAACCTACATTACTACCACCCGTATGTAATTCGGTGTCTGCGTCTGGATTATAAACACAAAACAGGTTCACTAGTCAATATCTGACATATTAAGTCAAGTGCTTCATGTTCTTTAAAAGACCATGTAAACGCAGAATTCTTTTTAATAAATCTGTCAAGGGTCTACTAATGATTGCAAAATCTTTAACAAATCGCCTAAAATAACTGGCAAGACCTACAAACAACTTTCAAATCTTGCGGAATTGGAAAACTAGTAACACTTTTAGTTTAATTTTACCAGGTGAAATACTCGATTCACTTATTTCAAACTTAATTATTATTGAACTTTCAACATCAAAAGCACATTTATCACGGTTTAATGTTAGATAAGAATCTCTTGGTAAAGTAAGTATTTCTCTAAGACTGGCTAAACCTTCCTCTACTGTTTTAAATGGTATAATTACATCACCTAAATATGCTAGTGCTACGCTATGCCTTACATGTTTAAGAAATAAATTCATAAGACATTGAAATACCAAAGGGGCATTACAGAGCCTAACAGCCATTCTTTTGAAAGAATAGGTGCCATCAGGAGTTACGAAGCAAGTTTTCTCCTTTGAATTTTCATCCGTAGCGACCTAATAATAATTACTATGTAAACCTAAACTAGTAAAATATTTAAAAAAAGAAATAAACAAATGACCTGTTACCTACCTTCTTTTTGTAAATAACCAACAATTTATATTGATTTTCGTTCCCTATGCTCGAATCACTTTCTCCATGCCAGGTAAAATTATTCATTAGTAAAATATGTATATCCATACAAAGACTTTAACCGATCATCTGTCCTCGGAAGAGGGTAGTCATCTTTTTTTGTAATTTTGTTTAAAGCGCAATAATCTTTACAAAGTCATACATCACCTGCATTTATTGCAAATCTTACACTTTATATTATACATCCTTAGAACTATAAAATATCTAAATACTGGCAAAAAGCTAATAAATAATGATTCTTTAATAACTATACTTTTAAAAAGTGAGAATGAGTATACAATTTTTACTTTTCTAGGTTAGAATGACCGTCATAATTATAAACAAAAACAAATACCTGCTAATAATAAATGGTGCATACACACAATGGGGGGACTAAAGTGGAATTCGTGTCTCTAGCCGCTTGTATACTATTCCCGTATAAATTGTGCTTTATTTTTTTTATTGTTATTATATATGTTACTGGATTTTGTATATCATTTCTGTTACCCAAGACACAAATTCTGGAATATTGGATTCCTGAATAGTAGTCTCTTGTTTAATAACTACTCGATGGTGTTGTTGCAGGTATTTTGTACCCTTCCCACCTTGGTTAGAAAAAGAATTATATATTTATAATCTCCTTCTAATAAGAATATTTATTAGTTATGGCAATTTAATAACAAAGGTAAAGCATTGTTACGTTCATTTTCGGCAATAATTGGTTGCTTTATTTACATAAATTCCTTTTCTAGTATTAAATTCTCCAACAATACGCGATATATTGTACCTGTTCAGATAAGCTCGCTTTACCATAATTTTCAACTCAAATCCCTTGTTAATTCATTAGCCATTTGTATAAATTCCATGTCTATTGTTAAATCTTTCCACATAATTAATAATAAATACTCTTTCTAAGAATTTCTCAACGTAAATCTAGTTGTTTTGAAATGACAAGTTTATGCTACAATTAATTAATCAAGTTCCTGTTTAGATAGCCGTGAGCGCGTTATACCTTCCGATAACGTATAATTGCGTTTTAGTGGGTTTCCCATCTAAAGATTTGTCGAAATAATATATCCTACTATTCTTTGGTAAAACCGCATTTTCCCGTTTCAATCGCGTTTCGATAACGCGGATGTTTGTTTTTCGAGTTTGTGTTATTTTGAACTCCTTTTAAACTTTGATTCTGTAGCTTGTGCGTTGATGCACTTTTAAAAACTACTCGTTCTGTTACTCCAAGAGCGATGTACGTTTCCCCCTTATCAAATGTGTAGATTTGGTGTGTATCGCTCTTAGCTGGAGGCTAAATTGCTTGTTGCGCAGTCCGATTATTCCTTGATGTAGATCAACTGCTCTTGCATGTAGACCGCCGTTGCAATTACAGTAGTAGCGAGATTGTTGCTAACTACCGCGAGGATGCTGTGTCAATTCGCTTCCGAGGGATGACAAGATAAGTATCTCGACACATGTATGTGACTTGTTTTCCTAACATACCCAGGAATAAACCTAATTTGAAATTAGATACGCTAATGTTTGTTCTGTTAAAATCCTTACTAGAAAAGTTTCGAACTTTAATACTTTTGCTTTTTGTACTTAACCCATCTGCTTATACGAAAGTATCAGCAGTATTCTTTTTTTTACTGATTAGAGTTATAACAAATGCTTCGTATGGTAAGATCCTTACTAGAAAGGTTTCTAAATTTAATGTTTCTTTTTAATTAACCCTTCTGCTTATACGAAAGTATCAGCATTATTCTTTTTGGTACTGATTAGATTTATTGCATGTTAACTATGAATTGCGCACTTCGTGGAACAATTAGTGAATTTGTCCGAATAGTAAAATTGTTTTATTAAATACTAACCTTAGTTAATTATGTTTTGCTGTTTCGATAGAAATTTCTACATTTGTGTTTTTTTTATTGTAAATAGAAAATCGTTGGCGATGTATTATTTTTGTGTTGATAGGAACCCCTCCCCTCTGCGTATTGGTAGTTAGCCTGGTATATTTACGTTTTCTTCCAGCTATGTCATGTTACGTAGCAGCATAGCAAAGGATTTACACAATCTCTTGAAAGGTGATACTACAATATACCCATCGGTTTATAATGATTGCATAGGGTGGACCATAGTGATTGCAATATGGATACATCTTTTGTTGTACCTCTGTGTAACAATGCGTTCCATGCAGGTATAGAATTCTTATAAACAACTGTACATCCTCTGCAAAAATATAGAAACTTTTTGTCGCTACAACTTCAATGGACAGATCCATTGATTACTACAAAATTTATTTTTATCAAAACAACGCTTAAATCTTCAATAATTGCCTTTTGCATGCAAAATTTCAGTCTCAAGTTCTGATTATTAAAAATGTTTGCATCGAATGCTTGTGCAAACTCTAAAGGTTTCGTAGAGTAGAAGATGCCATTTATTGTGTTGTGAAGAGTATAAAATTAATATTAAAAATGTAAAGCATTGCCTTCACCAGACCATTATGAAATTTAAATTAACATTGTTGTTGTGATTGTTAAATACTATGATTTTCATGTTTGCCAATATAGGTTAAGTGAAAGTGTTGCAGTTTTATTATTGTTTGTGCATAGTTTAAATTAGTAGACGAGAAAGAAAGTATACACAGGGTTCCATCACACGGTGTTGCAGATGTAACCAACTACTCGTCTCATAGACCACCTACCATCTCGCCCAGACCAAAATTCAGGTAGGTAGACGCTCAACATTTTTGGTGGACAGAAAGTTCAGGGGCTTTTCCAGGTTGGTGAAAGAGTTACAGTTTGTATACCCCTAAAAGATTTGCATTTGCTTTCATAAAATTCACTATTTGTTACTGCAAGCTAGTTGGTGCGTTATTACTGTTCTGTAATTAGTTATGTAATTAAATTTACAGAATGTGTATATGGTTCCTGAAATAATATCTTCTTAATTAAGGGGTTCTTGTAAGTACTTTGTACCATCACAGCTTGGTTAAAAAAGATGTGAATATATACAACCAATGAAAGATATTAAGAAGTATACATTGTACTTCCAATAGGCATATAGCATGTTTAATAAATTGTAACAATTTAATGGCAAGCATAAGCATAGCAAATCTTTAAATAATCTCATAAAAAGTAATACTAGAATGTACTACCAGTTTGTAAAGAATGGATTGTTGTCTTGCATAAGGTGTTAGAACTGCTTCGCATTGTCTTCAATGTTCCATTGTAAGAAACGATCGATGTAAATAAGAATCTTTATTAACTCAAAACATAAGGCCAATATCCTCTTTTACAATGGAAAAGCAAAAGCATGATTTGACTGACAAATATCAAACTTGACAACTTTTTACTTTCATTTTCTTTCAAAATAGACAATTTGAATGTGTTTTCACATTACTCCTTTCAAAGTCCTTTTGTGAAAATAGTGACTTGTAATTTAAAACACGATTCAGGAATAATATTTTTCAGGCCTATTCGACTTTCTTCCCTTCCTCGTAAAAATTGTTCCTTCTTCAAAAGCATCTACCTTTCCTTGGTCTACCCCTCTTTCAGAATTTTCCTTGCTGTGCTTCCTTAGTTTCTTTCTTCCAGTACCTTTGAAAAATTGTTCGTTTTCCCATGGTGTAGTTTCCAAAATACATATGCATTGAATTGGTCTTATGTTCCAGGCGTCGTTTTTATTCTGACTAATATAATCCCACCATCTTTTCCAGCTATTAACTCCTGTATACCGCAAGCGGCCAATCAAGCCGTTTTTTGTTATCACTTGCGTGCAGTACAAGATCGCCAAGTTTTATTTTCTTTGTTGTTTTATGTATTTTGTTATGTTGCTGCAACTGTCCTAGGTATTCGTTTCGAAATCGCCTCCTTAGCGCTAAACTAACATCTGTCGATTTCGAACTGATGTTTGTAATGTTTGGGTATCTACAGTATCACAATCAGGAACACTGCTATTCCTGATGTCGTAAAAAAACAAGCTGGTGTTATAGATATCATGTCACCATTATCTGATAGGTAAGTAAGAGGTCTCGAATTTATTACAACCTCGCAATCACACAAAACCGTCTGAAGTTCGTCATATGTTAGCGACACTTCCCTCAAGATTTTTCTAAGAAGTTACTTTGTTACTCTAATGAGTCGCTCCCACCATCCTCCCCACCAGGGAGCAGATACTGGGTTGAACTTCCATTCTATATGCCAAGAAAAACATTCAGCTAAACCTTTTTCCAATCCAATTTTTCGAAAGCATTCTCGGTACCTGTAAAGTTAGCTCCATTGTCACCATAAATGACAGAAAGTATACCTCTTCTAGAAATAAAACGTCTAAGTACTTGTATAAATTCGCAACTAGTCATCGACGTTACCAATTCTAAATGTACGGCACGGAAAACGGCACACGTGAAAAGACATCCCTTACGTCCTTCACAAAGAACAACGGAACAGGCCATATCAAATCCGATAATCTTGAATACTGCAGCATCACATCTCTATTTTCAGGTAGCGAAACCGGCATTGTTTTCAAGAGTTTTGACTGACATCTGGAACATACTATGCATCCCTTTAAGACCCCTCTAACCGACTTTCTTGCTTTAATTAACCAGTACTCAAAATGCTTAGGATCATTTCCACTCCTGTATGACAAGATGTTCTGTGCTTTTCCAAAATTATTCTTTTCACAACGGGATGGCTACCAGGTAATAGTATAGGACAGCGTTTCTCAACCTTTTTTGGCCCGCGGCACAAATCAAACTATTATTTTCAAGATAAGAAGTAATTTGAGTATTTAATATACATTCAAAAACTTTCGAAAAAGTGGGTAAAAGAGAAATAGGACGATAGTTCTTAATATCATCAAACATACCCTTTTTATGAACAGGGATCACTTTTGCTTGTTTCAGAATATCAGGGAAAACTGCTTTCTTTATGCAAATATTAAATAATTTGGTTCTAAATTAGTCAAGCTAAGTCGGAATGACATATCTGTATGTATCGTTACTCTATAATTGGGTTATTCCTTTTGAGTACGTAATAATAAATAAATAAATAAATAACCTAAATTAATTTTTATTACCGTCATAGATGAAAATCCCGTTTCACATAAATATGTAGTTGCGAAGGGTACTAACATTTTCATTACTTTCTTGTGTAGAGATGGATATTCATTTTTCAATTTGATCCAAAATTTATCTGGAGAGATTGTTGAAAAAGTAGCTCTAAACATAATATCTGTACTAATCTCAAGGAGGGACTCATATTCTCTGTCACTTAAATTTCACTTACTACTGTCATATGGTATGAAGGGGTTTGTTATCCACACATTTCTTTCAAATGTGGTTTCTTCAGATGGGAAATATTTTTCAAAACTATTTTTTAAAAATTGTAAGTGATGACCAATGATAATATTTAATTTTGATAAGTTTAAATCTTGTAAATTAACAAAATCAAAATAATTATTAAATACATCAATATTCCATTTCGAATGGACCTGCACCTTGCCGAAGTTCTAAATTACTAGAACAGGTGAAATGGCTTGCGTGTTCTAATGAGCTAAAGAGCCAAACTACAGGTCCAACCAAAGTAGTAGGGTCGTTAGTGAGGAACCAGACTAAGACAGGTCCCCGAAAGAGGGCAGCGGCTCTTTCGGTACTTAGATTGGCAGAGACCATAGGGGTCGGTATGGCAGTCTAAGACACACTACCGGGATGTGGAAGGCAACGGGAAACCACCACATTATCTCCCAAGTACACAGCGTACTTAAATTGTTACAAACATGATGGCATTCTCTGGGGTAAAAGATTCCGGAGGTAAAATAGTCCCCCATTTGGATCTCCGGGAGGGGACTACTTCGGAGGATGCGATTAGAAAGGTAAAAATAAGAGTCGGGAACATTCTGCGAGTCGGAGCGTGGAATGTTAGAAGTATGAAGCAAGTAGGTAAGCCAGAGAACCTAAAAATCGAAATGAATAGGTTATCACTAGACATAGTAGGGATCAGCGAAGTTCGGTGGCCAGAGGCGGGGGATTTTTGGAGTGGAGACTTCAGGGTAATTCATACAGGAACAGAGGAAGGAAATTTGGGTGTGGGGATAGTTATGCGGAAAAAGATAGGATACTGTGTAGAAAATTACTTACAAACGAACGAAAGAGTACTCATGGTTAGATTAGAATCTAAACCGGTAAACAACGTAATAATACAAGTATACATGCCCACCTCTAGCTACAGTGACGAAGAGGTAGAAGCCATCTACAAAGATATCGAAGACATATTAAGAAACGTAAAAGGACATGAAAATTTAATAATTACGGGGGATTTTAATGCCGTGGTAGGTGAGGGTAGGGAAGGAGCAGTATTAGGTTTATTTGGTTTAGGCACGAGAAACGACAGGGGAAATAGGCTGGTAGAATTTTGCGACAAGAACAATTTAAATACTCCCTGTATGTTTGTTGTGGTTTGTTTAGCATTCTTCTTAAGTTTCTTTGGGAATTAAACCACTCATAGTTTTTAAAATGATCTTTATTTACGTTTCGATCCATGACCTAGGATCGTTGTCAAAATAATAAAAACTTCAAGTTTGACGTTTATGACATAAATTGAAGGTTACTTTGATTTATTGATGTTTGAAATATTTGGTTTGAGTACACTAAGCAAAAATTTTTAAAGTTTAAAAGAATGATTGCCTTCAATTTGTGTTGCGAACTGGGATCGACTTTCCTAAGGTAGCCAATATGCTTAACGTGAAATCAGCTGATTAATTTTTATTGGTGAATTTTATATAAATTCAATAATTTGGGAAACATTTTTTAACATGTTTCTATTTATACAATTGAGAGATTTCTAATTTTATGTTTTATTTTATCGAAACGTAAATAAAGATCATTTTAAAAACTATGAGTGGTTTAATTCCCAAAGAAACTTAAGAAGAACAATTTAATCATCACAAACATTATTTCAACATCATGCTAGAAGGCGATATACGTGGAAGATGCCAGGAGATATAGGAAGATATCAAATAGATTACATTCTTGTTAGACAACGGTTTAGGAATCAAGTAAAAGACTGTAGAAGCTACCCAGAAGCAGATATAGATACTGACCACAACATCGTAATTATGAAGGCCGCACTTAAATTTAAAAATCTAAAAAAAAGGAACGGAAAAAGGCACTTGACTTAGAGAAACTAAAAGATAAAGATATTCAAGAGAGATTCGAAAAAAAGTCAAATGAATTGCTGAATGATATCGGGAAAATATCTGATACTATATTACACTATTCCTGGTGAAAGTTTCTAAAAGTCGGTAATACAGTTACCAAAGTTCACAAAATACATCGCGCAACGCAATGAATAAAGCGAGTGACGCCTCTAGCGGAGGAAAGCGCAAACCTTTTACAGATTTTGGCGCGCACATCCACTATGACGTCACCGATAATTTATATTGCGCCATAATTAGCAGTATAAAAATTAAACACGATAAAGGCAAACAATTTAGCTAAAAATCTACTTACATCAAAAATCAGGTATCCGGCAGGAAATCGCGCTACGATAGGCCTCTGCTCCGGTGCTGTTGGCTGAGCATGGACATCAGGGTCGTCTAGGGTCCATTGCCGAAGGTTGCTATAAATTTACCTACGCAGGGAATGACGGAAAAAAAGATAGAAGGGACGACAACAAAAGATAATTAACAAGGGAAATCTACATAGGTAAAAGCTACGATACGATACCTCCGAGGTGACCACTTCACTCCTTGAAAATTCCGGGCAAACAGCCACGATTCAGGGCGTCACCCAAACCTCTCACCACTTTGTCCCCACCCTTTGTCTAGTATTGCTCTACCCCTCTAGGGATAAGCACATTGCGCAAGCTCACTACTCTGACGTATCGGAAGCACCGCCTAGTCTATTTAAAAATTCCCGCGTCTCGCGTATTTGAAAATATGGCGCGAACTCCCGTATATAAGAACTTAACCTAAAAACACTGTTTAAGTGCAAATTGCACGTAACAACTAAGGAAGTAGAAACAGAATGGAATAACATTAAATCCACCCTAGACATGGCAGCCAGAGATATTCTGGGGTATACACAAAAAGAAAATAAGAAACCATGGATAACAAAGGATATCCTGAATTTAATAGAAGAAAGACGAAAATACAAAAATAAATCAGATGAAACAGGAAAACAGAGATACAAAACCATAAAATGGGAAATTATTCGAAAATGCAGGAAAGCTAAAGAACAATGGATTGATGAAAAGTGCAAAGAGGTACAAACAAAGATGGAAATAGGAAAGACAGACGAAGCATACAAATTAATTAGAATGAATTTTAGGGATAGAAAACCGTATATCAAAAATATAAGGGACACACAAGGAAACGTCATCATAGAAAACGTAGAGAAAGTGGGTAGATGGCAAGAATATATAGGGAATTTATATGCAGGAGAGGAACTAACTGCATTAGAACAGGAATCAGACATTGAAAATGAGGACTTGGGATATCCTATACTTAGAGATGAGTTTGAATTAGCATTAAAGGGTCTGAAAAATGGTAAGGCTCCGGGTACAGATAAGGTGCAAGCAGAAACTCTAAAAGCAGCTGGACAAGCAGTAACAACGTTTCTTCCAACTTGTAAGCTATATGTATGAGACAGGCAAGATACCCAAAGATTTCAATCGTAGCATCATAGTAACTATACCAAAAAAGAAAGGTGCGGATAGATGTGAAAATTTTCGAACAATAAGTTTGACAGCACACGTGTCAAAAATATTAACTAGAATTGTGCAAAGACGAATGGAAAAACGGGCGGAAGAAATACTAGGAGAAGATCAATTTGGGTTTAGGCGAAACAGGGGAACACGGGAGGCTATTTTAGCTCTGAGAGTGATAATGGAGAAAACAATAGAAAAAGGGGAAAGCGTGTATATAGGGTTTGTAGATCTGGAAAAAGCATTCGTCAATGTAAAATGGAAAAAAATGTTTGAAATACTCAAAAAAATTGGAGTGAGTTATAGGGATAGACGAATAGTACATAGCTTATACAAAGGGCAAACAGCAGTAATAGAATTAGAACAGGAACGTAGAGAAGTAAACATTAGGAAAGGAGTGAGACAGGGATGTGCCCTATCCCCATTGACTTTTAACTTGTACATAGAAGAGGCAATGAATACTGTCAAATGCAGGAAGACATTTGGAATTACTATACAGGGACAAAAAATTGATATGCTTAGATTTGCAGATGATATAGCGGTATTAGCGTCTAGCAAGGAAGAGTTAGAAGCTGCTCTTAATGAAATGGAAACGGTTCTAACAGAGAGATACGGTATGAAAATTAACAAAAATAAAACTAAAGTTTTAGTATGCAAAGGTGGGGAAAATAAATCAAAAACAAGAATACAAGTATGTAACATGAACTTACAAGAGGTTAAGGATTTCTGCTACCTAGGAAGCCAAATAACGCAAGATGGAAAAAGCACAAAAGATATAAAACAAAGATTAGCACAAGGTCGTGCTACATTTAACAGGAAAAAGCAACTACTGTGCTCAAAGACCACAAACATAGAAACAAGGAAAAGATTGCTCAAAACATATGTGTGGAGCACAGCACTGTACGGCTGTGAAGCCTGGAGAGTAGGGGAAGCGGACAAGAAAAAGGTAGAAGCCTTTGAAATGTGGTGCTACAGACGTATGATGAAGATATCATGGACAGACAAAGTTAAGAACGAAGAGGTACTAAAAATGGTAGGGGAAGAAAGAAATATGTGGAAAACGGTAAAAAATGGGAGAGATAGGATGATAGGCCACATACTACGGCATGAGGGAATAGTGCGGAATATATTAGAAGCAGAGATAGGAAAAAAGAGAAGAAGAGGCAGACCTACGTTAGACTACTGCACACAGATAGTAAAAGATGTAGGCTGTAGGGGTTTCAGGGAGATGTGTAGGCTAGCCCAGAATAGAAATCAATGGAGGTACGCATCCAACCAATCCCAAGATGGATAAACTAATGACGAAAAGATAGTGCTTAAACATGATGATTATTATAAGTAACTACAAGAATTGGTTGGGCATTATTCTCGAATAATGTTAAGTGTGTGAAAGGATTTACTGGAAAACCATTATTTCGGCAAATGTCTAAGTGTTGGGGAATCTTGGTAGCCACAGGTTGCTTAACCTCCTTCGCTGAATCTCGGTAAAATAGGGCATAAAATTAGAAAATAATAGAAGGGGAACGAGCTGAATACACATGCTGTGTAAGAATTTCAGGGAACTATGTAAGCTAGCTCAGAATATAAATAAGTGCAGGCATGTGTCCAACCAGTTTTGAGACGGAAAACCTAATGACGAAGAAATATGCGCAGATAAATCTGATGATTAGTATAAACAACTAGTTGTTGGTTGCGAAATATCTCCAACTAATGTTGGCTGTGCGAAAAGATAAATTGTAAAATATAGTAAATCGTTAAATGGTTAAGTGTTGGGGGAACTTGGCAGCCACAGGTTGCTTACCTCCCTTCACAACCACTAAAGGTCGGAGAAATAGGGCGTATAACTGTAAAACGATAGAAGGTGATCGAACTGCATCTAACAAGAAAGAACTGTGCCTATGAGGAAAGGCAACAAACATAAAACAAGAAGAAAATATATTACAAGCAGAGATAGGAAAAAAGAGGTAGATGTAGACCTAGATGAGATAGTTATAGATGCAAACTGTGCAAATTTCAGGGAAAAATCTGTAGGTTAGTTCAGAATAGGAAACAATGATGGTACGCGTCTAACCAGTTCTAGGACTGAAGACCTAATGATGATGACATCAATATTATTGTTATTTACTTTATCCACCCAAAAATTAATTTTTTTCTTAAATCCATCTATTTTATTAAATAAATGAAACGCATTTATAGAAGTTTCTTGTAAACTCAAATTTATATCGTTGATATATAAAAATATATCACTTAAATATGCTAGTTTTACAACTCATTCTACAACAGACAAATGCATACTTAAAGGATTATTTTTTTCTCTTAAAAATATTTCTACTTCCGTCTTTAATTTAAAAAGGCTGGTTAAAATCTTACCCCGCGAGAGCCTTCAAACTTCTGTATACAGTAGTAACTGCTCGTGTTCGGCACCAACCTCCTGACAAAATATTGCAAATAACATAATGTTTAAATCACTTTTTTTGATAAAATTCATAATTTTTATAGATTCCGCTAAAACCTCATAATTCTGTGGATAAATTTTTTGCTACTAAATGTTGTCTCTGGATTATACAGTGGGTAATTAATAAATCAGAATTAACTGCTTGCCGAAAACTTTTAGTAACACCACAATGTCTGCCAACCATACTAGCTGCCCCATCGGAACACACACCTATGTAATTTTTCCATTCTAAAGAATGTTTAATAACATAAGAATTAAGTGCTTTAAAAATCTCATCACTTATATATTAAACCAATTCTATACAACACAAGATTTCTTCTTTTATTTCTTCCAAAATAAAATCAATAGCAAATTAATAAGGCATTTTTATAAATATCGCATGATTCGTCGATTTGTATTGCCAAAAGTGTCGATTCCTTCATCTTTTGTATTAATCCATTCCACATTCTCTGATAATTTTTCAATTCTTCTTCTTATAGTATCATTAGATAAGAGAATCGATTTGATTTTATCAACAGCAGAGAGCCCAAACATCTCTAAACAAAAGTCTATTAAAACTGGTTTTATTAAATTTTCCCCATTAGTAAATTATTTTTTGGTTTTAGCAATCCGAAGGGCACGAACAATTTAATAGTGACTTCTTCTGAATAAAATTTTGTTTAAATGTTTTTGTTTGTAATCCTAATTCTTGTTTTTTACGCTCAAAATATTCACGCGGTTTATTTTCCAGCTCGGAATGTTTAAGCCTTCAATTGTCGTAACATTTTCGATGGTTTCATAGCATCATTTACTAAAACTTCATGGCAAATGATACATATCGGACGTACATCTTCCTCCGTAGATTTGGGCCAAAGAATAAAACCATATTTAATTTAATTTGATATTTTAAATATTCATGGTTGTAGTGTCCGATAACTGATTTTTTCTTTTTTGCTGGTGGAATTCCTGTTTCGTAGTCATTTTTTTGAGATGTTGAACTGGTATTCAAAAAATTAAATAGCGTGCGTTGTTTACAGTTCTGTTACTAAGGGTTAAAAAATATTTTTTTATTAGTGCCTACATAAGTATATAAATAATCAATAATCTTAATTTTTATATTGGTCCAATCCAGTTAAACATATGTAAAATTATTATAATAATGTTTCGTTTAACAATAATTTAAAAACACCAAGACTATACAATGATAAAGCTGTATCAGATCACACATCAAATCTATATATTATAAGCGGCTTAAGTGTCTGTCGCCGATAGAGAGTCAGCCGGTCAGTGTCTGCATGCCACCCTTGCCCGCACTTGTAAGCATTTCAAGAATTTTTCTTCAGTGCCATACTAATCATAAATTACATAGAATTCAAATTAGTTTAAGATAATTGTATTTCGTAATTTTATAAATTAAAATGTAGTTATTATTTTTTTTTTGATAAGTAAATTTTTTCATGGTTAGAAAAAATTGTCCGCGGACTAGTAAAAAATCTCCATGGACCACTGGTGATCCGCGGGACCAGCGGTTGAAAATAGCAGGTATAAAACATTTAAATTTAGAGCAATCGTTTCTCTCAGAAAGTCTGGTCTTTACTCGCAAAATATCTACTTCGTCAGCAAAAGGTCTGACGGAGACTATGGTCTTATCTCACACCTTGAAACGATTTCTTTTATATACATTTTGTCACACATTCAAAAGCCTCTTGCATTTCTTTGTATGGTAGCTTTCCTCGTTCCTTACTGTTATGCCGACAATTATAAATTAATCTTCGGATCCACCCTATCATTCGATACAGCTGGTTAAATTGAGAAAAATATCTATAATGCCGATCATCTACTTTTTCATTTTGAACTAACATTTTTCATCTTTTCTTGGTTGATTTCCTTCTCATCACCAGAAAATGTTGCATTGGGCCATTCGGTATTGGGCCTTCGAAGCCACTGTGGACCCTCCCAAAATCTGGACCTCAGTAGATCGTTTGGTAAACATCCTCTACTAGGCAAATCAGCAGGGTTCATAATCCCAGGAATATATTTCCAGGAATCAGACGAACTCATTATTCGTATTGCCTCTACCTTGTTTCTAGCAAACACATTTGGTTGTTCCTTTCTTCGAATCCAAGAAATCACAGTTGATGAATCACTCCAATAGAAGATCGCAATGTCTGAACTTAGACATTCAGTTACGGCTTTTGTCAATCTAGCACCGATCAGTGCTGCTAAAAGCTCCAATCTGGTATTGTATTCAGTTTGTTAGGGAACACTCTAGACTTTTCTTGTATTAACTGTACATTTACTTCACCTTCGTGTTCGATTCTCAGAAAAATTGCTGCTGCATAAGCATTTTTGCTTGCATCGCAAAAGGCATGTTAACTCCACCCTTTTTGATTTGCAGCACTGCCAGTTACCCATCTTGGTATCCTTATTGCAGTTAGATATTCTAAATCCTCAAACAATTTCAAAAATTTGCTTTTGATGTTATCGTCGACTTCAACATCCCACCTGATCAAAGTTGACCATGTTTCTTGAAGCAAAATCTTAAGAAACAAAATAGTTGGACACATAAAACCAATCGGATCGAACAACCGATGAGCAACAGTCAAAATCGTACGTTTTGTAACAACTTCCGGAAAATGGTTTTTAATACAGTTTGCATCAAGACCCAGAGTATCTGTCCGTTTACACCAACATAAACCCAAAGCTGAAGTTGGTTGCGTGTCTTCCAGAATGTCTGGATCAGTGTTTTCCCAACATCTCAAATCAAATTTTGTAGTGGAAAAAATTTGAATAGACTCATTAATAAATTTGTCGACCTCTTCCAACGTACTAACACTTTACAAACAGTTGTCTACGTAAAATCCTTTCAAAAGTTTTGTTTGTTTGTTTGTTATGTATTTAACTACTTGGCTTACAAGAAGCGATGGTAGAATAAAATGATATTTACATTATTGTGCTATAGCAGAAATAAACTGGGCAGTATTTTGAGGAAATGGATGAAAAGCTTGTTTGAGAAGATCATTCCATAGTCTGATTCCCACATCAATGAACGAATTATAGGTAACGCTGTGCCGATATGATGGGTGGTGGATTTTAAAAGGATGATCATGTCTGGAAAGGTAGTTTGCCGGTTTTAGTCTTTTGCCAAGTTCAGACAGAGCAGGCTTGCCTGCTATTGTTTCATACATAACCATAAGAGCACATTTATTACGCCTACTTGTAAGAGAGTCCCATTTTAACTCATTGACTAATTCAGTAACACTGATTTGCTGTCGAAATTGCCAGAACACATATCTTGCAGCACGACTCCGAACAGAGTTTAATTTGTCTGTTAAATACTGAATTTGGGGGTTCCATATTATAGCACAATATTCTGAAATTGGACGGATTTACTTCAAATATGCATGGCCTTTTGCCGAAGGAGGAGCTTTACGCAGGCAAAACATGATCAGATATAAACCCTTTAGAGCTTTGGAGACCACTGCAAGAATGTGTTCGGTCCATCTTAGGTCCTTACTTATGATAATGTCAAGATATTTACAGTTGTCTGACGGATTTATGATATTATTTCCCAGGTGGTACCAATGATCAACTACCTTTGAGCTAAAGGAAATCCAAATGGTTTTAGCTGTGTTGATAGCCATATTATTGACATGGACAATTTCATATAGGTCAGTTTGTAGAACCTCCACGTCTGCTTGGCTTTTAATGGGTCTATATATAACGTCGTCAGAAAATAGCCTAAAGGTTGACTTTTTTCCAGCTGTGCAGCGATTGATGAAAATGAGGAACAGAGTTGGGCCTAGCACACTCCCTTGGGAACTCCTGAGGGAACTGCTACAGGTTCTGCGAGTTGTTGATTAACCAATACCTGTTGTTCTATTTGATAAGTATGTGGCTATCCATTTCACAATGCGACTGTCTAAATTCATTCTCATAAGAGCTTCAATATAATCCACCAAAAAAATTTTGATTTTTCGGATTTATATATTTTGTAACTCATTACCCAAAAGGTGTTTGATTGCTGCTGCTAACAAGAATGGGCTATAGGACCAAAAACAATATGACGATGACGAAAGGTTTTAATATTATCCCTTTCATCTTGCCATAAATCCTAAGATAAGCTCTATCTTTTTCTTGAAGGTCTATTTGAAGGAAAGCTCTTCTAATGTCTCCACTAACACCTATGCTTTCTAATCTAAACCGTAACAATATCGATAGTATCAACTCAATAAGATTAGGTCCCTTTTATAAGCAATTATTAAGAAAGAAAGACTATTTTGTTCTAGATGACGTCAAATACTGGGCGAACTGTTGTTGAACTATTTGCTTTTATAACAGCTCTATGTGGCAAATAATGACCTTCATTTTCATTACTATTCTCTACCCTTTCTATAATGCTTTCTTTCTGTCACTCTTCCAGAATCTGCATATACTTTTCATATAACCCCTTTTTTAACTTTGCCAAACTCGTTTCTAATCTCTTACGAGCTGTCATGTAATTTGGCAACACGGTATGATCTTTCAACCAAGGTAATTGAACAATATACCTGGCTCCTTGATCTCTTCTTACTGTTCGATTAAAATGCTCTTGTGCAGCTGTTTCCAACTTCATATTATTCATTTTCTCATTGGGATCTTGAATACCAAGCACATCGAGAGTCCACAGATCAGTAATTTGAGCTTTTTTTTTTACAAAGTAACGTGGTAACAGTCTTACGCACACTACTTACAGGCGCTTCTAATGGCATTTTCCCCATTAGAGTCCAGTCTAGTATTGTTTAAATTGCAACTAAACGACAACTGAAAGCATAGCGACAACCAGTAAGTAATTTTACAGCCACGTCGGCTCCAATTAACACCTCGATAGATCCAATTTGATCATCGCTCAATCGAACACCTTTAGCAGCAAGATCATTTACCCACGGACCTTCGCGAATCGGTGATACGGGACCACAAATGACAGGTTGATCCAGAACTTCAAAATTACAAGAGTAATCATTGAAAATATTTTAAGCCTCACCAGATATCTATGATGTGTAACATGTTCAGATTCAGTCCCCCTGAACAGTGGGTGTACAATGCCTTCTTGGCCCAATGATAAATACGCAACAGGCACTATACGAAAGCTAGCTGTATACGTAACATCCTATTCTGAGACTACTGAAACGTTATGTTGTTGCTCTATAACCATAAGGCTTGAAGTATTCGTTTCTAGTTGCCCTATATTTACTGTGGGACTGCCTGGTTTTATCTTTTCGGACAACTGTGCATCATTGTGAAGCAATGGGTGGTGGATTTTGTTGCAACCATTTTTACCGCACTCAACTGGAGCTGGACATTTAAATTTATGAACTCCCAAACATTGACGACACAGTCTTAACTTACGCATTGTTCGGTCTCTTTGTCGCACGTTGTCGTGTTTAATTTTAAGTCGTAAATTTGTAGTTGTAAATCTAATTGTAAAACTGTCATCCCTTGTTCCCTTATATCCTGTCGTAAAAATTTCTTGTGCATGTATGAATAAGTGGGACTAAGGGTAGTGACGAAAAACACTCTCTCATCGATATCGAAGCAGAACAGTCGGTTTTTCGTTCAGTACGTGAGTTAGTCATAGTGCCGCTGAATGTGAATTTATTTGTTAAACCCCTAAAAAACACAGTGCAAGTGCAAAGTAACACGTACTATAATCTCCGATACAGTCCACTTAGTTGAGGAGGTAAGTCGATATATAAATTTATAAGACCCCCGAGCTGAACATGCACTGTGTTCCATTTTTCTGATAAAGACAACTTTGCAAACCCTTTGCAATACGCAATACTTTTACATTTGCCCTTACACAGCTTACACACTTCTGTTTTAGTAGGTTTTGTATCTACGACTGCATTACAGGTATCCTTATGGTGGTAAACGTTAACATGCTTTTCTAGTTTTTTAGTCGGAACAGGACTTTTGGCATCAATCACTGCGAGTGTTGGAAGCCACTCTCCAAACACGAGCAGGTTGTTGGTCTGTGACGAGGAACTTTTATACATGGCTCAATTAAGCTTCATTGAAGCAGGTAGCTTTAGAAGCAACTCTCGCAATAGCAATGGGTTATTAAGATAATCATCCAACTGTGCAGATTTTAAAGACGCGCAAAGATTTTGTACAGCAATGGCATACTCTACCAAAGATTCTAGTTTTTCTTTTTATTAGTGCCTGCTGATGCACTTTTAAAATGTGTGCTTCAATAATTTGCTCAGGCCTATCGAAAAGCATTTGTAAGGTAGACATGATTTCTGATACACGTTCAGGCATAACTAACAAACTAGATATAACATTTTTTGCAGTGCCTTTCAACGATCGCTGCAAACGAACAAGATGCTCAGCGTTATTAAATCCACACATAGATGTAGTCCTTTCAAATCTACTGACGAACAAAGGCCAGTCGAGAGGGTTACTCGAGAATGAAGGTAGTTCTCTAGGAATCGACTGTCTTGCTGCCGTCTGTTGAGAAGTTAGAGATGACCAAATATTTTTACCGTAATTACCTAATGGTAAATTAAATGCAGGATCTCGAGTTACCCCTGCATGTTGCGAGTTACTAACCTTTGGAGATGTTTGGTTCCGCTTTAGCGTGTCCGAGTACCTAACAGAAGCCGGCTCGTTCAATTTTAATGACAAGTGAACAAATTTTTGAGTAAGTTCGCCGCTTAGCATCACAACACCTTCTTCAATTTGTTGAGATAAGTTTGCATTGTGAAGGACATCAACTGCATTTATCTGGTTATCGTCAATACATTGGCTGGAGTCGGTGTCGTCCTGTTCGAGCAATAAACGCTTTTTTGAAGCTAGCAGCTGGCATTTGCGAAGTATTTCCATTTCATCATCAATAGCTTTAAGCTGAAGATTTCTCTTGCTGCTTCTAGTAGTGATTGAACTTAGAGACTTTCGAGATTTAGCTACTCTGTATCTGTATCTTGCAACTAGCACTGCCTTGGGAGCAGCCAATGTCATCTGTACTATTTCACGGCGCCCTTGCGATAAAGGAATTGACAATGCCTTGTGATAAATCTGCAATCAGCGGGAGACCAAGTAGTACTTGATTCTAGGCAATTAGGACACTTCCAGTCTTTAATGCCGGCCACACTGTCATTCACATTGACACACTCGTAGTGAAGCCATTTGCGACAAAAAGTACATTCCACCATATCATAGCTGCAGTAACGTTTATTGCAGATAGGACAACAGTTACGTTGTTCTTGAACTACCGGTTGGTTTATTATGTTTGTTTAGATAATATATCAACTTGAAAGGTTCCAAAAGAATTTGAGAATGTTGGAGTTGCGGTCAATTACCTGTAGTCAACCGATAAGGGCTGTTTGCAGCAGCACTAAAGACTTCCTTTGCCACTCAATGTTCAGATTAGAAACACAGCAAGTTGGCTCCTTAATAAGCAGCTCAAATTCCTAACAATTTTAAATGAATAATAGTAACAATTTTACAATAACTTACTGTATCCCTTACTATCATACAACCTTGCTTCTCTTAAATAGTTTCTAAATGTAACAAATTTTCAAGTAAACTACTAAATTGTAATACACAACCAGGATATTTAACATCTAAAACACAATTTTTTCAATCTGTAAGGTTCACCCCTGCCCACTGGATTACCAAAACTAGGGTTACAACTATCAACAATAATACACGTATTAAACAACAAATCTCAACAAATACAGATGATTTTTCTATTATAAATAGAAATTTTAATTTATTATAGCTAGAATCTTTAAAACGGGACTTTTTGTGTCCCGAACGATGTCACGAACAACGGGATATCATATTAAAAAAGGGGACTGTCCTGTTGAAAACGGGACATATGGTCACACTTGTTGAACACCACTCTCAGTAGAAGAAACAAATTTGGATATTACTTCAGTCCCCAAAGAATTACCTACACTATGAGGTATAAATTATATTAATCCGACTTTACAAATCAAAGGTTAAATTTTACTCATTAGGTGGTCTTGTGGTAAACAATGTAACTGCATCCTAACTAGTTCATGCGCATGTATTATTACATCCAGGAACACAACACATACTATTGTCTTAAAAATTGTAAAGCACAGAGTCCATTAAAACTACAGAATATCACACTAAATTTAGAAAAACAAAACCAACAATAATAAACAAAACAAGCACAATAACTTAAAGATGAAAGTTGTCACTTTAGCCAAGGACTAATGTTTTGTTTTACAAATTTTAGCCCTATTTACGTCAACTATTGCAGTGCTTTCGTGATCTGGGGCACTACAACATAAATATAATATATAATAGATATGTCCTATCAAACATCGATAATGAAACCCCTGATAGAAATTTGAGCTACAGATTTCTGTAAATATATAATATTCCGCCAATAGATGGACAAAATAATATAATTGTACATTACAAATGTCTAAACTTTATACTAATTCTGTAATAAGCCTCCAATAAAATTTACAACCTAGGTGCGATTTCAAGCTACGTTTTTATTTTTCAGATCTCGTGTTTAAGAGAAACGCGAGATGTATTTTTTTAACGTGTTTTCTTAAATTATTCGTCACAACCAGTAATCGGTATGGAGGGTTCGAAACATGAATCTTAGCTCCATCATGTACTTCGGATCGGACCAGTATTTATTTTAAAGTGGCACTTCTGAAACGTGTAGATCGCTAACATTTGCCTGATGGCATTTCAATGTTAGCTTCAACGTCTTTACATTCTGAAAACGATTTTTTTTTTGTTTTCTAGTATAAATTGCCAACGATAACTGTTGTTTTGCAACGGGGTTCTTATTTTAACATATGTGCCAGAAAAACAAGTGCTTGAAGCACAAGCCTTTTTATTATTTTACGAACGAATTGTGTAATTTTGCATTGTTGTGTTTTTTTTATTTTCGGTTTTAAGCACATGTTTTGAAAATCACGTGATTGCATACTAATGTATTTAAAACTTTTAAAGTGTATATTTTTCTTACAGATCCCTAATACGAAGTGATGACCATGTTTGGAGAACAATACCTTAGCTAGCCCTCTAACCTAATTGTTATGGTTTAATTGTCTGTGGCGTCGTTTCTACCAAGCGCATTCACATTGTGTAAGTAAATTTGTTTATTTTAATTAATCACAGTCTACAGTAGTTATTGTTTATTTATTTGTTTTGTATTTACCAACGTAACATATTTTTTTGGCATATATGGAATCGAATGTTTATACTTTATTTTGCATAAATAAATACTTGAATGATTCAATTAAATGTAGTACACATTTGTTGTATGTAGTTGGTTAAAATTGATATGGAGAAATTGTTGATATAGTACCGTACCACTTTGAGGCAATATGTATATTATATTGCTATTGTTACTCCATTTATGAATTATTTTGTATAAGTAAATATTCTTATATTCGAGTTTGTCTTGGAATTTTTTATTACATATTTAATAAAAACTATGTTTATAAATTGATGGCAAAATGGTTAATTCATGTAACTATAGACTAATTTGCAGTAACCATAGCTCAATTATGACTTCCTGAAAATTTCCAAATAATTGGAAAACGAAAAATTGTAAGTTTACTCGAATAGCCTATTTATATATACTGTATAATCAAAATTGCTAACTGAAAAATTGAGGGTTATGTTCAGTTGGGAACACTAATTGGTTGCGAATATTTCCTACTACCGGTCGGAGTCAAGATGGCGCGGTCAGAGTAGACACGTGTGTTAGGTGTGCTACAATATTTTAGTTATTGCCGGTTTATATTTATCTTTATTTACTGCTATTGCTCATACATTTAACTGTAGTGATATTATTACCAGGTGATAGCTTTGTATTCAAACTACCTTCAATTTCGTAGCTGCCATAAGTATATACAAGTATTCGTTATGGTTTTAACGCAGTCGCAAATAAAGGATATCCAAGAGATTCTTGATAAATCAGTAAAAATGCTTATCGCTGATAAGGAATTTATAGCTAGTGTTGCGGCAGATGTTGCAAAGGTCGTTGAAATTAATTTGGAAAAGGCCTTTGAAGAACAAAATAAGAAAATGCACTCCTTTGAAACTCGTTTGACGGTTATCGAAAATCACAATGAACAGCTTATATGTGAAAATACTAAGTTGATGGACTCTTTGGATAATATGCAACAATATTCTAGATGGAACAATATTCGAATTATTGGTATAAAAGAAGAACATGGTGAAAACTGTGATAATCTAATTATGCAATTATTTAAAGATAAGCTAAATGTGAATTTGGATTATGAACGTATTGATAGATCGCATCGTGTTGGATCTTCAACTGGTAATAAACGACATATAATTGTAAAATTCATTAATTATCATGATCGTAAACGTGTTCTACTTAATAGATCTAAGTTAAAAGGATCAGGAATTTATATTGCTGAGGATCTCTTTAAGTCCAGGTTTGCCCTCTTTAAGCAGCTTCAAGATAAAATATCTAACCAAAATACTTGGACTCAAGATGGAACTGTATGGGCACTAGTTGGTGATCGTAAGCTTGTAATTAGAAATCATGCGGATTTACTTAACACGTTCAATGTGGGTGGCTCCTATCGGCACCACAGATCTCTTCAAGTAATGTGCGGTTGGTGCCTATGTGAGCCGCTTGAATAGATCGTTTCATTGCTTTAGTATGCTTTCAGTTTGCTGGTAAAGGGTGCTGCATATAGGTAGAGCTTTCATTTATATGTATATAGTTCAGTTTGGAGATTCTCATTTTTTTCGTGTTTTTTACGAGCGCTTAATATGGGCGATTCAGAGCCAGGATCGTCGCGTCCTAAACGTATGAAAATCAATGTAAAAAATCCTAATAATCTAACAAACGAAGAATTAGAACAGTTTTTATTATATTCTGATTCAGAACAGAGCGACAATGATGACGATTCTTATATTGGAAATGAGGAAACATCATCAGATGATAGCGCAGGTATGCAAATATTACTGTACATTGAATTGTGGTTGTAATTTGATATTTACTAGATAATGCAGAAGTTGAAGAATGTGACATTTCCAACAATCCACCCAATAACCGAACAACGGAACCTATTGAAAAAAAATCCTGGGATGAAGTGTCTAGTTCCCTAAAATCTTTTATTTTTACTAAAACTAATGAGGTTTTAGTGGATATTCATCAAGACATGCCACCTTACGAATGGTTTTGTTTATTTCTTGACGAAAGCTTTTTAGAAATGTTGGTGAGAGAAACAAATATTTATGCAGAACAGGTATTATTCTTAAGAACCAATAGCAAACGATCACGCGTATGTGTTTGGAAAGAAATTACTATTCCAGAGTTATTGATTTTGATTGGATTATTGTTTCATACCGTCACAATAAAATGTCCAAAAATACAAGATTACTGGAAAACTCATAGATTATTTGGTCTAAAATGTTTTTCTAGTTTTATGAGTAGAGATCGATTTTTGCTTATTTTAAGATTTCTGCATTTTACTTCAAATCCAGATGCCGGAGTAGTTCCTGAAGATCGTTTATTAAAAATAAGACCTGTTCTAAACTATTTTAATTCAAAAATGGAAGAGATATACTACCCAGGAAAAAATTTGTCTCTGGATGAATCGATGGTTCTGTGGAGAGGAAGACTACAATTTAGACAGTATATAAAGAACAAACGACACAAGTATGGAATTAAATGTTATATGCTTACCGAACCGGATGGCCTTGTTTTAAATGTGGCAATTTATACAGGAGAAGTGGACGAATTGGGAGGTACCGGGCATGCAGAAAAAGTAGTCCTTCATCTAATGAAAGGAAAGTTGGATTCTGGACACTCTCTCTACATGGATAATTACTATAACAACCCTCATCTGGCTGAAACCTTGTTGCACAAGCAAACCTACTGTACTGGTACTGTACGTGCTGATAGAAAAGGACTTCCTAAAAATATAGTCTCCCAAAAATTAAAAAAAGGAGACATCAGTACAGGATATCAAAATGGAATAATGATAGGTAAATGGAAAGATAAACGAGACATCACCTATATTTCTACTGAATTTTCCAACGAAATGGTTACTACAAGAAACAAAAGAGGCCAGGAAAAAATGAAACCACGTCCAGTTGTTGAATATAATAAATTTATGAGTGGAATAGATCGTTTTGATCATATGATGGCTTACTACCCTTGCGGTCATAAAACCTTACGATGGTACAAAAAAATGGGAATTCACATTTTACAAATGCTGTTATATAATTCGTTTCATCTGTTCAATAAATATTCAGGCAAAAAAATATCATTTTACAATTATAGCTTAGCGGGTTTTGGAAGTTTTGCTTCCAGCTTCAACAACTCCTATATCAAAAGCTCCACAAAGGACAACTATTCATGTTATTTCTAAAATAGATGAAAAGGATTCTAAAAACAGAGTATTGCATAAACGGTGTTGAGCTTGTTCCCAAAACAAAATAAGAAAAATTACCTTATACCATTGCACCACCTGTCTTGACGTTCCAAGGTTATGTGTCGGACAAGGTTTTGACAACTACCACAGTGTGCTGTAATAATATTAATTTTTATGTTGCCTATTGTTTTTAGTTTAAGTTTATTCATATAGGTCTGTGTCATAATTTTCAACACACACACACACATATCTTTATTCTCTAAATGTATTTATATAACTGGCTCACATAGGCGCCATCCGCTCATGCATTAAAAATTACTTTCAGTGTGCTGATGGCTCCCATGGGAGTCACGCTTGAATTCTAACAAAAAATTGTATATTGTCATTTTGAATTTGTTGTTATGGCTCTTGTTAACTTTTAGGTTGAAATTTAGTAAAAGTTGCCATCAGCATATTACAAAGTATTTTTAATTTTGATCCGCAGCCAACGTGTTAATATCAATAGTTAACTCTTAATTTGTAGCATACTTTTCATAATGTATCTTATTTAATTAAATTTAAGTTATCTTGTTTATTTTTCGTATTAGTAGGGTTGTGCTTCTTCTTGTCTGTGGGACGTGATTAAATTTAATATTTTTATAAACCGATTTTCTTAACATATAATTTTTGTGCATCTCAATACTAGATCCCTTGCTTCTAATTTTTATAATTTTGTTGACATTATTGACGAGCATAAATTTGACGTTATAGGTGTTACTGAAACGTGACTTGATGCTAGCCTTGACTCTAAGTTGATTTCTATTCCTAGATATTGATTTGAACGTGTTGATTGGTTGGGCAGAGGAGGGGGGGCGTAAGTGTTTACATTACTCAATTTCTTAAATATGTATGATATATTAGCCTTTGATTTCACATTGAAAAGCAATATTGAATGTATTTTTCTTAAATTTACTATTAATAATAAAATAATAGTTATGGGTGTCATTTATAAACCACCTAATAAAAGTAAAAAACAATCTAGAATTTTGGATTTTGTTAGGGACATTGATTGTATTTTATCCTACTTGGCTACTTTTGCTAACTACACCGTCTGTCTTGGTGACATGAATATTAATTTACTTAATAGTAATAATCCATTATCTCTATGTTTTGACTCTTATGGATTTATTCCTTTGATTGATGAACCGACACGTATAACTCAAACCACGACTCTGTTGGACCAAATCTTTGTAAATTGTACGCATGATTATATTCTCAAGTCAGGATGCCTTAATGCTGATACGGTTAGTGACCATAAATTAGTGTATGGTGATATCAATTTAAAGCTTAAAAAATCAAAACAGCGCTTTATAACTTTTCGTGATTTTATAGTATATTATTCAACATACGGTAATGTAGGCAATAACTCACGCAGATGAAGTTTGCGGCACGAGCCGAAGGCGAGTGCCGTAATTCATCAAGTGAGTTATTGCCATTACCGTATGTTGAATACTATACTTTATCTACGACTATAAGCACAGTAACAAGTTTTAATAAACACATGTAATCAAGATTATTTAAAAAAAATTATAGTACAAATTTGTTTGACATTACGTAAATGTCAATGAGCATGGCTACTTTGATATTTTTGGTAGGTAATTAATTAGAAATATAAACTGGAAGTGTGAGTTATTATAACTCACGCTCATAACTCACGGTGTTTAATTATGAACACTATTACTTGTTCAAAAGTATATGAATAATGATCTTAACTAAATAGGAGTAGATAAAAAATCTTAATCATGATAACCTTATAAAGGACATTCAATCAATTAATTGGCATACTGTTTTTCTGGAAAAAAATGTTAATGAGAAAGTGATATCATTCAACAGAATTATTTATTCTTGATGTTTTTAATACACATGCTCCTTTAAAATCAATACGCGTGTCTAACCCTAAAGCGCAATGGCTTACGGGTGATATTAGATATTTAATGAAGCGTAGAGACTTGGCCCTTAATAAATTCAAGTTGTCTAATTCTCCCCTTGACTGGGGTAGTAATACACAACTTCGCAATTCTTTCGGCTATTAGGAAAGCAAAAAGAACCTATATATACAATATAGCTAAAGATAATAATCTGAAACGAACATGGTCTGCCTTAAGCTATTTAAAAATTATGAATTCAGGTAATGCTGCCTTGCCTTTAGAACTTTCTAACCCTGATAAGATAAACAACTTTTTCTCATCAGTCTATAAAGAAAATGACGACTTATGTAAAGAAAAGATTGATTATTACAACAACAACAATGTGTTCTAATAGCTTCAAATTCAAGCTGATAACTGTTGAGGATATATGCAATGTTTGAAATCATTCTAAATCAAATGCATATTGTTCGGATAACTTGTCGTTATTCATGATTAGGTATTGTTTTCCATACATCGAGCAAGTTATTCTTCATATTTTTAATAGTTGCATTGAATTCAGTGTTTTTCCGGATGTTTGGAAAGAGGCTATAGGTAGACCTATACCAAAAATTCCCAACTGCAAGCTGCTGTCGGATCTACGTATTATAAGTATTCTGCCTGCATTTTCTAAAATATTAGAAAGGGTTTTGTACATTCAGCTATATGACTTTGTTGTTTCGAATAATTTAATTCCCGATGTTCAATCTGGATTTCGTAAGTGTTTTAGTACAAATACCTCCTTGGCTTGCATTACCGATGATATCTTACGTGTGCGAGATAATGGACTTATAACTTTTCTTATTCCTCTTGATTTTTTGAAAGAGTTCGATACAGTAAATCGTAAGCTTTTGTGCTCTAAACTTAAATATTATGGTGCTAGCTCGTTAGCAGTGTCTCTTATACAATCTTATCTTACTAACAGATCCCAGAAAATTATGGTTAACCAACTCTATTCGTCGAAGTTGCCAATTTTATCTGGGGTTCACCAAGGTTCCATTCTTGTACCCATTCTTTTCTCTCTTTATACATCTGACATTTTAAAGTCTGTTGGGAATTGTAAAATTCAAGCTTATGCTGATGACACATATCTTTATTATAGTTTTCCTAGTTGCGATATGTTTAATGCTCAAGAGCAAATTAATGAAGATTTAAAACTTCTTAGTTCTTTGTCAAAGGCTCATAATCTGATCCTTAATTCTCATAAATCTAAACTAATAATCTTCTGTCACAACAGCATATACGACACTGTAGTTTTAAATATAATTATACACATTGATAATGTCCCTTTACCTGTCGTTAATTCTTCTAGAATGCTTGGAGTTACTTTGGATAATAACTTTAAGTTTCATTCACACGTGGCTAAAGTGATTATTAAAGCATACTCTTCTCTTAAATTACTCTATGCCTCGCGTCATTTTTTAACTTTTAAATTAAGATTAACTTGAGTTTAATCTTTGGTTTTGTCTCATCTAAATTATTGCGATATTGTTTATGGCCCTTGTCTCGATATCATTCATAAAAAAAGGATTCAAATACTGCAAAATACTTGTTGTCGTTTTGTGTTCGGTCTTAGAAAGTTTGATCATATTTCCGCTAATAACAATGAACTCAAATGGTTAAAAATGGATGATCGTAGAACCCTTCACCTTGGCTGCTTGGTTTTTAAGTTTATATGAAACATCCTCGGTCACATTAAAGAATAAGTTAGTTCCTAGATCTCGTGTTCACTCAGTAAATGTGAGATATAATGAACGTTTAACTATGCCTCGACACAGCACTGCCATGTTTCAGAAATGTTTCACCTATAATGCAGTTAAGTTATTTAATTCTTTATCCTTCGATTATCGCTCTATTAGTTTCATAAAATTCAAATCCAAATTACACAGTAGCCTTTTGAACTAGCCCTGTTTTTATGTTACAGCGCAATACGCTAATTTCTGCACGCTCACTCATTGTATACCTTTTTATGCTCTTATTATCTTGCTATCTTATTTTTTCTAACTATAATTATCACTGTCTCATGGACAAGAGAATATGTACTACTAACCTCGTTAACTTAGAAATAGTTTTAATTATATAACTCATCTGGTTTGCTTTTATAATTCTTACTTTCCTTGTAGAACTTGTGTTTAGTTTTAATTATATGCCATCAGCCTATTCCGCTGCCTTTCTTTACTTTTAATTTTAGCTTCAGTAGAGGTTAAGTGTAACAGTAGCTCACAGCTAAACTTCGCCTCTTCTGTGGCCTACTTCAACAACTGTATGGTTATCCAATTATTTATATTTTTTGTACTTTACTAATTTGTATATCGTTTATGTTTCTGTAATAATTTGATAATAATAATAATAATAATGACTATTAATAATAATTAAAAAAAAGTGTACTATCGACGTTAGGTGGCGAGCTAACTGTGCTGAATAAACTGAATCTGAATTCCGTTAGTACTGCTCCAGCCCGAACAAATGGCGCTGTTAACTTAGTTTTTATTCGTTGTATGGGGAATTGTCATCTTTTCTTTATTGGTCTGTGGTATAAATGTTACAAATATTTCGTAATGAACATGAAAAATGTAATTTTTAAAATGATGTTTATCGACCTTAAGCCGTAAGCTTCTTTAACTAGATGTTATTACTTTTACTTAGGAAGTTTTACTACTAAGCATATTTTAAATTTAGTTTAATATTTTAAACGTGCTGCATTTATAGGTCTCAAAGTCTCATGGACTTGTGAGAGATGCGCAATGCAGGAAGCGAGGTATCCTATAAAAAGAAAGAATACAATATATAAGTGAAATCATAGAATAATTATTATAATTATTTTATGGTGAAATCTAAACAATTGATTTTCCTGATGCGTATTCTGAATTAACTCAACCAGTATGCTATGTGGATTGCATAACCAGTAATTTATCAACATAATATAAATTATAAAATTACAATGTTTTGTGTGCCGAATCTGTAACTTTCTTGGTGTAGTGTTTACTGGTCTTTTTTGTGTCGTTTCTGTGCGTGTGTAGATGAAAATAGATAGGTTAAATTTTTTATATCTCTTGGCAACCAAAATACTGTCTTATTAATTTTTAAGAATACATATTTCATACAAATTTAATCTGAAGAATCATAAAATGACTGTCACTGTCTGAGTTGCTATGCCCAACATTAACAATTAGCGGTTTAAGTTTGTCATTCATGCTATCTAAGATGCACATTAGTGTTTACTCATCAATGATATGATTAATGCACCGCATCCAATTGTAACGAGTAACATTCTATCAAGTGGCTATCGAACAAGTTCTAACAGCAGTCGGTTATTTGTTAATATTGATATTTTGAGCTACTTCATCTGCGACTTGAGTGCCGCTAACCGACACTGTTAAAACATTGTCTAATTATATGTTTTAATATACCTATTCTCTTTCCAATGGATTTCAACAATATCCCAAACAACTCCAATCATACCCTGCAACTGGTTTCATTGCTTTTCATAGTACTTATTTATCTCGTGAAATGGCCAAAAAGGACAAACTAATTTAATAACACAAAAATTCGATGTTTCATTAATATGAAACTATTGTAATGTTGTAGTAATCCATACTATTTCTTTTAGTCAATTCTCGCCGGTTGATAATTATTGCAAATATTGTAGTGTATATTTCGATATTCGAGAGTACTTTGGACAGCACGGTAATCACTTCCAGGTAAAAATTTACCCGTTGTAGGGGCGACCGATATTGGTTTTCTACAAGTCTTAACCTGCTACTTGAGGATCTTTTGCTTCAGAGTTCAAACATGGAAGGTTGGATGTTTTTAATTATATGCTATTTCGAAGTTATCTAATTGTATCGAAGCTTGATTAATTATTTAATGTTAGTTGGCTGTGTTTTAAGATAGTAAGTGAATTAATGATCCAGTTGTTATGCGGATTTTTTGTTTGTAAATTTAATGCCTCCATGTGTTTAATTTTTAAAAGCATGTTTTAGCTTGATGCAATCATATTAAATAATTCTTAACTTGTGCTTACTAGATTGAATATATTTTGTTAACATGCATTTATATAAAGATTTAGCGTCTGAATCTGGGCTTCTGTTTCTGTAAAATTTGGTATGTATTTGTTACAAGCATATTTTATAATTTGTTTTAATGATTTGTTATGAGTATGTATATGTTTATTTCAGTTTTAGCCGAGCGTTTATAACTGAATAACTCATGTCTCTTTTTTATCAAATCATATGTTAGTTTGAAGGGTCTAACGTATTATAACCTACAATTCTATCGGTAACTAATATTGTGATTTATTTATTTTGTTGTGATATGATTATAGCGAACCTCTGCTATGACTCTGTTTGCATTATGACTATGTATGAGATGGTCGATTCAATTTGTACCCTTTGTTTGGTACTATCATAGCATATGTTCATGTTTAACTTCATGTTTGTTTATAAATATTTGTTTTTGTCACTGTATTTGTAGTAATGTTTATACAACAATAGAATGTAGGTTATCCATTGTGAACCATATTGCCAAATGGGTTAGAAACTGTTAATGGTATGTATGATAAATGTGTATGTTTGAGCCTTTGTTGAATTTACTAACATTTTATGGCCGTGTGGGGTGGAACATTGTTAGTCAAGGTCCTTATCTTCCCAGTGTTCTTCCTCTTCAACTTTAGGCAGATAGTAATGGCTCAGCCGTCTCTGTTACACTCTAGGAAAGATCGAGCTAGACTACACTAACATTTCTTCAGTCTCATATGCAGAATGTCTGAGTAACAGTTGACATCCCGTAATATTAAAAGTGCACAGGGTGCTTGTTCGCCGCCCCATTCTTGGAGACGTGTATTTATGCAGTTAGAAGTGCGGGGTTGTTGAGGTTTTATCTACCGATACTCTTTCCTCAGCGTTAACCCAGGGAGTCTGGCACTATTTGCTCTTGTAATTCATTTTTAATGGATGATAACCTAATTTTGAGTTTATCATGTAATAATTAAAGTAGAGTGGTTAACTATTGTAGTTTTATTTCAAACCTTCCCGCCTTAACGCCATCGCAGTGTATATTTGGGTTAAGTTACGGTCACACAATGTAGGTGTCACTAGCCAAAGCCACTAGACATTATAATTTGAATAAGGGCCGCTATACTTACGGCCACGTCCCCAATGCTCCACCCGAAGGTACTACATTGGTACACACACACACAGCCACTAGACAACTAGATCCCGAGGCCAGGTATTGCCAAGAGAGGGCGTTCGTTCGTCCATAGGTATGTTAGAGTACAGATTTAGTGTGTAACCAGGAGGTGTACCGTTTATAGAGGGCATTCGGGTCAGTCATCAGGTGCGTTACATTACAGATATTGTGCTGCGTGACCAAGATACATTACAATGTGTACAAAGACAAGTAAGTCCAAAAAAGTTTAAATTATGTCCCTGGAACTGTTAAGACACATACCTCCATTGTTTCCTATTCTGAGCTAACCTACACACATTTCCTTTAAATTCACACAGTCTGCACCTTTTATTATCTGCATGCAATAGTCTGATCTAGGCCTACCGATACCTTTCTTTTTTTCCTATCTCTGCTAGTAATATACCCCACACTATTCCCTAAAAATGCCTTAGAACGTGTCCTGCCATTCTATTTCTCCTAATTTTTTTGTTTTCCACAGATATCTTTCTTTTACTATTTCTATAATCTCTTTGTTATTAACTTTATCTGTCGATGCCATCATCTTCATACATCCGAAGCACAACATTCCAAAAGGCTTCTATCTTTTTCCTGTCTGCTTCTCCTACTGTCCTTATTCCATAGTCCTAGAGTGGTGTAGTCCAAACATATGTTTTCAGCAACTTTTCCGTGTTTCTATGTTTGTTGTCTTCAAACATAGCCTCTAATCTTGCTTATTATATTCAGCTCGGTTCCCCTTCTATTGTTTTATAAATATATACCCTCGTTGTATTTAATTTAATTCGCAAAGAAGATAAAGAAAATTATATACCCTATTACACTGATATTCAGTGGTATGTGAAGGAGGTTAAGCAACCTGCGGCTACCAAGATCTCCATTACTTAAATATTTGCTGAATTAATAGTTTTCCAATAAATCTTTTCGTACAGTCAACATTAGTTGAAAATATTACAAAACCAACACCTGTAGTTGTTTATAATAATCATTAGGTTTGTTATGTTTTTCGTCATTAGGTTTCCCGCCTTGGAATTGGTTGGATGCATATCTCCACTGATTTCTATTCTGAGCTAGCCTACACCTTCCCCCGAAATTCCCACAGCCTAGATACAGCTCGGTTCCCCTTCTATCGTTTTTTTAATATGTACCTTATTTCACTGATATTCAGTGGTATTCAATGTGTGTCAAAATATATATAAATTACAAAAATGATAATGACATGCAGCCTAAAGTCTGCATCACTAACCCTATCATCATCAGAAGTCGCATATAAATCTGATCCATCTGAATCTTCATTAAGTTTGATAATTATATCATCAATATCATCCATTGTATATTCTCTTTTAGGATAGTTTTTTTCAATTTTTTCATGTGAACAAATATTTACCTAATCTTTAACAGCAATGACTCTAAATTTATCCTCTGCTATTTTTCTTACATTGTCTAATTTAAAAGTAGTGTTGTGTGCTGCAACATAGTTTTTAACGGACGCCCATATTTTTTCATTTGGGTTTAGCTTGGAATGGTGAGGTGGTAGACGAAGGGCAACATTATAAAGCCCCTCCCTTTTAATATTTTCCTTTAACATATGCCGCGGCATTAACAAATTCAATGGTAGCTCAGGGGTATCATGAAACAAAATCTCCTTCTCCAGAGAGATTAGGCACAGGCTTGAATTACGTAGAAACCTTTTCCAATAATATGCACAAAACACAAGACCACAAACTTATTCTATTAAATTGGCAATAGTTCTTCTATACGTCTAGACGTAATACAAACAAAAGATACTAAACAAAACGTAAGACATTTACAGTAACCGTATGCAATCATAAACGAAATTAATTAATTAGTTCATACATAGTACAGACTTTTGATACAGCGAAGTGCATGCAAAATAACAAGAAAACATTGATATTATTGGGACATCGCAAGCAAAGCTGCGTGGGTAGATGTCCACTTAACCATTCGACGTTCTGGCACGCATCAATAAGGCAGGTCGAATTACGTCGACAATTACAGTACGATACTATATTTGTTCAAACTTACTTGTTTTCCGAGATAGAAATATGGAAAAGCAGCAAGATACAGCACAAAACATACCCGACTTTTTTTTATTCTTTTTTCTACTTTTTTCATTTCTGCATATCCCTTTTTTTTTCAAGAAGATCAAGAAGTACGTTCTCTCACATTATCCATTACTAAAACTGAATTCATTACACAATTTGGAAAGAATCTCTCTTGCAGCCACTTTACAAAATTACTGTTGTTCATATCATCATGATAATCCCCTGTTTTAAGACCAGATTTAAACATTTAAAAAGCGCTTGGAGTAAATCCCTTATTCCCACAATAATGAAGAATAATCAGACGTTGACCCTTGGCTAAAGGAGCTGTTAAACATTTACTGCTGCCATCATCCCCAGCTAAACAAACCATACGTGAGCTAATCACATATGTTTCGTCACAGTACAAAATGTTTCTTCCTTCTTTCTTGTATTGCTGTAATTGCTATAAAAATTCAACTCGCTCTTTACAAATGTCAGGTTTTTGAATTAACACTTTTTGATTACCTTATGTTTTCTTTCACCGAAAACCCAAACAATGACATTTTTTCCAGTAAAATTAACATGACCATCATTTTGTAGTTTCTCAAATATGGCTTTCGTGGTAGGTCTTCGCTTATGAATGCTTGCATAATTATATACAGTCGTTCGAACAACTTCTTCCTCAGATTGGTCCACATTAGATTTAGGACTATTCTTACTCATTTTCTTCCTTGGAGATAAAAATATTCCACCCTCCGGTTAGCTCTTCGCTCTTAAATAATTTACTTGATTGTGTTTAGTCCAACTCCAGTTGCTGTTGGTACTCGTTCTTGTAAATTATTCATAGGAACGACAGGCATTTCATTCTTTTCTTCACTCATAAACTTATACACACTGTAAATAATTTCTCTCCCTTAACTGTGAATTGTTTTCTTGCGATTACTCATTGTTAAGTTAAAAGCTCAGGAATAATAAAATAATCTATAAAAACCAAACATTATTCTTCTAATTGAATTGAAACCTGCATTGATTGTACTTACAAAAAAAAATTTAGACAGTTGCAGTAGTTTTGAAAAAAACTCTAAGTTGAACCAAGGTTTTATCTTAGTTTTATCGTTGATTGAAGTACTTCAATCGAGGGTTTTAATACAATCAACATATTACACCAGACACGGTATGACAGCTATCAATATTTAATACCTCCAGAGGTTTATGTTTTTACACCAAATTTTTTTCATTGCATTGCATGGCATTGCACCTTGAATAAGTTCTAAAATACTAGAACAGATAGGATGGCTTGCATGTTTCAATGAGCTAAAGAGCCAAACTATAGGTTCAACCAAATTAGTGGGGTTTTTAGTGAGGAACCAGACGAAGATAGGTCCTCGAAAGAGGGCAACAGCTCGTTCGGTATTTAGAGTTGCAGATGCCATGGGGGTGAGTATGACACTCAAAGACACGCTACTGGGATGTGAAAGGCAATGGAAAACTGCCACATTACCTCCCAAGTACACAGCATACTGAAAATGTTTTAAAGTGATAGCATCCTCTGGGGTAAAAGATTCCGGAGTTAAAATAATCCCCCATCCGGACCTTGGGAGGGGACTACTGCTGAGGATGTGATCGATAAGTGTAAAAGAAGAGCAGGGAACATTTTACGAGTCGGAGCGTGGAATGTCAGAAGCATGAAGCAAGTAGGTAAGCTAGATAATCTGAAACTTGAAATGGATAGGTTAATATTAGACATAATAAAGGTTAGCGAAGTTAGGCGGCCAGAGACGAGGGATTTTTGGAGCGGAGACTTTAGGATAACGCATACAGGATCAGTGGAAGGAAATTCTGGCATGGGGATAGTCATGCGGAAAAAGATAGGACAGTGTGTAGAAAACAACTTACAAACGAACAAAGAGGGCTCGTGGTTAGATTAAAATCTAAACCCGTAAATACAGTAATATTATAAGTATACATGACCATCTCTAGCTACGTTGACGAGGAGGTAGAAACGATCTACAAAGATATCGAAGACATACTAAGATTTGTAAATGAACATGAAAGTTTAGTAATTACAGATTTTAATGCAGTGGTAGGCAAGGGTAGGGAAGGAACGGTAATAGGTTTATTTGATTTAAGCACGAGGAATGACAGGAGAAATAAGCTGGTAGAATTTTACAATAAAAATAAGTTAACCATCACAAACACATTATATCAACATCATGCTAGAAGACGATACACCTGGAAGATGACAGGAGATATCAAATTGATTACATTCTTGTTCAACAACAGTTTAGAATTTAAATAAAAGATTGTAGAAGCTACCCAGAAGCAGATATACACACTGACCACAAGATAGTAATTTTGAAAGCTGTGCTTAAATTAAAAAATTTGAAAAAAGGAACGGAAAGGGCACTTTGACTTTGAGAAACTAAAAGATAAAGATATCCACAAACGATTTGAGAGCTGAAATAGCTTCCCGTGTTCCCCTGTTTTGCCTAAACCCAAATTGATTCTCCCAGTATTTCTTCAGCTCGTTTTCCCATTCGTCTTTGTACAATTCCAGTTAATATTTTTGACATGTGTGCTGTCAAACGTATTGTTTGAAAGTTTTCATATACACCGCACATTTCTTTTTGGTATAGTTACTATGATGTTACGTTTGAAATCTTTGGGTATCTTGCCTGTCTCATAAATATAGCTTACAAGTTGGAAGAGGCGTTCTGTTACTGCTTGTCTAGCGGCTTTTAGAGTTTCTGCTAGCACCTTATCTGTATCTGGCGCTTTACCATTTTTCAGGCCTTTTAATGCTAATTCAAACTCATCTCTAATAGGATATCCCAGGTCAGCATTTTCAATGTCTGATTCTTGTTCTAATGCTGTTAGTTCCTCTCCTGAATATAAATTCCGTATATATTGCTGCCATCTAGCTACTTTCTCTACATTTTCTATAATGACGTTTCCTCCCGCATCCCTTATATTTTTGCTATATGATTTTATATCCCTAAAATTCATTCTAATTAATTTGTATGCTTCGTCTGTCTTTCCTATTTCCATCTTAGTTTGTACCTCTTTGCACTTTTCATCAATCCATTGTTCTTTAGCTTTCCTGCATTTGCGAATAATTTCCCATTTTATAGCTTTGTATCTCTGTTTTTCTGTTTTGTCTGATCTATTTTTGTCTTTCTTCTATTAAATTCAAGATCTCCTTTGTTACCCATGGTTTCTTATTTTCTTTTTGTGTATACCTCAGAATATCACTGGCCACCATGTCTAAGCTGGATTTAATGTTATTCCATTCTGTTTCTACTTTCTTAGTATCAGAAATTTTCCCGATATCTTTCAGCAATTCATTTGACTTTTTTTCAAATCTTTATATGTTTAATTGTTATATTTAAGATAATGATTTAGAGCTGTTGTTTTTAGGGTTGCAATTTCTTTTTCTTGGTAATTAATATGGGGGACCTAAAAACGGCAGCTTACCATTTTAAGTATTAATTTTTTTGTGTTTATTTTTGGCACTACTGTTCTGGTGTAATATACTTTTTTTTTTGGTAACTAGAGGTTGTATGATTTTTGCAAGTTGTAAATGAGTGCGTGTCTTTTTATTTCAGGCCTTCCCTTATGGTGGTAGTTGGAATATCCCGCCTACTCACCAATTGAGCCCGGTCCTTCTTTCTTTGTTTTTTTTTTGTTGGTTTTTAGACTACGTCGCTGTACGTAGCAAACTTTTTACTTATTATATTATTATTTCGATATTTCTTGTACATATTTAGGGTTGAAACATATTGTAAGTATGTTTGTATTTAGATAGTAAGATTTTATGTTTGATATTCTTGAGGTTTATGTTATATTGTATTATTTATGTAAATTGACGCTTTATGTACATCACGTTGTAACGAACGATTACGCAACTATATATTTTTGACGTTTGTCAATATTCTTTTGGCATCGTACGTTTTCCTTCATGTGCGTAATAAAAATTTCTTTGTTACCAAGGTTTCCAATTCTTTTCTTTGTAGGTCACCCACCCCACTCGCTGACGTTTTTGATTTAGCCCAGATTCTTTTGGAGTTTTGATTCTGTCCGTGTTTTGTTGCGGTATTCGGTGTAGACAATTCTTTCTACTACTTATTGCAGTGCGTTCTTCCTTGTCTGTGTGGAATACCGTATCAAGTAACAATATCATTACACTTTAGTTTCCCAATATTTTTGCATGATTAGCTATATGGTTTGTAGTTCTATGTTAGTACTACCAGCTACAAAGAAGAAAATTTAATGAGTGTAGTTAGTGGTGGGCTGGTATTATTTAAACCCCCCAAAGTTTAAACTGTAATAATGTTACGCAGTGCTATATAAAAAAATAGAAATATTTATGGTAGCCAACATGACCTTCTCAAAACATACCAGTAGGAAAGGAAATACTTCACATTCTAAACGAACTTGTTAACCACCAAATCTGCGGTTTATGAAAGTGAATATAAAAGTAATCTCGACATCAAAAACGTACATTGGCATTGCATTTTCAAGCTGTTACCTCCACTATTATACATCCCCACTATTGGTTAACCACAAAATATGACGCATTCCATATTTGTGAAACAGTAAACCGTTCAAATCGAGAGCATTATATGTTATCTTACATGCACTGTCATATCAAATGAATGCAGTTAATCCTATGCCTAAAATACAGCACAGCGGTCCAAATAAATATAGTAGGAAATTTGAATTATACATGTGCTTAGACTTTGGCAATAACTTATTTTTTAGAAAGTTACAATGCCAAACAGCACATACAACAAGTACTGCTACGATTTATTATAAGATACTGTAACCTTAGTTAATTGTTTAACTGCCACATTTGTATATACTGTCACGAAATAAAACAACAATATTTATTAATATAAAATTTTCTTGTTTATATTTAAAACAAATATACAAAATTATCGATAAATTGTGCTTTACATTTAAATCAATTACTGGGAAGACAATTTTAATCTTTTTTTATAAGAAGGGGGATAGAGAGAAAACTAACTAAACCCACATTTAATTTTTCTTTCTTAGGAGTATTCGTATGTAATAAAAAAATGGAAGAATATGTTAATTGGTTGTGCCTATAACAAAAAACTTCATAAATGTTTTGATTTAAAAATATGAACATCTCTTTATACTCTAAAATAGAAAACAAAATATAATATCAGTCATTGTGGTTTTTTACATTATCCAATTTCAAGGCTTGAGTTAAACTACCATTTGTAGTCGAAGGTTCTAGATTTTCTGGTAATTTAACATTATTATGGGATGATTGTCTCCTAGATACTCTTGAAATAGGTTTTGGTATCACTAGAGGCACTATGACCAAAGCCAGTGCTGCTAATATATGAAGGCACAAATACATATGTCTGAAAAAGAAAAATGTAGTTTAATATACCATTATTTATATATATTATCGTATAATTAAGGGTTCATTGGGAATATATAAGGGCATAAGGTTAAGTTAGAAAATCAAATTAGTCATTTGATAAATTAGGATATTTTAAACAATTATTTTAGAAGGTTAGGTAATATATAATAAGGTAGGGTTAATTTAGTTTAGTGATAGTTAGCTAGGAATGATGTAATATAGTATTTATTGAAATATAGGGCATAAGAATTAATAATAATGGGGTGGAAGTATAGCGTATTTAATATTATAAGAGAATGTAAAAGCGTTGAATATGTGTTGAACTAACAGTCTTATTTTTCCAACGTAAAACCCAAATGTTAAAAGCAGAGCAAAATAACAAGGGAAAATATATTTCTAGATAACATTGACACAAGCAAACTTTAATAACTTACGGGAAAACAGACGACTGTTGGAATTAACGTAGTCAATTTGCAACAGGGACAAAGCAAAACCACATAAATCTGACAAAGACACAGGATGTTTGTTAAGATATCGATTTTAATTCTGGAGCTAATAGGAGGGAGCTATAGACAACTGTCACGAAAGAACAAAGATGGAACAAAAAAAACGTATGCATACAAGCGAGATACATAGAGTTAATCACGGAGCCAGTATTGTAAGGAGACTTGAACAAATTTATTGTAGCAGGGGAAGAAAATCAATAATTTCAAGGAATTTTAGAAGCAGGCATGCGTCGGTTGAAAGCGGGAGAAAGGAGCCAAGCAAGGTGATTGGAGGATATAGATATACGTGCGACAGGTTTAGATGGAGAAGGGTAAAATTCAGCAGGTAGAGGCATATACGTGAAAGAAAATTATAGGTACAAGCGAGATGAAAGATGTTTTGTTGTAGTCAGGAGACGTGGAAGTAGTGGGAATGAACTGAACGGTGGAGGCTAATTTTCATGGAATCGAAGTGGCAGTTCACAGTTAGAAACGTTTTACCGAAATTAGTAAAAATTAAAATTATTTGGATTATGAAAGCAGCCGATTCTGAACGGACCTGCACCTTGACGACATTCTAAAATACTAGAACAGGTAGAATGGCTTGTGCGTTTGAGCTAAAGAGCCAAACTATTGGTTTAACCAAATTAGTGCAGTCTTTAGTGAGGAACCAGACTAAGACAGGTCCCCCGAAAGAGGGCAGCAGCTTTTTCGGTACTTATTTATTTATATTTATTTATTTATTTATTTATATTTATACGGTTAACACCATTATTTTAAATTACAATATAATTATCAATACAGGTAACTTAAACAACATTATGCAGCTTTTAAACAACTTAGAGTGGCAGAGACCATAGGGGTCGGTATGACATTCTAAGACACACTATTGCTATGTAGAAGGCAACGGGAAACCACCACATTACCTCCCAAGTACACTACGTACAAAATTGTGAAACATGATGGCATCCTCTGGGGTAAAAAATTCCGGATGTAAAATAGTCTCCCATTCGGGATCTCCGGGAGGGGACTACTTCAAGGGATGTGATCAGAAAGAATAGAAAAGATCCGTGAACATTCTGCGAGTCGGAGCATGGAATGTCAGAAGTATGAAACAAGTAGGTAAGCTAGAGAACCTAAAACTCGAAATGGATAGGTTAGCACTATACATAGTAGGAATTAGCAAAATCCACTGGCCAGAGGCGGGTGATTTTTGGAGTGGAGACTTCAGGGTGATTCATACAGGATCAGAGAAAGGAAATTCTGGTGTGGGGGTAGTTATGTGAAAAAAGATAGGACAACGTGTAAATAACTACCTACAAAAGAACGAAAGAGTACTCGTGGTTAGATTTGAATCTAAACCAGTAAATACAGTAATAATACAAGTATACATGCCCACCTCTAGCTACAGTGAGGAAGAGGTGGAGGCGATTTACAAAGATATCGAAGACATACTAAAATACGTAAAAGGACATGAAAATTTAATAATTACGGGAGATTTTAATGCAGTGGTAGATGAGGGTAGGGAAGGAGCGATACTAGGTTTATTTGGTTTGGACACGAGAAATGACGGCGGAAATAGGATGGTAGAATTTTAGGACAAGAACAACTTAACCATCACAAATACACTATTTCAATATCATGCTAGAATACGATACACATGGAAGATGCCAGGAGATATAGGAAGGTATCAAATAGATTACATTATTGTTAGACAACAGTTTAGAAATCAAGTAAAAGACTGTAGAAGCTACCCACAAGCAGATATAGACACTGACTACAACATCGTAATTATGAAGGCCGCACTTAAATTTAAAAATCTGAAAAAGAGGAACTGAAAAAGGCACTTTGACTTTGAAAAGATAAAGATATCCACGAAAGATCTGAAAAAAATTCAAATGAATTGCTGAAGATATCGGGAAAATTTCTGATACTAAGGAAGTAGAAACAGAATGGAATAACATTAAATCCAGCTTAGACATGGCTACCAGAGATTTTCTGGGGTATTCACAAAAAGAAAATAAGAAACCATGGATAATAAAGGATATTCTGAATTTAATAGAAAACGAAAATACAAAAATAGAACAGACGAAACAGGAAAACAGAGATACAAAGCTATAAAATGGGAAATTAATCGCAAATGCAGGAAAGCTAAAGAACAATGGATTGATGAAAAGTGCAAAGAGGTACAAACTTAGATGGAAATAGGAAAGACAGACGAAGCATACAAACTAATTAGAATGAATTTTAGGGATATAAACCTATATAGCAAAAATATAAGGGATGCGGGAGGAAACGTCATTATAGAAAATGTAGAGAAAGTAGCTAGATGGCAGGAATATATAGAGAATTTATATTTAGGAGAGGAATTAACAGCATTACAACAGGAATCAGACATTGAAAATGATGACTTGGGATATCCTACACTTAGAGATGAATTTGAATTAGCATTAAAGGGTCTGAAAAATGGTAAGGCACCGGGTACAGATAAAGTGCAGGCAGAAACTCTAAAAGCCGTTGGATAAGCAGTAACAGAACGTATCTTCTGACTTATATGTATGAGACAGGCGAGATACCCAAAGATTTGAAACGTAACATCGTAGTAACTATACCAAAAAAAAGAGGCGCAGATAGATGTGAAAATTTTTGAACAATAAGCTTGACAGCACACGTTTCAAAAATATTAACTAGAATTGTACAAAGACGAATGGAAAAATGAGCTGAAGAAATACTGGGAGAAGACCAATTTGGGTTTAGGCAAAACAGAGGAACACGGGAGGCTATTTTAGCTCTGAGGGAGAAAACAACAGAGAAGGGGCAAAGCGTATATATAGGGTTTGTAGATCTGAAAAAAGCATTCGACAATGTAAAATGGAAAAAAAATGTTTCGAAATACTCAAAAAGATTGGAATGAGTTATAGCGATAGACGAGTAGTACATAGCTTATACAAAGAACACAAACAGCAGTAATAGAATTAGAGCAAGAAAGTAGCGAAGTAAATATTAGGAAAGGGGTGAGAGAGGGATGTGCCTTATCCCCATTAATTTTTAACTTGTACATAGAAGAGGCAATGAATACTGTCAAATGGGAAGACATTTGGAATTAATATGCAGGGACAAAAGATTGATATGCTTAGATTTGCAGATGATATAGCGGTATTAGCATCTAGCAAGAAAAAGTTAGAAGCTGCTCTTAATGAAATCGAAATAGTTCTATCTGAGTGATATGGTATGAAAATTAACAAAAATAAAAGTAAAGTTCTAGTATGCAAAAGAGGGGATAATAAATCAAAAACAAGAATACACATAGGTAACGAGAACTTACAAGAGGTTAAGGATTTCTGCTACCTAGGAAGTCAAATAACGCAAGATGGGAAAAGCACAAAAGATATAAAATAAAGATTAGCACAAGGTCGTGCTGCATTTAACAAGAAAAAGCAATTACTGTGTTCAAAAACTACAAACATAGAAACAAGGAAAAGATTGCTTAAAACATATGTGTGGAGCACAGCACTGTATAGCTGTGAAGCCTGGACAGTAGGAGAAGCAGACAAGAAAAAGGTAGAAGCCTTTGGAATGTAGTGCTACGGACGTATGATGAAGATACCATGGACAGACAAAGTTAAGAACAAAAGGGTACTAGAAATGGTAGGGGAAGAAAGAACTATGTGGAAAACAGTAAAAAAATAGGAGAGATAGGAAAAAAGAGAAGTAGAGATAGACCTAAGTTAGACTACTGCACACAGATAGTGAAAGATGTAGGTTGTGAGAATTTCAGTGAAATGTGTAGGCTAGCTCAGAATAGAAATCAATCGAGGTACGCTTCCAACCAGCCGTACGATGGAAAACCTAACGACAAAAATAATAACTGTACTTAAACATGGTGATTATTATAAACAACTACAGATATTGGTTTTGCGATACTCTCAACTAATGTTAATTGTGCGAAAGGATTTATTTGAAAACTATAATACAGCAAATGGCTAAGTGTTGGGGAACCTTGGCAGCCACAAGCTGCTTAACCCCCTTCACATACCGTGCATTTACATTTCCAATGCTCCACCCGAAGGTACTACATTGGCCAGGAGGCGAATGTTTTGTTGCCTGGAAATTTAAAATTTTGCCGAATCCTTGCCGTTCCAAGCAAGGTAGTAATCTTTAACGTGCATGACAACACACACATGGGACCTCCATTTAACCTCTCATTCGAACGAGGGCGTAATTTTTGTGAAAAATGCTCACCTGCCATTTTTCAAGCAGTCGGCCGTGTCGGGATTCGAACCCAGGACCTTGGGATCTGTAGTCCACTTCACATACCACTGAATGTCAGTGAAATAGGGCATATAATTAGAAAACAATAGAAGGGAATCGAGCTGTATATCGGTTGTTGGGAGAATTGCAGGGAACGGTGTAGGCTAGCTGAGAACATAAATAAGCTGAGGTACAAGTCTAACCAGTTTCAAGATGTAAAACCCAATGACGAAAAAAACAAGTGCTCTTAAATCTCATGATTATTATAAACAACTACAGGTGTTGGTTGTGAAATATTTTCAACTAATGTTGATTGTGTGAAAGGATAAATTGGAAAAACTATTAATTCGACAAAGGTTCAGGTGCTGGGGAACTTGGTAGCCAAAGGCTGCTTACTCCGCTTCATATACCACTGAATATCGGGGAAATAGGGGGTGGTATAAAACTGTAAAACAATAGAAGGTGACCGAACTGCATCAAATAAGAAAGAACAGCCAGCTATGTTTAAAGACAACGAACATAGATACAGGAAGAAAATTGTTCAAAGCAGAGTGTGGAGCACAGCACAGTACATTTATAAAATAGGGGCAGTAGGAAAAGCAGACAGAAACAGATAGAAGCCTTCCGAAATGTTGTGCTTCAGATATATAAGGATGATGGCATGGACAGACAAGGCTAGTAAGAAATAGGTTATAGAAATAGTAGAGGAAGAAAGATATCTGTGGAAAACAAAAAAAAATATTGTAGAAATAGAAGGGCAGGATACGTTCTAAGGCATTTTTGGGGAATAGTACGGGATATATACAAATAGAGATAGGGAAAAAAAGTAGAGGTAGTCGAGATAAGACTTTTGTAGGCAGATAGTGATAGATGCAGACTGTGCAAATTTCAGGGAAATGTGTAGGTTAGTTCAGAGTAGGAAACAACGAGGGTAAGCGTCCAACCAGTTCTAGGACTGAAGACCTAATGATGATGATGATGAAAGCAGCGATTTTTGAGTATTAAATTTGATTTGGAATAAGAGGAGGAAAATTTGAAGATTGGATGTTTTTGGTTGTACATTATTTTTGGAAAGATAGATTGGAGTAGCGGCAGACATGGTGATTCGACCGGGAAGTTATTTGATGGACTGAGGACATACTGGACGGCAGCATCTCCAAGGGGCCAGTTGGTGGACAACATTCAGAAGATAGCTACCAAATGAATTTATATATAAATTCAAGTCAAAATAATTTTTTTGTTAAAACCTAGTTATAATGAAGCTCCAACTAGTTTTAATATGGGGTTTAACCATAAATTTTTTGGTGTGAATGATAGCATGTTTGTGGGTTGTTTAAGTCACAATTCTAGCGTACAGTGGATGTTGAAGCCATAAGTAATGTTACTTATTTAGTTAAGATAGAGGAGAGAATATTGGTTAAACATGTAGATAATTTAAGGAAGTGTCTACTAGAACCGAATACTAATGTATCTTCAAAGGTGAACTTAAATACAACTCCAGCAGTAAATGTTTCCTTGAATATTCCATGTCAGGATTTATCCGATACAAATTTAAATACGGAAAAATGTAAAAGTCGGCCGCAGCAACTATCAGGTCCATCAGAATGCATAGTTAGGGGTCCTTCTCCTAAGTTTAATTTTCAGGAACTGGAGCTGTTAGTCACAGTGGACCGCTTATCAAACTTCCAGCTAACTGAACTTATAAATTGTATTAAGAGGGGAGATATTGTGTATTTAATATTTAACTATAAGTTTAGGCAACGGCAATGTAGACAGGCCAAAGGATGTGTCAAATTGGGATAATAACAATGTATTTCTACTTTCACATCATTATAAGAATGGAAAAGAATTTACATCGCAATTTCAAGTTCATTCCTCGGCCCTCTCATTTAAGTTTGCCTGCACCTGTTGAGGTCTTTTCTATTTGTGCAGACCATAAGGATATAAGTATTAATTGTTCTAATGATGCCCCTTACGAAAGTCTTTTAATATAACATAGTTTGAATACAGAATACATATTATTAATCATAAAATAATGTAAACATTTATCATTGTGCACCCGATACTGTTCGAAAAGTGATTAGCAAATTATGAAAATATAAAAACAAATAAACATGTAATACTTACAGGTACATTCGAACACTTGGCCAAAACTCCAACAAAACAAATGAAAATGTATTATAAGCCACTACCAGTCTAGTTACAAGGCTTGTTAATATGTCATAAAAAAGTTTTGTAGCAAAACTGTGAGTAAAATATTCACGTAAATGACGTCGCATCTGTAAAATAACTTTTTAACGAGCTGAATTTATTTAAACACTTAACCTACAGTGCGTGCTGCTAGTGTAAATAACGCACCACCAGCAAACATAAGGTAATATCCTGGATAAAAACCATGCCAAACAGCTGATAATGCGTATGTCAGAAGTGTAGAATATGACTTGACGCGATCATAAACAACCATTCTTAACCAACGATTGGTTCCAATATTCCATGCGTCAATAATTTCACGAAAGTTTCTTCCAGTCTGAAAAGTAGTAATAAGTATTACGTACACCATACGACAATTAAAACTTTGTTTTAAATTAATGTTTAAATAAACATAGCCTTAAGATATTTTGATATATTCCACACTGAATAGTTAATTTGTCGGATGGAATATTAATTAATTAGAATTTGTTGTAAGTATTTAAATACCGTATGTTATAGGAAATTATATGCACATATGATTTTGTAAGGGAAGACCAACCACCTTTTCACAGGGGCAACATGCCGGCGGCAGCCAACTAGATAAACTTAAATTTTTGTACTGTGACCATCAATCAAACTTACTTCCGATTCTAAGTATATTAAATGAGAAAATGAAATAGATATTGAAGTCAAGAAAGATTATATTAATTTTAATTAGTTAGAGGTAGTAAATGAGGTAGAAGTGAAAACTATTATTGAGGATCCAAGCGAAGTAAAATATGAAGTGGAGTCATTAAATAAATATTCAGAGATAGAAGATAGAAAGTCTAGAATTTCTACAAGTTACGAAAATTCCATCATATGATAAAAATATCGACTTCATAAATGCGAGAAAATTCGAAAAAATTTGAGAAAAAACCAGATTATTTAGATATTTATTTATGTACATATATACATTTGTGAAGTGCCCAATTTAAAATGTATCAATTATGTTTGACGCAGGACACCATGATTATTAAAGGAATTTCATTACAAACGAATCGTATTTCAGATAAATAATTTAGGTATTTATTACGTTTATCATGTAAATAAGGACTTGTTAAAGAATTTCATCCATTAAAATATCGTATTTGTGTAAATACTTTCGGTTTTAGTTTAATAATCAAAAGACCAATTTACGGTTAAATATTCAATTTTATGTAAAGCTGCGTGTATAAATATTTTAATTTTCAAGTACTAGCGAAAGGAATTTACATCAGTACAAAAGGGAACTGATTTAAGTTTAAAACATTAATTCAAGCATTTAAGGCATATAAAGCGGGTTTATTGACCACGTGTTCTAGAACGATGTGGTAGGTAAACATTAATTATTAGATAACCTGAAGCAGTAGTAAAACAATAAAATCTCGAATATCAATAAGCATGTGTAAACCACGCCGTCCAATTACTAAATAGCCCGAAGCTGTAATAAAAAATAGGGAAACAATTAACTTAAAGATTCTTGAAAAAAGGGGAATGGTGGTAGACTGATGCACCTACATTCTAGAACAAATAAGAACGTGGAAATCGTATAGCGAAGCAACCAGCTCCAGCACGAAATTTCTTGAAAACTACGTCAGAAGCCCATCACTGTTGAATGGAGGGCAGTCTCGGTTGAAGCTTTGACGTTGACATACTATCAATGAAGTTAGATAATACATTACATATGTTAAACTGCTAATGTATGTGGTAGTAAAATTATTTAAATACGGTTTAAGGGGAGTGTTACTCGAATCGCCGACGTTAAAGTGTTAATTGAAACTCAGACTAACGACAATCATTCAAAAATCTCAAAATGGAAAATAGATAATTTAAAAATGCTTAAAACTACCGCAAGATAAAGTTTTCTTAATTGGAATAGGCATATATGTTATATGTGGAACGAATCAATTTGCATGAAAATGTTTACTTTTTAAAATGATTTAAACGATTTTGGAGCATGGATTGGTAATTACGCTCTGGAAAAGTTAAAGCTAATAAATTGAAAGAAAATCTGAATGGTAAAATTTAAATCAATTTATTTTAAAGCAATGTGTTTAGATATTTAAATGGTTCTAAAGATTCATTGATTAGTTTACGCTTTACAGCAGAAGATTGTGTGTGTAAAAGTCAATCTAATTTAATTTTAAGGGTTTGGCATACCTGCAATACAGATTTTCGCGATTAGTCAAGGTAACAATCGAACCTAACTGAATTCAGAAAAGTTTAAGTACAGTTTTAAAGGGAAGGATATTAAAATTACAGTACTTATAAAGGTAATTGTTGTACATATTAAGGAAGATTTAATTATGGAGTTGTTTATGAATGATAATCAGGTAATTATGATTTGTGTAGAATAGTTTTAAAGAGGATTTTGAATTCTATATGTAGTATATAAGATATGTGTTGAGAGAAAGTTATTTTTCATTAATTTTGTAGTTGATATATTATTTGTAAGAGAAAGTTGTTATGGATGCATTATTGTGTATATGAAGGATTGTTTGTAAGAGAATTATTATGTCTTATTATATAAATCTGATGTTTGATTACAGTAGTTTTATTAATCAGAGAGTGAGCAAAAATAATTAGACGATTGGCAATTAGAAACATTGATTATAGCATCTTTTATTGGGTGTACAACCTCGGGCGATCCACAGCACCTTCTATCGATGTCCAGCTTAGGGCTCATTAAGAATGATATCATCCATGGCAATATATAGGGATATTTGAACGTTGTTCTTGTTTGTGCTCATTAACACGCACTCATGTTAATCTTGTAAAGATTCTCGGTATGATTTTTTCATTAATTGATTTAATGTACTTATATAGACATGTATTTGTTCTGTCATGCAAGACTATATTATGCTTTCCCATAAATATATTGTGCAAAGACTTTATTCGTAATTTTAAGTTCATTGTGCGCGATTCGGCAACAGTGCAGTGCGAATCTAAAGTCGACGTTATCTAGTAACATTGGTACTCAGTGTCGGAACGTTATAAACTGTGGACGTGCACACCAAAAGACATGTTTTCCAATCAACAAATGGCAAGTACATTCACATAATCTTAAAACAAGGTATTTATCCTCTATTACGTCTTGCATTTATATTATTACAATGGTGATTAATCAAGCTCCCATTCGTGCATAACAAAGTGTTCCTTGAAACCATAAACTATCGAGGTGGTCCTTATTTAACTAATCCAGATTGCTTTATATAAAAACAACCACTAGCTATCATTTTATCCCAAAGCTCTAACCAGTATTTGTTCCTGTTTGTGCTAACACGCACACGTGTTAATATTGTAAATAATTAGTTATACTGTTGTATAGTATTGTCAGTATTTTAAATATATGTTTCTGCTTGTGATATTTATGTTGCAGTAGTGTGTCTTGTTAGATACCACCGCCCGCCCTGGTACCAAGTATGTGACAATGTTTTTTAATATTCTAAAAGGTAGATAAATACCAAACATTGAGACACCCTTATAAAAAAAATAACACCATAAAAATATTTAGAATGACTTTGTAGTTTCTTTTGTTTCATTACCAAATTATTTGCATAACTGAGGAGGGAAAAAGTTTTCCTAAAGCGTCAAACGCATCTTTTTCAACATTTATTTAAAAATCACATATACACAACCTTTAGGTTAGACATGGTTGCATAACATGCTTTCAGCATAATCAGATGGAGTTTTATAGAAGCCATCACTAAACAAAAATCGAAGTGGATGTATTTTTTCTGGCTTAAATTTTATATAAAAATAGCGTATTTTTTTTGAAAATGATAATGCTTTTTTTTCTATAACAGCAATACATAAAAGTTATTTCAAATAAAATTCTTTGTCTTATTTTTTGTGTGGTATGGTTCCTTTCTGAAAACTACCACACAATTATAATTTCTCAGTTTAATAACATTACGATTTATATCAAGGGAAGTCAAGGTGAAAAATACAACATAAGCCTTGCATGCTACCACACATGACACGTGTGCACTGGCAAATCGAATTTCTTGACATAATGCGTATAAATACTTTGAATGCTGCTACAGATGAATTTAGCTTTGGTATCGATATTTTTCATACGACTTGTAAAAAGTTCCTTATAAAAAAATAGTAAAAATGTTATTTTCACAATTAGTTCTGAAATAAATAAACTTTAGACTGCTATTTTATTGTGAGAAAACAAAATGTCAAATTTACAGCATTTAATGACATTGCAAAAATAATTTTTCCTTGCTATTAACAGCCACGAAATTTTTAAAATACTTAATTTCGTTCCACCTTGTACCTTCTTCGCCCATTTCTTGAAAGTATTTTTCCAATTTTAGAGCTTTCTTGAAATGATTTTTGGCTAACTCATGCTTATTAAAAACACGTTTTATAAAATGCTCATCATAAATTGATGTTACATCTTTAATTTGAAGATGGATTCTTGCCTGCGGTTCAGTTAATAATATACAATTCCAAGGAGACCAGACCTGATCATAAAACCACCGACATAATCTCAAATCATATACGCTTATGTCGCTTTTCTGTGTAATAGCTGAACGTGCATGCCATATTTTAACAACGATATGGTAAATATCACGATCATTTAAAATAAACGCAATTGAAGATGGAGCTTGTTTCATACGTTCATCACGACGTATTAGGCGTAAGATGTAGCGAAAGGGTCCTAAATTCACCCATGGCTCCATAACTCGATCATCAAAGCTGCACTTTGAGCAGATAAGCAGGTTTTCAGTATGAGAGTCAATGACAAATTGATTTTGAGTTTTCAATTTACGACAGCGAACGCAAAAATGTAAATCTCCTTTCATATTTTTTTCTCTTACACGTTGCATTCTTGTAGTAACACCAAAGCTGCACTCTGGATCTTTAACGTGTTGAAGAAAAAGACCACGTATCCTTTTCATTAAACCGTCTAAATGTTTATCTTTTATTCCACGCACCATTAATTGGCATGCTCGTTCAATTAGGTCAACAAGCTCATTTGCTAGTTGACAGTTATGATCATGTAAAAAAAGCTTAATGTTTAGCAAACCCTGGAGACGATCTTCAAATTCTAGATTATCACTGGAAATGGAATCATACATTTGAAGAAATAGATTACCTTTTTGAGTCTCTAGTGTGTCCATCTCAATATATAGGTCCTCATACCCTCCCGTCCATTTATCAAAACGGTGATTCCAAGCAAGTGGTTTTCCAATTGTTATAAAGAAATCCCGTTCCTTCTGTATTTTTGCATCCAAAATAACTTGCTGACGATGATGTTCAATACTTCTTAACATTTGAATTTCCTTGTCCAATAACATGTATATGTTGGTAATTTTAGCAGCACCTGAGTAGTTATCGCAAATACGTTTTATTTCAGCCTTTTTCCAACGATCTACCATAGCGTAAACTATTACAAAATCAGTTTTGGTGCACGGAAAAACTTTGGCGATTAATTCGCGTCTTTTCTGCTCAGCGTCGTCTTTAATTAAAAACTCTTCAAACTCCCTTTCTGTTTGTATACGTTTTTGATATTCTGAACTTAATTCTTTAAGAGCTTTACATATCTTCCATGCACGAAAGTATCGCTGAATTGTTTTAACTTTATTCAAAACATCAAGACGCTTTTCTCGTTCGTCTGCAGTTTCGTATGGCCCTGCCATCAATATTTTATCAGTGATGTTGGGGATACACGTTTCTTTGTTGGTCATTTGAGTACCACGTGTGTATGATGTTCCTGTTAGTCTATTTCGCCAAAAAGATGTTTGTGCATCGCGATGGTTTTTCTTTTCGGGTGGTATTTTGGGATTTGCGGGACCTGTTTGTGAATAACCATGATGATATTCAATACCAGTTTCTTTATTAATATAACCACCAAGAAAGGGTTTGACAATCGCACGATCTTCAATTTCAACAACCACATTGTGGAATCCTTCTTCATCATCAGAATCATCTACACGTACAGTAATGATATCGGGAACAGCAAAACCTTGATAAGCAGCATCTGCAGAAATAGTTTTCCCCGATTTTGTAGACAATAAATCAAATTCTATGGAATCATAGTTTCCTAAATTAAAATCCGAAAGGTGTTTATGATCTTCCACAATTTCTTTGTTGTACTGCATCACCATGAATGACTCTGATATGGCAAAAACATCCACCAAAATTGTTTTAATTTCACCAATTGTAACATTTTCAGAGTAGCTTTGCGTAAAGACTTTTCCATCTTGTGTATTAAACTTTACAGTTACTAAACGCACCTTAGAATCTCCAGCTGAAGTCAGTAATTTCTGAAAATAATCAGATGCTTCTGAAGCACTACTACAGTCTGTGTCAGTAAAAAAGTCTTCATCCTCCATGACATCACTCATATCTCAGTAAATGTTTCACCATACTAGGATATACCTGAACAAAGAAAAGAAGTATTGATCACACAAATAATAGGAAAGTTTTGTCAATAAATTGTGACACAAAATTAGTAGGTTAAGACAAACGACCTGTCCTGTCCATATCTAGTAGTCTGGAAAATTGGGTGAAATCCTCTGTAATAAAGTAAACAAGAATTACAAAATTTCCTACTAACCCACTTTCACTTTAATAATAAAGAAATTAAACAATTAGATATTTTTGTGAATGATAAGGTGTTAGCCCCAGCAAATAAAAAAATAACATACTGACAGTAGAAAGGCTATCTATATTAGGATTAATTTAAGTTTACCATATTCAGAAAGTTAACACAAATCAAGCTTGAGATTTTATGCCTTACATCAAATATAAAGAAGTTTTTCCATTCAGACACGAAAGATCAAAAATTGTAAAAGTTATACATATTAAAAGAGATGTAGATGCAATTCTTTTCAGTGTGCTTTGCGTTGTGCCAGTAAGGAAATGCCACAAGTTATATCAACTGCTACGAGGTTCATGCGTATGGCTTGGAAATAAATTAGATCATAGCTACTCTCTCCAGTTGTGAGTAGTCATGGTTAAGGTTTATAGAGAGAAGGAAGTACCGTGTTACATATTTTAATTAGAGAAATGCTGTTGGTAAACCACGATATTTTTTAGTTTTATAAATAGAATCGGGTCCTTTTAACAGTTACGGATAATAAAAAAAGAAGAAAAATTTAGATAGCCTTGAGATGAAAAGGAGGTAATGTCAAGTTAAGTCAAAAAAATGAGAAGAAAGAAATGATGGATGAATCTGGCATTAATTTTAATTGAGCTTTTCTGTAAATGTGGAGCATTTTTGTGGTTGTTAAAAGGACTTGAACCTTTGACAAAAGTCCTAAATACCAATATTAATTGTCAATTTGTATTGTACTGGACGCCTACTTGCCAACATTGCTGAAATAAATTAGTGTTTTGGAAGTGTAGTATTTATTGCCGTCTACAGTGTTTGACCATCGCATCCATTGCTCTTATAGGCCCTTACAACACACGATAATTAAAAAATAACAAATGCCTTCTAAATACATTAATCATAACAGGGTGACAATAGATTGTAATTGCGTTATAGTTATAGCTGGTTAACATATATGATGTACACAAAAGTTCAGAGCTTTTTCTTGCAAAATTCAATATTTATTTAAAAACAAACAAAAAGATATTAATCAACGAAATATTGCCCGTTTGCATCAATGACCTTTTGCGATCTTTCGGGGAACTTACGAATTCCCTGGTGATAGAAGCTCACTGGCTTCGAGGCAATAAAGTCATTAATGCATTTTCGTACCTCTTCAAGTGTCACAAAGTGTGAATCAGCCAAGTGATGCTGTAGCGACCAGAATAGGTAATAATCGGAATGTCTGGGCTATACGCTGCATGCAGGAGAAGTTCCCAGCCTAACGCAAAGATATGGTCCTGAGTCACTTTTGCAATATGTGGACGGGCATTGTCATGAAGCAGTATCACTTTACAACGTCCTTTGCCAGTAAATGGTCTGTTGTCTTCAAACGCATCGCTCAAATTGGCCAATTGTTGCTGATAGCGGTCTCCCATAATTGTTTCACCCGACTGTAACAACTCGTAATACACCTTTCCAATCCCACCATATGCGGAGCAAAACTTTCTTGCCATGGATATTGAGCTTTGGAGTAGATGTCGAAAGTTGACCACGGTCAACCCATGATTTTTTACGCTTCGGGTTAATATAAAGTATCCACTTTCATCGCCTGTAATGATTTGGTGCAGAAAATCCTTTTTCTGGAACCTTGAAAGCAAAGTGAGTGCGGTGTCACGCCGTCAATTTTTGTTGTCTTTGGACAGTGCATGCGGAACCTATCTACCTTCCTTCTGAACTTTTCCCATTGCATGTAAACATGTGGAAATGGCTTACTGCGTAATGCCAAGCTGCTGTACAAGCTCCTTTCCAGTTTGTACAGAGTTTAATCTAACAATGCTTGCAGTTCGTCCGTTTCAATCTTTTGAGGGCGTCCAGCACGCGGTTCATCTTCAAGACTGAAATCTCCTTGGCGAAATTTTTGATACCACCTTTGACACGTAGCATGACTTACAGCCTTCTCTCCATATGCAGCACAAATCATTTCAGTGGTTTCAGCAGCATTTTTCTTCAGATGAAACACGAAGTGAATGGAAAATCGAATATGCTCTTTTGTTATTACCATCTGAATACTACTAATTTTGCAGGTTATGTGCATCAAACGTCAAACGGCATGGTATTTTCAAAGACCAAATGTCAATGTTGTAAAACTGTAAATGAGCGGGAAAACTAATGAATTTTAAATTGTGGTTTCGGTTGTATGAAATCTAAAGCTCAGAACTTTTTTGTACACCTTATATAAATAAAATTGTAAAAGAGAAAGAGTATTCAAGATGAATAAAATTACACAACCGACATGTTTAAAATTTGAAGCTATCAATTTAACAGAGAAATGGAAGCTTCTGGAAGAGGAAATTTGATTTGTTTCTAATTGCATTTGGTGATGAACAAAGTCGAAAAACTAAAAGTCTCATGTGATGGTTGGTGAATCTTTAAATATTGATGACAATTTCAACCTAACTGAGGTGAAAAAGAAGACGTTAAACACATAATTGGAGAATTTGATAAGCATTTTGTTCAAGACAATTTAAGTATTGCTCTTCAAAAATTCAACATCTGCGTGCAAAAGCAGGATGAGTCGTTTGAGGCATTTGCGAATGATCTGAAGAATTTAAGTAAAACCTGTGATAATGGCGACTTGAGGGAGAATTTAATAACATCGTATAAAGGACATCAAGTTACGTTAGAAGAAGTTAACCCTGGAGAAAGCATATGATATTGTTAAATCAGCAGAATGGACCTATGATGGGCTCAAAGAAATTAAGGAAACATCAGTTTCAGTCCATAATGTGCAATAATCTGGAAGAACCAGGAAACAGTTACAACGAAGTAGTAATCATGGGCATCAACTGCAACAACTAGGACAACACAAACAATCTAATCGATTTCCAACAGGCATGGTATATACAAAGTTCAGGTCACAAATTAATACCAAAATAATTAATAGTTGTAGGAATTTTGCTTTTATGCATGCACTGAACAGTGTTACGTGCCAATCGGCACTTTAACATGTATTAGGTTAAGTTGATGTACGGAAGTTTCGCGCCATAATTTCAAAAGACGCGGCGCGTGGAATTTAAATAGACTAGGCGTGTACTTCCGTTACGTCATAGTGAGTTTGCGCAGAGTGCGCGACGCTAGAGGGTTGGACGAATAAGTTCGCGCCAATGGGAAAAAGACAAAAAGAGCGGGGACAAGTTTCCTCTGCTCTCTATAACGTGGCTGTTTTGCCTAAAACTATCGAGTGGAGTGGTCGCTTTGAGGTATCGTATCGTGCTTATCTTTACCTATGTAGATATCCTGCCTAATTATCTTTGTTGTCGCCCTTTACCTCTTTTTTTCCTAATCCGATCCCTGCATAGGTAGGTGACAAAATGAAGCCACCGAGGCTAACTGTACCCCACGACCCTAGACGAGCCTGATCTCCATGCTCAGCTAGCAGCTCCGGAGGAATCACCATCTTTAACCCCTCCGGGATGGAACCCTGATGGGCTTGGAATAGAAGTCAACTTTGACGCAGGGACATATCAATGTGAGTAATTATTGTGCTATCTTTTGTCCGACATTTATGTATATTTTTCCGATAATTACGCCTTAAATTTATGCATTGGTGACACCATTGGTAGATGACCGCGCCCCAAATCTGTATAAGGTTCGCGCTTTCATCCGTCAGAGGCGTAGCCCGCTTTTCTCATTGCACTTGCGCGATGTGTTTATGAACTCTTAAACTGTATTACCGACTTCGTAAACTGTTTTATCGACTTTTAAATGGTAAGAACTATCACCAATTAAATTGTAATAACAGATAGATGTTCCAGCATACTATCAATCTTGTAATTATTGTAAAAGATTTAATAATTTTGCCAAAATGTATAAAAGTAAAAACTAATTAATTGTGTGCAGGTGCAAGAAATTGCAGGCTGTTCAAGTAACAATGATTATTTTAGGTACTATTATAAATACAATAAATGTAGAGGATGATTGGGTTCAAGCCCTTTGAATTAATAACTAGCCCATTAATTTTAAATTTGACAGGGGTACAGGTAAATTGTATCAACGTTGATCTTTTAAAACTCTGAAAATAAGAAAATTTTACACTACATTAAATTGACACAGCATACTAATGATGCTATATCAGTGAGTGGTTGATATTTCTTAGAATGTGCTACAGAGCGTGAGCCGAATAAACACATTAGTCTGGAGTTCCAAGTAATAAATTCCAAACAAGCACCTCCAATATTGGGCTTGCATCAAGTCCAGCTGTTAAATATAGTACACACATTAGAGCTATAAATAATGAAAAAATTACGAAATATAAATTATATCTAAAGAAAGGCTATACCCCGTAAGTATATGCGGAAAATAACAATTCACTTGCAGAAAGATGTTAGTTTGGAACTGGATAGACTAATCAAGTTAGATATCATTGTAGCCGTTGATGAACCAACTGAGTTTTTAAATGTATTAGTAATAACCGGTAAGGCAAATGGTGAAATTTGTTTATGTTTAGACCCATAGAATTTAAACAAAATGCTAATGAGAGAACACGTCAATTTGCCAAATTTTGAAGAAACGCCCTCTAAATTAGCAGGGGCGACATATTTTAGTATGTTGGATGTTAATCAGTTTTTTTTTTAAATAAAACTTGATGAAGAAAGGAATGCTAAGCTGAGTATGTTTCAAAGAGAAAAGGGTTAAAATAAGAGAATATTTTGAAGCACCGAAGAGTCGTGTTAGTTTTAAAAATCAGGATTTTACGGGCACAAACAAGGAACTCAGAATAAGTTAAGTGTTGATTATATATCTAGTAAGATTGAGTATCCAAATACTCTTAAATACTAAGTGCCGTAGGTCCATCAAGCGCACTGTTAATGTTTTTACCAAAATACTAGGAGTCCTAGAACTAAATCAGTTGAAATTTATTGTTCTGTTCTTAGTGTCAACTATGATGTGATAGTTTTTGCTGAGACTTGGTTAAACAGTGATATTCTTACTTCTGAATTATTTCCTAATTCTTATTCAGTGTACAGAAGTGATAGAAGATATGAGAATTTATCATGTAGTCGTGGGAGTGGATCTCTTATCGCTATCAAGTCTGACTTATCTTGTTACCCAATGGTGGTGATATTCACTTTGAAGACGTATGGATAAAGGTATCACATGGTAACCTGACGTTTGTTATAGGGGCAGTTTATTTAAAACCTCTTTGTCCTATTGAGGGTCTTCAAATATTTTTGAATACATGCGAAATTCTTAGAAATCAATATTCTCATTCTAAATTTATAGTATTTGGCGATTTCAATTTACCAGGGATTACCCCCGGGGGAACTCTGTCACCCCAGGCTGAACTTGTGCTTAATCACTTATTCTTTTTAGAACTATGGCAAGTGAATACCATTCCTAATTTTAACAATAGACTTCTTGACTTAATCTTTACCGATGAAATTCATGATCTATATGTCTCAGAAGCTATTGTCTCGCTGGTGAAAGAGGACAGTCATCATCCATGTCTGGAACTTCAATTAGATTTAGTGCTCATTTTTTCAATAAAGCAATCAGTGAAATTTCCTGTTTCCTGTTTTTCCAAAACTGATTTTGTTTCTTTGAATCAGCACTTCACTTGAACTGATTGGTCCTTTCTCGGTAACATGAGGAGCGATCTGAATCAGTTAATTTCTAAATTCTATGAAATTCTATTTGATGCCTTTCAGCAATTTAAACCCATGAAGCAAATTTCTTCTGCTAAATACCCCAGATGGTATAGTAATGAATTAAAGAAGCTTATTACTTTCAAGAATAAACTTTATCAAAAATTTAAAAAAACTGGCTCACAGCAGGATTACATCAGTTACTCTACCATTCGCGGCGAATGTAAACTTCCATTGAGTTGTGTTACTTGTTGTATATTTCGGAACTTGAAACGAAGATCCCTAGTAATATGAGCTCCTTTTGGTCCTACATCAATTCCCTAAAACACATGAAAGGTATTCCTAGCTGTATGCAGCTAGATGGCATAACCTTTACGACTGTGGAGATTAGCAATGCCTTTGCTAAACATTTTCAGAGAATGTTCACCTCTCATGATTCCTATATCATACCTAACATCTCGAACATTCCCTGGTTGTTGTTTCACTATAGAAGAGGTTGAAAGCAAACTTTGCACATTTGTGGCTAGTCATAAGGCGGGCCCAGATGGAGTTCCTTCAATAGTATTAAAGAAATGTTACTTTTCATTAGCAGAACCCATAAGCTAGTTGTATCAAAATTCGTTTGATCGTGAAATATTTCCTAGTATGTGGAAATTTTCAATAATTGTTCCAGTACATAAATCTGCCCAAAAATGGACATCACCAATTACAGACCGATTAGTATAATCTCCTGTATACCAAAACTATTTGAAGGCCTTATTAGTGAAGAACTGTTTAATACTTATAAAAGTATTATTGTCCCTCAACAACATGGTTTTTATACGGGTCGCTCAACTACGACCAATCGAGGAGTGTTGTAACAACCCGATTTTCAATCGCTTTGTTGAGCATAAATTTTATAATTATTTTTTATATAATGTTACGCTACTGCGTACCAATTCTTATAGTATTAATAGTTGACACAATTTAATTATCACTTGTATATTTCACGAATCGTGGTGGAATTATATGTACGTTTTACAAAGCCTGCATAGACCGTGGTGGAATAACCTCATACAAGCGAATTCTTCTATATTTTAAAAAGCTTTCGTTTTACATCTACGGTACCTGAGATCGCATAATATTTACAATACAATGTAGTGAGAGGGTTTAGTTTCTGGTATTTAAACATATGGTGCGCCTATGGCGCAGGACCGAACGAATTCATTGGGGTTTTGCAGGAATGTGGTTGCAGATGTAAAGAAACAGCAATGATTCTTGGTTTTTTTTTATGTGTGTCTTTGGGTGTAGACGTGTTTGAGTGTTGCTTAGAACACGTAAGTACTTATTTTGTTTGAAAGGCATTTATTTTTAATAATGCAAGTAACACTTTGATATAAATTTCCTCCTGATATTACATCGATTTATGTAGACCATTATTGAATTGTAACGAGTTAACCTGAGTATAAATTCTGGGTTCCGGTGTACATACATTATCGGGCCTGTCAAATAATTGTTGCTTCTTTATGAACAACGTTTCCCTCGAAGTTATTTTGTTGATTTGTGTTATGAATATTTACAAATGGTTGGTTACAAAGACTTTTCATTGTTGTTTTCTTTGTAAAAGTAAGAAATGGTTTAACACAAGATGTACAGCATTAATATATTTGTATAAATAACGTTTCGCTTTTATACTATACTTACAAATACTTTTTTTTGTAATATATTGCATCTGTGCACAATATTAATTTTATTAGTATAATTTTTAAAATAGATTCTTGTACTTTTTTGTATTAAACGCTGAGGCAGACATTTGATAAGGTGTGGTATTGCGTCTATTTGGAATTTTTAGTTCTGTTTTATCAATTAGCATAGTTGCTTGTAAAACAAGTAATCTGTAAACAATTAAAAATAGGATATGCAATCTTATTAGTGCTTTTGCTAAATTAATTAAAGGTATTAAGTTAATCATAGTTAGGCTAAGGTTAGGTATACGTGACGGCGTGCACGTCCCTAGATAACAATTAGGTTAGATAGAATTACGTTTATTTTATGTCAGAATAGTGGGCCCTGTAGGCATTATTTCATTTCGAGTCAAGACTGTTTATATATTTGTTTATATATGCTTTTCCTGACAGTCGATGGTATAATAAAATGTTATTTCTTTTTTCTAAACTATAAAGTTTATTTCATGATTACTTTTATTAGGTATCAGTGCCTTTCCGCTGATTGGCGCCCATGTTTATTATAAATTGATGATTTTTCTTCATATTGCATAATTGGTAAGTACAAGCAAGGTTTTAGTTATGAGTTTGAACCACGACCTACGCCGCTGAGTTTTAGTCTGCCTGGCCTTAATTAACCGTCTCGACTGGTCTTCACAGTTCCACGACGGACGGTTGATTATGTAAATATTACAGTGTTTCATCACTATCTCTCTACTTACTTGGAGCATAGCGCTCAAATAGATGCCATTTACACTGATCTATCAAAAGCTATTGATAGTGTTTGTCACAGTATTTTACTTAAAAAGCTATTGGTGTGCATGGAACTTACTTGCAATGGATTGCTTCCTATCTAGTTGACAGGCAACAAACTGTTAAAATTGGTATCTCAGAATCCAGGATCATTCAAGTTACATCTGGTGTTCCCCAGGGCTTGCACTTGGGACCGATTTTGTTCCTCTTTTTTATTAACAATGTTGTCTCAGTCTTTTCTTATTCCTCGTTTGTTGTATGCTGATGATCTTAAAATTTATTCTGTAATTTACTGCCCCGATGATTGCGTTAAACTACAGAAAGACCATAACAACTTTGTTAATTGGTGCTTAAATAACTATCTTCGAATAAATATTAATAAGTGCAAAATCATTCGTTTTTATAAATGTCATTCTCTAATTATTATTGACTATTTTTTTGGATAAGATACCAATAGACTCTGTTTCGTCGATTAGTGATCTCAGTATTTTATTCGACTACAAACTTTCCTTTGCTGATAATGTCTGCTTAAAAGCATTTAGGATGCTTGGATTTCTAAAAAAACACACCTTACTCATTTCTGATACTAGAGCGATTTCTACTCTATACTTCAGTTTGGTGCGTAGCATTCTTGAATACAATAGCGTTATTTGGTCTCCTACCTATCTTAACCTCATTCTCAAACTTGAAAATGTTCAAGCAAAAATTTGTGAAATATTTACTTTTCAAACATTCCATTGCCTTTTTGGGAATTCCGCGTCCTATCCGTCTCCAATTGGTGGGTTTAAAATCTCTAGAGTGCAGACGATGGATAGCTTCAGCAATTTTTCTACACAAATTGGTGAATGGCACCATCGACTGTCATCACTTATTAGCTCCTATTATTTCGGATCAACTATAGGCTTACTCGAAATACACAGTCATTTGTCATCAAGCAACATCGTATACAAACTATGGCTTGAACACGTTTTTAGACAAGCTTGCCATAATTTATAATTGGCACTTTACCAATTGTGATATCTTTCTTCTGAACTCTACTTCCTTTAAACAAACTGTTAATCAAATCTGTTAATTTGCAAGAATTCCTTCCAGGTAAACATATGCTTAGTCTGTTAGTACCGATTTCAATTTAATTAATTCGTAGTGTACTCAACTAATAAAAATAATATAACGCATTTATCGTCTACAACATTAATCTGTGTATCATCTTTAGTATTATTTAGTAACTATTATTACTTTTTTTTCTTTTTGTATGTATATTATTTCGTTATGTTGTCCATTTAGAAGCACCGTTTCTGTAGTGCCGTGATATTTAAATAAATAAATAAATTACAAGAAAATACTATTTGGTCCTTTGCCAAGTCCGTTCATTTTACATTTCCAATGCTCCACCCGAAGGTACTACATTGGCCAGGAGGCGAGTTTTTTTTGTTGCCTGGAAATTTAGAATTTTGCCGAACCCTTGCCGTTCCAGGCAAGGTAGGGATCTTTAACGTGCGTGACAACACTCACACACGGGACCTCCATTTAACCTCTCATCCGAACGAGGGCGTAATATTTGTGAAAAATGCTCACCTGCCATTTTTCAAGCAGTCGGCCGTGTCGGGATTTGAACCCGGGACCTTGGGATCCGTAGTCTTACGCTTACTACATTGATCCACGGCGACGCCCCTTTGCCAAGTCCGCAGATTTTTTTTTTAAATTTTCTTTAAAGTATTTAAGAGATTGTAGGGAGTGCAACATTACTACAATGATTTAATTTGTTTTGGGAGCACTGAGGAGGAACATAATCAATGATTAGATTGTTCTATAAAGGGCTCAGGAACTGGGAGTCAAATTTAATAAGAGTAATGGTATTCATTCCAAATTTATCAGAACTGAGTAACAATCTAAGGTTACTGTGCAACAAAAATATTCTATGGATTGGACTTAAATTCACGACGATAATTTTAATACATTAAAAGAAATTTTATCAAATGCTTCGGTCTTACAATATTTTGATCCAAATCAAATAGTTACACTTTCAATAGATAGTAACTAAAACAGGTTAGGAGCTGTTATTCTACAAAACGGCGAACCGGTAGCATAGGCATCTAAATCATTAGCAGATTGTCAGAAGCAATATGAACAAATCGATAAGGAAATGCTGGCGATTCTTTACAGATGAGAACGATTTGGACAGTATATTTATGGTAGACAAGTGCTTGTGGAAACAGACCATAAGCTGTTAGTTTATTTTCAAGAAGCCGTTAAATAAATGTTCGATGCGATTGCAAAAAAAAAATGCAAATAAAATTACGGTATTTAGACTTATTGATCAACTACAAACTGGCAAAAGAGCTTTTCATTGCTGATGCATTGTCGACAGCAAGCTATAACTACAAATTCTATACCAGCGAGGACACGGCAAAAGAAATTGAAGCCCGGGCAGATGCATCAGATGAGAAATTAAAACATAAAACAGGAAATTGAAAATATCCTGAATTACAAGAGGTTGTAAAGTACACTAGATTGGGGTGGTCGAATAAGCTGTTAGAGATGCATGAGAATGTGAGAAAATATTACACGTTTAAAGAGTTTGGTTGAAGGTCATGAGATGATATTTAAAAATAATCAGAGTGTAATTCTGCGTTCCTTGAGAAAGGTAATATTAAAATGTTTGCATTATAACCACTTGGGAAAAGAAAAGACCCTAAGAGAGGGTCAGAAGTTGTATTTTCGCAGGATTTAATAACGAAATTGAGCAGACAATGGAACAGGATTATATGTGTTTAAAATTTAGAAGAAAGAATTCAATGGAACCTTTATTGAATCAGGATCTTCCATCGAGACCATCCAAAGGGTGCATTATTGATAAATATGAAATGTGTTTGCAAAACATGGTATTCCAGATTTTATTCCTATAACAGGACTCAATTAAATAATATTAAATACTACAGAAAATTTTCGAACGATTGGGGTTTTAACATAAAGACGTCCAGTTCTAGTTATGCATAATCCAATGGCTTTGTTGAGCGAAATGTTCAAACAGTCAATGTACTACTTAAAAAACTGTGAAAGATAGAAGTGACAAATATTTGGCATTACTAGAGTTTCGTAATACTTCTGTGGATTAAGGTGAACCATCGCATGCACAACTGTTTTCAAGGCAGTTAAAAAGTAAGTTGCCGACTACAATGCCAATGCTTAAAACAAAGGTAGTTACGAATTTTAACAGTATCATAAACAGTAGGCAATTAAAAAAATGAGTGGCACCCTAAACCATTAATACTTTTAACAAAGTGTGATTTGTTAAAGTGTTTAATAAAGGTCATGTAAATTTTGGCAGAGTTCCTGATCTTAGAGTATACAATTAGGGACCAGTAACATTGTCAAACAAAATAGGAGGCACCTAGTTAAGGACTATTCTAACCACGCATATTTTAAAAACAAGAGGCTTCAAAATTATATAATAGCGAATGTCATAGTAATATAGTATATCACGCAACATGTAGTGTATCGCGGATGATGTGCTTGATAACTATCATTGTACAGTCGTTTATTAAAACATGTATTGTGTTGATTTAGTCTTGAATGTAATTATAATGTTTTAAAAGCGAATGTTATCAAGTTCATGTGAACGGCTTAAATATAATTAGATCATAACTACTCTGTCTAGTTGGGAGTAGTCATGGTTATAGTTTGTAAAGAAAAAGAAGTTAATAAATGTTAAGTGTTTACATATGTTAATTGAAGAACCGTCTTCTAAATATAATACTCATAACACTGACCAATATAATTTTTTCATTTCAGATCACAACTGATATACTCGATCCAAGCAAATAGCATGGCGAACAGGTGCAATCATTCATTTTCACTATTTGTGTGATAATATGAGCACACAATAACATAAAAAATATAACCTCTATCATATATATGCAAAGATAATAAATCGAACATTGGATGAAATAATATGTAAAAATTAAGTGGAAACATATGCAATTGAAAATAATTTAAAAATCAAATGCCGCAATCCAAATTGCAAGCAAAATAGATATACATGTGTTAATTAAAAATTCAATAGAACAGCAAAACACATATTTTTAAGTTTTTCCATAAGGTGGTTTCTCGTCAGCTCACATTTTTGTACAGTAAGCTTCCACTAGCTAAAAGAGTGTCGTAAAAGAGTTCCACGTCATATTGCACATAAGTGTAACTAATCCCTCTCTGACATTGCTTCCAAAGAAATGCTATAAAATTTATTACTACATCCCTATAATGAAAGATCATATTTTAAAATGACTCCTCTAAATAACAGATAGAATAGACTCAACAAGTAGCTTAGATTTGCAAATATTATACAATTTTTTTTATTAATAGGCACGACAAATGCTGGTCTTTTGAGATAAAAACAGCTGGTAATTAACAGTTAAAGTTCATTTTTCACACACATTTTTCCATGGCTATCGGTCCTATACCAAAAATTTAAATTATGATCTATAAAAATGGAAATTATCAAAGTGCACTACGTACATGTTGCTACAATTCGAATATTTTGCACTAAATATCTGATACATTGCAATTGTTACAATTTAAAGTTTAATTTCAATACGTTTAACTCAAAATTAGATTTTTATGACAAAGCATCGTAAACTTTAAATTAGAGTTTGCACCTCGAAACCGAATATTTATATTAATATAATTTTAACATCTAAAGAAACTTTTTTTTAAATAATTATGGTTGTTGGAAATTGTAATTTAAATTTTATATTCTATTCGTTACGCCACCTAGTTTAAGTTTCAAGTACTGATTTTGTCAGCGATGGTCTGCTGCACTCAATTAATAAAAACCACTTGTATTCCGGCATAGTGGCATACAGTTACACACACACCAGTCCCGCAAGCATTGAACTTCAGGAGGTTTTTTAGTTCATGAAATTTAAAATATGTGCAAAATGAAGTGCAAATGTATTTTACAAGTTCAAATACTTATTTCAAACAAGTAAAGTCATAAAAGTTTAAGGTGTCTAATTAATTAAATAGCTTCTTCTATCACGAACAACTTAGCTAGAAATAATGGTAGTCCCAATTTTTTAGCATTTTCAGCAATTTGGTAATGACAAGCAAGAGCAATCAAGAAATACACTATTGTCCATAAATGTTTCATCCAAATTTCCACAATGGTCTTCAAATTTCTATATGATAATAAGGGAGGAAAAATAAAATGGTCCATTTGAGGTAGGTATGTATTATCATATGAACACGCCATTTTTGCACTTATGCTGTTTTATCTGTGATGCTAATAATACAACACTAATAGATTTTGGTTTTTGTCTGATAATAATTCTGTCCAAGACTTTCGGGAATACTGTGGTTTCATGTAAAGTGGAAAGTATGTATTTATATGGAAAAGTAATTAATATAAGTGACAATCGCTGCTTCTTGTGTGCTTCTTATTTGTTCAAAGTTCAAATACTTTTTTGATGCTGAATAAATCTAATTATAAAAGAACCTTTTCGTTTTGTAATATATTTATGAGTGAAAATTGTTTTAGCAAAGTGAATATGAACCAAATGAAAATTAATCTAAAATGAACAAATTAATATCAATGTACCCCATACAATTTTGATTTCACGAATAATAGTGTTCCGTGAACAAGATATTTCAATAAATTGTAAGCTCTAATAAAATCATTAACTTAAAAAACCATAAAAACATCATTTTACCTCTGTAAAATACATATTAGAACGGAACTTAGGTTCATAAATTATTTTAAATCACAAAAGGGGAACAAAATATGTATTTCGGTACATTTTCATAGCAGAATAATGTCATTTTAAGAAAGCTTTAGGATTATGAAGTAAATAACAGCGAATTCATTAATAGGCATTCCAAATGTAGGAGCACTTTTACAAATTTTAGTAAAATAAATTAAATTAAGCTTACATAGTTGCAGTACAAAAGAGGTTCTAGAAATAGGAGAAAAAGATATCTGTGGAAAACAAACACAAATAGAAGAAATGTAGAATATGACACGTTCTAAGTCTCTGAGGAATAGTGCGGGATATACTACAAGCAGAGATAGAAAAACAGAAAGGTCGACCTAGATTAGACTATTGCACGTAGACAGGAAAAACTGTAGACTGTGGGAATTTCAGGGAAATGTATATATTAGCTCAGATTAGGAAACAATGGAGGTACGCGTCTAACTAGTTCCAGGACTGAAGAAAACTCAGACGCTTTATTAGTGAAATTCATAAATATCAGGGTGCAGATAATTTAATCATTTCGATACAATACAATGTAAAATATTACAATGTATTCACTTTATACAGCTGAAGACAGAAGGAAACACGGACTGTTGACATAAATAAATCACATGATACCACAAGTACTTTCCCGGGATTCATTCCATAAAACCAAAAGAAAGAGTATACCATGACAAAAACCCTTGACAATGTAAAAAGGGAGAATTAAATGATAATAATTACATTTGACAGAAAAACAAATTAATTAATCAAGAGCTGGAAATAAAAACAGGTCAATATGTAGTCACATGAGAACGTAATAAGCCGGAAGTGGCCGCGTGGTAGGTGGTTGATATGAGGTTAAGTTGAAAAGTTAAAAGTGACCAAAACAGTTTTAAGAAAAAATTAATATAGGTGTTTCCGTAGGGATAACAAACGCGACATGCGACTAATTTTTGAATTTTTGCATGACCAGTTAAATGGGTTTATGACCTGGAGAGCTCACTCCTCTACTAATTTGGAATTTTATGTGGTGTTGAGAGTTAAGAAAGTTGTGCTAGCTGAAAGTGAAACACTGAAGGTCGCTCTATGGACATTCTCAGATTTGAGGAATTGAAATAAAACCGTAAGTAATTATGAGCTTTTATGTTTAGATTTAATAATTATTGACAAGTGGATGTCAATGATGCGTATTTATGTAATAGGCAATTAAAGTGATTGAAATTATTTAATGTTAATAGAGCTTAAATGTAAGTTGAATTTTATTTGAATTCATTTAAAAACTAGGTAACAGATACATTTGTAAAGGATATTCAGTTACCCCAGTAATGGAATCGTATTTGGAAAGGGCATTTTATTTTTCATTTTTATTTAATTGGACCAAAAACTTAATAAGTGTTTTAAGATGTTTTAGAGAAAGGTAACATATAATGTGATAAAATTTAAGAAACCAAAGCAAAAGACACCATTCCAAAATAATCGTCTTCCATATGTAGAACAATATTAGACAGGATTGCTGTGACCAATGGTTTGACACCTCTCAATAACGACAAGTAGAAAAAGCTTTACAGGGTAAGTGATAGTACAATGAAGTTTTTCTTTGTATTTCAGCTCTTTTATTTATTATTTTTATTTCTTTAATATATTTATTTCAATCTTTTTTATTTTCTTTTACAATTTTTCCTTAGGAGCCCACTCCCGCACTATCACAGTTAGCCGACACACCCTTATATTGTTATCGGGTCCCCTCTTCTTCAGGGTAAATCAAAATTTAGTAACTTAATGCTTATTTTACTCGTAACACTGGAGTTTCATTTTACAACGTTTTAAAAAAGTTCAATTTTAATAAAGTCAGTTCTAAATATTGGAATAGGTTGTCAAAATGAGCATTCACTTAAAATCAACATCCTTAACTTAAAATGTTGATGAAATATTGTAAATTTTGAAAAGATCACAAAGAAGTGCTATAAGTTTAATAGGCTGGTCCGTGGTGTAGTTGGTAAGTGTGTCACTTGAATCCCGACACAGTCCGCTGGAAAAACGGTAGGCAAGCATTTTTCACAAAAATACGCCCTCGTTCGAATGAGAGGTAAAATGGGGCTCCCATGTGTGTGTGTGTGTGTTGTCACGCATGTTAAAGATCTCTACCTTGGAATAGTAAAGGTTCAAGAAAATTCAAAGTTTCCAAGTAAAAAACAACTCGTTTCTTGTTAATGCAGTACCTTCGAATGGAGCATTGGAAAATCAAATGTAGGGTAGAAGCTGAACACATGTATCTTTGACTTAACGATGTTAAAACAAAATGCAAAGTCACTAAGATAACAATTAATGCCTTCTGAAAGATTACGACGCGATCGCATTACTTTATATATACACCAGATATGAAAGAAAAAATTTAATTTTTGATGGAAAGAATAAAGGTGACGCACTTGTATATTTAGATTTTACAAACAATAAACGTTAATTAAGCGCGACATTTCAAAATTTTGTTTCTATAAAGGTAATTTAGATAATAAGATATACAATTATTTCTTCTAAATATATTGTAAACGTAATAATTCAGAACAATGACATTTCAAAACCGCAAATGAAAAGAAATCTAAATGCAACAACACACTGGATGTGCTTCCTGTTCAAAGATAGTATACAATACACAGTTGTCCGCCCTGACCATTGAGGACATTCAATTGATACCCTGTTACACCAATAATACAAATTACATACAAAGTACACGACTTTTACGTAATTAACATGACCATAACCTTGTAAGATATAGTACGTTACATCGTGAGAATGAAATTGGCAGAAGGGAAAATGATATATAACAACTATGCGCCACAAGTTGAAAGTTAAATTCAGAAAGTTATTTAGAAATGTCGAAATGTACTAATAGGAGCAATTAGTAGAGGACGGGGACGCTGTTGGAACCTTTGCTGTCGTCAGGTGCAGAAAGGATTTCCTCGTGATAAGCAAGTGAGTCGTGGTGAAGACAAGGTAAAAGTTAGTGAATGGCACACAGATTCAAGATGTAACGCAGATCTCTCCAAAGGGGAAATTTAAACAGGACGCAAACCTTTGTATAATTTCGCTTGCAAATTTGGCAAGGAAATGTTAGTTGTGCGTGAAACCTGAAATTCGTGTGTGCCGGAATAAAATGGCTACTTACGAGTATAGCTCAAATAAGTGGGTTTTGGTTGTATTAGGGGAAGTTAACTGGAAAAACGAAAACTAGTGCATCTGGACATCCTTCAATTTTACAGATAAACTGCAAATGAAACTATGAGTAAAATATATTTTTTGTTGTTTATAATTTATAATTATGTACATGTGGGTTTTAAATATAAATGACTTGTATTTATGTAGTAGCAAATTAACAAAATGTGAAAGTAAGCATTTTGGTCGATTATGAATTAGCTATGGAACTAGTTTTGGTCAAATTTAAGAATGATTTTATTGAGGAAGAAAGTTTGGAACATTTTAAAATACTAGAAATATGTACATACTAGCTGCAGAAGTTCGTTTTGTCAACAACTTTTCTTGTGTTTTGTTCTAATTATTTTTGTAGCCTATTCTTGGATGTGTGCTGATGAGAATGAACTGACTAAATTTTTAAAAGTGTCCTCTTTTCAGCTAAAATACTGTTCTCCGCACAGAAGAAAGCGTTCCTAAAAAATAATAGAGGGACAATACATTTTCATGTACACATGCACTGGAACACAATATAAAAAGAATTAGAACAATAAACAATACACAAAAAAGTTGCAGTGCCTGTTCAAAAAACATTTTAAGTTATATTATAAGTTGATTGATTTCAAATGTAAGCTTGGAGGATTTATTGTTAGTTAAAGAGTGAAAATTTAGTATTTTTAATGGACAATGGAGTGATAAACGAAAAAGTCTGTATGGCACTTGTTTTCTATGTATTGTTATTATGGCATTTTCAGAAGTGAGATTCAGAATGCCATATATCAATATTGGAAGCTAGAACGTGTGTATTAATATTAGTGATTGATTTAACTTTTTTTCTTTAATGATATCTGACCAATCTGATGTTTTTTTTTGAAAATATCTGTATTCTTATTTATTTAATGTCAAGAGAGGTTAAGTGTAGATTTAATTCTATTTGATGAACTTATTTATGAACTATTTAAGCATAGATAAATTTGCGATGAAGTCGTGGGGGGTTGGAAGGCACCTTTATTTTTAGAAATTTCTTTGATATGAAAAAATTAATGAGTGTTCTTAAGGTATTATAGAGAAAGGTAAGAAACCAAAAGTAAAGAAACCTATTTGGAATAACCGTTTTCTGTGTAGGGAAAAATATCAAAAGGAATTGCTAAGACAAGAAGGTTTGGCGCATCTTAATTATGGCAACCAGAAAAGCTTTTTAAGGTAAGTGGTCAATGTAATGTAGTTTGTTTGTATTTCAGCTATTTAAAATGTTTATTTTTATTATTTGTTTTCATTCCCGCATCACTGCAGTTAGCCGGTACACCCTTAAAATTGTTTCGGTTTCCGCCCCTTCACGACAAATTTAAATTTATAACATAATGCTCATTTGACCCGCAACAAGCTGCAAATGGTAACTCAGATTTACAATCTGAGCTGTGCAGAAAGTTGTGGTTCGATTTCTGTCTGCAATTTTTCACTGTAGTCCTTATCATTGCTCTGTGCTGGAGGTGCACTGATGTCAAATGAGGTTCAGATGACCCCAACAATACAAAAGGCAATAAGGAAGGAATATACTACTGAATGACTCTTTATATAAAACTTTAACTACTCTATCTGATTGAAAGTGTCTTTATTCTATGAACAAACACATAATAGGAACTACTTACCTCAAATTTTAGTATATCCACGTTAGATATTCCATCCCACTTAGCATTATCATGCTCATCATAACCATTAAAACCTATTCCAGCACTATTACAGATGGCATCGGCTAATACCCATGCAAAATAATACTTAAACCTAACTAACAGAGTCGCTACATAAATATACCAAAATTTATAAGCAAGCGACGTTTCGTTAATTAAAGCATCATCTTTAATGCCACCTATAGGAAACATTGGCAAATATTTAACAAATATAAGTGCACATAATATGGCAACAACGACCTTTTTACAGACAGCTATGGTAGGCGATGGTTCTAAAACTACTGTTCTACTGTTGGAGTTGCTGTCCAAGTTTTTCTGCAACAATTACCAGATTATAAAAATAAAATTACAAATTATTCTAACATACACTTATTGGTGTTTGTATAAAATTGTTGCCCTGTATAAAATCTTTGTAGTCTTTGTAAAAAATCACAGGACCAGCCATAAGGGCAGGAAAACATAACGAGTAACTGAAGTACTCTAACGCTGTCGGTATCTTTTTAATAGCATATCTCTTTTGACTTTCGTTTAATTCTTCTGCAGTTCTTGCTAATCCATCGTGTATACTGAATGCTAAACTTGTAACCTTTTGTGTGATAACCATTAATGGACCTAAAAAATAATAATCTTGATTACACATTTTAATATAATATTTCAATTAACGCAATTGGTGCAAAATTTACTATATCATTTAATTTTGAACTAACTGCCCTCGTTATACAATTTCTTTTTATTTCTTTTTCTCTTTTTATTTCTTTCTATTTAGTAACATTTCGGAAGTAGACTTGCTTGTTGCCTCAAAAAAACAGATTTCTTTACGTACTCCCAATTATCGCATTGAAAATACTTACACAAAAAAATATTTTTTGAATTTAACCACGTGTTGACAATACTCGCAATTATAATATTCAAGTTATACTTTTAGAAGGTGTTAATTGTATTTATGACAAAACTACTTAAATGTCACGATGTAATGAAAGTAACAAGCAAAATCATGTAAGAAGTAGTATATTATTAACCCAGGTTGTGAAAAATACCATTAGAGCCCGAACGCCATATCATAGCTCGAGGTGCACCAGAATTAAAGGTTGTATGGTGTAACACGTTATAATGGTTTTCACAAACATGCATAATATATAATTTGTTCACTACTAGCAATATAAGGCCGTTTAGTCCTTGGAATAATGTAAATGTAATTTTTTTTGTTATATGTAAAAAAATTAAGTATGGTTGTTTAGCTACATATTTCTTCTGAAAATTTTGAGCGTCGCTTCTTGTCTATATCCGACATAAGTCAAAAAACTTGACAGTCAGATATGATTGTCAAAAATGACAAACGTAATTGAAAGTTAGGTTGATACAGGGTTGTGTACATGATTTAGATTCTGTAATTTTCCAATTGTAGTCACCCGTCTCGGTGACGTAATTGGAAAATGCATGGGCCACGAAAGCCTGAGATACACGTTCAAATCCTGTCTGGGACCACATGTTTTCCTTCTTTCAATTACTAGCTCAAATTGAAATGATCATTTGGGTTCTGCATAAAAGTCTAAGTTATTATTTCATGTTATTCATATATATATATATATATATATATATATATATATATATATATATATATATTGCTGTGATACCTGATTTTAGGATTAACGAACCCCTACGATGGACGTCATAGAATTGTCGTGTTATTCACCCCACAGTTGGGCCGTCATAAAATTTGCTATGTTTTGCCCCATGACTGGCGTGTCATAAAATTTGCTGTGATATCAGCTGTGTGATTCCTTTATTATTTTAAGCCCTTATGTTATAAAATGTTAAATTAGGCTTTTACCCTGAATGGATCTTATTGAATCAAATAAAGCAATTCTATAATACACAATATAATCATTGATAATATTTACAACTCTCAAATTTTCCCTTTTTAAAGAATATCTATATATATACCAGATGTATGGTTTTCTGAAAATCAACAAAAACATCTTTTACTTATTCAGGGACCTTCAAACGTTCCAAGATGCCTATCTCCTTGTCATAAATTGTTAAGTGGCTCTTTTTGATGACTCTTACAAATACACAATGTGATAAATATTAAATTAAAAACAGTTTTCAATAATAAAGTGTATTAAAGATTGCCAACCTTGAATGGGTTCTGTAGTTCCATCCTAGTCCGTGATCTGCATCCCATTTCTGTGTCCGCTTTCCTTATTAATGTGTCTGCCCCATAAATTGTTTCCAATTAAAATCGTACCAAGTCAGAATATGTCCAAATTAAAATACTTTCATTTTTAAACTATCTCCAAAGTTTGAGTATGTTCAAAGTTCGGAGTCTTAAATATTCCAAATTAAAGCCATGTCGATCAAAATATGTCTCCAATTGAAAGTCGAAATTAAAAGTCGATATTAAAAGCAAAAATTAAAGTCCAGATTGAAAGCCCTGTTTTATTGATATTAGAAATGGATTTTAATTAAGTCGTTTTACTTACGTCTATTTATAGATCGGCTTATTTTCGTTGCATAAATTCTCGCACTTTTTAACTCCGATTTACTTTGATTTTTTGCTTCACTGGTTATGTAAGTTCTTAACACTTTCGAATATAGTCGTTGCTCAGTTTGAATATAAACTAACCTGTCGCTCCGTCACTATCGTATATATAAGGCCTACCTCCACCTGATTTCATTGGCTTATTTACATTCTGGGATGATACTTCTGCTTATCTCGCATACCTTGGGATTTTTACCAATTATTTAGTTTAAATCTTTCAATGCATGCCTTGACTGTCACGTACGCCTCCCGCATTATCGTGGTATAATTTGATAATTTCCCAGTTTTGGCTTTTATTAACTAACGTATTCTGATGTTTGTTAAATTTTATCGTCTAAATTGAATCGCCTGGTGCTTGTTTATTTCTACAGAATATTGGATTTTTGAACAAATGTGATTTCTTCCAGTCACGTAACGATTTCTAATAATGAATTATTTAGAATGCGTGTACGATATTTTTGACGCAATTGTTACATCTCTGCAATGCCAATTTATCTAGGTTTCCCGGTGATTTAATTTTGATGCAATTTGTTGCGTTTTAAAATCTTATCTTTACTTGTAAGCTACTCTTATACCTCTTTATGTTCTCATGCATTTAATTCCGTGTATTTTATATACAGTGTGCTCTCAATTAACAATATGTAGGGTGACCGATTTACTCTTATAATTTCTGAAATTGTGCGCCTTTCTTAATGTGGAAGTTGTTTTTATTTATTCTACAACCCCCATGACTTAACCTACCCCTAAACTACCCTCTTATAATAGCAATATATATAATGCTGTGATAAGGGGTTATTTAGGGGTGTATTGAGTAGTAAGGGTCGCGTAGTAACAGTAAATAGCAATGGGAATCAGAAAACTGCATTTATTTAGCAGGAAAATAAATAATTCGCACATTATGCAAATAGCAAGCATTTAACACCCTGTATATGGACCGTAATTAACTTTAATCAATGTCAGCAAGTATATCTTCCAATAATAGGACGCGTATTCAGCAGAGAAATAATCATACATGTAATTAAACTACGTTGAGAAGTGTTCAAGAAGTTTATAAAACAGATACGCAGAAGACAAGATAAAATCTAGTAAATCTTCATGCAATTACGCTTGTAAGAAAGAAGGAAAAATAAGCGCTTTGATAAGAAAACGCACTTTCAAAGATGAGTTTAAATAAATACATAAACGAAAACGGCATTCTTGTTACATCATTTATTTTGTATAATTCTACAAAAGCTTTATCTAGACAAAACAACACACATAAGCTAAAAGTCCAGCAACCATAACAATAACAAGGCGACCAAAATCGTAAAACAATAGTAAATAACAGTATGATACGGAACTCCAAAATAGTTTCGTCAGAAATCAGCTTTAAAATATACTAGGAATGTTCAAGACAAATATGGTTGGTTGCAACACTTTGTAAGGCTGCTTGGAAAACCAATCCAAATGTAGAGAATAAAAGCTATATAACGCCCAGAGTTGATAAGAAACGGTTAGTCTCAATTTGAAGCACGTCGAACCTACAATACACTTAATCAAATATTTACGCATCTAATAAATAAATTTTATGTTATAGTGAAAAATAGTGTTGTGTAAGAATAATAGTTGATGACGAATTGCGTTAAGAATATATGAAAAAGCTTTTGCCGTTTTTGCAGAAAACGTGAGTACAAATTGGTTAATTAATTTAAATTAAATGTTTATAATGATATAGGGCTTCCAATCCACTGCTAATCCACTTCTAATTCACGATCGTAAGTCTGGTATTCAGAAATTCTAATTCACGATACTAAGAAACCTACGAATTTCAAGTGGTATTTAAGTGAAGAGGTCCAAGGCGTATCCAGAAAAATATAGAATAAAGCACGAGGTGAATCTTGGAAATAGGGAGCAAGAAAACTATTGGTTCAACGTACGTTAAGGAGTACAAAGCAGAGCATTGGTTTTCGATTGAAGATAATAAGGGGGGGTGTTGATCCACAACACGCAACAACTCATCAGAATATCACAGGTTAGGACTAACTAGTTTTAAGGAATCTTTTCAAATTTAAATTTTAACACTGAGTATTGTAATTTTCTCACAAGTTTGTAAGGAGTCAACAAGTACATTGAATACGTTGAAACTTACGTGATAATAATAAAAGAGTCTTGAACGTTCCAGATTTTTTTTTAAAAGGTGTCATTTTTGGTAACTTAGACTTTTATGCAAAATGATCATTTCAAATCGAGCTAGTAATTGAAAAAAGGAAAATATAAGGTCTTGGACGGGACTTGAACCTGTATCTTGGTATTTCGGGTACCATGTGTTTAGCAATTACGCCACCGAGACCGATGACGGCAATTGGGAAATTCCTAAATTTAAATCGTGTATACAACTATACATAAACCTAGCTTTCAATTACGTTTGGCATTTTTTGTCAATCATACCTGACATTGTCAAATTTTTTGCTTATGTCAGTTATAGACAGGAAGCAACGCTCAAAATTACGGTTATAAGCCAAGTATCAAATATATAAATATTTTAGGTTCTTTTAACAACTTAAATTATTTGAGTCTAGTTTGTAATTAATCTGTAATTAATTTTAGTTCACTTTGTATCTCAAATAATTTAGGTTAAGTTGTTATGTGCCAACATAATGATTTTCGTAAAGCTTACATAGGACGAATTAAATAAATATAACTGTTCATTATACTTATTTCCGACAATTAAAATTCTTGACATGGAAGAAAGTTTACCATAGTTTGTACAATGTAAAGTTACAGCAAACGGAGATTTATGGTGTGTATAATATTTTGGATAGTGAAGTTTAATCTCTGCAATAAGCACGCTTGAATTATATTTCCCACTATGAGTTGATGTAAATATTTCAAGTCAATATGTATTCGTCGGGATATTGGTAAAAATAAAGTCCTTCTAAAATACTCCTCTGGCACATCAGCTTCAACATTATTTCGGTATAAAGGTTGGGGCATTGAATTTTCACAATCATCTCCATTTATTTAACTGTTTCATAGTGCCGAAAGCATGTTTGTGCAATTGTCAGTAATCTTCAGTTGATTGCCACCTTAAGTTGTTTCATGGTTTCCTGTTTCTTTTAATCTTTCAAGAGCCTCAGCGATCAAGAGCTCATCAAACGTGATCATCCCTCATGTTTAGTGAACCAAGCGTGTTTCACATATCTCCCCGTCTTTGATCAATATCTCCACAAATATAAATTATTTCATTTTGTATCGTAGCACTAGCATACTGTGCGTTTCTTTGTCCAATTCGAACATGTGATTCTAAATTTGTATCTACTGTATCTACACATAATCGCAAAAGTGCACGAAATGTTGTAACATTATATTCTTTTTCCTCAAGAACATTTCCAGTCTAAAATGTGCCGTGCAAAGGCAACTCTTGATGCCCCCATAAAATAATAGTTTCTACGATAGACAGTAATTTGACTTGATTTTCTTTTTCTTTTTGAGTAAAAATTTGTTGTTGAATATCATTTAGCTTTTCATCATAAGGAGAGAAAGCCATGTGCCATCTTGACATTTCAAGTAATTTCAAGGTGGCACGGCATCTAAAAAATTCTCTCTTTTCCATTTTTGAAATCGTTTATTTACAAAATATCCAAGTTGGTGAAAACTTTTTCCTGCAATTTCGAAGGCAAATAAAGTGCACTATTTACAACATGTGCAGTCGTCTTTCCATGAGTAAATGAGCCATTTAAATTGTTTCATGCATGTTCTTTGAAAAGAATGATGCCATTTATCACCATGTACATGAAATTTAAATTTATTATGTGGGACTCGTTCGTATCTCAAAACATGTTCTCGTTCTGAGTCAGAAATATTTTTACCGATTATTTCGGAAATACCTTTATATCTTACAACAATTGTATCTTTCGATGACGAAACAACACTTTTCATTGAGACGTCGTCACTTGCATCATTTTTGAATAAAGCGCTAAAATCAGGACTATTACTAACATGCTCATCATAATCGCCAGCAGAAGAAACACAAGGATTTAGTTTATTGGTATCAACTACAGGCAAAGACACAGGCACAGGTAAAATGGAACAGCTATCAGTATCTCCAATAATCATTGTTACTACAAGAATTCGAAGACATTATATAAAGCAGAAGTAGGATTTTCAGTTCTTGACTTCTTTATAAGGAAACTAGTAAGGGGGAAGTCTGTTTTTCTTTTTGTTTCATGTTTAAATAACAAAAAATTTATGCAATCACAAAACCTATAAAAATTCATGCAGCGATGTGTGTGTGCATGCGTGTGTGTGTGTTGTGCATTGTGATGTGCATGTGCATTTGTGTGTGTGAGTGAGCATGAGCGGGAAGGTTTATGCATGCATGCGCACGGGTGGATGCCACGTGTACTCTGTACATGAGATATATTAAAAGCATTCTTCAGTTTCTAACAACACCAATTCAAATAATATATTCAGAAATACACTTGCCAAAACATCTAATTATTAGCACAGCACTCTATATATTGTATTTGTTGCATGATATCTGATCAAAATCAAAACATAAACAAAATTAATCACAGGTCACAACAAGATGAAAGCCCCATTCGTTCATTATTTGCCAAACAAATGACATCACACAAGCTATTACACAGATCAGTGGTTCTCCCCACCCGTGTACTGGTGCTAGTCGCAACACGCGCAGGTCAGTTTATAAAGGCTACACACAGCACAAGAAGTGACAGTGCTGTTTTTTATTGTAACAATTAATATAATACCAATTTTGGTTAAGTATAGCATGGTATTGGATGTTTCTTAAATTACTTACCTTACAAGTACTTAAATGAATAGATATCTACCAACATATTATTCGAAGATTTTAGAGGTTCGAGAGGTGATTGATCACCCAAATAACCCCTCCTGTCTACAGCCCTGCCCCGTAAACCTAAAATTAATTAAAAGACTTCATACGTATTTGGCCACTAAGTAGTTATCTTCAGTAGCAAGACTTTTAACCAATTAAAATAGAAAGATTATTCGGGTATCCTTCTAAGAATATCCTCTTCACCATGTAGACTAAAGTAAGACACTAGTAATGATGCTATGAACAACTCAGGATAAACTCATCACATGGATAGGTGATCATAATAAAAAATGGAATCATAACTTTAATACTAAAAACCACTAATACTATTTTTACATGTTTGGTAAAGCCTACCCAAAATATGGCATTTTTAATGGTATTCAGGCTAATAGAAAGGGCAGACCCAATTGAAGCTAGAACACGTCATCAGTATTTAAGAGATATAATTTGTGTTTAACTATTTCAATTGAATCATAAACTTTTAACAGTTTGACACTTTTTAGTTTAACAAGAGTGGTTAGGTAGAAAAATGTGTTACGTTCAAAACCCTGCAAACAATTTTTTCTGCATTCATTTTTATAACGCCCTAAAATTTCTCAACACACTCGATTTTCCCGCCATTTGAATTAGTGTTATTTTATAAAATTTCTCAAGTAATTACTCTATACAAAAGTTTGCTTTATAAAATCAAACAGCTGCTTAGGAAACATTACATTACAAAGTAGTTGCAATATTTCCTAGCACCTGCAGTGATTACATTTTAATTAAAAGCTGCTTGTAAATGCACAGCTTTCTTCTAAAAGATGATGCTACTCACCACCTGCCTACATCTGCTTACAATGAACTTGTTATCTGGTATTCTGCAGCTGTTAAGATGTTACAAAGTAACAAGATTGTTTTCCTTTGTCTAAAAATCCTTTGATAATTGCGTTATCTGCTTGTTGACAAGCTGTTACATTTCGTATTTCGGCAGCTGATGTCTGGGAATTCTGCAGACTTGATTCTTCGGCGATATCTTTGAAAGCCAAATACCCTACCCCCATACATGATTCTGTCCTTATAAAATAGAGACCGTGCTTTGAAAGACAAGATTGAATACCACACCTTCTTACCGAAAATACATGTTGTAAAGTTGCACTACTAAAAATGCTTTCTGTAATAGTATAAGTGAAGTTGGTGGTTCCAGCATGCAGCCAATCAAGAAATGCAGTCGTATTTTTCCATCCACAACATGATACGAAGCCAACTAGTTCAAGGTACAGTTTTCTATTTTCGCAATTCTTTTATGCTGCTGTGGAATATAGACATTTTATTTGCTGCTACTCATGATTATCCATTAAATTACCAACACACGTTACCAAACACATTCACAATGCACGAGCGATGATGTAATAATCATCCTTCAAATTAAAATTTAACTACTCAAAGTTTGTGTTAGAGTCCGTTTTACTATTTCTTTTGTCTTTTGTATAAACATTAACGAAAAGAACTTACGCATCAATTTAAAAGTAGTTAATATTTGATTAATTTACGTAAAGGTGTCTAATTTTAATGTTATATTATTTCTGAGGAGGTGCACTTCACAAAGCAGCATGTATATATATTTTCGGTATATTTCTTTTCCTAGATTCACTGTACAGTTTATGCTTAATTTTCTTTTTTATGTATTTAAGGTGAACCATTGTAAGTATTTAGACTATAAGATGTTATATATTTTGCTTACCAATTTTATATGCTTATGTTATGACGCTTTGTTTACCAACACATACCAAATGATTACGCAACTTATTGGATTTTATTGTTTTGTAAATAGTCTCTCGAGATTGGATGTTAACAATATAGTTTTACAGAGGTTTCCAATGTGTTCTTTATATTTCACCCACGCCCCTCTACGGCGTTTTTGAGCTAGCCCAAATTCTACCATTCTGTCCCTGTTCTGTTGCGATATTCGGCGTAAACGATTTCTTTACTTTTACTGTTTTATTTTGTGTTTGTGCGGAATACCGTAACAAATGTTAATGGCAATTTGGATTTTTCAGTGTACATGTTGAATAAGGAACTTGCACTTACATAATCAATTGTGGATTGCAATGGTTTCTCTGTCATTATAAATGACGTTCTCAAAAAATTTAAAACTAAGAATAACATTTAGCAAATCAATGATTTTGCAATCAAACAACTAACAGCATAAAATATGTTAAACCTCCCTTTCATAGAACTACGAAGAGTCTTACCAAGATATTCAAACAAGTTAATTTTAGTTTTACTTTTAATAATGCACATAGGATTAAATATTTGTTAGGTAACTCGAAATACAAGGTGGACAAGTTGTAAAAGTCGGGAATTTATAGAATTAGTTGTTTGAAATCAGTGAGTTTTCATGAATCTACTGAATTTAGAGAACATATTGCTCAATTCAAATATGGTAAACATGAAGAATCTCGAGTCGTCTACAACAATTTGAAAACCAGTCACACTGTTAAACTTAAAAATGTCAAACTGGTACGCGTGATTCCAATGTATTGCTTCTTGAAAGGTTACGTTCGGATCAATTGAAAAAGTTAAACACAAAATACATCTCTTAAATATTGATATGGAACCCATAACTTAATTTGGTTTTCATTTTATATTGATTCCGACAACCAATAAGATTGCGAAGTTTGTGTTGGTTGCACCAAAGCTGTTATACAAGTAGTACAAATTAGCTGATTTTAGAATTAGGTTTACAATACAGTTTATGCGGTGTAGACCACCATTCTGTGTGGTGAGGTCTAGGCTACAGTCTACTGGCTAGGTTGGTTTGGTCTAAGCGGCAACGATGATATCCTTATTTTTGTGTTATTACCTTCTAACTATCTATATTAAGGAAAGCACCAGTGTATATATGATGTAGCAGACCTTTATTTTACAATACTTGACACTCTGCCGTCACAGCAAACTCTTCCCATATCCGTAGGTTAGGTATCAACCACCATAGTGTCTCTACTTACACAACATACTCCCTTTTTAGACAATACTTAACAATGCTAACTACAAAATTCTTGAATGGCTACAAAACAAAGTCTATAGTTATGCCTAATCTTTATAAAGCATAATCAGACATCCAGGCAGGTTTTTTTGAAATTCTGTTTGGTTTGACCGATACAATGGCTTTAGCCGCCTGATCTATTAATGGCTGGCTGTATGTCAGATTTGCTAGTTTCAGTTAACCATTTCTTTTTGGGAGAATTATCCGGCACTATACTACACTCTCGTTCATTTTCATCAACACTTTTTTCATTTGTGCATGGTTCGTACTCTCTGCATTTTGTAAATCTAATTTATACTGTCTATCTATTTTAATCTGTTCCTGAAACGAAGCTTCAATAAGCATCCATCTGTTACGCTTGTATAAACCTTTCTGCGTTTTAACTATGAACGATCGTGGTTCTGCACATTTCTGTTCTATACACCCATACTCCCTAAGATCAGTTACCCATACAGGAGTACCTATCTCTAATTCACACATGTCTTTGGTTCTATGCCTGGCATTATAATTTTCTCTCATCACCTTTTCTCTTTTAGATTCCGCTTTTAAATAAACCTGTTTAGAATCGATAATTTCCTCTAACTTTTCTGGTAATATAGAACGTTTTTATTTTCCTATTCATAAGGAGTTCAGCGGGGCTAAACCCACACTCCAATGGAGTGGCCCGGTAAGCCATTAAGGCCAAATTAATGTCCTCATTCTTTTTTATTAAGTTTTTTGCTACTTTAACAGCTGCTTCAACCGCGCCATTGGACTGTGAAAAGTAAGGGCTGCTTGCTACATGACGAAATTTATAATTATTAGCAAAGTTTTTAAAACCTCTTAGAAACTGTGGACCGTTGTCTGTGCGACAAATATCTGGAATTCCACATCGAGCAAGAATAGTTTTCATACAAATAATAACTTCATCTTCAGTTAATTTTGTTAGAGGAAGTATTTCTATAAATCGCGAATAATAATCAGTTACTATTAGACACCAGCTTTTACATTTGAACAAGTCTACAGCAATAACTTGCCATGGTTTGGTAGGAGAATATTCTCTTAAAAAAGATTCCTTAATATTAATCATTTCCTTGGGGCATGCTTTAATCAGATTTTCAATTTGCGTGGATATTCCAATCCACCATACCGAACTTTTGGCCCGCTCCCTGCATTTTACTATACCCTGATGCCATGTGTGTATGAAATTCAGAACCTCCAATTGTAAACTCGCTGGAATAACAATTCGGCTACCTTTTAGCAAAATACCCTCAGCTACGCTTATCTCATTACGATACTGAAAATAAGTAATTAATTCAAGAGGTATCATGTGTTTCTCCGGCCAACCAGAAGTTGAATATAGTTTTAATTTTTGAGTAATTAAATCAGCAGACTGTGCTGAGATAATTTTCTTTAAAAAATAATCTTTAATTGGTAATGATTTTACTACCAATTTAACATGAGCCTCTATCTCCGAAGACAACTCTGCACTTTGCAGCGTATTTTTTAAAGGACTCCTTGATAGTGCATCTGCCACTACCAACTGTCTTCCAGGTGTATACATGACCTGAAAATCGTAGCGCATAAAGCGAATTCTAAATCTATAAAGTTTGGGGGTGAGCTCGTCTAAATTTTTTGACTGTAGTATTTGCAAAAGAGGTTTATGATCAGTTTCCAAAACAATAGGAATACCTATAACATATTCTTGAAAATGCTCACATGCCCAGGACAAAGCTAACGCTTCTCTCTCGATCTGTGCATAACGCATTTCCGTAGGTGTCAATGTTCTTGACCCGTAAGCCACTAACTTACGTCCTCCCTTTTCTTTTTGCATTAGCACACATCCAATCCCGTAGGAAGAGGAATCTGCACTAACTATAATTTTTTTATTATAATCAAAAAATGAAAGTCATGAAGCCTTTATTAAGAGATTTTTTATTTCTTGAAATGCAATTTTTTGTGCAACCTCCATTGAAAAACTACATCATTTTTTAAAAGACTAGTAATGGGTTCTAAGATTTGGGATTTATTTGAAATAAATCGAGATGCAAAATTAACCATCCCCATAAATTGCTGCACTTCTTTTCTATTAGTGGGTGCTGGAAATTGAGCGATTGCTTCTATTCTAGAAGGCACCACTTCCACCCCCGATTCCGATATAACATGCCCTAAAAATTGAATTTTATCAACTCCTATAAGACATTTTGTTTATTTAGAGTGATCCCTTCCACTTGTAAACGTTTTAGGACTTCTCGTAATATTGAATCATGTTCATTTCTAGTTGTTGCGTGAATCAAAATATCATCAATATGTACTATAACCCCTTTCATGCCCGAAAAAAGTTTTGTAAATTTGGCTGAAAAACTCTGGTGCACATGAAATTCCAAAAGGTAGTCGTTTAAAAAGATACCTTCCAAATGGACAAATAAAAGTTATTAATGGCTGTGACTGTTGGTCGAGTCGTAGCTGATAAAACCCAGAGTTTGCATCTAATTTTGTAAATATTGTTGAGCCCCGTAGTTGATTTAATGAACACTCAACCTTTGGAATAAGGTAATGATTTCTAAGTACCGCTTTGTTTAGTTCTGTATAATCTCCACATATTCTTAGACTCGCCCTTAGGTACTGCTACTATAGGAGCGGTCCACTCCGAATTAAAATCTACAGCTTCTATAATATTTAACTTTATAAGTCTCTTTAACACCTTTCCAAGTTTAGGTAAAAGAGCTAAGGGAACTCTCCTAGGCATTGCCTGTAAGAATGGTTTTGCATCTGGTTTAATAGTAATAGCAAGGTCATCTTTAGATTCACCTATTTCGCAGAAAAATTTAGGAAATTCTTTAGAAACATTTACTAATGAAGTTTCATTTTTTTAAATAATTCACTTTAGAATGCAATTCATTATTGTGAAGTTTTAAAATACCTAAGTTTATAATGCCAGATCGACCCAATATAAAAAGTTTTAAATTTTCCATAACACATATCATGTTCTCACTTATAACATTATTATAGCCTAAGCTTAGTTTAGTTTTACCTACAATCTTTAAGTGGTTGTCCGTCTGGGCCAGATATAACTTCCTTACATGGTATAAGCGAAGTTAATGCCTCAATAGGCAACGTATTATTAGGTATACAAATTACACCCGCCCCAGTATCTATTAAAAATGGTACTGTCATATCAATATCCATAATTTTTAGATCTACTACCCATGGAGAACGATTTGTTATATTAAGCACTTCAATGTGACCTATAAACTGATCCTCTACACTACCTTCAGATTCCGCATCAATGTATCTGACTTCTTTCTTCTTACCTATAACTGGATTTCTGCAGGCTCTTTCCCAATGTCGCTTCTTTGAATATCTGCGACATTTTCCATTTTTAGCTGGACATGTCCCTCGTGCATGATATTCAAGGCCGCAAAATGAGCAATTTTTAGAAGTCCCTGTTTTGGGTTTATCTTTCTCCCTAAATTTAGAGCTTCTAGATTCTCTAATAACATTTACATGAGCTTCGTTACATAAAATGTTATTTTGCTGTACCTGAATTTTTGCTTGTTTTGCTGCTAGAATAGTTTGATCCAAGGTAAGTTGACTTTGTAATTGCAGACGTTCACTTGTACTTCTATCTGCCATGCCGACAACAATGCAATCCCTGAATAATTCATTTTTTAGATTGGCAAATTCACAACTTTCTGCCAGGCTGTGTAATGCAGTGATGTATACATCTACCGATTCACCGGGCGTTGGACACGTGAATTAAATTGAAATCTTTCAAAGATCACATTTTTACATGGAACAAAATAGTCCTCAAATGCCTTTTTCATAAGCACGAAAGTTGTTGGCTTAGATGGAAATTGTGTCAAAATATCCTCGCTTTCTTCGCCCATTAAATATAAAAATAAATTTATTTTGTCTTCTTCAGATCTGTTAGCAAGACCGGACACCGACATGTACCTTTCACATCGTGTTATCCAATGAGACCAACCAGATGGATTACTGAAGTTAAATTTATCTGGAGGAGCAACCAACTGCTTCCGCCATAGCGTAATAAAACTTGCTTATCAAAATAAACACTAATTTTTTTTACAGTTAAACTTGCTTAGTCAAAGTAAATAATTCCTTCTATCACTTGACTTAATTTATGGATCCTACAGCTGCCACCATGTTGTGTTATTCCCTTGTAACTATCTATATTAAAGAAAACACCAGTGTATATATATGGTATAGCAGACCTTTATTTTACAATACTTGACACTCCGTCCTCACAGCCCACTCTTCCCATATCCGTAGGTTAGGTATCAACCACCATAGTGTCTCTACTTACACAACACTTATAAGAGTTCCTACAAATCGTTTACATTTAAGTATTTCATATAGATTTCCTACCAGGTGGTTGAAAGATACATATTTGGTCTTTAAAAATAAAAATAACATTTAGTAAATCAATGATTTTGCAATCAAACAACTAACAGTATAAAATATTTTAAAGCTCCCTTTCATAGAACTACGAAGAGTCTTACCAAGATATTCAAACAAGTTAATTTTAGTTTTACTTTTAAAATTACACATAGGATTAAATATTTGTTAGGTAACTCAAAATACAAGGTGGACAAGTTGTAAAAGTCGGAAATTTATGGAATTAGTTGTTTGAAATCAGGGAGTTTTCACAAATCTACTGGATTTAAAGAACACATTGCTCAATTGAAATATGGTAAATATGAAGAATCTCAAGTCGCCTACAACAGTTTTAAAACCAGTCACACTGTTAAACTGAAAAATGCCAAACTGGTAAAAGAGATTCCAGTGTATTCCTTCTTGAAACGTTATGAATCAATTGAAAGAGTTAAACACAAAGTACATCTCTTAAATATTGATATAGAACCCATAACTTAATTTGGTTTTCATTTTATATTAATTCCGACAACCAATAAGATTGCGAAGTTTGTATTGGTTGCACCAAAGCTGTTATACAAGTAGTACAAATTAGCTGATTTTTAGAATTAGGGTTACAATTCAATTTATAGGTCTAGGTAACACTCTACTGACTAGGTTCGTTTGGTCTACGTGGCAACGACGATATCCTTATAAGGGTTCCTACACATCCTTTTCATTTAAGTATTTCATATAGATTTCCTACTAAGTGGTTGAAAGATACATATTTGGTCTTTTATATTTAGCAGTTAAGGGATATATTGTATTCAATTTTAATCTTGCCACAGTCTTATTTATTAACATAATAATTATCGATTAATTCTGATTCTTTTAGTATAAATATCAACAAAATAAAATCCTAACTATTTGTTTTCTAGACTACAATGCAAAGCTTATACAAGCATGTAGTAAATAAGCAACTTACCTGTTATATCCAATGTGTATGATCCATAATCATATATTTGCCTATGCAAATGTATTAACGCCAAATATGTAATTGCTACAACTAACACCAGCCTGAAACATGCTATTACTTTTATTTGTACTTAGTAATTTCAAATACCTTTGCATAATCTGAGGATTTTGCGTGCGTATAACAATGTAACACAGTGCGGGCAAACCTGCTAGATGAATGGCCTGGCTGAAAGAAACACATATAAATGTCTTAAAAGAATGCTTAAATTGCTTTTTGAAATATATTTATAACTTAAATATAATAAAACAATTTTCCAGTCCAAATCAAACCTTTCGTAGGCCAAGTAAAATTTTTTCAATGAACTTCTTTGTCCAATCTCATAAATTTGTAATTTAACACAAAATTGTCATACAGTTTTTAAAGAAATCTAACAGTAGTCGGTAAGTTACTTACACAGAAAGAATGTCTATAACAAATACGAATAATATACTAACCATCATCAATAAATAAACATGCATGCATTAATTAAGCATACATTTGTAAATAGACAAGCAGTTATTAATTTAAGTTAATGTGTTACGTTCACTTTCCGATGGTGTACTAAACCTTATGCCATTTTAGTTAAAGGTTGTTTCGAGTTTCTATTATCACCTTTGTGTTTGATAATGCGGGGATTGAATTTTAATTCTTGCTATAAAACGAGTTCATGACTTGATTCTTTCTGCAGCTATATGACAACGAACACTTGTTACATTTTTCGTTATCTACAGAATTTCGAGAACACCGTGGTGTGGTAAATGTTTTTCATTTTTAAAAATGTACTTTTCGTCGTCCATGATCTAATCTTTAATCGTACTTGTTATAGCTTCTTCCGGTGGACATGACCGTCCATTACATTGACCTCTGGTTGACGAAGCAGCTACCATTTCTTTTGTAGGAAGGATGGGCAGATGGCGTTGTCCCGGGTCCATCTGTTCCTCTCTGTCTTTGGGAAGAGTGTGACCAATCGAATACCGTGGACGCGCGGATGAGTGTTTCTTCACTACTTACGTTGAGACCATATCTATTTCGATTTTACTGTTTAAGCTCGTGCATTCGCAAAACTAATTCTTATATACAAAAATTATTGAAATATTTTGGTATTTATTGCTATTATATTAATGCATTACTATTTGTTTTAAATAACTAAAAATAGACTACTTATTAATGTGTAAATGGTTTAAAAACTTGCTGGCACATTTGAAAATGTTGTCGCCATTATATTTATAGCTGTATTTAGGTGTTTTAACATTATCAGAGCCTATGTGAAGTGTCATAATATTATGATTAGTAAACTAAAGTTTGAAATCTGGTATGCCAATACACTAGATATAAAATGATAAAATATACTGTTTATGCTCACATACTCACAATGTGTTTATGCCTGTTGTAATTAATATAAATATTGGGCATTAGGAATGTAGTAAATGTTTTACTGTATAATCATTACACTTACAAAGTGCTAGTTACCGGACAGTCATTGTAATGTTTTTCTAATTAGAGTCTTTTTTAATGTTTTTCTTTTGTATTTTGGTATAACCTAATGTGTTGATTTCTATTACAGGTCGTATTGAACATTTAATTTTTTATTTCAGGAAATTTCTTTATTTGTAAAACCCCGCCTACTGGCCGACTGAGTCCGATCATTCTTTAATTGTCCTTCCGATTACACCGATGCACGTAGCAAATGTAGAGGCTTCGCGCAAAATACCCATAAAATTTTGTAGAAGTTTGGGTATTTTACAGTACATTTACAAATAAACAAGAAAAGAGTCCTGCACATTTTTTAAAACTGCCAATAAAAAGGACTTCACATGCTGAATATCAAATTAGAAAAACGCCAACATATTTTTCCATGACTAATCATCCTTCAAATGTGGATTCGTAAACATTATCGTGCATTGCAAAGACACCGAAGTGATTGTAAATTACTCAACCCAACAGAAGCCCATAAAATAATATAAAATTTAAAGATGGATCGGATCAATGTAGATGTTGATATTAAATAGCAACTGTGGGAGTACATAATATTCTCATGCACCAAAAAGCCCTTGACCTCAACCATAAGTTTAGTTCAAATCATATAAACTGTGTGAATATATGAAATGGGGAAAGCCCCTAAAAACATAGCTTTTCAATACCACAATAGCCTGAGTCAAGTGACAAGCACAATCGTCTGACAGATGAATCGGTTTACAGTAATTCGAGTAATGGTAAATCGAAATTAAATTTGTTGAAACATGCCGAAAACGTGAGAGTACTCGCAGATTCAAGTGCAGTTACATTGTGGAAGTTTCTGTAGTGAATACTTTCCCTCGACGGAAGTTGGATATATAGATTACAAAACAGAAGTTTGTCCTGCACTGAAAGAGTTGGTTGAATCTTGTATTTGAACCAAAAACTGTAAGTGATGGAATTTTAACTTTCTACCTGTTTCATATTGATGTATATTTCATTATATACATACAATTTATTAGGATATACTTTTACGTTGGTGCATGCTTAGTAAGAGCGTAATGTAATAGAAATAAACACCACAATTGTATTAGTAGAAATTCACACACACATACACGCCCATGCGCACGTGCGCACACGCACCTCCTACCCCCACCCACCCTCGTCAGAGTAGACTAGTTTCTAACCATAGTAATCGAAGCTATTACAATGATACAAGTTCGAAGGAACACATACATATATAGAATAATACACACAAGGTATATGAAAGAATTTTTTGGAATATAGTCCAATAATAAAACAAATAAATAAAAAGTTTTACTCAAAACTTGACGTTTCGGTAGTTTTTCCTACCATTATCAAAAGCTAAAATGGAAAGAAATCTCATCAGTAAAAATACATAATAAGATGCAGATAACTTACTCTGATCTCTCTAAATTTACAAAAATATATAGGAAATTCTAAAAGATTTACATAATAAAAGTAGGTTTATGATTATCAAATTAAAAAGTGCCAGAAGGGCATGTCTTGTACTAGTGACGGTTAAAAAGTAAAGAACGAGTCTAACAAAATTATTTGAAATTGACAAGGAGAATGTTCCGAAAAATGACAGCAGTTACACTTCAACGAGTATTTATTCCTTTAATGATATTTGAAAAGATCATTAGTGTATAAAGTGGAGTAAACGTTATGTACTTTATCGACATCCATTTTCTTGTTGATAAGATTGATTTCTTTATTAAAATAAAACGATTCTACGAACAACTTGGTCTTATAATTGGGTTTGCTGTCCAAAATGATGGTAATACAAATAAAGGCGTATGTTTAGTTGAAGACAATGCACATTTAGTAGAGTGTTTTCGACAGTCGCTCCTGTGTTGGGTTAAACTACTTTTTAACCACTAACTCGTCTGCCCAATGTTATTGCAGCTACATGTGATCTTGTAGACAATGTTACTCGTTAATAATTTTGGAGTACGGTCCTTTAACTTTGTGATTAAACTTTGGATGGAATTGTTATATTCGTAGACGAAATCCACCTTACGTTGTATAAGCAATCTTGCCAACAACAGATATAACGCTTGTATATAAAGAAGTTTTATATGTTAAGTCTGTTTTAGTAGTGGTCAGACTTAGGAAATTACTGTAAATCAACTTGTGTAACATTCCTTTTGGATAACCATTGTTTAATAAAGTGTCTACCAATATTTTCTTGTTTTCTTAATAAATTGAGGATCTGATATATGCTCAATGCGATAATGAAGGGCTTTCACAGTGTTGAGTTTGTGTTGTGTAGAATGATTGGAATGAAAATTCAGGTACCTACCAGAATTAGTTGGTTTAGTGTACTAATCAAAAATTAGACGATTGTCCGAGCCCCTGATGACAAGAACATCAATTTCCATTTTAAAGATGAACTTAAGGTGTTCATTAAAATTATTAAATGTTTTAACAGTTTGATCAACATATTAACAAGGCAACCAGCAAATGAAGTCATCAACATACTTCACTATAAAAGACATCTCGTAAGGTAGTCTAGATACAACAGTAGACAGTAGGTTACCCATAGTAAATAGCACTTTTATTTAAACTTAATAATACTTTCTTCTCATTAACTTGTATTATAAGGTTGTCGGCAGCGATATCAAGCACCTTTTCTCTTTCATATCATTTATTTATAACAGCATCTGTGTGGTTAATACACGCTTGACAAACATCTCCGGTACACTGATTTAGTGATTCTTACCACAGTTCCACAACTTTATCATCGCCATAGCCATAACGACCAATATTTTTGTTGTAGTATTTATTAGCATTAACCCACACCATCTCAATTGCATTAAACTCGTAATGATAAGGTGGCAATCGCAAAATGTTAGGTCCGCAGGCTTGATCCACTTCATACTGCTTGCTTTTGTTACGCGACACTTAGCCAGTGCCAACCAACAGTTAGAATTTGAACATAGGCTCGTTACACTGCATTTTATTGTTTATTAGTCACTGTTTAATTGTATCTTTATTATTCCATAATGATAATGGGATCTGTCTGTAGACGAGGTGTTCTATAATATTTATAGTGAACTTACCTCAATCACAGTCCTATTGTTCTCTAGGTAATTAGCATCAACTAACGTGGACTGTACGACGAGCGATCGAAACCATGTTGCAACACTTTGTACATTGTTTATTACACCATTTAACTAGGTCACTTCTTGAACATGCAAATGACTTCACACTTTGACCGCCGATGCGCAAGTAAGTTAAGATCACGTCTTTAACCAATTCCGGTGACCATAACAGACTTTTCTAATGGAACTAGTGAACAAGGGATGGGCAGGTATTTAGGTTTATCTTATACTGATAACTACAACTGCATATTTTTAACTAAAATTGAATAATAGGCCACATTATCCGGAATAATCAAGCATAATTCTTCGAGATTATTTATTAGTTGGTTATCTACCCATTTCAAAAACATTTTCCCTCCATTCATCTCACCATCATAATCCTCCTTATGTGATCTTGACGCAAATATTAATCCAACATTATTCACAAAGCCTGGATGTACAATTTTAAAGCTTTGCCATCGTATCCTTTTAATTTACAAACACTTTTTATGTTATTATCTTGCCATGAGTACATTGGAATTCCCTTAGGAAATTACCATGTTTCATCTATAAAGACAACATCTCGTTTAACATGCGAGTTCAAGTTACATTTATAAGCTTTCAAAAATGTCAGTCTTGCTTCAGCAATGGATGGTTTTTCCATTAAAGTATTAGAATTGTTTTCTTTCTTAATCCTAAATCCAAGTTTATGGAGGCAATTTAAGCTGGTATTGCTTAAAAATTTGGGTTTCCCCAAGTTCAGCATTTAGGGTTACAATTATGACTTTTCTATATTCCAAATATGGCTTACAGGAGTTAAATTGTTCATTTCTTACCGATAAGCCCGAGTTCTCTTATCGTCGAATCTCAAAAATAGTTTTATATTTTCAAATGATTCACTGATATGGGCTGCTTTGTAGATTGGATTAGACAGTTTATCAAGAAAAAGTTCTCGTACTGGTACATTCCAAGTTTTTTCCATTCCAGCCATGAGTAGAATTCCGATAAACGCTCCATTTCTTCTTTATTGGTAGGGTACCAACCTTTCATTGATGCAGGTATGTGCGAACAGCTTCTCTATTAGTACAAACAATGATTTCGCCGATCATGTCATTAGTTATGAATTTCCTCCAAGTAATTTTTTCCTTTGAAAATTTTGCCATGCTTTGAAGGACCCGGCGTAAAACGAATGACATTTTGAGGACAAGTTCTTCTTGATTTTCTATCAGGTATCTTCATCCATTTCATTCCACTTTTGCTGTATGTATTCATCCACGGCCGACTGCTTGAAAAATGGCAGGTGAGCATTTTTCACAAAAATTATGCCCTCGTTCGGATGAGAGGTTAAATGGAGGTCCCGTGTGTGAGTGTTGTCATGCACGTTAAAGATCCCTACCTTGCCTGGAAAGACAAGGGTTCGGCAAAATTCTAAATTTCCAGGCAACAAAAAACTCGCCTCCTGGCCAATGTAGTACCTACAGGTGGAGCATTGGAAATGTAAATGAACTGTATGTATTCATCAGGTCCCGGGTTCGAATCCCGACACGGTCCGCTTGAAAAATGTTAGGCGAGCATTTTTCACAAAAATACACCCTCGTTCGGATGAGAGGTAAAATGGAGGTCCCGTGTGTGAGTGTTGTCACGCACGTTAAAGATCCCTACCTTGCTTGGAACAGCAAGGGTTCGGCAAAATTCCAAATTTTCCAGGTAAAAAAAAAACTCGCTTCCTGGCCAATGTAGTACCTTCGGGTGGAGCATTGGAAAATCAAATGTAATGTATGTATTCATCATGTTGTCGATCAAATCGAATATTTTCGTCGGGGCTTTGATCCCTATCACTTTCACTGCTACGAAATTGTACATTAGTTAATGTATTTTCTTTATCGTCGCCTTCATGATGCGAATCATCGCTGCTGGATTCCCCATCTTCTGATTCAGCTTCGTTGCACCACTGTAGCACTGTCTCTTCAAAATCGGAATCGGTCGCTTGTACAGTTCGTTTATAACTTGTTGATTATATTTTATTACATACAAGGATAAATTATTTGCACATGTAACTAACAACAATCCAAATGTATACTGATAAATTACAGAAGTACAGATATATTTATAGTAATACTGATAATAGATGCCAGGTGGGGATATATTGACCTGTGAAAGCAGGTAAGTAAAATTCATCGAATTTGTCCTAATTAATAAGCTGGATTTCTATATATCAAGACATAATTTCTATATTACTTAAATTCACTATACAATATGCCAGAACAGGGTAAATAAATACTCATTATGCAAATTCTTAAAGATATTTGAGTGTATTTCAATGCGGGTCAAAAAGACCCATCCTATGTAAAAGGCGCACAATTTCTTTTTTGTTTATTTCTCAAACCAAATATATTTTATTGTAAACTGAGAACGCTTACAAGCTATTAACAAATAAGCAAACAAGGCATACATAAAATATCAAATATAGAAAATTAAAATTTTTAAAATATGAAGTTTTAAAGTAGCACCTGGGTCAAAAGGACCCAAGCTTGTTACGTGCCAATAATTTGGCACTAAACATTTCTTTAGTTTTAGCTTTGATGTGCGGGTGTTTTCGCGCCTTAAATTCAAACGACTCGGTGCGCGTATTTCCGTCACGTCAAAAGTGGGTTGGACGAATAATTTCGCGCCGACTAGTGAACGGACAAAAAGTGGGTTTTTTCCGGTGGACTCTGTAACGTCCCTGTTGGCCTGAAAACTTCGAACAGTGTGGTCGTGTCATTTATCGTATCGTGTCTTTATCTTGTATTTATGTAGATCCTTGCCTTGCTTATCTGTTTGTCGCCCCTTATACCTGTTTCCTTATTCGTTCCCTACATAGGTAGAGGTAATTTGTAGCAGCCTGTCCGAACCGCAGTCCACGCCGGAGCACCATCTTTAAACACTCCGGAATGGAGCCCTGAGATCTAGTCCAGCCATCTTGAAGGACGCTTGGCGTACTTCGTGGAAATCTGTACCTATTTATGTGAGTACCTTATTGTCATAACTGTTTGCGAATTTAATATATATTTTCCGCCAATTGCGCATTTAATTTGTATATTGGTGACGTCATTGACAGATGGGCGTGCCAAAATCTGTATAAAGATTAGCGCTACCAACTGCCGTGGTGTCTAGTATACCACGCTTGCGGAGTTGTAATTATGAACTTTTAAAGTGTAAGAAGCTAAGCATCCTAGGGTTAAAGAAATAATAGGTCCACCATTATGCCTTCATGCTGGAGGTATTCAAATAAATTTACAACTAATTGTTGAGCTTGCGAATTTAATGTTTTCATATTTGCCGAAATGACACTGCTATAAGTTCGAATAATAACTGTTATAATTAATAGTCACTAATTTCAATAAATTAACAATAAAATATTTGTAACTTAAATATAATGGCAGACAAAGCAGAAGGAATCTAAACAAACGAATGAGGTTACGTAAAACATATTAAATTTGACAGATTAGGTTACCACGCTAGTAAAACCATGTACGTTAGTCTGTTAAACATTAAGTAAAAACATGCAGATGCATACCCTTCTCTATTGTTTTGTCTGATGAACATGTTCACATATGTCTTTACTTAAAACATGCACCCATTATATTGCTATCTTTATCATATGCATTGGAAAAAGTTTAAAGAAACTTACAGCCATGTTGTAAATTTAGTCAGACACCTATGACGTAGATGTCTTCTTTCCTGGCTTCTACTATACCAGTCAAATTTGTTGGATAATTATACTTAAATATATTTAAGATATTCCTTCTTTTTTAGCTACACACAATTTGGTCAATTAGGGTTTATTTGTGTTGGTTGTGAGATTTCATGTTTTAATATAAGTTAAGTCAACAGCGTAGAGTTTCATTATTATTTGTGCTTTGTTTAAAATAGTAGGCGAAAGAAAGTGTACACAGAGTTCCATCAACCTGCATCGCAGAAATAACCATTTAGTCGTCTCATAAACCACCACCGTCTATCGAGACCAAATTCCAGGTGGGTTGGTGACCAACATTTTTATCGAACCGAAAGTTCAGATCTTTCTAGGTAAGTGAAAGAGTTAAAGTTTGTATACCCCTAATGGCGTTGCGTTTGTTTTCGTAGAATTCTCCCCTCTCCACTGCAAGTTAGCTGGTGCATTATTACTGTTATGTCTCTGTGGTAAAGTAAATTTAATTCAAGTCGTTAGGGTCAATTTTACATAATATCTAAATTTCAGCAACATAGAGGCATAAGATTAACACTAATAATGTGTCACTCCTCTGTTTCTTGTGCATTCAACAATCTATTTAGGCATACAATTGATGAATCAAGTTGGAAAATGTCAATATGTAAAGTGACAATATAAAGTATACTTGTTTTAATTAGTCCTAATCGGTTGCAAACGAATACTACATATTCAGCAACGTGCGAATTTTCCTCAACTAAGTCAGTTTTAACATGGTAGGTCTTCGCAATGTTGCTAGTTGTCTAGAACATACTGTCGCTACAATTACTCTATGTTGGAGAAGTTGGACAGAAAATAATGAGGAACAAAGACGAACCACTGTCTATAAAGATCGTGCTCTTCGGTTTTCAAAGTAAGTTTTTGTTAACAAGAGAAATTGGTGATAGTTGGAGAGCTGTGACAAACCAATAAATCTCCATACGATCAGTATATCGATCAATTCGATTTTTTGGATCTGGAGAGTACAAACAGATCATTGTTTTGTATATCTCTAACTCTACGCCATTAAATTGCACGACTATAATGGTGTACTAAAAGGTTGTAGTGGAATGAGAAATGAAACCATGTTGTCCTTAGTAACGAATCTCAAATTTGTTGATAGGCTCATGACACTCGCAGAATGATCAGAAAATGTCACAAAGAACGAAGAAACTTGCAATTAGTAGATTTCCTCTACTACTTATTCCAAAAACAGTAAATGCGATTAGTTACATGAGTGACGTTTTACTAGCAGTATTGATGTCATATCTTCAACAACTGGTAAAACCAATTTTCTAGCAGGATAATACGTGGCTACATACTGCGAGAGTTACTATAGAGTTTCTAAATAGTGCTAACGTTGATAGGCTTCCATGACCTTTTCTTTCATTGAACTTCTCATCCATTTAACATGTGTGGGTATGTGGGTATGAGTATGGTAGGATGGAGAATGGGTGAAATACAACCATCACCAAATAGTGTTGTGTTCTACAACAACATATTTTAGGATTTACGATAGCACAGAATGGCTCGCATTGATTCTCTAATTTCAAACATGCTTAATAAACTAGCCATGTATAAGAAACAGTGAAGTGACACATTATTAGTGTTAATCTTATGATTGTATGTTGTTAAAATTTTGAACGTTTCTAAGTACAAGTACAATACATATTTTCTGAAAATTTTAATAAAGTTTATTAATATCTACTGAGTTTTCATTTATTTATTACGCCCAATATAGTCTACTCACTACAGGTACCTACTTTTCTTCTAAAGTTTCTTTGATGGTTATTGTACTTATTAACTCCTTTCCAGTTTTTACTAAATCTAAATGACAGACAAAGTACCTTAATCTGATTGTTTGGACAATTTACTTTATAATTCACCCTAGAGAACATTTTTGCCCTATTGTCGGTACGTTACTTTAAATATACACCAGATTGTAAGGAAAAAATTTTCCTGTATGTTTGTTGTGGTTTGTTTTGTATTTTGTATTTTAAAAACTCTGAGTGGTTTAATACCCAAGAAAGATTAAGAAAAAAAGGAAATTTTTTTATTTCGGATGGATAGAATGAAGATGGACGCACCTTCTACACTAAGATGTTACTAACAATGAATGTTAATCATGCAATCTATTTTAAATCTTTACTTTCTAGAAAATATAATACTGTAAAATAGGGCAGTTAGTATAACCAAAGGTAATAAAATAAATTTTCTTAAAATAAATTGGGACACTTAATACAATACCAAGATAGCGCATTAGTCATTAAGTAGGATAACATCGGGACAATAAAAACGCATACATGCTGTAAAAGGTATTGTTCATTAATAAATACATCGTTATATGTAATAGAATAATAAATATGAGACTGAAAACTATGATTAAAATAAAACGCAGCGTGTCATACAATAAATAAACCTTACATTTGATTTTCCAATGCTCCACCCGAAGGTACTACATTGGTCAGGAAGTGGGTTTTTCTTTTACTTAGAAATTTTTATTTCGCCAAACCCTTGTTATTCCAAGCAAGATAAGGATCTTTAACGTGCATGACAACACTCATACACAGGACCTACGTTTTACCTCTCATCTGAATAAAGCCGTATTTTTGTAAAAAATGCTCGTCCAACATTTTTCAAGGTGTTCGTGTCGGGAAACCAACCTCGAAGCTTGGGCTTAGTAGTCATGCACGAACCACCTAAGCCACAGAGTCGCCCCTGAATTTTTTATCTTACATTTGATTTTCCAATGCTCAACTCGAAGGTACTATATTGGCCACTGCAGCAAATTTCTTTTTACCTGGAAATTTTGAATTGTGCTGAACCATTGCTATTGCAAGCAACGTGCATAACAACACTCTCACACAGACTTACATTTTAGCTCTCATCCGAACGAGGGCATACTTTTGTGAAAAATGCTTGCTAAACTTTTTCAAGTGGACTGTGTTGGAAATTGAACTCGGGACCTTGAGTTTAGTATGTAACATTTTTATTTTTCAGTCGTAATTTAATTGCATTGAATTACAAAAATAATGCGCTAAGCGTACATTGTTCCTTAGAGATCTAATTATATTAATATATCTGTGTCCCATAAAGCTATTTCCAAGTACATTTCTATTTGATTGTTTCGTGTTCCCCCCTCTGACGGCGCGACCGCTCGGCTCTGGTTTCGACAAACAGTCGGCCGCCTGCAACAGCTGTGTTAAGATGTATTTTCGGCTGGAGGCTGGCAACCTTCGCATCAGCTATTAATCGTTGGGATATCTTCTAATAACGCGCGACATGTAGAAAGCGACCTGTAGAATGCGACCTGTAGAATGCGACAAAATATAATTCGACAATGTAGAATGCAACAATAAAGAATGGAACAAATATAATTCGTCATTTAGGATCCAAAGAATTACCGTTATTTAGGAACAGTCGATTTGAAATTTGCCTCATAAGAAACTTGTCTGATAAGAAATTTTGGAAGATAAATTGGATGCAGTCGTTTCAAATTAGAATGGCTGGTAACTTTGCTTGAAGAACGGAAATCCCGTCTCAATTTGTTGTGAAGCGGCTAATGCAGTTTTTGGTTCGTTATTAGCTGTAAGATTTTTTTGCATGTGTTTTAAAGTTTAGAACACGTAAACTTGCTTTTATGTTTAGTACACGTAAATTGTGTAAATTTCAATTAATTGTTGAGCTGGTTTTACAAGTTGTAAAACGAAATTTTGTCGAATTAGCTTTCTAAGCTTTCTAGCTATGTCGGAAGATTTTTGTTTTCTAGCGCCTTAATGTAAGAAAAAAAAGGAAAAGACGTTTCAGTCTTTTTTTTTAAACAGAAGTCGTTTCAGTGGCACCCATCCAACGTAAGGCCTAGCAAAAATAGTTACACTGGCGCTCACAAAGTGGTGCCTTTTTGTAAAAAATAAAAGTTGTTTCAATGACGCCGCAACGTGTAGGGCTTCGAAATTTGTCTGCTCAAAATTTATTTTGCTTCGAAATTTGTTTGCTCAAAATTTACTTAGTTTCAAAATTTGTTTGTTTAAATTTGCTAATGATCTTGAAATTTGTTTTGGCATAAGTTTAGTTGAGACATTGACCCTCCTTCAGTCAATTAATTACCTTAGTCAAATTTATTTTTAATTTTAATTTTATTTTGACCCAATAAAGATTTTATTTGATATTGTTTTGGCAAAAATTTATTTTTACTAAATTCGCTTTTTGACTTTGACCTTTAGTTGCCCGAATTTGTTTTGACAATCTTCGTAAGGCTTAAATCATTTAGATTTTTTCAATTTGATTTCATTAAAATATTAAACTATTACAATCATGTCTGAAAAGTTCCAAATTGTTTGTTTACTTAAAGAGGAACTGGAATATGAACTGAAAATCAGAGGAGTAGTGAGTGAGAAAGCAGTTCTTGAGAAAAGAAAAATTTTAGGTAGACTGTTAGCTAAAGAAGTCGATAAGCCTGTTGTCTGATTGACCTTTCGAGTTATGAAGTAGATTGTGCAACGGAAAGTAAAGAGATTTCTGCTTCGTGTTAGTCATGTTCAAAAATAAGCGAATCACATGAATAATAATTCACATATCATTTTGTATTATACAGTTACTAGATACAGAGTACAAGAAATAATGTTTCGGTAAATTAGGTACATTGGTTTGAGCTGTCGTCATATCATTTGAGAATTGCTCCTGTGCATCGGCACGTTTTTGTTTTGTTAGCAAATTTTTTATTTAGATCGGCATTGTAACGCAATTTAGTCTAGGCGGAACTTAACGTCGTGGTTGGTCGCTCAGCAGTATGTTAGTCTAGACGAGACTCAGGAAGAGTCGGTCGCTCAGCATTACGTAAGTCTAGACGAGACTCGAGGTGAGTTGGTCGCTCTAGAAATTTTTGCATCATAATTTTTTTGAGTTGATGTAATTTTTGATTGTTAGTCTAGGTGAGACTCGTAGAGGGTTTGTCACTCTAGAAAATTTAGGCGTTGTAAAGCATTGTAGTTCTTTCGGCAGTTCGGTTAGTAGTAGGGTGAGAGTGTACCTGAACACTGATATTTTTTTTGGTAGCTATCATCGAGATTAATTTCTTTTAAATGTATAAATTATTTCGTACTCAAAAGCCGGAAAATGGCATGTTAAGGACTTTAAGCCCTTTTCTGCATCAGATCCAGATGCAAATGATGATCCTGAAGATTAGTTCCAGTTCAGTCATTTCTTTGATTATAAGTAAATCAATTGTTTGCTTGTTTCGTTTTGTTTTGATTTTTGATTTAGTATGGTCTTAACTAATACTAAATGAAGACTGTCCTTTCGCAACTTATTTTGTTCGAAAATTTTGTATAGTAGTTTTGTAGTGTACATTGATGTACATACTAGTTAAGTTTGTCGCGCGTTAATAGAAGATATTATTAGAAAGTAGAAATAAGTCGACTATATATATTGTTAGTCCTGATTTTTACATAATTAGGTAGAGAGAATATTGGCATATTCTTTCCCTTGTTTTTGACCTTTCTTTAATTTTTGTTTGATAAGGTCAGAGGTTTGCATGGTGAACCTCATCATTTGATCCATCACTAATAGGTGTTGATGTTGGAAAATTGGTGATAGGATAATCAGTAGGGTGAAGGAGATTCCAGCCCTGACTGGTTCGGTTTTATACTCAAAGTTTTGGGTTGAGAAATATTTGTGTAGGAATTTAAGTTTGGTGAAGGCAGGACTTCTAGCACCTTGAGTTATGGGGGTGATGTGCACTCAATTCGATTTTTGTAAGTAACCTGTTGGTTGGTTACTTTAGTTTTGATTATCACTATTCGATTTTTGTAAGTAACCTGTTGGTTGGTTACTTTAGTTTTGAGTATCACCTTGAGATGATAATATTTTGAATTGTGATGCTGTTTTGATATAGTAGCGTCCTTTTTGGTTGATAATGTTGCTTGAGCTCCAGGAAGTGGAGTTGTTATTTTTGGGAAATTTAGATGAATTGTGTTGTGTTTAGTTATAGTTGGTAGATACTGGCTTCGGTAGGAGTAAGAAAGTTCTTGCTCTAGTAAAAGAGTTCCTTTAAATTTAAGATTAGATTGATTTTTTTTGTCCCGTGGAGTGTTTGACTTTTTAATTTGACTTCTCTCGATTTTGACTTATACCGGTTGTGACTCCCCGATTTTGTCTCCCTATGGACGTTTGGTACACGTAGTTACCGACACACTCAAATTTGTATATAATTGCCCCCCTCGTTTTCATAGTTTCGTAGTTATTCTGGATGTTGAATAAATTAGTAATTCTGATTCGTAAAGTATGATGTTTAGTAGATATTTGTGATGTCAATTGAGAGTTTAATAAAAGCTCTTATAAAATAAAAAAAAATCTTTTTTTTTACTTAAAATTTTTTGTTGTAAAAGATTTTTTTTCTTTTAGGAAAGGGGTAGTGTAACATTTTTATTTTTCAGTCGTAATATAATTGCATTGAATTACAAAAATAATGCGCTAAGCGTGCATTGTTCCTTAGGGATCTAATTATATTAATATATCTGCCGCATAAAGCTATTTCCAAGTACATTTCTATTTGATTGTTTCGTGTTCCCCCCCTCTGACGGCGCGACCGCTCGGCTCTGGTTTCGACAAACAGTCGGCCGCCTGCAACAGCTGTGTTAAGATGTATTTTCGACTGGAGGCTGGCAACCTTCGCATCAGCTATTAATCGTTGGGATATCTTCTAATAACGCGCGACATATAGAAAGCGACCTGTAGAATGCGACCTGTAGAATGCGACCTGTAGAATGCGACCTCTAGAATGCGACAAAATATAATTCGACAATTTAGAATGCAATGATAAACAATGGAACAAATATAATTCGTCATCTAGGATCCAAAGAATTACCGTTATTTAGGAACAGTCGATTTGAAATTTGCCTCATAAGAAATTTGTCTGATAAGAAATTTTGGAAGATAATTTGGATGCACTTCTCATTGCTCTACCCAGGAATAGACCCCTAGCTATGTCGGAAGATTTTTGTTCACTGGCGCCCATTAAGAAAAATAAGTTACAGTGACGTCAAAACGTTTAGGGCCCCGAAGAAAAAAACAAATTAATAACAACAAAAATTGGTTCAAGTAGTCACACATTTGATGTCATTTGAAGTCATACATTTGATTTTTTTAATGCTTCACCCGAGGGTACTACATTGTCCAGGCAGCGAGTTCTTTTTGCTTGGAAATTTTGGATTTTGCCGAACCCTTGCAATTCCAAGCAAAATTGGGAATTTTAATGTGCATGACAACAATCACATACAAGTCCTACATTTTATCTCTCATCTGAACGAGGTCGTATTTTTGTGAAAACTACTTGCCTAACATTTTTCTAATGATCCATGTCGGGAATCGAACTCCAGACCTTGGGCTTAGTAATCATACGCGAACCAACTAAGCCATGGCATTAAATGCTTTTTGTTTTTTAGTTTACTACTAATGATGGCCACGTAGTGGTCGAAATACGTATTTAGTCTTTAAAAATATTTTTTGTGGTAAAGGGGTATTAATTATTTTAATTTGTATCGTGCACAGTGTTCTAATTTATTATTAATCATGACATCCCAGTCTTCGGAACTTAACAAGTATCGTAGTTTAACTGTTGTAAAAAGTTTAAAGTTTTTCAAAATTTTATCAATGTTAAAGTTAACAGTAATTGTAAGGGCTGTAATGCAATAATCAATTTTGCTAAGGTCAAATGGCTAAATTTAGAAATCAATTTTCTGTATAGCAAACAGAGTAATTTGGAACTGGAAACGTACAGATTGCACCTAGCTGACCTGTTTCCATGAATGGAGTAATTTGCAGAAACATTCTTTACAGATTAACAATCATAAATTATTAATCAGGATTGATAGCCAAAATGCCAAGCTAGAAAAACTACTAAAGAATCACAATACACCCAATTAAAAAAACTGGAAATTGCTTCACCTCCAATAAATCCAAAAAATCCTTAATAATAAAGAAATGGCTTTTCTGGATCAAGGCTTAAAATTTGGGTTAGAACATACAAAAATCATTGTAGAAGATATACTTGTAGGAATTGAGAGTTCTATTTCAAAGTTAGATGGCGAATCTAAACGTTTCATTAGGAATGCATACAAAATTCAACTTTCGGATAACTTGTGTTCCTTTCGCACAATAAACACTTGTCGAATATATTTCAAAACCAACAACTGTAGTTGTTTACGATAATCATCAGGTTTAAATACAATTACTTTTTTCATCATTAGCTTTTCTGGAACTGGTTGGATGCGTACCTCCATTGTTCTCTATTCTTAGCTAACCTCCCATTTCCCTGAAATTCACACAATCTATATCTTTCACTATCTGTGTGTAATAGTCTAGTCTAGATCTACAACGACCCCTCCTTTTTCCTTTTTCTGCTTCTAATATATTCCGCACTAATTCCTTACGCCTATTGTCCTATCTTTTCTATTTTTTATTGTTTTCCACATATTTCTTTCTTCCCAGAGTATTTCTTGGAACTCTTTGTTCTTAACTTTGTTTGCTTATGCTATCTTCATCATACTTTGTTACGTGCCAATCCAATTGGCACTTAAACATTGTTTTTAGGTTAGTTTTGATGTGCGGAAGTTTCGCGCCATAATTTCAAAAGACGCGGTGCGCGGAATTTTAAATAGACTAGGCGTGTACTTCCGTTACGTCATAGTGAGTTTGCGCAGATCGCGTGACGCTAGAGGGTTGGACGAATAAGTTCGCGCCGATGTGTAAAAGACAAAGAGTGGGGACAAAGTGGTGAGAGGTTTTTCCGTGACGCTCAAAAACGTGGTCGTTTGCCTTTGATCTTCAAGGAGTGTGGTCGGTCAGGTATCGTATCGTGCTTATCTTTACCTATGTAGATATCCTGCTTGCTTATCTTTTGTCTGTTGCCTTTACCTAGTATTCCTGCCCATTCCCTGCATAGGTAGGTAGATAAATTTGAAGCCACCGAGGCGTATCGTACTCCACGACCCGAGATGACGAGTCACCATCTTCCATTACTCCGGGAGGGAGCCCTGAGGGACTTGGAATATAAACCAACTTTGACGCAGGGACATATCCATGTGAGTAATTATTGTACTATCTTTTGTCCGACATTTATGTATATTTTTTCCGATAATTACGTCTTAAATTTATGCATTGGTGACGCCATTGGTAGATGACCGCGCCCCAAATCTGTATAAGGTTCGCGCTTTCATCCGCCAGAGGCGTAGCCCGCTTTTCTCATTGCGCTTGCGCGATGTATTTATGAACTCTTAAACTGTATTACCGACTTTGTAACTGTATTTATCGACGTACTTCGTAAACTGTTTTATCGACTCTTTAAGTGTAAGAACTATCACCATATAAATTGTAATAACTTATGCAGCATTACATTTTCCTGCCCGCTTCTCCTACTATCGACATTTCGCAGCCGTACAATGCTGCGCTCCACACATATGCTTTCAACAATTTTTCCTTGTCTTTATGTTTGTTGTCTTCGAACGTAGCAGCAGCTTTTTTTGTCCAATGTGGCATGGCCTTGTGCTAACTTTGTTTTATATCTTTTGCATTTTTCCAATCTTGCGTTACTTGGTTTCCTAGGTAGCAGAAAGCCTTAACCTCTTGTAAATTCTCGTTTCCTATTTTTTATTCTGCTTTTTGACTTAATTTCTCCCTCCCTTGCATACCGATACTTTAGTTTTATTTTTGTTAGTACTGTTTTCACTTCATTAAGAGCTGTGTGTAATTCTTCCTTGCTAGATGCTAATACCGCTATATCATCTGCAAATCTAAGAAAATCAATCGTTTGTTCCTGCATAATAATTCCAAATGTATTCTTGCATTTGACAGCTTTCATTGCCTCTACAATGTACAAGTTAAAAATTAATGGGGAATAGGGCACATCCCTGTCTCATCCCTTTCCTAATATTTATTTCTCTATGTTCGTGCTCTAATGCTATTACAGCTGTTTGCTCTTTCTATAAGCAATGTACTATCTGTCTATACCAATAACATATTTCAATCTTTTCGAGTATTTCAAACATGTTTTTCCATTTTACATTGTTGAATGCTTTTTCCAAATCTACAAACCCTATATATACGCTTTTCCCTTTTTTTATATTTTCTCCATTATCACCCTTAAAGCTAAAATGGCTTCCCATGTTCCCCTGTTTTGCACAACCAAATTGATCAGCTCCAAATATTTCTTCAGCCCATTTTTCCATCCGTCTCTGTAGAATTCTAGTTAATATTTTGGACACATGTGCGGTCAAACCTGTTGTTCGAAAATTTTCACACCTATCTGCACCTCTATTTATTGGTATAGTGACTATGGTATTATGTTTGAAATCTTTGAATATCTTGTCTGTCACATACATATAACTTACAAATTTGAAAAGATATTCCGTTACTGTTTATCAAACGGCTTTTAGAGTTTCTGCATGCTCCTTATCTATGTCCAGCGCCTTATTACTTTTTAGACCCTTTAAAGCAAGTTCACTCATCTATAATTATAGGATATCCCGAGTCACCTTTTTTAATCTCAGATTTCTGTTCTAATACTTTTAGGTCCTGTCGTGCATATAAATTCCCTATATATTCTTACCATCTATCCCACTTACTCTACATTTTCTATAATAATGTCTCCAATCGCAACCCTTATATTTTTGCTATAGGGTTGTTTATCCCTAAAATTCATTCTAATCAGTTTGTATGTTTCGTCTGTTTTTCCACTTTCCATCTTGCATTTTTCCTCAATCCATTGTTATTTGGTTTTCTTGCATTTGCGAATAATTTCCCATTTTATGGCTTTGCATCTCTGTTTATCCGTTTCATCTGGTCTGGTTTTTGTATACTTGTCTTTCTTCTATTAAATTAGAATATCCTTCGTCATCCATGTTTTTTTATTTTCTTTATGTTTACACCCCATAATATCTACATTTAATATTGCCCCATTCTGCTTATACTTCCTTAGTATCAGAACTTTTTTCGATGTCTTTCAACAATTCGTTTGCTTTTTTCAAATATTTTACGAGTATCTTTATGTTTTATTTTCTCAAGATTAAAGTGCATCCGTTCCTTTTTTTCAAACCTTTAAATTTAAGCGTGGATTTCATAATTACTATGTTGTGGTCAGTGTCTATTTCTGCTTCTGGGTAGCTTCTACAGTCTTTCACTCGATTCCTAAACCATGGTGTAACAAGATTGTAATCTATTTGGTATCTCCCAATGTCTCCGGGCATCTTCCACGTGTATCGTCTTTGAGCACGATGTAGTTGAAATAATGTGTTTGTGATGGTTACATTGTTCTTGTGAAAAAATTCTACTAGCCTACTTCCCCTGTTGTTTCTCGTACCTAAACCAAATAGACCTACTAACGCTCCCTCCTTACCCTCACCTACCACTGCATTAAAATCTCCCGCAATTATTAAATTTTCGCGTCCTTCTACGAATCTTAGTACGTCTTGGATACATTTGTAGATCGCTTCTATCTCTTTCTCGCTGTAGCTAGAGGTGCGCATGTATATTTGCATTATTATCATATTTACCAGTTTGGATTTTAAGCAACCATGAGTCCTCTTTTGTTCTTTTGTAAGTAGTACAACTTGTATGAAGAAAATAAAACTCTCCCATAGAAAAGAGCAAACAGGAGACGAAGTACAAATCTTTATTACTGAAATTAAAAAAACATTGCAATTTGAAAATCAAGTCCCTAACATAATAAATTGGTGGTTAGAAAACCAAATAAAAAATGAATATGTAGATTAAAATTTTAATATGAAAATTAAGTTAGATTAGTTAAATATAACTCCAAATAAGTATAAGGAAATGATAGTTTTCAGTACGAAGATGTGTATATTATATTTTGTAATTAAATAGAAAAAAAAACGGGGTCTATCTAATAGATTAAAAATACTTATAATCGCATTTCATTTTAGTAGTGTCTGTATTAGTAAATTTCATCAATAAGATTAGGTTATTTTCTTTAAAAATTTAATTTTTAGGTTACTAAAATTTTGACCCAAGGTAAAATTATTTTGTATCATATATGGTTTATATTCAAAGGTTGTTAAATTCATGCCAGTTTTCAAAAGTTAGAAATGATATCATCATTGTAGTTAGTACAGTTTCGTGATCTAGTTGTTTTGATTAATAATGTGTTATGCTGGTGCCGCGACGATCTCATCGTCTGAGCTCAAAAACAGCTCATATGTAATTTTGTGCGAACTCAAATAAATGGGAAGTCCCGTTTCAGATTCTAGTTCCACTGTAAGTAAATTGATATACAAACACTTTAGATAGAAAAAACGACACGAAGTATGTTCTTTTTGCAGTCTTAATCCATTCGTCTGAAGTTTGCCGAATATCTCTCGAATTGTGTTATAGGGAAAAATCTATTTTCATACAACACTTCGTACGTAACATCCAAACCATCAACGTGCCGCTTTGGTAGGTCAATTACCTTGATCAGAAGGATATCGAACTAGGCTAAGAGACGGCTAATCATGTTCGCATAATACCCTACTAATTGGGTTAAGGTTCATTGTTCCCAGATCGACAACCTTTTGTTGAAAAACCATGCTGTGGAGGACAAAGTCGATATCAGCGTCTAATGGTATACACCGTAATTTTGTGATACAAACTTAAAGAACTTGCGTCTGAATAAAATGAAGCATTAAGTTCATTGTATTTGTCAAACTAACTAAACGTAACAATTGTTCCAGAAATTTAGGGAAGGACTTATCACAACGCTATCTTGTTACATTTACTTCTTCACTTGCTATTCTGGTACTCTGCTATTCAACATGCATTTTAAGAGTTACTGCTGCATTCTTTTGGGACCTGGTGATATTAGCTCAAAAAGAAAGTTGTTCTATCTATGGCTTGCTTTTTTATATTTTTATTATATATACGCTGAAAGCATTATCTCAATACGGACAAATCTTATTGTTCCCTTAACTTATAATTAAATGAAATTAAAATCTGCGTTACGTTATATTCCAAGTTACCGGAATTAAAGTTGTAGTAAACCTTGGCAAAAACAAAACTGTACACGTGTTTCTAGCTTCTGTTCATTCGTACAACTATGCGAATTTGAAAAGTTTTAATGGTTTGCTTGCTTAATAAGCTTTATTGCACAAGAGAAGCGCAGAATTCTGACCCAGTTTTAGGTTATACAAAATTAACTAAGGTAATGCGTTTAATTATTAAAATCCAAAACAGCATTTTGACCTAATTTATTAACAAGTTCTAAATACAAATAATTTAGTATTTTCAGATGAATTTTATGACAAAAAATGGGTTTTAATAAATAAATTGCGATGGTTATATTAATAAGTAACTTTTTTAGTGACGCTTATAAAAAACTGCAATAAAATCTTAATAGTTTATTATTTTTATTATTAGTATTACTAGCATTAAGTCATTGTGCTACACAGGATACAAATTATTACGTTTAGACATTGAGCAGCCATCTACCAACAAAAACGGAATAGAAATAGGAATATGAATACTGCATGAAAGGGTATATTGGAAAAACATTAGGAATAGAAACATGACTAAGGGACTAGAACTAGGTCGGAATTGGAACAGGATCCTGAACAGGACTTCGAACATAAATTGGAATCGAAGTAACAAACAACAGAACTAGGACTCTGAATGCAAATGGGACGATAATAGGAATGGAAAAGGAAACAAGAGTAGAGGGGGGGGGGAGTGAATAAGAATATGATTGGTCTGCTTCTAATCAGAACAACTATATTAGAACGTAAATAAAACGTTTGTACACAAAGGACGATTGATGGTTCCTTCGGTGACATATCTTGCAGATGGACTTAAGTGGCAAGGTCAAGAGTTTTGTATTTAAGAGTTATTTAGATTACAATAAGAAATCTCGAGAAAGTTATTGCATCATTTCTGGTGCTATCGAACGATTGGATAAAATATAAATAGCCGCGATAAGCGTTAGTCAAGTCAGTTCTAATTGAAGTTTTGATATGAATTCTGATGGAAGCTTTGTTCAAATTTAAAAATTTGATAGTTGTACATATGTGATATAAATTACTGTTCATATAAATTATTCTGTGATCATATAAATTAATGATTAGTGCTTGGATAGTTAATTATAGTGCTTCGATAGTTCTGAGAAGATAATACTTGTTCTGTTAGCGATAAATTGTTGTGAGAGCTTTTAGAATTCGATTGTAGCTACGAGTTGTTGAAATGCTTATATAATTAGCTTGAAAATAAAGAACTGCCGTTTTTAAGAGTTTTCGTTACAACAACAACGTAAACAAGAATATAAGATTAATGAATACGAACATGAATAAAAGTGTGAATGAGAATATAAATATGTGTAAATGATATTCCAAGCCCACAATGAACGTAAGATCAAAATATAAATAATTACACAAGTTGCGCATAACTTTTTTAAATTTACTCTCATACTTACACGCCAAAACAAAAATATCCAATAATAAGGCCAAATATAAGACCAAATCCATGTCTGGTAGCCGAATTTGTTTGAGAAGGATGTAATGTAGTTCGGAACAGCGATGCTAAACCTATCGCCGCCAACTGGCTTACCACAAAGTTCGTCTGGAAAAAAAGGAATATTAATATCTTTGAATCTTTTATTAAGATTATATATATGATGTTACAACGACACAGCTATTTCTACAAAAAAGAAGTCATTAAAGTTAAGAATTTATTGCGATCGTTTTTATATTATTTCCATTACTTCTGCTGAAACGCTTCTTGCCGAGTAACCGAGAGTTCCGTAGTTTGGGGATACTGAAACAGCCTTTAGATATGAAAGTTAACTACATATACTAAATCAACAGTCGCAGACAAAAGGGAAGCGGCGTCTTCAACGGTCAGCTCCGTGGATCAGCCCGGTTCGAGTATTACTGCTGATCCCAAGGTCTTGGGTTCGATTCCTGACAGGGAGCGTTTGAAAAATGTTAGGCGAGCATTTTCACAAAAATACGCCCTCGTTTGGTTGACAGGTAAAATGTAGGTCCAATGGTGGGTGTTGCCATGCATGTTAAAGATCTCTACCTTGATTGAAATAGCAAAGTTTCTACAAAATTCAAAATTTCCAGGCAAAAAAACTCGCTTCCTGGCCAATGTAGTATCTTCGGGTGGAGCGTTGGAAAATCAAATATAGGGCTCTGTGGATCAGAGAAGTTCGCGTATGACCGCTTATCCCAAGGTCCCGGGTTCGATTCTTGACAAAGACTAATTGAAAAATGTTTGGTGGGTATTTTTCACAAAAATACGCCCTTGTTCGGATGAGAGGTAAAATGTAGGTCCCGTGTGTGTGTTGTGACGCACGTTATAGATCCCTTTAGGAATAGCAAGAATTCGGCAACATTCAAAATTTTCATGTAAAAACTAGCTTCCTGGCCAATGTAGTATCTTCGGATGGAGCATTGAAAAATTAAATATAGGGGCTCCTTCAACGTTTTGTGCAAACGGAAATCAAGAAAATTTAAAATGTAGTCTAACCGTGAAAGCTTCCGACAATATACCAGTATCCTCAGAATTATCTCATTTACCTCAAGTCAAAATAGGATTCTGATGATTTTTTTTCTTCATTCAAATGATGATTTGAAAACTCTAAACACTGTTCGTATTTTTATGCGTAAAATATTTTCGGTAAACATTTTGGCACCTGTTTCTTCGCAAAGCTCATGATCTATTCCAGACTGCCGATTTTTTCATATCGCATTTTCTCCAATGGTTTTCACTTTCTTTTTATATTTTTCTCAAATTCTTCCTTTAGTATATAATTACAATGGATCATCCACTTCTACGTACCTTTACTTCTGTATCTATTTTATCTTGGCGTTCTTAACTTTGCAAGATTTTTACATACTCTGTTCAACTGTTCAGTGGATCTTTCAGTTACATTTTTCCAATCTCCGTCTTCTATTCCGACATTCGTTCTCCTCTTTCTCTTTTTGTGACAACTGACTGCAGCGATGTTTTTGCTACTTCGTTAAATTTGCCACATTCCTCTTCGAAAAGAAGTATCTTAAATACACAATGCACAAGCATAAAAGAAAAAGAAGAGCGCAAAGTAAGTCGTTTGAGAAGAATTCATGACTAGAGTAATAAGAAATAAAAAAAGCAACGCAAACGTAAGCGAAAACAAATATAATGATAAACAATTACGCAAAATGGAGAAACCTAATATACCGAAGGTCTTATATATTAATTTATATCCTGTGCATCGACAAAAAGCGGATGATGCCCGTGTGTAATCTAAGAACATATACGAAAACATAGAAATAGAAAATTGATGAACTAGTGCAAGTTTTATGGTTTCACATTTATTGATGTATTTTCATAGTATTAGTTTCATTGGCAGACTTTCATTTATCCTTGGTAATTTTTGAACTTTCAGTGTTAAACACTTTTGTTGACCTGTATGAGCGTATGCATCGCGAAATAACTTCCATATATGATTTAGATTTAGAGTATCATGGAAGAGTCAAGTCCATAATCAGAATTACATACTTAGATTTTTAGACTGTTATAGAAAAAAATCCAAAATTATTTCAAAATCTTCTTCTTTACCTATTATTATAATAAATTCTTATTACTCTATTTAGAAATCATTCTAAACAGATTAATGTGTAAACGAAAATACTTGAGACATGTTGCGTTGGATGAAGTAGACATCAATATTCAACATGTAAATAAAAGTCTTATCTCAATAAGTTCTTATCTTTTCAATAAACATAATTTCCAAATCGGAAAACCCAAATTGCAAGCAATTATAAATAAATATGACTAGCATATAATCACGTTAGGTCAATTGCCGTCAGAGACCAAAGCAACAACGTTTTATCAATAAAAAGATTATTCAGTTGACTGTGGTGATACAGTACAGAATAATAAAATTAATCTGCCAATTAGTGGTTGTTAAGAAACAAACGCATATAAAATTCAAATTTATTAAGTCTATTATAAAATACCGTAGGAACACTAAATTCGTTATTTTCAAGAAATATGATGTCATATAATGCTTAGAAATGTAATACTATTGAACATGGGCGATACTTTTGGATGTTTTAATAAATGTAAATACATTTACATGATCGAAAATCATTACTTAATAAAAAATTAATTAATTACAAGCAGCTTGAATTTCATTTAGCATTTAATTTAATTTGAACTGAATTTATTACAAAATATTTAGGTTTGATACGAGTTTCGAATACTTTAAAGTTGTATATTACCTGAAAATCAATCATTTACCACTTGCTATACAATTTCAAGGTTTTAAATTATCAACACTTGCATATGGATATTCTCATCATCATCAAGTCTTCAGTCCTGGAATTGGTTAAACAGGTACTCTCATTGTTTCTTATTCTGAGCTAACCTACACATTTTCCTGAAATTTCCAGTATGCATCTTTCACCATCTGCATGCAATGGTCTGATTTAAGTCTACCTCTATCTCATTTTCCTATCTCTGCTTGTAATATATATAGCACTATTCCCCAAAAATGCCTTAGAATGTATTCTGCCCTTCTATTTCTCCTATTTTTTAATTTTTGTTTTTGTTTTTTGTTTTCAACAGATATCTTTATTCCCCTATTATTTGTATAACCTCTTTGTTATTAATTTTGTATGTCCATGTTATTATCCTCATACATATGAAGCACAACATTCCAAAAGGCTTCTACCGTCTTTTATCTGCTTCTCCTACTATCCCTATTTCATAGACGTATTGTGCTGTGCTCCACACACATGTTTTCAACAATTTTCTCCTTGTTTATGTTTGTTGTCTTCGACCATAGCCGCTGCTCTTACTTGTTAGATGCAGTTCGGTTCCGCTTTTATTGTTTACAAATTTATACCCTATTTCCCCGATATTCAGTGGTATTGGAAAGGGGGCATCGCCGTGGATCAATGTAGTAAGCGTAAGACTACGGATCCCAAGGTCCTGGGTTCAAATCCCGACACGGCCGACTGCTTGAAAAATGACAGGTGAGCATTTTTCACAAAAATTACGCCCTCGTTCGGATGAGAGGTTAAATGGAGGTCCCGCGTGTGAGTGTTGTCACGCACGTTAAAGATCCCTACCTTGCCTGGAACGGCAAGGGTTCGGCAAAATTCTAAATTTCCAGGCAACAAAAAGCTTTCCTCCTGGCCAATGTAGTACCTTCTGGTGGAGCATTGGAAATGTAAATGCACGGTATTGCTTGAAAAATGGCAGGTGAGGATTTTTCATAAAAATTACGCCCTCGTTCGGATGAGAGGCTAAATGGAGGTCCCGTGTGTGAGTGTTGTCACGCACGTTAAAGATCCCTACCTTGCCTGAAACGGCAAGAGTTCGGCAAAATTCTAAATTTCCAGGTAACAAAAAACTTGCCTCCTGGCCAATGTAGTACCTTTGGGTGGAGCATTGGAAATGTAAATGCACGGTGTGTGAAAAGGGAGGCGGCTCCGTAGCGTAGTGATATGTGTGTGACTACTACGCCCAAGGTCCCGGATTCGAATCCCGACACGGTCCGCTTGAAAAATGTTAGGTGAGCATTTTTCATAAAAATACACCCTCGTTTGAATGAGAGGTAAAATGGAGGTCCTGTGTGTGAGTGTTATCACGCACGTTAAAGATCCCTACCTAACTTGGAACAGCAAGGGTTCGGCAAAATCCTAAATTTTCAAGGTAAAATAACTCGCTTCCTGGGAAATGTAGTACCTTCGGGTGGAGCATTGGAAAGTCAAATGTAGGTATGTGAAGGGGAAATCCCGACGCGGTCCGCTTGAAAAACGTTGGGCGAGCATTTTTCACAAAAATACGCCCTCGTTAAGATGAGAGGTAAAATGGAGGTCCCGTGTGTGAGTGTGGTCACGCACGTTGAAAATCCCTACCTTGCTTGCAACGGCAAGGGTTCGGCAAAATTCAAAACTTCCAGGTAAAAACTTCGCTTCCTGGCCAATTTAGTACCTTCGAGTGGAGTATTGCACAAAAATTAAAAAATCAAATGTAGGGTATGTGAAAGAGGCGACGGCTCCGTGGCGTAGTTGGTATGCGTGTAACTACTACGTCCAAGGTCCCGGGTTCGAATCCCGACACGATCCGCTTGAAAAATGTTAGGCGAGCACTTTTCACAAAAATACGTCCTCGTTCGGATGAGGTAAAATGGAGGTCCCGTGTGTGTGTTGTCACGCACGTTAAAAATCCCTACCTTGCTTAGAATAAGAAGGGTTCGGCAAAATTCAAAATTCCCCAGGTTAAAATAACTCACTTCCTGGCCAATGTAGTATCTTCGGGCGGAGCATTAAAATCACATGCAAGGGAGTATGTGACGGGGGTTAAACAGCCTACGGCTCCCAAGATCCACCAACACTTAAACTTTTGCCCAATTTTTAATTTGATTCTGCTTCTAAGTAATTGTTTGCCTATACGCTATGCATACGCTTTTTTTCTATATATAGTTTTTCACGGAGTCGCTTGCTTAATTTTCTTCAGTGTTATGTTAACTTCGGCAGCTACTGTATTGCGGAGTCTATATCTGTCTCTGGGTTTGCTTCCGCATTCATCTAATAATTAATAAATTCGCTTTATGAGGTATAGGATCTATCTCTCCCAATTAGTTCTTGATGCCTATTTGGTATTTTTATAATACGAAACATGTTACGTGCTGAATTGACGTAAAGTACCTGAATTAATTTTAGAGTACAAAGTGATGGAATAGTTAGTGCACTAGCTAGCTTTCAGTGGCGCAAAGTGGGTTCTATAAAAGCAAATAACTTTTAGGGATATACAAGTTCTAACACTTTTACTAAATACTTGCACACCTACCTCTAAAGCCCTTTAAACTCTCTTTGTCTAATAAAGCTGTTGACCGCCAACCCACCTGAAAAGAACCTCCAAATAACGCCTACTCGAAAGATCGGTGTTCAAAGAGACGGTTAGCTGTGGCTTCCACTGCTATTCGAGGTTGATGAAGCTTCGATTTACACCTTTCCACCTCCTTATACTAATCTACTATGAATACGAATAAAAAAATACTTCACGTCGTGTACACCTAACCTATATTATCAAACACGATTAGTACAGTAAATAACAACCAAAAAATAAATACTAATATCAACCCTACTTTGGCCAAATATACGCGTAACTAAAAAAGAACAACTAAAATTTATCAATGATTAACATTCAACAAATTTCATTTCTACACACTATTTTGCCTCTACAACAATAAGCTTTTATGTATGAAAACCTGATGAAATACGTTTTAATTTATAGAAACGTGTAACATTAACAGTTCTTGTTAAGAATAAGCTCCGTAAAAGTATAAATGTTAACGATCAATTACAATTCTTAGACACAATAAACAGTATGTCATTATTATAATTCAATTTACTTAAAGGTTTTTGTTTTGTTGCATTCCCTCAAAACTTCATCCACAACAACGGACAGAACCTTTTGTAGGTAAAATTCCAACCTGTTATAGTTAACCAAAAGCTCCCAAAACACGTCACTTTCTAACAAGATCGGTAAGTAATGTCCGCGTTTGGTTGCGTCTGACGGCTTGTCTAATCTCGGACAGCCTCAATTTATTACTACCGTATCGTCAATAACGTACCTGTCTTTCAAAACATCTTCTTGCACCGAGATCGAAAATGAGTGATCGCTCGCTGGTGTCTAACTGATTGTTGACTGCATCAGCATACCCGAGCTGAACACAGAACAAACTAAAGAATTGCTCTTGACTATATCAAAGTACACGAGCTGAACACAGAACAAACTAACAAGTAACAATCGCGAGAATTTCCAACTCATATTTTGTGGTACCCAAAATCAGCACGCTCATTGGTCAAACTAAATTTGGAGATTTTTTTTACACTCAAAAATTGAAACACGCAATTTCATTGGTTAAAGACATCATTAACGTTTTTCAACACAGAAAGCGTAGGAAATGGATGTGTATAAATATAATTACAAATTCTCCGAAAGAAATTCGTTAGTGCTTACCATAGCCTAAGGAATCATCTTGCAGTGCTCCCCATAGCCTGCAAAACCTTCAGCGAGCAGCGCTCTCCATAGTCCGCTATACTTCAGCGCGCAGTGTTCTCCATAGCCTGGGTATTCTCCGACGGTAACGCTGTCCGCCGCCGTACCTAGGGCACGTCACTATAATTCATCCAATAGTTACAAACTACATGTATATGGGCGTTAAGCTCCGTTCCATACTTCACCGACAAGTCGTTATTGCGATTGCGCCTGTCAACTCTACCACCGGAACAACACCCCCGTAGAGCTCAACGGCGATGCATCCGACGAGGCCTAAGCCATCACTACCACGATGCCTTCCGCAGGGTTCCGAAGATCTCCGAACCCCACCAAGCTGTACACACGTCCACACCATAATTCTTCATAAACTGACGTTGTCTCACAAGAAAAACACGAAACCTTCCGAAGACTACCGAAGACGTATGGGCCTCTTACAACTGTAAATAATTTCTAACTATCGCTGTTCAAGTTCTTACTGGGTCTCACAAATAAATTCCGAAGCCTTCGGAAGGGTTCCGAAGACTTCTGAACCCTTTATACTTGTATATATCGTCAATTAGTAGTTTTTAATTTCATATCATAATTATTTGTAACTTAACGTCGTTCCACAAGTAAAACACAAAGCCTTCAGAAGAGTTCCGGAGACCGCCGAAGACGTCTGGACCTCTTCAAACAGTAAATATTTTCTAACTACCGTTATTCAAGTTCCTACTCGGCATCACAAGCTAATTTCGAAACCTTCCGAAGAGTTCTGAAGACTACCGACGACTTTTACACTGTATATACATACATTCAATAAGTGTTTAAGACACATTAACAATTCCAATTGACGCAGCAATCCCTTCCTCACCTTCCGACGTCACCACCCACGAGCAATAAGTCTTGATAAACAACGCCCGTACTCCGCCAGATACTGCCCCGGACATAGATTTTGATATCAACCTGCTGGACAAACTGGTTGCAAATCTCATCCCACACAAAACTCCAGGACCACACATCTGAAAAATCCTACCGCTCATCAGATAAACCATGCACATCCTCATCCAAAAATGTCTATCTATAGGAATCTTTCCCGACCCTGTTAAATCAATCTGCATCATCCTTATCCTCAAACCGAACAAACCTCCCGAAAATCCCAAATTATACACACCGGTGGCCCTATTACCAACATTTGGGAAAATAATATAACAAATTATTCTCAGAAAAATAAACTCTCATATAGAACAGCAACCCCCCCCCCCCAAGCACGTCTTCCGTCAAGGCCATAGCACCGAATGCACCATCCGTTCCCTTATCACGAACGTCCACCAATCATCTCCGCAAAAATACGTCATCCCCATCCTACTCGATTTCGATTTTATCTTTGACCTCCTTTTCTTTATAATAAAATCGCGCACAGCAACCCTGACATGCGACCTCCACACCATCACCAAAACTCTCATTCCAGGATGCTCAAGGTTCCCATTTAGTCCCATCCGTTGGAATAAGGCCATCAATTCACTTTTAGATCTAAATATATCATACTTCATCTTTACCTACGTCAATGACGTCACCTTCCTCATCCGCGGGTTCTCCCACTTATCACTAAAACAATTGTCTTCCTACTCATGATTCTAGTCTAATTCTGGTCCAAGTTAAACAACAAACCCCCTTCCCCTCCGAGATTAAAATGATCTGAAGTTTCCTAGATCTTAGACGCAGCCTAAAGATGCACATCCTCAATTTCCCAATACACTTCTCACGCCGAAACCTTTTTCTATGCCTCAACTTAGACATTCACCTGAAAACCCACACCAACCTCACCACGCTCCGATCCAAAACCATCCCCTTCCATATATATCACCCTCTATCCAAATTGGTTCAACTTACAAAACAGACTAGAAGACATCCTATACCACATCATAATCCCGATAATCCTATACGCTGTATTCCTGGTTTCTCGCCCCAGAGACGTTTCTGGCAAGATCAATGATCACTTTCCTTAACTGGCAGACATCCTTACGCACATCTCTTACCCTCCCAAATCAAAAATCCAATTCCTCACCGGAAATGGAACTTTAGAAACGAACTAATCCTCATCTAATACCCAATTCATTCTGCTCTTGCCAGAAACAATTCCACCCAGAAAATCCAATTCATTTTATATATCCCTGCCGACAGAGCCCCGCTACAAAGCAGCCATCTTTAAGATAGCGATTAACCAAGACTACCCCCATCCACCCACCCAATCAAAATTTCCTAGTCACACACCATCCAAACGAACTGAACTTTTCCTAAAAGAAATACTTAACTCAACACCTCCCACCGACAGAAAAATCGTGGCAAAAACACAATTACGGATAATACACGAACCAACACTCTCATGATCACCTACCGCCACATATAACACGCGCACATGCACGCAAGCGAGCATGCGCGTACGCACCCGCAGGCACGCACACACACACATTTACTTACGTTGGACCTCAAGCCAAGGTAGCTCTAAGCCAACGAGCTCAGAAGGCGACAGAGGCTAGGCACAAACCCTACCACCAGTTCCGATAGAACAACCTCACAGGTCAAAGTTATTTGACCTCATTTAATTATATTAACTAGAATGTACGACTAGCATAAACCAATGGCCTAGGTATAATCAGTCACAAATAAAGGAAAGTTGTATGCATGTATGTATGTATTCAATGACATGTTTTTGCACTCATGTGAATGTGCACAAATAATCTTTCCTATGTTGGTTATTTCCCCAGTGTCTATATGTATTTTTCTAAATTTAATACGAAGAGTGTAAAGTCCCGATCGTTATTAACGTTTGGATGTAATATATTGAATGTTTTTCAGTTTATTTGTGTATCCTAATTTAATATTGCATTGAAGTAGTCACGTTATAAAATGTAATCTACCAAGGCTTCTAAATTTTTACAGGTTGTTTTCGTGCTAAAAAGTTCTTTAACTAATTGGAATTAATACTCTTTGCTACTATTTAATGTTGTTTTACGTTACGCGCCAGCGTTACAAACAGCGTGTTACGTTAAATCCCTGAAAGCAATCTATTTCTGCATAAATATTAAATTGAAACTGCGTTTATTTAAAACGCATTAATAATTTTTAACTTGAATCATACTAATTATTAATCAACAAGCTCGACTTCCTTTCAATTGAATCAGTACTTGTCTAAACATCCTGTAAAATTTCCTCAGTACTTAGTACATCGTAAAATACGTAAAAGCTATCCTATAATAATCTCCTTTGCTTTGCAAAGATTATAAATTCTCTGAAATGAGTTAAACACTTGCATCATCTTTGATAGTTCTCGTTAAGAGATTAAAAGGTCAACGATTACAAATTCTTTGAAATAAATTAACCACCTGCCTCGTAAATGAATACTTTTAAAGGGGTTTGTTGCCTACACTTTACTAAGAAATTTTCTATCAAAGCGGTATTCTATTATCTCGCCGGTGTCCAACCCACCCAGTGGTACGAGCAATAAAACTATTACCCTTTATTAGCAATTCTTGGAAGCAGTTATGTTATCTCGTTGTTTGCAAGCCGTGCGTTGCAGCTGGACTATACTTTTTGCAGATACTGCTCTGAAAATTCTTTCCATTTGATCGTTCGGAAATTATTTGTAAGGAAAACGCCTTACCTCCTACGTTGATTTCTATCCTAATATATAGAGACTGACGTTCGAAAGACGATCTGACTCTATACAACATCCTTTTACCGAAAGGAAACGTTATAAGTCCCAGTGCTAAGATGTTTTGTTGTACTTAGTGTTACAGTCTAGTTAAATTGTTTGATCCAGTATCGGATCCGTTGACAAGTGTAGCACGCACTTCCAAATCCTTTAGGATGATACCAAAGGCAGACAACTTATTGTAAGGTACATTTATTCTGTTTTCTTTTCTTGATGCTGTTGTGGAAAATAGACACTTCTTTGGCTGATTGTTAACCAAGTAAGCGCATTAGTTTTTCTTCCTCGTGGTTGCACAATAGGTTACAGATTGCGCGTTACGAATTACGTTCACAATGTAGAAGTGATTATGTAGTTATTTTTCAACTCACAATTAGTATAAACCGAAGCTCGCGTTAGAGCATTTTTTACTGGTTCTTTTTCTCTAAAATTAATGTTAACGTCAACAGCTTGTTTATTAAATTATAAGCTAGAGTAAGTTAACACTTGGTTTATTTCAGTTAGGGTTCGAAGTGCACTTCACAGAGCAGGTAAAATTACTGTATATACTATGCCTAATTTTCTTCTTGTATATATTTAGGGTTGGAAATGTTAAGTATATAGGTACATGTAATGTAGATTTTAAGATTTTATAATCTATATTTGCTTATATGTATATTTTTATATTGTGTTATATGCAAAGTAACGCTTTTGTTTATATCACATTATAACAACGCTTGCGTAAATGTTCGAGTTGGTCTCTGTAAATATTCCTTTTTATACAATGTCTGACTAAGGATTTGTAAATAAAATACTTGTTGAGGTTTCTAATGTTTCTTTCGGTATGACCCATCCCACTCTACGACATAGCTAGCCCGGAATTCAATTCTTTTGGATTTCTATTATACCCCTCTATGTTTTGTTGCGGTATTCGGTGTGGGAGATTGTCCCTACTGAGTTTACTGCTTTTTTCTTGTCTGCACGGAATACCGTAACAAATGTACTTTCTATAACGAAGAAATTTGCTTTGGATAAGCCTTCTTTCCGTTTCATTTTTCTTGTCAGGCCGTATTTTTCGACTATTTGTTATTGTACATATTTTCCCATCAATGTACTCAATACCCATCGGCATAATGTAAGTTCATCTTCTGGTTTTCAATAACTTTTTGGGGTTTTTCTTTTTAGATTAATTTCTTATCTTATCAACCGGATATTGGCTTGTGGCCATGTAAACCTCAATAATCAAATGCTTTTGATTCCTTTTTTAAACTTACAACCACTAATTGGCTACTAAAAGTTTCTCTATTTCAATTAGCAGTCAACCGATAAAAAATTGTGAGCTCTGATCTTTGACTAGTAATAATATAATGCGATAATATGCGAGTCATGTTTATTTATAATTCCTCGCAATTCTGGTTTTCCGTTTGGAAGTTTATATTTATACAAAAGATAAGAAACGCTGAGATAAGACGTTTATTAACACGTTGAATACTGATAACTCCATTTGAACCTAGGGCAACATAGGTTTCAAATATTTTAATTTACACAATCCTTTTAGTGAAATTTCTAAACAGAGTAATAAGAATATATTATACTTATAGATAGGGAAAAATGTTTTGAAATAATTGTAGTTTTTTTCAACAAATCTAAAATTAATTCTAATTACGAACACGTCTAAGACACTCTACATAAAATATGGGAGAAGCTATTTATTAGCAAACGAAGGGTTTGAATGCAAAAGATGATTGACAAGTCCTACGGTGTGAGATCTCTTTATTGACAGGTACAAAACTTTGCATTTAGGGGTTATTTAGATTACAATAAGAAATCTCGAGAACGTTATTTGCATAATTTCTGGAATGTTCACGTAATAATTAGCACAATTTAATAGGTACAAATAACCGTTAAGGGATTTCGAGAAGCGCTTCCAATTGAAGTTAAGTTCTGATTAAACTTTTATCACTATATATTCTAGTGTAAAGCTTTGAAAGATGTAATATACATTTCTGTGTAGTGTCGATATAAATTAGTGTTGATATAAATTATTGTAGTGATCATATAAGTTAACATAAAGTAATCATAATGCTTCGATATTAATTTAGAAAATCGTAATCGTAATATTAAAAAGATAATACTTGTACTGTTAACGACTAGTTCGGAAATAATGCGTAGTGAGAGCTTTTAGAAAAACTACGAGTTGTTGAACAGTCTTGTATAAAAAACTGCTATTATTGCAAATAAAGTTTTCGTTACACTGGTATCTAGTAGTGGGATTAAATGCTTTTGAACGATTTTTAGTTGCATGCCTGTTATACGCAGCCAACAACTAGAAATGGATAGTGAAACTTTCTTTCTTGACGAGCTTCAAATCAGGCGTACAAGAATAGTAGAGGAACAAGACCAAAATTCTGGAAGCTTGGCAGCGAAATTAGAAGAAAATGCGGAGAAACAAGAACGAACCGCCGCAAACCTTAGAGAAAAACTGAACGAGACCGCCAAAAGTTTACAAAAAAATTTCACAGCGCAACTAGATCAGAATATAAAAGCCATTGAATAAAAACTAGTTGAAAGTAACAGCCAAGTGAGAGATGAATTTATACAGAAAACCAAAAATCGCGAAAAAGCTGGAAGCCAAATTTTCTGACGGTTTGCAGACATTGGATGAAAACTGGAAGAAAGGGAATGCGAACAGACGTCAAGGTTCAGAGTACAGCCACCTACATTTGATGAAAAATCATCTTGGCACACGTACACATATTTCAAGCAATTCGAAGCTGCCTGGAGAGCTAACGGCTTGAACAATAAATCGCGTTGGTTGTGGCGTTGCAAGGTGAAGCTTTGAACATTCTGCAGAACATACCAGATGATGAGCAAAAAACTACGGGGCCTTACCATCAATGCTGGAAATGAAGTACGACGGCTCTATACAGCAAGTGTACCACGCTCAAATGTAGAACCGTTATCAAAAGATTAATGAAAATTTGCAGTCGTTTGAAGCAGATATTGATCGTTAGGTGAGACTAGCTTACCCAACAACACTGGCAGTACAAGCCTTTGATGACGAGATATGCGACTGAGAGATCCAGCAAGTACTACGGTTGGATCGACCAATAACCTAGATGGTGCGATAGTTCGTGCCCTAGAATTTGAAGTGGCAAAGCAAGTTTCGCATCGTAGTAGGGGTAAGGTGCTCCGTAAAGGTGCAGAGTCAATAAAACATGGACAAGGTGATTAGATGGGTACTTCGTGAACAAACTAAAAGGGAAGTGATCTAGATGCTGAAATTATGGCAAATTTGGGCAGATTTTTGTCACATGAACCACTCTATTCTAGTAGTGCCCTAAAAGGATACGATAAAGAGGTATGGGGAGAATAATTAAGCCACTACATAAAAAAGCATGCATTAAACGGCACCCCGACCAAAACACAACCGCTCTAGTTGAGTTCCGGTACTAAAGTAAACTCTGTAATTCTCTGCATAAATAGTTAGAGATCCAATAAATTTCACATCATTTTTCCAAGCGCGAAAAAAATCCACAAGACAAACTTGGCACATTTACACATTAGATATTCTAAACCCACAATGTAACTACAAATTTATAACCTACTCAAAACCAGATGCAAGAAACAGGGGGAATTACTTTTACATTTAATACAAAAAATTATATTTAGTGCTTATAAGGAAATGGAAACTGGTTATCCGTTAATTGAAAAGGCATGTTGTGTTAATTCACTTAACACGTAACGCCGTTTTGTTACAAGTTGTAACTTTTCTTTTTCTTAATCTTCTTTGGAAATTAAACCACTCATAGTTGTTAAAATCGTCTTTATTTACGTTTCGATCCATGACCTAGGATGCGTTGTCAAAATAATAAAAATTTCAGGTTCGATATTTATTACATAAATTGAAGCTAACTTTGATTTATTTATGTTTGATATATTTTGTTTGAATACATTAGGTGAAAATTTTAAAGTTTAGAAGAATGAGTGTCTTCAATTTGTGTTGCGCCCCGGGGGCGACTTTTAGGTAGCCGATAGGCTTAACGTAAAATCAACTGATTAATTTTTATATATAGTCAAATTTCATATAAATTCATAACTTGAGGATTGGAAAACATTTTTCATCACGTTTCTATTTATACGATTGAGAGGATGAAAGAAGTGTGCGGTTACGTTACCGTATGGCTTAAGCAGTCGTTTTTTTATATTTATCTTTAGGAGGAAAACCATTATGATTCAGGCTACCTCATTGATAGTGCCGGACTTTGACCGACTAAAAAACTCCTCTGTTGTTACATGATTCTGAGGCGACCCTATGGCGGATTTACACTTGTCAGATACCAATGCTTTTCTACGAATATCTTATATGGTTCTGAGGCGACGTTATGACGGGTTTACACTTCTCAGATACCAATGCTGTTCAACGAAGATTGTATATGGATCTGAGGCGACCCTATGGTCGGGTTTACACATGTCAGATATCAATACTGTTCAACGAAGATTGTATATGGTTCTAAGGTAACCCAATGGCGGGTTTACACTTATCAAATACCAATGCTGTTCTACGGGGGCTGCTAATATAATATAATATAAACGATACAACAATTAATACATCTGTATACAGAAAACCAACACACACAAACCGATACTTAAACTTCCATTCAAACCACCCACAATGTGTCAAACGAAGAATTATCAAAACCATATATGATAGAGCAAAATAAATATCATCCAACGAAGAAATTTTAAAGAAAGAGAAAAACCTAATCATATATAAACTAATAAAAAACAAGTATGCTAAAAGAATAATAGAGAAAGAAATGAATAAGGTCCCAAAAAACAAAGAAGAAGAAAACACAAACAACGATACGCATTCAAAAATGCTCCCAATACCATACATAAAAGGATTCTCCAAAAAAATCCAAAGAATAGGAAACGAATACAGAATTAAAAAAGTATTCAGAACCAACAAGAGCACAATTAACAAAAACAAAACCAAAAAACGCAATACAACGTTCAAAAAACTGCATCTACAAAATAACGTGCGAATGTATTAAGTTTTATATAGGGGAAAGTTCTAGACCATTCGAAGTTCGATTAAAAGATTATTATAGATTATTAGATGAGATTAGATTATTATAGAACAAAATAAAAAATTTGAAAAATCAATGACTAGCCAACATCCATGGGACTCCAGTCATAAAATAAAGGAGGACGCAAAAATTATAGACAAAGAAGAAAATCACAAAAAAACGCAAAATCATAGAAGCTGCTTATATAACCCAAGTGTTAAATCCAGCTGATAGAAATTATTCAGCCGTACACAAGGAAGCTTCAACTATTTATTGAAGAGCAAAGAAATTTTATCAGTACCTCATGGGCAATAGGTTTACCTTATATAGCGATCATAAAGCGTTAATGGCGTTATTTGGTGAAAAAAAAAGCATTCCAATAATGGCCGCAAAAAACTCCAGAGATACGTATTGGAGGAGCTGATAGTTTATCAAGGTTATCGTTAAAGAATGAAGTAAGTGAACGAGATGAGTATGAATCCGGCTACTTTAATTTTTTAATAGAGAATGAGTTACCGATTACAGCTGCAACCATCAAACGTGAAATATTAAAGGACAATATATTAAGTAAGGTATATCAGTATATAAAAAGCGGTTGACCTAAAAAGGTGGAAGAGCAGGCTGAGCTTAAGGTCTACCATTTGAAGGAAAAAGAATTCGGTATTGAGAGTAATAATTCCCAAAACATTGCGAGCTCAAATGCTTAGAGAGGTGCATGGAGCACATATGGGGATAGTAAAAATGAAGGCGTGGACAAGGCAATACTTTTGGTGGCCGCATCTTGATGCTGATCCTTGTCTAAGAAATTCTAGTCCCCCCCCCACAAAGCCAAACTTATTAAGCTTCCACTTACCAGTAAAGTGTTCGAAAGAATTTACTTAGATTTTGCTGGGCCGTTTAAGAGACAGACTTACCTAATCTTTACCGATTCTTATTACAAGTGGGTAGACGCATATAAAATGGAACGACTGAATACAGTGGTAACTTTAGAAAAAATAAAAGACTGTTTTTGCAAGGTTTGGATTACCCGATCTTTTTTTTACCGATAACGGTACTCAATTTAACATCGATAGAATTTGATACCTTCTGTAAGAATAATGGCATTTGGTATCAAACTTCGCCGCCTTATCATCCTGAATCGAATGGTGCTGCAGAAAATTCTGTTAAAACATTCAAGCACTACTTACAGAAGTTACTATGTGATTCCGACTGTCAAAACGACAAATTGGATACCCTCATTTCTAAATTTCTTTTCTCATATAAGAATGCACCGCATTGTGCAACCGGAGAGGCTCCTTCCAAATTAATATTTAACAGACACGTGAAGACCAGGCTTGATTTTATGACCATAAATAAAAAAGAGGAAGCCTTGAGGAAACAGGTAGAATTCTTCAGAGGAGATAGATTGGTCGAAATTGATGAAGGGGATATAGTTTATACAAAGGACTATAGAGAAGGGAAAGACAGTTGGAGCAAGGCCAAAATAGATTCGAAATTGGAAGATAGAATCTACAGGTGTGTACCTAAAGATGATACTAGATTAAATTGGAAAAGACATATGAATCAAATTATAAGTATCGAAAGAGGTTGAACAAGCTGATTCTGGCTCTGTAATATCCCTAATACTTACAATACCGGCAATCAATGAGAATAAGAAGGAAGAAGGTATAAAGGGGAACGCCACGGTGAAGGAAAAATAAAGTAGAAGACCAACCAAAATCTAATATTATTCCTGATATTCTTAAGAGACCCGAGGAATATTAAATCTCCGGGTAGGTTTGAACCTCTAGCTAGGTCGGGAGAACTGTAATGTATTCATGTTATTTATAATTGTGTATTCATACTAAATCAGGTAAGGGCTAAAAGATAGTGACCAGTTTTTATAATAATTTGACCCAAGTCAGTCCTCCTTGTAAAGTTTTTCTATTAATAAATATTCTTTTGTGTTGCTTCTTTTGGTTATTTTGTATACATTACACATACAGGGAGTATTTACAAGTTCTAACGTTCAAGGCGAAACTAATTATCAAAATTAATTTGTTTAGCGGTTTCTCGATAAAGCCAAGTTCTTTTTTGTTGCGGCTATCCTAGAGGAAAATAGGTATTTTAATCATGAAAACCACCACAGCGAGCAAATCGAAGTCCAGAAAAATGTTTTGCATGCAAATCAGAATGATTTTATTCCTAAACCAATGTCAAAGGTTGTTTATTTTTACTTTTATACGTCAATGAACTCATATCAAAATTTAACAAAAGCCTAGAACTACGATAGAAGGGAAAAAGAGGAATAGAAAAGAAAATTTCAATATCAATCCAAACCATACTTGACCGACTATTAAAACGCCCCAAAAAACTTCGTCAAATACTTTCTGTAGATTTGTGAATCATAAATATTTTTTTCATTTTCTATGTATTTTTCATTTACTCGCTCTACTAGCAGTCTAATAATATCACACGCTTCTTTTCCTTTTAGAAATCAAAACTCGACCTAGACATTTTCATCTACTTTTCCGTGTAATACTCTGGTCGAATTTAGTACATTTTTGTTCCGTGTGAATTTGACTATATTGTTAGAAAGCCAGGGCACGTTAGCGCGTTTGTTTTCCGAACGTGTTATAATTGTTTTTGGAAAATCTTCAATCGCTGTTCGACTTCATTAATCTCACATATTTGCCATATTGCATTTTCTCTTTTCCTCCTAATATCTGAATCAATCTTTTTGTTCTTAGTTTTCTTCTGGAGTTTTTCGCATTTACTTTTTTCCAGGCTTTTACCAATTCGTCTTTTAATACTGAGTCATAGAGTACTATGATACATTTGCACCTAAATTTTTACCAGCTTTAAATATTTTTTATGTATTTGTTCTATGTATTCAGCACAGCTTTCTGTACAACGGAAATTGTTCAATTGTAACGCTAGCGCGTTATATAAAATCACATTAAGTAATAGAAAAGAATTTATTAATTTGAGTTAGTTAAATGAGCTTATAATATAAAAATACCCTAAAAAATTTATAGGAGTTTTGGTAGTTTACATTAACGTGGTTATTTCAATGTAATATTAAATTAGGATACAGAAATAAAGAGGAAAGCAACTAATATATTAAATACAAACAGTAATAATGATCGGGATTCTACACTCTTTGTATTAAATTGAGAAAAATACAGATAGATCTCGGTAAATCGTCGGTCATAGGAAAGTTTATTTGTGCACATTCAATCGAGTTTACAAACAAACCATCGAACCGTGGAATTGAAATGACTCACCCTACAACCACAATAATCATAAATCACACACATAAAAAATGTATTGCGAACGTAAACAAATGACGCCTCTCTCGATTTCGCATGTAAAAGTGTGAGAACAAGATACCACAAGCTTTTTCGATTTCATCAACGATACAGTCAAGATGTAATCCATATTTATTGGCAAAATCAATTTATTAACTAGTCTTTTTCTATGTGATATTAGTTTAATAGTTTAAATGTTATCTGTTTATTGAATTAGTTTGATGGAATACATTTTTTAAAATAACTTGACATAGCACCGAAGATGGCTAACGCCGAAAGCGCTCTGCTGTAATTTATATATTTTAACTATTATATTATTTTTACACGAAAATACTCTTGTTTTTGGATTTTATTGAGAACAAGATGACCGGTCACATAAATAGAACTATATTGACCTCGAAAATCGAGCAGTTCGACTACCCCATGAGCACGAAAAATAGGATGTAGTAATCCTGGGACGAAAAACAAAACCGACGGATCATAAAAAAGGAAAAATTAATTCATTATTCGAGACCAAGTAATAGAGCTGAGTTTTAAAATCGAGTGACAAGCAATCATCGCCGTGCGAATAAGGTTGTAAATCGGGTAATAAAAGTGACGGTATTAAATCCCGGGATTGTTAGTAAACAAGTTCCCACAGCGAGTAAAAGCGCGTAACTAAAATTACCGTCAAAGAAAGTGCCCTGTGTTGGAAGCTTTCATTCAATAATAAGTTGGAGTATTTGATTACCTGCAACCATTTTTCTTCACTAAAAGGTCGTTCAGAGCTTTGTAAAGGACCAACAAAATATGTAAGTTATTGAATTTCTGTTTTTCACTTGCTAAACAATACCGATGGTTTATAATTAATAAATGAGATTGGTGGTAATAATAAGGAGTAAAACTTAGTATTAAGAGGACTTTTTACGTTGGTGCACGTTCATTTAAATCCTCATAGAAAAGTTCACAATTGTATACGCGTAATTCATATGTAAAAATTTATTTGGGTTGAATGTCTATAATCGATAAATTTAAAAACTGTTCGTTTTTAGATATACACATATTCGGCCATTCAGGGCTACGCTTAGTTTTTCTATTTTATTTACTGTGATGTACAAGTTTGATAATATAGCTTAAGTGAATAAAACGAACTCTTTTTTTTATTTTTTGTGTTCATTTTAAACTAGTAGAAAGTGAGAAACGTGTACACAAGGGCCCATCAGCCTCTACTGCTGTAAGAACCGTTAAACTGTTTCACGAAACGGTCATCTTCTCGGGAGCCTTTAATCAGGGTTTCTTCAGATGGGCTGACGCTCAAAGGCTTTATTAGACAAAGAGAGTTGTAACGGGCATTTTTATAGTTTAACCTTTTTACACTACTCAATTGGTAAACACATTTCTGCAACTACTATCTCTAGGTTTTATATTTATTAACTCGTGGGTATTACTTTAAAAGTAGATAAATTGAAGTTTGATTTTCATTAATAAATAAAGTGCAATGAATTGTAAATAGGATTATTCGTACTTATTGAAAATGATAAACCGCTGTAATTAATGAGTAGATATGATTGCTGCATTCATATAAATGTTGTTCCTTATGTGGATATACAAGTCTAGATAAGAGTCGATAAGCGGTTGTAATAGCAAGCAGTTGTAGTTTGTTGCTCGTTCCTATAGATTGTTTACGTTGAGAAGACTGTTTGCTGTTTTTCTTTGAAACGAATGAAAATAGATGAGGAGTTGTAGTTTGTTCCTCGTTCCTATAGATTGTTTTACGTTGAAAAAGATACTGTTTGCTTTTGCTTTGAAGAGAGTGTGGAAAAATGCGATGTTGTTGGTTGAAGCCAAGCTCGTTTTTCACTAAATAAACTGTGATAAAATACAAAGAACGGTATATAATTTGTTATAAAGTGCTTATAATGTGTATTTAAAGTGGTTTTGTGTATTAGTAATATTTACTCGTTCGGCGTACCCAATGTGAAATCTGCAAAATCGCTCTTTTTATTGTGAACCTATCTTCATTTTTACGAGGTCGTTCTAAATGTCTATGTGGTTGGCGCGGAGTTTGAATTGGTAATCATAACCTATTCAATTATATTCCTAGGTGTTTAATTCTTGTATAATGTTGGACGAAGAACAAAATTCCGTGATCACTGTTGCTCCTACAGAGGTAGAAAGAGCTCCCGATCTTATTCGAATTCCGACGCGTGGATAATGTCTGCTGCTAACACCAGTGAAATACGTAAGTGTGATTAGGGTAACGTGTGATAAGTTCCATCAACACCCTCACAATCAAGGGTGAAGTGCTTCGCTAGTGCAGGACCTCGTGAATCCCACACTTCAAATGCAAGGAAGCGTTCCTGAAGGACTTTCTGTAAGTTGAACTATTTCCTACTTGTTTTTACTTTAAATACCTGTCCGTTGCTTTGCCATACCTTTGGCGTTCTAAGACCTTTTACCATAGACTTGCATGCTATTTTAAATAAAAGAAGAAAAAAAAGAAAAATCAATACTACTGGACTACTCATATTAATTGTGTTTACCTATTTATATTTTGTTAAAATTTTATCTGCTTTATGTCTAATTGGTGTGTGAGGAAACGTTTCTGCTACTCCCCAATATTACCTCACTTTGTACTAAAGATTTGTTATATTGCTTTTAACGTTGTTATATTATATAGATTATCCCAACAGTTTTTTTATTCTACAAAGTATTGAACAATTTATACTTGATCCGTATGCTATGCTTTTTCTTTGTTTCAGGTTTGCAGGACTAATTTGTTTTTCTTTCAGGTTTACTATTCTAATTTTTCTATTGCAGGTACTGTTACTAACTCCTTACCGCCGCATACATCATAGGTCAGTCTGTTTTCTACACCCCACCCCCTACTCTCCGATTGAGCCGGGTCATTTCTTTGGCTTTCTTTGTGTTACGTAGCATAAATTTGGCGCCCAACGTGGCTGCCACGAAAAAAACGTAACAGAGTGTTAAGACCTATTAAGGTAGGTTTAAAAGTATTTAGTAAAAGTGTTATAATTTGTATACCCCTGAATATTTTGCATTTGCTTTCATGGAACCTATCCCACACCACTGAAAGCTAGCTGGCAAACTAGATTTAATATTACGTTACTTCGTCCTTGTAGAGTAAAATTAATTCAAGTACGAATTCCCTAAATGTTTCTATTTTAAATAAAATTGAGAATAGCTCTTTGAATCTTTAACGTAAATTTAGCATGTAACACAGTCTGTCCTTAATTACCTTGTGCAGCATTTTTATTTTTATCCTTCGTAAGTTCATGGGTACCACTTTTATTTACATAAGAATGTAATTACCTCATTCTTCTAATTCCTTAACTACATCACATTTGTCTTCTACTTATTATTTTCCCGCTTTGATCATTTCTGTCTTAAACTCGCTATTAAGGTTTCTGTAAATTTACAACCACTTTTTGAGTGTCTTATATCTTATCATAGAAATGATTTATATTCCCGATAAACAAGGCATTATTAATTAAATTGATAACTTGCGTCTCAAATATTAAATACCACATTTGAAACGATAAAAAACAACATTTTTACACATATTCTACTTAAAGATAGCTTTATAAAATAAGAAGAATTCGCAAACACCTTTTTCATTTTCTTCGCCGAGAGAATGCAAGTTATGAGACTAACCATAAAGTGAAACAAAACGATCAATGATCATCAGGTAGTATAAATGTGCTCACGAATAGTTACGGAATAAAAAAAAATTTTAATTTTAAAGTGATTGTGTGTGTGTGTGTGTGTGTGTGTGTGCGTGCGTGCGTGCTTGCTTGCGTGTGAGGGTGGTTGCGCGTGTGTGCTGTCGCCTTACGAATGGAAACAAATAATAGATGTAAAATAAGATCTTACAGTGCTATCTGTCTGCTCGGTGGATCTGAAAAAAAATCTTTTGCAAAATTTGTAGGATCCCCATGTGGAACATTTTCTAAACGAGCGCTGAATCGGTACTCATCCAAATTTTTAATGAGCGTCAAATATGTACAAAAATAAAATGTGATGTTCGTTAAATAAGTTATTACAGTTTAATAACCTCACGATTCTATATATTAGGTTTTACAAATTTGTAGTGATACAACTGATTTTATTTATACCACGGTTTATCATTTGCCTCACTCATAAACTTTTGTCAAAGTACTAAAGTATTTTTGTACACAAAAAATCTAACTAATATTAATAATTGACCCGACTAGAGTGTAAAATTCACCTTACAAACATCACACAACAATCACTACCCGAAAATTTTGAATAAGTTTAAGAGTTCCACAATAAAATAAGAATGTTATTTAAATATGAAATAAAACAAATCTCTGAATTCTGTTTGCTGAGTGTGCTGCAATCAGCTGTTGTTCTTGATATGCCTCGCTCGGTAAAAATAAAGCTTGAATTTGGATTATGTTCTTTACAGCACCAGTATCTTGCCATCAAATAGCTTTCTCCCAGACGTAGTATTAAATAGTACTAAACTAGGCGAAGATTAAGAATATGTAGAATTTAAAATATAGCTTTCCCAAACGTAAAACCAAAAGTAGAATTTAAAGTGTAGAATTTGAGGTAAACGAAAATAATATTATTTAAAACTCTATAAAATATGTAGCACTATGAGTTAAAATAAATTCTTACCTTAGCGTTTAATTAAATAGTTATGTGTATAACGTTGAAAACTCGCTTGCAAATATATAACCTTTTAGATAAATTTCACTAATTTTATTACCTTTACGCAAACTAACGTGTTGTATGATTTATTTCACTTGTCTATCGCAAAACAAAATCCTCTTTTGGACGTTCTGTTCCCCTATTTATGATTTTTAATCGTGGGATTTATGGATTTATATTGCCTTGAAATTGTTCTCAACATGTGTACTATTTAAAATTACCAGACAAATTTTTAAGATTAATGTTGAATATTATCTCATATTTTTCACCGCATATCAAAATAACAAAATAATATAAGACTTTCAATATACCCGACTTTAAAAATAGCAGAATGTTTGAACCTTTGCCTTGGAAATCGACGTTAAATGCAATGTGTGCTACACTAAATGTGAAATAACAAGTTATTTTGGACAACTATCTATACACATTAAAATTTGTCAATGTTGTTTTCATTTTGCTAGAAATTATTGGAATTGAATTATGAGCGTTTCCCATAAAATAAATTATTCTTAATATAATAATTAGTTTAAATAATGCAAAATTGTTAATATAGTCGAATTGTGTAATATCTACAAACTGATGATGATGAAGGATGATTAAGCAAGCTCTAACATCACAACATAAACTTTCTTAACCTAATATATTGTTTCTAATAATAGAAGTTAGAATAACAAACGTAATTCATGAGATATTTCCAGATTAACAATGCTATACTCTACTAAGCTTTAAACGTAACAACATTGATCCCCTTAAGCTAATTAATTGACTCTTCTAATGATGAAAATTTGTGTCAAAGGTGCGATTTGTAAATTATTTATAAACTGATGAAGATAAAAACATCATTACCTACTAAATTTCACATCAATATATATATATATATATATATATATATATATATATATATATATATTATAATGTATAAGGGAGCTACCAAGAGTTCTGAGGGTGGTTTAGTACAAGGTCGTATATGCCAAGCAAAATAATCCACATATTTGATCATATAAACTTAAAATGTATGTTTCCGTATTCTACATATGCTAAAATACCATTCAAAATGGTAGTTGAAATTAAGTGCCAAAAGGTAATATCGAAATGACTAAATGACGTAGTAAGATGTGCAGTGCTCAATGGTTTATACCGAGTTTGAATGTTAAAGGCCTTTGAAAGTACATTTGCCGTCCGGAAACCGGATGCGTCTATGAATGTTTAATATCGATTACGCATCCAGGTTCTAGTGTAATTTATTTTGGTTTTGCATTTTAAGTAGAATCAACTTTTGGACAATGTTTGTAAATTCTAAATTATTAGTTATAACAACATCAAATGTGATTGATGAACTGTAATTATTTTGGACCAATGATAGAATTTAATGTGATTTATAAAAATGTAGAAAGGACATGAGCTATGGTATGTGCGACACAAACGAAATGTTAGGATGTATTGGACGATTTAATTATGGGGTAGTAGGCGAGAAAAGTTAAAATGGTTGCCGTAGAAAGCAAACAACGGGAGATTATTTTCGAACTTTATTTGTAAAAAGACGTGTTTTTTTTTATACTGTGCTAATTTGTAACGATTTTGAAAAAAGTTAATAAAAGTATTTGTTTCTAAAAGAGTTTTGATTTAATAAAGTGTGGTAAAGAAGCAACAGCGACAAAAGCATAAAGTGAAGATTGGTAATTGTGCGACGGTGAAACGACGGATAAGTTAGATTTGGAAAGCGAGTGGTTATAAGGAAAGAAGTTGAATTTGGATAGCGTGTTAAAGGTAGCAGGATATTGGGAAGATTTATATAAAGGATCGGAGTTTGGATTTGGAAAGCAATTTATAGGTAGCAGGACATTGGGAAGATTTATATAAAGGAACGGAGTTTGAATTTGGATAGCGATTTAAAGCGAGTTATAGGTAGCAGGAAATCGAGTGGTTATACATAAAAGGAAAGAAAGTTGGATTTGGATAGCAATTTAAAGGTAGCAAGGACATCGGGAGGACATATAAAGGAACAGTAGTTGGATTTGGATAGCGAGTTATAGATTGGTAGCGGAGCAGCGGGCAATTTGTAAAAGGACAGCGAGTAGATTTGGATTAATTAAGAAGAAGCGGACGGATTTATTGAATACACGACGAGCGAGATTAAGGAGAACAATAATTGGTAGTAGAGGATTCGAAGCAGAAATTAGCACAGGGGAAGTTATAGCACTGGGTATTCAAAATTTTAAATTCGGATTAATTATTTCAGGTATTGGGGAGCAGCTTAAAATTTCAAGAACGACACCTGGAGGCGGTACAAAATTCAACCAAATAGGACATCAGTGTAAAGACGCATACGGCGACACGGATTTTGAGCCAGCAGTCAGCGCGGCCAACAACGAAGTGTAAACCAGGTAAGTGCTGAAATATCTTAAACGTCAAAAATAGTCATAAATTTTGGTAGTAATTTAATTTGGCACAAAGTGTCGTTGATCTTAATAGAAATTTTGGCATATACAAAAATACAGTAAAAAAATTTCGTACTAAAACAAAAGAGTGCACTTTGGTTGGACTTGGTACATCTACTTATAACAGAACTCACTATAAGTAGTTAAACACCCTGAGATTAAGAGCTTAAATAGTCGAGGCATTGAAATAAATAATTTAATTAAAGAACCAACCAAACGTTGCAAATACGGGTGTGCGTTAAGTGTGCACATTTCATAAAAGGCGCTACAAAAAGGGGCAAAAAGAGAGTGAGTGACGGACAGTGAGTAGTAATAAAAAAGGGGGTAGTAATCATACAGATAGATAGTAATAGTAGAATATATATATATATATATATATATATATATATATATATATATATATATATATGGTGCTCAATGATGATATATAGTGATAATGAGGTCACAAGAGATCATTGAGCACCACATTCTGTGAGAAAACAAACCCCAAAGATAAGAAAATAAAATTTTCCAGTATTTGATTCTTACCCTGTATAATATTTTTCAGTAAGGTAAGTGTATTCTCATGTCAAATAAAACGCTTTAAGTACACATAGTGTTGTGAGATACTATTTAAGAACGAAGCCCAACTTTAAAATCCGTGAAAATCAAGCATTCATTGGTTCAAATTCTGTGTAAATAATTATTCTAGAAAAATATTCTTTAAAACAAGTTTTTATTTCATTTATGACGATAATAAAACTAGTTTAAGAATACTAAATGACTTCAATATCATTTAAAACAAGTTCCAGACGAAGAAATCAAAAACACTCGTACTTTTCTAAAATACCAGTTCCACAATGCATTCATACTTTTTAAAAATATCATTTTATAAACGTAATTCACTGCATCTATTTACATGCTTTCAAAGACAAACAGCTCCAGAATCTTCGAATTCAATATATTTATGTTAGAAAACGAAAAACACGGCATTCCTTCAAGGGTGTTCTGAAGACATAAATCATAAGCAAAAAACAACTAGTTATTTTATGTCAATGAATACGCGTCAATTGGCGGAGAGCAATAACACCGAACGACTAAAACCAGATAAAATAACAAGTTGTAATGTTTCTAATTATTACAGAAGCTCGTAGGAGAGAGATAATTTTTGGTTAAATTCATTAATAAAGGATAGGAGAATTTTATGGCCGCAATAAATTTGAAAACAAACAGCTAATTAGAAAGATAAGAACGCGAAATTGTGGGTAATTCTTGCATCATGGCGATGAACTAATCTTCGAGAATCTAATCAAAATTCAAAAACGGTGACGCGATTATTTTATTAAATAAAGACGGAAATAATTAGAGCGTTTCATTAATTCTTTCAGCATTCAAGATTTAACATTGAAGTTTAGAACATAAGTTATGACACATTCGATCATTGATAGATAAGTATTTTATGGAGTGCTACGACGACTTATTAGTCCAATATAAATAATAAGAGTCTTGGTGCAACGTCACCCGCTACTCTGCAAAAATACTTTTGATCTGATACGTCAACGCATGAAGAATGAGTAGAATGGAGATCTATGAATTTGGAATCAGGAAATTTTCGATGCAGCTAATTCCAATGGAAAAGATTTGTTAAATAGCCAAAGACAGGTAATCATAAACATAACAATATTAGCAGGAATCTGATGACCCAAAGCGCAAGTATAACCTTGTTTCAAACCTACAAACTAATAATACAAGAATATTTAAATTATTAACGAAAACTTTTAAAAAAATTATAACTTACATAAAAAATATTTTGAGGTTCTCTAATTATTAACAAAGATTAAGTGAAGATTGTTTTAATGCGTAAGTAGTGATAAGATAGTTTCTTTCTAAACTTACGCTGTAAATAGCATTTAGAAGCGTTATTTACATCTATGTGAGTAAGTAGATTTCTTAGATAATGTGTGTAACGGAAAGATGTTTTTGAATGTATACAAAATTGTACATAAATGTTTCTTGAGATTTCTTTATTTCATTTCATTTTCGTAAAATCCACAGCAGGTTTGTAGCGGAGCTAGCAAGAGAAAACGGGTCCAGTAAGGTAATTATTCGCATTTTCTATTAAGCAAGCATCCATTGCATTCTTATATATATATATATATATATATATATATATATATCAGTGACCACTAAATTTATTTTACCTTTATTGTACATGTTTAAAAATTTTGTAATCTAGATACCTAGATATATATATATATATATATATATTATATATATATATATATATATATATATATATATATATGTGAATAACTTTTCTGACATGATAAAGAAGTCACGAGAGGTCATGGGAATCCAAATCCTATAAATAAAGCCCACCCAAATAAAAGGTAACGGAAAAAATTGAAATCTCCGAATATTTATTGTTTCACCCTGTATGTAAATATAAGCGTAGTGTTAATACAAAGCCATTAAAATACTACAAAACATAAAACAAGCCGTGTGGGTAAATAATTGATCGTTACTTAGCAAAACGAGTTTCACTTTCAATAACTGAAATCCGTGTGTTTCTTATAATGAAAAGTAATTTTAAGATATCAATAAAAGCGTTTTCAAATACTATCGTTATTACTATACAAATCAATCTGGACAAAGAAAGCAATTAAAAGCTTTGGTTGTTTATGTCATAAATAATTATCGCGTGTGTAAAATCCGCCTAAAAACAATGCAAATCGAATTGCATTTTGAAAACAAACCCTCATTAAACAGATGTGTAAAATATGCATGAGAGCACGTTTTATTTATATTTGTTAATATGTAAACCTTTTGCAGGACACAATGAGGGTACGCGTCTAACTAGTTCAGGACTGAAGACCTGATGATGATGAAATCTTTATGCATACAAAATCTCCTCTAGTTAATTAAAATAGAAGATGCAAATTGAAAATTAATATTCTAAATGGAGATTTAAAATATGATGGAGAATCTTGTAAACTGGGCTTTTGACATCAATTTAAAAATAGAATCAAATTTGATTTTGCAAGTATAACTTTTAGATTTCTTTGTTTGTAACTGATATTTGAGTATTTTGTCATTTGAATTTAAGGAAAAATAAGTTATTAATCCTATTATAAAATTTTTTTGTGAGCGGATAATTACCGGAAACACTTGAAGTCAGAGTTCGCAACATCTTGACCTTTAATCTTCACGAACGCGATAATAGAAGGTAGGTGAATTATCCACGTATTAATTAGGGAAGATTTTGTACCTTTTAACATACATTAGGTAAGGAATATTTTAACAATTAAGTAAATAAGTACTTGTTAGGAATAATTTTAAGTTTGAAAATTATGTTGTAAACTGTTCTATATTCTTTTGTTTGAAAGAAAACTGTTTTTTGAATGTATGTATATGTATATGTATGTATATATGTATGTATATGTGCACCGAATATCCCTTATTCTTGTCCCGCATATTATGGACAGATGAAGCTAGTTTTAGTAGCGATGGAGGAGTAAATTTACATAATATGCATTATTGGTCTGAAACTAATCCTCACTGGATGCTACAAGTTGATCACCAACACAGGTGGAGTGTAAATGTTTGGTACGGCATTATTGAAAACAGAATTTTAGACCCATTTGTTATTAATGGAAATTTGAATGGAGCAACATACTTGCATTTTTTTGTCAACAATCTACCTGAACTTTTGGAGGCTGTTTCACTAGAAACTAGGCAGAACATGTGGTTTCAGCATGACGGTTGCCCAGCACATTATTACGTGGAAGTTAGAAATTATTTAGAAACGACCTTCCCATATCGCTGTATGGGAAGAGGAAGTTTATTTCCTTGGCCGGCTAGATCACCAGATCTTAATGTTTTAGACTTTTATTTATGGGGAAGGCTAAAAGATATGGTTTTCCAAACACGACCTACCACACGCGAGGATATGATTGCTCGAATTCAAAACGCCATAACAAGCATTTCAAGAGCCGAAATTGAAACTGCAGTGTCAAGCACCCATCGAAGATTAGAAAAATGTATTTTTAATGATGGAAGGCACTTTGAACATGTGTTGTAATAATGTTAGTTGTTTATTGTTCATTTTAGTTGTTCTGTTTGTGTGCGTTAAATATGTATTTAGTTTTACCAGTTGACTAAAACTGGTAACCAAAACGGACATTGAAGTTTAGAACATAAGTTATGACACATTCGATCATTGATAGATAAGTATTTTATGGAGTGCTACGACGACTTATTAGTCCAATATAAATAATAAGAGTCTTGGTGCAACGTCACCCGCTACTCTGCAAAAATACTTTTGATCTGATACGTCAACGCATGAAGAATGAGTAGAATGGAGATCTATGAATTTGGAATCAGGAAATTTTCGATGCAGCTAATTCCAATGGAAAAGATTTGTTAAATAGCCAAAGACAGGTAATCATAAACATAACAATATTAGCAGGAATCTGATGACCCAAAGCGCAAGTATAACCTTGTTTCAAACCTACAAACTAATAATACAAGAATATTTAAATTATTAACGAAAACTTTTTAAAAAAAATTATAACTTACATAAAAAATATTTTGAGGTTCTCTAATTATTAACAAAGATTAAGTGAAGATTGTTTTAATGCGTAAGTAGTGATAAGATAGTTTCTTTCTAAACTTACGCTGTAAATAGCATTTAGAAGCGTTATTTACATCTATGTGAGTAAGTAGATTTCTTAGATAATGTGTGTAACGGAAAGATGTTTTTGAATGTATACAAAATTGTACATAAATGTTTCTTGAGATTTCTTTATTTCATTTCATTTTCGTAAAATCCACAGCAGGTTTGTAGCGGAGCTAGCAAGAGAAAACGGGTCCAGTAAGGTAATTATTCGCATTTTCTATTAAGCAAGCATCCATTGCATTCTTATATATATATATATATATATATATATATATATATCAGTGACCACTAAATTTATTTTACCTTTATTGTACATGTTTAAAAATTTTGTAATCTAGATACCTAGATATATATATATATATATATATATATATATATATATATATATATATATATATATATATATGTGAATAACTTTTCTGACATGATAAAGAAGTCACGAGAGGTCATGGGAATCCAAATCCTATAAATAAAGCCCACCCAAATAAAAGGTAACGGAAAAAAATTGAAATCTCCGAATATTTATTGTTTCACCCTGTATGTAAATATAAGCGTAGTGTTAATACAAAGCCATTAAAATACTACAAAACATAAAACAAGCCGTGTGGGTAAATAATTGATCGTTACTTAGCAAAACGAGTTTCACTTTCAATAACTGAAATCCGTGTGTTTCTTATAATGAAAAGTAATTTTAAGATATCAATAAAAAGCGTTTTCAAATACTATCGTTATTACTATACAAATCAATCTGGACAAAGAAAGCAATTAAAAGCTTTGGTTGTTTATGTCATAAATAATTATCGCGTGTGTAAAAAATCCGCCTAAAAACAATGCAAATCGAATTGCATTTTGAAAAACAAACCCTCATTAAACAGATGTGTAAAATATGCATGAGAGCACGTTTTATTTATATTTGTTAATATGTAAACCTTTTTGCAGGACACAATGAGGGTACGCGTCTAACTAGTTCCAGGACTGAAGACCTGATGATGATGAAATCTTTATGCATACAAAATCTCCTCTAGTTAATTAAAATAGAAGATGCAAATTGAAAATTAATATTCTAAATGGAGATTTAAAATATGATGGAGAATCTTGTAAACTGGGCTTTTGACATCAATTTAAAAATAGAATCAAATTTGATTTTGCAAGTATAACTTTTAGATTTCTTTGTTTGTAACTGATATTTGAGTATTTTGTCATTTGAATTTAAGGAAAAATAAGTTATTAATCCTATTATAAAATTTTTTGTGAGCGGATAATTACCGGAAACACTTGAAGTCAGAGTTCGCAACATCTTGACCTTTAATCTTCACGAACGCGATAATAGAAGGTAGGTGAATTATCCACGTATTAATTAGGGAAGATTTTGTACCTTTTAACATACATTAGGTAAGGAATATTTTAACAATTAAGTAAATAAGTACTTGTTAGGAATAATTTTAAGTTTGAAAATTATGTTGTAAACTGTTCTATATTCTTTTGTTTGAAAGAAAACTGTTTTTGAATGTATGTATATGTATATGTATGTATATATGTATGTATATGTGCACCGAATATCCCTTATTCTTGTCCCGCATATTATGGACAGATGAAGCTAGTTTTAGTAGCGATGGAGGAGTAAATTTACATAATATGCATTATTGGTCTGAAACTAATCCTCACTGGATGCTACAAGTTGATCACCAACACAGGTGGAGTGTAAATGTTTGGTACGGCATTATTGAAAACAGAATTTTAGACCCATTTGTTATTAATGGAAATTTGAATGGAGCAACATACTTGCATTTTTTGTCAACAATCTACCTGAACTTTTGGAGGCTGTTTCACTAGAAACTAGGCAGAACATGTGGTTTCAGCATGACGGTTGCCCAGCACATTATTACGTGGAAGTTAGAAATTATTTAGAAACGACCTTCCCATATCGCTGTATGGGAAGAGGAAGTTTATTTCCTTGGCCGGCCAGATCACCAGATCTTACTGTTTTAGACTTTTATTTATGGGGAAGGCTAAAAGATATGGTTTTCCAAACACGACCTACCACACGCGAGGATATGATTGCTCGAATTCAAAACGCCATAACAAGCATTTCAAGAGCCGAAATTGAAACTGCAGTGTCAAGCACCCATCGAAGATTAGAAAAATGTATTTTTAATGATGGAAGGCACTTTGAACATGTGTTGTAATAATGTTAGTTGTTTATTGTTCATTTTAGTTGTTCTGTTTGTGTGCGTTAAATATGTATTTAGTTTTACCAGTTGACTAAAACTGGTAACCAAAAACGGACTTTTTTTTAGGGTCACAACATTAGTCATTGAAAATACAACATTTTCATAGACAATTATGCTAAAGTAATTCCATCCGCATTTTCCTCAGATTTATTATTATTATTATTAATGTTTAATCGACTACAAGGAAAGACAACGTTGTTTGTAATTGTTTTTGAAACTCTGTTAGCGTAATAATGTATGTAAGCAAAAATCACAATTCTTTATTTCCTTTTCTTTAAAATGAAGAATAACTAAATAATTCAAAACGCTATTTAATACAAAATTCAAGGAAGTACATATTTTTTTAATATGAATACGCTTTTTGCAATAACTTAAGTACCATTAAAGATATCGAGGTGCGATTTTCACTCAAATCTTTTTTTTACCCTTCATTCAATTCCCCTTTGATGAATATGTCTTTCCATTTAATTTTTTTAAGTAAATGAACAAAAACTGGCATGATTGGAAAAAGCGCAATCTAACATATTTAGAAAACATTAGAAAAATCAATTTAGTCGTTTTTCTTGATCCCTGAGAAATTCTCTTTCAAACGATTCTAAGATTATTAAATTCCAACATGGGCATTGTGAGATAACCCTATTTACATGTAAACCAATTCACCAGGTCCTGCAGCTGTCCTTGTGCGACCTACAGAAAAAAGTTTCAAATAAAAGTTGTGAATAATAAAGATAACTGCCTATTCGCGTTTTGAGCATAATACCTTGTGCTTAAATTTTGGGAGAAAAATTGAATTTTGTTGTTGACCTTAGTAAATACTCCCCCTTGCGGTAGAAAATGAAACTTAAAAATAATTTCCAGCAATTTCTCTTGACCACTTTGCTTAATAAATTTTTTTCCGCAAAGCTCTAGGCCTTATACTTTATGATATACAGCCGCGCGATACGCTTAATGGAACACCCGGTATATATATAAAATATGGCAAGGGCAAGAAACCATTATACATATGCCGTTTTTATGAAATCTGCAATTAGGTAAAAGCTTCGAAAAAATCTTGGTCGCACTTTTAGAAATTTTGTATTTTGCTGTTATACTTATTTAAGACCTAATAGTCAAACTTCCAAAAATATTCAATTTGCTCCTAGGTTTGGAGAAATAAAATTTGAAAATGACGCGTGCTTAGCCATAGGCCTAAAATGGGGTAGCAAGCGTCTCCATGTCCTAAAAATACTTGAAAGTTAAGAAAAAAATATTGCCAAACATCCGAAATTAGCGGGGTGCAGGTAAACTTCAAAAGCAATGCTGATATTACCGGTTAGCCACAGTCTGTCAAAATGGAAAATCTAATCTAGAATTTCAAAGAAAAATGACATCGTTCGCAAATAGCTATAGATAAAAGTTCTCATGTTCAAGACTATAACAAATTAACCACACTAATTTATTTATTATTTAGTTACAAGGGAAAGTTTAATTTATTCTGTAGCAATCCCACACGAAAGCTGGTAATTTAATCATAAAACAAAACGATAACAGAACCTCAAAAAACGTTTACCTTCCACTCCAACCGCTATTTGGCATATCCAATACAACACCCCAGAATACTCCATGAAACAAACCCTTTTGGTAAATCTGTAAATCATACATATTTCATTTCGTTTATGTATTTTTCATCGATCAACCTTAGCAGTCAGACTTTTGTTTTTAAAATTCAACTAATTCTATAAATTTCATCAAATTTTTCGTGTAATATTTGATCATATTTAAAAAAACATTCCAGCTCTGTTTGAAATTCACCTTATCGTTAGATGGTCTTTGAACGTTAATGAGTCGTCTTTCCTTTCTAAATGAATCATGATTATGCGGTAAAGTTCTCAAACCCCATCCCATATTACATATCTCACATAATTCACATATTGCAAAATTTCTTGTTCCTGCCAGCTTCTTAATCAATCTCTTTCGTTTTTAGTCCTCTTCTGGGTTCTGAAGTTTTTAATTTAATTTTTTTTAATAGTTTTAAAAATGTTTCTTTTAAAATTGCGTCTTAGTCTACTAAGAAACAGTACCGCATTCATTTCTGTGTCCATCGTAAATGAATTCTTGTCAATTCTGAATATTTTCCACATATTTCTTCCATCTTTTCTGCGTGTCTTTCTGCTGAGTAGGAAATCTTTCGCCTGTTTTTAATTCTGTTCTTCAAAATTTTTCCTTTTTCTTTCTCAAGTTCGCCGGCTTCACTTTCATATACATACAAATAACAAGTTCACTCTATAACTCTACAGATGCTCTGAATATTCTTTCCCCATTTTCACGGCTTTGTACATTTCTATTTTTAATTCGTTATTTCCACCCATTTCAGCCGCTTTTCCAATGTCACTGCTCTCCGCTTTACCAGGCATCTCCGTTGTTGCCCACTTTTTTCATTTTTTTCGCTTTTTCATGTATCCTATGGATTTGTTCAACCCTTTTGGAGTATAGTTGTCAATCGGTTCCCATATATTGATTAGGTTTCCTGATTTTAAATCATGAGGCAAGTTCTTCATAAGTGATTGCTTTACTCTTTACTATACACTCGTAGTTTCTACTAGCTTCTCTAAATACAATTTCTGAACCTGAGCTATTTTTTAAATTTTATTCAATGCTATATTTATGCTAGCAAACACCAAGTTATGGTCAAGAACTATCTTTTCCTGGTCATGATTTGTATTGCCCAAAAATCAAAAGTATTACATAAAACCTTACTAATTAAAGCTATTAATGGCTTGCGTCTCAAAAATGAACATTTGAGACGACAAAAAACAAAGTTGTATATTTATTTTACCCAATGGCAAAACTATAGAAATTCGAAGAATGATACACACAGGTTTCGTTTTTCACAGACAGAATACTCGTCAAGAGTTTCATAAGAAAAAAGAGTGCCATTGTTAGTAAATTTGCAGTCGATACACAAAATTTGAAGAACAATTCGAAAAATCATAATTCTAAATGGTATGCAATGAGAGACCTCTAAACATGTTTTAATTAATTTCCAGGTTTATTTAAAAATTGTTATTAAATCTGCAAGTAGGTATAGTTGGTCTAATTGTTCACACAATATTTTAGTAAATTAATACGTCTTTAAAGCGTGTAATTGGGTATGATTTGAAAAGTTTCCTTGTTGCCGCTCCTACCGGCACTTTCAAAAACAATCAAATTTTTGTCTAACTCTAGGTTAGTAACGTTAGAAGATAGCACTAGTTAGCCATTTATCTAAATAAGGGTATTGCCTACTAACACATTTAGAAAAATTTTCTACGCTCTAAAAATATGTAAAATCTAAACAAAGCATCTAAACATTTGCCATTAGCGTCAAGCAAGAATATTTAAACAAATGTTTGCTTATAATAGAAAAGACCTTCCCATTAACCATAATCTACTGAAATTGAATATACATATAAGCACTTTAAGGCGAAACAATAATAGGTTCGCAAATAGGTTTAGATAAAAGTTCTAATGATCAAGGTAAAATACAAATTAACCACAACACTAATTTGATTGTTTATTTTGCGATAATCAAATTCAATTTATTTTGCGGCCGTCCCAGATGAACTCTGGTACTTTAATCATGAAATAAAACAACCGCAATGAGCTAATAGAACTAAATCATCAAGACTTTACCCAGATCAACCACAAAAGGTTATTAATTTTTATTTCTTCACGCTAATACATTCACATCCTAATTAAAAAAAAAACTAGTCTAGAAGAAGATATCTTTTGCTCCTACTAATGTTGTGTCTGTTTCGTCTTTCACTGGTTAATTTCCATCACCAGCTTCTATGTAGAAGTTCATAGATTTTTTGATCGGCTATGTGGATGCTTCCATGATTTAGTGTCATTATAATAACTTTGCACTTTGCACCTTTTGCTATTGGATTTTATGTAATTAATGTAAATTATTTTCTGATATAGATTTTGTCTTGTATAAAGTTCAACGTCAGTGGTAAAATTAATTGGATTTTATTAATGCTTTACTCTCAATAATTAATCGAGCAAACCTTTTGTTGACTTTATATAACACAGCGTTAAGCCACTAATCAAACTATTTTCCATATCTTAATCATACGAGAAAATCCAGTCTGAACGCTTTTAAGTCTTTCTCGTACTTTTATATGAATCATCATCAACATTAGGTATTCAGTCCTGGAACCGGTTAGACGCGTACCCTCATTGTTTCCTATTCTGAACTAACCTACACATTTCCCTGAAGTTTGCACGGTCTGCATCTAGCACTATCTAATCTAGGTCTACATCTACCCCCTTTTTTCGATCTCTGCTTGTAATATATCCCATAATATTCCCCAAAAATGGTTTGAACGTATTCTGCCCTTCTATTTCTCCCATTTTTTCCACAGATATCTTTATTCCCCTACTATTTCTATAACCTGTTTGTTATTAACTTTGTCTGTCCATGCTATCATCCTCATACATCTGAAGCACAACACTCCAAAAGGCTGCTACCGTCTTTCAGTCTGCTATTCCTACTGCCCATATTTCATAGGCCTACTGTGCTGTGCTCGACATATATGCTTTCAACAATTTTCTTCTTGTTTCTATGTTTGTTGTGTTTGATCATAGGCGCTGTTCTTTCTTGTTAGAGTCAGTTCAGTCCCCTTCTACTGTTTTACAATTATATACCCTATTTTTCCGACATTCAGTGGTTCTGAAGGGGGATAAGCAGCATGTAGCTGCCAAGTTCCCACAGCACATGAACATTTGCTAATTTAATATTTTTTCCAATATATCTTTTCGCACAGTCAACATTAGTTGCAGATATTTCACAACCAACACCTCCAACACCTGTAGTTGTTTATAACAAACATCAGTTTTACCTGCGCTTATTTTATCGTCATTAGGTTTTCCGTCTCAAAACTGATTGAATACATACCTCCACTTATTTATTTTCTGAGTTAGCCAACACAGTTCCCTGAAATTCCCACACAGCCTGTATGCAGCTCATTTCCCCTTCTATTGTTTTCTAATTATATGCCCTATTTCACCGAGATTCAGTGGTATACGAAGGGGGTTAAACAGCATGTGGCTGCCAAGGATACCCCAACACTTAAGACATTTGTCGAATTAATAGTTTTTCAATAAATCCTTTCACACAATTAACATTATTCAGGGATATTGCACAACCAATACCTGTAGTTGCTTATAATAATTATAAAATCATCATGTTTAAGTACAGTTATTTTTTTGTCATTAGTTTATCCATCTTGGGACTGGTTGAATGCGTACCTCCATTGATTTCTATTCTGAGCTAGCCTACACATTTCCCTGAAATTCATACAGCCTACATCTTTCACTATCTGTGTGCAGTAGTCTAACCTAGGTCTACCTCTACTTCTCTTTTTTCCTATCTTTGCTTCTAATATATTCCGCACTATTGCCTTATGCCGTAGTATGTGACCTATCATCCTATCTCTCCTATTTTTTTTTAAGTTTTCAACATATTTCTTTCTTCCCCTACCATTTTTAGTACTTCTTTGTTCTTAACTTCGTCTGTCCATGATATCTTCATCCTACGTCTGTAGCACCACATTTCAAAGGCCTTCTTCTTGCCTGCTCTCCTTCTGTCCAGGCTTCATAGACGTACACTGCAGTGCTCCACACATATGTTTTAAGCAATCTTTTCCTCGTTTCTATGTTTGTTGTCTTTAAACACAGTAGTTGCTTTTTCTTGTTAAATGTAGCACGACCTTGTGCTAATTTTTGTTTTATATCTTTTGCGCTTTTCCCATCTTGCGTTATTTGGCTTCCTAGGTAGCAGAAATCCTTAACCTCTTGTAAGTTTTTGTTACCTATTAGTACCTATTAGTATTCTTGTTTTTGATTTATTTTCTCCTTCTTTGCATACTAGTACTTTAATTTTATTTTTGTTAATTTTCATACCGTATCTCTCTGTTAGAACCGTTTCCATTTCATTAAGAGCAGCTTCTAACTTTTCCTTGCTAGATGCTAAAACTGCTATATCATCTGCAAATCTAAGTATATCAATTTTTTGTCCCTGCATAGTACGAGGGTTAGGTGAAAAGTTCTCGGCCTACAATGAAAGTATTCCTTCCCGGAAGTGAGAGTCTGAAAGACTGCGAAAATATTCGTCTACGGCCCTCTCAACTTCTTCATTGGACAAGAAGCGCTTGCCAAAAACAAATTTCTCCAAGTTTGGGAACAGATACAAGTCCGAGGGCGCCAAATCAGGGAAATAAGGGGGATGACCGAGCAAGTCGTACCCCAAATCCGTCAATTTTCCCATCGCCAACACACCTTTGTGTGCAGATGCGTTGTCTTGGTGAAAGATGATCTTTTTCTTCTTCAAGCCAGGCCTCTTCTCGCGAATTTTGGCATCCAGCTGATCAAGAAGAGTGGAGTAATACTGGCTTGTAATTGTTCTGCCTTTTTCAAGGTAATCTATTAACAGGATCCCTTTCGCATCCCAAAACCCGCTGGCTATCACCTTTCCCGCAGATGCGATCAACTTCGCTTTTTTGGCGCTGAACAACCGGCACCATCCACTGCTTCGACTGCTATTTCATTTCTGGCGTATAATGGTGGACCGGGCCAAACATTGTTGCGAAACTCGTTTTCGCATTTGCTTTGGATCGGCATTCAGCAAATGCAGCAACCATCTTGCGCGGAGCTTTCACATCCCTAACTCTTTGTGTAAGATGTTTCGCACCCATTCATCCGATATCCCTACAGCCTCAGCTATCTCCTTCACTTTCACTTGCCTATCGTCGAACACGATCGTTTCCGTTTTGGTTGCGGTTTTTGGTTGTCCTTCACGTGGCTCATCTTCCAGAGACGTGCGACCACGTTTAAATTCAGCTACTCACTTTTTAACGATTGACAGGGAACGGGCAGAGTCTCCGTAAACTTTTGTCAACTTCGGATGAATTTCCCGAGGAGTTAATCCATCCAAAACAAAGAATTTTATGACCGCAAGATATTCAAGTTCATCCATCTTAAGGAAACACGCATAAGACGCTTGCTTGAAAAAATTCGTGTAAACAAATTACTTGTGATAGCAAGTTGAAACTTGTCATACGAACTAATGATATGCGCACGCAGGCGGGAAGCACAAATTTTTGCTGATTGGAACGTCATCTCCGTGTCAGGCCGAGAACTTTTCAACACCCTCGTAATTCTAAATGTCTTCCTGCAATTGACAGTATTCATTGCCCCTTCAATGTACAAGTTTAAAATTACTGGGGATGGGGCACATCCCTGTCTCACCCCTTTTCTAATGTATACCTCTCTACGTTCCTGCTCTAATTCTATTACCGCTATTTGTTCTTTGTATAAGCTATGTATTAATCGTCGACCCCTATAACTCATTCTAATCTTTTTGAGTATTTCGAACATTTATTTCCATTTTACATTGTCGAATGCTTTTTCCATATCTACAAACTCTATATACACGTTTTCCCCTTTTTCTATTGTTTTCTCCATTATCATCTCAGAGTTAAAATAGCTTCCCGTGTTCGTTTCGCCTGCCCCAAATTGATCTTCTCCTAGTATTTCTTCAGCTCGTTTTTTCCATTCGTCTTTGTACAATTCTAGTTCATATTTTTGACACGTGTGCTGTCAACCTTATTGTTCGAAAATGTTCACATCTATCCGCGCCTTTCTTTTTTTGGTATAGTTACTATGTGTTACGTTTGAAATCTTTAGGTATCTCGTCTGTCTCATACATATAGCGTACAAGTTGGAAGAGGCGTTCTGTTACTGCTTGTCCAGCGGCTTTAAGAGTTTCTGCTTGCACCTTATCTGTACGGCGCCTTACAATTTTTCAGACCTTTTAATGCTAATCCAAACTCATCTCTAAGTATAGGATATCCCAAGTCATCATTTTCAATGTCTGATTCCTGTTCTAATGCTGTTAGTTCCTCTCCATATAAATTCCCTATATATTCTTGCCATATACCCACTTTCTCTACATTTTCTATAATGACGTTTCCTCCCGCGTCCTTTATATTTTTGCTATACGGTTTTAAATCCCTAAAATTTATTCGAATTAGTTTGTATGCTTCATCTGTCTTTCCTATTTCCATCTTAGTTTGTACCTCTTTGCACTTTTCACCTATCCATTGTTCTTTGGATTTCCTTCATTTGCGAAAAATTTCTCATTTTATGGCTTTGTATTTCTGTTTTCCTGTTTCGTGTGGTTTATTTTTGTATTTTCGTCTTTCTTTTATAAAATTCAGGATATCCTTTGTTATCCATGATTTCTTATTTTCTTTTTGTGTATACACCAGAATATCTCTGGCCGCCATGTCTAAGCGGGATTTAATGTTATTCCATTCTGTTTCTACTTCCTTAGTATCACATATTTTCCCGATATCTTTCAGCAATTCATTTGACTTTTTTTCGATTCGTTCTTGAATATCTTTATCTTTTAATTTCTCAAAGCCAAAGTGCTTTTTTCCGTTTCTTTTTTTCAAACTTTTAAATTTAAGTGCGGCCTTCATAATTACGATGTTGTGGTCAGTGCCTATATCTGTATCTGGGTAGTTTTACAGTCTTTTACTTGATTCCTAAACCGTTGTCTAAAAGACATGTAATCTATTTGATATCTTCCTATACCTCCTGGCATCTTCTACGTATATCGTCTTCTAGCACGATGTTGAAATAATGCGTTTGTGATGATTAAATTGTTCTTGTCGTATAATTCTACCAGCCTATTTCCCCTGTCGTTTCTCGTGCCTAAACCAAATAAACCTACTAGCGCTCCTTCCCTACCCTCACCTACCACTGCATTAAAATCCCCCGTAATTATTAAATTTTCATATCCCTCTACGTATCTTAGTATGTCTTCGATATCTTTGTAGATCGCTTCTACCTCTTCGTCACTGTAGCTAGAGGTGGGCATGTATACTTGTATTATCACCAAATGTTTGATGACTCTTTATACAAAATATCTAAGTACATGTAAGTTTCAAATATTCAAAATAAAACTTATGCTATCAATTGAAAATTTAATTCTAATCTGGTATTCTTCCGATTGATTCCCCCGTGAGTTTCTTGTTTCAAACCAGTTGTTAGTTTAGTGGTTGTTGGTCCGTGGCTCTGCGTGCACCCCAATGCTTCGAACTGTTCTTCTGCAGCTTAACGAGTGGCTTCGAATGAACGTGTTGCTTAGAGCTTCACTTGTAATCTCAACGTCTTAATTTAGAGTTTTCCCATTTATTGTATTTAGTATTGAAGTATTGTTTTGAGTTTTACTTCCGTACTTATTTGGAGCCCTAAATAATGAATTGTAAAGATTTCGTTTATAATTAATTTTAGACTTACGTTTGAAGCCAACGGCAGATCTTTATCCACTCGTATGTTTAAACGCGCACTTATACTGTTTTCTTCACTTGAAATTTTAATTAATGTGACTTTCACGTATAATTTTTAATTTAACTTCACTAAGTTGAAATCTACGTAATACTTTTGATACAACTGGTACAGTTCGTTCTTCGGTTATGGAATGAACGTTTGTTATCAGTTTTGATGCATTTTATAGAAAAGTCGTCTCACGTGCTGTTATTAGTTGATCGCCCGCTATCTTCTTATTCGGTCATGGCAGAGGCGTTGCATTGCGCTATCATGCAGCCGGTTAGGTTTTACTTCAAGTTGTTTACTTTCTGTATTGCTCAGACACTCCAAAAATTACGTATACAATGAGTCTTATAATTATGGATTTCGTTAGCCAATGGTACGATGTACCTTTTAACATCACGTAGTTGTAATTTTGTACAGGGACTTTTAAGCATTAACCTTTAATTCTGCACGTATATCCAAAATAATAATTTCCATACTTTGTTTACCTATGTTGGGTTTCTTTTAAATGTGGCGATTCACATTTCAAACATCACGTAGGCTTTGGCCTTTGACCTTATTGCGTTATGAAATATGCTCGTTTTCAAAAGTTTGTTTTATGCGTTTTATTGCCTTTCACTCCTTACACGATGCATCGAGTTTTAAAGAGATTCGTTTCACTTTTAAATATGCCTAATTTGTATTATATTAAGAGTTTATGAATGCTTTAAATGTTTCTAAAATGAATTGGGTTGCGCCCAGAATTATTTATTCTACTAAATGTGGATCAGTTATTACAGAATGAGCTTCCCTTTATATTATACACGGTGATTTGCATTTGTTTTGATGCTTGAGTATGTTTTAAATGTTTGGAAATGTATTGAATAACTTCCAAAGTTCGACGATAGGTAGCAAACGGGTAAAACGGAATGGAAATCCCGTTCTTCTGACTTAACGCCTTTCAATTTTTTCATGTGGAGCAATTTCAAAAATAATGCATACAGAATTGGTACTGGAAATTTAGATGTCGGAAGCACGTATAAAAAACTTGTTGCTTTAAATGGCAGATAGTGTCTACAAAATCCTAAACAAGTACTTCAAGATTAATGTCAAAAAGCAGACGGTCAAAATTATAAATATTTACTCTACTCTGTAAATGATTGCTTTTTGTTAAAAGAAGAAACGAATTATAAAGACTCCGTTTTTGGGAATTTGAATAGGAATTCAAAAACATAGGATTTTTCATTTAATATAATAAAATTGAAGTCCATTCCCAGTATAACCGATATCGCCCCAGTAAAACATATATTTTTGGAATCCTTGAAGCCTTTTATATGAAGATATCTAATTTTATCTAAAAAAAATAATCCTTGTAACGATACTTAGATGGTTTCACAATTTTTCTTAACGACGTGAATTATTTTTAATATACAATATGTTTGTAGTTTTGTTTTCCTTATGACAGTTTGTATGGAATTCAAAAGATAACCTAATCGCGTGCATAAGACTTTCTTTAACATGCTGGATGGAAACAATCCATTTTAGCTTGTGACAAAGTAAATCACATTTTTTTTCTATTTATCCGCTTTAATTAGTGTAATGTAATTTCCTAACGGTGTAAAAATAGATTGTGATACCGAAAGACAAAAGGTCAAATGATTGTAAGATATTTTTATGGCAATCTTAAAATACAAACATTTCTGATGACGAAATCAACATCAATACACAAAATGACAGTATCTATGGACATCTTTTTTTTTTGTTATCGTTTATAGTAATAGTTCATAAGTTCATCATAGACTTTGGCAAAAAATTGTCAACATGTAACGCTGTTGCGGTATCTACGTAAGCATTAGGTAATAAGGCAGAATTTGTTAATTTTAGTTAGTTAAATGAGCTTTATCACGAAAATACCTAAAAAATTTATATAAGTTTTGGTAGTTCACATTATAATATTACAGTATGACACAAATAAACAGAAAAGTATCTAACGTATAGTAAATACGACCGGTAATAAGGATCGGAACTTAATACTCTTCATTTTAAATTAGAAACTTACAGGCAGATTTCGGTAAATAACAATCACCTAAGAGCTTATTTGTACATATTCTCACGAATTCAAAGAAACCGCCACCATGATAAATTACCCGAAAAATCATAAACTCAAATTTGCCGCCATAAAAGAAATGTGTTGCAGACGTAAACAAACACGCCGTTTGCAAAAGTTTAAGAACAAGATGGCTGTGAACATAAACAGAAAGGCACTGAGTTCCACAAAAAGACGGCTTTAGAAGCATAATTCCTATGAACGAGAAAAATAAGGTAATTCCCATTGTAACTTCTGAATACCGACAGGAAATAATAGAAGGGGGCGTTCAAGCTTTTTATCTTCAGTCACTCAAGACCAAACAGCGGAAAAGAGCTATTGAATATTTGGTTGAATAAAACATTTTATTTATTTATTTACGTTGGTGCACGCTTAGTTAAAGCGTATTGTAAACCGGAAATACTTACATGGAAAAGCACCACACGTATCTGCATAATTTATATGTATCAGTTAATTTTGTTGTAGACCTATAGTTGACAAATCTACGATGTTCTTTTTCTTTTAGATACACGCATATTTGGCCAATTAAAGATAGAGCTTAATTTTTGTTTTGTTGTATTGTTATATACTGTGATATTCATGATTGATAATATAGGTTAGGTAAACAAAACTTAAAATTTTCTTATTATTTTTGATTAATTTAAAATTAGTAGAAGGTGATAAAAACCAGTAGTACACAAGGTTTCATCAACCTATGTTGCAGTAAGAATCGTTAAAATCGTCTCTTGGAACACCCATTTTCTAGGGAGACTAAAATCAAGAGGGTTAGCGCCTATAGGCTTTATTAGACAGAGAGTTCAAAGACCTTTCCAGGTAGCGCTAAGAGTATGTAGTGAAAGAGTTAAAATTTTAATATCTCTAAAAAGATTTGCATTTGCCTTTATAGAAAGAAATTCTAAAAAAAACATTAAATCCATCAATAATACTACCATACCATTGTTGTAGTTCCCAGTATTGATATGCATGACATTCTAAATCCTATTTCTAGTAAAGTCATTGATAATAATATAAATAAAACATAGTTCAATACAAGATTTTCCTTTACAGCATTCAATTATCTATTAAAAATATTTTACGTTACGCACACCTATTTTCAAATTTTTCGAAATATTCAAACTTCATTTCGCAGTAATATTATACTTAAACTTAAAATAAACGAAGTTCCGCCGCTATTCCATAGTCGAACAAAATAATAATTCACAACCTACATTTAAAATTCGCGTGTAGATAATAATACATCATATAAACAAAAAGTCCATATTTTACTCACGGTTTAGTTGTAGAAATTTAAGGAAGTACAGCAAAACTAATCTTTCTTTCATTAATTTTTCCTTTTCTAGCTAATAGTGGCGCTCTTAACACAACGAAAATCCACTTATTTCAGTTACAACTTCAGACAGTCCTTCTATCCCGGCACACACGAGCATCGAGTCCCCGCGCACGGACTATATTCTTGCCAAAACTTGCAAGTGAGTAATACAAAAACTCGTGCACCGTTTAATATTCACCTTCGGCGAAATCTAAGAACATCTAAAAGCTGTGTTCCGTTTACTAACTTTTAACTTATCTACATTCCAACCCAAGCGCTTGTCAAAATACACAAATCGCGAGGAATCGTTTCTGCACTGCAAAGGTTCCAACAAAAGCAACGCGACCCTATAGCCTTACTACATGCTTGTATTACTACATTTCGACATTTTAAAATAACTTTCTGAACTTAACTTCCCGCTTGTGGCGCTTAGTTATATATCATTTTTAGCTTCTACAAATTTCGTTCTCACAATGTAAGATATTTTATCTACGCTGAATAACAGGTTATTGTCACGTTAAATTAAAAAAAATCACGTAATTTGTATTGTTGTTGCAATTGATCTTGAACGTCTAGCCATATCTTAGATATGGTTTTGCATTCTAGCTGTTTCTGCGTTTCTCACACATTAATTTATTTCATCAATGTATACTCTGTGGCTTTGTTTATTGCTTGACGCCCTGCGTTTTATTTTAACCGTAATTTTCAGTCACATATTTAGCATTCCAGTACGACGCATTAATTACACCGTATTTTACGGAATCTTTTATTTCAGCGGTTTTTATTGTTGCGACGTTTATCTACTTAATGCTATTGCGTTATCTTTGTGACAATTTATTTTAAAAAAATTTATTTTTATTGCTTTGACTATACTAACTGCATCAGTTGAAAGAATATTTTCTATAAACAAAAGAACTAAAATATGATGCTTAATTAACGTTCATTGTTCATAAAATCTTAATATACAGGATGCGTTCATGTATGGTGTATACGTAAAGTACAGCAAACATGTTACAAGCTGTTTAGGAATCAAGTAAAAGACTGTAGAAGTAACCAGGAAACAAATATAGATACTGACAACAACCTGGAAATAATGAAAGCCCCACTTAAATTTAAAAATTTGAAAAAAGGAACGAAAAAAGGTACGTCGACTTTGAGAAGCTGAAAGATAAAAATACTCGGAAAAGGTATGAGAAAAATTCAAACGATTTGATAAAAGGCATCGGGAAAATTTCTGATACTAAAGAAGTAGAAGCAGAATGGAACAATATTAAAACCAGCTTTGACATGGCACTCAGAGATATTCTGGGGTATAAACAACAATAAAATAAGTAACTAAGGGTAACAAAAGATACTCTGACTTTAATAGAAGAACGGCGAAAATACAAAAACAGACCAGAAGAAACAGGAAAACAAAAATTATTCGCCATGCAAAAAAAGCTAAAGAAGAATGGATTGATAAAAAGTGCAATGAGTTACAAACTAAGACGGAAATAGGGAAGATAGACGCAACGTACGAACTAATTACAATACATTTTAGGGTTATAAAGTCGCATAACAAAAATATAAGGAGCGCAGGAGAAGACATCATTATAGATAAAGTGGAAAAAGTCGATAGATGGCAAGAATATATAAGTAATTTATATGTAGGACAGGACTTGCAAGAAACAGGAGACAGACATTGAAAAGGTCGACTTGGTATATTCTATACTTACAGACGAGTTTCAACTAGCATTAAGGAGCATGAAAAATAGTAAGGCGCCAGTTAGAGATAATGTACCAACAGAAATTCTAAAAGTCACCAGACAACCAGTAACAGAACATCTCTTCCAACTTGGCAGCTATATAATTATACCAGACATGCGAGATACCCAAAAATTTAAAACATATAACCATCAGGGACGTAGATCGGTAGACATTAGGAAATTGGCAACACAGAGATGTGCAATATCCCTGTTAATTTTTAACTTGTATAACACGAAGAGGCAATGAATACTACCAAATGCAGAAAGACAACCGATTAATTTTCTCAGATTCGCAGACGATATGGCGGTGTTAGTATCTAGCAAAAATTTTTTAGAAGCAGCTCTTAATGAAGTGGAAACAGTACTAACAGACAGATACGGCATGCAAATCAACAAAAACAAGAATACAAATAGGAAACCAAAATTTACAAGAGGTTAAGAATTTTTGCTACCTAGGAAGTCAAATAACACACGACGGGAAGTACTGTAACGCATTCGTGCTACTTTAGGTATAAACCGGATAAGAAAAAAAAATTAATTTTGGATAGGGATTGAATAAATATAGACGTACCCTGTACATTTAAATTTCGCGAATACTTAATGTTAATTAAGCATGACATTTCAAATTTTTTTCTATAAAAGTAATTCAGATAACAAACTTAAGCTCAAAACCTATAACCTTATTTGCTTTAAATGCATTGTTAACCTAATAATCTGGACCGTGACTTCTTTTAAAACCGCAAAGGGAACTGATGTAAATGTTACAAAACGCTACGTATGCGCTTCTCATGCAAAGATAATTTACAGTAAACAGTTGTCCTCCGTCCCGACTATCAAGGACATTCAAATGATACGATATTGCAACAACAATAGGGATCACAGACAAAGTACGCGACTGGAACGTAATTATGGTACAATAACATTGTACTTAAGCACAAATTAAATATGTTGCATTGTGAGAACGAAACTTTAACCGCGGTTAGCATGCATTACAAAAAGAGGGAAATGTTATATAAGACTAAGCCTGAAAAACGAAAAAAAGTCTAAGTGAAGTGAATATAAATTTCCCCACAAGGGAAAAATGCCGCGCGCGATTAATTTTTTTATAACTACGCGTGCAGATGCAGAGTATGTTTCAATCATGTGTTCGTAAATTTAACGTCTGACAACCGGAGAAAGGCGTTAGGAACTTGCGAGTTCATCCCACAAATAATTTTAATTTTGTTTTTGTATTAAAGGAGCTGCTGTTAGCAGGAAGACAATGAGAGAGTATTTCTGGAAATCCTTAAAGTTATACAAATACAATGGAAAATAAACTGTGAATAAATAAACCTCTTTTTAAATGATGTGGTAATTTGTTTATGTCAAATTGAGATGCGAATTATAGATAGTACCTGTTCAATCATAGGAAGTTGGTATAATGTTAAAACAATTGTTTTGTTGGATTATTTGAATAGTGATGGACTATAGTGCTTAGAACTAGAGCTTGTTTAGCTTTAAGTATATCAGTGTAGGAAATTAAAACATGTGGTGTAGTGCCAGTAAAGAATTGAACAATACCAAATTGGTATTTTTAAGGGACTATGGAATGCGGATATAAAAACCTGCATTGGCCCATGTTTTTGTTTATTGTCAAGTTGACATTTCCAGAAGCAGGATTCAGAAAGTAACTATCAATATTCGTAAAACTAGAAAAATTGGTTTGATAAACCTAGTATTAATTTTTCTTTTCAGATTTTCTTTTTTTTTTACTAATATCTGGCCAGTTTGATGTTAGGAAATTAAGATGTTTTTGGAAAGTATTTGTATTCTTGTGGTAAAAAATAGATAAGTTTGTGAAAGGAATACCCAACCAACCCAGTGATGAAGTCGTATTTAGGAGAGGCCCTTTATTTAAAAAATTTCTTTGACATGACAAAATTTAATGAGTGTTTTTAAAGTATTGCAGAAACAGGACAACTATTATGTGACGAGATTTAGAAAACGAAAAACAAAGGACTCCTATTCGGAATAACCGTCTTTTGTGTAGGGAAAATATTAAAAGGGACAGCTGAGATAAGAAGGTTTGGCGCCCTGTAATTATGACAACCTGTAAAGCTTTTCAAGGTAGTTGGTTATTGTAATGTAGCTTTTGTATTTCAACTATTTAATGTTTATTTTCTTCACAGTAACCCACTCTCGTTCACAATAATTAGCCGATACACCCTTAAAATTCTTACGGAGTCCCAGCTCCATCAGGGCAAATCTAAATTTATAACGCAACAGTGCAAAAGATATAAAGCAAAGATTAGCATACCATCATACTGCATTTAAGAAGAGAAAGCAGCTATTAGGTTCGAAAACAACAAACAAGGAAACAAGGAAAAGACTGCTGAAAGCATATGTGTGGAGCACAGCACTGTACTGTGTGAACCATGAACAGAGGCGAAGGGGAGGAAGAAAATCCTTTGAAATGTGTTACTACAGACGTATGACGAAGATATCATAGACAGACAAAGTTAAGAACAAAGAAGTACTAGAAATGATAGAGAAAGAAAGGAACAAGTGAAAAACTGTAAAAATAGGAGAGAAGTGTTACTAGGACACGTTCTAAGGCACGAGGGAATAGTGCGGGATATATTAGAAGCAGAGAAAGAAAAAAAAGAGGTATAGGTAGACCTAGATTAGACTATTGCACACATAGTGAAAATTGTGGGCTCTGGGAATTTCAGGAAAACGTGAATGTTAGCTCAGTATAGAAAAAAAACTAATTGAAGGACTACAAACCTAATGATGATAGTATTAATGCGTTTCTATGTAATCTTCGTAGAACCCTTTTTCGCAACATTTTTGCCGAAATTTTTTTCATTCGGTAATGTTTGAATTTCAAATTCACTAAACTTTTTTTTTGCAATTAGTCAGAATTACGGTAAACCTGGAAAAAATATGAAACGATGAGGCAATAATCGTAAAAGAATAATTATGCCAGTAAAATTATTCCCGGAATGTTGCTAGTATCACAAAGCTATGATAAAGTAGTCTAGCCACTTCTGTAGTTACATCACTACTTTATCTTGTTTTAACCCAACTCCAAACACGATGTTTTTAAAATACTTCCTCACAAAGAATCATTGCAAAAATAAGAACTCGTTTTAGAAACTATATGTCTGCTTTTCTTGCTTTTAACGATAAGCGAAGAACACTTGCTGTTTCGAAAATATGAATTCTACGAGAGTTATCAGTCATAAATCCAGTCACAATTTGAAAATAAGTATTCGAAGAATTTTATGACTTTAAGTACACCTCATCTTATTTCAAACGCCAACCGCAACAGATTTGGTGTATTGAGATACATGCTGAGGCAAAGTAACTTCCCTATTTTTAATAGGATATTGCGAATGGAAAAAGTTTTCAGAGGGATAATAGTTTCAGATGCTAGACAGGTGTACGTTTGAAGCCTCCTAAATTGTGAAATAACAAAATTTGAAATACATGCTGTTACATTTACCGCGTTGCAATTTACGCGCTATTATTATACTTTAGGCGTGGCTCTAAAGCCATTGTTATAACATATACAGACCACGTTCTTATCGGATGATGCAATCGCTGTTTAACTCAATTTACATGTACATTCTAGATAAAATTCAAAATAATTACGTGATGTGTATCTCTCGGAACTTCATCTCAGGGTCTAGCACGTGGTTAGGGTTGGGATTGCGCCGTGTTGAACATCAAATTACTATCCGTTACAGAACTTCTATTGAATCTCGTAGGGGTTTTAAACAAAATAAGTAGAAGAACGATAATGGGAGACAAAGGGAAACTACATACCTGTTTTTCTTTAAAAACTACACCGCCCTTAGATACTCGTGGCTTAGTTCATGTCTTGTTGCTTTATGTCGCTTCCTCCACTCGCGCACATCCGCATTCCCTCTGCGCAGACTTGACCATCACCAACGGCGGAAGTTAACGTATCATTTCAAAAATACGCAGCAATTAACCTACAAGGTATCTCTAAACCTAAAACATGATACATTACTAGTTTGGCATGTAACAATGCATAAAATCCTAAATTTTGGAAGTACTCAAATACCTTCGAAACATTCAGGTTGACTACATCCACAAATTGCATTTACTTCCATACCCGTTCGAAAATATGCTTTAAGTATATGAGTTTCTGTCCTGCTGTAAAAACCATTGATGTTAATTACAATAGCCAGCGAACTTCAATAGAAGATTCATTAAATATAGACAACTAAAAATTATTTGATAAGGAAATTTAAAATTCTAGCAAAGATGGATACTATAAAAATCTAAGCAGCGTTGATTAGAATAATCTTTAATATTGAGAAATAGTTAGTTCAACCGTTGTTTACAAAAGCATGTTTTTGCTCTCCCTTTGGCCGTGAGTCCCACCCAGCTTATTTCGCTTGTTTGGAATTTCGTCCTATTTCGCATCTTTTAACCCTTAGTGGTCTGAATAGTTGCTTCCTTGCATCAACGACAAGTTTGTATACGCTTACCAAATATGTGATACGTTTTTGAGTCTCAACAGAGGTTCACAGACTTCAGTTAACTCTTGCACAATGTGATGAAATTTCTTACCTTCTCCTCTTCCGTCTCTCGAGATGATGGAAAACGAGTATATGTACGCTTTACTTTTTCAATCGAGTTCCACATTGAAAAACGCCGTTAAGCACGTTGAAGAATATTCCTTAAACCTTTTGTTACGGTCACCTTCCGATGGTGTATTAAATCTTACGTCCTTTTATGTCATTACTCAGTTCTTCTATAATTTAAATAGTCGGTACCTTGTTTGAGGTATCCGTTGGCTAAAATACATATAAATACACATTACTATAGCGTATAATTACTTCTTATAATACCCAATCCTAAAGACTTGAAATAATAAATCGTACTTATTTAATAAAGCTTTGTTTTGAGTTTCTATTTAACACCTGCGTTCGATAACGCTGGGATTACGTTTAATTCTTGCTATAAATCGAGTTCATTATTTTAATTCTTTTCTGCAGCTATACAACAACGAATACTTGGCGTTACATTTTTCGTTATCTATAAAATTTCGTGCACACCACTGTGCGCTTTCTCCAGGGGACATGACCGTCCATTCCATTGACCCCTGACGGAAGTGTCAGTCCTGAATGTGAAGTACTTCCTTAATATTGAATGTTGAAAATGGAATAGTTAAGAACCGCTAAAACGACAAAATTACTTCTACTATCGTATAAAGAGATGCGAAACATCAGCCTCAGCTGATAAATTCACTACCACAGTCGATGACTTCACCAGCAGAAGATTTGGGTTAGATTTTTTTGGTTCTTTTTCAAGTTCTGGGTATTGGAAAGGGATCCCACTTCTCTCCAGACCGGCTGAATACCGAATGGTGACAACTGTTATCAGTATTGATTATAGCTATTAAGTTTCACCCGTGCTACCTATACACCTTTTATTTTCTTATATGCTTTGTTTTAGCGATATTATACGGCTTAGGTACAATGTTGTGACCTAGTCCGGCTGGAAGAATGCATTCTTGGGGCAACAGCTTACCTGTTACTGTGATCAATATGTAAGTAAACCCTTTTGTTTTCTTTCTATTAACAGTTAAACTATTTGAATAACAAAACTTTAATAATGGTAAATATAGCAGGACCAAAGACAGTTCATTCTCGATTCAGTTTAAAATTTTCTTGTTCAATGTGCATGTGAGATGTCATTTAAATTACTTTATAGAGAATGTAGAAAAGTATTAATTATTTTTGCTTGCAAACTTTTATTTGTTGTTGGGACGTAGATGTCATCTGTTATCGTACTTATAGAGAATGTAGAAAGGTATTAATTATTTTTGTTTGCGTTAATTTTATTTTTTTGGTACTGCGAAGACTTTTCTGAATATTTTGGAAAACCAAATGTTCCACGCAGGTTGGTTTTCCTTGTATTATGTAACATATTTTTCTAATTAGAATTTTTTTTGTTAAATAGTTCTTTTGTTATGAATCAGTGTGTTAATTTTTTTATTTCAGGTACTTGATTTTCTACTTTGTATTTGGTAAAACCCCGCCTACTCGCCGATTGAGCCCGGTCATTTTTTCCTTGTCCCTGCCGGTTACGTCTATGTATGTAGCACCTTATCAAAACTACAACCTGACCTATCTGTTTTCCTGGTTACTAGGGATTAACTTTTTAAATTCAGAGTACAATTTAAGTAAAGAGTTGTTATCACTTACATGACTCATGGAAATTCAGAATATTTTTAGTAAATTTTTAATTATATAAAAAACTTATTTATTTTGTTTACTTGCTTAGGTTAATGATGCAAGCAAGAGGTTAGATATATTATTATTTTGTTATTTTGTAACAATACTAAGGTTCAAACCATTTGCTGCAAAACAAATACTCAGTTCAAGAAACTGTCTTTAGACCTTTTTTGATAATAATTTAGAAATTACATTTATTCTCAATACAAAATATTACTAACCTACCTACTGTTTTCCTGGTTACTAGGGATTAACTTTAAATTCAGAGTACAATTTAAGTAAAGAGTTGTTATCACTTACATGACTCATGGAAATTCAAGAATATTTTAGTAAATTTTTAATTATATAAAAACTTATTTATTTTGTTTACTCGCTTAGGTTAATGATGCAAACAAGAGGTTAGATATATTATTATTTTGTTATTTTGTAACAATACTAAGGTTCAAACCATTGCTGCAAAACAAATACTCAGTTCAAGAAACTGTCTTTAGACCTTTTTGATAATAATTTAGAAAATTACATTATTCTAATAAAAATATTCTAAATACCAACATGTTAATTTCAATAAAACTACCACAATAATTATAATATATAATTCAAATAAACCAATATTACGATATAATAATCAAATAATAAAGGTCTATTGAATAATTATTTTAGAACAAATATAGATTATCAAATTTTAATACTTGGTATAAAACGAAATTACAATCTGATAAGAAATCGTTCATAATGTTAAATTAATCATACAAATTATAATTATATATTATTAATTTGCATTAATATTATATATCTTAATATTTCAGAATGAGATTATTCTATGCATTAAAATTTGCTATTAATTGGAACACTTATTCATGACACAATTTTGAGTGATTGCAATCACTCAAAATTGTGTCATGAATAAGTGTTCCAATTAATAGCAATTTTAAGTCATAGTAATTATTCTATGATTAAGGCATAAATTTAATGCCGAAACGTTAGAAAATAAATTACAATTGACTGATTAGTTTTTGCTTTACGAACGAGTGCATCCCAGAAATAACATCACAATTAAAAGTTTATATATATATATATATATATTTATAGATCTGTTGGTTTCTTGGGATGCATTCGTTCGTAAAGTAAAAACTATTATGTCAAATTGTAACTTTTATTCTGACGTTTCGGCATTAATATTTATGCCTTAATCATAGAATAATTACTATGACATAGAGAACTTTTACATATAAAAACTAATACAAAAATTACAGTTATGACTTGACAAATATTAAAACAACAAACAACAAATATTTACAAAAGCTAACTATGTGTTTTGTAAATATTTGTTGTTTGTTGTTTTAATATTTGTCAAGTCATAACTGTAATTTTTGTATTAGTTTTATATGTAAAAGTTCTCATGTCATAGTAATTATTCTATGATTAAGGCATAAATATTAATGCCGAAACGTCAGAATAAAAGTTACAATTTGACATAATAGTTTTTACTTACGAACGAATGCATCCCAAGAAACCAACAGATCTATAAATATTATTACCGTTCGAAAACTAATCCTATATTATATATATATATGAATATAATATATATATATATAGTTATTAAGATGAATTGAAAACCCAACTTTGTATTTAAAGTTGAATTACCATTTCAAATCGAACTAGTAATTGAAAACCACTAAAGAACGGCTACAGCAGGACTTGAACCTGCAACCTCTGATTTTCCGGATCAGCGCTCTAACCAATTGAGCTATCTAGCCTAATTGTTTAGATGATGTTATACTTAATACTACTGAAGCTTGGCTCTTGTTAACGATTTTCAATTACGTCTTGCATAGCTTAATTGGTTAGAGCGCTGATCCGGAAAATCAGAGGTTGCAGGTTCAAGTCCTGCTGTAGCCGTTCTTTTAGTGGTTTTCAATTACTAGTTCGATTTGAAATGGTAATTCAACTTTAAATACAAAGTTGGGTTTTCAATTCATCTTAATAACTATATATATATATATATATATATATATATATATATATATATTGCTGTGGAATCAGAGATTATGTTCTTAAAATTCCGCCCCACGAATTGGGCCAACATAAAATTTTCAAAAAAAAAAAAATTTCTTACCCTACCTTTTGGACGCCTTCGCATTTTTGCTCACCCTGGCTAGCTCAGCAATCGGTCTCTTCTTGAATACCTACCATTTTAAGTACATACCTTTCTTACACACACACAGTCAAATGAAATTACCAATCAAATAATACAACAACCATACAACCTATTTATTTACACATATTAACAAGTTTTCATTATTAATAAAATATTTACACCTTGGTACAGACAGTTTGCTACAACTGTTACCAGCTCAATCATTACATACTTTAAAGTCCTTGGTTTTAATGTATTTCAACAAATTCTATATAATACGAGTAGATGGGCCCCACATGCAACCCTAGTTTGACTTTATTCTGATCTATTTTGAGCTCATTATAACCCAGTTTCTGTAAATGCTTTTAAACCTTGCATTTTATTGAAAACAAATTTAAAGACCCGTTTACTCCTTACAACAACAATTTATAGCATGAATAAACCTTTATATATCATCAATAAACCTTTTTTTAATAATCAAAATTAATTGTCCTGCACATATACACCTTTAGACGAGTTTTAAGACAGTAAATACGCCCCCAATAAGTCAAAACACACAAACACAAAAAATATCAACACAAATGTTTATACAAAAACAGGAAATTAAGTTTCTTTACCTGGAGTCGCCTTCGTTTCTCGTCACCGCCGAAGATGGTTACTAGAAACCCTCGTCGTTATGTCCATATACTTCTATTGTGCCTGCATCCAACTGATCCCCACCATCCAAATCTCGGCCATCACTACTATTCTTCTACCCAGATATTAGCTTTGTCTCAAACGTAACATTCCATACCAAATATACTTCATGCATACAAGTTACGCTTTAGGCTTCGCTTACCCAAATATCATCCCTTCATTTAATCAAGTCGTTGTAGTAACGGCACCTTTTATCTAAACAACAGCACCAACTCGTGCAATATCACTTTTACAACTTTTGCGGTACGTTACTACAGCATTCATAATTTCAAAACAAGATGATGTATGCCACTTTACCGAATACACAATAAATAATACCCGTAAAAGCATTTACTATTATTACGTTGCAGATCTAAGCGCGATCTCAAATCTCAAAGGAAAGAGAGCCTCAATATCTTTGTTCAAGTATTTATACGCTTTTCTAAACCCCATATGAAACCTATTTCCATTGAAAAGCTTATTTTCTAAACTGATTCTTAAAATTTCGAACGTACCGAACTCTAACTTCTGAAAAATCCCCCGTTCGTCGTGCTGTTACATAGAATTTTGTTCGATACCCTCTACGAACGCGCTCTTCTTGAAACTGCCTAGCTTTAAACCAATGACATAATTTTCCTCGTCACAACGCTCCACCTATCAGCTATCTATCTCCGTTCCTCGCATATTTGTTGTCTCCTTTAGAACCTCTTAAGTTACAGAAAATCGATATTGTAGTTGGCCTTCACATTTACCGGTGTATTTCGTACGTGACTGGTACCCGACGCTTTCTTTATACTCTTCTCTGTCTGTCTTACATTATCGATCGTTTATTCCACTCAGTCTTCAAGGCACTTGTTATTGTAGCAGCTCATACAGTGACCGTTGTAAACACAATTCTATAGAATTTTGTGCTAACTTCGTTTAAGATTCCACGAACCTGACATTTAACCAACAGGTGTTCTTCAAAGCAACCGACCGTTTAAAATAACAATTCCTAGTTTTTTCCCTTCTCAGTATTTGTATAAACGAACGTTAGCTTTTATGTACATGGAAATATTTGCGTTTAAAATTATTGATTTTCTATACATGCAAGCTCCCTTTTTGCTTCCATGCGTTTGATTTAAAATTATTATAATTCCTTATGCGTATCCTTGAGTTTTTATGTACTCAAAAGCTTCTTCCCTTATGCAATTTTAACATCTCAATTTAAAAATAGAAAAATATTTTAATAACCGTCCGTTTTCACTATATAAATTAACTTGGTGCTTAAATAATTTGCTCCTATTTCCTATATATACAGTTGATAAAATTTTATTGTCTACACCTTTTTAACCTATAATTCCACGTCAAATATATATATATATATATATATATATATATATATATATATATATTACTGTGATATTTGAGGGTTAAAAGGGCATAAGTAGCATTCATTTTTATTTTGTTTCATTATTCAGCATGTGAAAATACACATCACAAATTTGAAACGCTTTTCAAATTCATTACTTGAGAACTTAATAATTTTACTACAAAATTTCAAGAAGCTCAAATTTAATTTTCATAATACTGCAGATGTATAAGAAAGCATTTAAAAAATCATATGATAAACATATTTAACCGTTGTATGTAGTAAGAGTAAATAATAGGGATGGATATTTATTCAAAAGCTTTTCTAAGATTTAAAAGCGTTTACTTTACAAGCAAAGTGGCAGTTTTATTATATTTACGAGAAGTTTTAAAACATGTTGTGAAGAACTTCCTAGTCTAATTAATTTATAAACGAACGTAACCGCCGCAGGAGGGTAGATAACGTTGAACAAATAACAAGTAACTTCCAGTTGTTGGTTACCACCGTCAATTAAAATTAAATTTATAGCTTTCTAGTAAGAATGGATAGAAGGAATAGGTAAAAGCCGTTGACTGTTACGATAAAACTTGCCAACAGGGAAACAAAGAGGGCTTATTAGACAGCATGGATACAAGTAGGATAGGTATAACACGTGTTGACCTAGACATAGTTTGAACGTTAGAGTTCGTTGAGCTGGAGTGGGTAAACGATTGGTTGTTACAACAAAAACCTGAAAACACGGTATAAGACAGATAATGGATTTAGCGTGTATGGTAAAGCGAGATAGGGATAACATATGTTGCATCAGAGGCGTGTTTTAAACGTTAACTTTTGCCACTGGAGTTTGGATTTCGTCGAAAATCGTTAGTAAAGCGCGCGTGTTTGTTACCGGCAAGTGATTTTCCAGGAAATGTTTTCGGTTAGAGAATGAATTACAAGGAATTTTGAACGTTAGTTAAGGTGATTTTGGAAAACCGTGGCCGTTGAAGTTTGTTTGTGTGGTGCAGGCTTTTGTGAAGTGAGAAACATAATATAAACTAGAGGACATAGGTTGGAGGCCTCTTAGTCTTCGAGAATCTCTTAGTCTTCGACAAGCTCTTAGTCGCTTAGTCTTCAAACAGCGTTAAGCTCTCTTAGTTGCTATTAATGTGCAACAAGCTGATGGCTCCACACGAAAATGCTTTTACGTTGTGCATGAAAGTTTAAATTAAGTAAGTAGAAACAGTTTTGCTTTTAAGTTGCAATGAGTATGCAAAGTATGCTATTGAAAAATGGAGTAGATGTCAGTGTTTGGTCGATTTGGTAATTACCAACTATTAATGGTATCAGTAGAAGAGTTTGGAGAGTTTGGATGCACTATCAAATTGGTAGACGAGGTAAAACAGTAGTAATATGGTTGTAGCTTGCAGTCGAGATTATTGCAGTCCATATTGGGATGTTCCTGAATGCCGCAGTCTTTGATGGTATGATAGCAGATCCGTGTGCAGTTATAGAATCCAGGTAACTTATACTTCTCCATTGTATATGTGTAAAAACTGGTGATTAATGACTTAGTGCATTGAGGTATATAATTTTATGTATAAATAGGACAAACAGGGAAAAGATTTCTAATTGAACAATTTAAGTTTAATTATGTTTATTGTATTTTATGTGGAAATTTATGAGTGATGGATGGCATCTGCAATATTTAATTTATGTACAAGGTAAGAGGGTCTTTTTGATTATTGATGTGCAGAAATTAGCACGAAAGGTAAGGTTTTACTATGAGCTCGTATTAAACCAGGGTTAAAGTCAGAAACCTGGTGAAGCCCTATTGCTTTTTTTTTTATTTAATTAACTGGAAATATTTATTTGAGGTAATTATGCATATCGAAATGTACTGTTAAGGGAATATTGGGGGGGGGGGGTTATATAGCTTTTATCAAGAATTTGAAAGAGTAAATTAATAAAAGCTTGTTTCTATTATTAACAGTAATTGGATATATTATCTGGTATAAATGTCGAATTTTGAAATGTGTATATAATATGTAAATAACGCGTGAACGAAGAGTCTAATTTTTATTTTTGCGTGTACCTTATGTCTGGTATGTTAATAAAGGTAAGCGATGTACCGTTGCAGCGTTTTTGTTTTTGAGTAGTTAGTTCTATTTTCAGGAAGCAGCTGAGCAGCTGTGGCAAATTTATTTTTAGCATTTCAAAATATATATATATTGTTGTGGATTTAGAGGGTAAATAGGTGTAGACAATAAAATTTTAGCAACCGTGTATATAGAAATAAGAGCAAATTATTTACGCGACAAATTAATTAATTGATATAGTAAAAACGGACGGGTATTAAGGTATTTTTCTATATTTAAATTGAAATGTTAAAAGTACTTAAGAAAAAAAAGCTTTAGGGTACATAAAAGCTCAAGGATACGCATAAGAAATTATAATAATTTAATCAAACGCAAGGAAGCAAAAAGGGAGCGTACATGCATAAGAAAATCAATAATTTTAAACGCAAATGTTTTCATTTTAAAAGCCAACGTTCGTTATACAAATACTAAGAAGGGAAGAACCAAAAATTGTTATTTTATAAACGGTCGGTTGTTTCAATAAACACCTGTTGTTAAATGTCACGTTCAGGGAACTTAAATAAACGTCAAGACAAAATTCTATAGAAGTTTGTTTGCAACGGTCGATTTGTATAAGCTGCTACATAATAAGTATCTTAAGGACGGAGTGGAATAAACGATCGATAATATAGAACAGACAGAAAAAGTATAAATAAAGCATTGGATAGAAGTCACGTAAGATATACACGGGTATTTGTGAAGGACGACTACGATATCGATTTTCTGTAACTTAAGAGAGGTTCTAAAGGAGACAACAAATATGCGTAAAACGGAGATGGATAGCTGAGAGGTGGCGCGTCTGAACGGAAGAAAATTCTATCATTGGTCGATGGCCAGCAGTTTTCAAGAAGTGCGCGTTCGTTACGATGGTAAACAAAATTCTATATAACAGCACGACGAAAGTGAGATTTTTGGAGAAATCAGTGTTCGCTACGTTCAAAATTTTAGGAAGCAGCTTCGTAAACAAGCTTTTCAAGCGAAGTGTAATTTTGGTAGGAATAGCACTTTACTGTCTACTTACTATAATACTACAAAGGCTGCCTTTTAAGTTTTACATACAGAGCTGAAATAAAACAATAGATAGCTTTTAAAAACTTTGTCATTCAAAGTATTCTCCACGAAGATTAATGCACTTTTGCATGCACCCGAATTAACTTTAAAAGCAGTTATTTCACTCGTTTGTTGGTACGGTCAAAATTGCATCTTTGAAAGCATCGACTGCTTCTTCTGACGATCGAAACCTTTGACCACGCAGTCCGTCCTTGCTTTTCGAAAAGCTATAAAAATCGTTCGGACTTAAAGTCGGGACAGTACGGAGGATGGTATAACAATTCGACGTTTTTTTGCATTAAAAATTTAATTGTCTTGCAAGCTGTGTGCGAACTTGAATTATCTTGGTGGAGAATGATTCGTCATTTGTGGTTGGTTTTGCGAAGCTTCACGATGACTCACGGCAAACAAATGATTGTATACCAATAGGCAGTAACGGTTCTTTGATCTTGTATAGGAATATTTATTATATGACCTGCTGTCGAGACAAATGTTGCGACCACCTTTTTGGAGATACTTCGAGAACGGATGACTTCTGTAGGTTTTTCCTCACCTTGGAACACCCTAACAGACAACTGTCATTTATGAGTAAATCCAAGATTCATTGCCACTCACGGTGTTGTACACGTTTTTAGAGTTTTCTGCGTTGAAGCGGTCTAGAGTTTTTTTGACACCAATTCACCCTAGCTGCTTTCCGTTCTTCAGTCAACAGATGCGGTATCCAAGGGGAAACTAATTTTTTTACACACAATTCTTCATGCAATTTTTTTTGAACTAAAGTCTTTGAAATCTCCAATGATGTCTCAATTTCGCTATGTCACATGTCGGTCTTCGTTGACGAGCTTGCGCACAGCATCGACGTCTACCTGAGTGACTGCCGTTTTTTATGCACTAGCTCTTAGATCGTCGCTGACATGTCAACGTTTGACTTCTCCATACCAACGCGAAATTGTTGACTGATGTGGTGCTTCAATGCCGAAAACAGAAACCAACTCAACGAGGCATTGTTCTTGAGATAATTGTCTTCGAAAATTATAAAAAATTATTACGCAAAAATTTTCACTGTTTAATTCTATTTTTCGATTAAATTGTTAACCTTGACAGTTCTTTGTAGCTACAACACTACACGTATGCATTGACACTTTGGATTTAAGTTAAATAAAGATGGAGGTTAATTTTTAGTTTGATTAGCGGCGCCCTCTGTCCCTGTTTGCAAAACATAAGACATACCTTGTACTCCATTTGCGTTGTTCTTCTTCCTAGCGTTCCCCGCAATCATCCCAAAATTCTTTTCTTTTCCAGTTCTACGATATCTGGAATGTGCACGCTTATTCCTAGAAATGGATTACTCTTGCCTTGATTTATAATAAATTGAACAGAAAACAACTTATAAATTAAACAATATATATTCTAAACCTTTTCCATCGCATTTTTTTACTACACTTTCGGCGATAACTAGAAGTGTATATTAAAGAGCTCATCACAGTAGCGGCCATCTTGAAATTTCTAAAGATTCAAATTTCTTTCCTATTACGCACCCAAATTAAAAACGGTTTTAATAAAAGTTACTTATAAAATAATTGTCTATGTGGGAAAGTCATTTTTTTTAACTGAAAAAAAAATTTTTTTTTTGCTGATAATACAGCGATTTAAACAAAACCAGTAACTTTCCCAAATGTGTGAATAATTTTTATGAATTTTCATCAAAATTGCACACTACAATTCAGTTTATTTATCGAAAAAATCAGATATTAGTATTTTTTAGAAAAATGCACCTGCAATGTGATGCTGTGGAAAAATTCAAAAGTTCCATATCACACACTATTCTAAAACAGAAATGGTTTGAATACATGCTATATAAAACTAACACAACAAACATCTATAGAGATCGAACTAACCTTATGAGAGTTTTCGACTATAGTCGTAATTGCTCGCAAATCTATTTATAACTTTCATCATGGATATTATTTAGCGTCTAGCAATTATAGAAATGAGTTGTTCTTCATAAACTTTGGATTTATATAAATTTTTATTGGATTTCCTATTTAGTGAAGCAGGTAACTGGTATTCCCCCAGTTTGAGTAGTGTAAGACTTGTAAAAAATAATAAACACACAATTGTTTAATTTTTATGCTCAAGATCAATTGTTTCGGAATAAATTAAAAAAGTCACCAGTAATATTTGTCTCATATTTAGGCTTGTGTAGTAATAAGAAATAATGTAGTAAAAATTCTAAGATGTTTACCCTCACACTTCTGTAATACACGTAAAAGCTGCGTGCAAAACGTAAATAAATAAAAGCAAAACAAACTTTGAACTACTTAAAAATGCAAGACATGTATTTTTATTCTACTAGAGGAATGTTTACTGTGTCCGATTCAGTACACTTTGTTTATTATTTCGTCGTTAGAAAATGATAAGGGAAACGCAGATGTGATAAGAAAAGAAACCAAACCAATATTTGTAGCTTTCATAAACTGTAATCAAAACCCACTTGACACTTTACCTAATCATTTTTTATTAGAGATACGTTTAAAGCATTAGTCTGTTTTTTCCATTTACTGGCCAATTAATTAATATAACAGCTTTGTCAATTGCACATTAGAAATTGAAAAGAACTGTGCGATGCAAACGTAGGAATGTTATATCTTGTAATTTCTTGTTACCTAATAATTTTTTACATTACATATCGGAATTTCAAAGGATTTCACTGGTTATAAATGTTAGATAATATGTATAATTAAAATATCTGTGAGGTTTATGACTGGACTAATAAGTTCCACAACACTGCCATCTATATGTGCTGCTTGGCACTTCATAAACCAAGTAGGCGGAGTATTAAACATCATATCCTTTTCTAATGAATATCTACATCTCGACATTTCGTCCCGCCCTATGCTACCTCACCCCTACCCGCGCTTTTACAGCAGATGGTAGGAAACCTGCTGTGATGAGCTCTTAACTCTTCCAAATTTGTAACGTCACCTAATTTTCGAAAGACTATCAACAATTACGACACTACAGTAATGAAATCTAATCTGCGATTACCGTCATCAGCCCAAATTAAGATTCTTATTAAATTAGAGTTAAATTCTCCATTTCGAAAAGACCTGCACCTTGCCGAATTTCTAGATTACTAGAATAGGTGAAATGGCTTGCGTGTTCTAATGAGCTAAAGAGCCAAACCTACAGGCCCAACCAAAGTAGTAGGGTCGTTAGTGACGAACCAGACTAGACAGGTCCCCTAAAGAGGGCAGCGGCTCTTTCGGTACTTAGATTGGCAGAGACCATAGGGGCCGGTATGGCAGTCTAAGACACACTACCGCGATGTGAAGGCAACGGAAAACTACCACAATACCTCCCAAGCACACAGCATACTTAAATTGTAACAAACACGATGGCATTCTTTGGGGGTAAAAGATTCCGGAGTTACAATAGTCCCCCTTTCGGATCTCCGGGAGAGGACTACTTCGGAGGATGCGATCAGAAAGTTCAGAATAAGAGTCGGAAACATTTTACGAATCAGAGCGTGGAATGTTAGAAGTATGAAGCAAGTAGGTAAGCAAGAGAACCTAAAAATTGAAATGAATAGGTTAGCACTAGGCATAGTAGGGATCAGCGAGGTTCGGTGGCCAGAGGCAGGGGATTTTTGGAGTGGAGACTTCAGGGTAATTCGTACAGGAGCAGAGGAAGGAAATTCGGGTGTGGAAATAGTTATGCGAAAAAAGATAGGACACTATGTAGAAAATTACTTACAAAAGAACGAAAGAGTACTTATGGTTAGGTTAGAATCTAAACCAGTAAACACAGTAATAATACAGTATACATGCCCGCCTATAGCTACAGCGACAAAGAGGTAGAAGCGATCTACAAAAATATCAAAGACACTAAGATACGTAAAAGTACATGAAAATTTAATAATTACGAGGGATTTTAATTCAGTGGAAGGTGAGGGTAGGGAAGGAACGGTAGTAGGTTTATTTGGTTTAGGCACGAAAAACGACAGGAGAAATAGGCTGGTAGAATTTTGCGACAAGAACAATTTAATCATCACAAACACATTATTTCAACATCATGCTAGAAGACTATATACGTGGAAGATGCCAGGAGATATAGGAAGATATCAAATAGATTACATTATTGCTACACAACGATTTAGGAATCAAGTAAAAGACACTGACCACAACATCGTAACTATGAAGGCCGCACTTAAATTTAAAAATTTGAAAAAAGGAAACGGAAAAAGACACTTTAACTTTGAGAAACTAAAAGATAAAGATATTCAAGAAAGATTCGAAATAAAGTCAAATGAATTGCTGAAAGATATCGGGAAAATATCTGATACTAAGGAAGTAGAAACAGAATAGAATAACATTAAATCCAGCCCAGACATGGCGGTCAGAGATATTTTGGCGTATACACAAAAAGAAAATACGAAACCACGGATAACAAAGGATATCCTGAATTTAATAGAAGAAAGACATAAATACAAAAATAGATCAGACGAAACAGAAAAACAGAGATACAAAGTCATAAAATGAAAAGAACAACGGATTGATGAAAAGTGCAAAGAGGTACAAACTAAGATGGAAGTAGGAAAGACAGATGAAGCATACAAACTAATTAGAATCAATTATAGGAGAATAAAATCGTATAGCAAAAATATAAGGGACGCGGGAGAAAACGTCATTATAGAAAATGTAGAGAAAGTGGGTAGATGGCAGGAATATATAGGGAATTTATATACAGGAGAGGAACTAACAGCATTAGAACAGGAATCAGACATTGAAAATGATGACTTGGGCTATCCTATACTTAGAGATGAGTTTGAATTAGCATTAAAGGGTCTGAAAATGGTAAGGCGCCGGGTACAGCTAAGGTGCAAGCAGAAACTCTAAAAGCCGTTGGACATGCAGTAACAGAACATCTCTTCCAATTTGTAAGCTATATGTACGAGACAGGCGAGATACCCAAAGATTGTAACTATACTAAAAAAGATAGGCGCGGATAGATGTGAAAATTTTCGAACAATAAGTTTGGCAGCGCACGTGTCAAACATATCAACTGGAATTGTACAAAAACGAATGGAGAAACGAGCTGAAGAAATACTAGAAGAAAATCAATTTGAGTTTAGGCGAAACAGGGGAACACGGAAGCCTATTCTAGCTCTGAGAGTGATAATGTAGAAAACAATAGAAAAGGGGGAAAGCGTGTATATAAGGTTTGTAGATCTGGAAAAAGCATTCGACAATGTAAAATGGAAATAAATGTTCGAAATACTCAAAAAGATTAGAATGAGTTATATGGATAGACGAATAGTACATAGCATATACAAAGAGCAAACAGCAGTAATAGGATAGATAGGATGATAGGCCACATACTACGGCATGAGGGAATAGTGCGGAATATATTAGAAGCAGAGATAGAAAAAAGAGGAGTAGAGTAGAGTAGACCTAGGTTAGACTACTGCACACAGATAGTGAAAAACGTAGGCTGTAGGAATTTCAGGGAAATGTGTAGGCTAGCTCAGAATAGAAATCCATAGAGGTACGTATCCAACCAGTCGGAAGATGGATAAACTAATGACGAAAAAAGTAACTGTATTTATACATGATGATTATTATAAGACAGTACAAGTATAGGTTGGGCAATATTCTCGAATAATGTTATTTGTGGAAAACTATTAATTAGGCAATGTCTAAGTGTTGGGAGATCTTGGCAGCCACAGACTGCATAATCCATTTCACTGAATCTCGGTGAAATAGGGCATAAACTTATAAAACAAAAGAAGGGGAACCGAGCTGTATATAGGCTGTGTGAGAATTTCGGGGAACTGTGTAGGCTAGCTCAGAACATAAATAAGTGCAGGTACGTTTCCAACCAGTTTCAAACCGGAAAACCTAATGACGAAAAAATAAGCGCAGATAAATCTGATGATTATTATAAATAACTACAGGTGTTGGTTGTGTAATATCTGAAACTAATGTTGACTGTGCGAAAAGATATATTGGAAAATATATTAAATCGGCAAATGTTCAAGTGCTGAAGGAACTTGGCAGTCACAGGCTGCTTACCCCCACCCACATCACAACCTTAGATGTGATTTTCCAATGCTCCACCCGAAGGTACTACATTGGCCAGGAAGCGAGTTTCTTTTTTACCTGGAATTTTGCCGAACCCTTGCTGTTCCAAGTAAGGTGGGGATTTTAAACGTGCGTGACAACACTCACACACGGGACCTCCATGTTGCCTCTCATCCGAACGAGGGTGTATTTTTGTGAAAAATGCTCACGTAACATTTTTCAAACGGGATTCGAACCCGTGACCTCGGGCGCAGTAGTCACACGCATACCACTACGCCATGGATCCCCCCCCTTCACAACCACTGAATGTCGGAGAAATTTGGATATATAATTGTAAAACAATAGGAGAGGACCGAACTGCATCTAACAATAAAGAACAGCACCTATGATGAAAGACAACAAACATAGAAACAAGAAGAAAATTGTTGATAGCATATGTGTGGAGCACAGCACAGTACGCCTATGAAATACGGACAGTAAGAAAAGCAGACAGAAAAACGGTAGCAGCCTTTTGGGCTGCTGTGCTTCAGATGTACGAGGATGATAGCATGGACAGTCAAAGTTAATAACAAATAGGTTATAGAAATAGTAGGGAAACTAGGATATCTTTGGAAAAAAAATTGGAGAAATAGAAAGGCAGGATAGGAAAAAGGAGGTAGATGTAGACCTAGATCAGATAGTGATAGATGCGGACTGCAAATTTCAGGGAAATCTGTAGGTTAGTTCAGAATAGGAAACAATGAGGGTACGCGTCTAACCAGTTCCAGGACTGAAGACCTAATGTTGATGATGATGATGAGAGTTAAATTTGGACCCTCCTCAGTTTAAAACTTAGTCCAAGTTATAATAAAAAACAATTGATAAAAAGTTTTACAACAAAACATTCTTTTACAAACACTTTATATACCTCTGAAATGATATTTTCAACTTGTTCTGAAAGTAATAAACGAACTCTACAATTTTTGCCAAGAGCTAAAAATTCCATTTAAATATGTCAAAACAACGTTGTTATTAATTCAATGTAACGCTACTGGCTGAAAAATTAATCAAGGAACCATCAAAAACATTTAATTAAATAGCTAGAAATGCCTTCCTCAGCTTTGAATTGCGGAAACCATAACATGAATTCTCAATAAGTACTTCTAAGAAAGAAAATCAATACACATTTCTCTCGAATATGGGATCAACGTTTTTCTAAGAAAATCCAGCAGTTGCAGCTTTTAACGTCGCTTGTATTATACAGGTCAATTCATTTTTAGCAATATTTTCTCATAGGAGTGCAGAAAATTGCATTACTGCACGCGTATATAAAAAGACGAAACAAGCGACTATTACTTTAAATTAAAACGAAATTTAGCATACGCGTTTAACCCAGATATGCCTATAGTCCTATACAGGCTGATTTAAATTCCGGGGCCACTATGGGAGAAATAGAGGAGATGTTTAAATTCGGCAAAGTGGCAAAATTCTACACTAATTAATAATGTGCAAAGCAATTTGACATATTTCATTTGGCGTCCGAGATATTACCAAAAATGTAAAAACTGAATTTCTGTTCTTTATTTTTAGTGTAGTTATTTCAAATAATATTCAAAATTTAAAAGCACTTTTTCATTGCCACTTTTACCCCCCCATCGAATAGCTCTATTCAATTTATTAAAAAACGTTTCGTCGTTACCTGACCATCATCAACTTTCTTATTTCTTACGGACGTCATTTTGATGTTTTGTACATTCGGATTCACCAATTTTTTCTTAAATGCATTTTGACACTTATTGTTGAATTTCGACGAGAGGAATAAAAATCACGCAACATATCGTATCTCGATATGACTAAAAGGCCTATTATTTACTGCTAATAAAAATAATGCGTTATCTAGATAGTGCGTAATGATAGTAGTTAGTGGCATTAGTCAGCAGATGTTTAATGGCCTGCTAATATTAACGGTAGTTCTAAAATATCGATATTGACGAGAAAGCCATTGTTTTAAAAGCTTTTTGTTACTTAACACGCATAAAGGTAATTAGAACAATAGGTGTATGAGAATGTACCAAAACACAAAACGGCACGTATAAGAAATAAAGAAGATAGTCAGTTATTGTTCCTTTGCTACATCACTTAGCTATAAAAGGTTGGTTTACCATTTTTAAGTATTAAAATACTATTATTTACGATAAAGTCATTGTTTATAAAGCTTTTTGCTATCTGTCATACACTACTGTAATCAGAAAAAATTGGTGAATCCGAATGTACAAAAAACCAAAAGGGCGTCCGTAAGAAATAAGAAAGTTAATAATGGTAAGATAACGACGAAACGTTTTTTAACAAATTGAATCGAGCTATTCGATAGGAGGTAAAAAGTGGTCACGAGAAAGTGCTTTTAAATTTTAAATATTATATGAAATAACGCCATTTCGAATGGACCTGCACCTTGCTGAAGTTCTAAATTACTAGAACAGGTGAAATGGCTTGCGTGTTCTAATGAGCTAAAGAGCCAAGCTACAGGTCCAACCAAAGTAGTAGGGTCGTTAGTGAGGAACCAGACTAAGACAGGTCCCCGAAAGAGAGCAGCGGTTCTTTCGGTACTTAGATTGGCAGGGACCATAAGGGTCGGTATGGCAGTCTAAGACACACTACCGCGATCTGGAAGGCAACGGGAAACCACCACATTATCTCCCAAGTACACAGCGTACTTAAATTGTAACAAACATGATGGCATTCTCTGGAGTAAAAGATTCCGGAGTTAAAATAGTCCGTTCATTTACATTTCCAATGCTCCACCTGTAGGTACTACATTGGCCAGGAAGCGAGTTTTTTGTTGCCTGGAAATTTAGAATTTTGCCGAACCCTTGCCGTTCCAGGCAAGGTAGGGATCTTTAACGTGCGTGACAACACTCACACACGGGACCTCCATTTAACCTCTAGTCCGAACGAGGGCGTAATTTTTGTGATAAATGCTCACGTGCCATTTTTCAAGCAGTCGGCCGTGTCGGGATTTGAACCCGGGACCTTGGGATCCGTAGTCTTACGCTTACTACATTGATCCACGGCGACGCCAGTTAAAATAGTCCCCCATTCGGATCTCCGGGAGGGGACTACTTCGGAGGATGCGATCGGAAAGTTAAAAATAAGAGTCGGGAACATTCTGGGAGTCGGAGCGTGGAATGTTAGAAGTATGAAGCAAGTAGGTAAGCTAGAGAACCTAAAAATCGAAATGAATAGGTTATCACTAGACATAGTAGAGATCAGCGAAGTTCCGTGGCCAGGGGTAGAAGCCATCTACAAAAATATTGAAGACATATTAGGATACGTAAAAGGACATGAAAATTTAATAATTACGGGGGATTTTAATGCCGTGGTAGGTGAGGGTAGGGAAAGAGCGGTAGTAGGTTTATTTGGTTTAGGCACGAGAACCGACAGGGGAAATAGGCTGGTAGAATTATGCGACAAGAACAATTTAATCATCACAAACACATTATTTCAACATCATGTTAGAAGACGATATACGTGGAAGATGCCAGGAGATATAGGCAGATATCAAATAGATTACATTCTTGTTAGACAACGGTCTAGGAATCAAGTAAAAGACTGTAGAAGCTACCCAGAAGCAGATATAGATACTGACCACAACATCGTAATTATGAAGGCCGCACTTAAATTTAAAAATTTGAAAAAAAGAAACGGAAAAAGGCACTTGGACTTAGAGAAACATAAAGATAAAGATATTCAAGAAAGATTCGAAAAAAAGTCAAATGAATTGCTCAAAGATATCGGGAAAATATCTGATACTAAGGAAGTAGAAACAGAATGGAATAACATTAAATCCAGCCTAGACATGGCGGCCAGAGATATTCTGGGGTATACACAAAAAGAAAATAAGAAACCATGGATAACAAAGGATATCCTGAATTTAATAGAAGAAAGACGAAAATACAAAAATAAATCAGACGAAACAGGAAAACAGAGACACAAAGCCATAAAATGGGAAATTATTCGAAAATGCAGGAAAGCTAAAGAACAATGGATTGATGAAAAGTGTAAAGCGGTACAAACGAAGATGAAAATAGGAAAGACAGATGAAGCATACACATTAATTAGAATGAATTTTAGGGATATAAAATCGTATAGCAAAAATATAAGGGACGCACAAGAAAACGTCATTATAGAAAACGTAGAGAAAGTGGGTAGATGGCAAGAATATATAGGGAATTTATATGCAGGAGAGGAACTAACTGCATTAGAACAGGAATCAGACATTGAAAATGATGACTTGGGATATCCTATACTTAGAGATGAGTTTGAATTAGCATTAAAAAGTCTGAAAAATGGTAAGGCGCCGGGTACAGATAAGGTGCAAGCAGAAACTCTAAAAGCCGCTGGACAAGCAGTAACAGAACGTCTCTTCCAACTTGTAAGCTATATGTATGAGACAGGCGAGTTACCCAAAGATTTCAAACGTAGCATCATAGTAACTATACCAAAAAAGAAAGGCGCGGATAGATGTGAAAATTTTCAAACAATAAGTTTGACAGCACACGTGTCAAAAATATTAACTAGAATCGTGCAAAGACGAATGGAAAAACGGGCGGAAGAAATACTAGGAGAAGACCAATTTGGGTTTAGGCGAAACAGGGGAACACGGGAGGCTATTTCAGCTCTGAGAGTGATAATGGAGAAAACAATATAAAAAGGGGAAAGCGTGTATATAGGGTTTGTAGATCTGGAAAAAGCATTCGACACTGTAAATTGGAAAATAAATAGACGAATAGTATACACAGCTTATACAAAGAGCAAACAGCAGTAATAGAATTAGAGCAGGAACGTAGAGAAGTAAACATTAGAAAAGGGGTGAAACAGGGATGTGCCCTATCCCCATTGATTTTTAACTTGTACATAGAAGAAGCAATGAATACTGTCAAATGCAGGAAGACATTTGGAATTACTATGCAGGGACAAAAAATTGATATGCTTAGATTTGCAGATGATATAGCGGTACTAGCGTCTATCAGGGAAGAGTTAAAAGCTGCTCTTAATGAAATGGAAACGGTTCTAACAGAGAGATACGGTATGAAAATTAACAAAACTAAAACTAAAGTTCTAGTATGCAAAGGTGGGGAAAAATAAATCAAAAACAAGAATACAAGTATATAACACGAACTTACTAGAGGTTAAGGATTTCTGCTACCTAGAAAGCCAAATAACGCAAGATGGGAATAGCACAAAAGATATAAAACAAAGATTAGCACAAGGTCGTGCTACATTTAACAAGAAAAAGCAACTACTGTGCTCAAAGACCACAAACATAGAAACAAAGAAAAAATAGCTTAAAACATATGTGTGGAGCACAGCACTGTACGGCTGCGAAGCTTGGACAGTAGGAGAAGCGGACAAGAAAAAGGTAGAAGCCTTTGAAATGTGGTGCTACAGACGTATGATGAAGATATCATGGACAGACAAAATTAAGAACGAAGAGGTACTAAAAATGGTAGGGGAAAAAAGAAATATGTGGAAAACGGTAAAAAATAGGAGAGATATGATGATAGACCACATACTACGGCATGAGGGAATAGTGCGGAATATATTAGAGGCAGAGATAAGAAAAAAGAGAAGAAGCGGCAGACCTAGGTTAGACTACTGCACACAGATAGTAAAAGATGTAGACTGTAGGGGTTTCAAGGAGATGTGTAGGCTAGCCCAGAATAGAAATCAATGGAGGTACGCATCCAACCAATCCCAAGATGGATAAACTAATGACGAAAGAATAACTGTGCTTAAACATGATGATTATTATAAGTAACTACAAGAATTGGTTGGGCAATATTCTCGAATAATGTTAAGTGTGTGAAAGGATTTACTGGAGAACCATTATTTCGGCAAATGTCTAAGTGTTGGGGGATCTTGGTAGCCACAGGTTGCTTAACCCCCTTCACTGAATCTCGGTGAAATAGGCATAAAATTAGAAAACAATAGAAGGGGAACGAGCTGTATACACATGCTGTGTGAGAATTTCAGGGAACTGTGTAGGCTAGCTCAAAATATAAATAAGTGCAGGTACGTGTCCAACCAGTTTTGAGACGGAAACCTAATGACGAAAAAATAAGTGCAGATAAATCTGATGATTAGTATAAACAACTAGTTGTTGGTTGCGAAATATCTGCAACTAATGTTGACTGTGCGAAAAGATATATTAGAAAATATATTAAATCGGTAAATGGTTAAGTGTTGGAGGAACTTGGCAGCCACAGGCTGCTTACCTCCCTTCACAACCACTAAAGGTCGGAGAAATAGGGTATATAACTGTAAAACAGTAGAAGGTGACCGAACTGCATCTAACAAGAAAGAACAGCGGCTATGAGGAAAGACAACAAACATAGAAGAAGAAAATTGTTGAAAGCATATGTGTGGAGCACAGCACAGTATGCCTATGAAATACGGGCAGTCTGAAACGCAGACAGAAAAACGGTAGCAGCCTTTTGAAATGCCGTGCTTCAGATATATGAGGCCGATAGCATGGACAGACAAAGATAATAACAAATAAGTTATAGAAATAGTAGGGGAACAAGGATATCTGGGGAAAAAGAGAAATAGAAGGGCGTAATACGTTCTAAGGCATTTTTGGGGAATAGTATGGGATATATTACAAGCAGAGATAGGAAAAAAGAGGTAAATGTAGACCTAGATCAGATAGTGATAGTTGCAGACTGTGCAAATTTCAGGGAAATCTGTAGGTTAGTTCAGAATAGGAAACAATGATGGTACGCGTCTAACCAGTTCCAGGACTGAAGACCTAATGATGATGATGAAATAACGGCACTAAAAACAAAAAAACAAATTCCATTTTTTACATTTTTGGTAATATCTCCGACGCCAAATGAAATATGTCAAATTGCTTTACAGATTATTAATTAGTGTAAAATTTAGCAACTTGACGAATTTAAACATACGCTCTAACTCTATTAATAAGCGAGATCCCCATAGTGACCCTCGAACTTGAATCAGCCTGTATATAGGACGGTAAATAAAACTCCCTGCAATAGATTATATATTTGGTAAAGGTACCGTCAGCAATTATTTTTCTCTTCCAATAAATATGTTTAGTGAAATCGTATCGACTTTTTTTTCGCAAGAAAAACGTGTTAAAGCAGTACAAAAAATTGTTAAATTAGTAAAAGTAGAATCGTGTGACATTCGATTTGTGCGGTAAATATTTTTTACTTCGTCCAAAACCCCTTGTAGCATAACATGACGTGAGTCACGTTTTACGTTATTTTTATAAATTTCTTGAAATTCGTATTTTTTTCATAGACGTCCTATAAGTAGGACGTTGCAACATCAAGCTTCCACTTACCAGTAAAGTGTTCGAAAGAATTCACTTAGATTTTGCTAGGCCGTTTAAGGGACAGACTTACCTAATCATTACCGATTCTTATTCCTAGTGGATAAAGTATAAAGAATGGAACGACTGGATACGGCGGTAATTTTAGAAAAAAAATAAGAGACAGGTTTGAGTTACCTGATCTTATTTTTACCGAAAACGGTACTCAATTTAACATCGATAGAATTTGATACTTTCTGTAAGAATAATGGCATTTAGTATCAAACTTCGTCGCCTTATCATCCTGAATCGAATGGTGTTGCAGAAAATTATGCTAAAACATTCAAGCACTCCTTACAGAAGTTACTATGTGATACCAACTGTCAAAACGATAAATTGGATACCCTCACTTCTAAATTTCTTTTCTCGTATAGGAACACACCGCATTGTATAACCGGACAGGCTCCTTCCAAATTAATATTTAACATACACGTGAAGACCAGGCTTGATTTTATGACCATAAATTAAAGAGAGCAAGCCATGAGAAAACAGGTAGAATTCTTCAGAGGAGATAGATCGGTCGAAATTGAAGAAGGGGATATAGTTTATATAAAGAAGTATAGAGAAGAGAAAGACAGTTGGAGCAAGGCCAAAATAGATTCGAAATGGGAGATAGAAGCTACAGGTGTGTACCTGAATATGATACTAGATTAAATTGGAAAATACATATGGATCAAATTATAAGTACTGGTATTGGAAAAGGAACGAAAGAGGTTGAACAAGCTGATTCTGGCTCTGTAATACCCTTAATACCTACAATACCGGCAATCAGTGAGAATAGGAAGGAAGAGGGTATAAAGGGGGAACGCCACGGTTGAGGAAAATACAGTAGAAGACCAACCAAAATCTAATATTATTCCTAATATTCTTATGAGACCCAATAGGAATATTAAACCTCCTGATAGATTGAACCTTTAGCTAGGTTGGGAGAACTGTAATGTATTCATGTTATTTATAATTGTGTATTCATACTAAATCAGGTAGACAAAAAGATAGTGGTCAGTTTTTATAATAATTTGACGCAAGTCAGTTCATGTAAAGTTTTTCTATTAATAAATATTATTTTGTGCTGCTTCTCTTGGTTATTTTGTATGCAAGGTATATACATTACACACAGGGAGTATTTACAAGTTTTAATGTTCAAGGTTAAACTAATCATAAAAATTAATTTGTTTAGCGGTTTTTCGATAAAGCCAAGTTCTTTTTTTGCCGCTATCTTAGATGAAAATAGGTATTTTAATCATGAAAACCACCACAGCGAGCAAATCGAAGTCCACAAAAATGTTTTGCATGCAAATCAGAATGATAGACCAATGTCAAAGGTTATTTATTTTTACTTTTATACGCCAATGAACTCATATTAAAATTAAAAAAGTCTAGTACTACGACAGAAGGGAAAAAGAGGAATAGAAAAGAAAATTTCAAAATCAATCCAAACCATACTTGACAGACTATTAAAACGTCCCAAAAAACATCGTCAAATACTTCCTGTAGATTTGTGAATCATAAATATTTATTTTCCTTTTCTATATATTTTTCATTTACTCGCTCTAGCAGTCTAATAGTATCACACGCTTCTTTTCCTTTTAGAAATCCAAACTCAACCTAAACATTTTCATCTACTTTTCCGTGTAATACTCTGGTGGAATTTACCGTACGTACAGTTTAGTTCCTTGTGAAATTGACCATAATGTTAGAAAACCATGGCACGTTAGCGCGTTGTCGTTGTTTCCTTAACGTGTTATAATTGTTTTTGGAAAATCTTTATTCACTGTTCGACTTCATTAATCTCACATATTTGCGATATTGCATTTTCTCTTTTCTTCCTAATTTCTGAATCAATCTTTCTGTTCTTAGTTTTCTTCTGGGGTTTTTCGCATTTAATTTTTTCCACGCCATTACCAATACTGAGTCATAGGATACCATGAAACATTTGCACCCACCTTTAAGTATTTTTTATGTATTCTTTCTATGTATTCAGCACAGCTTTCTGTACAGCGGAAATTGTTCAGTTGTAACGCTAACGCGTTATGTAAAACTTCAATAAGTAATAGAAAAGAATTTATTTTCCAGTTAGTTAAATGAGCTTTTAATATAAAAATATCCTGAAAAATTTATAGAAGTTTTGGTAGCATACATTAATAACGTGACTATTTCAATGTAATATTAAATTAGGATACAAAAATAAAGAGGAAAGCAACTAATATATTACATACAAACAGTAATAATGATCGGGATTTTACACTCTTGGTATTAAATTGAGAAAAATACAGATAGATTTCGGTAAATCGCCGGTCATAGGAAAGTTTATTTGTGCGCATTCAAACGAGTTTACAAACAAACCATCGAACCGTAAAATTAATAAGCGAGATCCCCATAGGCACCTCGAACTTAAATCAGCCCGTATAATGAACGGTAAATAAAACTCCCTCCAATAGATTATATATTTGGTAATGGTACCGCCATCAATTATTTCTCTTCCAATAAATATGTTTAGTGAAATTGCATCGACATTTTTTTTTTCGCAAGAAAAACGTGTTAAAGCAGTACAAAAAATTGTTAAATTAGTGAAAATAGAACCGCGTGACGTCCGATTTGTACGGTAAATATTTTTTGCTTCGTCAAAAACCTCTTGTAGCATAACATGACATGAGTCACGTTTTACGTTATTTTTACAAATTTCATGAAATTCGTATTTTTTCATAGACGTCCTATACGTAGGACCTTCGTAACATTAAGTAATGATTTGTTAAACTTGTATTTTATGTAAAAAAAATTTTAAAACATCTACTTGGTTTATATAGTTTTTCTATTTTAAAAAGTTAACTGTAACTGAAGCCCATGCGACAGTGGAAGATGACAATTTTCCTATGCTTACGCAGATATTGCTGTACTTCCTCCAGAAAATTCATGTGGTTGACTTACCGATGAAGATTCTGGTTGGGGACATAACTTCAATGTCAATAATTTATTAGCTAATCAACTAAGAGGACCTGCAGAATTAATTGGCACTCATTTTAATAAAAACCCTGTAGGCAATTTGATTGACGAACAATTCGATGAAGAAGATAATATTCCGCTTGCTTCATTATTTTCGGCTGGAAGGCGTCAAACAAAGGGTACATATAGGTGGATAAATAAAGATTTGAATATCCAAGATACTGTTGAATGGCCTATTTAAGTGAAAATAAGTAAAGCAGATGTGAGCCATATTACACATGGGTTATTTTTTGATAACAACTTTATTGATTTGATAGTAAGAGAAACCAATAACTATGCTTCTCAAAAAAACAAATCAAATAATATTACTCCAACTGAAATGAAATGTTTTCTAGGAGTTTTACTTCTAAGTTGATATGTTCAGTTGCCTCGGAGTAGTATGTTTTGGGAGCGAGAAAGACACTCACAATAAAGTAGTGGTTTCGGCTACCAAAGATCGATTTTGAGTCACCTACATTTTGCCGATATAATTTAAACCTAAATGATAATTTTGCAAAGATGCGTCCTATATTTAAGTATCTAAATCATGCATTTTCGAAAATAGCTCATATGCAAGAAGCTAATAGTATACATGAATTCATAGTCTCTTACTGTAGCCGTCATGGATGTAAACAATATATCTGTGGAAAGCCAATTCATAATGCCTACAAGCTATGGATGGATTATTCTCGTTTGGGATATGTATATTGGTTTGAACCGTATCAAGGAGCTAATACTTATATGGAAACCAAATATAAAGAACTTAAAGTAGGAGCAAGTGTGGTTCTTATACATATGCTAGTGCTTTAAATTCTAAACGCCCCAACACATTCCATTTCTACCATGATAATTTTTTTACTTCGTTACCGCTTCCAAACGAATTATCGGAAAGAAATGTACTTAGCACACGAACAATACAGGTGTGAAGTTAGCAGCTATTTTAAGCAGCCAAAAATTTTTAGTTGGTAGCCTTTTACAGCAACCAAAAATTTTCAGTTAACAGCCATCTTTCGCAGCCCAAATTTTTCAAATACCAGTCATCTTCAGCAAAAACTACACGCCATTTATAACCTCTACAAATGTGAATTATCATAATTTAAAGTATAAACACTTAGTACCTCTAATACCAAAATTATTAAAAGTATAATTTCTTACTTAACTTGGACATTGAGTCTTGAGCTGATATTAGTACAGCAGCTCCAGAGCACTACCATAAACCCCCACGCAAAATATCACTTATTCGCTCTACGTAGAAGTATAAGAAACTACCTCCAACAGGAAAAAATATAAAAAAATTTGATTACCTAACATGACATTGCCTTTTTTAAACTTGGGTATCAAGTCTTTAGCTGAATTAGTGCAGCAGCTCCAGAGTACTACAATAAACCCCCACGCAAAATATCATATACTCGCTCCCCGTCAAAGTATAAAAACTACCCCCAACAGGAAAAATATTAAAACATTTTATTACCTAACATGACATTGCCCTTTTTAACGTGGACATCGAGTATTGAGCCGAAATTAGTACAGCAGCTCCAGAGCACTTCCAGAAACCCCCATGTAAAAAAAATATCATTTACTAGCACCCCTTCGAAGTATAAGAAACTACCCCCTATAGAAAAAAATATTAAAAATGTTAATTACCTAAATGACATTCCCGTTCTTTTTTAACTTAGGCATCGAGTCTTGAGCTGAAATTAGTACAGTAGCTTCAGAGCACTACCATAAACCCCTACGCAAAATATCATTTACTCGCTCTACGTCGAAGTATAAGAAACTACCTACAACAGAAAAAATATTAACAAATTTGATTACCTAACATGACATTGCCTTTTTAAAACTTGGATATCAAGTCTTTAGCTGAATTAGTACAGCAGCTCAAGAGCACTACCATAAACACCCACGCAAAATATCATTTACTCACTCCTCACCGAAGTATAAAAAACTACCCCCAACAGAAAAAATTTGATTACCTAACATGACATTGCCAAATAAAAAAAAAGCCAATGTCACGTTGGGTAACCAAATTTTACAATAATTTTTCTGTTGGGGGTAGTTTCTAATACTTCGACGGGGAACGAGTAAATGATATTTTGGTGGAGGTTTATGGTAGTGCTCTGGAGCTGCTGTACTAAAAGTTAATAAAGGGCAATGTCATTTTAGGTAATCAAATGTTTTAATATTTTTTCTGTTGGAGGTAGTTTCTTATACTTCCACGAGGAGCGAGTAAATGATATTTTGGTGGGGGTTTATGGTAGTGCTCTGGAGCTGAGAACTAGATGTCCAAGTTAAAAAAGGTAATATCATGTTAGGTAATCAAATTTTCAAATATTTTTTTTATTAGGGGTAGTTTCTTATACTTCGACGAGGAACGAATAGATGGTAATTTACATGGAGGTTTATGGTAGTGCTTTGGAAGTGCTATATGCGTGGAGGTTTACGGTAGTGCTTTGGAAGTGCTATACTAATTTCAGCTCAAAACTCGATGTCCAAGTTAAAAAGTAGGCAATGTCATGTTAGGTGATCAAACTTTTTAATATTTTTTCTGTTAGGGGTAGCTTTTTATACTTCAACTGGGAGCGAATAAATGATATTTTGTATAGTGGTTTATGGTAGTGCTCCAGAGCTGCAGTACCAATTTCAGCTCAAGACTCGATGTCCAAGTTAAAAAACGCAATGTCATGTTAAGTTGGTAAATACTTTAATATTTTTGTTGTTGGGGATAGTTTGTTATTCTGCGATGGAGAGCGAGTAAATAATATTTTGTGTGGTTATTAGGTTACAGATATGAGTTGACCATTTCATACAATAGATTACACTGTATTCATTTATATTGTTGCAGACAAGGAAATACAAATGTAAACCCAGGTAAATCACATGATAACACGTATTTTCCCGGGTTGATTGCATAAACTCGATAGCGAGATTGTGCAATGACAAGAAAACTACCAACAACATACGAAGTAAAAGGGGAATTAATGGGCAAAATTACATTCGACTGAGATTCTTTTTATCTTTTGTAAACCGGCAATAAACCAACATCAAAATGTACAGGTACGCGCGGATAGATAAGGGCGGACGTGATCGCGTGCAGGGGTTGATATAATGTTAGTTTTTTTTGGGGAGTTGATATAATGTTAATTTTTTTAATATTAGGATTTGATGTAATGTTCATTTAAACGTGAGGTTGAAAGTACAGAAACTTCAACAAAAACTGTATTGTATTCCCGATGGGAAGTAGGCTGCAGATGCAGAGTAGTTTCACAAACGCGTGGCGCGCGGATATAATGTCGTGATAACCGTTTAGAATGCAGGAAAAATGTGGAGTGATCAATACTTTTGTCAATGGTTTAAGTTTAAGGTCTTTTTAGGATTTTTGTTTTAAGAATATTTGGCCAGATTTGAGATTAAGAACTTGTTTTTGAAAAAAGTATAAAGTGTACTTATATTAAAATTATTTTACGTTATAGAGTTTAAATTAGGTTAATTTTTATTTCAATTTATTTAAAAACTAGAAACATAGGCATATTTGTAAAGGATGCCCAGCTACCCCAGTGATGGAAATCTTATTTGGAAGAGGCCTTTGATTTTGATAATTTTCTTTGATTCTGGCAGAATCAATATGTTTTAAGGTATTTTTGAACAAAGCAAATATGAAGTGAAAAATGTAGGATATCAAAGCAAATGAAATTTATGCGGGAAAACCGTCTTCGTATAGAAATAACATCAAAGACATTGATGTAACAGACGGTTTTAGGCACCTCGATTTTGACACAGAAAAACCTTTCAAGGTAAGTGCTAATGTAACGTAGTTTTGTTTGTATTACAGCCATTTTCTTTATAGTTTTTGTGTTTATTTATTTTCTTTTCTCATTCTTCCATAAGAACCCAACCCCACCACTGAAGTTAGCCGATGCACCCTTATATTGATACGGGATCCCCGACCCTTCAGGACAAATCAAAATTAATTAACTTCACGTTCATTTTACACATAACATACGTTTAAAGACACATTGCTTAGTTCAAATATGGGAACATGAAAGATTTTAAACCGCTAGAATAATATTTTTAAAACCAGCACCGTATTAAAAATGTCGAACTGTTAAAAATGGTACCAAACTATGTGGGTCGCTCTTGACAACGTCTTTTAAAAAAATTAATTTGAAACATGAAACAAATTTTACTCACACGAGAATGTTAATACATCTTACAGTCTGCAAAGCGCGTAACGATCTAACTACTAAAGCACACGCTACCTCTATTTATGCTTTCTGTAAAATAGCATTTCTGTTGCCATAATTTCTCCGGCCCTAAATGAGAACTATGGGGAACCTGAGTTCGAGTTGACATCCCGTTTAAGATCTATTTCAAGCGCGTTACTATTCTTCTTATTAAATAACAATTTAACTAAAAGATACTTATATACTACCTACATTATAGCCAGACAAACTAGTTAATACAAAATTATTGTAAATCCACTAACACTACTAAAATGTATTACTTGCTTAGTTCAATTTTGTCATTTTGCAAAAATCTGTAAACAACTTATTTTTTTAAACGAACTGGATCTAAATCTAAAGGTTTAATGCTGTGACTTGCCATTGCTTCACTATTTAATTTTGAATCTACATATAATAATTCCATAACCTTATGCCTAAGCACTTCACCAACAAGAGCTTTTAGCACTCATTGGTCGATTAAAATTTTACAACGGTTTTTCAGCTCTTATCAGATAGCCATCGTTAAGAAGAAAATTGACTTGTCTTCTCCATACTTTTGAATCGCAACCGTGGTTTAGGGCACAATGACAATGCATTTGTTATCTTCTAATTTTTGTATTTTTATCTTATTAATGGTTAAGGGTATTTTGTGACACAATTTTACATTCTGGAAGTAGTTTATTAATTGAACTTCACAGGGCGGATTTTCGTTGGTTTCTTCTACTTGAACGTCTTGGCAAATAAACCTTTCTTAAGGAACAACATGACAGTTGACTGGCCATTTAGCAATTGATATTTGATTGTGGAATATCACCTTGAAGGAGTTTATGGAGGGAGTTAACCAGGAGCACAAGTGATAGTATTTATAATTCTAAATACCTAGAATTCAGATTTCCAATATAAACGCGTCGGTGTTGTGTTGGTATAACTTTTAATTGTAACAACTTTCTTATGTAATAAAATATTTTGTAAGGATATATCAAAAGCAAATTTGTTGTCGTTTAATTGCTTGTTGGCTGATAATAATTCAGAGAGCAGTTCATGTGAGTCTGCTTGGAAAAATTGACGGCAACTTCTATTGTTTCAAACAAATCATAGATGATTTGAAAACTCGCGGAAAACTGTGAGGCCAACAGTTCCAAAGTGAAATAGCTAATTTTGAAATATATAAATTTCTAATTTCTAAACGAAATTTCTTGAGAGTTTTTAGTACGTACTGATAGTAAACCAAAATTTTTGAATTGTTTTCATAAGTTCTGAGCGACGTTTCGAGCATGGTAATTTGATGATCAACTGGACCTTTAATTTTATTCTGATGGTAAGCGAGAGATGAAATGGCTTTGTTGTATTTTTCAGCGTCGTTGTAATCTAGATTAGCAATGAAAAATTTAATGGTGTGTCTACTCAGTTAAAAAGTGCTCTTTTTGGTCTCGTATTCCAAAAGGGATTTAACTGGATCAACTAATGATTAATTTTGTTTTCCAATATTTATGTGTTGTGATAAGAGTTGTGAAATGTTTGATTGAACCCGAAAATTTCTAGAAATTTTGAAAATGTATCTTGCATTTTCTTGAATTGATCTTTTAATATAACAAAATTATCAGTACCTAACTGCAGAAATGTTGTTTGTTGTAATTCTTTTTGTATCGTATTCCTGGGTGTGCGCGGATAAAGCATGGGCATGCTAAGTTTTTGAAAATGCACGCTTGGCAGCTAAAATGCAAGAAAGCATTCTTAAAAAATAATAAAAGGGCAATCTTTTGGCTGCCAAGGGCATTTTCAACACTTCAACCTATCCATTCTCGTCTACACACGCACAGTAAAATGAAACAAAAAGAATTAGAACATTAAACAATACAGAAAATAAGTTACAGCGCCCGTACGTAAGAAAATATTCCTCATAAACTTGTCCATCATGCAAAAATACGCACACCAAAATAAATAATTTTTCAAAAATTTAGCCTGTCAATTTTCATTTACATACACCAAGGAAAACAATACAAAAACATCAGACAACATACAAAAAAGTTACATCGCCCGCACGGAAGAAATCAGTTTTATAAAGAATGTTTTCTCCTGCGCAGATACTGTAACTATTTATATGTTTTGTTTCTTGTTCTAATTCCCCTTGCATCGTATTCCAGAATGTTTGTGGATGAAAATAGACAAGCCGAATTTTTGAAAATGCTCCCTTGGCAACCACGATATTATTCCTGACAGAAGAAAGCATTCTTAAAAAATAATAACAGGACAATATTTTGGCTGCCAAATGCACTTTCAAAAATCCAGCCTGTCTACTCTCATCTACATGCGTATAGGAATACGCTACAAAAAGAATCAGAACAATAAACAATACACAAAAAAGTTACAACGCGCGCTCAGAAAACCTAAATTATAAGTAAATATTTGTTAAATCGTAAATGTGTTGGTTTGTATTTGAACTGTTCCTAAGTGCATGGGAGTAGTCCAAGATTGTCGAGTAAATCATAAAATTCAACCCTAGTTCGTCTGGTGGATCCTATAACGGGGGTTTCTTTACTTCTTGGATAGTATAACTTCTTTAATGAAGCACGTTTGATTGCCTTTTACCTCTCTTACTATTTCTACTCTTTTCCTATCTAATATTTTAAAATTTTTGTGGTGCAGCGAAAACTTTATTTGCAATAACAAGTACTTTATTTTCAAACTGAGTACACAAGCCTTTTCAACAACTCGCAGCCACAATAAAATTTCTAAAGATTCTCCTAACGATTTATTTTCAGAACTAATCAGTAACAATACAAATATATCTTCTTAACACTAAAACTAGGATGCTATCTTATAAACTACTATCGAAACACTATAATTAACTATCCAACCAGTAATTATTAATTTATCACTACAGTAATTTATATCACAACATAAATTTATATCGACAGTCATTTATATCACATCTTTCAAAGCTTTAAACTACGACTGGTATCGTAATCAATGATTCAATTAGAACTCGTATCAAAGTTTCAATTACAACTGAACTCCAATATGCACGACGACAATCTATATACACATTCAACCGCTAGAGTATTCTAAAACGTACCAGGAATTAGGTAAATAACATCTCGAATGTACCTATTCTCAAACATCTTTTGTGCTCAAATTCTTCGTTTACATTCTAATTACTCTGGTCATAGGTAGATCAATACGCGCCACAATAGAGTCCTAAAAACATGACATCTTTTTATTTCGTTTCCTTTTCTTATAAACCACTTGTTCAACCTTGAATTCTAGATAGCTAGGACCCCCAGTATATTTCTTATTTCTTTTTTTCCGATTAATCTATCACTTACTTTCCCATAAGCGTGTTTTAATTTTTTTTTGTGGTTGCTAACATAATCCGAGTAAAAGGTTGGAAGCAAAAATATTTCGTTCGGGTCTCTAGAACATGTCTGGCCGAATATCAATTCAAATAGGATAAAATTTGTCGCAGAATGTATAGAATTATAACGGATTATGGCATTATTCATTAAATCATTTCTATCGCGGTAAATTTCTCTTAAAAGTCTTAAGTGTTCGATTAGAGTGGAGTGTGTACGTTTTACTATAGAATTGGATTCGTAATATCAACTTGCTGTAAAATGTACATTGATTTTATGTAGACTAGGAATTTCTTTCACCGTGGAGTTGTTGAACTCTGTACCTCTGTCTACTAGAATAGTCCAAGAAATTCCATATGGCGTATAATATTTAATTAGGACTTGGCTGATATGGATTGCGATTTTTCCTTCCACAATTATAGCTAGAGCTAATTTGGTAAAAGCGTCCACTAATGTCAGGTAGTTTTTACCGTCAAAGGTGTAAACGATTTCGAATGGCTTTGAAGCGGTTTCGGTTAACATCATAGGAGTCTTCTCGCATAATTGTTTTTTGGCAAGGTGTACAATTGTTAATAAAGTTGATATGCAGACTTTCATATTTTCCCAATAATAATTTTGTTTTAACTTCTGGTATGTTTCTATTATTCCACAATGGAGAGTTTTCTCTTCGTGACGGTTTTTAATTAAAACAGTTTGATTTTCTAAGTTCGCATCTATACATTTACTAACTTGTTAGATTTAATTGAGTCCGTTTTCTGTAAAATGGTTTCGGTATACATTCTGAAATCGTGCTATAAATTAATTTTATTGAAGTGCAAGTGAAACGAGCTACTGGTTAGTGTATCTAATCAGAAAGTTCAAGATTAATTTCTCCTTATCAATTTCGGGTATTTTCAGTTTTATAATTTTGTGACTTCTTGCTTCTCTAGTGAAATGCAGACGTTGAATAATTTCTGAAGATTTGCACCTTCTTTCCACAAAAAGATAATTATTGCTCTTTGAGATCAAACCGCGTCTTCTAGGATTGCAGAAACAGGGCTGCCAAAACGTATCTATATCAACCAAACACGTAAATCAAACTAAAGAATATTGTACTAGATAGCTGAATAAACATGTCAAGACTGGTCTACCACCAAAAGTAATGCTTATACATTCTGCGTAATTTAATTATAACTAAATTCCCAGAACCTTGGAAACATCCCTCGTAGATGGGATTTTCGCCACTCCCATGTGCATACGCTTGGACTGACAGTATTTTGCGGCGTTGTATAAGCAGTTTTTTGTACGTCCTAGGAGGTGCACGTCAATTTGTTAAAATCCGTCAGCTAATCTGTCCAAAATTTCGTTGATAATGGGTACAGAATATTTGTCAAGAATTGTCGTTTCGTTAACCTTCCGTAAGTCAATAACAAGTCTCCGTTAGTTTGTCCGGACGCGTCCCATTTTTTAGGTACTATTCAGATTCGCGATGACCAAAGCTATACACTATCCTTGATTAATCCTTGACTAATATTTTATCTATTTATCGTTAGGTCCTCGTCATGGTGAATGTCGAGTAGACGGGTATGATCTTATGAAAATAAAACTTTCGTCCTTTAAACGAATTTTTGTTCTTAATTTCACTCGTAAAACTGAGTCCCTGCAATAAAATACATCACGGTAGTCTAAACAATGTTTCCTAATAGATTCTTTTCTTCTTTATTACAGTGACCCAATATCAGATTTTCCTTTAGTTTGTTGTAATATGAATGGGAGTTTTGCAAGTCAATATTCTGATCTAATTATTGAATATTATTTACTTCGTATATGAGTTCAATATCTAAAGGATCAATTATTGTGACTTCCTTAGAGGTTTCATTCGCGACGGTAATTATTGTGGTAGCAAAATAGGAGAGTTGCTTTTTTTCAAGTTCTGTCTAAGTATACAGCGTAGTCGCGGGAAGCGCGACTGCGTGTTGTATGACTGCGCAGATCCCCCACAACAACCGATGCCATTGCCGACTCCTACCCATCAGTCGTTGACGAACTACGGGCGAGTAAGAATGGTCGCTACAATCAATTCTCCCACCACTTGTGAGTTGCGGAGTTTGATTCGTTTTCTTCAAGGTGAAGGATGTAGAGCTGTTGAAATCCATCGAAGGATGAGTGTAATATATGACGAAAATTGTATGAGCGATAGTGCTGTCAGAAAATAGTGTAGGAAATTTGTGTATAGTCGAACAGACGTCCATGACGAAGGGGGTCAAGGACGCAAGTCGGTCGCTACAGCAAGTTAGGCTGGCCGGGTTGACGAAGCGATCCGGGAGAAACGGTTGTATACGATTAGTGAACTGTCTATAGGATTCTCAGACATTTCAAGGTCTTTTTTGTACAAAATTGTTACCGCCGAGCTAGGATATCGAAAACTGTGTCTGTCGGGTTTCAAAAATATCGAGCGAAGACAATAAAATGAGGCGAATAGCGTCAATCTCGACTTTTCCCACACGTTATGATATCGAAAAAAAACAGTTTCTCAAAGTCTATTGTTACTGGGGACGAGATTTGGGTCCTGTATGACAAACCAATGAACAATCAAAGCAATGGATGCATACACACTCCCTCAGAACCCAAAAAATTCAAACAGCACTTGACCAAGCGGAAAACAATGATTACAGTTTTTAGGACCAAAAAGGTGTGCTTCTCGTTGATTTCATGGAACAGAGAACAACAATAACAAAGGAAGGTTACTGTGAGATCCTACGTCGCCTTCGGAGAGCGATACAAAACAAACGAAGAGGCATGCTCTCATCTGGCTTGTTCTTGTTCTATGATAACGCACGACCGCATAGTGCCAATATGACTAAAGAACTTCTTCAACAGTTCAAGTGGGAAGTTTTCGACCACCCACCTTATAGCTCTGATTTAGCACCCAGTGACTATCACCTCTTTCGAAAAATGAAGGCATGGTTAGGTGGACAACGCTTCGCTAACAACCAAGATGCTGTAGGGACCTACCTGAGCCAATTGGCGGCAGATTTCTTTGAAGAGGGTATAGGACAAATGCCTCAACGTTCACGGTGACAACGTAGAAAAATAAGTAACATATTATAAATTTTTTGCAATTAAAATTATGTTATTTCAATGTGTCTATTATTTATTGCCTATCGAAACTTGAAAAAATAGCCCTCGTAATTAACAACATTCACCAATACGTTTGGCGTGTTTATCCCAATCTAAAAATTTTCGTGATTTAGAATGTCGAGTCCATTAGTTAATTTCACAGGAATTTTCGTCACTTACCTACAACGCACAGAAACACTAAATGTGTACGTGTCAAATCTATTAGGGATCTCTTTTGTATCAGATTGTACACTTAAATAATTGCATGAGGGATTATTAGTTGATTTTTGCTTAAATGTATGGATGCATTCAATTGCACAAGTAGGTCGGTAACTATTATTCCAGGATATTCATTGCTAAATTGAAATAGATAAAACTTGTAAAAATCTTTGGATCTAAAAATTGCAAATAATGGTATGCGAGCAATTTCATTATGCAGAGAAGTGTTGTGTGCCGACTGGGTACTGAATCCTTCAGTATAAATATAATTTGGGTAAAATTTATACGCAATTTCGTTGTATATGGAACGTCATGTTGGACAGAATATAAAATAATGTCTGTATGAGAGGTTTCTTAAAAATTTACATTAGCAATATTTCTATCAAAGTTAGAAGTATTATTGAAATCAACACCACTGTTATCTGAAACATTCTGGTTGAGGGATCGAACAAATGCGCGTGTACAACTTCGTCGTACGATGCGGATCATCACTGTAATTAAAGTCCAGCGTGTGAATGTCAAGATCAACGTAGTTTTTACTGACCCAATTTTTTAAAGCACAGATTCCTAACGATCTGATAAAAAATTCCCTGTGAATTGTTTTGTACTGGGAATGTAACTCCCGAAGAAGTATCCATTATCACCGGCCTACTGAAAGACGATTTATTCGATTTTGGTTAAACCTTTGAAATGTATTACCAAAACTTAGTCTGTTTATTGCGGATAAAACTTCTGAGTTGGGGAATCGATGGGGGAAGGGGGTGCTTGGATTAGCTTATTATAAGTATTGCGCGCATAAATCTACTCGAGTTGGAAAATTAATTATTTTATTGGCTTGCGGTACACGACCATCAGATGAATTTTGAGTGTTTTTGAAATTTAGGTTGATAACACTGGGTCTGTTAGAGCAATAATTACTGCTATGTGTATTATCGCGGTTCGGAACAAATCTTGTGTCAGGTTTAAAGCTTGAATTCGAATTTCGATTACTGATTCGTTGCGTATTATATAAAAGTTTCCCTCTTCAATAACAAATTCCATAACCCCTTCTAAACTATCAGGATTCCTTAATCTTACGTTTGTTTGAATTAATAATGGTAGGCCAGGGATGTAAGTATTTTTTAATGCGAGATAGTTGTAATTTTTTAGGCGTATTTTAAGTTCATTAGCTGAAATAATTAATGAGTTTAATTTTGACAGTATCAGGCTTCCAAGACTCCTGACATCGGATTCCAAAATTGTAGGGGTTCTCGTTTCTGTTAGGGCGTAAATTTATTGGATCTTGATCACTAAATGATAAAAATCGCTAGTCTTTTATTTCGTTTCAAGTTATTAATTCAGAGCTAGTAGAGACGATTAATATTTGCGCCCTATCGATTAATTTGCCAATAATTGCCTCAAGAACAAAATTATTTCGTTGAACATCGATTTACCTAGCAATATTAGTGATTAAAGCTTCACAGCTCGACGTGCAAATCGACAACGTAAATAAAAATTAGGGCTTTTATTTTGTTTGTTCTTCTCATTTGTGAAAGGCCGGACAAAAAAACTTTTTTAAAGATTTCTTTGTGTAATGTTTTGCAACGAATTTGAAAAACCATTCAATCTTCCTTTTCTATAATTTAAACCTTAGCTAATTCATAAACATGTAAATGGTATGCCAGATTTAACAAATCATAACCGAGTTAGTAAATTTGTAAATGCTTAAACTATTTGAAAATTCTGTTGGAGTACTTTAAAACCAAAAAGCTTTGATATTATTAGAGGATTGTATTGAATATGAATTTTATAGTGTTATTATGATAAAAATATTTATTTCTCCAAAATGAAATAGACGCGTCATTATGTTGGCATTTTTTGTGTTGCATATGTTAAAATATTTTTTGGTAGGAAATGCATCTAATTGATTCAGATAAGATCTACCCTATATATTGTCACACTATATTTATCCAAGAATTTTGGTAAAGAATAATAATTAAAAAATACTAAAAGGTTTTCTGTATCAGTCTTTCAAAATTAATTAATACTTGCTAGATACAGTGGAGCTTCAACTTAAAATTACATCCTCTTTTATTCGAACAAGCAAATTCAGCTCCGATCTTGGGGTAATAACCAAGTTAACCGAAGGCATAGAGTTGTTTAGACTTTACATCTTTTAAGTATTAAACTGTAGCAAGTACCATCATCATCATTAGATTTTCAGTACTAGAACTGCTTGGGCGCGTACCTTCATTATTTCCTGTTCTGAGCTAACCTACACATTTCCCTGAAATTTCTAACGCTTACATCCTTCATTATCTATGTGTAATAGTCTAATCTAGATCTACCTTCACCTCTCCTTTTTCTTTTCTCTGCTTCTCATATATCCTGCACATTCCCGTATGCCTTAAAACGTGTCCTACAATACTTTTCTACTTAATTCTTTCTTCCTCTATTGTTTCTGTATCTCTTTGTTATTAAATTTGTCTGTCCATGATATCTTCATCATACGTCTGTAGCACCACATTGAAAAGACTTTAATCTTTTTCCTGTCCGCTTCTCTTACTGCCCACGTTTTCCCATCTTGAGTTATTTGGCTTCCTAAGTAGCAGAAATACTTATCCTGTTTTACATTTGGGTTTCATATTTGTACTCTGGTTTCCGACTTAATTTTCCCATTTTTACATGCTAGTACTATAGTTTTATTTTTGTTGATTTTCATACCGTATCTCTCTATTAGTACTGTTTCCAATGCATTAAGAACCGTTTCTAATTTTTCCTTGCTAGATGCTATTATCTATAAATCTGAGCATATTAATCGTTTCTACCTGTACAATAATTCCAAATGTATATCTGCATTTGATAATATTCATTGCGTCTTCTATATTTATAAGTTAAAAATTAATTGGGATAGCGCATATCCTGATCACTCCCATTTCCTAATTCTAGCCTCTCTACGTTCTGCTCTAATTCTATTACAGCTGTTTGCTCTTTGTATAAGCTATGTGCTATCCTATCCGTCTATCCCTATAACTTATTCCTATCTTTTTGAGTATTTTGAACATTTTTCCCATTTTACATTGCCGAATGCTTTTTCCAGATCTACAAACCATATATACACGCTTATTCCGTTTTTTTATTGTTTTCTCCATTATCATCCTTAAAGATAAATAGCCTCCCATGTTCCTTGGTTTCTCCTAAACCCAAATTGATCTCCTAGTATTTTCTCAATCCGTTGGAAGAGACGTTCTGTTATTGCATATCCAGCGCGGCTTCTACAGTTTCTGCTTGCACTTTATCTTGCTACTCCGCCTTATTATTTTTCAGGTTCTTTAATGCTGGTTCAAAACTCGTCTTAAGTATAAAATATCCCAAGTCATCCTTTTCAATTTCTACTTCCTATTCTAATGCTTCTATTTCCGGTACTGCGTATAAATTCTCTACATATTCTTGCCATTTATCTAATACATTTTCTATAGCGGTGTCTTTTCATGCGCCCCTTATCTTTGATTTATATCCCAAAACTCATTCTAATTAGTTTGTATTCTTCGTTGTCTTTCCAGTTCCAATATTAGTTTGTAACTCTTTGCACTTTTCCTCAATCTGATATTCTTTACCTTTTTTTGCATTTGCGAATAATTTCTCATTTTATGCTTTGTATCTCTTATTTCCCTGTTTCGTCTGGTTTATTTTTGTATTATCGCATTTCTTCTATTAAATTCAGAATATCCATATCACCCACGTAATGTTTAAACTGAATTTAATGTTATTCCATTCTGCTTATACTTGCTTAGTAGCAGAAATTTTCCCGATGTCTTTCAACAACTTGTTTGACTTTTTCGCATACTTTTTGTGAGCACCTCTACCTTTTACCTTTCTTAAGGTCAAAATGGCTTTTTTCATTCCTTTTTTTAAATTCTAATTTTAAGCGCGAGTTACATATCCCCCAAATTTACATATATAGCAAAGAAGAATAATCCACATTTGAAATGCAAATAAATGTTTATTAATATATATTAACAGTTTATAAAATGAAATAAAAACCCAACTTTTTATGTAAAGCCGAATTACCATTTCAAATCGAACTAGTAATTGAAAATCGTTAAAAGAACGGCTACAGCAGGATTTGAACCAGCGACCATTGATTTGTTGGATCAACGCTCTAACCAACTGAGCTATGCAGTCAATTGATTAGAAGATGTTATAATTTATACTACTGAAGCTTATTGTTGTTACCGATTTTCAATTACGTCTTGCATTTTAAGAAAATTGAGTCTAGTTATATACATAATTCATGTACTAATAACTTAATCATAACACCTTCTACTCAATTAGCTGCATAGCTCAGTTAGTTAGAGCGTTGATACGGTAAATCAATGGTTGCAGGTTCAAATCCTGCTGTATCCGTTCTTTTAACGGTTTTCAATTACTAGTTCGATTTGAAAGGGTAATTCAACATTACATAAAAAGTTGGGTTTTCATTTCATCTTATAAACTGTTAATATATATATATATATATATATATATATATATATATATATTCAAATACTACTATTAAATCTTAAGAAATAGAACGTTACATTGTATAATTTAAGGGCACAATATAAAAAGGTTATTGAAAGTTCATAATCAGACGTGAGAAAGGAAGCAACTACTTTGTACTTCAGATATAACGTGATACTTCAGGTGCAGGTTACAATAGAATATAAGAAAGCAATTGTTAAAATTAAGATTACTAAGAAGTAATACTATGTATTTTATCAAGAAGTAGCAGACATGAGATCTGCACTTCCCACAAGACGATGCGAAGGCAGGAATAGCAGAAATACCCTGAGGAGCCCATCATGGCGTCAGTCTCGAACTTCATAACTTTAACATTGTTGGTTGTTCAGTTATTCATTAGTAATTAGTAATTTTGAATATTTGTTAATTAAAACGTTAATGAACATAACGTCCAAGTTGTCAAATCATTATTGTAATTACTGTATAAATAAAATACACTTGGCAGGAGTGTTTTTTTGGAAATAAAAACTTTTTTAAAAGCTCCCAAAGGCCCAAAACCTATCTCGCGACCTTCATAATTACTATGTTGAGTCAGTGTATATCTGCATCTGGGTAGCTTCTACAGTCTTTTACTCGATTCCTATACATTTGTCCAACAAGAATGTAATCTATGATATTCCTGTATGTCTCCTGGTATCTTCCACCTGTATCGTCTTCTAGCATGGTGGTGAAATAATGTTTTTGCGATGGTTAAGGTGTTTTTGTTACAAAATTCTACCAGGCTATTTCCCCTGTCGTTTCTCGTGCCTAAACCATATATACTTACTACCGCTCCTTCCCTACTCTCACTTACCGCTGCATTAAAATCTCCTCTAATTATTACATTTTCATGTGCTTTTACGAATCTTAGTATGTCTTCGATATTTTGTATTTGCTTCTACCCCTTCATCACTATAGGCATATAAACTGGCATTATTACCGTATTTGCAGTGTTAGATTTTAACATAATCATGAGTCTGTGCTTTTGTAAGTAGTTTACTACGCAATGTCCGACCTTTTACTGCATAACTATCCCCACACCCGAATTTCCTTGTTTCGATCCTGTACGAATTATCCTAAAGTCTCAGTTTTAAAAATCTCCCGCCTCTGGGCATCGAACTTCGTTAATCCCTACTATGTCTAATGCTAACCTATCCATTTCAATTTTCAAGTTCTCCAGCTTACCTACTGGCTTCATGCTTCTAACATTCCACGCTCTGACTCGCAAAATGTTACCGATTCTTCTTTTAAACTTGTCGTTCGCATCCTGCGAAGTAATCCACTCCTGGAGTTCCGGACTATTTTAACTACGGATGATGTCATCGTGTTAAAAAACGTTTTCAGTACACTGTGTATTTGGGAGGTAATGTGATGGTTTTCCGTCGCCTTCCACATCGCAGTAGTGTGTTTTAAAATGCCATACCGATCCCTATGGTCTCTGCCACTCTAAGTACCGGACTCTTTTGGGAACCTGACAGTCTGGATTTCCACACGCAAGCCATTCTACCCGTTCTAGATTCTAGAGCTTCTTCAAAGTGTAGGTTCGTTTAGAACGGAATTTGAAACAATGGAACAAATTTTATTCACAGGAGAAGGTTAGTACCTTTCACAGTCTGCAAAACCGGTAACGATCTAACTATTAAAGCACATGCTATCTCTATTTATGCTTTCTGTAAAATACCATTTCTATTGCCGTAACTAGCAACATATTCCTCCTTGAACAGTTAACCACGAACAACACCTTAAATATCTATAGGGGTCCTAACAAGTAATAGGTTTGCAATGTTTATAATGGTTCTGCTCAATCAGTTCTAGAAATCTTTATAGGGGTATAATTTTCTTCGTGATGTTATCAACAGTCCACGCGGTGAGGAGAATAACCTCGGGCATTCAAAGCAATATTAGTTAATTGTACGTTGAACAAGTTCAATTCCGCCTACGTGGTGATACATATCCTCAGAAGGGTGTTTGAAAAACATTAGATAAAGTGTTGTTACTAATGATTCTAATTCACTAGTCAAAATATATATCTAGTTCAAAATAGTGCGTGGTCATGGGTTTTTTAATTTAATTTAGGTAAATTTTGTCTAAAATAAAAATAAATTTTACTTCTTGAAGCTTATTTAAAAGCAACACGCAGAATAGATTAAGGACTAACCCGGCGGAAGAACGTGCGAAGTTTTTCTTAAATACTGTATGGAAATTAAGATGAATTCAACGAGCTCTTAAATAAATTGTAACAAACTTGGTCTACAACGTTTGACGACGCCTATTATTGTTGTACTGATAAAAATGGGGCTACGTAATTGACGATGTAGACACTCGTATGACATTGTTAAAAAAAACTTAAGATAATAAGCACGTTTATGTTTGCATATTCAAAACTGCTCTTGTGCATTTCTTTGTACAAAAAGGCGACCTATTCATATAAATTAAAGACATCAGACTCAAATCACCAACGTAATTATTGGCATTACAGACGTTTTGGATTTAAGGTATTCTGATTTCGAAAATGTCAAAGAAACCAAAGTTTTCGTTACATAATTCGTACAATACAAAACAACGACAAACATATTTTTAAATCGCATGAAATATTTCTTTATTTTATATACAAGTAAACAGGGAACACGAGAAGCGATTTTAGTTTGAAGGGTAATGGAGAAAACAATAGAAAACAGAGAAAGCATGTACACAGGGTTTGAAGATTAGGAAAAAGCATTCGACAAAGTAAAACGGAAAAAATGATCGAAATACTTAAAAAGCATTGGAATGAGTTATAGGGTTAGTTTAAACGAAGAGCAAACAGCTGTAATACAGGGTGTGACACAGGAACATCCCACATTTCAAAAGGCTGGCAAAACAAAACTAAGTGATATATTCCAAAAAAGTTTTATTTCCTGGAAAGGATATATAATGTAGTTTTTTTAAGCTATACTTTTAAAATAATATCCTTCAAATGTTGGCCTTGGCGGGCGACACACATATTCAGTCTTTCTTGGAAGTTTCGCAAGACTTTCTCGAGTGTGGCGGGGGTTATCTGCACGATTTCTTCCTCAATTCCAGCTTCAGGTCATCCAGGGTTCTATGACGAACTTTAAAAACCTCGACATTGAGGTAACCCCACAGATAATAATGGCATGGGCTTAAATCTGCAGAGCGTGGGGGCCACTCAACCGTCTCGCGCAAGGAGATCACCTTCCCAGGGAACATCTCTTGAAGAATAGTGCGTAAATGATGGGCCGTGTGTGCTGTAGCACCATTCTGTTGGAACCAGAAGCTGTGTGGATCATGCTCTTCACCAAATTCTTCGATTTCAGTCCTGACCAAATTCTCAAGCATATCACAGTTCCGATTTGAATTAACAGTAGCGGCGACGCCATTCCCTTCAAAAGAGTAAGGCCCAATAATGCCTACGGACGATACTGCACACCAAACTGTTAGCTTTGGGCTGTGCTGGGGTGTTTCGTGAAGCTGTCGATGGTTTTCACTTGACCAGTAGCGAAAATTTTGTTTATTAACACACCCTGAAAGATGAAAATGAGCTTCGTCGCTACTCCACAAAATTGCAGTAGGAGGCACTTCGCCAAGGATCGTCTGACAACATTCCACACGCCGCCCCCAGTCCGTTGGGGACAATTCCTGCACAATCATCATCTTGTAGGAGTGCATATTGAGTTCACAATGCAAAATCTGCCTCATTGTTCTCGCCGAAATCTGAAGAGCGGCAGCATGTTTGCGCGCAGAACGCGTTCGAGACTGTTAAATCGACGCCCTAACTCTACCGATGTTTTCAGGGGTTCTGACGGTCACAGCAGGGCCCTTCTTCTTCACATTTAGTGCAGATCCACTTTCCCTAAATTTCTTCATCCAACGCAAAATTGTTTTCCGGTCGGGAACACTAGCAGACGATGACAAATTGTACCGTATGCGAAATGTCCTTTGTGTCGCAATAACAGATTCACCATTTTTTATAAAACTCTCGATAACACACACAAGTTGTGCTCCAGTCCACGGCATGGTTACTACTGAAAACTAGATCATCCACCCCTCCAAACAAGACCAACCTCACCGCTGTAGAATGGCGCATTCCCCACAGCCAATCATTGAAATGTGGGAGGTTCCCGTGCCCCACCTTGTAGAACTAGAGCAGGAATTACAGAAGTAAATATTAGGGGGCGAGACCAGAATTTGCGCTATTCCCGTTAATTCTCAACTTGTATATCGAAGAGGCAATGAACACTGTCAAATGCAGAAAGGCATTTGAAATTATTATACGGAAACAAATTATTAATATGCTTAGATTCGCAAACGATATAGCGATATTAACATCTATCAGGGAAGAGTTAGAAGCAGCTTTTAATGAAATAAAAACTACTAACAGAGAGATACTGTATGAAAATTTACACAAATAAAACTAAAATGCTACTAGTATGTAAAAGAGAGGAAAATAAGTAAAAAATTAGAATAAAAAATAGGAAACGAGAATTTACAAGAGGTTAAGGATTTCTGCTACCTAAGAAGCCAGAGCGGAATAGTGCAAAAGACATAAAAAAGATTAGCACAAGGCTGTGCTATAATTAACAAGAAAAAGCGACTACCATGTTCGTAGACTACAAACAGGGAAAGAAGGAAAAGATTACTGAAAGCATATGTGTGGAGCACAGCACTGTACGACTATGAAACGTGAACAGTAGGAGAAGCGGACAGGTAAAAATTGAAGTCTTTGAAATGTGGTACTACAGACGTTGGATGAAGATAATAGACAGATAAAGTTAAGAAGACAGAAGTAATAGAAATGACAAGGGAAGAAAGAAATACATAAACAACAATAAAAATAGGAGAGATAGCATTATAAAACGTGTTCTAAGGCAAGAGGGAATAGTGTGGGATATATTAGAAGCAGAAAAAGAAAAACAGAACGGTAGAAGTAGACATAGATAGACTATTGCACACAGATAGTCAAAAATATAAGTTATGGCAGTTTAAGAGAAATGAGTATGTAGGTTAGCTCAGAATAGAAAACAATAGAAGTACGCATCAAATCAGTTTCAGTATTGAAGACATTAGGATGATGATTATATGCAGAACTATTTCCCAATATCCAGCAATAATCCCAAGACATATTTTTCGTAAAATACTATGCATCTAATTTGCTGAAAGCGAAAAACAGTTCAAATTTTAACACACAAAGTAAGCAACCTATAAAAACACATGAAACAAAAATCCTGAGCACACAGAAATAACTAGTACTGTAGACGTAAAAGCCAATACCAGGTAACTAAAATTTAAAAATGGAGCACAATTAACAATTACCGACAATAATTAAGTGCAAGCACAAGTATAAGTTCCGAAAACACACAAAAAAAAAGTTATAAAAACATATCTATGAGGTATAATTGATAATAGCTGTAACAGAATATTGAAAGTGACACTTTTAAAAAATTTAAAGAAAAATGATTAATTAAGACACAAAAACAAGATGACACGTGGTGGTTAATGGTCATCTGTAAAAAGAATGTAACCAATGTCCGGTTTCGTTTTCTTTGTAACTCCGCAAATTGGTCTATTTTTCCTTCACAAAACTAACAAAATCATGAAATCATAAACATGATTCAAATTTAAATATAAGTGGCAAATTTCCAAAACGCCACAATAATAATTTCCGGTTTCGACGTTGTTGCAACTTCTCAGATTGGTCTAATTTTCCTCCACAAAACGCCATCAAAATCATGAAATCGTAAACATGACTCAAATTTGTAAACAAAGCAAAAATTTTAAAAACAATTATAATTAAGTTTCTCAAATTATTATATTATTCCTTCACACAACATAATCAAATGTACGAGGCTCAAAAATAAAAGCAGAAAATTTCCAAAACTATGATAATCAAGAATTTCTGGCTTTTCTGTTATTGCAGCTCCTCAGACTGGTCTATTTTTGCTTCACAAAACATAACCAATATCGCGAACTCGTAGCCATGACTCAAATTTTAAAAAAAGAAAAAATTTCTAAAAACAACGAAACTTAAGAGGTTACGCTGTTATTGCAGCTCTTTACAAAACGTCAACATATTGATATCGTAATATGAGGCTCAAAGTTAAATACAAAGTGGAGAATTTCCAAAACGCCACGATAATTAAGAATTTTTGGTTTCGCAGTTATTACATCTCCCAGATTAGTCTATTTTCCCTTCACAAAACACCTATATAATCATGAAATCCTGAATATGAAACGCAAAGTTATATACAAAATGGAAAATTTCAAAAACGCCATGACAATAAAGAATTTCTGACTTTTCTGATATTGCAGCTCCTCAGATTGGTCCATTTCTCTTCACAAAACGCCAACAAAATCTTGAAATCATAAACATTTAAATACATAGTGCAAAATTTTCAAAACACCACGACAATGAAGTATTTTTGACTTCACATTTTTTCTTCACAAAACGCCAACATAATCACGAAATCGCAAACACGAGACTCAAAGTTAAATACAAAGTGGAAAATTCTCAAACCGCTGCCATAATAAAGATTTTCTGGTTTTCTGTTATTGCAGATCTTCAGATTGCTCCATTTCTCTTCACAAAACGCCAACAAAGTCGTGAAATGATAAACATTTAAATACATGGTGTAAAATTTTCAAAACACCACGACAATTAAGAATTTTTGACTTCACATTTTTTCTTCACAAAACGCCAACATAATCATGAAATCGTAAACAAGAGACTCAAAGTTAAATACAAAGTGGAAAATTTCCAAACCGCTGCCAGATTTAAAAAAGCTCCTTCAAAAAAATCTTCTATCAATTTATTTGAAACAGAATTACAATACGAATTTTTAATTATAAGTGCGTTATATGAAGTAACGTGTGGAGATCGGAATAATTCTAAGTGACTTTTACTATTTTAAATAAACTAAAATTACGGTTAATAGCTGAACTACCAACAATGTTAAAGTTGTGAAGCTCTAGACCGACTGGCCAATTTGGGCTTCTGAGCATATTTATGCTATCCCTGCTCCTCACATTGCTTATGGGAACTGCAGAGCTAATGTCTGCTTATTTCTTTATACAATGCAATGTATCACTTCTTAGTAATCTTAATTTTAATAATTGCTGTCCTATAACCTACTGTGACCTGCAGCTGCAGTATCATGTTGCGTCTGGAATACAATGTCTGCTTCATTAACCTCTTTCCATTATGTCCTTCAATTTATACATTGTAACAAACTAACTTAAGTTTTAATAATTCTGATTGATTACATATATATCATAATTTGGGGGATATTTAACTCGCCATAATAAAAAAGTTCTATTTTTTTGTTACTGCAGCTTCTCATATTGGTCTATCTTCCTTCACAAAACGCTAAGAAAGTCGCGAAATCATAAACATAATTTTTTAAATACGATAATAAAAAATTTCTGATTTTTAATGTTATTGCAGCTCCTCTGATTTGTTTATTTCTCCTTCGCAAAAAACCCAACAAAATCGCAAAATCATAAACATGACAAATACGATAATAAGAAATTTCTGGTTTTTCTGTTATTGCAGCTCTCAGATTGGCATATTTTTCCTTAAAAAACGCCAACAAAGTCTTGAAATCATAAACATGATTAATAAATATTAATAAAGAATCTGCGCTCCTCAGATTGGTCTATTTTTTCCTTCACAAAACGACAACAAAGTCGTGAAATCATAAACATGATTTAAATATGATAATAAAGAATTTCTGTTTTTTCTGTTATTGCAGTTCCTCAGATTTGTCTATTCTTCCTTCGCACAAGGCTAACAAAGTCGCGAAATCATAAACACGACTTACATACGATAAATAAAGAATTTCGGGTTTTGCTGTTATTGTAGCTCCTCGGATTGGTTTATTTTTCCTTCACAAAACGCCAAAAAGGTGGCAAAATTATTAACATGATTTTTGGTCAATGTCAGACGTTAATGCTAGAAACTAGAAATGTTTAATAGATCGTAGTCGATGTTGTAAAAAAATGTTTTCGAATTTTTAAAAACTGTACGACTGATCTGACAAATAGTAGCAAAAAGAATATTAACAACAACAACACCAATCACGGTATTCCCTTTCGGGGTAACCAAAACTAGCACCTCTTTCTGGAAGGATATTGCAGAGTATAGCTCTAGACTACTACACTAATTCTACTCCCAGCACCAATCACAATCTTTCTCCACATCCCTCAGTTCCCACACACCTCTTTTGCCTCTGCAACATTCATACATTGCTTTTGGCATGCTTTTTGTTCCTCAGACTTCTCACCTGTTGTTCTTTCAGAACCTCCTCTACTACATCCAACCATCTTTTACGCGGTCTGCCCCTTGCAGTTCTGCAAGTCAACTTACTTGCATATATGCGTTTGGTAGGTCTATCCTCGTTCATTCTTTCCACATGTCCAATCCATCTAAACATGTTTCGCTCGCTCAACTCCTTAAGAGTCATTTGCATCCCACACTCTGCTCTGACCCATTCATTTGACACCTTGTCTCTAAATGTTTTTCCGCATACACTTCTTAGAAACCTCATTCCTGCAGCATTTATATGACTAACATGCTTCTTCTGCCAGACCCAAGTTTTGCTCCCCATACAGAACGGTTGGCACAAATACACTGTTGTAAATGGCCAGCTTTGCATTTATAGTCAATCCTTCATTCCTGTTCACTGCCCACATACTTCCAGACACTTGTCTTCCAGCATTTGCCCTTCTTTCTATGTCACCATCCAGTTTTCCATTATTCAAAAACTTTCTACCAAAGTACACAAAGTCATTGTCCATTCTAAACACAAAGTCATCAATTGTGCCATCTTTGTCAAAAATCACTACTTTTGTCTTATTTACATGCAGTTTCAATTGCCTATTTTCACATGCTTCCGACAGCCTGTCGAGCATTCGTTGCAAATCTTGTGACGATTCAGCCAACAATACTGCGTCATCTGCATACAACAGCACACTGACAATTGTTTCAGCAACTTTCACTCCTTCCATTCCTTCGCAAGCCTGCCTGATACATTTATCCATAACTACATTAAATAGCCATGGAGACGTCACACAGCCCTGCCTTACACTTTCCACAATGTCAAAGTATTGCCCCAGATTACCATTCACATGTTCACACGCTCTAATGCCTTCGTACATCTCTCGGATAGATTTTATCAAGTACTTGCTTATACCGGATTCACGCAGCGCCTTCCATAATTCCCTTCTGTTCGCAGAGTCGTACGCCTTTTCCAGATCCGCAAATGCTGCATACATTTTCTTTCTGGCATGTATACGTTTTTCAACAATTTGTTGCATTGCGAACATCTGATCCACACATCCTCTTCTAGGCATAACCACATTGAACGCCGCATATCTTGCTCTGCGTTCTCATACGAACTCTCTCAATCATAATTTTTCCATACACTTTACTGGGTACACTCAATAGACTTATCCCATGAAAATTTTTGCATTCATACTTGCTGCCTTTACCTTCACTCCAAAATCAAATGTCCTTTTCCCTAGGTTGATCCATAGTTTGAATAAACAGTTCCTGCTTTTATGGGAAATATATTATTCGAAAACTAATTAGTGATAATGTTGACTATTTAGCAGTTATTTTTTAAGGGGTCACTTTGGGTTATTTTGGCTTAAATGCATAACGTCGAAGATAAGTTTTCACCTAATATTTGGTTATGATAAGAAAATAAGTCTTAACGTTTACATTGTTCTAATACTGTCGATTTTAAACAAAATATTCATAACTATGTGACTAATGGTGTTCTCAGACTCTAGGAAAATTATAACACTAAACAAACAGAGGGGCATTAATGAAGGTGGAGTAGATAACAAAATTTATGACACTAACAAGGCGTGTCAACCTGGTCTCTCAGAATTTGCTTTATTTAAATCGCACATTACAAATAACCTCAGAAATTTAAATTTGCAATTGGACTTATGTTATCTCAAGATTGTTTCACTTACTCGTAGCGGTAGGTTCACTATTGGACAAATATACAGAAAACAATCCGAAAAGAACAGGCAATTTTACTGAAGGTTGAGTTTTGTATTGAATACAAAAACGCGCTTTGCTTCAGTTTATGAAAGTTTTGCCATTTCAGATATTGAAGTTTATCTATACAAGTAAAAATAATGAAAATAATATTTCAAGTATTTCTAATCGATAAAAATATCACAGTTAAAAGCAAACGTATAGGCGGAATAAAAACAATAACATTTTTGAATTTGTAAATATTACGTTTTCGCATGTCTTCAAATAAAAAAAAATGTAAATTACATTATATCTCTCGTGAAGAAAGAAATATATGGGGTTTAGAATATTATTTAGAAAACGCCTAGCCAGCAATTAAATTTCAACAGGATTACTAAAGACAACTTTATAAAAACACCAAAGCGGAGAAATTGAAAAACAGTTTAAATTTAGCGACGCAGTTAGTAAAGCATCCCCTTTATCATGATTTTCGCCCTGGTAAAATCCCAATAATTTATACTTTAAAAGAGAAGAAAAGGACGTTGCCATGCTCTTAGCCACAGTGCCCTTCAAGACCACTTCTTCAAGTTCACATTTCTATGAATGATGCTGGGACGCTTTCGGTAACTATACAGTCTCCCGACTAAAATATTAACTAGAAGCTTAACAAATTTGATATAATTAATATTCAATACCTAATTTTAAGTTTTAATTACACACAAACCTACCACGTCTTTATGTTTACTTACTATTCAAGTAGAGTAAAAACCCCTAGCTATGAAAGCTTATTTCTGTAAAATGGCGAGGCCAAAGTTGATAAAATTTTCACAGTACGTCAACAAACTATTTGCTATTTGGCAGTGAAAGTTGAAGTTTTCGCTAAAGACGTTCGGAAGATATCTTAAATTATTACAAGCAAACACCCCAAATTAGCGAAGTTCTTGTTATCGAATGTCAAATCAACATAATTCCGTAATTTTTCAACCGAATTACTTATCATGTAGCTGAGGCATGAATAAAGAATTGGCTATATTACATTTTATTTGTTTTTACACGAGTTATATATTCCACAATCTTTATGTATGTATTACAAAATAGAATCTAATAGGAAATTACTAGAAATCATTAAGAAATTATTAAGTCAAGTACAACAATGTAAACCAAGGATAATTAATAAAGGTTATTAACAGTTAATGAGAACGGATGCAATACAATGTATTCCAGACGATAGTGACACTGCAAGGCGGCAGGTCACAGACGGTTAAGATACCGTGATTACCTAGAAAGTAAGATTGCTACAATGTATTTATGAATAGTATTAAGAAATAAGCAGACATGAGCTCTGCAAGTTCCCACAGAATTGTGAGGGGCAGGCATAATATAAATACCGCGGGAACCCCAAGACCAGTCAGTCAGTCAAAATATTCAGCTTTAACGTTGCAGTTTGCTTAGGCGACTCATATTAGTTCAATTAATATTTTATTTTCGACTTAGAATAATTAATACCAAATTGTCAAAATTCCCTATTAATTTCTGTTTAAGTAAATAAATTGTTACGAAGTTTTTGGAAAAATTAAATGTAGAACTAGTGGATTTGGCGGAATTCCGTTGTTATATAATGCAGTTACATAAATTACCACTAATTGTTGTATTTCCTAATAAAAATAATGTGTAATCGGTTCATCATCATTAGGTCTTCAGTTCTAAAAGTGGTTGGACGCGTACCTACGTTGTTTTCTATTCCGAGCTAACCTACTCATTTTCCTGAAATTTCTACAGCCACATCATTCACTATATGTGTGCAATAGTCAAATCTAGGTCTACTTCAACCTGGCCTTTCTTCTTCGCTGCTTCTAATATGTGCTGCGCTATTCATAATGCCTTAATATGTGTTCTTTCATCCTACTTATCTATTTTCTTACTATTTTTCACATATTTCTTTCTTCCCCTACCACTTCTAGTACTACCTTGTTCTTAATTTTATTTGTCCATAATATCTTCAAACGTCTGCACCAACATACTTCAAATGCTTCTATCATTTTCCTATGCGCTTATCCTCTTGCCCACGTTTCACAGCCGAAAAGTGCTATCTTTTGCGCTTTTTACCTCCTATTTCAATGGTACGCGAGTTATGTATCCCCCAATCTATGTATGTATAACAAAATAGAAGTTATTAGGAATTATTAGAAATTGTTAAAGAAATTATTAAGTCAAGTGCAACAATGTAATCCAAGAATAATTAAATAAAGGTTATTAACAGTTGTGAGAACGGATGCAATACATTGTATTCCAGATGATAGTGATACTGCAGGTGGCAGGTTACAGACGGTTAAGAACCGTGATTGTTACATTGTATAATAAATAGAATTAAGAAATAAGCAGACATAAGCTCTGCAAGTTCCCACAGACATGTGAGGGGCAAGGACAACATAAATATTCCAGGAGCTCCAGATCAGTCAGTCAGTCTCAAGTATTTCAGCTTTAACATTGCAGTTTGCTTAGGCTACTCACTCATATTAGTTCAATTATTAATTATTTTTCGACTTCGAGTAATTTTAAATCAGTTTGTCCAAATTCCATATTAATATCGGTATAAACCAAATAAATTGTTACGAAGTTTTGGACGAAGTTTTTAAAACACCGCTCCCAAAGCCCGAAACGGAACTCGCGAAGAGGGTTGAGCAACCTGATGGCATCATTTATACACTTGTCAAATCAATAGTTTTCCAATTATGCCTTTCGAACAATCAATATTTATTCAGCATATTGCAAAACCAACACCTGTAGTTGTTTACGATAATCACCAGATATTAATAGAATTACTTTTTTCATCATCAGGTTTTCCGTCCAGGAACTGCTTGGATGCATACCTACATTGACTTCTATTCTGAGCTATTTACCTGCATCTTCTACTATCTGTGTGCAAGAGTCTAATCTAGGTCTACCTCTACCTATCTTTTTCGTTTCTCTGCTTTTAATATATTCCGCAATATTCCCTCATACCTTAGTGTGTGTCCTATTAGCCTATCTCTTCTATTTTTTACTGTCTCCTACATAATACTTTCTTCTCCTACTATTTCTAGAACATCTCTGTTACTTAACCTTGTCTGTCCGTGATATCTTCATTATACGGCTGTAGCGTCACATTTCAAAGACTTCTATCTTTTTCATGTCCGCCTCCCCTACTGTCCACGTTTCACAGCCATACAATGCTGTGCTCCACACATACGCTTTCAGCAAGCTTTTCCTTGTTTCTATGTTTGTTGTATTTGAACATAGTTGTTTTTTCTTGTTAAATGCAGCACGACCTTGTGCTGATCGGTTTTTTTTATATCTTTTGCACTTTTTCCATCTTGCATTATTTAACTTCCTAGGTAGTTTGTATTCAGGTTTTTGACTTATTTACCCCTCCTTTACATATCAGCACTTTAGTTTTGTTTTTGTTAATTTTCATACCGTATCTCTTTGTAAGCACTGTTTTCGCTTCAATAGGAGCTGCTTCTAACTCTTCCTTGCCAGATGTTAATATCGCTATATCATCTGAAAATCTGAGCATATCAGTCGTTTCTCCCTGTATAGTAATTCAAAATATCTTTCCGTATTTGCCTTTTCGACAAACCAGTTAAAAATTAATGGGGATAGGGCATATCCCTGCCTCGCCCTTAATCCTAATATTTATTTCTCTACGTTCCTGTTCTAATTCTATTACCGATGTTGCTCTAATTCTATTACCGTCGTTTTCTCTTTGTATAAGCTATGTACTATCCGTCTATTCCTATAATTTATTCCCATCTTTTTGAATATTTTGAACATTTTTTCTCAATTTATATACCCGCTTTCTCCTTTTTCTATTGTTTTCTTCATTATCACACTTAAAGTTAAAATGGTCTCCCGTGTTCCCCTGTTTCGCCTAAACCCAAATAGATCTCCTCCTAGTATATCTTCAGCCCGTTTTTCTATCCATCTCCGTATAATTCTAGTTAATATTTTTGACACATGTACTCTCAATCTTATTGTTCCACTTCCAAAATGTTCACATCTATCTGCACTTCTCTTTTTTGGTATAGATACTATGATGTTCATCATCATTAGGTCTTCAGTTCTGGAACTGGTTAGACGAGTACCTCCATTGTTTCCTATTCTGAGCTAACGTACACATTTCTCTGAAAATTTTAAAACCTTACATCATTCACTATCTGCGTACATTAGTCTGATCTAGGTCTTCCTCTACCTCCTTTCTTTCCTATCCCTGCATGTAATATATCCCCCACTATTCCTTAGATGCCTTAGAAGGTGCCCTGTCTTTCTATGTCTCCTATTTTTTCCACGGATATCTTTCTTCCCCTACTATTTCTAGAACCTCTTTGTAATTAACTCTGCCTGTCCATGCTATCATTAACATACATCTGAAGCACCACGTTCCAAAACGCTTCTGCGTTTTTCCTGTCTGCTTCTCCTACTCCTACTCTTTCCTGCTCCTTTTGCATCCCATATATTTTTGCTATACGGTTTTATATCCCTAAAATTCATTCTAATTAGTTTGTATGCTTCGTCTGTCTTTCCTATTTTCATCTTAGTTTGTCCTCTACCCATTTTTCCACTCTATTGTTCATTAGCTTTTTTGCTTTTACGAATAATTTGCAATTATATGGCTATGAATATCTGTTTTCTGCATCGTCTGATCTTTTTTTGTATTTTCGCTTTTCTTCTATTAAATTCAGAATATCCTTTGTTGCCCAAGGTTTCTGAATTTCTTTTTGTTAATACCCCGCCACGTCTAAGTTGGATTTAATGTTATTCCATTCTATTTCTACTTCCTTAGTATTGAAATTTTCCCGAAGTCGTTCATCAATTCGTGTGACTTTTTCTCAAATTTTTCGTGGACATCTTTATCTCTTATTTCTCAAAGTCAAAGTATCTTTTTCCGTTCCTTTTTTTAAATTATTAAAGTTAACCACGGTTTTTATAATTACTATGCTGTGATCAGTGCCTAGATCTGCTTCTGAGTAGCTTCTACAATCTTTCACTTGATTCCTAAACCGTTGTCAAATAAGAATGTAATCTATTTGATATCTCCCTAAGTATCCAGGCATCTTCCATGTGTATCGTCTTTGAGCATGATGTAGCTGCAATAATGTGTTTCTGATCGTTAAATTGTTTTCGTCTCAAAATTCTACTACCCTATTTCCCCTGTCGCTTCTCGTACCTAAACCAAATAGACCTACTACCGCTCCTTCAATACCCTCACCTACCACTGCATTAAAATCTTCCATAATTATTATTTTCGCGTCCTCTTACGAATTTTAATACGTCTTCGATACCTTAGTAGATCGCTTATATCTCTTTCTCGCTGTAGTTAGAGGTGTGCATGTATATTTGCACTATTACTGTATTTACAGTTTGAATTTTAATTTAACCATGAGTACTCTTGTTCTTTTGCAAGTAGTTTTCTACAGAGCATCTTATCTTTTTCCACATCACTATTCCCACACCTATTTTCTTTCCTATGATCTTGTAGGAGATACCATAAAGTCCCCGCCTCTGACTATCGAACTTTATTAATCTCTACTATGTAATGCTAACCTATCAATTTCAATTTCTCTAGCTTATCTACTTCCTTAATGCTTCCGACATTCCATACTCCGACTCGCAAAACGTTCTCGGGTCTTCTTTTGAACCTGCCGATCACATCCTTCGTAGTCCCCTCCCGGAAATCTGAATGGGGGACTATTTTAACTCCGGAATCTTTTATCCCAGAGGATGCCATCATTTTAAAAACAATTTAAGTACGCTGTAGCAGTAGTTTCCGTTGTCTTCCACATCGCAATAGTGTGTCTTAGAATGCCATACCAACTCTATGGTCTCTACCACTCCGTACCGAAAGAGCCCGCTGCACTTTTTCTGGGATCTGTCAGTGTGGTTCCTCACTAAAGAGCTCACGAATTTAATTTAATCTACAGTTCAGCTCTTTAGCTCACTGTAACACGCAGGTCATTCTACCTGTTCCAGTATTCTAGAACTTCTTCAAGGTGTAGGTTCGTTCAGAACGGGTGTCATTGGTTATAGATCAAAAATTTAAAAAATATTATTATAAAGGAGAAACAGCAAGACAGAGAACGCATCACAATGTACACGAGCGGAAAACAACGTTACATCGACCCTGTGGTTCTACCTTCCTTTCGAACATGTGAGTCATTCTCTATCCTCCACTCTTTTTTAATTCATAGGACTCTTCAAAATTATTGATTTCAATTAACGATATCGCACATCAGTATACTTATTATTATCGTCTAAGGCAGCGAAGAATATTTTACTTTTCTGTTCAAATAAGCGACTTGTGGTAGGTCAAGTGTTTGTTTAATTACGGCCGACCTATTTAATAATAAATAATCAAACCTCAATTAGTTTATCGTTTCTCATATCCGTGAATATTTTTTTATCAATACTTTCCTTTTAATTAATTTTCACATTCATGGTACATCAAAATTCAAGGAAAAGTGTTTTTATCATATAAATGTCTGTAGTACATTAACGCCTTACTGAAAACTAGGAAATTTTTCATATTTACGAGGTTTGTGAGCAAAGTAAAACTGACAATATTGGGAGCGATATGACAACGCTGTGTTGCTCTACTTGTGTAGACCCGTACGTTCATCCTTTCCAGATGCTCAGTCCGAGCTTTAGCTCAGAACAGGCAGCACGTAATTTTTGAGAACGCTATAGTAAAGTTGTGTTTTTGTTGTGTTAAGAAAAGAGAAGAGCGTGATTTAGAGCGACGTTATGCCATCAAGTTTTGTGTTAACTTTGGAGAATCCGCGAGTCTGACATTTGAAAAGTTATATTAGGCCTATGGCAAACATTGCTTATCAAAAGCACAAAATTCTCGTTGGCACAAATCATTTTGGAAGACCGATAGGTGATGGATGATCTGCTAAACTTAACACTTTCACCGTAAATCAAATTTTGACCAAAGATTTGTAAATGCGAAAGATTTGTGCCAAAATGGCGCCAAATTTTTTACTTCAAAAGCATTCCTATTGTTCCACAGCCTCATATTTAACTGATCTGAGTCCTTGTGACTTCTTTCTTTTCCCGAAATTGAAAAATGTCTTAAAAGGGGCGTCATTTGAGGACACTGGAGAACATTCAAAATAATATAACCAATATGTTAAAGGCCCTACCAGTTGAAACCTATCAGCACTGTTATCAAGATTGGGAGCGACGATTTCGCTGGTGTATAGCTGCTGAAGGGAACTTGCTACGTGCATTGACGTAGCCTAGAAAAAAAACAAAAAAAAAGAAATAGTCCGGGCTCAATCGGCGAGTGGGCGGGGTATTATACCTACAACAAAAATTAAGGGAGGCCCGAAATAAAGAAGAAAAAATTAAACACACTCATTCATACTCAAAACACAACATATCAACAAAAGAAACCTATAATTAAACACAAAATGTACACGCAATAAATAATTACACACTAACTTTAAAAAAAATTTCAACCAAAAGAACAAATCATTTTTTTTAAATGGTGAGCTGCCGGTTTTAGGTTACTTCCTAGATTGAGTTTCAACAAAAAAAAATTAAGCGAAATTACCCCTCTAAACCAACATCTCTAAATCAGCATGGTAAATCTAAAACTAAGTATATACATCTAATGGCAACCACATTCTCAAACGTGCCAAGCAAGTCTTCAAATCATTTTCACTTTAATAAGTTGTACACTCTTGGTTATTTAAAGCAAATAGTAATGCATTCATATAGTGTCAATAAAACTCAAACTAATTCACTAATTGTTGTCTAAACGGATTAAATTTAGGAATGCATGAGCTTAAATTGAAAATCCCAAGCGATATGGTCGCAATCGTAAATAATGGAGAAAGAAAATACTCACTCTCGAAGTTGCTGACGTCGGGGTTTAGTCCCTAGCTGGTCCACGGCAACGAGTAGGTGGGTCTACCCCCAGAAAGAACGCACTTGGCCTCCAATTACAGCAAGGGACGACCATTCATCGTGGCTTTAAGGTCACCGGATGAAGCTAGAGCAATTACCAATAAAAATTAATTTCTACCGGACCTTCGCTGACTAAATTAGAAATTAATCGTCACCTCAGCGACATGTGTGCTTGCAGACACGACAGGAATTTCTTGACTAGAATCGTTTAAGAAAGCGGGAACAAACTCTCGAGAAGCTACCTGCAAGTCACTAATTCGAAGCATGGGTTATAATGGTGATGGAGGCGTAGGTTGGAGCGAGAGTGAATAAGTAGGGCGAGAAGAAGGAGAAGTAGAATAGAATGCAGAAATAGAAACGGAGGAAATTTTGTTCGAAGTTATATTTGCCGAAGAAGGGTATGTTTTGATAGTACGAGCAGAGTGACTTGGATGAGGAACAGAAGAGAACGTAGAGTGAGAAGCAGAGGAAATTAGGCAGCTAGAGGTGATGGCAGAATTTGAAAGATTATTTGAAGAACGATTGGTAATAGGATGACAGTTCGGACAGTTGCGGCGAGAAACTCCCTTATATCCGCATCCATAAAAATGGAGTACTTGAGGACTAGTACAACGTGTCGAAACATGACCAGGTTTTTCGCAATTAAAGCATACGATCTGACGAGTAGAAGTAGAGCAAGGAGGAAGAAGGGTAGAACGTACGGAAGAAGTATCGGATCTACTCGTAGGCGTCGGAGAAATCTTAACACCTCGGTCATGTAAAGCAAAAGTATCTTCCTCAGTAGTAGTCAACTTATAAGTAAATTTCGAGGGTTCAAAATATTGAATCAGTAGATTAGACAACCAGTGTCAATAAATTTCAAACTAATTCAGTAATTGTCGTCTAAACGGATTAAATTTAGGAATGCATGAGCTTAAACCGAAAATTCCAACCGATATATAAGGTCGCAATCGTAAATGATGGAGAAACAAAATACTCACTCTCGAAGTTGCTGACGTCGGGGTTGAGTCCCTAGCTGGTCCACGGCAACGAGTAGGTGGGCCTACCACCAAAAAGAACGCATTTAACCTCCCATTACAACAAGCGACGACCATTCATCGTGGCTTTAAGGTCACCGGAAGAAGCGCGCCGTATTGCGTGCGCAAAATTTTCATAACAAAAAACGGAAACAACCAAACATTCCTACACGTGTCTCCGTTGTGTAGATGGGAAAGCAAATAAAATCGATTTCGTTCAGCCAGTGACCAGAGTTCAAAATAATATTTCTATTCAGAATTAACCTGGAAAAACACAGTTTATATTGGAATAATACGCAGCTTTAATTCGACGAATTCTTCCGACGGAAAACACATAAGAAGCAATTATCGGATACTTGGAATACGTTATCGACTATCTGAGTATAGCGTAAACTTTACGTTAAGGAATTTTGGGAAGTAGAATTTATTCTTAATTAGCGGAAGTATTTATCAAGTAAAATATACAGGATATTTAATTTATCGAATAAAGTTTCGTTTTAGAAGCAAAGTGGATTTTAGTTGAAAATTATTAGCCAGCGAATTTCTTTTTTAATTATGAATTGACGATTTTATTTAACAGTAGACATGGAATTTAGATAAGCGGATAATTAATTAGCAAAGAATTTGAGTTGGAAATCATTACAAATTAAATAACCAATTATTCCCGAAAATGAACATAACAAACTACTTTGAAGGGGACAATATTGTTGTTTGAAAAAATCAAACTTCGGTAGATAAAAAATCAGTCTCATTACTTTCCTCACACATCTCGTATGTACGAATAAAGTGGCTTTAGCATGTAACTTGTTTTATAAAAATCGACTGGATATTTTTGGAGAAATGAACTTGTTATTCAATCAGTGCGGGACAATTTTTAAGATGTTTTTCTTGAATAAGGTTCAGTTAGTGAGATGCCCAAAGTATACCTTTTTTATATGGTTCTGTATGCTCTATCATATTATGCAATCAAAATTATTAAAAAACAAAAACTAAAAAGTTATTAGTCCTTAATCAATTGACAAAGGTGAAACCTTCCCTTTAACATTGGGAGATAAATCTTAAATATTTAACAATTGAACAAAAGAATATAGTAATAAGAATACGACCCTACCACATTTGAAAGGAAACGATTAACAATAAATTTAAATATTTAAAAAAAATTCATTTTCTAAGTATAACGTTAAAGCTCTGTAACTCCGTCAGTTTTGACTATTCGGAAACCTTTTATAAGAACTCAGACCATTAATTTTAATTATAGAATGACCAATTGAATTTTTCAGCATCATTTCCGAACAGCAGTTTAGGTGAAAAAAGATGTAGGTAAAGACATCTAACTGAACCAGTTTTCATACACAGGAAGCAGTAGAGAGTGACATCAAACGAACCTTGTGACTAAGAGAGAGAGGAACAAACCTTCTTGCATATGCATTATGCATATAGCATAGCATTATTGCACTCACACTTTGAGCCAAATGTTAAAAGGCGCATTACGTTTTCTACGCACAGCACAAGTAGCACTTACGATCTACAAAATGTGAAAATGTCTTTGTTAAGAGCGAATAATTCCAAGGAATTGGCTTTAGGAAAATTGTAATAAGGAAATTTAATTCATTTTTCAATTAAAAATTGTGTCCTCAATGCGCATTTATTTGGAACACCCTAATTTAATTAGTTAGCAACTGATTTTGACACAAAATAATCATACTCGTTTCAGGACGTTTTAATTATAAATGTACACAAGGAAATTCGAAATTAAATCCAAAACCATTTAATTCAACAGTACAATAACGTATTATAAACATTCAACATACATTTGCTATCTAATTTTGGCAAACAAGTTCACCAAGTTCAAGAAACCGACAATAGATCAACATATTTTCACTTGCATAGTTATGCGTGTCAATGTTGCGTTTACTCTGAGCTTATTTAAAGGTTGTCTAAATTTGAACAATTTTGTGGCGCCTCATTCACTGTAAATTTGGCGTCTGATTCGTTCTTGTTTGACATTATTAATCTATTTAAAACCATGACTACCAATCGATCAATTTAAACTTCAAACGATTCGCAATGTTCTGTGAAACCGTACGGTTACACCTTAACTCTCAGAAATTGTTTCCAAGTTCAAGTGAATTGCATGTAGTGATAGACTGACTTAGTCTGAAAAGGTCACTTGATATCAAATCAACAAATAATGATCTTTACCATTCCATTTCATGCGATGCCGTGAGAACGGCTATATTAGATTTTCAAGAAGTAATCAAATATATATAGTGTTTGACGTTCCTATTAGGAAATTGATCTAAATATATGGCGTAAACAATAATAAGATCTAGTGGAATTCGTTTGTTACTATCGGAGCACTACTGTATAAAGATTTTGATATTTTTAAATGCCATTTTGAACGGACCTGCACCTTGATGACATTGTAAAATACTAGAACAGGTAGAATGGCTTGCGCGTTTCAGTAAGCTAAAGAGCCGAACTATATGTTTAACCAAACTAGTGGGGTCTTTAGTGAGGAACCAGACTAAGACAGGTCCCCGAAAGAGGGCAGCGGCTTTTTCGGTACTTAGAGTGGCAGAGACCACGGGGGTCGGTATGACATTCTAAGACACACTACTGCGATGCGGAAGGCAATGGGAAACCACCACATTACCGCCCAAGTACACTGCGTACAGAAATTGTTAGTAAACATGATGGCATCCACTGGGGTAAAAAATTCCGGAGATAAAATAGCCCCCATTCGGATCTCCGGGAGGGGACTACTTCGAGGGATGTGATACGAAAGTATAGATAAAGATCCGTGAACATTCTGCGAGTCGGAGCGTGGAATGTCAGAAGTATGAAACAAGTAGATAAGCTAGAGAACCTGAAACTCGAAATGGATAGGTTAGCACTAGACATAGTAGGAATCAGCAAAATCCGCTGGTCAGAGGCAGGAGATTTTTGGAGTGGAGACTTTAGGGTCACTCATACAGGATTACAGGAAGGAAATTCGGGTGTGGCAATAGTTATGCGAAAAAAGAAACGACGACGTGTACAAAACTACTTACAAAAGAACGTGTAAATCCGTATAGAACAAATGAGTTAGATGAACCGCTTTTCTTCAGAACCACCGCTCTTGACACAAATGTGCTTCGCTACACCCGCCAAAGGAAAAAGAGTTTTTTGTTTCCCGCATAACGGACAGCTTCTATCGTAGTGTTTACAACGTTTTTTCGTTGACACGGCTTCATAAACACCAGGTGAGTGCTTTTAGTAAACGCTTGATCTGATTAAAACCATTAATTATATATTGTTTGTTAAATAATCACTTAATTTTATATACAGTCCACTCTCTACCACAGAGTTATTCGAAGTTCACCAGTAAATACAGTAATAATACAAGTATACATGCCCACCTCTAGCTGCAGTGAGGAAGAGGTAGAGGTGATCTACAAAGATATCGAAGACATACTAAGATACGTAAAAGGACATGAAAATTTAATAATTACGGAGGAATTTAATGCAGTGGTAGGTGAGGATAGGGAAGGAGCGATAGTAGGTTTATTTGGTTTAGGCACGGGAAATGACAGGGAAAATAGGCTGGTAGAATTTTGTGACAAGAACAACTTAACCATCAAAAATACATTATTTCAACATCATGCTAGAAGACGATACACGTGGAAGATGCCATGAGATATAGGAAGATATCAAATATATTACATTATTGTTAGACAACGGTTTAGAAATCAAGTAAAAGACTGTAGAAGCTACCCGGAAGCAGATATAGACACTGCTCACAACATCGTAATTATGAAAACCGCACTAAAATTTAAACATCTGAAAAAGAGGAACGGAAAAAGGCGCTTTGACTTTGAGAAACTAAAAGATAAAGATATCCATGAAAGATTTGAAAAAAAGTCAAATGAATTGCTGAAAGATATCGGGAAAATTTCTGATACTAAGGAAGTGGGAACAGAATGGAATAACATTAAATCCAGCCTAGACATGGCAGCCAAAGATATTCTGGGGTATACACAAAAAGAAAATAAGAAACCATGGATAACAAAGGATATCCTGAATTTAATAGAAGAAAGACGAAAATACAAAAATAGATCAGACGAAACAGGAAAACAGAGACACAAAGCCATAAAATGGAAAAATAATCCGTAAATGCAGGTAAGCTAAAGAACGATGGATTGATGAAAAGTGCAAAGAGGGACAAACTAAGATAGAAATAGGAAAGACATACGAAGCATGCAAATTAATTAGAATGAATTTTAGGGATATAAAACCATATAGCAAAAATATAAGGGACGCGGAAGGAAACGTCATTATAGAAAATGTAGAGAAAGTAGCAGGAATATATAGGGAATTTATATTTTGCAGAGGAACTAACAGCATTAGAACAGGAATTAGACATTGAAAATGATGACCTGGGATATCCTATACTTAGAGATGAGTTTGAATTAGCATTAAAGAGTCTGAAAAATGGTAAGGCGCTGGGTACAGATAAGGTGCAAGCAGAAACTCTAAAATCCGCTGGACAAGCAGTAACAGAACGTCTCTTGCGACCTGTAAGCTGTAAATATGAGACAGGCAAGATACCCAAAGATTTCAAACGTGATATCATAGTAACTATACCAAAAAAAAGAGGCGCGGATAGATGTGAAAGTTTTCGAACAATAAATTTGACAGCACACGTTTCAAAAATATTAACTAGAATTGTACAAAGACGAATGGAAAAACGAGCTGAAGAAATACTGGGAGAAGATCAATTTGGGTTTAGGCGCAACAGGGGAACACGAGAGGCTATTCTAGCTCTGAGGGTGATAATGGAGAAAACAATAGAGAAGGGGAAAAGCGTATATATAGGGTTTGTAGATCTGGAAAAAGCATTCGACAATGTGAAATGGAAAAAAATGTTCGAAATACTGAAAAAGATTGGAATGAGTTTTAAGGACAGACGGATAGTACATAGCTTATACAAAGAGCAAACGTCGGTAATAGAATTAGAGCAAGAAAGTAGAGAAGTAAATATTAGGAAAGGGGTGAGACAGGGATGTGCCTTATCCCCATTAATTTTTAACTTGTACATAGAAGAGGCAATGAATATTGTCAAATGCAGGAAGACTTTTGGAATTAATATGCAGAGACAAAAGATTGATATGCTTAGATTTGCAGATGATATAGCGGTATTAGCATCTAGCAAAGAAGAGTTAGAAACTGCTTTTAATGAAATGGAAACAGTTCTAAAAGAGAGATATGGTATGAAAATTAACAAAAATAAAACTAAAGTCCTAGTATGTAAAAGAAGGAAAAATAAATCGAAAACAAGAATACAAATAGGTAACACGAACTTACAAGAGGTTAAAGATTTCTGCTACCTAGAAAGTCAAATAACTCAAGATGGGAAAAGCACAAAAGATATAAAACAAAGATTAGTACAAGGTCGTGCTTCATTTAACAAGGAAAAGTAACTATTGTGCTCAAAGACCACAAATATAGAAACACGGAAAAGAATGCTTAAAACATATGTGTGGAGCACAGCACTGTATGGCTGTGGAGCCTGGACAGTAGGAGAAACAGACAAGAAAAAGGTATAAGCCTTTGAAATGTGGTGCTACAGGCGTATGATGAAGATATCATGGACAGACAAAGTTAAGAACATAGAGACTAGAAATGGTAAGAGAAGAAAGAAGTATGTAGAAAACAGTAAAAAATAGGACAGATAGGAAGATAGGCCACATACTAAGACACGAGGGAATAATGCGGAATATATTAGAAGCAGAGATAGGAAAAAAGAGAAGTAGAGGTAGACCTAGGTTAGACTACTGCACACAGATAGAGAAAGATGTAGGCTGTAAGAATTTCAGGGAAATGTGTAGGCTATCTCAGAATAGAAATCAATGGAGGTACGCTTCCAACCATTCGCAGGATGGAAAAACTAATGACAAAAATAATAACTGTACTTAAACATGGTGATTACTATAAACAACTACATATATTGGTTTTGCAATACTCTCAACTAATGTTAATTGTGCGAAAGGATTTACTGGGAAACTATTAATATGGCAAATGTTTAAGTGTTGCGGGATCCTTGGCAGCCACAGGCTGCTTAACCCCCTTCACATACCAATGAATCTCGATGCAATAGGGCATATAATTAGAAAAGAATAGAAGGGATTCGAGTTGTATATAGGCTGTTGTGAGAATTGCTGGGAACTGTGTAAGCTAGCTCAGAACACAAATAAGCTGAGGTACAAGTCCAACCAGTTTCAAGACGTAAAACCCAATGACGAAAAAATAAGTGCTCTTAAATCTGATGATTATTATAAACAACAACAGGTGATGGTTGTGAAATATATTCAATTAATGTTGATTGTGCGAAAGGGTATATTGGAAAAACTATTAATTCGACAAGGTTCTAGTGCTGGGGGAACTTGGCAGCCAAAGGCTGATCCCCCTTCACATACCACTGAACATCGGAGAAATAGAGGTTACCGAACTGCATCAAACAAGAAAGAACAGCAGGTATGTTCAAAGACAATGAACATAGATACAAGAAGAAAACTGTTCAAAGCATAGTGTGGAGCACAGCACAGTACATCTATGAAATAGGGGCAGTAGGAAAAGCAGACAGAAAGAGATAGAAGCCTTTTGGAATGTTGTGCTTCAGATGTATGAGGATGGTAGCATGGACAGACACAGTTAATAACAAATTGGTTGTAGAAATAATAGAGGAATAAAGATATCTGTGGAAAACGAAAAAATATGAGAAATAAGACAGGATACATTCTAATGCATTTCTGGAGAATAGTACGGGATATATTACAAGCAGAAATGGGAAAAGATAGGTAGGGGTAGACCGAGATCAGGCTTTCGAATGCCTTAGAGTTTACATGAAATACAAAAGATTTTAATAAATTTTTGATAAGAAATCGAACTAAAGTTTCGTGTACACGAGAGAGTAACTTACGATAACGATAGTATTAGGAAAAGTACTTCCGCACAAGTGATACAAATAAATATGAATATTAAGAAACATCTCTACGCAAGTGGATTATAAATACTACCGTAAAATAAGGATACCTTGTAACGCTAATGCGTTAATTAAGCATATATACATATATAAGAAAACATTTATTAATTTTAGCTAATTTAGGAGCCTTAGCAAAAATTTTTTATAGAAATTGAATGGTTCCCAATTTACTAGAGGACTATTGCATCATAATATTAAATTAAGACATGAATAGTAAGTACCTAGTACATTCTTTTACAACTTCACAATAGAATATCAAATTAGAAAAACACCAAGATATTATTTCTATGACTAATCATCCCTCGAACCAGCATCTGAAACATTTTCAGGCGTTGCAAAAACACCGAAATTATTATAAATTATTTAAATAGTCAGGAACCATAAAACGTCATAAAATTAAATACGTAGAGACATAGCCCCTGGTGCAGATGTGGTAGTAAATAGATTGTGTCAAAATACCAATACATATATATTCATGCACTGAGAAAACCCTTGACCTCAAGTTCAAAACAATTCAAGTCGTATGAACCCTGTGAATCGGTTCATCACGTAAATCCCCGTGTACATTGTAACTCATAAAGGGCGTTACAGTAGTTTGGACAGATGTTAAATATGAATGGAGTTTTAACGTCAAATGTTTTTTGAGGTTAGTTTTGTGTTTTGACATCTTCGGTCGGTTACAAATCGAATCATGGAGTCGAGCATTGAAGAACGTATTAAAGTTATTTAAGCCTATTATGAAAATGGACTATCAAGCAAAAGTGCATTTCGCGCTCTTCATAGTTTTTTCGGCCCGCATAATCGACCAACCGAGAGTGCTATGGCAAAATTGTCAAGAAATACCACAAAAATTGGTCTATGGCAGATGTTAAAAAGCCAGTACGTGCTCGTGCAAGACGCTCACCCGAAAACATTGCTGCCGTGAAACAAAATTTGGCCGTGCGCCCAAACATCTTTATTCGACATCGAGCACAGGAATTGCATTTGTCCACGGCCACACTGCATCGGATATTGACAAAAGATCTGTCGTTGCGCGCGTACTAAACTCAATTAACGCAAGAACTGAAAACGACAAACCATTTCAAGCGCCGTACATCTGCCGATTGGATACATGAACAAAGACAAGTGAATAACGAATTTTTCATCAAAATCTTCTTCAATAGCTACGTCAAAAAGCAGAATTGTAGAATATAAGCTGAAGAAAATCCAAGGTCAATTGTCGAAACACCAAAAAGTCAGTCACAGTGTGGTGTGCCTTTTCTGTTGGAGGAATCTTGAACCATGTTTTTTTTTGAATGATGCTGGAAATTCGGTCATAATAAATGACGAGCGCTACCGTGCAATGTTAAACAATTTTGTGCGACCAATATAGGATGATTATGACATCGATGACACGTGGTTTCAACAAAATAGCGCCACATACCACACAGCCAACGCCACAATGAATCTACTGGATGAGAAGTTTCCCGAACGCATAATCTCCCGAAACAGCGAAGGCAATTGGTCACCGAGATCTTGCGATTTGACACCATTAGACTTCTTTCTTTGGGGCCATCTGAAGAGTAAATTGTATGCCAACATACCAACCAACATCCAGCAACTAAAACACGAGATTTCACGGCACATTGATGAGATTGAGGAGCAATTATGCCAAGATGTTATAAAAAAATTTCTACGAGGATCAACGTGAGCTACCGAAGCCGTGGTGAACATTTACCGAACATTATCTTTCACACTTAATTGTAACGGATTAAATAACATGTTTCATTCAATAAATCTTCAATTTTGTACAACACTGATTTCTAATTAACGTCTAACATCGTTCCGCCTTATTGTAACAACCCATATATACCGTCAAATATATATACCGGCAAATCATAATAGAGAGATCACTAAAATACAGCCAATCAGTCATGCTTTTCAAGCTGTTATAATTCAGTCGACCAACAACTAGCGCCGAGCGGTAACCAGTTTTAAGTAATTCAAAATAGGCTAATTTTATAAAGTAGAGTTTTTTAGTGAAAAAGCTCCCGAAAACGCAAATAAGCGCAAAATTTAATAAATTACTGTTACTTAGTGAATGTGATCCGATAGTAGATGCTTTCTTCAACATCAGTTGGATTCAAAGAATTACTTTACTACCACCACAATGTTTTTTGAGTCTTAAAAGAAAAAAATGTAAATCGTTGAATTTTTTCCAGCTGCTATATATTTTAAATTATTATTTAATATTTAAATGCATGTAACGATTTTTCTTATTAAGCTTATTTATACGTTGGTGCACGCTTGATGCAAAGTGATTTATGATCAAGAAAAGCACCACAATTGTAATTACAGAAACCAATAGATACATAACTAGTTTGGTTGGATACTTATAATTAATAAATTTATTCTTTTACACGTAGATTTGACTAAATAGGGATAGTTAAATTAACAAATTTGTTTTGTTACGATGATATTCATGCTTTGATATAAGTTAAGTGATCACTTTGAAGTTTTTATTTGTGTATATTTTAAGTTAGTAGTTGAAGGAAAAAAACTGTGTACACAAGGCTCTACTAACCTGTATTGCAAGATTTTAGTAAATATTTTAACATCATCTCGGAGATCACCCACCGTCTAGCGAGATACGACAAATTCCAGGTGGGTTAGAGCCCAACATTTTTTTATTATACTGAAAGTTCAGAGACTCTTCCAGATAGATGCAAGTGTTAAAGCTTGTATACCCAAAAAAGAATGTTGTTTTCATAGAACGCCCCCCTCGACACTGTAAGTTAGCAGGTGCATTTTTCTGTTACATCTCCGTAATAAGGTATATTTCAAAAGATCATTAGCGTCAACTTTACACGTAACAACCTTGTTACATATGATAATCGATATGGCGTTATTTTGGTTTTGTTTATTTTTATTTTCTTAAGTCAGCTCTGTCATACGTGTAAAGTACTCAAAACATGACACGCCATTAGTAAAAAAGTTCCGCATGCGTTCGTACTATATTTCTGCCAGTTAGTAAAAGCAGTAACGAAAGTTAGTAGGAGAGTGGCTCAGACCCTAGCAAGTCAGCGGTACGAAATCCTTCGGAAGCCTAGGCGATTTGATTGACACAGAAGGCAGTTGTTCATCTCACAATGTTTATTAACACGTTCGCTGCTCATGGCGCTGTTGACCAAGTTACCTGGTACCATAGGCTGAAAGTGTGGTTATTGCTTTCTTTCTTTTGTGAAAGTTTGATGATGACGTAATATTTTGCAACAACAAAATTTTAAATAGACAATGACGTGTGACGCACACGTGTCGTCGCCAGCACTGCACACATGTTTTTAATATGAAGTGCTCAGCGACGCATATGTGTCGTCAATAATATATTGTCATGAAATTTATGTTTAGGGCTTTATTATCTATAAAGTGTAAAATAAACATAATATACTAAAAAATACATGCAAAAAAAGAAAGTTCAGATTAGAAGTGGAAGTAACTAGAACTGAACACAATAGTAAATGTGAAAGAGATAGAGCAAAAAAATAGTCTATAAAAATACAACCGTCCATAAACAGAAAAAAAACTAAATCTACAAATCAATTATATTTGCTTTACTTCAAATTGTCGTGAAAGTCTTTGAAGCATGGATCTAAACATAGTCCTGGCAAATCTGTACATGTTTTACAATAATACATTGCGTCTTTGCGAATACCACGTTTTGAACACCAACGGCACCTTTTTCAAAGTTTCTTACCACCTGCGCCTGTTGCACATTTTGATGGAAGATGCAAGGCTGTCTTACAATTTAAAAAGTCGATAATTGCCGTTAAAAAGTCGATAAATACATCGCGCAAGCGCGATGAAAAAGCGACTCCACGGGCTGTTAGTAACACTAACCTTATTACAGATTTGCGCGCCCAACTGCCAATGACGTCACCAATGCACAATTTATATTGCGCAATAATCGGAAATTTATATAAATATAAGACAATATATAATACAGCGAACAAATTAGATAATGGAGTACTTACTCAGAGATCCGGCGTCCTGCGGAGTTGAGGTAAAGTTGGCTTCTGCTGAAATCCATCAGGGCTACGGAGGGCCCTTTTGAGGTAGTTAAAGATGGTACGCCCGACGCTCTTCCAAAGCGTTCGGACCAGCTCCGGCAATCATGAGCTCGTTCACCCAGGGTCGTGCAGTACGGTTCGACTAGGCGGCTTCAGATTTCTTCTACCTATGCAGGGAATGACGGGAACATGGTATAAGGGGCGACAAACAAAGACAAGCAAGCAAGGAAAACTACATAGGTAAAGATAATGCACGATACGATACCTTACACGACCACACTCCTTGAAGATCCCAGGCAAACAGCCACGTTCAAGCGTCTAACGGAAACTTCTCCCCACTTTTGTCTTTTTTCACGTCGGCGCGAAGTTATTCGTCCAACCCACTATTGACGTGACGGAAATACGCGCACCACGTCTTTTGAATTTATGGCGCGAACTTCCGCAGATCAAAATTAACCTAAAAACAATGTTTAAGGGCCAATTTGATTGGAACGTAACAGCTGAAGGATTCTCCTTTGGTTGGTCTCTATTTTCTTTTGTAATATTCTCTACCAGCAAAGTTTCAACAAGTGAATGACGAAAATCTAAGAATGACATTTTGGGTCTAGAGAATTTATTATACAGCATGAATGAATTGTATATCATTACGTCAAAAATATGCATACCAACTTTCTTGTACCATCGAATTGTTTTCCTGTGTACTGGATAATAAGACAACATTTGATCTTGTGGATCTATACCAGACATGTATTTGTTATACTGTGCTATCGGTGCAGGTTTCATCTTGCTCTTACCGGACCTAGATGTTACTTCTGTGAAGTTATTTTCGTGTTCAGTTGTAAGATAGAGTACCTCGCGTTTGTCTTTCCATTTGCCAACACACACATTACCTCCATAACGACGGATAGATTTGCCAGTCTTCAATTTTGCTTTACTAACTACCTCAGGGGTTTCCTTTCTTCCAATACGCAGAGTTCCTATGCAATAGGTGCCTCTCCAATAATTGCCTTGCAAGTGTTACTGAGTTGTAGTAGTTATCCATATATAGACTATGACCTTTATTACAATAATTTCGAAGAAGATGGAGAACAACATTTGCAGCATGCCCTTTACCACCTAAGTCATCACAAGCTCCAGTATAAATTTGCATATTCAAAACTGTTCCGTTACTTTCCGTTATAAAATAAAATTTTATACCGTATTTGTGCTTTTTGTTCTTTATATATTGACGGAACAACAACCGACCTCGCCACAAAAGCATTGATTCGTCAATACACAAGTTCTTTCCTGGAGAATAAATCGTGAACATTTTGTTGTTGAAAAATTCCACCAAAGGCCGAACTTTGTATAACCTGTCATCGGGCCTGTCTTCGCCATCTTGAGGATTTGGTGCAAAATGCAAACACCTCAATATAATTAAATATCTATCTCGACTCATGTAGTTTCTTACTGGTAAATTATACAAACGATCTGTACACCAGTAATCTCGCAATCTAGGTAACTGTAGTATGCCCATAAAAAACGAAATACCCAAGAATATTAACATTTTTTCTCTATCAACTGGTTTCCAATGGCTAATTCTAGAATGCGGTCCCTGAACTTCGTGTAACAATATATACTCTGCATAAAGATTTGTTTCTCTAACCAATAAATCAAAAAAATGGTTATCTGCCAGAAGATAAAAGAAGTCAATGGGTTTTCCATCACCAGGTAAGGGCACATTTAGTTTCTGTTGCCCAACAAACAGAATATCTTTTAGTAGTGGTGGATTCTCCACCCACTGTAACTTACCACATTGCTCGACAGTGGGTTCAACAATTGGTTCGACAACAGAATTTCCATCGTTACTTTGATAATTGTAATTATCATTAGCGTCTTCAGCAAATTCTTCTGCGACCTCTTCAGCACCACTCCATTCACTATCAGAGTTCTGGAAAGGTTCTTCGTCCGAATCAGAATACAAAGCTAATGCCTCCAGTTCATTCTCAGTTAATTTATTTGGATTACGAATTCTTAGTCTTTTTGATCTTGACGGACCAGCAACCGAATCCTCTGCCATTTTGAGATTAATAAATTTAACAGTTGTGAACTAAGGTAGCGAGAACAATACACCGTAATATTATGAACCACTCTCGCTTTTGTATAAATGCAACCTTTAACAACGTGCTCCTTCCACGGCAAAAGCTCAACTGCAGTCATAGACAAAAACAAGTAGATAAAGAACTCAATAGTAAGATTCTTATAGGTATAAGCGCCATCCCTGCGTCAAGGGAGAAACTAATATACAATAAAAACAGAAAAAAAGTCCAACACGCAGGAGTAGGGTAGCTAAGCCGGTTTGGCAACAGAGATCCACAGCAAGATATGTATACGCCGGTTCGAGAACAATATGAACAGCTAAGCCGCTTTGGGAAACAAAACGTGCAGCAAGATATGTATACGCCGCTTTGAGAACAAAATTGTCTTTGTGTGTAAATTTGTTGCGTCGGGGGGTCGTTAGGTCTTTGGGGTGTGCGTTCGGCGGGGTCGTTAGATTTTGTTGTGGGGTGGTGCGCGTGCGCTGGGGTGGAGATATTTTCTTAGGAAATTTTTAGCAGCGTTCACGACGTTAACTATTAAATATTAAATTTTAAAAAATGTTGGTTCGTATTTTCTGGGGTAGGTTAAGCTAAAATTAAAACGCCGAGGTGAAGAATTTTTAATATTAGGCAAACGCGTGCAAGTGGTAAAGAGTGTTTTAGCTCTCCTCATAAGCTGCGTTTTGTACGAAGTAGAAAATAAAATTGAGAAAATATACGAAATGTTATATGATGGAGGTCAAATTTTAAACGTCTGCAGGTAAAATCTTGTAAAAAGAAGTCGTTCACTTCTCGCAATTTCAATGTCACGATAAAATACTAAGAATTTGCATGCAGTCGAATATAACCTCGTGTTTTTATCTGGTAATATATATGCAAATTATTCAACTTTTAATATAATGTATTTAATTAACATAAGGTGTGTTGCAAAACCATTCAAGACAGGTATGTCGTATATTTCCTTTTGGTTACATCATCCCAAAATAATTTATACAAGTACACTGAACTTGCAGTCGGATCTAACATATAATCTTTTAATTATACCCGTATGAATTTAAAATATATGCAAATTATACCACCTTTCATCACGATTTATTTGACTCTCAAATTATTTGATTTGATCTTATATCAAGGCTTATGTATTAACTTTACAACTCAAGGTGTAGCATCAAGGTTTTACGTCACTCTCAAACTATAGAACTTAATAAAAATAGCTTTCCTTAGCACCAATATCATTTAGAAAATATGTGTTTCATTAACATATACTTATTTATTAAATATTTCCTACCAAAATTTATTCAAAAATTTAAAAGTTCTTTATTTTCATTTTCATATAGGTAAAATCACCACGTTGCTATGCTCTCGGCTACCTAGTTCCGGCTACTTTTCCAAGGTCGTTGTGACGTCATAGCCTTTTATAAATATAGAGCAATGTAATACTATTCTAAAATTCTAAAAGAGTCTTTCTTACTAACCACAAATACATACAGCTTGTAGAACGCGGATGTATCCAAGTCAGTCCATCGGCACATAAAATAATCTTTTAATCCTTTCCTCTTTCTCTAATAAGATGTTCTTTGTCTAACACATCTTTGTATTGTTCGCGTATTGTCGCAGTGTCTTCTATTTAGTCCAACTTTCGCCTTTTGCATGCATTTCCTCTAATTCCAGCTGTCTTTTCTTCCACTTACAGAGTATGGCGTGCATAATTGGGCAATTTCCTGCAGCGTCAACGGAGAGAGTTTACTGCCAATATTTACGCGTTGTCGTACAACCTCTGGGCGAATGTTAGCGTACTTATCAACCCCGATACCGAAATGGTTATTTCTTTTGGAATTGTAGAATATGGTGTTACAGATTGTGTAAAATATGTTACCTGCTTTAATGTAGCACTTGTGTAAGATTTTTATTTTATCTTGGCTGTTTTCCTACTCTACTATCTCCAAATAATTTACAGGTAAATAGTTAAAACTAAAAGCTGAAAGCCATACTTTATCAATTTTTCCCTTTTATCTGGTTTTTCTGACAACTTAATTTGCAAGCCCGTCAATTTCTTTGTATTGCCGTTCCCCAATACATGTACTGTAGCAGGTTATTATACACTAAACAGCAGCTATTTTGAAGCTTGTCCGATAACTTACTCCACATTTTAGCGATACCGAGTACATTGGCGCCTTTAGGAAGTATAACTTACTATCTTCCAATAAGGTTAAACAGTCTTTTAAGGGATTAGCGAATGTTGCTCTTAAATGTGCATTTGGACAACGTAAAAATCTAGTATATAATTTCCAAGTTGTTTATTAACATCAGGATTTGTTATCTGACACACAAATTTGTTGTATATCTTAATTCTTGCATTGGTTGTTAGCCATGTTAAACAATCGAATTTATATTAAAATTAAGTTTAAATGGCTCCATGCTTGGCATTAAATATTTTTAAATTTTGTTATGTATAATGCCAGAATAAAAATTTTAAAATAGTATTACATTGTTCTTTATTTATAAAAGGCTATGACGTCACAACGACCTTGGAAAAGTAGCCGAAACTAGGTAGCCGAGAGCATAGCGAAGTGGTGATTTTACCTATATGAAGAATTTTGTTATGTTAAGTAAAAACGTGCAAGTGGTAAAGAATTTTTTAGCTTTCCTCAAAAGCTGTATTTTGTATGAAGTAGCGAATAACATTTAGAAAATATACGAAATGTGATATAATGGATCAAATTATAAAGTCTGCATGTAAAACATGTTGTTCACGATTTCATTACCAAGATAAAATAACAAGAATTCGCAGTCGAATATAACCTCGTGTTTTTATTGAAATTATAGCTCTCTGGTAATATATATGCAAATTATTCAACTTTTAATATAATGGATTTAATTAACATAAGGTGTGTTTGCAAAAACATGTTAAGACTATTTCCTTCTTGGTATGCAAATTATACCACCTTTCATCACGATTTATTTGACTCTCAAATAAAAAAATTAATTTGATCTTATATCAAGGTGTTCTTGCTTACATTTAGCAATTTCAATATATATTTAATATGTGTGTGTATATGTAAAAACATGTTAAGACAGGTCACTCGTTATTTTATTCATGATTGCATCACCAAAATAATTTATACAACCACACTAAACTTGTACCCGGATTTAAAATTTAACCTGTAAATGTATGCAAATAATGTCGTTATTTAAAAGGTGGTGAAGAATTTGGATGGGGATGTACTCATTCTCAAATGCGGAATGGTACTCCATAAGGCGTTCTGAACGGAGGCTTTGCACGCATTAGGTGATTGAATACTTCGGAGATTTTTAGGTTAAGCAAAAACATGCACGTGTTGACGAATCTCCCGAGAATTTCAAAAATTATTTTGTATTAAATATATAATATTAAAAGAAACACACAATATTTTAATGTTTTATTTACAAAACTTACATTCTTTAATTGTCCCTATCTTTTGTAGGTGGCGGTAGCAGATTCTTATTTGAATAAAATATAGATAAGACTTCCACATTAAGAAAATGTATCTTAGTTAAATGTACGGGATTTTATTAATTATAGTTTAGTAAAGTGCATGGTAGTTAATGACCTCGAGGTTGTGATATTTATAACAACATACCGATATATGTAAATTATATATGGAAACTGCATAACTTCAAATCATTTTAGCATAATTGTTAATTACCAAAATTCATAATTTCTACTTCCGTTAAAAACACATTAAGTAAGTAAGTTTATACATACCGATAATACAATGGTAAAATTCTTCTACAACACATTAAACAGCTTATTTATATTTGCTACCTTAAACAACTATGCGGAGTGCATATAAATGTCAGAGGAAGATTTCTTATCGTTCCCTTCCAATCTTAAAATTTATATCGTCAATAAAATAATAAACAGATTACTAATAATAGGTCGTCAATGGAACTAAAACAACATATACAAAATGTGTACAAATGAAAAGACCACTTATTAATTAATCATGACTATAAATTCCTTTAAAGATTTGATATTCATAGGTAGTAACAATGTTGGTGCTATATATATAAACGACTTTTATGAGCATAGTTTAAATTAAAATAACACCGAAATTTATGTAAATTTAATAGTTCTGGTTTATAGTTGGTTGATCTTTGGAGAATAAATTTTATGAAACTTAGGTTTAAGAAATTAATCATTTTACAGGTGGGATTAAATAAAAATGTACTACTTTGATGATAAAAACCTATGCAATGCATTTTATGTTTACACAACTATAACATACTTTAAAATTTAATATCTCGGTAGTAGAATATAATTTTTTAATTGTATTATTGTAACATAAAGTTTGCATAAAAAATGCAAAATACATATCCGTTAAGAGGAATTTTTCAATATGATACTTACAGATTCGTTAGTAGGTTTTACAATTAAACTTATTTCAAGACATTTTTTGAAACACATCTTACTAGTCTCAAGGAATATGTATGTATGTAGGTATAAAATATACAAATAAAAACACTACTTAATGTAAACATTATTCTTTATTAAAATGAATAATTGGTTATATGTACAAACCAGTTTTGAGTACAATTACATCTGTGGTTGCGCAATTGAATGACGAATGTTGTGTGGTATGCTAGAAACACTTGTGTGAATTGGTGTAATACTTTAATTTATGTAGGAGTACACCCTAAATCTTCTAGGTTAATAACATTTAGGTGTGGAAATTCATTGTAAATTGCCATCATCTCAAGATATACCGTGAAAGTTGCTTAACCATATCTTTTGGTATTTGAAGCGAGCTGATAGACAGTTCCAAGAATATGGTGGTTTCAGCACATATGTTATTGCAACTCCATTCGATAGGGATAGTTGTAAAACAGCCATTTCTTTAAACACAAAGTTATTATGTGCAATTTTAAACTTTTGAACGTCGACAACTAATGGACTATTAATTTTAGACTTCACTCACAATATTGGTTGCAGGATTGTAGCGGACCAAACGATCGTGTAGAATGAGGCAGTACGCTGTAGTGTGAGCTTTAAGCGCTTCTTTCATTTGAAATTCTAATCGTACGTCAACCGCTCCCACTTTCACTATTTCGTTTTGATGGGAACAATCGATGACTACAAGTGGAGCGTGCGTTTGAAATTCATTGGGTGTTAATATCGGCTCGCTGATACCCCCGTAGTACGATTGTTGAAACTGTGCATACATCTCATATAGTATAGAATAGCGATTGGTATCGAAATCAATGTTAAGATTATCGTAAGGATACATAGATGAACCCAGATGTAATTTCATATTGGTCAACTTACAGTGGTCGAACTGACTGCGCCCTTTTGCGCGATGTATCGGTTTGAAAGCAGACAATAACAAAACGTGGTTTCTCCACTTGAGAAGCCGTCTTCACGGCCCACGTATGCGTGTGTGTTGTATGTAATTCTGGATATTCGTGTAGTTCCCAACTGCGAAAGCTTATGTCCATGGTGGCATTGCGTTGAATATGTTTGAGTAGTTTTAAGCGCTCTGCATCTGCAACGGTTATATGTGGAATCCGCCATGATATATGTGTAATAGTAATTTTGATTGACTCTTTGGTATCAGAATTCGATATAGCTGCATCGTCAGCACTACTTCTAATAAGAATAAGCTCTTGTTTGATATTCAAAAGAATTTTTCGGTAGTCCTCCGCAAATCCTAAAACCATGCGCAAGGGAATGCATACGTTGAAATGACCATTAGCATCAACGAGATCAAGCTTATCGATGGGGACCAACCGGCGTTTCTAAAGCGACGACTTTCGCTATAATCGTAGGATAGGAAATTTTTAATAGTCGTAGTTATACCTGGATTACGAACGCGGTCAATAGTCTTTCCACCAAGTTCATAACGAATTTCATCAAATAAAAATAAAACTCCGTTGTTGACAAAATCGGCGGTAAGCGAAACGCCACCATCTGACTTATTCATTGTACCCTCAATATAAATTACGCTGTCCCATGGTAGTGTATAGACATCTTCGTTTTCTATTGGAATCCGTATAACATCGTTCTTCTCATACGTGGTATTGGAGTACGGAGTATGCATATGTTTGTCGGCATTGATGATGGTTGTATCAAATATAGCACGTTGCGTAACATTTAAAATATTACTATCCATTTTAGCTATGTAGCACTTTGAGTCCTAATGTTTGCAGAAATTTAACGTTTTCCGGTGTTAATCGGTGCACTGGTGTCTTGTAACTGGTAAAGGTGCTGATAATGCGTCTATTAATAGGTTTTGGTGGTTTATGCTCATAGCGCAAAACCATTGTTTAAAGACGCTTTAGATAAAGTCTAATCGTGATGGTTTCCCGACGAAAAGTGATGAGATTACCGTTTTGATCAACTATTTTAACAATGATGCGATCGATGATTCGTGTATTAAGTGGCATATAGGTGACGTTCACGGGGTTTTCAATAATCTTGTACCCTGCAGCAACTGCAGGAAAGAATTGATGCAAAATGTGTACAGGTTTGCTATTCCGATACGATCCGACCACAAGATTACATTCAATACATATTGAATTGATTGGAAAGACTTGTGCCGGATGGTCCGAAATAGCAGTAGTGAGAGCTGGTAGTTTACGTTTCTCAAAACCCAGCAACGAAGCAAGTGAATTTGGTTGTGTAAAGTCCACTATACCTGATGCTTTGATTTCTGTATGTAAACTGTTATTATTGGCTCGAATATCAATAAGATAACGTTTGGATGAAGTGCGTTCACGGGGATCGTTCAGATTACGTCGTACGAACTTATTAATATCTGCCACTTCATAAGTTCCTTCTGGTAAAGTAAGCACGATGTCATCAATGTAAAATTTATTGTTCGCTTCCGTTACATTGGGAATTGAAAATATGTATCAAAGTTTGTAAGACCAATAACGTATTCATGGTCATCATCGAGAACAATTGGTGGGTTGATGATTGCGGTGAGCGTAGATTCAGTTCCAGTTAAAGTAAATGTGTACATGTTCGGTGGTTGACGATAAACTAACAACTAGTCGTATTCGTAGTTGGGATGGGTTAATAAAAAGCAAATTCCTGAAACACTTGCAATATATGGTTTTAATTAAACACTTTTATACAAAACAGTTAAAAATACACTAAAATCAAATAATATATAACGTTGTTAGAAACTTAGCGGAGGACTATTTTGCAGTAAAAATTTCAATACGAAGTGTCCACAGGTAACAGTGTTAAGCGGTTGAAATTGTTCATAATTATAATAGAGAGTGCATGGTCCTGATGAGGTTAAGTATTTGACAAGTTCCTCGGAGGTCGTAGATTACCAATGCTATCATAATAGACTGCCCTTGAACCATCTTTTTGTACGCGGTCCAATGAGTTCCCACACCACGTGTAGTATCATGATTAAGAATACCACATTCTCGCCAACGAATTGTGTTTGGAAGTGAATTGCGCATGAATATTCCACGAAAGTGGGATATTGGTAAACGTTTTATGTATTTGTTCAAGTCAACATTGGTCAACGCTCGCATAGGTAGATTTAACGAATGCGTTGAGTTTTTTTTTGTTGTCTTTGTTTACGCAAACCTTGCCCGTGTGTAAGAAAAGGCTTTAGGTACAGTCCATGTCCACGGCGATAAGGTTTCAAATAGAGACCCTTTCCAAGTGTCACTGCCTCTTGTGCCATATTATGTCGTTTCGCTTCATCTAATTGTTGTTGTCCAAGTTTAGCATCGTTGACAGCTTTTGCAATCCCAGCTGCTCCACCCGACAACGCTCCAATTGCGGAAAGGGCTGCAAAAATAGGTATCAAAGGTAGAAACCACCAGTTTTGGGTACAGGGATTACACGTGGGATGCCACGAATTTCATCTGTTATTTCTTTAATCGGTGCCACTGCAAGTTTAGCAGTTTTAATAAGATCAGTCGGACGAACGTTTTAATGCGTTCCCAAATGGTGCGAATTAAACGCTTGAATGGTATACCACTTCCTGTACGTAGACGCTGACCACATCGTTTTCCTTTACACCTTATCGTTTTTTGCGACAACCCATACCAAATTTAACTTTGGCATTCATTGCAGAACCAACAGCAAACGCAGCAAGTTTTTCACCTAACGAAGCGTCGGGTGCAGTACGACGTTTTGTGCTGTTTCGGCAAGACGTCGATCAGCTTGGTGTCGGGTTGTTAAGTCTGTAGAAAGATCGTAGGCGATGTCGTGTAGTTTGCAGGCTTCGTCTAAGGGATTACGACCTATATCACCACGCTCGAGGCGTTTCTGAAGCTTAGTACCCGGTCCACAGAAGCGATAGCCTGGTAAATGTAATTCTACCGGTAAACGATTGATAGCACTATTGAGTAACCCGTAGCCACGATAGGATTTCATTAATCTTGTCAGTCGAAAGGTTTAAAGGAGACTGGTCATGCGTGTAGAATTACTCGCTTAAATGCTTACCATACTGCAATTACGTTTTAGTATATGGATAGAATGCGTCTGGTAAAGCAACAATTGGCGTTGCCAATTACGGACCACAACTGCAGCAACAACACTAACGTGCAAAAGCATGGACTACTATTACCATCAACAATACGGTGTATCATTACAGGTCCATCCAATTGTGGTAAAACTAATGTAGTCATCGGTCTCTTGAAACATCCGAATGGTGTACGCTTTGAAAACGTTTATCTCTACTCAAAATCCTTGTATCAACCAAAGTATCAGTACCTAGAGAGGTTATTACAACCAATAAAAGAAATAGGATATTTTGCGTTTAACAAATGGGATGCAATTGTTACTCCAGCGGATGCAAAACCTAATTCGATATTTATTTTCGATGACGTGTCGTGCGATAAACAAAATGTAATGCGAGAATATTTTTCTTTAGGTCGACATAAGGCCATTGATTGTTTTTATCTATGTCAGACCTATTCCAAAATACCTAAACAATTGATTAGAGACAATGCTAATGTCCTAGTGCTATTCAAACAAGACGAACTCAATTTAAAACACGTATACGCTGACCATGTAAACACGGATATGTCGTTTAACCGGTTTAAAGAATTGTGCGGCGTATGCTGGCGAGATCGGTATGGGTTCCTGGTGATCAATAAAGATGGCGATTTGCAGAGCGGTCGTTACCGAAAAGGTTTTGACACCTATATATACTTATAAAGCACATAAATAGCATATCACTTCCTACCCGTTTCTAGACGATGGCAGACGACGTGAAAACCAAACAAGAACTCATAAAAGTACGAAAGGCAGTCAAGAGGAAATTACAAGCGCTAAAAGCAGGTGTGGTTGAAAAGGAGCTTGCATTAAGTAAAGTCTATGCACCTATTACAAAACGTTTACAAACACTTCAGACCGGTCTGCTGAAAGATATTAAACAGGAGTCCAAGATCGAAAGCCAGCACTGGTTACCACAACAACATGACGTACAATCTACTCCTAAAAGACGCCCTAAATTTCTCGATCAGGTGCGCAGTTCAACACCAATCGCCGCACCACCAATAGAGGAGGCATGGGAACACAATCCTCATAGCCCAGTCCAGTCTGTGGAGTCCACCTTCGAAGAATCGGAGAGTAGCGGCAACACTCCAGAGACCCATACAGAGTACGAACGGTACCTAAACAGCGAAGAACATCAGGCCTACTTACAACGATTCTTACCATCGGTAAGATACTATGTCGATAATCTGTTTTCCAACTTTACTGGTATTTATAACAATGACACGGAGCACTTGCGCAGGGATAAAGTACGTTTTAATCCGGAGACAGGAAAATTAATGATTGGTGATTCGGACATTATCTTCGGGATTGGTGAAAAGGTGTGTAGAACGATTTTGCTACAACGGTAGCAAAGGGTTGTACGAGCAGCTGTTCCTTCTCAATCCTTTGGGTAAATTCTCACTTAAAGAAATTAACGATTATGCGGACATTAAAAAGAAGTAATGCAATGTATAGCTTACGACAGCAAACTATAAACCCGAGTGGTCGTGGTCTACTCATGGATTATAACGAGAAGCCACTAGAGTATGTATACTTTGATGATCCCAACGAACTGTGCGAACGGCTCAAGCTTCTGGTCGCCTCGCAAGATGCAGGTAACACCGGTCACACAAACGAAATTACATCGATTATGGAAGAATTACGCGAATTGCGTATAATAGCGTAGATTGTGCGACTTGTTATTCATTATCACGATGGTTATCGACAAGTTTGGACATGCGTCTGACTGTGCTTCATATATTTCTTATGATGATTACTACGATTTTGACAACATGAGATTAGCGCGCGTCGCTACACCACAAGAAGATGATGATGCAGTCACGAAAGCGTACTTAGAATCGCGGTTAGCAACGCTACACCAGCAAGAGGGCGAACCAACGCTTGGAAGTGGTTCCACTATTCAGCAGTATATAGACACGCTTGTGAAGGAGACAACAAACAGTATGATAACACAATTCTCGAGCGAGTATGTTACAAGATCAGACTTTAACCATTTTGAAGAGATGATGCGTAACCTTGTTCCAGCCACTGTGAACGCTAATGTTGCACAAATCGTAACCAAACGGATAGATGATTCTATGAATAGCATATATAAGACATTAGACGCTGCTATTCAACAAGTGAAAGCACAATTTAGAATAGACATTGCACGAATTCAAGCAGATATTCAACAGTTGCAAGAGAAACTTAAAACGCACGCATATAGCCGTCAACCATACACACACACATATATTAGCAATATGTCTGTAAAGGAGCAAATCGTCCACGAGTTACATAAGCCTGCTCGCATTAACTTTCCTAGAAGACATGTAATCACAAAAGGATTAAACGAGCTGTTTCAAGCCGATTTGGTGGAAATGATCCCATATGCAAAGATAAATAAAGGATTTAGATACATTCTAGTTGTTATCGATGTATTTTCTAAATACTTATGGGCCGTACCGGTTAAGCGCAAGACGGGTAAGGCTGTTTCAAACGCTTTTCAATCAATTTTCAACAAAGACCATCGTATTCCACGGTACATTCAAACGGATTTGGGAAAAGAATTTTATAATTCAACATTTAAGGCTTTAATGGAAAATATGAGATTACACATTATAGTGTGTACAGCAATAAAAAGCTTGCGTAGTAGAACGCGTTAATCGTACCTTAAAGTCAAAAATGTGGAAACAATTTAGTTTGAATGGTTCGTATCGATGGCTGAATATACTATCCTCACTCGTGACTGCATATAACAACACCAAACATCGAACAATCGGCATGCGACCTGTAGATGTGTCAAAACGCAATGAACGCAAACTCTTCAATACAGTGTACAGTACGATCAAAACAGTTAACTTAAAGAGTAAAAAATTTTCTGTTGGAGATCATGTTCGCATTAGTAAACATAGAAGTCAATTTACCAAGGGATACACACCAAATTGGTCTAACGAAATTTTTACGGTGTACAAAGTGCATTTGACTAATCCTTTAACGTACCTGTTGCGCGATAGTCGAGGACAACCAATATTAGGCGGCTTCTATGCAGAAGAACTTCAACGAACACACTATCCGGATGTATATTTAGTGGAAAAAGTATTGAAGAGAGTTAAAAATCAAGTATATGTGAAATGGTTAAATTTAGATTCTAGCCATAATAGTTGGATATCCAAAATCATATTTTGTAGATTTGCTGTTACGTGTTTGTTTACCATCATATGTCATTCATCAATAAAAATTTTTTACTGTTATATGCTTTATTATAGCGACACACACACACACACACACAAATTACATCTATGTACTACTAATTACTACACTAGTTCTACGTCAAGAAAGTTGTTTATAATTCCTCATGCCCGAAGCGCAAAACGTTGATGTAGGTTGATTTTCGCTGTTTTGGTTGAACTTGAGTATTTCGATGTCCGTGAATATGTGTAAATAACAAGCAGGTAAAACACATTACCTTCTCAGCTAACAATTTCTCCCCGTACTTGACCAACACTCGAGGTATATATATTTATTGTAAAGGTATGCGACACGTACAATAGCATCCTCCATTATATCTAATAAGTGCTATCTATAGCGCATCAGGTAGGATTACCAAGATGACATAATTTACATACAAAAATAGTATTAAACTAAAACAATAACTTTAATAGCATATACACTTTTTATAATCATCTATACTATTTGATGGCCATTTTCCCGAATCCGGACCACACGTCCATCCTGGTTGCTGTTTTGAGCCCTCCATTGCCAAATTCTTGAGGAGCCAGTTATATGTTGTTCTATGAGGGCCAACTACATTAGGTTGGTACTTATAATTTACCTTATACTTTAAAATTAACTTCAATACTTTTTAATACCATAGGTTGTGCGAAATATACAACATCTACAATCATATCGTCAATCGCTGTGACCAGTGATTTATAGTTGCATTTTATATTCATGATAGGAAATGCCTTCGTACTCAATACAGCTCGGTTGGTTAGTAATTCTTCAAGGAAATATACATCGCTCAAACTATAATTACTCTCTATTGCGTCTAGTACACCGCGCACCTGATGACATTTTAACTCTGTTTTGCCGTTGCAAGCATCAATGAAGTTTGATACAAATTGATCGCACCTACTCTGTTGTTTAAACAGCATGTCCATTACATCAATGGATGTATCATTGGTCAGCGTTAGCCATTTGAAGGCTTTAAAGGAACATGAACACCTACTCTGAACAGTATACGTTTGATTTTGTCTACATCATTCAATACTATGGCATGTTTCAGATGTTGGTGTAAAATGCGTTGTTCACTCTCGAACAAATCGTACAGTACATTGTCCATGTTAACTTGAAAACTTCGCACCACTATCGTTGTTGTTCCACTCACTGCGAGATCTATCCAAGTACCTAGCTTTTATGGCACATTCATCAAAATAGGTAATGCTAAAGTGTTGTGATACTGAGCATCACCTAGTTATTCGTCTGATAAACCCCCCACTAGTTTTTGTAACAGCATTAATAAATCAACAACCTTGAGATGATCTCTGGCAAGGCGACTCTGTTGAATTTGAGCAATATATTTAAGGAAAATCCAATTAGAGGTGTTTTGGTGGTGATAGATTGTTATTCAAATTATCTATGGAATATCCTTTACTTTTAACGAAGGATGCATGCCCGGTAAATTGCAAATTAATCAAAAGAGTATAACGTTAATCATTACTCTACATAGAGCACAAAAAGCTGTCATAGCCATGCGAGAAATATGTTGCCTGATAAATACTCCTGTATGATTGTTGTGGTTTTGACAATTTTGACAACGATCCTAGGTCATGGATCGAAACGTAAAGAAAGATGATTTTAAAAACTATGAGTGGTTTAATTCCCAACGAAGATTAAGAAAAGGTTGTCTGATGTCGCTAAATCTATATATATATATATATATATATATATATATATATATATATATATATATACCAATGATTAATACCTTGAAAGTAATAGGAAAATAAAATTTAAAGTTGTCAACCAGGTTCGGGTGGTAATGTTGATTCGGTCATTGATACCTACTGCAAGTTAAAACAAGTCGTATACAATGATGAAAAGTTTTTTGAAACTAACTAAATGTGATCTTGAATACATGCTTTGTAAAAGCGATATAGTTCAGATTCTGCTACGATTCTTCAACAGACAACAACAGATAACAATAAAAACTCTGTTTAAATTAATTTTTAATAACGACTTAACATTGCGTAATTCTATTAAAATGATTTGAAATATAACGGTATTATTTTTATTGTTTAGCATCAATTTAATAACATTTGTTGATATAAGATGAAAATTGTGAATTTTGGTAATTGACAATTATGCTAAAATGTTTTGAAGTTACCTTGTTGCCATATGTTCCATTTAACAGAATTAAAACTCAGATATATTATAGACATTCTTGCAATTATTTACCATATGTGTATATATTTCTCTTGACAATAATTATTAATTTAAGAATAACTTATTGAATTAAAGTAAGTTATTTATAAGCACTAAATTCTACAATAATTAAAACGAGTTTGAAAATAAAAATGTATTGACAATGTAGCTATACTTGTAATTTATTCTGCCAGGATCAACAAAATATAATGCAAAATAGTTGTTTTAGGTATAAACCAGAACCATATAATTTACATATGGAGATATGTTGTTATATTTATACTATAAATAGCCCAATCGCCGAGGTCATTAACTACCATGCACTTTACTGAACGCGGTTGTTAAAGGGCGTTATATGAACGTTTTTGCAAAGAAATAAGTAATATTTATCTCAGTTTGCGAGATGTTGAAACGTTTAGATCCGTAAGTTATGCATATCTTTTAGAAAACATATTTGCTTTTATGGACAAATTTTGCTTTACATTCCTTAACTTTAATAAATTCACTAATCATGTTTACAGAGTCTTTTAAATAATAATATCCTTTGAACATACTATCATCTGGAATACAAATTTTGTTATACCTATATCTAGTACTAATAATAATTAGTGTCTCTAGCACTGTAAAATTTAACTAGAATAAATAATTCACAATCTTTTATAGTGTTTAATTAAATCGGTCTTTTAACAACAAAAGAGGTATTTTGCACATTGCAAATTATTATTACCATGCTTGTAGCAATAAATATTACATAATAAATTGCTGGTTATTCACCTAACAATAAAATTTTACACTAAGAATATATAATTGGTGTATGCTGGGTTGCCTGCCATAGATATGCATATATTTTTTAGAATTTATGGAGTACCATTCCGCATTTGAGAATGATTACATCACTATCCAAATTCTTCACCACGTTTTAAATAACGACATTATTTGCATACATTTAAAGGTTAAATTTTAGATCCGGGTACGAGTTCAGTGTGGTTGTATAAATTATTTTGGTGGTGCAATCATGAATAAAATAACGAGTGACCTGTCTTAACATGTTTTTTTGCACACACACCAATATTTTAAATTAAAACCATTATAAAATACGATTCTTTTTGATATTTAATACAAAAATAATGGGGCAGAGCCCCGTTTAGGGCACGTTTAGAAGCTCCCTTCCCCCACCATTCATCATTTTGAGAGTGATTATGTCATCCACCACATTTCCTATTTTTGCTTAACCTAAAAATCTCTCTTTAATTAACTAAAGCAACGAGAATAAAAACAATGACGAAGCTCTAAAGATCACCGCTAAATTCTTCACTACATGCACGTTTTTGCATAACCTATAAATTTTTTATCACGTTTGTGCAATTAAACGAGTTATATATATACAATGTCTAATACGTCATCTACATACAATCACCAAACCGCTAAAAGTAAAAGAATTTTTCTTGCCACATAAATTAAATGTATAATTACATTTAAATATTTAAATATATTCAAATTGCTAAAATGTAAGCAAGAGATCCTTGATATAAGATTAAATTAATTTTTTATTTGAGAGTCAAATAAATCGTTATGAAAGGTGGTATATTTTGCATACCAAGAAGGAAATAGTCTTAACATGTTTTGCAAACACACCTTATGTTAATTAAATCCATTATATTAAAAGTTGAATAATTTGCATATATATTACCAGAGAGCTATAATTCCAAACTCGAGGTTATATTCGACTGCGAATTCTTGTTATTTTATCGTGACATTGAAATCGCGAGAAGTGAACGACTTCTTTGTAAGCAAGACATCCTTGATATAAGATTAAATTAATTTTTATTTAAAAGTCAAATAAATCGTGATGCAAGGTGGTATAATTTGCATACCAATAAGGAAATATACGGCATACCTGTCTTGAAATGTTTTTGCAACACACCTTATGTTAATTAAATACATTATATTAAAAGTCGAATGTCGACGTGATTTACATATATATTACCAGATAAAAGCACGAGGTTATATTCGACTGCATGCAAATTCTTAGTATTTTATCGTGACATTGAAATTGCGAGATGTGAACGACTTCTTTTTTACAAGATTTTACCTGCAAACGTTTAAAATTTGACCTCCATCATATAACATTTCGTATATTTTCTTAATTTTATTTGCTACTTCGTACAAAACGCAGCTTATGAGGAGAGCTAAAACACTCTTTACCACTTGCACGCGTTTGCCTAATATTAAAAATTCGTCACAGCGGCGTTTTAATTTTTAGCTTAACCTACCCCAGAAAAATACGAACCAACACGTGAACTCCATTTTCTACACACACAACATTTTTTTAATATTTAATATTTAACGTCGGGAACGCTGCTAAAAAAATTTCTTAAGAAAATATCTCCACCCCAGCGCACGCGCACCACCCCACGACAAAAATCTAACGACCCCGCCGAACGCACACCCCAAAGACCTAACGACCCCCCGACGCAACAAATTTACACACAAAGACAATTTCGTTCTCAAAGCGGCGTATACATATCTTGCTGCACGTTTTGTTTCCCAAAGCGGCTTAGCTGTTCATATTGTTCTCGAACCGGCGTATACATATCTTGCTGTGGATCTCTGTTGCCAAACCGGCTTAGCTACCCTACTCGCAGGCGTTTTTCAAGCGGTCACCCATCCAAGTACTGACACGCCGGACGTTGCTTAACTTCAGTGATCGGATGAGCGCTGAAGCTTACAACATTCTAGCGAATTGTTTAATTAAATTATTACATTTTCACTACCAATGATCAATCTCATCTATGCTTTATTTTGTAATTTTAGTCTGTCGACAAATTTATTTAATAAAAACAGTAACTGCATCAATGTTATGAACATTATAATAATTGCATCCAAATAATACATACGGAAAACAGAAATTTAAAATAAATAATGTACACATCATGATAGAATTATATTGACTGGGGCGCCTCTTGCCAGTGGGAAGAAACTAAAACATGAGCCAAGGTCATCCTATTAAATATATATATCAACTTGTTTGTCTATGACTGCAGTGCACATATTGCTAGACAGATAGAATTCACGGTCTTAAGCCGACACATCTGCGGCGTGCACACTCCTATAGCAATGCTCGCGTCGACACCCTGTCGGCATGAGCATTGAACGTGTTAAAACGGTAACAATTGAGTTTACCACTTAGGGACGCGGATAAACGGAAGATTATCAAGAAAAACCTAAACCTGATTTTATTAATCATTTATTGCTCGGGAATAGTTTAAGAGTTCGTTTAGTTCTAGTATAAAACGTGCGCGTGCTTCTGTAGAGACGCAATAGATTAACGACTTTCTTGCCAATATAGTATTCAACTACAACGAAATAAATATTTCAGACAATCCTCGCATACAAATAATGTCTGCAGAAGCACCATAAAACTGGAAAAAGTGCAAAACTCAAAAGTTGCTCTAGATATAATGATATGTGGAAATGTAGATAGTATTCTGTTGCCCTCAACAGAAGTTTAGACATCTGACAACCTATATGAAGGTTGGATAAAGCAAGATCCCCAAGAAACAAGTCAACCGCCAAAATGGGTGGTTCAATATACCAAGCAGTTCCATGGCTTCTTACAATTTAAAAGTTAAAGTTACAATCCCGCAAGCGCGAGATTACGTAACGCACCGGCAGATGGTAACCCTTATCTTGGTTACAGATTTTAGCGCGCCCATCTGTCAATGACGTCACACAACATGCAGAATTAAATGCGCAATTACGCAATAAATAAATGTTCGAAATGCAGTATAAACAAATAAGGTACTTACATAAATAGGTACAGCTTCCTACAGGTTAAATAAAGATGTCGTCAGCACGTCCATCAGGGCTGCTGATGTCCCCCTTTAAGATATTTACCGGAGGGTACGCCCAGCGTCCTTCCAAAGCGCTCCGACCAGCTACGGCAGTCGCAGTTGCTACCAGGACTCGTTCATCTAGGGTCGTGAACGACGGTTCGAGCAGGCTGCTTACCAATTACCTTCTACCTATGTAGGGAAAGGGCAGGAACAGGTTTATCAGGACGACAAAACAAAGATAAACAAAGGCAAGGATCTACATAAATAAAAGATAACGATACGTTACCAAAACCCAACCACACTTCTGGAAGTCTCAGGCAAAACAGCCACGTTACAGAGTCTCCCGGAAGAACTTCCCCACTTTTCTTCCGCCACTCGTGTCGGCGCGAAATTCGTCCAACCCACTTCTGACGTGACGGAAATACGCGCATCGAGTCTTTGAAATTTATGGCGCGAACTCACGCACAGCAAGACTAAACTAAAGAATGTTTAGTGCTAATTTGGCACGTAACAGGCTTAGTTGGATTGTGTGTGACTACTAAGTCCATGGTCCAGGGTTCGATTCTCAACACGGACCGCTCGAAAATGTTAGTCGAGCATTTTTCACAAAAATAACCCTTCGTTCGGATAAGAGGTCAAATGTAGGTCCCGTGTGTGAGTATTGTTACGCACGTTAAAGATCCCTACCTTAATTGGAACCGCAAGGGTTCGGCAAAATTTCCAGGTAAAAAGAATTCGTTTCCTGGCCAAGACTAACATCACCTGTTTGCTTATAACAAGCTTATATTCACAAATACTCGCTTATCGCCTCAAAAGGTGAATTGTGTACCAGAAAGTCAAGTTGTTGCCGATTATTCATAATGTGTTATTTTATAAGATTCGGCCTGGCCCGCCTTATCTTTACAAAAACATGTACTACCGTTTACTTCTCGCTAATGCCACAAAAGTTCCTAGGTATAGTTTTAAGATTTACGCTTATTATAATACTAGCAAATACCCTTGTAATAATTTGGTTTTAGTTTTTTGTCTTAAGAAAATTTATCATTTCACATGATTAAGTTGGAGTGTAATGTTTACTTTATTTGTTTTCCTGGAATATAATTATTTCCCTTTACCATTAAAATTAAAAAATTACCGAAACGATACAACATGTATTTCTTAAATGTTAATACATCCTGTATAAACTTTATTGATAAAAAGCTTTTAGAATAATTAATGGTTTGATAGCAGTGGAATTATCAATACTTATGCTAACATTTATGTTTTCATATAATTACATCGTACATAGGGGTTTTTAATACCTTTCATCAGAAACGAATAATTTTAAATCACATTGAAACAAATGTACTTATTGTTTAAAGTATAACTGGACAGGATGAAATTAATTTTGTTACAATATCACCAATCCACATACAGACAGCAGGTGAGTCAAGTAAAATTTATAAAAATAAGAATATTGCCGGCGGCGTAACCATAGAGTATAACAATACAAAAGAATACAATGCTAATATTTTCAATGTATCAACTTACAGAATGGTAAAATCATGAGAAATATCACAAACATAACTTACACCGCGAGTATTATGAACGAACAAAGAAGGGCATGCAGGTGATGAGTGATTTCATCTAAAAGATTGATTTAACGAGTTGGAAGAATAGAACGACAGAGCTTGACAGTCAACGAAAGAGGTCATTACATATTGAAAAAGTGAAGAAAAAGCATGTTGGGGTAATACGTTTATAAGGATTGTCGAGGGAAACAGATCGGCTATGCGATTAGCCTAAGTGAGTACAACGTGGTGAGATCCGCAGAATTAGATAATCGATATAGGTCCCTACGAACGAAAATAGAAGTGGGACAGATTGCTCCCAGCAACGTTGATTAGAACTTCATTACGCGTAACATAGCTATCGCGAGCCTGGCTCAATCGAGGTCATCAAGGAATAGATAAAACACTAACTGTAAGTGATTTATTTATTTATATATATATATATATATATATATATATATATATATATATATATATTGTAATAGTATTAGTTTTAGTTTAAAAAAAATCGGGGGTAATTAAAACTTTTGTAACTTTATTACCCTTTATCCTCGTGACTATCAGCTATATACTAAAACTCTCTATATTTAATCTGATGTCACTAGGTCGAGATTTTCTTCTTTAGACTCCAAGCCCAGGATAATGTCAGATGGAAAACGGCTTTAGACAAAGAAAACTCTTAGGGGTTAAACGGCTAGTAGAGTGTTAGCTCTGGGTAGATCATGAGCATGGGTCATGGGTGGATAATCGACCAAAAATATTTTTAATAGGCGCCACCGTATTTTTAATACAAGTGCCAACAAAATTTAACTGTGTTTGTATAAGGGAATGCGGAAACCTTATCTTAACACCACTATCATAGCCATAAAATTTGAATTTCACTCTTTATCACACACTTACCAAAACCTCAACCACCAGATGTCAAACAGTTGTCTCAGCTTTACCTGTGAACAAACAAAACACCACATGGACACTATTTGTGTCTTCAAAAGCATATGCCAAAAATAGAATAAATGAATTTAAACATCTGTGAAATACTAAAGGGATTCATTTTCATTATTCTGTCTTTTTACTTAAGGAGGATTTGCTCTAGTTTTCTCTTTCCTAATTTAAATGTAGAATAATAAAACTTCATTCAAATGAAACAAAATGAATTCTATTCAAATGTAGAAATCGGATATATATACATGTGACTGCAATATATATGCTTACTATCTTGTCATTAATTTTTTTATAAAAGAATTTTAGTGAAGTTTAACCTTCTAAATAAATATTTATAAATTAATCATTTCTATAAAATTTTAGTTTAAGCAAACATATCATAATTTATTTGTTCATATCACAAGATTTTATTTTACTATAATCATTGAAGCGCTTCCTTGACCATTTACAACAAAGATTGATCATCAGAAAATAACGATCATAAAATGCAACTATTCAAATTTAACTGTTGTCTACACAAAAAAATATACACGAATATCAGCACCAATAAAAAGCTTTTACATGACCTGAATGTTTTTAAGCAAAATGTGAAAATTAAATCAAGACTGCATCTGGCGTCTAGATTAGGAAACAGAATCTATACTATTTTTTTATCTGACATAAGTTGTCATTCTAAATATCTTAAAACACATTGTATGCGTGTACAAATAACTGACAAACTAGATATTTATTCGGTGTGTTATTAACTTTAAAAAACTACTTTATATTTGTGTTATTCTAATAATCAACGTAGGAAATCTCATAATAATTTATAATACTTTCAAAGTTACGGAAAGTTTCAAACACTCACGTGTATCCAAATAAATTGCAGGTGCAAAATCATGACGTCAGCTGTTGTATTTTTCCAGCGTATTAATCATCTGTAAGTTTGAAGTACCAAGATTCTTTGTATAATAAACCATTTCTATACGGCGTATTAAATAGATAGAACGAAACCATAACTGCCTGCTTTAAATTACTGCGACGAAAATTTATTATAATTTAACATTGAAAATTGTTGTTGTAGATATGTCCATTAGATATTGCACTAAAGTGAAATATATTAGTTTAATTTATAATATTAATCTATACCAACTGTCTTAAATGATGTATATTATTGTTCCATGTTCTCAACTCAAGTTCTTCTTTCTGACTCTATTAGACGCCTCGTGTTTTAGTCGAGCCATCTTGACTTTTATCTCTAGTCTACAAAAAGCGACTTGATTCTTCGACGTTGGAAACAAAAGTGCTCATAATTAACTGGACTACGCTTGGCAACAAGCCACAGAATATAAATCTCCTAGATTCTATGTGTTATTGGGAATATTATACTTTACTTTTTATTGGCTGAATATTTACGAATTAAATGCTTTAAAATTTATCTGTTTTATTATTAATTTATTAGGCTTGGTGCAACAAGAAAAAAAATACGTTACACAACCTCTTTCCAAGAGAAAAAATTCGAGGTATGGAAGAATTTTTTCTAAAAAAAATTTTTGACTGAAACTTCAAAATTACTCTCATTAACTGTATAAACCTCTAACAACTCACAACAAAACAGCACAAACTTTAACTATAACTAACGATGAGTTTAACAAAAAAATCAGAATCATTCACTAATTGATATGGGGGAATATTAATGCATGGGATTGAGTGATTAGTAACTGCGCGTACTACACGCCTATAAAGGGACAAATTCGGGAAGTCATAATCAGTATTTACGTCAATCAGTTAAGAATATTTAGGGGAATCTAACACTCAGTGGATGCATATCATCTATAGTTACAAACGCAACAACCATATCAAAGTAAAAAAAATTTTACCTGAAGCGAAAAATATTTTTCTATAAATTAGAACTGTAATAAACAAAATCGAATGTATAACAAAATTACTATTAAACAAAAATCTGTACAACGAATACTCTTCTCTAATTTACTATATCTGTCTTAAGGATTTATGTACATAACTTTCCAAGTGCTAATTACATTTAAACTAATCGATGAATTTAACAAGTACCAAAAGCTGTTATTTACGAAGTCCATTCACGAAACAAATCTCTAATACTCGAGAAACAGACAAAGTATTAACAATACTTATTCATCAACAAGATACCTTTGATCTTTGAGTGAGCACCTCACAACATTATCTGTACGACTACTATGCTACAGACTCAACTATATCTCTCAAAATTCTACAACATCAGTGATTCATCACCAAAGAACTCCAAAACCACTAATAAATCATACTTTGAGCCTACTGGGAGACATCCACCAGCAACTCACAAAAAAAACTCTTCATGAACTCTCTTAGCTCATGTACACTCTCAATAAAGAATAAGCACATCAGGCCTAGTCTCAAACTACTAAATCAAAACTCAAGCATTCCTTTAATGCTTAATACTCTATCACACTCTAACTATATAACTATACTCAACACTTTACTAAACACTCTCTATAATCTCCATCATGTACCTCATAACTGAATACGCACCTCTTCACCGAATACATATTCATCTCTATATACCTGCAACATTTCTCAACATATGCTGCACTCTCAAACACCTCAAAAAAAAAACATATCATCATTCAAAATCCATAAACATATCCTTGTCGTCATCAAAAATTATCATTTAACACATCTTTGTCGTCATCAAAAATTATCATTTAACACATCCTTGTCGTCATCAAAAATTATCATTTAACACATCCTTGTCGTCATTTAACACATGCAACATCTAAATCAACTAACATATTAAGCTCTATTACTACTAAAACAAAAATTACTTTAAACTAATCAAAAAAAAATTTCACTAACTTTAATCTTGTCCTACTTAAGAATTTAAAACATGGACCAAAAAGAATTACTACTGACATCAACTATAATTAGAAGTACTTAAGGATCAGAAACATTCTTAACATCTTCATTTTCACCTTCATCTGTCGCAGAATTATCGATACTAAACATTTTCTTAGACTTAAATTTGAAGATATGGTAAAAAAAAGGGGAATTTAAATACGAAATTATTTTCTACTTTACTTCATGATAACCATTAATAAATGTTCTGGTACACGCTTACTCTACCCATAATCAAACTGTCGATATAAACTAAAGTGCTTCACAACGCATAAATTTGCTAGTATGACAAGCTCCTCTATGAGCCTCACCTAGACTTATAAACAAAATTGCTAGAATGACAAACTCTTCTCTGAGTCTCATCTAGACTGACAAACTAAATAAGCAAAACGAATCACATCATAACCGACTTCAAATAATCTCAAGTGACGATGCCAAAACTGCTAAAGCGACAAACTTACCACGACCCTCGCATAGACTGACATAACGCTGAGCGACCAACCCTTCCGGAGTTTCGTCTAGACTAACATAACGCTACACGATGAACCACAACAAGTCTCGCACAGATCTAACTTAACTCAACATACTACGTTGTAACGCGACCATAAAAATTGCTACTCAAAACCAATCAAACTAAACCAAAACGTGCTCATGCACAAGAGCAATCTTCAAAACTATATTTCAACAGTAAAACTAGTGTACCATTAATCGACCAACAAACATAACTAATAAGACTAAAAGATGAACCTACTATCGATGTAATACATCCAAAATCAAATAAACTCGTAACATCCATATCAAATAACTTTATCATTTTATCTAGAAACAGGAATTTCGCTACTCAACTTCTGTTCCTTTACTCGTTGAGTTGGACACGACGGACAAGTGATACTAGTCACTCCTTTACGACCACAACCATAACAAAATAATCTCTTGAAAGATCTACAGACACTGAAAGTATGTCCATAACGTGAACAATTCCAACATACCAATTTATGCTTAATAAATGAGTTACCTACTCCACTCTTTTCTATCATTGGGGTAGCAGAATTAAGAACTTGTACTGGGGAATGTGAAGATGTAGGGGTATAAACACGACTTGAATCATTCTGAAATGAACTAGGGGTTTTGTTTCTAAAACGTGGATTAAAATAATTAATAGGCTGCTTGTGACTATATGGTGCAACTGAAACAGACTTATGTTTACTTAAAGAAGCTTCTTCTAACTTCTTACACAGTTTAACTAACGTACTAATATCCTCTATCTCTGTAAGAGCAAGATGCTGAATGAAATATGGCAATAAATTTTTCTTGACTATTCTAACTTTAGTGTGTTCTGCAGGAATAATAGGTAATCGGTTAAACAAATTTTCCATATTAGCAATGAACAATACAACTGATTCACCATTCCTCTGTAATCTATTTTGATTTTTTCCCAAATATCGTCTTCAGGATGTGCTGGCAAGAAATCTTCCTTTAGTCTACTAACCAACGAACTCCAATCTGTTAATGAACTACGAACGCAACGATACCATACTAAGGCATCACCAGTAAACAATTCAACTGCAGAATTAAACAATTCCATTTCAGATACCTTTCGAGACTGTGCAATGTCACTAATGTTTTCTAAAAATTGATATAAGAGAGATGGGTTTCCTGAATATTTTATCGACCAAGATCCAATAGGGACTGACTGTGTGACATATGTAACCGTTGGAATGGGCACATTAGATGCAGCAATAGGATTTATATTAATATCTTTATGATTAGAACTCGTACCCTTATTTAATTTCTCATGCAGATCTGCTTCCACAACAAGAATAGTAGCCAAACTTTCATTTTAAATAACACAATTTCCTCAAAATTTTCTTTAGGAGCTTTAACCGTTGAATTCTACCTGTAAGATGTACTAATCTTGACCTTATCCTTTAAAAATTGACTCAGCGGGATCATCCATAAATTCTAACAAAACATTTTAACTGACTCTATACTAGACTCAATCTCTTCTTTCTCTACTTTGAAATCTACTTTATAACTTGAAGGATCTATCAAACAACCGGGTTTATCTATTTCTTTGGCCAACAACCTTGCTAAAATTTTCCTTTTATCTGAAACTGGTCTTGAATTTTCAATGCCTCTAATGTTCAATTCATATTCTAACTCATTTTTAAGTAAATGTACGATGCTATAAGTTTCTGCCATAATTAAATATCTGAATATCTCTAACGTAACTCAATTATAAAATTTTTGAAGATGAAATCTCAAACAAACGAATGTCCTAACTATATAAAGAAGAACTCACTATAAACTGTAACAAACTTTAACAAAAATGAAACTAAAAGAAGACGTTACTAATATCAAAGCAAACCTCAGTCGGTGAATATAAGTGTGATGAAAATAACTACTAAATGTTCCAGCCTCTAAATGAATTTATTCGAGCCTCTAACTGAAATTCGAGCCTCTAAATGAATTTCCAGCCTCTAAATGAATTTCCAGCCCCACGTTGGGCGCCAGTGTAATAGTATTAGTTTTAGTTTAAAAAAAATCGGGGGTAATTAAAACTTTTGTAACTTTATTACCCTTTATCCTCGTGACTATCAGCTATATACTAAAACTCTCTATATTTAATCTGATGTCACTAGGTCGAGATTTTCTTCTTTAGACTCCAAGCCCAGGATAATGTCAGATGGAAAACGGCTTTAGACAAAGAAAACTCTTAGGGGTTAAACGGCTAGTAGAGTGTTAGCTCTGGGTAGATCATGAGCATGGGTCATGGGTGGATAATCGACCAAAAATATTTTTAATAGGCGCCACCGTATTTTTTAATACAAGTGCCAACAAAATTTAACTGTGTTTGTATAAGGGGAATGCGGAAACCTTATCTTAACACCACTATCATAGCCATAAAATTTGAATTTCACTCTTTATCACACACCAAAACCTCAACCACCAGATGTCAAACAGTTGTCTCAGCTTTACCTGTGAACAAACAAAACACCACATGGACACTATTTGTGTCTTCAAAAGCATATGCCAAAATAGAATAAATGAATTTAAACATCTGTGAAATACTAAAGGATTCATTTTCATTATTCTGTCTTTTACTTAAGGAGGATTTGCTCTAGTTTTCTCTTTCCTAATTTAAATGTAGAATAATAAAACTTCATTCAAATGAAACAAAATGAATTCTATTCATATGTAGAAATCGGATATATATACATGTGACTGCAATATATATGCTTACTATCTTGTCATTAATTTTTTATAAAAAGAATTTTAGTGAAGTTTAACCTTCTAAATAAATATTTATAAATTAATCATTTCTATAAAATTTTAGTTTAAGCAAACATATCATAATTTATTTGTTCATATCACAAGATTTTATTTTTACTATAATCATTGAAGCGCTTCCTTGACCATTTACAACAAAGATTGATCATCAGAAAAATAACGATCATAAAATGCAACTATTCAAATTTAACTGTTGTCTACACAAAAAAATATACACGAATATCAGCACCAATAAAAAGCTTTTACATGACCTGAATGTTTTTAAGCAAAATGTGAAAATTAAATCAAGACTGCATCTGGCGTCTAGATTAGGAAACAGAATCTATACTATTTTTTATCTGACATAAGTTGTCATTCTAAATATCTTAAAACACATTGTATGCGTGTACAAATAACTGACAAACTAGATATTTATTCGGTGTGTTATTAACTTTAAAAAACTACTTTATATTTGTGTTATTCTAATAATCAACGTAGGAAATCTCATAATAATTTATAATACTTTCAAAGTTACGGAAAGTTTCAAACACTCACGTGTATCCAAATAAATTGCAGGTGCAAAATCATGACGTCAGCTGTTGTATTTTTCCAGCGTATTAATCATCTGTAAGTTTGAAGTACCAAGATTCTTTGTATAATAAACCATTTCTATACGGCGTATTAAATAGATAGAACGAAACCATAACTGCCTGCTTTAAATTACTGCGACGAAAATTTATTATAATTTAACATTGAAAATTGTTGTTGTAGATATGTCCATTAGATATTGCACTAAAGTGAAATATATTAGTTTAATTTATAATATTAATCTATACCAACTGTCTTAAATGATGTAAATTATTGTTCCATGTTCTCAACTCAAGTTCTTCTTTCTGACTCTATTAGACGCCTCGTGTTTTAGTCGAGCCATCTTGACTTTTATCTCTAGTCTACAAAAGCGACTTGATTCTTCGACGTTGGAAACAAAAGTGCTCATAATTAACTGGACTACGCTTGGCAACAAGCCACAGAATATAAATCTCCTAGATTCTATGTGTTATTGGGAATATTATACTTTACTTTTATTGGCTGAATATTTACGAATTAAATGCTTTAAAATTTATCTGTTTTATTATTAATTTATTAGGCTTGGTGCAACAAGAAAAAATACGTTACAATATATATATATATATATATATATATATATATATATATTACTCATATTTAGACCAGGGTAGAAAATTAAATAATCACATCAAATAATTTTAATCACCGTGTATAAGGAATTTTATTAGATAATACGCTTTATTAAAAAAAACCGTGGAGAATAAAAATTCATTCGTTTTCATTAAAAATAAGAGATTTAAATCATGTACAAGACGCTTTATATCAAAAGAAGCAGTATTAAAATGCTCCACGTGTAATATAATTATTCCTAGTAAAGAAACAAAGAGAAATTACGTGCAAAATTTATATTAATTAACCCTATTTTAAGTAACCGGTATTAAACAAAATGTACAGATAATAATTAATATTTGATTAGGAGTCACTAAAAATTAAAGGGTATTATTTTAATTGGAGTTAATTGAACCATTAGTAACATATAATATCTATAAAAACTTGTAAAAACCCAATAAAATGCAAATCGTAGAAGGATATTTAAAATGTTACGTTTGAACACACCTGCGTATTTTTAAAAGGCAATTTCAGTTTAATTTGTTTAGATAAACATGTCGATTCTACGGATATTGGAAACGGTCGGATGCTTTAGCACGAAATACAGAACACCTGCGTATTTTTAAAAGGCTCATTCTGCGTAAATGTTGCAGATAATTAATGGTTACAAAGAATCTTGGAGAAACCGTGGCTTAATATTCACGGGAAGGCGCGATACGGGGTTATTTAACCCAGATAGTCCACATGGACTGAAATAATCGATAGTAAGGAATATCAATTTGCACCAATAAGAACAGGTTAGAGAAGGAAAGATAATGTGCGTAAGACAAAGACACTAATAATTAAAGGCGTGATATAAGCAACGTCACGAGGGTCACGATTGGTTGAAAATAAGATGCACATATGAGAGGTAGAAACAACAATTTCTGTACAAAATTTAATTAGTTATTCTCGGACATGTTTGCGTGCCGTGTGAGAATTTCTGAGATTTAACTGGTGCGAGTGCAAAATTCGTAAAAATCGCATGCCGGGCTGCGGAATGGGAACATAGCAGGCGAAATTCTTTAGAATTGTCCGTTTTGGAGACTCGACCGACAGACAGGCTAACCTCTATATATACCCAGGGGAATATGAACAAGCTCTCTTAGATCTTCGACTTGATTCAATGCGTTAAACAGTGCTTTGTAGTTTTCCGGTTTTGATGAAATAATTTAAACAGTTTGCTCGTATATTTTGGTGATTTAAAAAACAGTTTGTTCTTTACGTGCTACAATGAATGTACTTTAGTGCACTTAGAAAATAAGATACAAGGTAATAAAGTTAGTATCACTGTACTAATTAGTCAAAATTTGCACCGACGAATGAATACACAAAAGTAGGCAGTTTTGGCGTATATTGGTGAAAGAAGCATGAATTTCTTTGCTATTTTTCGGGGGTGTTAATAATTAAATGGTTCATAAACATGACTGGATCCACAAAACAAGGTTCAGATATACACAGATGAGTTCCGGAAAAGCCCTGAAACAACTTTAAATAAATGGTGATGGAGAAAATTTTAAAAGCGTTGAGAATCAGAAGCCGTAAATATAACCCAGTTGGAATGGTGTAATTAACAAAGGGACGATGTACATTGAAGCTACGAGTGCAGTAACCTTCAGGTAAATTATACTATTTTGTTCGAACTTTGATATTTTGGTGTGTGTTGAATAACTTTATAATTGATTTACTTAAAATGGACAGTAGTGAAATTGTACTAACAATAATATTTTAATTTTAAGGTGAAATTTGCTTGTTTAAGTAGAAAGGGTATTTAGTATTGATGTTCTGGATTATGATGAAAATTTGGGTATGTCTTTGAGCTCAATTAGACGAACCTGGTTAATTAACGTAAAGGGTGGTAGATGCTCCTTTGTACTCAGACTCCGGTCTGCATATATTGTTATAGTAATTAGTAGGCATCCTACAAGGACTTTAATTCTGGATGCACATTAAAATGATAATGAATTTAATTTTGAAATTTTCTGATATTAAAATTTATGCTGAATTTTAATTTTGAAATTTTAATGTATTGTGAATATTGATGTAAATAGAGTTAACGTTGATGTTTGTGGTAGGAATGTGTTTGTTTTTTTTTTATGTATGAGGATGAAAGTTATCTAGAGGAGCAGCCGAGGCGATTAACAGAAGAAAGTCAATGGACCAACACAGTTAAGGTAATGAATAGCTTTTTGGTGGTTTCACAGCATTCTTGACGCCCAATTCGTGAGGCACGATTTTAATACAGGAAAAACAGCAATATATATATGGCGGCATTTGTAAAACAGTATAGCTAAGATATGATGAAATAATAAATCGAGCACCATAATTGTATTTATAGTGTTTATTTTATTATAAAAAAAACTGAACATTGGCGTTTAATCGAAACGTTGAAGACCTGATTAAAATACTGTTGTTGATTACATTGATGAAATGATGAATCTAAATTGATGTTTATTTTGGGAGGTAGCTATGTAAATTTATTTATTTTAAAAATTGTTTGTACTCTATTTCATTGTAATAGACATTACGTGAAGCAGTGAAAAGAGGTTTTATTTTTCTTTTTGTTCAAACCTAGGTGAGATTTTTTTTGTTAAAGTAACCCAACCCCACCGAGGTCGAAATAACTACGTACCCACTAGGAAAATTCGTTTTCCAGCAGATCATAACCTAGGGGTGGCACCATGGCTTAATTGTTTCGCGTGTGACTACTAAGCCGAAGGTCTCAGCTGTGATTCCTAACACGGACCGCTAGAAAAATGTTAGACGAGCGCTTTTCACAAAAGAAGAAGAAGAAGATTGTTTTGCGGTTCTGTAAATTGGCGGCTCCGTGGCGTAGTTGGTATGCGTGTGACTACTACGCCCAAGGTCCCGGGTTCGAATCCCGACACGGTCCGCTTGAAAAATGTTAGGCGAGCATTTTTCACAAAAATACGCTCTCATTCGGATGAGAGGTAAAATGGAGGTCCCGTGTGCGAGTGTTGTCACGCACGTTAAAGATCCCTACCTTGTTCGGAACAGCAAAGGGTTCGGCAAAATTCCAAATTTTCCAGGTAAAAAAAACTCGCTTCCTGACCAATGTAGTACCTTCGGGTGAAGCATTGGAAAATCACATATAAGGTTCTGTGAATTGCCAAATAATGCGCAACTACAATACAAAAATTGCGATCGAGGACGTGTACGGGTTACAGCTAGCTCTTTCTGTTCCGTGGCTTAGTTGATTTGCGTGTGACTACTAAACCCAAGGTCCCGGATTCGATTTCCGACATGAACCGCTTGAAAAATGTTAGGGAACATTTTTCACAAAAATACGCCCTCGTTCGAAAGAGAGGTAAATTGTAGGTTCCATGTGTGAATATTGTCACGCACGTGAAAAGTCCTTGTCTTGCTTGAACAAGGGTTCGGCAAAATTCAAAATTTCCAGGTTAAAAAAACTCGCTTCCAGGCCAATGTACTACCTTCGGGTCGAATATTGGAAAATCAAATGTAGTGGATCATAACCTAGACAAGACGTGTTGAAACCCATTAATGACGACAATAGGTAGAGCCTTTCAATTTAAGTAGTCAATGTAGCGTAGTTTCTGTAATATCAACTATTCCTGCTTTACATTTTGCAATTTGTTTTATATCTACGATCCCCTTCCGCGCCACTGTAGCTAACCGATGCACCCTTAAAATTGTTACGGGGGTTCCGTCCCCTTCTGGCAAATCTGAATTTGTAACACAACGTCAATTTTACCCGTAAGAGCTCATTTCCAAAGCTGAGTTAAATATTTTTGAATATAAAATTGTTTTAAAAAGACAATTTCTTGTTTTGATTTAAAACAGTATACAAAGCGCAGAAAGAAATTAAAAATGAATGAATTTCTTAATTTCTGATGTCGCACAAGGCCTACTTATATAATATCGTAACAAAGGTGTCTGTGTGTCTAAAATCAAAAGAAATAAAGCCATTAAATTAATATAAAGCACACAAAAGCGAATAATCTAGAAGAATCGCGAAGCTTCTGGTATTTTCTGGACGCTATTTGGATTTTACAAAGCGATCGGTTTTCAATCTAAGTGTGAAATCGCAAGTATTGTGGTACAAAATATGGGATAAGTCGTTAAAACAAATAAGTTCATTACGTGTGTGTTGTATATATAAATTTACATACTCGAACTTAGTAATAAAATGGTTAATCGTCGTGTTAAATAAAATTTGGTGTTAGTAAGCATTGTAATAATTATCATCGACACATTAAGATTTTTCTGTGTTCGGGAGTAAAGACGTTTATATTCAACAAATAAAGAACAGTAACAGGAACTTCGTTAATACGCAAAATGTTAACCTGACAAAGTAACCCCAATTCTCTGCCTGCTTTGACATTCAAAAACAATTTTTTTCTTGATCATCTTTCAACATTAATTACCTAATTTTGAAAAATTTGTTACAATGACAATCTTTGTTGCAAAGTATAGTTCAAAATGAGGCGCAAAAGTATCTCATAATTGTAACGAAGAAATCCCATTTTACGGTACTTAGAGTTTAACTAATTTTGAAAAATTCACAAAAGGGACATTCCGGAGTACACTCATTTATCTGATCCCGATCAAAGCGCGACTTTCTAATTTTATATTTTCTCCCCTCGTGTAGACTAGAATTTTCCAGCTTTCTTCACACCCCCCAACTGAAAGCTTTCTTGGAAATTTATTGACGCGACGCATATCCCTAGGTTAGTTATATCTCAAGATTTTCAATTTTTGCAAATTCTTAACCCTAGCGCCAACCATCCTGTAGTACCCCGACCTTAATTGTTTTTGGAAATAGCTCTCATCCGTGACGTATCGTTTCACAAAATTTATCAGATTTTTTGATACGACCAACGCCCATTACCTTGGCCTTGAACATCTTATCTCACATTTCTATGCTGCGGATTATAAATGTCACAATTATTACAATCTTTTGGAGAGGCTAGTCTTATTAGCGTGCCTCGACGGCATTCTATATTTCTAGGGAAAGCAATGTTCAACCACTTATCAAAAATTCTATCAAACTTGAAACCGGCACACAAAGTGTTATAAATAACCTCCAATAGATAATGATAATTACAACTCCAATTACTTAGAACATTAAATAATCCACTATGTGAGTAATGTGTACGATTAATATTATTAAGGCTTTCAACCAAGGAATACCTTCACGTGATTACATCATGCTGTTGTGCGATAAGTAAACAGTACGACGAAATATTTAAACATCATATAATAAAAGTTTTCTGAAAACATCCCATTGCTTTAGGGTCGTCACACCCAGACCCACAACAACACACAGGATGAATATTGAATCGAATCTTCTGAATAGCAAGTGTTAAGTGGAAATGTTTATGAGTTCGCAAAACTCCAAATTTAGCAACATTTTTAGCGGAAGACAGAATTTCACCCGTTTTTGTTCGAAGAGTCATAACACAAATTTTATTACCATCTAGATATAATTAAATTACACGTTCAACCTTCTACTACAAACGAGGTGATAATTCCTTGCTGATAAGTACTAAAACTCCTATTTTCAAGAAATTAGTGCCAGTCAAAAACTATTTTTTTGCAGCAGTATCTTAAGGTATTCCCAACTGCACCGATTCCAAAAACGGTGGGACTTACACATTGTGCCAATGTATTAAATGAAGCATTTTAACCTCGTTGTTACACACTCAGGACACTCGAGTGCCAACCACTAGTTTTTCTAAATTCCCGAGTTTGCATATGAAGGTAATCCTTTGGAATCAATTTACTTTATTAAATAAACATCAATAGAAACTATCTAAGCCATTTGCAAGACCCCTAGCCTACTACACCTTCCACTAAAAGAGTAGGTTCTCCGAGCACTGCACTAATAGCGCGCAGTCAGTTTTGATCTGCAGCGACTGACAAAGGTTCAAAATGTAAGTAGTAGGGATAGTTGCGTGAGGTGGCTTTCTCTCCGGCCCCAAGGCAAAGGGTTACAGAGCAATGCGTTATTCAAAATCATCCTACTTAGGAGAACAGACGGGCACTACGGATAAAACCAGGAACACATGATAATCACAGAGCAGCGCGAGTTACATATCCCCCAAATCAATATATGTATAATTAAATAAGAATTATTAAGAAACTTAAGTTAGATGCAACATTGTAATTCAAGGATAAATAAAGAAAAGGTTAATGAAAGTTCACAAACAAGTTGTGAGAACGGATGTAAATACATTGTATTCCAGACGTAAGTGATACTGCAGGTGCAGAAATAAGCAGGCATGCGCTCTGCATTTCCCACAGTCATGTGAGCGGCAGGGACAACATAAATACCCTGGGAGCCCCAAATCAGTCAGTCAGTCTTGAGTATTTCAGCTTTTACATTGCTGGTTGCTTAGGCTATTCGCCCTAATTTAACTTCAATTATTAGTAAATTTCGACTTAGTATAAATTTATATAGCTTGCCAAAATTCCAATTGTAATTTCTGTTAAATAAATAACTGTTACAAGAAGTTTTGGAAGAAGATTTTTTAAAAAAGCAGCTCCCAAGGTCAAAACGTAACTTGCGTTGGAAGAGCTTTGCCTTTTTTCTATTTATAATTTATCGTTGTGCAACAAACACTTGATTTTTAACATTTTTATGACTGTTGTATAATTGTTTATCAGTGTAAAATTATTCGCATTATAGAGGAAGACATATCAATATCTGAATTTGCAGGGTAAATATTACTTATTAATATGATTTTCTTTGTTTTTTCTTGCTTTTATCAATTGAAAAACTCATTTTATTGAATCTAGATTGAATAAAGCTCAAAGAGAGAAATATTTGAAACATCTACTTGGATACTACAATGAAGAAGCAGAGTTCGAAGACGACAGTAAAGACAAGGACTGGCTTCTGGGTGAAGTCTTAGTCGAAGAGCCGCCATCAGCAGTGGCAACTGCAAGCGGGACGTCCGAAGGAGAAGGAAAGAGTGATGTCGAGTGCTACGAAAGCGACATCGAGAATCAAGTGGTAGCCAGCGGCAAATCAAGCAGGTATAGAAAATGCAAATGCGTACATAGCGAAAGAGAAAACCGTTTGGAGAAAGACGGCGTCCTCAAGTACATCAAATTTCTTCTCACAATGTTTTACGCCATAAAAGTAACCCACATAGATCTATAGTAACTCTATCAATAAAAAATACTTTCAAAAGAATTGTTGCAGACGAAATGGCAGATCTTATTGTTCAGTATACTAACAAAAAAGCTAACACAGTCTATGTTAATCATAACGCGAAGAATCCGGATTCGCAGAGATTATGGATGCCAGTAACTATACAAGAAATGTATGCGTTGATTGGGTTTTTGATTTAATCTGGGGTTAATAATTCAAATGTTAATCATACAAGTGAAATGTGAAAAAGTAGTTCATACCATCTTTACCGCGTGGAAATGGTTATCAAGAGATTTCGTTGCATAATGCGATTTATTCGATTCCACGACGTCGATAAGCGCCAGATACAAACAGAAAGCGATAAAGCTGCTCCAATACGTGACCATTTGGATAATGTTCTAATCAAACTTGAGTGATAAGTACAAGCTGACAACAAACTTGACTATTCATGAGCAGCTTTGTCCTCTCCGAGGTCACACACGCGATATGCAGCTTCGAAGCCAGCTAAGTACGGGATCAAAATTTGGCGGATTTACAATATCGAGAAGGCATACCCTCTGTATTAACTCAGGAAAAACTGGAAATATTCGTGAAAAATCAAGGAGAGAGTTATAAAAGAACTTGCAGCATCATTCAAAGGGAGTGGTAGAAATATAACCATGGATTTTACTACTTTGCTTCGTGCTAAACACTTATAGTGATGGAAATTAACAATTGTTAGTAGTTTTAGGAAAAAGTAAACTTTACATTTTAAAACAAATGGCTCTCCATAAGTGTTTCTGCTCGTACGTGCCAAAGAAATCCAAAGCTGTAGTTTTACTATCGACAATGCACTCTAATTCTAATGTAAATGAGTATGAAAAGAAAAAATCTCACATGATCACTAATTATAATAAATACAAAAACAAATAGTAAAGTGATATACCACTAGCAGGCGCACTGAGTGATGTCATCTTGCTATGTTTTTCGATATCCTTGACGTAGGCGCTCTTGCTTGATATATAAGAGGGTCACTTGAAAAGTCCCCGGCCGACACAGAGATAGAGCCACTAGGGCATTTATACGCTAGCATTGCATAGAACTATCCCTTACTAGTTTATGCCCACAGTTTCAGGTCAGCAGCTTGATTAATGTTTGATTAACAGTGTTTAAATCAAGAGGATTTTAGAGTTTTCACAAAAGTGGAAGATTTGGAAAAATGAGTGGTAATAAAATATTTCCAATTGAAGCGATTAAAGCCTAAAGAAATCAAAGAGGAAATGGACAGCGCATATTCATTCAATGGTTATAAGATGCGATGCAGAGTTTAAAATGGGACAGACGAGCACGTGGGATGATCCTCGCTCAGGACGCCTCGTGGAAGTGACAACTCCTGAAATTATTGAAACAATATATCGAATAGTTCTGGAAGATCGCAGATTAAACTTGTTCGAGATAGCAGAGACTATCACCTTATCAAAAGAACGTATAGGTAATATTTTAACTAATATTTTGGGCTTCCACAAGGTCTGTGCGACGTGGGTGCCGCGTTTGCTAACACCTGACCAAATGTTGCATCGGAAAATTGTTTCAACTAAGAATTTAGAGCTCTACCGTGAAAATCCCAATAAATTTTTGAGACGGCTGATAACTATGGATGAAACATGCATTCGCCACTACATTCCTGAAAGCAAATTACAATCAAAACGATGGATTGCACTGGGTGAACAAGCTCCAAAAAAAGGCAAATTAACATTGTCAGCTAACAAAGTTATGTCGAGTGTTTTCTGGAACGCAAAGGGAATTATTTTTATTGATTACTTGCAAAATGGTAAAAGTATTAATGGTGAGTACAGCGCAAGTTTACTGCAATGTTTGAGCGATGAGGTAAAAAAAAAACTACCTCAGTGTTTCACCATCACAATGCTTCAGCACATCGGTCAGTCATCGCAATGAGAAAAATTCACGAATTAAGGTTCGAATTGCTTGAGTATCCAGCTTATACGCCAGACTTAGCACCCAGTGACTATCACCTATTCCTTGGTGGACGAAGATTTCAGAACAACGAGGAGGTTATTGATGCCGTAAACAGCTATTTTGAGGAGCTTGGCGCATCACATTATAAAGATGGTTTAATTAAATTGAAACACAGATACGATAAATGTATAAGCCTTTCTGGAGATTATGCTGAGAAATAAATAAAAAAATTCAAAACAAAAATGTTTTCTTTGTCGGGTCTGGGACTTATCAACCGCCCCTCGTAATTTATTATGAAAATAACACAATGATCTAAAATTAAAAAAATCGGCGACGTATTTTCTTGCGCTAACTGAGTAAGGAATGGGCAAAACCTTTTATTGAAGGTCGTTCTGTGGTTTTGTGAATAGCCAAATAATGCGTAACTACAAAACAAAAATTGCGATTGAGGACGTGACGGGGCTACATCTTGCTCCTTCTGAAGACCAGGCAGCTCCGTGGCGTAGTTAGTTTGCGTGTGACTACTACGTACAATGTCCCGGGTTCGAGTCCCGACATGGACCGCTTGCAAAATGTTAGGTATGCATTTTTCACAAAAAATACGCCCTCGTTCGGATGAGAAATAAAATGTAGATCCCGCATGTGAGTGTTGTCACGTACGTTAAAGATCCCTATCTTTCTTGGAACAGCAAAGGTTCGGCAAAATTCTAAATTTTCCAGGAAAAAAAATCGCTTCCTGGTCAATGTAGTACCTTCAGTTGTAGCATTAGAAAATCAAATGTAGTGTTTCTGAAGAACAAACTCAACCTCGAGACAGACTAGAAAAAACTTCAGGTTTTTGTCATGTTTGTTACAAAGAAACGATCAAAACGCAAAAATGTTGTTCCGTTTGCGAAAAACCCTGTCTGCGATGAACACTGTGTATCGACAATTGAAAGTATTGATTGCGCTAAATAAATGTAAATATATTCTAATTTACTTAGAAAATTATTGTGCTTGTTTATTTCTAACCCCCTGTTACCTCAATCATATTAGTTAATTCCAGAGTGAAATCATCATTTTTCATTTAGTGGGCTAAGCACGTCGTTATTTAGTTTAGGTTCTAAAAATTTGAAAAAAAATTACCAAGGGGTTTTTCCTTCTTAAAAGAGTTAAATTATGAGGATTTGAGGACGCTGGTCTAGATTTCAATTTATGTTCAACTTATAAGGAAAAATATGTCGAGGTGGGCACTCGGGTACCCGGTTGTGTATATAAGGGTTAAATCAGTAGATCATCCTCATAAAATGAACCTAAAAGATGAACAGTGGAGAATGACTACGTTATTGCCTGCTCACCATTTGGATATGAGTTACTAGCACCCAAGAATCTAGAGTTAAAATATGTTTAAACTTGTGAGGAAACTTCAAAAGCAACTATGTTTTCTCCCAGAACCCTATGCAATTACAATTTAACGTATTTAGTAAGTCTTTCCAAAGTTCTTCAACCGAGATGAAGCACATGTGTTAAAAATAACAAAGTAATTTTTGAGCTTATACAAAGTGTTTCGGGAGGAAATAAAACTATTTTAAGAACGTGTCTAGGAAGCCAAAACAAGCAAAATAAACTCATATGTTCAATCCCGATTTTCATTTGTTTCAGAGATTATTAGGTTTTTCTTTTTAAGAAGTTAATCCAGTTAACATTGATAAAGTTGTCCCAAATGATAATTTAAAACACAATATTAAGTAGGTAATTGCGTAAAAACTGACAGTTGTGCTAGTTTTACGAGATTGTAAAATGTCTCACAAATTCAGTCATAAAGGTTATGCAGATATGGTGTTTGTTTCCGGTTTCTGTAATGGTAGTACTGTTCGTGCGGTAAAGGAATATCGACGTAATTTTCTAAATCGAAGGCTTTCTAACAGACAAGTTTTTCAAACTGTTTTTATACGTGCTAGCAAAACTGGGATCTTCCCAAGTGCAAATACTGTTTCTGAAAGACCGTAAGAGCTCAGTTTGGAACGAAGATATTTTGAATGTTGTAGGCAATAATCCAAGCGCATGGTATTTAATTTTCAAATTCCACACTCGATGGTATGGAGAACGCTAAAACAACTAGGTTTTAAAGCTTTTCATGTGCAACAAGTACAGAATCCCAAAGAAGGCGATTATCCTATATGGCTACACTTTGTCACTGGATTCGTGAAAACAGAGGATTACTTAAATGCATGTTATTTAGAAATGAAGTTCAATTTACTCGAAATGAAATTCATAATTGCCACAATAATCATCGATAGTCAGACAATTTCCAACGTGGGCTTAGTATTAACGTATGGTGTGGCATTCTAAATGATCAATTGTTCGGTTCTTTCGTATTGAATGCCGCCTAACAGGAAAGTTAGTTCCATTTTTTTTGAAAATCGCTTAAAGGAAATATTGGACGAAGTACCTTTGAATATTCCTTATTATTCAAATAATGTAAGAAATTTCTCAATACCCATTTCGGCGATCGCCGGATTGACAGAACTGGCCACCGCGATCGCCGGATCTCACTTCTCTAGATTTTTTCTTTGAGGATGGATACATCGTTGGTTAATACTACGAAAGTAGACACAAGGGATGCGTTACTAAATCGCATTCTTAACGTCAGCGTTCATTAAAGCAAATCATCGTTCACTAAACCTCGCTACTAGTTCAATTTATAACCACGCAGTAAGTGAATGGAAGTGGGCGGTAGTGTTTTTGAAAATTTGTTTTGAATTATAATTAATCAAAGTGTCTCTGAAATAAATAAAAAACGACCTTGAAAATATGAGCTTATTTTGCTTATTTTGACTTTGTCCTTAAAATATTTCCATATCCCGTTGAAACACCTTGTCTAGCCGAAACCATATATATGGCTTTAGTAGAACATTCGATAACTTCTCTACAAGAAAACAGAGATTTAAAGCAAACTATATTTGAGCTACTACACGATAAGGTGTGATGTATGACTTCTAAAAGTGCCAGCAATAACAATTTCAAAGATGAACAGAGAAATAAACAAATAAACACAAATAGGTTCTTATAACTTTAGCTCTTCGAATTTTACTGACTGTAAATCATATCAGAAGATTATAGACATAAATAAATGAGGATATGGATAGACACCAGATTTGCTATATTATTGTGAAGGTTTGAAAATCAAATAAGAGACTGTAAAGTGTATCCGAGGGCAGTTAGAGATAGTAATCACAATTTCGTTATTATAATAAAATGTAGACAAGTTTTAAAAATTTGACAAAAAGAATTTATATCCAAGAAATGGAAGAAGGGAGAACAACTATTAAAGTGGAAATGTAAGCATTTAGTTTTAGAAAATGCAAGTGTACAACGGAAAGCAATTCAGTTCTCCGCTTATGATTTCTAATAGAAGATTGAATAGGGAAGAATACACCGACAAATTTGATCTTTGCAAATTTAGAAAAGGCATTTGGTGGTAACGTGGAATAAAACAAGATGCTTCAGATAGACAGATATCACCAAAAAGGCAGCCAAAGTCATACTAGATCAAGAAAAATTGGTAAATGAAAAGAAAGACATCAGACAAAATTGTTAGATCTTTCTTGCTTTTCAATCTATACATAGTGCTAAAAATTGTGAAAATTATGAAGTTGTTATGATACAAACAAAAGTACACTAGTTAATTGCGGCTAGCCAAGAGAGCGAGGTTCAAAGAAATCAACGAATATTTAATTCACAAACATAAATTAATTATAATCCTGCTTACCTTATGACCATCTAAATATTTAAGTTCTAAGGTAAAACCAGTTAATGAATCCGGCATTTTAAGAAGCTGAATAACTAATTATTCTCCTTAAACTCTTTAGGGTTATCTGAAGCGTGGGTTTGCTTAACATCTCTAGTCCAGGTTCTTGTAGCGTAGTCGTTGTTATTCCTATAACTTTAAACGGAATAAGACAAAGGTACGATAACAGGAAGGTAGGAATTAATGGGTAAACTCCACTACATTATTTTATAAAGCACACACACCAGTCTTCAAGGCAAATCGCTTCTAAGTAGCGCGTTCTGATTGGTAGGGAAAACAACATGTCCATTTCACGGTAATGAGAAACGTCTTAACCGCAAAAATACATAATAAAAAAGACAATTCCCTTAACATTGCCGGGGGACCTAGACCACAAGAATACATAATAATAAAGTTATTTCTAAAAACACCGAGGATATGTATAATACTCCTATAATTAATTATTACTGAAACAATTTGTAAAGCAATTTGAATCGTAACAAAATGAGCACCGAAATAAAGGAGCAAGGCGAAAAAATATTGCTGTTAATATTTGAGGATGGAACAGTATTCTTAGCCAATATACAATCGATTCAGAAAGCACGGTAACTAGTATCGATAAGGTTCTTACATAGTTCCAAAGTAATCAAAATTTAAAAAAGAACAAGCAATGACATTGCAGATTTTAATCCAACACTATAATAAATTATCTATATTTATTCATAATACAAATTTTCATTCAGACTCGAGGCATGAACTAATTATGTGAAGATATGCATAGAATGACGGGCAATAATACACTGCATATGAACTTGCTCTGTTAGACTAATACATGGAGTTTATAAAAGAAATCCTTAATTTAAAAAAAACGAAACCAGTAATAAATATGGTTCAATAACGAATTTTAAGTTCTAATCATTGCAATCTATTTATTGCAAGACTGATAGGACGTCGTACATCAAAGTCGCATTTAATTGAATTTTTAATATTGTGGTTGACCGTGACTGTTTCCGGGGATATTAGAAAATAGCAAATAAAGACTTTATACATCTACTTTTCTGTTTGTCATTAACGAAATTTATACACAATTACTTTAGCTTATATTGTTCTCTTTTCCTGACAGACTTAGTCTAACATTTAACTTAGATTAAAATTAAAACCAAGGATTGATACTTGTCGAGGGAAAGAGAAAAATGAAACACTTCTTAAACTTTTCCTCCGCTTTTATGTCTTTAAAAACCCTTTCAGTGTATTTGCATGGCTCTTCTTCTCCTCTATCCACCCGCAATAAAACTATAAAATCACACTTCTACGCATTCGTTTGTTGAAGTAATCAGTTCAAGTGTTTAAAGTGGGAATTGTGCATAAATCAATAAAATTGCTTCATTTGGCGTCGGATTTTGGAATAGGTCTCAGTTAATAACAGGGAAAAAGCAAGACGCCGTTTGCAATTTTCCGAGAAAAATCCACAGTACTTGTGAGCTGGCGACTCCGAGGCTTAATTGGTTCCCGTGACTACTAAGCCCAAGGTCTTGAGTTGGATTCCCAACACGGACGGCTCGAAAAATATTAGGCGAGCATTTTAAACAAAAATACGCCCTCGTTCGGATGAGAAGTAAAATGTAGGTTGTTACGTGCCAAAGTGGCACTTAAACATGTTTTAGTTTAATTGTGATGTGCGGAAGTTTCGCGCCATAAATTCAAAAGACTCGGGGCGCGTATTTCCGTCACGTCAGAGTGCGTTTGCGCCAGATCGCGCGACGCGAGTGGAGTAGGGACAAAGTGGGGACAAGTGTTTCCGTGACTCTCTGTAACGTTGCTTTTTTGCCTGAACCTTCGAGTGCAGTGGACGTGCTTGGTTAGGTATCGTATCTTGTCTGTATCTTTTTTATGTAGATTTCCTTGCCTTTTGTTTAACTGTCGTTCCATAACCCTTCCTTATCGTTACCTCTACATAGGAAAGAAGATAAATTTGAAGCGACCTTGAAGCAATCCACGACCCCGGGAACGAATCGGAGCTCATGCTCTACTAGCAGCCACCATTTTAACTTGCATTAAAGGGGCCCTCAGTAGCCCTGATGGACTTGAACAGAAGCCAACTTTAACTCAACTCCGCAGGACGCCGGATTTCTGATGTAAGTACTCCATTGTTTAATTTGTTCGCTGATATAGACTATTGTCTTAAATTTATATTTTCCGATTATTGCGTAATATAATTTGTGCATTGGTGACGTCATTGTCAAATGGGCGCGCAAAATCTGTACAAAGGTTAACGTTACCAACCGCCCGTGGCGTCGCTTATTTCGCGCTTGCGCGATGTATTTATCGACGTTTAAAAACGTAAGAATTCGCTTTTTTAAACTGTAAGAATTGGTTTTAAATCGTAAGAAGGTCCCGTATGTGAGTGTTGACACGCACGTTAAAGATCCCTACCTTGCTTGGAACTGCAAGTATTCGGCAAAATTCAAAACTTCCTGGTAAAAAAAACATGTTTGCTGACCAATGTAGTACTTTCGGGTGGAGCATTAAGAAATCAAATGTAGAGTACCTAATTTGGGTAACGTGCAAGCAACCTTAAGTCTCCGTAGAGGTCACGTACGTGCAAAGACGCATGGACAGAACAATACAAAAGGTGAAGCTTTTTCACTCGTAGTAGACCGTTTCGAAGGTGAAAATCCATTCGGAAAGCCGCACAGTAGTCTCGTGGAGATTAATTTTTAGATTATGAATCCCCGAGGTGTATACGTATATATTTTTAACGACATACCTATGAATATATAATTAAATTCAAGTATTCAAATATAATCACATTTAAATTATAAGCACAGCGATCAGATGCTTATTCTAAATATAAATTTTTTGTAAATAGCACAAATATATCGAGATACTTAAGAGTGTATCCATTGGATTACTATCAAATTATGGCTACTCAGACAACCTTATGTTTTAAGTCTCACACCTTTCTTTACATTTAATTCCAAAAATCCCAGTGTCCAGAAAACTTACAAGGTTATACTCCCCCACACCATTACACCAATTTTATTAGATACCGCTGCACAGGTAATTAGGTCATTACCATTCAATACCTTGCACCTGACCGCTAAAACACGACTTTAGCTGTTACTTCAAGTTTCTAGAACTATGAAAGTGTTATTTATCAACCCTTATGGCAACTTCGTCGCTCCTCTAACATGAAGGATGAACTCATTTCATAATCCTCCAAGATAACCATTTCGGGACATAGGCAGTCACGATCTTCTCCGAAACAGTGTTTTGTGAAAAATGCTCGTCTACCATTTTTTAAGCTGACCGTGTCGGGATTCAAACCCAGGACCTTGGGCATAGAAGCCACGCGCATACCAACTAGACCACGGTGCAGTCGCCTCCATCTCAACAGTATAATGTAAGTTAGAACCGCTACACTTGCAGTCACGTTCCCACTCCACCCTAAGGAACTATATTAGGTCTCCACCTCAACACCACGTCTGATTTTCCAATAATGCACCACCCGAAAGCACTACATTGGCCCGGAAGCAAGGTTTTTTTTAACTAGAAAATTTTGAATTTTGTCGAACCCTTACTGTTTCAAACAAAGTACGGATTTTTAATATGCGTGACAAAACTTACACACAGGACCTATATTTTAACTCATCCGAACGAGAGCGTATTTTTGTGAAAATTGCTCGCCTAATATTTTTTCAGCAAACCGTGTCGGATTTCGAACCCGGGACCTTAGGCATGAGCAGTCACACGCATATCAACTACGCCACAAAGCCGCCTGCTCCACATCAACGCTACATTTGGTTTTCCAATGCTCCACCCGAAGATACTACATTGGCTAGGAAGCGAGGATTTTTTACCTAAAAATTTTTGAATTTTGCCGAACCCTTGCTGTTCCACGCAAAATAGGGATCTTTAACGTGCATGACAACACTCACACACGGGATCTCCATTTTACCTCTCATCCGAACGAAGGCGTATTTATGTGAAAAATGCTCGTCTAACATTTTTCAAGCGGACAGCGTTGGAATTTAAATCCAGGACCTTGGGCATAATAGTCACACGCATACTAACTGCACCATGAAGCCGACCTCCCCATCTCAACATTACATGTGATTTTTTTTCCAATGCTCCACCCGAAGGTACTCCCCATCTCAACAGCTGCAATCAAAGAAAAAGAAGAAGAAATCTACCAAACCAAACGAACAAGACTCTGAAAAACCCAAAAAAGAAACCAAACAGAAAAGAAGCCATCTTTCCAAGAATCAAAAGCTAGCCAGACAAACGCCGTATTCATATCTTTAAACAAGGAAACCCTACCAACAATAAAAATACTACAATAGGTTTAACAGACAAGAAGTGCATGCATGAGAGGAGAATCCATCATCACCATCTGTTTAGAAGCCACGACTGATACTAGCTGACTTTAATAACTAATACAACAATAAGAAGAAACATTACTTATTATCCTCTCCTGGAATGCGAACGGCATCGCCCCAAACAAACTCCAGCACTTCTTGAAAGAACACTACGTTGACATCGTCCTCATAACAGAAACCAAATTGACAACTAACAAACACAAATACGAATATATCAGACATACAGAAAATACCGGCAGCTCCAACCAGAACAAATAACCTACAGATGAGTTGCAGTACTTGTACACAAGAGGATCATCTACAAACTAGTCGATCTGTCACAATCAAAAATAGACGTTGCGGCATTCAGGTCAAATCGACAACAACCTACTAATCGTATTCTCCGCCTATAAAAGCCCTAAGGATCCGCTTCGACCAGATTACATAGACGGACTTATTACTGGAACCATACCTACCATGACTGCAAACGACCTCAATACAAAACACATGCCATGAGATCAACTATGGAAAACGTCAATGAACGAATGCTCTTCACACATACTGCCGGACGAAATTTCGACATAATAAGACCCAACAATCCCACAAGAATCCCGCCAAACCCGACTCACCAACCACACTCGACATCACCATTATTAAGAACGTCCCATATATCTCATTTCCAACGAACCAACTACATTTGATATTCCATTGCTCCACCCGAAGGTACTACATTGGCCAAGAAGCGAGTTTTTTTTTTAATTACCTGGGAATTTTGAATTTTGACCAACCCTTGCTGTTTCAAGCAAGGTAGGGATCTTTAACGTGCGTGACAACATTCACACACGGAGCCTACATTTTTCAAGAGGACCGTGTCGGGATTCTAACCCAGAACCTTGGGCATAGTAGTCACACACATACCAACTACACCACGAAGTCGTCCCTTATGAACCACAGTGACAAATCACCAAACTTATACACGATACAAAAGAATAAAGCACTAACATCGAGAAAACAATCTCGAACAACAAACAACAAATCCCGACGTACCTAGAAGACGCAATAAATGAAAAGACAACTCGTTAAACGATTCCATCTAACGAGGAATTCAGCTATCAAGACCTAGCTCAGCCCCAAATCCATATATACATCAGCACCACACAAACGTAACAACTCAAACAACTACCCACCTACTAAACAACGTACAGGACAGAAACACCCCCCAATCTAATACCGCATTTCTCCAAAAAAGGAAATAACGAAAACTGTTAAGCGTGCTATGGTGCTACAACCAACGATATGCTGATAACCGCGTGTTTACGTGGAAGGAAACATTGTAGAATCGAGCAGGTCCGGTAGATCTAATTTAAATGTTTATTACACTATCGAAAGTAATACAATTGAAAACAATAAACTGTATAGCGAGTAGTTTACGAAACTGTAAAAAAACATCGCGGTCCAGCAATAATAATTAAGGACATTATTAAATAAACGTTCCACAAGTTAAATAATGGGAGTACGTGTACGTGTTTACACATTCACAATCTTTCGACAACAACCACTCTCTAATCCGCAACTAGTTTTACCAAAGGGTGGGGCGAGACTCTAATGGCGCGCAGAGCGTCCCATTCAAATATTTAAAATTATACAAAAATAATATTCGTGTTGTAACAAAAACAACAACCAATCACAATAGAAAAAACGCTCCAGGACCAGGCGGAATATCAAACAACGATCTTCAGCACATCAGCAAGACCACGCGGGCGTATCTTACTGATAACTACAACGCAATCACCCGAAGCTATCGCTACCCAGACGCCTGGAAATTTGCAACATTCGTGATGGTTCCCAAACGTGGCAAACCTAGAACGGACACAAATAAATATAGATCCGTATGTCTGCTCAAAAGGATGGGAAAGGTATTCGAAAAGCTACTGCTACACCACCTTAAAACTCGAGAACAATTCGGATTCAGAAAAGAACATTCCACAACCCAACAAATAATCAGAGGGATTGACCTTCTAGCTGAATATACCAACAAGGCTAAAGTAATGGCAGCAATAGCTATCGACATAAAAAACGTATTTGACAAGGTGTGACATACCAGACGGTTATACAAATTAGCACTAGACCACCAAATGTCAATTCACTATCTTCTACTAATGGACAGTATTCTAAAGGACATAAAACTACAAAAAGAGTAGAAGATACTCTTTCCGAACCAGTTACAATGACGGGCGGAGTCCCACAAACGCCTACGTATATGACATCCCCTGCAGAACCTAAATCACATGCGCCCTCTACGCAGACGAGACTCTCTTCATGACCAAGAGCAGCTACCCACGATTCGCCAAGAAAAACTACAACCAGAATTAGACGACCTACCCAAATGGTTAGACAAGTGGAGGAGTGCACTAAACCATGACAAATCTGAGGCTATTCTCTTCTTCAGACATCGCACCCAGTTCCACGACACACCCAAACGGAGATGCTACAACCTCCCGTAGAAATCCATCTTCAAGTTCATATAGACCGACATTACATGTGATTTTCCAATGCTCCGCACGAAGGAACTACATTGGCCAGGAAGCCAGTTTCTTTTTACCTGGAGAATTTGGAATTTTGCCGAACCCTTGCTGTTCCAAGCAAGGTAGAGATCTTTAACGTGCGTGAAAACACTCATACACGGGACCTCCATTTTACCTCTCATCCGAACGAGGGTGTATTGTTGTGAAAAATGCTCGCTTAACATTTTTCAAGCGGATCGTGTCGGGATTCGAACCCGGGACCTTGGGCGTAGTCGTCACACGCATACCACTACGCCACGGAGCTGCCTCATATAGACCGACAACTCAACTTCAACAAACACGTAAAAGAAACAACACAGCAGGCAAAACGAATCAAAGGTCTCCTACGCACAGTATTAAACACAGGAGCAAGCGCCAATAGACATCAAACTTGGAATCTACACGACCTACATCAGACCAATCGTAAGTTTATAATAATTTCTTTTTGTGTAACAAAATTTCTTTACAGTGTGACAAATATGTATTAGGAAAAAATGAAAAAACAAAATTATTTATTTGCAAACCTAAATCAGCTTTCGAGTTCATAATAAATCTTTGGTCCCATATGAAAAACATCACACGATGCGTTATTTCCTAGTTTAATTAAAGCGGAAGGCTTCACATTCTGTAACAATAATAATATTGAAATTACCTCAGCTGTTCTGAAACCTTGCTTAGAACGTTTTAAATAGCATTCTTATCATTAATAGTCCAAATAAATAACTTATTGTTCACAAATATGTCAAGATTTTAATCTTGTTTCATAAACACGACGCGTGGCCGTCAAGCATTTTGTTCCGATTAGCATAAAATTCCGGGGAGAGAAAAATTCCCCAGGTGGAATTGTCTTGATGAATTTTTTTTTGCTAATCCGATCACTTCCACGTTATTCTTCGAGCAAAGCGGGATGGGAGTCGTTGATGCAAAAAAACGCTCAAGGCAATAATACTACAATTTAGAGTAAATCTGGATGCCTTTGAATTGAATACCTGCAAGTGAACAGCATAAAATGGACTGAAACCTGATCGTATCCAGCGTAGGAGTAGTAATCGGTGATCTGTGGATTAAGAGTGAGCCGAATTACTCTTAACAAATCCTTTACAGGATTTTTAGAAGAAAACCAGTTGCGTTAAACAACCCCCTTCTTAACGTATGGTCAAATTACTTGCCGTAATAAACTCCATCGTTTCAGCTGACGAGATCCGTTTGTTGAAAGCCGTAATACTTATGAACCAGGATAAAAATTAGGTCAGTGTAACAGCATATCCAGTCTCCAATGATGGAATCGTATTTAACCTGACAAAAGAATGAGTGTTTTTACGGTATTTTAAGACAGCTACAGTTATAATGTTATAGAATTTAGAAAACAGAAGCGGAGACCTATGCAGAATAACAGTCTTCCGTGCAGGGATAACATCGAAGAGATTGCTGTGACAGATCGTTTGTCGTCCCTCATTTATGACAAGAGAAAAAGCATTTCAGGGCGATTAGTGTAACGTAGTTTTTTTTCTTTCAGACGCTTTATTATTTTTATTTATTTATTTTTACTATTTTTATAACTTCTTCCATTGGAACTCACTCTTGCTCCACTGTAGTTCGCCGAAGCACCCTTAAATTGTTACGGGATCCTCGTCCCTACAGGGCAAATCAAAATTTATAACGCAACGCTCAATTTACCCATATCAAGGAGAAGCATCCGTCGGGGCGACTTCACTAACCCTACGGTATTTTCAACAACAAAACGAAATAAAACATCCCTTTTCAATGAGCAAAATTGAATTTCGCAACGTTTACGTGTTATGATTTTTCTCAGTATAGGGGTCGCAACTGCTAACATTCAGGTAAACCTTGAGGCATTGTTGATGCGCAGTATTGTAGATACTTATAGAAGTGATCATGAATATTTCGAAAATTTGAAGCCTATATGCAGGCAAATTAATTTGTTCAATATAGAAATTGCAGCTACCACAAGAATTGACCTAATCTACCGTTGCTGTAGACGTTTAGAAGACTTTAACGGTAACGGTTAGTTACTCGTTTGCATACACAGAGGGCGTGCTAAGTTGCACATAATTTACAAATGCTAAAATAATGTAATTTACGTTTCAAATTAAACAAAGTAAATTAATTAAATCACACTGCTTACCTTCTTCTTTAATGCATATTAGCAGGCTATGTACCAAATAATTATTGTTTATCTCACTTGTTCGGCGTGGGTGTGGTTTACCGCTCTAGTCTAGATTTTGCGATGGAACTCGTTGCTATTTTGTGTAAGTTATCGGGAACAAGACAAAGGTACGATATTGAATCGGGATATGTAATGAATTGGCAGGTCGGGAACGCCCTTCATGGCGGCACTTCCAACTGCTTATCAACCATCACCACTTCGTTGACGTCCTAATTGATCAGAAAATGCCATGTGTTCGTTTTACGACTGTGAAAACCATCTATGCCACAAAAATACACTATAAAAAAACGCTATTCCCCTAAAACACCTAGACCACATTTGCCCTAAATAATGTTTATATAAAGCTGTAGAGCGGTTTTTGATTCGCAATAGACTCTGCATCTTCCAAAAACTTGTTATAATTTTTTTAATTTAAGGATTGCAGCTGGTTGGACTTGACCCACTATTGCCGATAGATGGAATTGTTGCAGACAATTATAGAAACGCTTACGAATATTTTGAAAAATTTCTTTCAGTTTGCTAATTATAATTTTTCCAGTATAGAGGGTTACTACAGGTACAGCAAAGATTCGACATTAAACATAGTTGCTGGTGGATGGTATCATAATAGACTATTAGAAAGCTACATTTGCATCTTTCGAAAGTTTTCCATCTGATTACGAGCTAATGTCTTTCCTGAATAGGAGCTTGCAGCCACGGCCGTTGCTGGTGGATGCCGTTTTAATAGATTGTAATATTCGCGTATTAATTACGGATACATTTGTATATAGGAAAAAACATTTGTTACTTTTAGCTAATTCAGGACCTTTACTAAGATAAAATACCCGTAAAATTTTATAAATGTTGGACAGTTTACAGTTTATATTGGAACTATACAATTATATTACTAAAGTAAAATACCGAAATAGATAGTATAGTACATTCTTTTACAACCAGCAATTAAAAACCGGGGCTTCACAATAGAATATCAAATTACAAAAACACCAACATATTTTCCATAACTAATCAACATACATATATGGAGTCGAAAACTTTCTCACGCATTGCAAAAACATCAAAATCATTGTAAATTATTAAAATAAACAGAAAACATAATATAAAATTAAATGCGCAGGAACTAACCCCGGCATAGATGTGGTGGTAAATGGACAGTGTCAACATACCAATACATATATTCTCATGAACCGAGAAAACGCTTGACCTCAACTTCAAAACAGTTCAATCGCACGAACTCTGTGAATCAGTACATCACGTACATCCCCGCGAATATTTTAGCTTGTGTACAGCGTCAAATCATAATAGAGATTCCTTCAAACACAGTCGATCAGTCGTGCTTTTCAAGCGGTTATAATTCCATCGATCAACAATCAGCGCAAAGCGATGACAAGTTTTAAGTAATTTGAGTATGGTAATTTGATAAATTCGGATTTGTAATATATATTTGAAATTGTTATTTAATATTTAAATGCATATAACCAATTTTTCTTATTGAGCGGACCTTAACGTTTGTGCACGCATTAGTGAACGCGATTTATAACCAGGAAAAGCACTACAATTGTAATTACCGAAAGTGATAGATACATGTTTAGGTTGTTTGGCTATTTATAAGTAAGAAATTTACTCGTTTACACGTGGATTTCACCAAACTGATAATTAAATTAATCAATTTGTTTCGTACGATGATATTCATGTTTTAATATACGTTAAGTAAGCAGCTTGGAGTTTTTATTTGTGTAAATTTTAAGTTGGTAGTTGCATGAAAAAGACAAGTGTATACGAGGCTCTACCAACCTGTATTGCAAAAATTTAATAATTATTTTAGTATCCTCTCGGAAGTCACTCACCATCTAGCGAGATAAATTCCAGGTGGATCGGAGTCCAGCATTTTTTTAATGGACTGAAAGTTCAAAAACCTTTCCAGGTAGGTACAACTGATAGAATTGTATACCCCTAAAAGAATTCCTTTTGATTTCGTAGAACGCACTCCTCACCAATGAAAGTTCGGCTAGTGTATTTTTTCTGTTAGGTCTCCGTGGTAATGTAAACTTCAAAAGGTCATTGACGTCAATTTCGCACGTAATAATAGAATCGGAAGACTGAATTCGCACATTTCGATCGTTTTAATTTATTCCTTTATGAGCTACGATTTTTTCAGTATAGGGGGTTGCAACAATACACACCCAAATCCTCCTCGGACTGGCTTACCGTTGATGGTAAACGGTATTATTGCAAACAATGACAGAAATGCTTATCAATATTGTTTGCAAATTATAATTTTTCTAGTATAAAGAGTTTATTACTGGTTTTTTAATTACGGTCGTCACCAGTATTAAATAATAAGAATAATGATTTCCTAGTATAATCAAGTCAATCTCCTTTCCTTCATTGTTGCTAAGTCAGGTTAGTTAAATCTGGACAGAAAGGTTTGGAATTGATTAATAGAACTGAAAATTATCTACGTAGTAATTCATTCAAAGCACAATATTGTCCTACCGCTTGTAAGAACTTCTAATTAGACATATATCATCACACTATTAGTAAAACGAATCACATAAAGCTATTTACAGCAGGCCATGATACTATAAATCCTACAGACACCCACTCTGTTGGTTAATCTAATATTTAGGTTCAATAACACATTTCCGGTTACAATTATTAATAATTCATTGGCATTCTTTTGCTGTCAGACAAATCTGTAGTATGTGTTTTTTGTGTGGTTTCTTCTAATTATTTTACAAGTCGATTCGACTAAGATACTCAAGAAGGCAAGATCGCAAACCCTTTTCTTACTAAACAGAATATCTACAAGACCATATTTTTAATTCGCTAAAACTTTGCCAAATAAAAATCAAACATTTACTCACCATACCCATATATAAACCAATCCCAGAGAAGCATAATGCTTATACGATTCTTTCTTTTTCGTCCATGTCTTCCAAACTCATTCGCATCACATATATTAGATTTCTTTCAGCTTCTTTTCTATTTATATACACGTTATGTGGATACATTTCTGAGCTTCTCTTTATGAGAAGTCGGTCTGCACAATACGTTTTAAATAAGCGTGCATCAACATTACTAGTCCTCCTTGATAATAATAAGCTCCACTAGTTATTATTATTGCTATCAAACAATTATTAAATACAAGAAGACAGCATGTAATGTTTATAAGATGAATAACAAGAATTCAATGACAGTGTGTTTGTTTCCCTCAAAGTTCCGTCGACTTCTAGTACAAAACTCGTCGCAGAGATAAAAATTCAACTTAATAGCTACACAAAAGCACCAAACACTGGGAACTCCAACGTTAACTACGAGTAGATAAATTCCACGTGTTGGTACTCACGTTTGGAAAACCAGTTTTCACTAACAGTTTCGGGGTTACGTTAACTACCTGGTTCTCAACCTTATCTCGCACCTCGATGGTGATTCGCGTGTCAATCCAAAACTCTGACTACTGATGTCTAGTGTCAAATAGCTGATGAATGAATAAATCCCTCCATTTTACTGTCCGTTGATTTTTTAATTTTTCTTCCCAGAATCATTGCATGCTATTTTTCGTTCTCACAGATTGTGCGTCTAAACTATACTAATTCCGAGGGTAATGTCGTTCTGTCCGTATAAACGGTCATTTTATTCCCACGCTTTTACGTTTAATATCGAAAGCTGCGGCGTTCATTATTAATTTCAGAGCTGTTTATGAGTCTGTGTTTTTTGGTGCATTTCAAAAAGTTCTTGAACGGGTGTGAATTTGTACAAATAACTTTAATATGCCGGTTATTTCCCGAGTATCTATCAGCAAGTTTCCTGAATTTAATACGAAGCAGTGTAAAGTATCGATATTTATAACTGTTTGTATATAATGTGCCACTTTTAGTTCTCACTGATTGTGCGTCTAAACTATCCTAATTCCGAGATCAATGTCGTTCTGTCCGTATAAAGGGCCATTTTATTCTCACGCTTTTACATTTAACACCAAAAGCGGTCACTCGTTATTAATTTTATAGCTGTTTTTATGAGTCTGTGATTTTTTGTGCATTTCAGAAAGTTCTTAAACGAGTGTGAATTTGTACAAATAACTTTAATATGGCGGTTATTTCCTAAGTGTCTATCTGTAAGCTTTCTAAATTTAATACGAATCAGTGTAAAGTATTGACCTTTAAAACTGTTTGTATATAATGTACTAGGTTCTTTCAGTATTTTCATTCTTTATCCTATATCACATTAAATTAGCAACCTTATTAAATGTAAACTACCAAAGCTTCTAAATTTTCCAGGTTGCTTTCTTGATAACATCTCTAACTAATCGAAATTAATAAATTCATTTTTACCGTCTAATGTTTGCTTAAGTAACGCACTAGCGCTACGAATTATTGGTCGGATAATTTGAATAGACATCTGTTTTCGATCTTTCTAAGGAATGAATTCCAAACGTAGTGCACGACTAGCCACTTCTGGTTTGCCTGAATTTGAAATCTCAATTCGATAGGTCTCTCGTGCATAATGCAGTAGTGGTGAGGGAACAGCTGAACAAAAATGTTGAAAATCGGTGGTTAGGACGAAACGGTCTTCTTAATGAATTTCCGTCAAGGTCGCCAAACTTGACGCCTCTCGACTTTTTTCTTTGGGGCAACCTTAAGCAAAAAGTTTAGAAGTCAGTAGACGAATTACAGTTAGAGCAACTGATGCATGTGCCAGGTTACCCCAGAACAACTGAAAAAAGTAACCACGAACATACAAAAAAAAGTATGCTAGGTGCATTGAAATATACGACAACAATAATTCAACTTCTTAAACTCCAATAATTCTGTTGAATATCATTACGAATAAAAATTAGTTATTGAAGTTTTATTCCATGGCTTGCGTCACCAGGCGAAATAAATTCATAACAAAAATGTGATTTTTACTTTTGTCACAGAATTGTTAATATGAAATATTTTTTTATGGGCGCTTAATCCAGTGGCGTATTTAGATTTTTTGTAAAAAATTACTAATACGTTCTCTTTAATTTTTGTTTCTAATAAATTACCTAGCAGGCCTTGGTTTTTGGAACAAAAGTGACAGTTTGTCCTAAAGTACAGTTTTTGTCGATCTACAATCAAAAAAAGGTTCGTCGAAATCGAACCATAAATAAAAATTTTATGAGGGGGGTCTCGCTTTTAAGTGGGTCACTCCGTATATAGTTGTTTCTCTGGTCTATATACTAAAACTTTTGTCTTCTCTTATACATCTCGCCTTTTACTCTGCACTCTATCACTACTCTTTCACATCTCATAATATGACCAACCATCCTATTGCGATTTGCTTCAGTAACCAATTTCGTTGTCCCGAAAAATTCCTAATATCCTAGCAATATTAACTTTGTCAGTTCATTCTCTATTAGCACCACGTCTAGAAAGTTTCTAACCTAACATCTTCTTTGCTTAATGCTCAAGCTTCGCAACCACTATTATCGATTTGAATATCGTACTTTGGACTATGTTGCGCATTAAAAAGGTCTCCACAAATTACTTTTAGTCGGTTTTTAGGGAATTTTTGTACTAATTTAGATATATCACACATATTTGGGTAACCTAGTTTTAGAAATAGGCTTCTGCGAATTACCTTTTGTGTTTGCGTATTAACAGTTTTTTATACCGTGGGAAGGAACGTTAAATATAATTTCCTACGGTTCGTAATAGACACACGTCGCCTTCCGACCAATCAGGACAGTAAACGAGGAATGGCGATTTTCAAGTTGTTGGAACGCGCCAAAAAATTCAATCTAGTCGTGATCTGCTTATCTTTAACTACTTGCATAGGAGTGCATCATAGACTACGTCGTGGAGTGTTTACCTGCCGATTCACATACCTATCCATTATCGTACCTAATACTACCTTGTGTACGTGTTCATGGTAGATAACCAGCGTGCTCCACTATATAAATTTGCGCTAGGTGACAAATTGTACTCAGAGGGATAAACTGAGTTGAATAATATCGTATTCGATACCCTGCTTTACAATATGCATTAATTTTGAAGGTAAGCAGAGTTATTAATTAATTTACATTGTTAATTTGAAACAAATTATTCTACCTTATTTGCAAATTCTGCGAAACCTAGTACACCCTCTATATGCAGGAACGAAAGTAACTACCTTACCTTAGTTTGCACTAGTAACAACTACAAAGTATTACGTGAATCTACGTTTTATCTCCCTGGCTTCTATCGTCTTTGTTTGTCCTAGTTCCCATGTAGCAAAACTACTTTACTTCTTCTAATTTTCCCAATGCCACATTTATCATCACCTCTCTATCGTTATCATATTTACTATATCTCATTGCTTTTGTTTTGGTGTTGTTTATTTGCATGCCCAAGTCTATATAATTTCTTTTAATTTATTTAATCATATTTCTAACTTCGTATGTGCTTCCGTTAATAATTGCCGTCACCTGAATATTTTAGCTTTTGCATTGTCTTAATCAAGTACGTCGTACTTTTTTCTATTATGTATTACATAAAGTTCAATTGTATTACCCTCTCGTCAATTTTTAATACCGTCATCTCATTATCGAGTTCTATTGTAACGTATTTATTTTCACGTCACCTGCTGTTTATTTAAAAAGTTGAAATATAACAAGTCCATGAATAATTTGTTCAAAAAGACTCCAATTTGTTTAATTTTTTTGATTTGGAACATCTTGTTTAGCGTATAGTGACGTGATGTGATTCGAGCTTTGGTTCTTTGCAAGATGTCTTTTATGGCTTTACAGGAGGTTCCTTGATCATTAATTTGAGCAGTTGAAATTGTTAGAGCTAATCAAAGCACATTAACTCTTGGCGGTGAAATGAGTACCTACCAAGCATTTAGTACACGTAACCTTTCGTATTAAGTGATGTGCACGATCTGTGGTAAATTTTTAATTAATTATAAAATTTGAAATTCTTTGGGTAATACTGAATTAAAGCACAGCTAGTTGCGTACGATTTTTTTGTTAGACGCTCGAAAGTAAAAATTTTATTTGTGGAATTGTCTTGTGTTTTGTCATAAAATGAATGGGGGTTGAATTTTAATTTTATTTGCGTTTGAAAATCATATTAAAGAACAGGCAAGAAGAGCCAAATCGACTATTTTGCACGTGTGCAGTAACAATTAAACGAAATTATCAAGTGCAAGACTGAATGGTTCTTATGCCGCATGTGGTTTACTTCCACAGAGGATAAGTATATATTTTTTCCACGGCAAGAGATATGTTACTGTATTTTATTTTAGGTCCAAAAATTCTATCAATGTATGTTTTGAAGTGGTGAGCAAATTGTGTTAGGATCTAGAACTATCTGCTTTTATTGAAATGTGTATGCTGAATTTGGATTACCTGTTTTCGTAAGGATTACTGCACAAAATTCCAAACTGATTCTCTCTTTAATTTCTTCGTTGTTTTATTTTGTACCCCGCTACATATTATTCTAGTTAATATTTTTGAACAATGACTCAGTGGTCCTAAGATTTTTGCACTCCATGCTTTTATGGAAACATCATTAATATACTCTTTGCAAACTCTTCTGTTTCATATAGGTCTTTCAACTCCGATAATGTAGTGTAGAGACGGGTTGGGATGTAATAGTAGGGCTGTGTTGAAGACCGAAAACAACTATCAGTCCACTCAGGAGAGAATTACTAGCTGTTTTAAATTTGTTTAGCACTTGTAAAAATATAGTCCGAATTTTTCTAGGGAGCAGACCACTGAAATACAATATCTGTGTGTCAAAAAGAACGGGGCACGTTCCCTTTCGTATATGAAAATTTACTGCCTTCTTATTTTAAAAACTATTTCAGTCTCTACTCATTTGAATTTACGGGTTGCACAACTTCAATGATTTCAAACTCGCTTAGGTAGGCAGTCGACATTGCTCGTCTTTTATTAAATTCACGAGTTCGCTTGTCTATATTCTTTCTGATCCCTTAGCTAGACATGCAATCTTTACTAATTAGGAATTTCCTGAATGTTGCTAGTTTAATGGTAATTAGGTAAAGCAGTCGTGTTTATCTTGACAAGATACATACCTACTTAATTTTATTTCTATTATATATGGGATTTCAGTGATTATTTCTTCGGAAAACAATTTTACAACTACATTGGTTAACGAATCAATAGATACTTAGCGTTTGATGGTGTTGGTTCTTCTCTGCTAAATCGGGCAGTTGCAAATTCTTTCCTTTTTTATGTGACTGTCCAAATTTGTACTTAATATTCTTCGATTCTTAGAACTAAAGTTTGCTTCGTTGTACCATAGAAACTTACGTTATCGTTACGGCATATTTTGTGTGACTACTGTACTATATGTAGATCAAGTTAGAATGAGATGGGTACTCATTGTAGCTACCTATACTCTTCACAGCTTGCGTGTAGGATTACGATATAATGATGACCGACAACCGCTAACTTACTCCTGAATGGTATGTAGTTTGCGTACGTAGAAAGGTTAAGAGCAACATTTTAGACTATAAGATTTATTGAACAATTTGGGGTTTTATCTTTAAATGAACTATTGTAAATATGTGCGTTTTCTGTTTAATTATTCTTGCAGGTACAGATTTTCGAAGAAAAAGGACGAATTGGTTTGTGTGTGCTGTCGTTTCGTTCTTTAGGCCCCCATCTCCAACTGTGTTTAGCGCGGCATTAGTTTTCTTGCACTTTCTCCCCTCTTCCTTTGTTACCCCGTAATGCAAGCGAGCATTTCGTTCTGATTTTGTTCTTTTCCTACAGGTCCGCTCGTATTGCGGGTAACAAAGGAATTGTATACAATTTTGTAGCTCTTTCGAATTAGTAGTAAAAACAATGAAACAGATGACATGGTATTTAGATAGCAGTTAATTTTTCTGAAGATTTAGCTTTTGTCAGAAATTTTTAAAGCAGCATAAAAAAATATTCAAATGAGATTCTAGTGTGTACGTTTGCAGTATACCATGAAAAAGTAAAAAACAGAATTTGAGGTAGTGAACTATGTTTCAATAATTGCTGATAAAACCACTAATAAAATTTTCCAACTAATCCTTATTTTGAAATACCTTTAAGGATTGCTTTCACGAAAAAAGGTTCTGGAAATGCTTACTTCATGATAGGCAAGACTCTGCACTTCTTTTAAATGTACACCAAGCGAATTAAGTTTTCTTCTAAACAAACTCAATAAGCTAACAGTCCAAAGCTATGATGTCGCTACAGTAATGAGCGGATCACTTAATGGACTTTAGATGATAGTTAGATAAATATCCATTTCTAAATGTTTTGCATTGCTATGCACACCAAGCAAACCTTATTATAACAAAATCAACCTTGGTCGATAGAAACGCCAGAATTTGTTTTCCAATTTAAAAGGTTTTTGCGGGTTTTCAATATCATTTCAGAGAACAAGAGTCTAATGTGGTTCAAAAGAAGTTTCTTCTGGATGTCTAACACGCAGGAATTTTTATTTTTCGTAATCTTCTTTGGGAATTAAACCACTCATAGTTGTTAAATTTGTCTTTATTTACGTTTCTATTCATTACCTAAAATCGCTGTCAAAATAATAAAAATTTCAAGTTTGACATTTATGACGTAAATTAAAGGTGACTTTGATTTATTAATGTTTGATATATTTGGTTTGAATACATTAGATGAAAATTTTAAAGTTTAGAAGAATGAGTGGCTTCAATTTGTGTTGCGCCCTGGCAGCGACTTGGAGGTAGCCAATACGCTTAACGTAAAATCAGCCGATTAATTTTTATATAGTTAAATTTCATATACATTCAAAATAACTTGCGGATTGGAAAACATTTCTTAATATGTTTCTATTTATACGATTGAGAGGGTAGTTATTAAAGAAGTGTGCGATTACGTTACTGTACGGCTTAAGCAGCCGTTTTTTTATATTTATCTTGAGAAGGAAACTCAAAACTCAGGAGAAAACTCAAAACATGGCGGATTTACACTTGTCAAATACCAATACTGTTCAACGAAGATTGTATATGGATCTGAGGCGACCCTACATAAAAATAACTGCGTAGCAAACGAATCCGTGACTTTCAGTAAACAATGGATTCCATTACTAAAAGAAATAACAAATGAAAATCAAATGCCCCCAATATCTAAATAGCATAGCAAGTGTAAACCCGCCATAGGGTTACCTCAGACCCATATACAATCTTCGTTGAACGGCATTGGTATCTGACAAGTGTAAACCCGCCATAGGGTCGCCTCAGAATCATGTTAAAATACACCAAAAAGGTAGCCTAAACCATAATGAGTTTTCCTCCTCACGATAAATATAATAAAACGATTGCTAAAGCCTTACGGTAATGGATAAATATGTAGTATAAATAGAAACATGTTATAAAATGTTTTCCAATCCTCAAGTTATTGAATATATATGAAATTTAACTATAGAAAAATTAATCAGCTGATTTCACATCAATCGTATTAGCTACCTCAAAGTCGCTTCCACGGCGCAACACAAATTGAAGGCACTCATTCTTCTAAACTTTAAAATTTTCACCTAACGTATTCAAACCAAATATATCATACATTAATAAATCAAGGTCACCTTCAATTAATGTCAAACTTCAAATTTTTATTATTTCGACAACGATCCTAGGTCATGGATCGAAACGTAAATAAAGACGATTTTAACAACTATAAGTGGTTTAAACCCCCAAAGAAGAGTAAGAAAAATACAAAACAAACGACAACAAACATACTGGAATTTTTAGTCACATTCCATCCATACCATTTATGTAAATTGAGATGAATTACGATATGGAAGCTATACGAAATAGTTGTATGTGACAAGAATTGCATGACGTCTCTGGTGCTGTGTTTTCATGTCTTCATATCAAACGTTGCGGGGAGCTTTTCTAAAACTGCAGAGAAACAAGACCAAAACTCTGCAAGCCTGTCAGCAAAATTAGAAGAAAGTAGAAAGCTTTTCAAAGAAATTACAAGAACACGTAGAAATACGAAACCAAAGTTCTGCGGGCTTGGCAGCGAAATTAGAAAAAACTAACATGAGGCTTACAGAAAAATAAGAAGAATGCAAACGCCGTTGAACAATTGAAAAGAAGTTTATAAAACAAAATGCTAAATCCACGGAAAAATTTGAAACTAAACTTTCAGAGAGCCTGCAAACACTGGGCGCCAAATTTTCTGACGGCTTACAGACATTGGATGCAAAGTTCTCTGAAAATTCGCAAAAATGAAAAAAATTGTGCTGGAGATGGAAGAACGAATTAGGTCCTTAACGGTGCCAGTACCAGAGCCCTAAGTATCAGTGATACAACAGCACATGCCAAAATTTAAAAATATTGGGGAATGCAAACAGACGTCAAAGTTGAGAGTAAAACCACTTTTGATAGAAAGTCTCCTTGGCAGACATTTTAAATAAGTCGAAACAGCCGCGAGAGCTAACGGTTGGAATTATGATGAAAGTGCAATCACATTGATTTTCGCGTTACGGGGTAAGGCCTTGAACATTCTGCAGACCATACGAAACCATGACCAAAGAATCTACGGGGCTTTAACAAGGTCGGAAATGAGGTACAGCGACTGCAACAAGTATACCACGCTCAAATCAAGAACCGTTACCAAACGGCCAACGAAAATTTGCAAGAATTTGAAATCGCTTAGTAAGACTAGTCTACCCAACAGCACCGGAAAGCTTCATAATGCAGCTGGCAGTACATACATTTGTTGACGGGATACACGACGGAGAGATCCAGCAAGCACTACGGCTGGCTCGCCCAAGGACCCTAGATGGTGCGCTAGCTCATGCTCTAGAATTTGAAGCGGCAAAGCAAACTTCACGTCATAGTATTGGTAAAATAAGGTGTTCAATAAAGGAACATGGCTAAGAAAGCATTGAGGAGATGGTTCGATGGGTACTTTGTGAACACCAACCAAAGAGGAACGGGCTCAGATACTGGAATTGTAACGAGTTTGGGAATATACAGTCTTCAAATATAAACAGCCCAAGAAAGAAGCAGAGAAGTCGGAAACTAAAGGAGGTCGTCAGGAAGGGGCGAAAGTCGACCTGCATGGATTCTGTCCTGGAGACCATCATGCGTATTATTGGATAGTCGTGGAATAGTATATTATTCAACGAGCGAGATATGATAGCCTTTACTAATTAGGAAGGTTTGCGCCGCAAACCCGTTAGGGCGAGGGGCGTAATCCGAATGAGTAATAGACATAACTCGCGAGTAGAATACTATACTATACTTTTCCCACGCTCTACAAATCTTCATTATCGGATATTTTCTAAATGTTTGACTAATATCACAAACACTGACAAACAAAAATTTATTTGTCAAAGTGAAACAGCCTATATTTCATGATACGAAAAAAATACTTCGCGGATTATGAAGAATGAAAGTTTGTACTGATTTGTCAGAGGTGTTGTATTATAATCATAATCCACGACCTGGAGGTTCCTGATTGGTTAAAGGTGTTGGATTATGAATTCATATACATCTACAGAGTAATGAAGTAGTATTATTGACCCATTCTTAAATGCGTAAGAAATGCATTACTGAATAGTCGTGGGAAAAAAATATTTATGAAATCAATTTACAATTGAAACAAAAAATGTCAAATCGGTTTTTGTAGAAAAACTTTTTCTGTTCAAAACTATATCTACGCAGAAGTGAATACGGCCACGTTCCCACATTACTATAGCAATCTCTGCAAAATAAGAAGATATACTTACTTACTGCCAACACTTATGATGTTCTTCATGCTGATTGTACGGAGCGATTGCAGAATATTTTAAACGTGAATATACGGAGTAGAGTTTTAGATCCTGTCGCAAATGCAAATACACTATATTTGATTTTCCAATGCTCCACCCGAAGGTACCACATTGGCCAGGAAAAGTTTTTTTTACCTAGAAATTTTGAATTTTGCTGAACCCTTACCGTTCCAAGAAAAGTAGCGATCTTTAACGTGCCTGTCAATACACACAAGGGACCTACATTTTACCTCTCATCCGAACGAGGGCGTATTTTTTGTGAAAAATGCTCACCTAACATTTTTCAAACGGACCGTGTCAGGATTTGAACCCGGGACCTGGGCATAGTAGTCACATGCATACCAACTGACCAATACAGCCGCTTAAATGCAGATACGGTAGAATCATCAAATTTAAAAGAGAAACTCGCAACTAACGAAGAACTAAAAGTAAAATGCAGAAATGGATACCAGGAGTTCTGGCCCAAAAAATCAATGCCAACTCTCTAAAGTTCTATTTGGTTGAGCGTGTGTCAGGTGCAGTAGCTAATTTACTGTAAAAGAAAAGGAATGTGGGCGATTTGCGACAGACTGTTAACGAAATTGGAACCTGACATTAACAAATTGTTAAAACTCCACGAGCGTCAACTATCTCACTAACTCTTTTTTTCTTATTCATTTTGAATTTATTTTAATAAACAATTTTTTTATTACATTTGATGGTAGTTTTAATTAATTACTACTTTGTGAATTTCAATGGATAGACAGGTAAAATAGGTACCTATAGATAATATGCAACAATATTTTTGGTTTTGGTATAATGAACTATTATGGGAAAGACGGCGTTGGAATTGTTTTAGTAAAGGGGGCGATAGTCCGCAAAAGTTCGGGGTCACTAGTTAATATAACGAGTTATCCACTGTATTGTTCTGTATGTTAATCACTACTACATTTTAATAAATGCTTATATTTTATTATTGAGTTAATTATGTATTATTCTGTGTGCGTCAATACGTTTGTTTCGGGCAACGGATTCTTTTCTACAATTCATATACTCAACGCTTAGTGAAAGTTTCAATATAGAAAGCACTTGATTATAAGTACTGATAATATTTGACGGAGGTCGAGTAGTATTGTTTGCTCGTTGAATTATTTAAAGCCTATTATGTAATAAAATTGAATTATTACGATAACAGGTTTAAGGTAGGAAATTGATGTTGCTATAGTATTTATAAAATTATCGTAGAATTCTTAGAATTGTAATGAAATTCCTGAGGTGCGTCAACAATATAAGTACAAATTTTTAAAATAATTGTATTTGGTCGTGTCTAAATTTTCAAAATTTTTGCTTTGTTACTCATGCTGTGTGCCCAAAATGTGAGTTCATGCGTACAAAAGCTCAAAGCTCCAATTTAAAAAATATTAACAATTAAATTTGAATAGCGTCAATTTCGTTCTTGGTTAACACTAAAGCACATTAAAGTATTAGGCCTCTGCATATGAAATGTCCAATTCATTAAACTTCAAAAGCATCAACCGTTTTGATCAACTAAAAAAAAACTAGTTTAAATGCGCTGTTATTTTATTTTAGTGACAGATAATAAACATTCATTTTCTTGTCAATTGACATAATCATCATTTTTTAACACCAATAAGCTATTTCAATATCATATTAAATTAGGGCATCCATCATTTACAATAATGTTTATATAATTAACAGGGAGTTCAAAATATCACAATATCATAAAATGTCAAAATTTAATGCAAATGACCCGTTTTCGGTATTAACTGTAAAAGTTGGAACAATGATCGTTCACACAGATGGATGACATTGAACTCGACCAATAAGACAGCTTTAAACGCACAAAGTGTGCGAATGGAAGTTTAAAAAAAAGGGAATTAAAAATAAATAAAAAATGGCCGAATTCCTACTTAACATTGGACCTAGGGCTTACAATACCGGGATTCCGGGATCCCGAATACCGGAATCCCGGACGATTTTTGTCCGTTATTAAAAACCGGTATTTATGTAAAAATACCGGTATTTTGGTATTACATTACAAAACGCAAGTTAATATTATTTCATAAATAGTTTCAATCTAATTATATTTTTTGCTTCTTTAATTATATAATGCCATACGAGCCTATTATATGTAAAATGTAACATAGAATTTAATATGTACTTCTTTTTACTTGCACGTTTTTTGTATCTATCTACTCCTACTCTCTATGTAATAAAATAAATAATATCTACTCATTTCAGAACAATATTTATTGGATTTCATATATTATTTGTTAACAAGTCAATATATCAATTGAGGTAAGTAAAAATATAACTAGTAAATTTTTTATTAATAATACCGGTATTAATACCGGTATCCGATATTTCAAATTTCAAATATCAAATACCGGTATTCAGATTTTAGTTGGTTGTTGTAAGCCCTAATTGGACCTTCTAAGAAGATACTACACCCATTGCTAATTGAGGATGTTGGCCTACTGAAACTAATACGTTTCTAGCTGCTTGATAATGAATAGTTTTGCCTGGCATGGGGAAAGTAATTCGAGCATAGAAAACAAAATCAATATAAATTGTTGGTTATTTTGCAAAAAAAGCCCGTGATCGGTTTCACTGTTCTTGCAGATCATCAGACGGACGCATCTCTTTTTGCAAAACAACCAACTAAGTTCTGGGATTATACACAAATCAAGGTGTATATATAATACAAACAGTTTCTCATGCGCCCTCTATACTCGAATGTAAGCAACTAACCATCTGTAACTTTTACAAGTCCCGACATGGTCAGCATAGTTGGAGTTGCCAGACAAAATTTTTAAAAAATTTAGTTAAAAGACAAAATGAAAAATAAATAAACAAATGGCCGAATTTCTACTTAATATTGGCGGACCTTCTAAGAAGGTACTACACCTATTGCTAATTGAAGCTGTTGGCCTACTGAAACTAATACGTTACTAGCTACTTGATAATGAATAGTTTTGCCAAGCATGGGGAAAATAACCAACAATTCACATCGATTTTCGTTTCTATGCTCGACTTACTTTTACCATGTCAGGCAAAACTATTCAATATCAAGTAGCTAGAAACGTATTAGTTTGAGTAGGCCTACATCCTCAATTAGCTTGTTAGAAGCTCCGCCAATGTTAAGTAGGAATTCGGCCATTTGTTTATTTATTTTTCATCTTGTCTTTTGACTAAATTTTTAAAAATTTTGTCTGGCAGCTCCATCTATGCTGATCATGTTGGGACTTGTAAAAGTTACCGATGGTTAGTTGCTTACATTCGAGAATAGAGGGCGCACGAGAAACTGTCTGTATTATAAATACACCCTGATTTATGTATAATCCCAGAACTTAGTTGGTTGTTTTGCAAAAAGAGATGGGTCCGTGCGTCCGTCTGATAATCTGCAAGAACAGTAAAACCGGTCACGGGCTTTTCTTTTTGCAAAATAACCAACAATTTATATTGATTTTCGTTTTCTTCGAATTACTTTCACCGTGCCAGGCAAAACTATTCATTATCAAGTAGCTAGAAATATATTAGTTTCAGTAGGCCAACATCCTCAATTAGCAATGGGTGCAGTACCTTCTTATAAGCTCCGTCTATGTTAAGTAGGAATTCGGCCATTTATTTATTTATTTTTCATCTTGTCTTTTGACTAAATTTTTTAAAAATTTTGTCTGACAACTCCATCTATGCTGATCATGTTGGGACTTGTAAAAGTTACCGATGGTTAGTTGCTTACATTCGAGTATAGAGGGCGCACGAGAAACTTTGTATTATAAATACACCTTGATTTGTGTATAATCCCAGAACTTAGTTGGCTGTTTTGCAAAAGAGATGCGTCCGTCTGATGATCTGCAAGAACCGTGAAACCGGTCACGGGCTTTTATTTTCGCAAAATAACCAACAATTTATATTGATTTTCGTTTTCTATGCTCGAATTACTTTCCCGATGTCAGGCAAAACTATTCATAACAACAATTAAGTTCGAAATTAGTAAGTTACGAAAGAAACAAAAGTAAAATAACAACAGAAGGGTAGACCGTAGGCAGACCCCTCGATGAAGTGCCGACGTCAATTTGTTTTGAACTTTTGTGGATACGTAAGCGAAGAAGTTCACGCACATAGTATTGTGGAGTTTATATTCGCCTCGGTCGAGCATTGGTAAAAGGGTATGAGTCCATACAATGGTGATGAACAGATTTTAGTCTTTCAAAAGAGCTGGAATTTAAACAGATAAAATGGAGTGACCTAACGTATTGGTAATTAATAAACAGGTAAATTAAGTGCTTCTGGATGTGCTTAATTTAATTTACAAAATCAAGGAGTAGAATTTAACTGTGAGTACCGTTTGAGCTTTCCTTCTTGTTTACGCTTGATAAGTATGTATATGTAAACTTGTAAATATAAATTGTAATTGGTTCGTAGAGCGACGGAATTAGCTTGTTTACATTTAAGCATAATATTATTGAAAAGTTTGAAACTTTTAAAACGCTAAAATTTAAACTCAAGTTTTAATTGTGGAATGTACTTGCTAGTACATTTCTTTGTAAACATTTAGTATTTTTAATGAACATTAGAATGGCGAAAGCAGAAGTTAATATTGCGCTGTTTTTCTACGTATTGTTGTTAAACACATTTAAATGGGATTTAAAATGTCATATAAATCAATCTAAGAAACTAGAGCAATGGAACGGTAGTATTTGTTTATTCATTTATTTATACATAATGATATGATAAGGAGGTCATAAGAGGTCGTTGAGCACAACATTCTGTAAATAAAATCAACCCAAAACAAAAAAAAATTATAAGTGTTCTACACTTTGTATAATATTCTAGTAGTACCATAGGATAAGTATTTTTTAGTACGTAAGTTCCTTGATAATGAATCCCCGTATTTTTGCAACGAGTTCTAAAAAATAAATATTTATTCTCCACTGATAAATAACAACTCCAATACAACGCAAAACGTGTTGTGTACCCCTTTTAAAAATACTACGTATTTTTAACTTCTGTCAATAAACAATTGCGAGTATCTAACACGAAGTGTGAATACGGTATTTTTCTTTCAAAGAAGCTACTTTTCTAGATTGCTCGTAAAATCGATTCTTCGAAACATAAATCATTTGTAAATAAGTAAAGGACAACTGATTATGCTTTACTATAAAACAGCATGAATGCAAACGGTCCAATTAGTAAATTTAAAAGCGTTTACGACCATAATTTAGATAAGGTACAACAGATAAAGACTATAAATCAGATAAGAGAAGACGTAAAGACCATAAATGACAAATGACAGGTAATTAGTTCGTACGATAGCAGAAAATATGAATGAATGGCCCAATTAAAAGAGCGCGATAAGACGTTTTTAATGGCCATAATTTATAATAAAAGCAATAATGAATGAGTATTTTGCATTCAGTCCTACAAAAGCGATAATTAAAGAATTATTTTCATAACCCAATAAATCTTAAACTGACAGCTAATTAAGATAAGAAACACGTACAATGAATGAGATTACAGTTAATTATTACATCATGCGATGAGTCAGACCCACTGGGAAACGTATAAAATCGAAAACCTATGACGTATTGAGCTTTTATTATATAAAAGCCGGTAAATAATTACTTGGTATTCATTCACTATCAGTCGATCTATTTATAAAGTGCTTGCCGATGATACTTTTTTGTCGGTGACTGTCAGTTGTAAGAGCTGTAATTTTTAAATGGCATGCAAGATCAGGCAACGTTTACATATTGGTTGAAACAATTTTTTTGACGAAAGTAACATCTTGTTAAAACAAGAAGAACTTAAATGGAATTATGGAGTTATTAGAGTCATAAGCGAAGAAATTGTGACTTGATTTTTCGATGCAGTTATTATGGTGCAAAATAAAGATAGAAATTTCATCAAGAACTTTGCTTAAAGAATTTATTTTAAAAAAGCAAATATAGCTTTATTTAAAATCTTTTAAAAAACATTTCGCGATATAATTAGTTTAAGTAAATTAAGCTTGTATAAGATTTGTGTAAATGGATATTGTAATGTTGTTTTGAGGTCAAATTCCGATAAAGTTTGACCATTATAGAGGTCCCTAAAAGTGATATCTGATCAGTTAACGCTTTTTTCGGAGCTACAGTTTCTTTTTGCAATTACCCATAACTAATTTTAATAATCTGTCCATGTGTGACATACATAAGAAAGTTTGAGGGAGATTATATGATATTCACTAGTAGTAGTGGAATGTTATTATTTTTAAGACAACTTGGAAAATTGCATTGCTGGGCTTTAAGGTTGATATGTAATTAATATTTTTGAACAATGTGTGTTAAAGAAAGATGTTTGTGAATGTAGCGACTGTTTGAACGATTATTTCTAAATATTTTTATGTAATTAAAAACTTTTTGTCGGAGTTTAATTAAAAAAGTATAAGGTATAAGGTATAGAAAAAAACGTTCAGATAAAAGTCATAACCGATGAAAGGGGACTTAACTACTTGTACGCATTTACCCTATGCTTCTTGAAGCTCTATTTCTTATCTCCGTATTAGCCTAATTGTTTGGAACTCTTTTGAATGCGTGTTTAATTACACTTTATTATGTTTACTTATAAATACGCGTGCTTCCACTGAAAATATCGTTATTTGCCTTACCTAAATTAACTAAAACTCTATCTACAGGGTATTAAATATCTCCTATTTACCTAATGCATGTCTTCCTTATTCCTACGCTAACTATGCGTCTTCCTATGTTTATTTGCGTCGCTTAAAACTACTTATACTTTATATACAGGGTGTTGACTGCTTACTATTTACAAACTATCTCCATTTCTCAATTCTTTACTAAATAAATGCAGTTTTCTGCTTCCTATGGTAATTTCTAATTCCTAAACGACCTTTATTATAAAGTACACCCTTAAACAACCCCTTATCACAGCAATATATATATATATATATATATATATATATATTGCTATGAAGTTCACTTTTATTGCTGTGCTATTCGCCCCACGATTGGGCATGCAATTTTTATTGCTGTGATATAGCCTTTATTATTTTAAGCCCCAATGTTGGGCGTCATTTTTATTGTTGTGGAGTTCGCCCCCTTTGATATGAAATATTAATTTAGGATTTTACCCCAACTAGGTCACTGAATAAATCTTATTGAATTCAAATAAAGCAATTCTAGAACACACAATATAATAATTGATAATATGTACAATACTCAAAATTTCCCTTTTTATACAAAATATCTACATTTACCACATGTATGCTTTTCTGAAAGCCAGCAAAATATCTTTTAATTACATTCAGGGACCTTCGAACGTTCCAAGATACCTTCCCCTGTTTTCATATTTTTAAGTGACCTTTTTGATGACTCTTACAAATATACAATGTATAGCAAATATTAAATTGGAAAGTCTTTCAATGATAGTGTTTTAAAAATTGCTAACCTGGAATGGTGTCTGGAGTCCCATCCTACTCTATGGTCTGCATCCCCTTGCTATGTCCGCTTTCCACTTTTTATTTTTGGTATTTTGCGTTAAGACATCAACCAAATTGTCTCCACAAAATGGCATCAACAAAATGCCGTCCCCATATAAAAGTCGCCTCCCATAAAATCGCTTCCAATTAAAGTCATACCAAATTAAAGTACGTCCAAAATTAAAGTATCGCCTCCAATTAAAATACGTCCCAAATTAAAGTATCGCCAAATTAAAAATAGTCTTTCTATCGAAATACATCCCAAATCAAAGTACGTCCAGAATTATAATACGTCCCAAATCAAAGCCCTGTTTTGTTAATATTAGAAATGAATTTAATCAAGTTGTTTAACTTACGTCTATATGTAGATCGGCTTAAATTTCGTTGCACAAAATTCTTGCACTTTTAAATTTTATTTATTTACTTTTCATTTCACTGATTATGTGAGTCTTTACCACCTTCGAACATAGTTGTTGCTCAGTTAAATAAAGACTAAAATGTTGTTCAGTTTGTATCGTATATATAAGCCCTTCCTCCAATAGTTTTCATTGGCGTGTTTATAGTCAATGCTGGTACCTTGCCTTATCTGGCAGAGCCAGGAATTTTTACAAATTATTACATAGTTTAAATCTTCGCATTCAGCATATTGCAGCATTATCATAGGATTTCCAACTTTTTGCTTTTCATCAAGTCACGTATTCGATGTTTGTCAATTTATCATATAATTGCACCGCCTGGTGTTTATTCGTTTGCCACAGAATGTTGGTTTTCTGAACAAATGTGTTTTTCTCTAGTCACGTAAGATTTTTTAATAATTAATTATTTAAGATGCGTTTACGTTGATATTTTCAACGCAATTGTTAAATGTTTGGAATGCCAATTTATCTACGTTTCCCGGTAATTTAATTTTGATGCAATTTGTTGCGTTTTAAAATCTTTACTTGTAAACTATACTTAAACATATTTATGTTCTCATGCATTTAATTACATATCTTTTATATACAGTGTCCTCTTAATTGACATTATGTAGAATAGTCGATTTACTCTTGTAATTTCTGGAATTATTTGATTTTCTTAAAGTTAAAGTTTTTTATATTTATCCTACAACCTGTATGACTTAATCTACCCTTAAACTACCCTATTATCATAGCAATATATGCATTGCTGTGTTAATAAGGTCAATTAGGGGTAGTTAGGACCCCTAATATATGGCACGTCATTAAAACAACATGAGGGCGCCGAAAACCAGACACTTCTACGAAGAAAATAAGAATTAATAAGATTAGGCAGGAAAGTTATAGACAGCACCCTGTATATAAGCAGTAGCACAATTAATTTAAGAAACAATAAATACTTTAGAAGATTTGATTAAAGAAACGATTTGGCAAGTTATAAGGTGACATGAACGGTAGTTGAAACGCAGTATGCATCAATAATGCATCGTCGTCACACTAAGAAGCTCAATTGAACAAATGGTTTCAATAATGCGTAATAGAAAACGCATGGAATTTAATATATAAATTATATTTTCTGTACGTGACTAGAAAGGAAAAGACAACACCTGATAGCATAACAAATAAACACGGCATAGTTTTAAAAGCAAAGTTCAACAAATTTTGCTTGTACAAACAATAATTTACGTAAGCTTTAAAACCAGAAATCCTATAGAAACTATATATTAAATCGAAGGGATACGTGATGAAAGACTTGGGTAAAATATGAAAAGCCACAGAAATGCCCAATATATGGTATTGGAGGATCACGTAGACAGCGAAATAAATGAACTATGCGCTTGTCAAGAGATAAACAATTCATTTAAATAGAACCCGATTTGTAAACAAATCAGTTCATCATGAGTAGAGGCTTAGTCCACGACGCTTAAGTGAAAATATTCACCTGAAAAGTATTTGAAGTGATTTTATAAATAATTAATTGTACGATGGTGATAATGAATAATCAAATATTGGTTTCGTCGTTTAATCCTGAAAAACGTAAGTAACTAAAAGGTTGTTTAATTTTAATTTTAATATCAACATTAACAAAAGGACTCTAAAGAACTCCAAAAGAAATCTTAGGAAACATAAACTTAATGTGGGGTCAACAAAAATCGGTGGTACACGTTACAAATTACGTATACATTGCATGAAGCTTAATGAACGTTCAGAGGGCTTCTCATAATAAATAATAAGGGAGATTTTTGATGACTTTTTGATTAACTTCTCGAGATGATGATTATTGAAATTATTTAATTCAATTATTAAAAAGGAAGTCATATTTAGAGAGTGCTTAAACATTTCATAAATTGTAAATATTGAGAACATTACAATAATTGTGCTTAATGGTGTTTTTGGTTTAAAAGAAAACAGGAAGTAGAGGTAGAAGGTTAAAAATATAACAACATTGTTGTCGTATTTTTGCAAGCCCTGTGCGTGGTAAAAACTGAGGCAATTCAAAATTAAAAATTAAAATCTGTCAAAGATAAAATCTTAACATATAAATTACATAAAAAAGAGGCACCGGGTTATTGCAACTATATCACAATATATAGATAAGCACCATTTTATAATATAAATGTTATAAATATATACATGTACCAAAAGTTACACATAAGCAAAAAAAGAAAATGATATGAGATAAGATAAGACAATTATAAATATAAAACAATCAAGTCATTTAACAAAAGTCTAAATATTGATCGAGAAAACACTTTAACTTTGTTTTAAATAACTTGTGAATAAATGGAATAAATGTTTTTTAAGGAGTTCTGTTAATAATATCCGGCCAGTTGGGAGTTATATTAGTTTTTTTTAGGTTAATGTATGTATATTTCCAGAATTACTGTTAATAAAGTTTAAGCTTCGATGGAATTTTATTTAGAGTTACTTATAATACAGGTAAAGCTGATCTTTGTGAAAGGATATCCAGCTACCCCAGTGATGAAGATATTTGGGAAAGACCTATAGTTTGAAAACTTTTTAATTTGATAAAAAGTTAATGATTATTTATAAGGTATGGCAGATAAAGGTAAAAGACGGGGGACGAGACTTTAGGTAAATCCGAAAGCACGGAGACCCATCCAGGAATAAACGTCTTTTGTGTAACGAAAATAACGAAAGAAGTGCTAAAATAAGACGGTTTAGGCGCGCTTATTTTTAACAACTAGCACAGCCTTTCAAGGTAAGTGGTACTTGTATTTCGACCATTTTACATGCATATAATTGTATTATTTTATCATATGAACCCACTCTAGTCACCACTGTAGTTAGCCGGTACCCTTTAAAATCGTTATGAGGTTCCCGTCCTTCTGTGCAAATAGAAATTCGCAACTTAACGTCATTTTCACCCGTAACAAAGCTTTTAAAAAAGGTTACGTTTTGTCCCATTCCAAAGCAAGTGGTTGCAAGAATAAGGTAGGTATCTTTACAAAGTTGCAATAATTGAGAAAATAAACATTTTATAATACTATAATAGCGGATGTAAGTTATATTTAAACACTAGTTACTTACAGAATGTGTAACACCCACAACTGCTCAAATCCAACATCGTTTTACTCGAGGATTTATTTTTAAGCCAACTTTAAATTCGCTCAAAACTTGTGATTTACATTAGAGCCATCCACCGATACGAAATATTTTTCATTTTTCTAAAAATTGTATGCTTACCTTAAACGCTTAAAAATGTGAAGCGCAGTAAAAGGTCCCAAGAATATTCATGTCAGATAATGAGTACATAATTATTAAAAAATTCAAGAAGTTTGACGACCGCTGATTGTTTACTTTAGTGTTTGCTATTTTAGATATTTATCACTAAACAGTGTTTGTGGTTTAGTACTTGTAAACGAGAAAATACCTACAAAATTAAAATACCTATGGGATTATTATTAACATGTTGTTACACGCACAAATAGCAGTTTAAACATTACACGCGTATCGGGGATTCCCTAGCGGACCAATTTGCTCATAAACTTTTCCTCTCGATACAACATCTTTGAAATGTTATTTGATTTAATAATATTAGATACAGTTATTTTCGTCGTAATTTATTATAAATATATTTCAAGTAATAATACATAGTTAAAACTGACAGGTGTTCATAAATGATTACCCTGATTACAGCAATTTATAAAATCTTACCCATGATAGATGTTCCGCCTCTGGCTGCACAAAGCTTTCGCTTTAATCTTAGGAATAGGATATTGTATAATCCGAAAACAAAAACTTTTTTCCCATCTTTAATTAAAATGTTACGAATTATTGCTTTCCCCGTTTGGCCTCAACTATTACGTTAACCCTGGGCGTAATTTATAACGCCTCCAAATTTGGTCGCAATTGATTGCCATCAAACGATTAAAGCTTCAGATGCTAAGAAAGTCATTAAAAACTAAACAAAGAGCTTACCTTAACTAATAACTTCAGCTAAGCTATCTTCCGCTCGTCTTCAGGTAGATCATACTGCGTGGGGGTTCGTTTCTTCAGCGAAGTGCGTAGAAGCTACACTTAGGAAATACCGAACATTATTAAGATAATTAGGAAGGTATGAGGGAATGCAAACGGTACACTTCACACTTAACGCGCACTTTCGTTTAATACGACGATATCCACGGTAGTTAAAAATCAAGTACTTGTTTAAAATGCGTCGTTCCCACGTACTTGTTGGTATCCCCATCATAAAACGTCTATCATTCGCTAAGCGCCAACTAAACATTCCTTTTGCTTGAGAAATGCGTGCTTATCAAAACACAGTAATAAAATTGTAGGTTATTGTCTTATGATATGTGAGAACGAAAAACCGTAATATTATTGTAGTAACTTAATTAAAGATGTAAAAGACTAGGTATATTTACATATTGGAACGTAAGACCACATGTATGACTTATTAATCGTTAAAGATAAAGAAGACTGCAAACCTTGCCATAATTTTTGAAATTTACAATTAAAATCGTGTAATTTATAAGTTAATGGAGGTACTGTGTGATATAATTTACATAAGATAGAAGTTAAGGGAAACTTAATTGTATTAGACAAGAAAAGATTTGATTGCACGGGACGTTTGCAGTAAATAAAAGAAAACCTCTTTCTGCAAGCGGGCATGCACTTGAAGAAGAACACACACTAGTTGTTCTTGGATATGTTTATGTTAATCTTACATCTTTAATAAGGCAGGTAGCTTCAGAATGTAATATTTTGAAATATTCAGTATATCACATTTTAAAGCAGTATAAGTACAAGGAATGCAAACCTATACGGATACATATGCTTCACCCTGAAAATCCAGAAAAGAGACTTGGGTCTTAGAATTGCGAGATCAACAACATGATTTCTTGAACCAAATATTCTAGTCAGATGACTGTAGATTCCATAATAATGGATTAGTTTCAGCGTAAAATTTCAGGTATTGGTCCACAGAACCGCCATGGTGTTTGAGAGAGGCCAATAATCAGCACGTTTTCGGAACTAACGTTTGGAGTGGAATACTTAAAGGCATGCTAATAGAACCGTATTTCTATGTTCAATCATTGAATGGTAATCGATATTTACTTTTTCTGGAGGAGATATTGCCGGAGCTAATGGAAAAAATACCTCTACGTTCCAGAATAAATATGATTTTCCAACAAGATGGTGCTCCTCTGCATAACAGTGCTACTCCAAGAAATTACCTAGACCATAATTTTCCTCAGTGACCGTTGGGAACACATGGCCCAGTATTATGACCAGCACGCTCTCCCGCCTTTATTCCCATGGATTATTTTCTTTGGGACTATTTAAAGAAGCGTGTTTATAAGACCTCCGTCCTTAATTTAAATGAATTAAGACAGAATTTCGACAAAATGTACAAATATTTGTAGAAAAGTTTTATCAGAAGTGGCAATTAGACATTTCCTGCATAGTCTCGAAGTGTGGTCAAAAATTAATGGAAAAAAATTTCAACAATTTTTATAATATTAATTATTTATTACCTTAAAGTCGAAAAAAAATCACGGCATTGTTTCATCACGTATTAGATAGTAATATCATATACCTATATTTCAAATTTTTCGAAAATTTTGTTATGTTCGCCCATATTTGAAAACAGAACAAAATGTTCTATTATAAAGCCTAAAATTTTTTTAAAAAATTAATGAAAATCGATGCCTTTATACCCTGAAGAGTTAAGTCTGAGACACGAGTTACATATTCCCCAAATTAGGATATATATAAATACAGGATTTGTGACAGTTGAGGCTGAAGGCAGCTCCTGGCTTTCACTAATCGTTTTTTAATTAGTTTTCTCATTAAAAACCTATTAGCACTAATCGCTTTTTAATGAGGTTTCTCATTAAAAATCCATTAGCACTAATCGCTTTTTAGTGGGTTTTCTCATTAAAAACCCATTAGCACTAATCGCTTTTTAATGGGTTTAGTCATTAAAACCCCATTAGCACTAATCGTTTTTTAATGGGTTTTCTCATTAAAAAACATTAGCACTAATCGTTGCACCACATCCCTCCACATACCTTCGTATCCCTCCACATCTCTCCACATCCCTCCACATCAATCTACATCCCTCCACATCCTCCACACAACTTTCACATATTGTTGATGACTTACTAAGTAGTTTAGGAATTCTCCAAACAATTCTAACAACTAGTTTTAGTCTGTTTAATTAGTTGAACGTGAAAAACAATTAATTAATACTTTCTAGAGGTGTATAAATGCGAAGACAACTGGTTTTATATCTGTTTGAATTTACTTGTGAATAAAATCGTTCATTTTGTAGCATTTCAAGTGTTTAGTGTTAGCATATGTTCAACGTTTAACCAGGTAGGTACAATAATTTTTTAATGCTATGCATAAGGGCACCAGAATTATTATGTATAATGTCCTTAAAGCTATTTACATTAATATTCTTAACTACACTTCGTGAGACCCCTTTAATATTTTTAATCGTGTCTTTCTCGCTTACAATACAGTAGGACTTAGCCCAACTAATTAGATACCTTCTACGTAATATTTTTGGTATTATGATTTGTTTAGTTTCAAAATGAATCACCGAGCGAAAGTATATGCTTAGCGGTAATAAAATTAACCATTAGTTTCTCATTTTACGAGCGCGGTTAATCATACATTAAAATTTAATTTGTTTTAAATAACAAAATTGCATATTTTACACAGAATTTGTGGTTGTTTTGTACAAGACCCCTTAACAGTTGGCGGAGCTGAATGTTTACGGAGCTGCCTCTTGCCTCAACTGTCACAAATCCTCTACTATATATATATATATATATATATATATATATATATAATAGTTCGGCATTTATAATACCAGAAAATCTAAAATGAAAAAATGTCGTGCTAATTTCACGTTCTAGCACGACACAGCCTTCTCTAAAGTATAAGAAACAGATGCGAAATATACTTTACGACGAGTGTTCTCGTTAGTCCTAGACTAGTTCCATAATAATGAAGCATTTCAGAATAAAATTTCAACAATTAATATTTTTGTATTATTTTAAATATTTGACGTAAGCACGACACTCGGCAAAGATGTGTCGTGCTGACGACTTTCTGCATTCCCGATTGTAGTTCTGGCTTGTTCTACTCGAATTCTATATAATTCATTCAATTCCAACTATTCTTCCGTCGTATAACTATTTTTAAATAAATTTAATCTTTTGGAGCCAGCACGACACTCTGCAAAAGTGCGTCGTGCTAACGACTTTCTGCATTTCCGATGGTAGTTCTGGCTTGTTCTACTCGAGTTCTATTTAATTCACCCAATTGCAGCTATTGTTCCGTCGTATTCGGAAGTGCAGAAAGTTGTCAGCACGTCGCATTTTTGCAGAGAGTCGTGCTGGCTCTAAAAGATTAAATTTATTTAAAAATAGTTATACGACGGAACAATAGTTGAAATTGGATGAATTATATAGAATTCGAGTAGAACAAGCCAGAACTACCAACGGAAGTGCAGAAAGTTGTCAGCACGTCGCACTTTTGCAGAGTGTCGTGCTGGCTCCAAAAGATTAAATTTATTTAAAAATAGTTATACGACGGAAGAATAGTTGGAATTGAATGAATTATATAGAATTCGAGTAGAACAAGCCAGAACTACAATCGGGAATGCAGAAAGTCGTCAGCACGACACATCTTTGCCGAGTGTCGTGCTTACGTCAAATATTTAAAATAATACAAAAATATTAATTGTTGAAATTTTATTCTGAAATGCTTCATTATTATGGAACTAGTCTAGGACTAACGAGAAAACTCGTCGTAAAGTATATTTCGCATCTGCTTATACTTTAGAGAAGGCTGTGTCGTGCTAGAACGTGAAGTTAGCACGACATTTTTTCATTTTAGATTTTCTGGTATTATAAATGCCGAACTTTTTTTCTTTTAATCAGGAACTATAGAACAATGTAAAGTGCTACTGGAACTGATATTGTTTTTTTTTAATTAAAACGTCGTGCTAACTTCACACACACACCCTTAAAGCCTAAAAACGTGCCCCTGGTGAATTAATAACGTGAGCTGATCCAAGATCCTAAAACAAATACTCAAGACACAGGTTTGAAAACATTTTGTAGGAGACATAAAAAATTATTTCGAACTTATCTAGTCGACTATTGATACTGACTACCGGCAAAATCAACCTACTCACTTCTATAAATAAATATTCTTAACAAAGACCTTGAATTGGATCTGTAATCATCTCCAATCACGAATTCCGCATGTTCTATATTCGCAAGGTCAATTTATGAAAAAAATCTTAGATATACATGTATACAATGATTGCATAAGTATTTAAATTAATATAATCATGCTCTCTATTGTTGTTCTCCTTGACTTGTTAAATAGGCAGATTGGACACAAATATGAAACTAATTCCTACTTTTCGGTTATTTCTTAACTAGTAACTTGAATTGAAAATGACTAGAAATTATTATTCGTCACACGATAGCTATTCTTCTATCTCACTCCAATATTTCTTTATTCAATTTAATTATCAATCAAACCACGCACATACAACCAATTACGTGATAATTATTTAGTTTTTTTAGAAGCCTCCCTACTTGATTGGATATTTACCGACTTGATTAGAACAGCTCAGTTGAATTATTATTTTTTTTAGGTTTAGTGATTTATTTCGAGATGATAGTATGTAGTTATGATTCACTGGAATGGTTTGCTAATATAAACGATATCGAATTGACAAATTTAAATTACAATTTGCCACATCAACCAGAAACAGTGGTGTCGAACACAGTAGATATAAAAATACAAATTCACGTTTTCAAAACTATAGTCAAAATTTAACAAACAGTAATTGTACGGTTTATAACGTTAATCTAGTAGTAAAATCGGGAATCAAACTTTTGAAGATACTTCTTCGGTAAATGCAGTTTTTTTAGGATGTGTTGAAGAATTAAACACCTCTAGGAGTACGATTTTCAACTTATACAGACACGGGTGACCATTTTGAGTAGCGTTTCATGCGAAAAAATGTTTGATAAGTAATTGTATACAAATTAAAACCAATTTTCACCATCAAATTATAACGAAAGTTATCGACTATGTTGTACAGTTTTGACCCCAAAAATCTAACTAGTAATCCATAAAAAACTCGACAAAGTATTTCGCTACAATTCTATATTTCGATAAAGTACCGAAAACTACTTCGACTGCTCCAACAAGAATGGTTGCCAAACTAACTCAGTGGGAAGGGTGATGTATCTATTCAAAAGAGGGTCCCGGAATACTATCGTGTAGGAAATACTGGTCTCAATCTGGAATTATCTTAGACGCCACCTTGTTACGTTTATTTTGAACATCCCGTACATTTTTTTCTGTTAATAAGAAATACGCGGTCTAATAATTTTCAACTCAAATCCCTTTGGCGTTAAAACTGAAAATTAATTCAGTAAATTAAAATAACACTTTCACGAGTTAATTCATTTATCTATTTGTATAAATTCCATTCCTATTGGTAAATCCTAGAGCCTAATTAATAATAAATACTCCTAATAATTCCTCAGCGTAAAGTTTATGCGTAAATTAAACAGGCGATAACTGGTTCTAGGTATCTGTTACTTGATTCTTATGTTTCTTCCATTGAAAGCTTCGTCAAATTAAAGCCGCGTATTATCCCAATAAACCGTCTTTTTCCAGTTTTATTTCCTTAATAACAATATTACTTGGAGCTCTGGCCATTAGTGAAACGAAATAAAATATCCACTTGCTTTTCAATCTATCCAACAAAAACACGTGTAGAATGGTTGGTTGTTTCTGTTTTTCTGTATGAAAAGTTCGCGCACGCCCTACAGCGTGCTCCTTCCGGTGGCCTTAAAGCCACAATGAATGGTCACCCCTTGTTGTGATGAGAGGGCCACCCCAAGGCGGGGTCACGCGCACCCATGTTTCGCACCGTTTTTACAGACGGTAAGAGCCAAACCGACGGTGGTGACTCTAGGGTGAGTGTTTATACACTAATTTTCTTATATGGGTACTCGGTAGTTGTTGGAAACGACATATGTACACGGGTCTACGGATGCATCACCTTGTTGGTGGTAAAATGTCTGGTTGTATGCAAGGATATTATAATTTTGTTCCTTTTTCTTGTTTGAAGATTAATATAAGGGGTGACCTAAAAACTGCAGGTCGCCATGTTAAAGATGATTCTTTTTTATTTCGTAAATATGTATATTGTGTACCTACGAATTGTTCATTTTTGGTACTAATGTGTTTTATATATAATTTTGTTTTTTAAATTCGAGGTTTTTAGTTTGTAAATGATTGATTGTGCGTGAGTGATTATAATTTTATTTCAGGTCTCCCTTAATTTTTTTGTAGGTATAGTATCCCGCCCACTCGCCGATGGAGCCCATTCAAATTCTTCTTTTTCTTCCTCGTTTTTATTTTCTTTTTCTAGACTACGTCGCTGAACATAGCATAATTTCTGGCACCCTGACGTAGGGCTGCGAGTTTGTTTAGTTAATTTCCTTGTGCTCCGATTTTGTTTCGTGCAACTTTGACCCCGATTTTGTTGTAGTTAATTTTTCTGTTGCTTCGAATTGGTTTTCGTTAATTGATGTTCCGATTTAGTTCCGCTTATTTTCTGACCCAATTTCTGTTTTGCTTCTGGCCTGATTTTTTTTGTTTGCGGCCCAAGTTACTACCGTATCCTTTTCTCGGCCTGATAATACTTACGTTTTCGTCCTTTACGCTCGAACTTGTATTTATTTCTTTTCTTTATTTACGGTGTGGGTTCGCTCTTCTTGAATTTCAGATTATTGGCTTGTGTTTTCGCCAATAACCTAGTCCATTGAAAACGCTGGCGCCCAAGATTTTTCTTTTTCTTCCTTCCCTCCCCGTCAAGACTAAAGTTAGTTTTTCCTATTCTATTTTGTTGTTTCGCTCCTATTGGTGTTCCTGAAGTTTATCCGTCGGATATGTTTTAGATTGCCCTGTATTCGCAATAATTTCCTTTTGGCTTCTATCGAGTTATGGTTAGCCTTTATTTAGTTACTTTCTACCAATTTATTTCTTGTTCGTATTCAAAATGACTTCTTTTTCGGCTTCCTAACAAGGTCTTCCTGCGCGGGAGTGGAATTAAAAATTTTCTGGTGCCCCGAACACTCTTACTGTACATGATTTTTTGAGAAGGGTCGAAGAACTCCGACGAAATGTCAGAATTTCAGTTATTTGAGTCTGCAGTGGATTTGTTCGAGTTTAAAGGATTACTTTGGTATCGTGGTTACCGACATAGGTTTTCTGACTGGAAGTCGTTGTCTAATTTACTGATTCAACATTTTGAACTCCCGGATTTTGCGTATAAGTTTGTTACTACTGAGGAAAATACTTTTGCTTCACATGATCTAGTGGGTAAGATTTCTCCTACGCCTAAGGGTAGATCCGATACTTCTTCCGTGGGTTCTACTGTTCCTCTCCCTAGTTCTGCTTCTACTCGTCAGGTTATCTGCTTTAATTGCGACAAACCTGGTTATGTTTCGACACGTTGTTCTCGTCCTCAAGTACTCCATTGTTATGGTTGCGGATATAAGGGAGTTTCTCGCCGCAACTGTCCACACTGTCATCCTACTACTAATAGGTCTTCAAATCATACTTCCAATTCTGTTCTCAGCTATAAGAGCCAAACTTCTTCTGCTTCTAATTCTACGTTCTCTTCTGTCCCTCATCCAGGTCATCCGGCTCCTACTATTAAAACATACCCTTCTCCGGCAAATATAACTTCGAACAAAATTTCTTCCGTTTCTAGTTCTACATCCTATTCTACTCCTCCTTCTGCTCGCCCTACTTATTCACTTCCGCCCCAAACTGTGCCTCCACCACCATTACAACCAATACTTCAAATTAGTGACTTGTAAGTAGCTTCTCAAGAGTTTGTTCCCGCTTTCTTAAATTATTCTACTCAAGAAATTTCTGTCGTGTCTGCAAGCACACATGTCGCGGAAGTGACGATAACTTCTAATTCCGTCTGCGAAGGTCCTATTAAAGTTAGGGAACCCGTAGCTATAATGTCTGTTGCTGTCATCGTTAAAGTTTTACCTGATCCTGTTTCGTTACCTACTCTTACTCATTTTTCTCATGCTGACAAAATGCTACTTTCTTCTGTTCTTTAGCTAAGGTTGGTGAAATCCTAGCTGATGTCCTGTTATCTAATGTTGACGAAGGTCAACCTGATTCTGCTTTCTCATCTATTGTGGATGAAGTTCTCCCTGATGCTGTTTGTTTTTGTAAGGTTGACGAAATTCTACCTGGTTCTGTTTCTTTGTGTAATGTTACCGAAGTGTTATCGGATTCTGCTCCTTTTCCCAGGGTTGATATTCCTACAGCCAATGCTGTTTTCTGTCCTAACTGTGATACGTCTAGTCCATCTAACGTCGTTGAAATTTTATCTACTTCTGTCCCTCTAGTTAACGTAACTGAAGTGTGCTCCGCTCGTGTTTCTCTTCGTAAGGTTGATTCTCGTACAGCCAATACTTTTCTCTTTCTGCCGTGGATTTTCTGACAACCCATGATGTTTCCTTTTCTACCGTTGACTTTCTTACGTCCTATCCTAACAACAAACAACTTTCTTCCTTAACTCGTTTCGAGTTTCCTAAACTACCCTTGCCATCTCCTATATCGCGTGCTACAACTACTAAATCTCCTGCTGTCCCTGTTTTGCGGAAAACTGCCCATAAAAAGCAGAAATTTGCCTATACTGATTCCGAACCGGAAGATGCATGTTGGCGAAGTTTAGAACTTGATCTCGTTTCGTTCTCCTTCTGAGGGCGCAAACGCCTGAAGCCCAATATCTAGTCCGCGTCCCAGATTATGACGACTTTGCCCTCCTTCGGACATGATTTTTGGACATTACGATTTCAGTTTACTTCACGGTTTTGCTGGGTTTTCTTTCGTTTGCTTTCTTTTTCTTTCACCCCGTGTGGGTCCGGGAAGAGAATAGTCTCACGGTACGACCTGCCTGTCGTAAGAAGCGACCACAGCGATCCAACACATACACATACACACTTCATACACACACTCCATAAACGCACACACTTCATACATCCACGCATTTCTGTTTGGTTCTCCTTTCTTTTGTACTTTTCTTGTTTTTTGTTTCACCCATGTGGGTCCGGGAATAGAATAGACCCATGGTACGACCTGCCTGTCGTAAGAGGCGACTACATTACATGTGATTTTCCAATGCTCCACCAGAAGGTACTACATTGGCCAGGAAGCGAGTTTTTTTTTTACCTGGAAAATTTTGAATTTTGCCGAATCCTTGCTGTTCCAAGCAAGGTAGGGATCTTTAACGTGCGTGACAACACTCACACACGGGACCTCCATTTTACCTCTCATCCGAACGAGGGTGTATTTTTGCGAAAATGCTCGCCTAACATTTTTCAAGCGGACCGTGTCGGGAAAGAGGCGACTACAGCGGTCCAACACATACACACACGCACACTTTATACACGCATAACACATACACACGCACTTCTTACACACCCACGCACACACACAGACCTAAACACACACGCACGCACCCACCTACTCATACATAACTACACTGGGAGTTTGTTTTATTTTCTTTTATACGATTCTGAGAGTTTGTTTTTTGTTTTGTACTTGGTGTTGGTGTTATTCCTTTTGGTTTTTCTTTTTTTCTCTCGTTCCTTTCGTTCCACTTTCCTTTCCCTATCCTTTTTGCTGGTCTTCCTTGCTGTCGGTCCCTAGTCCGATTATGTTTCGTCCATCTGCTCCTGTGGTAGGTGCTTTCTACTCCCGTCTTTCTTTCTTCGGAAGCCACGACTCGGTCGACTGTAGGACTAGTTAGCATTTCTTTTCTTCGGTTCTTCGGCTTCGACTACCACATCGTTTCTTTTACCAGCACTCCTCCTCTCGTTCTCCCTTGTTGTTCCCTTACATACTTGAGGCTTGACCTTTGGGGTCCTGTTTTGGCTTACACTGTTGGTTTTTCTTCCTCATTCCGTTTCTTCTTTTGAGGTCGAAGACTTTTCTGTTTCTTTACAAGAAACATCCGCCCTTTGACGATTTTTCTTCACTGCCGAGGCCGTTCCACCTTAGTCCTCCTTGATTGTGCATTACCCGTCCTTCCTTCCCTCCATCCTTTTTTGTCCTTTCTTTCTCTTTCTCTCTTCTATTATTGGTTCGTCGAGCCGGACGAGAGTTTTTTTTGGGGTATCCTTTTTTTCCTTCCTTTTTTTGTTGTTTTGTTTGGTTGTTGTTTTCGTAACGAGTTTTCTTTTGTTTTTTTTTGTAAGTGAATTTTCTTTTTGTTTGTTTGGGTTTCTTTTTTTTGTAGTTTGGTACTGCCCGCTTCTTTACTTTCGATTTCCTACCCCGACCTGTTAATTTTGCAGGAAGGGGGGAATTTGTTACGTTTATTTTGAACATCCCGTACATTTTTTTTTCTGTTAATAAGAAATACGCGGTCTAATAATTTTCAACTCAAATCCCTTTGGCGTTAAAAACGAAAATTAATTCATAAATTAAAATAACCCTTTCACGTGTTAATTCATTTATCTATTTGTATAAATTCAATTCCTATTGTTACATCCTAGAGCCTAATTAATAATAAATACTAAGAATTCCTCAACGTAAAGTTTATGCTCAAACTAAACATGCGATAACTGGTTCTAGGTATCTGATAATTGATTCTTATGTATTTTCCAATGCAAGCTTCGTCGAAGTAAAGCCGCGTATTATCTCAATAAACCGTGTTTTTCCAGTTTTATTTGCTTAACAACAATATTAAATCTTGGAGCTCTGGTCATTAGTGAAACGAAATTAATATTCACTTACTTTTCAATCTACATAACGAAAACACGTGTAGAATGGTTGTTTGTTTCCGTTTTTCTGTATGAAAAGTTCGCGTACGCCCTACAGCGTGCTCCTTGCAGTGGACCTTAAAGCCACAATGAATGGTCGCCCCTTCTTGTGATGGGAGGACCACCCCAAGGCGGGGTTACGTGCATTCCTGTTTCGCACCGTTTTTACAGACTGTAAGAGCCAACCCGACGGTGGTGACTCGAGGGTGAATGTTTATACACTAATTTTTTATATGGGTACCCGGTAGTTGTTGGAAACAACATATGTACACGGATCTACGGATGCATCACCTTGGTGGTAAAATGACTGGTTGTTTGTATGTGCAAGGATATTATATTGTTTAGTGATTTCTTTATTAGGATAATTTTAGGTATAGAATTCCGTACTTACTTACAATGCTGATTTCGAGCTGTGATTTTTAGTGGGGTAATTTTGTTCCTTTTTCTTGTTTGAAGATTAATATAGGGGATGACCTAAAAACTGCAGCTCGCCATGTTGAAGATGATTCTTTTTTATTTCGTAAATATGTATATTGTGTACCTACGAATTGTTCATTTTAGGTACTAATGTGTTTTCTATATAATATTCTTTTTTTAAATTAGAGGTATATTTAGAGTATATTTTTATTTCAGGCCTCCCTTAATTTTTTGTAGGTACAATACCCCGCCCACTCGCCGATGGAGCCCGGTCAATTTCTTATTTTTTCTTCCTCGTTTTTATTTTCGTCGCCGAACGTAGCAACCTAATCTCGAAATACAAAGGTTCCTAGGGAAAAACTGTAGAAGAATATCAAGAGAATACCAAAACCCGATATGAGGAAAGTGATCCTGGCCTAAAATTCACATGAGGAATAATTGAGTACACTAATTTAAAACAAGCCTAAAATAAACGTAATAGTAAGGACACTAATATAATTATTTAAAACTGCCAGCTGAAAAAAAGGTTCTCAAAATCAAACGCTAAATTACCTAGTATATGAATCACGCCTCTAGGTAATGGCAATATCTTTTAATATATGAGTTGGAAATTATTATCTTTACATTAGTTGTGAAAACGCATACTCAATTGCACAATTAAAAATTTAGGCACAAACGATTTTGGTGAACAAACTGTTACATGCCAAAATTGACAATGTACCATTTTTAGATTTAGTTATAATTTATAAATTAATTCCCGCGTATTTTTTAAATTAAAAATGTTAACTTCCGTCGTCGCGGACAGTCGCGTTTGCGCAGAAAGAATGCAGGGATGCGCGAGTGTCAAAAGCGGGACTAAGCCACGATCCCTCAACGAAGCAACAATTATCTTGGTGTTGTGTGTTTTTCTTTTTAGGTATGTAGGTTCCCTGTATCTTACCTTTTATTGTAGATGGTACTTTAATTCCATTCATCCCCCTACGAGTGCAATAGAAGGAAGAACGGATGGAAATTTAAATTCAACATGGCGTCACGCAACTCAACCTACAAATCACCGTTGGACCCAGAGATTAGGTTCCGAGATGCCACCATGTGAGTAATTTGATTTTATTTAGATGTTTGCTTGCAAATTTGACTTAAAAAGCGGTTGCAACACTCTTAAAGCGTGGTCGGTATATGTTACAAAATGGCGGGAATTAGGCCGCGTGTGTAAGTATAATAATGCCGCCCAAAACTATAACAAAACTTACTTTCTAATTTCTTAAAACTACCAACATGAACGAACTGTGGGTACGTTTATAAGTTTATACAGTTAAAATGTTCATTAATTTGAGACGACTATAGGTTATAGTTTCAAAATTTGTATTATAAATACCTGAGGAGTAATTTAACTATAGATATCACGGGAACGACTAAAATCAATTATCTCCTGGACACAAACTATCGTTTTAAGCAAACATTCTGGGACCTGTACTGTACTAGTACTTTAGGAAGACGCATAGTTAGCGTAAGAACAAGGAATACATGCATTAAGTAAATAGTAAATATTTAATACCCTGTAGATAGAGTTTTAGTTAATTTAGGCAATGCAAATAATGATACTTTTCAGTGGAAGCACGCGTATTTATATGTAAACATAATAAAGTGTAATTAAAAACGCATTCAAAAGAGTTCCAAGCGATTAGGTTAATACGGAGATAAGAAATAGAGCTTCGAGAAGCATAATGTGAATGCGTACAAGTAGTTAATAACTGTGATAAAGAGAAGTGATTAAAAATTGCGTAAACAACAGGCAGATATGAAAATTAAAAGTCGAAAGCATCAGTTGTTTATGGAAAAGCAATTAGATTCATCAAAACACCGCATGTTTGATAACGAAGACAGCTGCGAGCAGGCCACAATTATTGGAAATCATAGAAAATTACATCAGAAACTACTTTAAAAGCAAATATTTGATTCGTTAAAATGAGCGACGAGTTTGTAGACCATACCCACTGACGGAGTAGGAGGTCAATGATATATTAACAGGCACAGTGATAACGAGGTCAGTTTTCAACTCAACAAAGGCCGAAGTGCGCCACTCTGAGATAAAGTGAGATACGTAATAATTCAAAGTGAAAAATTGTATAAGTGCGACTAACATAAAAAATTACAATTCCGAGTCCTGGGGGAGAATAATACAATTTCTGAAGCCGGGGAGAAAAAATACAATTCCGAGTCCTGGGGGAGAATAATACAATTTCTAAGTCAAGGGAACATAAATGATGATAATCCAATTCTAAGTTTGGGGAAATTGATAAGAAGAAATTCTAAGTTTGAAATGAGACGACAATAAATTGGGGTGCATAAGTATAAGTTAATAATGGTAGTCCAGAGGGTGATGGCAATAATTTAAATGCAATGGTTCAAGCGTGTGGATAGACAATATTTCGAATGGGCATGTAATAATCCTGAATTGGGGGAAGATAATTTTTATTCAAATGGATGGCTTAATGCATTGGAAATACTAGCTGATCATGGACGCGTCAATGCGAAGCAAATAGACCAGGTTAGATTTTTAGTTATAAGACATTATTTTTCTAATTTTTTTATTTGAATATTGAATTTGCTTAATATAAAATGAATGTGAAAAAGTCAACAAAAGGAGGACTTGAATACGTATAAAGTGCGTAATATGATAAGAGGTTTCGAACGTTCCACACTTCTTTTTTTATAAAAATAATAGGTTTTTTGGTGACTTTGGGTTTGAGTAAAAAGTATATGATTTTGATAAATGAGATTTATAACATTAATTAATTGAAAAGTGTATTTCAAATAATTTTCAAAAACTGTACATAATATTTGTTTCATTATATAGAATCGAATTAACTGAATTTTATAATTCCAAATAAATGCTAGTCGAGGTCATTAAGATAAAGTTAATGGGAGTGATTTGATAATTTAAACAGTTCAAGGAGGAGCTATAAGTTGAATACGAAATTGATAACGAGTAAGGCGGTAACGTATCAAATTTTATTATTGATCGACAAGGTTGGTTCAAGATAAAATCCAGTTAAGTTTCTGGAGGGAGCTTATAGCAATATTAATAAGACAGCCCAACGTCGGAGAACGATAATTACAATTCCAGTTTAATTCAAAGCAATATATATATTACTCATATTTAGACCAGGGTAGAAAATTAAATAATCACATCAAATAATTTTAATCACCGTGTATAAGGAATTTTATTAAATAATACGCTTTATTAAAACCATGAAGCATAAATAAATTCGGTCGTTTCAGTAAAAATAAGAAATTTAAAATCATGTACAAGACGCTTTATATCAAAAGAAACAGTATTAAAAAAGCTCTGCGTGTAATGTAATTATTCCTAAACAAATGGAAATTACGTGCAAGATTTATCTTAATTAACTCTATTTCAAGTAACCGGTATTGAACAAAACGTACAGATAATAACTAATATTTAGTTAGGATTCACTAAAAATTACAGGGTATTATTTTTAATTGAAGTTAATTGAATCGTTAGTAACAGATAATATCTATAGAAACTTGTAAAAACCCAATAATGCAAATCCTAGAAGTGTTAGTTAGAAGTAGGATGTTTTTTAAAAGGCAATTTCAGTTTAATTTGTGTAGATAAACATGTCGAGTCTAAGGATATTGGAAACGGTCAGATGCTTTAGCACGAAATACAAAACAGGGTTTATTTAAAAAGCTCTGAGAATTAATATTATTTTGAACACCTGCGTAGTTTAAATATCACATACGGCGAAAATTTTGCAGATAATTAATGTTTACAAAGAATCTTGGAGAAACCGGGGCTTAATATTCACGAGAAGGTTATTTAACCCAGATAGTCCACATGGACTGGAAAACAATCGATAATAAAGAATATCAATTTGCACCAATACGAACAGGTTAGAAAAGGAAAGAGAAAATGCGTCAAGCAAAGACACATATTGTAAAAGGCGGGATTTAAGCAACGTCACGAGGGTCACAATTGGTTGAAAATAGGATGCAAATATCAGAGGTAGAAACAACAATTTCTGTACAAAATTAATTAGTTTTTCTCGGACATGCTTGCGTGCCGTGTTGAAATTTCTGAGATTTAAATGGGGCGAGTGAAAAATTCGTAAAAACCGACGCGCGAGCGACGGACTGGGAACATAGAATGAGGAATTCTTAAGAATTGTCTGTTTTGAGGACAAAAGCGACGTGCCGGCTATTGGCTATATATACGGGTGGTAATATAAATTTCGGTCTCTTAGACTCTTAGACTCTTAGACTTTTGACTATTCGATGCGTTAAAAGCTCGTACATCCGCGACTTGATTGAAGATGTTAAACAGTGCATTTTAGTTTGATAAAATAATTTAAAGTTTGCTCGTATATTTTAGTGATTCAAAATAGTTTGTTATTTACGTGCTAACATGAATGTACTTCAGTGCACTTAGATACAAGGTAATAAAATTTAGTATCACTGTACCAATTAGCAAAATTTACAACGACACATGTATACACAAAAGTAGGCAGTTTTGGCGTATATTGGTGAAAAACGCATGAATTTCTTTGCTATTTTTCGGGGGTGTTAATAATTAAATGGTTCAAATACGTGTCTGGATCCACGAAACAAGGGTCAGATATACACAGATGAATTCCGGAAAAGCCCAGAAACAACTTTAAATAAATGGTGATGGAAAAAATTTTAAAAGCGTTGAGAATTAGAAGCCGTAAATATAATCCTGTTGGAATGGTGTGATTAACTAAAGGGACGATGTACATTAAAGCTACGAGGACAGTAACCTTCAGGTAAATTATACTATTTTGTTTGACATTTTTGTGTGTGTTGAAGTACTTTATAATTGATTTACTTTAAATGGACATTAGTGAAATTGTACTAATCATAAAATTTTAATTTTAAGATGAAATTTGCTTGTTTAAGTAGAAAGGGGTATTTAGCTTTGATGTTCGGTAATATGATGAAAATTTGGGTATGTCTTTGAGCTCAATTAGACGAACCTGGTTAATTAACGTAAAGGGGTGGTAGATGCTCCCTTTATACTCAGACTCCGGTCTGCTTATTTTGTTATATTAATTAGTAGGCATCCAACAAGGACTTTAATTCTGGATGCACATTAAAATGATAATAAAATTAATCTTGAAATTCTTTTTAAAACTAAATTTTATGCTGAAATTTAATTTGAAAATTTAATGTATTCTGAATATTGATGTAAATAGAGTTAACGTTGATGTTTGTGGTAGGAATGTGTTGTTTTTTTTTTTAATGAGGAGGTTTATAACATTAGGTGAGCAGCCGAGGCGAAAAGAGGATCACAGCCGTTTATGACGCCCAATCTGTGGGACTAGAATTTTTTTGTTGAAAGGACCCAGTTCCCGCATTCAAAGGAGTGTATCACAGCAATATATATAATTCTCATGTTATTTAGGGTCATATAAGGTCACAAAAGAGAAAAACCTCATGTAAACATCATAAAAACCCCGAAAACCAAACATTAAAACCCAAAAATGTACATAATTCATTCATTATGGAAAAGCAAATACAAATCATCCTATATAAAATCAATAATAAGCTACAATTAATTAAAGGAAGCTCATTCCGTAATAACTTCACTACATTCAGTAAAATAAAAAATTGCTGAAGCAATTAAAATCATTTTAGAACATTTAAGGACATTCTTAAGCTCAAAACAAATACAAATTCAACACATCTGAAGAAATGAATAAATGCGTATGGTCTACACCAGTTTGTGGTGGTCAAACATGTGAAAAGCGGGCATGTTTGAATAAAGTATGGATATTTGAGGCGGCGGTAATACGTGCTATTTAGAGCGTGCATAATCCAACACATACACATTTAACATATTTGCGTAAAGAAACTAATAAATGCGTGCAATCTATACCACTTTGTAATAGTCAAACACTTAAAAATAAGCATATTTCATAAAGTATGGATATTTGAGGCGACGGCCATACGTGCAATTTGGAACGTACATAAAATGTCATATTTAATACCATTTGTTAATCAAGTCACTCTAGAAAGTCCGATGTACGTGCAATTTAGAACGTATATATTAGAACATTCAAAAGAATCCGACGCATTTCGGAAATAACTATAATTGAAACGCCTTTTGCACGTACGAACAACTGATAGCGTTCCTCGACCAATTAGAACGCGTGGAATATTCGAGAAGAAACTTGATTCTATAAAACTAACGGAGCATATAATGGAGCATCATTCTATAATCCACGCGGCGACTGTGCTGGTTTGAAAAAAGATATTCCCGTGGATAGAAATTGTTAGTGAAAGTAAATAATTTTAAAAGTTGAATTTAAACGTGAAATAATATAAAACAGTTAGAATGCGTGTTATAATAAATGTATACAGAATTTTGCCGTTAATATAAACGTAAGTCTAGAAATAGTTAAAAAGATGTGGTGCGGTCGGTTACGACACTGGTTTTGTGTATGCGCCGCTGCGATCGTAAATTGAAGTGGGGTTTTTGTGCGAGGTGGGGAACATTGGGTATGCGGACCTTAAAGCGGCAAGTAAGAAATTGACGGTTTAATTCAATTGAATTTTAATTTGTGTATTTTATGCATACTTGTAATGTTTCTATGTGAAGTATTATTAAACTACCATTACCGCAAAGTTTGTTATTAAAATCAAGTAATTTACCGTGAAGAAAAAGCAAACTCAATGTATCAGTCACGACTCTACGCATTAATATAACCGAGAGTTTCATCGCAAAGGATAGAAAATTTTGCAATTTTCTTAATTTAATTAACTAAGTCGATGGTAAAAACACTAAGTTACCACTAAGTCATTAGTAAAGGTACTAAAAAACTAAATCACTGGATAATAGTCTACATTACGGAATAAACGACTTCAAGTTACTGGACAACAATCAAGAGTGATTTCTGGGCCAGGAAACTCCAACAAGAAAAAACAGCATAACTATAAGGTCAGAACTATTTATCCAATTTATAGCATCTTGCATTTGTAATTTTAAATAATTTATGTATTTAGAAGTGAGCCTAGGTGATAAAATACAGTGTGTAACAGGTCAACAAAATTTGGTTGCTACGTAGAATTATATTAAAATGGGAATATTTCTTTGAACGTTCAATGAAACTATTCGTGGTAAGATACATTTCTTTTTGCTGGCTTTAATTGCTTTTAAGGTGTAAAATTTTATAATCTTCGTAATGAGCTAATTCGATAGGAATAGTTATTTTAATTTTGATGTAAAAGTTCTATAAAAAGTAAAAGATACTAAAAAAGGCGTAGATTTGTAATTTCTAATATAACAAAGTTTTTATTTAGTACATTATACAATCTTTGGTGAATTTCGTTTGTTTTATTCAGGTGTATTGAGTGTTGGAGAGGAGTGAGTAAAAATTCTTCGTTATCATATCGTCGTTTCACTCTGTGCGTGGTATCACTGAGCTAGTCGAGGCATAAATTTAATTGTGTTAATTTTAATTTTTTTAAAGGCACAGAGAAGTGGCGATCAGCAGGCAGTTGGTCATTGCGCACCTGGCGCAGTTAATAAGACGAAATAATAACTTAAACTTTTATGCAAAGTCCAAATGATCATTTCAAATCGAGCAAGCAATTGAAAGATGGAAAATATAAGGTCTCAGACAGGACTCGAACCTGTATCTTAGTCTTTCGCGGCTATGCGTTTTCCAAAACGCCACCAAGAGTTGTATAATTTTCCAGTTGTCGCAATAAGTACATTTTGTGACTAAAGACGGTTTTACAAACTGGACCAAAGCGCATGCTATACCAAACCAAGAAGCTGTACCCGTCGCTGATGTGCATCTGAAGGAACTGTTTTGGAGTTTATGTGGAGTAGCACGGAGATCAGGGCAAATGTTTTATAATTCTTTTAGTTTATTGAGACATCATGAAGTGACTTAAAAACTGCATATTGCCAGCTTAAGATGTAATTATTTTCTTTCGTTTTCTTCACTTAAAGAAACTTACGTAAAACACTAATGATGAAGTTTCGCTTCTAAAATTGACTGTCGAGCTCGACTGCATACTCCATTATACTATCCCCTTTTAATCTAACTAAACTTATTTCTTAGTTATTAACTTTGCAAGTTTTCTGTGTCCGTTACTCCTATTTCAATTCTTAATTTTAGTACTACCTTCTTCACGACTAGTTAAATTTTAGCAAACCCAACCTGAAGCCACAATTTTCTTACTCAACTTTTCGCCTCGATTTTCGAAACCATTCTTTTTCTATAACATTGGCCAAATTTCTTGAAAACTTGTTCCTTCTACGGTGGATTCACCTCCATTAAGTTAGACCCCCCACCAGCGATAAATAAATTAATACCTATAAAAAAATTAGGTGCTAATTAGGTGCTAATTAGGTGCTACATTTCAAAATTAGGTGCTCGAATAGTTTGGCAGGAAATTAAATTTGAAATGGGGGGGGGCTGACTTAACGTTAAGCTGGACCCCCATATGAAAAACTAATTTGCAACATGCAAACTGAAAATTAGATATACCAGAATTAAGTGCTAATTAGGTGCTCTTAAAATCAACAAAACATATCACTAAAATAACCTTTTATCTTAATAATTAACTATATCATGTATAAGTATATGATTCGACAAGAGTAAAGTCCCATTAAATAATTAGGTGCTCTTACGACTGTGGTCTCAAAATACTCGTCTAGTAGCGTACTGTCGATATATCCAGTCGCCGAATTAAGTGCTCGTAAGGTTTCGCAAAATTTTGCACTATAACGTGGTCCGCGTCACACGCGTACAAGAGTAAAGTCCCATTAAATAATTAGGTGCTCTTACGACTGTGGTCTCAAAATACTCGTCTAGTAGCGTACTGTCGATATATCCAGTCGCCGAATTAAGTGCTCGTAAGGTTTCGCAAAATTTTGCACTATAACGTGGTCCGCGTCACACGCGTACAAGAGTAAAGTCCCATTAAATAATTAGGTGCTCTTACGACTGTGGTCTCAAAATACTCGTCTAGTAGCGTACTGTCGATATATCCAGTCGCCGAATTAAGTGCTCGTAAGGTTTCGCAAAAATTTTGCACTATAACGTGGTCCGCGTCACACGCGTACAAGAGTAAAGTCCCATTAAATAATTAGGTGCTCTTACGACTGTGGTCTCAAAATACTCGTCTAGTAGCGTACTGTCGATATATCCAGTCGCCGAATTAAGTGCTCGTAAGGTTTCGCAAAATTTTGCACTATAACGTGGTCCGCGTCACACGCGTACAAGAGTAAAGTCCCATTAAATAATTAGGTGCTCTTACGACTGTGGTCTCAAAATACTCGTCTAGTAGCGTACTGTCGATATATCCAGTCGCCGAATTAAGTGCTCGTAAGGTTTCGCAAAAATTTTGCACTATAACGTGGTCCGCGTCACACGCGTACAAGAGTAAAGTCCCATTAAATAATTAGGTGCTCTTACGACTGTGGTCTCAAAATACTCGTCTAGTAGCGTACTGTCGATATATCCAGTCGCCGAATTAAGTGCTCGTAAGGTTTCGCAAAAATTTTGCACTATAACGTGGTCCGCGTCACACGCGTACAAGAGTAAAGTCCCATTAAATAATTAGGTGCTCTTACGACTGTGGTCTCAAAATACTCGTCTAGTAGCGCACTGTCGATATATCCAGTCGCCGAATAGTGTGCTCGTAAGGTTTCGCAAAAATTTTGCACTATAACGTGGTCCGCGTCACACGCGTACAAGAGTAAAGTCCCATTAAATAATTATGGAATTAAACAAATTCATCATTCTTAATTACAGAACAAGCAAATATAGAAATAACTTCACAAGCATTGTGAAGAAAGCTATATAGTAAGCATTGATAATGTTTAAAAGTATTATTAATATTTTGATTATAATTTCCAACATTATTTATTCATATATATTAATAATTATAAAATTCGTAAATCATATTTAATAATTCCTAAATATCTTTTAAACATTAGTCGCGCACAAGAGCGTGAACTGCTATTCATATTATATATGAAGATATGAAGATTCCAACATTGGAATATAAATGAAAACGATAGAGGGAACGGACGAGCACGCGGATGGGGATGCGGACGTGGACGAGGACGTTGACGTGGACGTGGACGTGAACGTGGACGTGGAGGACAATGGCGAGGAAGAGAACGCGGACGAGGACAAGCAAACGTCCATATTTATAAAGGAAACGTGTATATATATAATTAAGAAAATATTTTATATGTTTATATTAGATATGTTTTATATGTTTATTTTTTATATGTTTATATTAAGAAAATATTTTTATATGTTTATATTTTTAAAAATGTATAAATTTTTATAAGATTAAATATAAAATATCTGTAAAAAATAACAAAAAATAATTAATATAAATCCTTTGTAATCCTTTAACTTTCCTAAAATAAATTATCCTTACATTATTACATTAAAAATTATCATTAAAAATATTAATATAATAATACTAAATATCAAGTGGCGGCTTTGATTACTTCACCTAATACATGACGCGATGATAAAAAAGAAGAAATATTACACGCAGAGTACAATGTACGTAAAATATTGAATGATATGCAGTTAAATACATTGAAAAATAAGCAAAATACATACCGAAAAACCGATTAAAATTAAACAATAATGAATTTGTTTAATTCCATAATTATTTAATGGGACTTTACTCTTGTACGCGTGTGACGCGGACCACGTTATAGTGCAAAATTTTTGCGAAACCTTACGAGCACTTAATTCGGCGACTGGATATATCGACAGTACGCTACTAGACGAGTATTTTGAGATCACAGTCGTAAGAGCACCTAATTATTTAATGGGACTTTACTCTTGTACGCGTGTGACGCGGACCACGTTATAGTGCAAAATTTGCGAAACCTTACGAGCACTTAATTCGGCGACTGGATATATCGACAGTACGCTACTAGACGAGTATTTTGAGACCACAGTCGTAAGAGCACCTAATTATTTAATGGGACTTTACTCTTGTCGAATCATATACTTATACATGATATAGTTAATTATTAAGATAAAAAGTTAATTTTAGTGATATGTTTTTGTTGATTTTAAGAGCACCTAATTAGCACTTAATTCTGGTATATCTAATTTTTCAGTTTGCATGTTGCAAATTAGTTTTTTCATATGGGGGGGTCCAGCTTAACGTTAAGTCAGCCCCCCCCTTTTCAAATTTAATTTCCTGCCAAACTATTCGAGCACCTAATTTTGGAATGTAGCACCTAATTAGCACCTAATTAGCACCTAATTTTTTTATAGGTATTAATTTATTTATCGCTGGTGGGGGGTCTAACTTAATGGAGGTGGTGGATTCGGTCTTTCTATGGAAACCTTTCTTTTTACTTAATATTGGTTCCGATTTTTGAAATCCTTTTTTTTAACCTTTGGCTAGATTTCTTGGAAACCTCTATTTCTACTTAACCTTCAACCCTGAATTTATGTTACGTTCGTTTTATTGTTTCTTGTCCGTTACTTGGGAATTTTCTGTAAGCTTTCCGACCTAGAACTGATGGGGTGCGCATCTCTACTGATTTCTACCTTGTACTAAGCTGCACATTTCGCTATCCGTGTGCAATAGTTTAATCTAAACCTATCTGTGCCTCTCTTTCTCTCCTTACTCTGCTTCTAATATATCCTGTACTCTTCCCTCATGTCTTAGAACGTGTTCTATCATCAGGCGTCTCCTATTTTTTACTGTTTTCCACAGATATCTTTGTTCCCCTGCCATTTCTAGAACCTTTTTGTTCTTAGTTCTTAACTTTGTCTGTCCATGACATCTTCATCGTACATGTGTAGCACCGTATTTCAAAGGGTTCTATCTTTTTCCTGCATCTTATACTGTCCACTTTTCACATTCATACAGTGCTGTGCTCCACACATATGCTTTCAATAAGTTATCCCTTGTTTCTATGTTTGTTGCCTTCAAACACAGAGTTGTTTTTAACTCGTTTTTGCTAGATGTTAATACCTTACATGTGATTTTCCAATGCTCCACCCGAAGGTACTACATTGGCCAGGAAGCGAGTTTTTTTTACCTGGAAAATTTGGAATTTTGCCGAATCCTTGCTGTTCCAAGCAAGGTAGGGATCTTTAACGTGCGTGACAACACACACACGGGACTTCCATTTTACTTCTCATCCGAACGAGGGTGTATTTTTTTGAAAAATGCTCGCCTAACATTTTTCAAGCGGACCGTGTCGGGATTCCAACCCGGGACCTTGGGCGTTACATGTTAATACCGCTATATCATCTGAAAGTAGAAGCAAAGCTATCCCTTACTCAAAGTGCGTATATAAAACGTTTGAAGACTGCTTTGGTGCAGCAGGCACAGTTTGGTTTGGAAGAGGTTTTTAATTTTTATCGGCTTTGCAACGCAGCATGTTTATATTTATTTAGTCTAAGCGAGACTTGTCGTCGTAGTTAGTCGCATAGCAGTACATAGGTCTAGACGAGGTTCGTGAAGAGTTGGTCGCTCAGCATTACATTAGTCTAGGCGAGACTCGAGGTAAGTTTGTCGCGCTAGCAGTTGTATCATTCTTAAGATCGGTGATGATGTAAATTTTTTTGTGTATTAGTCTAGGTGAAGCTCATAAAGGAATCTGTCATTCTAGTAAAATTATGCGTTGTATGTCACTTTTTATTTGTTTCGGCAGTTCAGTTGTGACTATTTCACTATCCTCCACCGCAACGGTAAAGACTCATAATCGTTATAATTTACGTCGTCGTCCTGTTTCCTATCAACTAGGTGATTCTATTTGGCGTCGTAACTTTACTCTGTTCGACGTTTCACGTCATTTTAACTCCAAACTCGCTCCTAAATTTCTTAGTCCTTTTCCTATCACTAAAGTTGTTTCTCCATGGATGTATGAACTTACCGATTCTTCCGGTGCCAAAGGCATTTGGCATGTCAAAGTTAAACCCGCCCATGCTGACAATTCTAATGTCGCCAATATTGTCTTGCTCTCTCTGGCGACGCAAGTGTCATAAACAACATTCTTGATTCTCTCGTTCCAATTTCTTGTAATGACTTTCGCTTTGTTCTGGTATTTTCTCTCGGTTCTTGTACTTGTTGCTTAGTGTTGTTGTTTTTGTCTTTTTCTTTCCTCATTCTTTTGTTCCACATTCCTCTCCTTTTCCTATGGCTCGTCTTGCTTTCTGTCAGATACAGTTTGATTCTCGATCCTCTTCCTGTGGTACGTGCTTTTTAGGCCTTTCTTTTCTTTTCTTCGGAAACTGCGACTTAGTCGATTTTCGGTCCATTATTAACGTTTATTTCTTTTTTGGGTTATTCGTCTGCGACGATTTCCTGTTACAACAGTGTGAAGTATTTGCACACATATTTTTTACTCCGCGTTCTTTTCGTTCTTTTACATACTTGAGGCTAGACAAAATTGTGTTATTTTGGTTACTGCCAATTTTCTTCCTAAGTTTACTTTTCTTACTTTTAGTTTTCTGCAGAAACCAACTTCTTTTTTTGAGGTTGAAAACTTTGCTATTTCATTCTTAGACATATCCATCCTGCGGCGACTTTTGTGGTGTTAGGTCATTCCATCTTTGTCCTCGGTGATTGCTACCCTATACCTTTCCTTTCCTATATCCCTTTACATTTCTTGATTTGGTTCGGCGTACTTCCTCTTCAAACCGAATAAATTCTTTTCTCTTTTTTTTTGTTTTATGAAAGAAATTTTCTTGCGATTTGTTTTATTGGTATGTTGCTTGATTCGTTGCTCTGTTGCTTAATCCGACCTTTTTATTTGCTGGGGGGAACTTATTAAGTTCAATATTATACTTTTGAATGTTTTGAAATATTCCCATACTTCCATTTCGATATTTTGTGTAACTACCTGGTCACGTATTATAATTTATTATTTCAAGAAGTTTGTCGATTGTTGGGGTTGAGAACGACCCGAACAACATCATTGCATCTGTAATCGAATGGTATAATAGGGCGCATAAACCGTACCTTGGGCAAGTATCTTTCCAAGGTGAACTTCCAAAGTCAGAGAGACCAGGACCAATATTTACATCTATTTTTATCGGCGTATCCATCTTCAGTTCATGACAACACTGGACAGACACCTTCATGTACTATGCTGGGACACGAGATACGTCTATCATGTGACATTGAGTTTGGGTGCAAGCCTGGAAAAGACATCGTGGGCAAGAGCTACGTCGAGAAGCTGAAGCGCCTGATGCATGACGTTAGAAATAATATTGTAATAATAATAGAAATAATATTCAGATCGCAAGCGATCGAACTAAGACCAGATATATCATAAAGACGTGGAATTCTAGTTTTCAAGAGGGCGGTCGCGCCTGGCTAGACGACGCAGGTATGGAGTGTCACCAAAGTTACAAAAATGTTAAGAGGGTCCATACGTAGTTATAAAAAGCATCAACGACGTGGTATATCGAATTCGTAAGCTCTCAAAGGCATAACAATAGTATTGCACATTAGTCGGCTATCAGCCTACGATAGCGATGACGCAGGTAATGCTGGAAAACGAGGTGCAGTGAGATAAACAAACGGTTACCCTCTTGAGGACGAATAAAACTCTGAACCGAACTAAGTATTGGTTCATGTCTCTGTACAACGGCACAGGCAAAGCAAGATTTGGTGTCACGGAAGAGATTGAAGATGATGTATTCGATGTGTCATGGGAATACTGCCTGGCACATTGCGTAGCAGTGAACCTTCATATGTCTCGTGAACTTGCTCAGATGTTTAAAAATAAATTTGGTGGTCTGGATCCACTTCGCGGACAACAACTAGAGGTTGAAAATTCTATACGGCTGAAGGACCAACATCGTGACTAGTAGCAGCCTTCCGGTAAACCGAATCACCAGGATCTGTGGAAGGCATTAGTGGACTTCAAAGGCCAGATGATTAAATGTGGAGACAAGAAGTTGGTCATATCCAAGATCTGTCATGGGCTCGATAGATTGAACTGGAGAGTTATATGAAATATGCTAGAAGTTACAATCCAAATGGAACGGCGTCCGCTATGGGAATTTCAGAAATGGTTTCGACTGTCCTTACCGCCACAGGGAGTTCTAACTTCCATGTCAGCGAGTGTTCTTTAACAAAACAGCTGTAAGAGGGGTGGGGGAGTGTAGCGCCGTTTAGTCTACCTCTGATAAGAATGATTACATTGGAAAGTACGCGAGGCGTTTATACAGAAAAGATGATTGATAGGCCCCTGCAGGTAATGGGATCGGCTGACAGGTACAAGAATTTGTATTAAAAATCTTCATTAAGCTTGTCTTGATTACAACATTACGTTTATACTAGACCTAGTCGTGATTTAAATTAGTGATGTGATCGATAAAAATTATGTTCATGTTAATGAATTTAAATTAATTATAACATTGATATAAGTAATTAAGAAGATAGTATCGTAGTTTTAAAAGTTAATATTTGTACTGTTAGCGATTGGCTGCAAAAAAATTGTACCGAGAGCTTTTAGAAAACTTCACTGTGGCTACGAGTGGCTACAATCAGTTGGATACTAAAGAACTGTTGTTTGTGCAAATAGAGGTTTCGTTACAACTCCATTGTTCTAAAGAAAGAAAGCTGTAAATTTAGTTTTTGAGTTTTGTGCAAAAACGTAGATTCTAATATTGCACCTTGAAGGTCGCCAACTAAATTCGATACTTACAATTCTCTTTTAAAATTTGTAAATTAAATTTTATAAACTGAATACGAAAATTGTTTCATAAAATCGCAAGCAGTCTAATTTTACAATTTCTTACTACTTTACAAATAAATCAAAAATAAAACCGAATGAGTAAACACTTCATTTAAAGAATTTTCAACTACTTTTTTACTTTAACGAAAAAAAAAGTTGCAAGTTGAATTTATACACAAACTTCATATAAAAACACAGCAGGACTTCATACTGAACCTTGAGGGACACCGACTAAATTCGATACTTATAATATATTCTTTTAGAAACAGTAAAAAGAATTTTCGCAAGGCATTTAAAACTGACCAAATACTCCAACTCATCATCAGTACTAGAACTGGTTGCACGCGTATCTATACTGCTTCCTATTCTGAGCTAACCTACACAGTTCCCTGAAATTCCCACAGCCTACATCTTTCACTATCTGTGTGCAATAGTCTAAACTAGTTCTACCTCTTGCTTCTTTGCTTTTAATACATGCCGCGCTATTCCCTTGTAACAATTTTATTTTTGGTTGATAAATCCCTTCTTTAAAAGTCCGAAATTAATAAAGCACTTTTATTAAATAATGTCGTAATACATTTAACAAGTAAAATAATACATTAGAACAGCATCTAGATTTGTTAGTCTATTTGGGTTGGATGTCGGTGTATTCCACAGCCAGTCGCAGGCGCGTTTAGGTGTGACAACCTCCCCCCTTGGATCCTCCGATTGTCCGAGCGAGCATGATAATCACTCGGCCATACGTAGAAGAAGTAGCAAGATGTATGAAAGGACGATGGCCAGTAATCTGCGTATTAATTTTAATGAGTGAGCACATTTTCTGAATAGCGGTTGGTAAAGTATAAACGTTATTATCTTATTTAATTTGGAAAATTTGTTTAGCGCGACGAGAGATTAGGCGACGAGAAACATCACTACAATCCACGATGCACTTAGATTTTTGAAAACTATAATCGACTTTAAGAAATCCACTTCATACTACGACGTGTACGGTGTACTTGGAAGATGGAAAGTTGATCTAATTTATAGAGGATCGTTTGTTACACCGAATAAAGATGCTACTTTGGTAGAATATAGGCAGTAAATTTCGCATGGTAAAACAAGTACCTAATCAAGGCTAGGAATGCAGTTTTGTTTGGTTCGTAGTAGTTCTAAGAAATTCTTTTGTGTTTCACTTTAGAAACACGCTATTTTGTTCCGATGTGTAGAAGTACGAATTTGCTATTAGCTTCAACTATTGCTAAGCTGGATTTCCCAGTATCAAACTTGAAATTCACTCAATTGATTTTGTAAAAAACAACACGTAGCTTCAGTATAACTTGTTAGTTACAGCATCAGGTGTTATTTACGTCACTTGTTTGTTTGGAATATGCTGCTGACACATGTATCCTTGAAAGCAAATGCTTAGCACTGCGTTACTACCACTCTTGAAAACAAGAATATTTTTGTGATCATTTTCATTTTAAACTAAAATTAGTACTTTTAACTTAAAGAGAAACATTTGTATATTAACTTTCGTAATGTAATCGACCTAAACAGATCTGAATGGGTTAGAATATCTTTGTGTAATAAGTTACACCTTGTTGTAATATCTTTGATCATGAATAAGGTTGATAAACCTTACTTTAAACTTATAAAGTAATTCAAGTAGTTATTTAAATTTGTTGCATTGCATTTTATTTAAAGAAAAGAGATTCTTTTTAGTAAATTATTAGTCCAAGCTTAAAGTTTTTTATTTTGATCAAATGTGATCAAACGTAATCACCGGAAATTAGTATCTTTAAGAGTTGAATTTTGATGACAACCTTATATAGAAAATATTGTTTTAATATTTCTCTAGGTATGTTTGCGGGACACAAACAGTGTTCCAATTTTCTATTGATCTAATTATTATACTTTCTTACAGGAACAGCGTCTTATTCTGTTAAGACAGGTTTTTGTCAGCGAAGGCGATCTTTTTTTTCTTTGGGTCTCCACGTCCGCCCTTAGAAATATGCCATGCCATTAACGTGAATCAATCCGGACTTGGTGGCGCCTATTTGTTTTAGTTTGAATATGACCCACCCACAGATTTCGACTTACCCCCCCCATTTCTCATAGCTCTACCCAAGGAATAGACCCCTAGTTACGTCGGAAGACTTCGTTTTGCTGACACCCAACTTCTAGAGTCAGATATATAGTATTAAGAAGAAAAAACGTAACACTAGCGCCCGTGAGTGATGCTAGTTGAGCCCAGTTAAAAAAAAATAAAAAACATTACACTGGCACACAACGTGGGGCTGGTGTTTTAGTGCTTCAAAAAAATTTGCATCACCCTCATGCTCGTTTCCTAAAACCTTCACTATTCTAATAAAATCCAACTAGGGCTTAATGTAAAAATACGATTTCCTGTTACAACAGCGTGTAATATTCGCATATACATTTTTTTACTCCAGCTTCCTTATCGTTCCTTTACATACCTGAGGCTAGAAAAAATTGTGTTGTTTTGGTTATTGCCAGTTTTCTTCCTCGTTTACTTTTCTTACTTTTAATTTTCTGCAGAAACCAACTTCTTTTCTTGAAGTTGAAAACTTTGCTATTTCATTGTTAGAGATATCCGTCCTGCGCCGACTTTTGTGGTGTTAGGTCATTTCATCTTTGTCCTTGATGATTGCTACCCTATACCTTTTCTTTCCTATATATCTTTACATTTCTTGATTTGGTTCGGGCGTACTTGTTCGTTAAGCCAAATAAATTTTTTTCTCCTTTTTTTTTGTTTTCTGAAAAAAATTTCCTTGTGATTTGTTCTGTTGCTTGATTCGTTGTTTCTGTTGCTTACTCCGATCTTTTAATTTGCTGGGGGGAACTTATTACGTTCAATATTATCCTTTTAAATATTTCCACACTTCCATTTCGATATTTTGTGTAACTACCTGATCACGTATTATAATTTACTATTTCAAGAAGTTTGCCGATTGTTGGGGATGAGAAAGACACGAACAACATAATTGCATCTACGATCGAATAGTATAATAGAGCGCATAAACTGCACCTTGGGTAAGTATCTTTCCAAGGTGAACGTCCAAAGTCAGAGAAACCAGAACCAATATTTATATCTATTTTTATCGGCGTATCCATCTTCAGTTCATGACAGCACTGGACAGACACCTTTATGTGCTATGCTGGGACACGAGATACTTCTACCATGTGACATTGAGTTTGGGTGCAAGCCCGGAAAAGACATCGTGGGCGGAGAGCTACGTCGAGAAGCTGAAGCGCATGACGCATGAAATCCATGGTGACGTTAGAAATAATATGCAGTTCGCAAGCGATCGAACGAACACCAGATATGACATAAAGATGCAGAATTCTAGTTTTCAAAAGGGCGGTCGCGCGTAGCTATACGAAGCAGGTATGGATTGTCACCAAAGTTACAAAGACGTTGTGAGGGTCCATACGAAGTTATAAAAAGCATCAACGACGTGGTATATCGAATTCGTATAGGCTCTTAAAAGCAGATCAATAGTATGGCACATTAGCCGGCTATCAGCCTACGATAATGATAACGCCAGTAATGCTGAAAAACGACGAGCAGTGAGATAAAAACCGGTTACCCTCTTGAGGACGAATAAAACTCTGAACCGAACTAAATATCGGTTCATGTCTCTGTACAACGGCACAGGCAAAGCAAGATTTGGCGTCAGGGAAGAGATTGAAGATGATGTATTCGATGTGTCATGGGAATACTGTCTGGCACATTGCGTAGCGGTGAACTTTCATATGTCTCGTGGACTTGGGTGTTTAAAAATAAACTTGGTGGTCTGGATCCACTTCGCGGACAACAACCAGAGGTTGAAAAGACAACGACTGAAGAACCAACATCGTGGCTAAGAAGCGGCCTTCTGGTAAACCGAATCACCAGGATCTGTGGAAGGCATTAGTGGACCTCAAAAGCCAGATGATTAAATGTGGAGACAAGAAGTTGGTCATATCCAAGATGTCATGGGCTCGATAGATTGAACTGGGGGGGTTATATGAAATATGCTAGAAGCTACAATCCAAATGAAACGGCGCCCGCTATGAGAGTTGATTGCTACTTCTATCAACATGGGGATTGCAGAAATGGTTTCGACTGTCTATACCGCCACATGGAGTTCCAACTTCCATGTCAGCGAGTGTTCTTTAACAAAACAGCTATAAGAGAGGGGAGTGTAGCGCCGTTTAGTCTACCTCTGATAAGAATGATTACATTGGAAAGTACGTAAGGCGTTCGTACAGAAAAGATGATTGATAGGCCCCTGCGGGTAATGGGATTGACCGACAGATACAAGAATTTGCATTAAAAATCTTCATTAATCTTATAATAGGTACGTTGAAGATGTTATTTGTATATTCTAGTAAGTTCTCAAAATAATTAGAACAATCGAATGAGGTATAAATAACCGTTAAGGGTAGGAATGACGACGGGAACCCGGGTACACGGGTACGTACCCGATAACGCAATACCCGGGACGAAATTTTGATACCCGATACCCGATAAATACCCGATACCCGTTAAATACCCAAAACCCGATAAATACCCGATACCCGCTAACTACCCGTTACCCGATAAATACCCGAAACCCGATTAATACTCGATACCCAATAAATACCCGATACCCGATAAATACTCGTTACCCGTTAACTACCCGTTACCCGATAAATACTTGCAACCCGATAAATACCCGTTACCCGTTAAATACCCGAAAACCGATAAATACTACGTGATTTATTTTATATGCACTTTGAACACTTGTGAAAAATGCGCTCGAGTTAAACGTTTAAACAAAATCGTTTAAAAAGTACAGCCCTTTTATACAATTAATATTTAATTACCATTTCAGGGCCGGATTATCATTGTAATCATAACCAAAATGAAGCAACCGTGCACGAATACGATTTATTTTTGAGGGAACCAATTTTAGCTCCTAGTAAGGACCCACTAAAGTGGTGGAAAGACCATAAAACAAAATACCCCAGTGTAGCCGTCTTGTCAATGAATTGGCAATTCCAGCCACAACTGTGGCAAGTGAAAGACACTTTTCGGCAGCTGGGCGTATAATATCGAAACACCAAACTCGGCTTAGTCCCGAAACGTCGGAAGCCATTATATTTGTTAATAGAAATTATGATTACATTAATTAAATTCAAAAATAAAATATAAATAAAAATGTGTAATGTAGATTTACTTTTTAATGTTAAGTCTATGTCTATACGACATTATGAGTTCTATGTTATGCACATGCAAACAATATACTACAAGGAATTTACATTTACTTTTAACTGGTAATTCTTGGATAACGGATAATTATTGGGTATCGAGTAATTATCGGGTATCGGGGTTAGGGTAATTATCGGGTATCGGGTAATTATCGGGCATCGGGTAAATCCCGGGTATTAATTTCGGGTACCCGGGTACGAAAATTATCGGGTATCGTCATTCTTAGTTAAGGGGTTTTAAAGTTCAGTTCTGATTGAAGCTTGATTACAATATTACGTTTTTACTAGGCTTTAAGTCGTGATTTAAATGAGTGATGTTGTGATCGATAAAAATTATGTTCATATTAATAAATATAAATTAATTATAATGCATTGATAATTATAAGTAATTAAGAAGATAGCATCGTAGTTTTAGAAGTTAATATTTGTACTGTTAGCGATTGGCTGGAAAAAATTGTATCGAGAGCTTTTAGAAAACTTCACAGTAGCTACGAGTAGTTGAAAAGGCTACAATCAGTTTGATACCAAAAGAATTGTTGTTTGTGCAAATATAGCTTTCGTTACAACTCCACTGCTCTAAAGAAAGCTGTAAATTTAGTTTTTGAGCTTCGTGCAAAAACGTAGGTCCTAATATTGAACCTTGAGGGTCGTTAACTAAATTCGATACTTATAATTCTCTTTTAAAAATTGTAAATTAAACTGCATAAACTGAATACGAAAATTGTTTCATAAAATCGCAAGCAGTCTAATTTTACAATTTCTTACTACTTTACAAATAAATCAAAAATAAAACCGAATGAGTAAACACTTCATTTAAAGAATTTTCAACTACTTTTTTACTTTAACGAAAAAAAAAGTTGCAAGTTGAATTTATACACAAACTTCATATAAAAACACAGCAGGACTTCATACTGAACCTTGAGGGACACCGACTAAATTCGATACTTATAATATATTCTTTTAGAAACTGTAAAAAGAATTTTCGCAAGGCATTTAAAACTGACCAAATACTCCAACTCATCATCAGTACTAGAACTGGTTGGACGCGTATCTATACTGCTTCCTAATCTGAGCTAACCTATACAGTTTCCTGAAATTCCCACAGCCTACATCTTTCACTATCTGTATGCAATATTCTAAACTAGTTCTACCTCTTGCTTCTTTGCTTTTAATACATGCCGCGCTATTCCCTCATGCTCGTTTCCTAATACCTTCACTATTCTAATAAAATCCAACTAGGGCTTAATGTAAAAATACAGTGGGTCCTAAAACTGATTCTTGAAGGAGTCCAACGAAATTCCATACTTGTAACACCCGCTATTCTTTGTACCCAGTTTATTATTTATGTCAAATTGCCCAAACAAATTTCGGACGAAAGTCATATAAAAGGACGTTTTATTAAATATAAAAAATAAGAAAAAGGGTTTATATCCTGTTCAATTATGTTTACATTTTGGCGATATTTTAACACATTTTTGTTTATGTATATTAATTTTATGGGGGCATATTTATTTATAGTGGTGAACGTACGCTCATAAAGTATAGAACTTATGTTTGTGGTTTGTTATACATCTGAGTGAAAGAAAATAGAATGTTCTAGTCCGTTTCTTTAAAATAACATATTTCGGTTCGATTTATTCCTAAAAATTTGTATACTAGCGATAAGAACACATCACTGCACGTGACAATATCTTACACATCATCATATCTCCCCTATTTTTTACTGATATCTTGCTTCTCCTACCATTCCTGGAACCTTTTGTTTTTAGTTCTTAACTTTGTCTTTCCATGACATCTTCATCGTACATCTATAGCACCATATTTCAAAAGCCATCTTTTTCCTGCTTCTTATACTGTCCACTTTTCACAGCCATACAGTGCTGTGCTCTACAAATATGTTTTCAATAATTTATTCCTTGTTTCTATGTTTGTTGTCTTCGAACACAGCAATTGTTTCTAACTCGTCTTTGGTAGATGCTAATACCCCTACATTTATTTTATTTTCAAATGCTCCACCCGCAAGTACTACATTGGCCAGGAAGCGAGTTTTTTACCTGGAAATTTTGAATTTTGCCAAACCCTTGCTGTTGCAAGCAAGGTAGGGATCTTTAACGTGCGCAACAACACTCACACACGGGATCTCCATTTTACCTCTCATCCGAAAGAGGGTGTATTTTTGTGAAAAGTGCTCGCCTAACATTTTTCAAGCGGACCGTGTCGGGATTGGAACCCAAAACCTTGGGCATAGTGGTCACACGCATACCAACTACACTACGGAGCCGGTAGATGCTAATACCGCTATATCATCTGAAAGTAGAAGCAAATCAATCCGATACTCAAAGTGCGTATGCTATCGCTTCTAAAGACTGTCGTTAAAACGTTTGAGGACTGCTTTGGTGCAGCAAGCACAGTTTGGTTTTGAAGAGGTTTTTAATTTTTATCGGCATTGCAACGCAGCATGTTATTATCTATTTAGTCGAAGCGAGACTTGTCGTCGTAGTTGGTCGCTTAGCAGTACATAGGTCTAGACGAGATTCGTGAAGAGTTGGTCGCTCAGCATTACATTAGTCTACGCGAGACTCGAGGTAAGTTTGTCGCGCTAGCAGTTGTATCATTCTGAAGATCGGTGATAATGTAAATTTTTTTGTGTATTAGTCTAGGTGAAGCTCATAAAGGAATCTGCCATTCTAACAAAATTATGCGTTGTATGGCACTTTTATTTTTTTGGCAGTTCAGTTATGACTATTTCACTATCCTCCACTGTAACAGTAAAGACTCATAATCGTTATAATTCACGTCGTCGTCCTGTTTCCTATCAACTAAACGATTCTGTTTGGCGTCGTAACTTTACTCTGTGTGACGCTTCACGTCATTTTAACTCTAAACTCGCTCCTAAATTTCTTATTCCTTTTCCTATCACTAAAGTTGTTTCTCCATGGATGTATGAACTTACCGATTCTTCCGGTGCCAAAGGCATTTGGCATGTCAAAGTTAAACCCGCCCATGCTGACAATCCGAATGTCGCCAATATTGTCTTGCTCTCTCTGGCGACGCAAGTGTCGTAAACCACATTCTTGAGTCTCTCGTTCCCATTTCTTATGATGACTTTCGCTTTGTTCTGGTATTTTCTGTACTTGTTGCTTAGTGCTGTTGTTTTTGTTTTTTTCTTACTCGTTCCTTTTGTTCCACATTCCTCTCCTTGTCCTATGGCTGGTCTTGCTTTCTATCAGTCTTCGTGCAGATGTAGTTTGATTCTCGATCCTCTTCCTGTGGTAGGTGCTTTTTAGGTCTTTCTTTTCTTCGGAAACTGCGACTTAGTCGACTTTTCGGTCCATTAGCGTTTATTTCTTTTTTTGGGTTATTCGTCTACGACGATTTCCTGTTACAACAGTGTGAAATATGCGCATATATATTTTTTTACTCCAGCTCCCTTATCGTTCCTTTACATACCTGAGGCTAGAAAAAATTGTGTTGTTTTGGTTATTGCCAGCTTTCTTCCTCGTTTACTTTTCTTACTTTTAGTTTTCTGCAGAAACCAACTTCTTTTCTTGAAGTTGAAAACTTTGCTATTTCATTGTTAGAGATATCCGTCCTGCGCCGACTTTTGTGGTGTTAGGTCATTTCATCTTTGTCCTCGGTGATTGCTACCCTATACCTTTCCTTTCCTATATCCCTTTACATTTCTTGATTTGGTTCGACGTACTTGTTTTTCAAACCGAATAAATTTTCTTCTCTTTTTCTTTGTTTTCTGAAAGAAATTTCCTTGCGATTTATTTTGTTGGTATGTTGCTTGATTCGTTGCTCTGTTGCTTAATCCGACCTTTTAATTTGCTGGGGGAAATTTATTACGTTCAATATTATACTTCTAAATGTTTTGAAATATTTCCATACTTCCATTTCGATATTTTGTGTAACTACCTGGTCACGTATTATAATTTATTATTTCTAAAAGGTTTCCGATTGTTGGGGATTAGAAATACCCGAACAACATCATTGCATCTGTAATCGAATGGTATAATAGTGCGCATAAACCGCACCTTGGGCAAGTATCTTTCCAAGGTGAACTTCCAAAGTCAGAAAGACTAGAACCAATATTTACATCTATTTTTATCGGCGTATTCATCTTCAGTTCATGACAGCACTGGACAGACACCTTCATGTACGATGCTGGGACACAAGATACGTCTACCATGTGACATTGAGTTTGGGTGCAAGCCTGGAAAAGACATCGTAGGCGAGAGATACGTCGAGAAGCTGAAGCGCATGATGCAAGACATCCATGGTGACGTCAGAAATAATATTCAGATCGCAAGCGATCGAACGAAGACAAGATATATCATAAAGGCGTACAATTCTAGTTTTCAAGAGGGCAATCGCGCCTGGCTATACGACGCGGGTATAGATTGTCGCCAAAGTTACAAAGATGTTGGGAGGGTCTATACGAAGTTATAAAAAGCATCAACGACGTGGTATATCGAATTCGTAACCTCTCAAAGGCAGAACAATAGTATGGCACATTAGCTGGCTATCAGCCTACAATAGTGATAAAACCGGTAATGCTGAAAAACGAGGAGCAGTGAGATAAACCAACGGTTACTCTCTTGAGGACGAATAAAATTCTGAACCGAACTAAATATTGGTTCATGTCTCTGTACAACGACGCAGAGGCAAAGCAAGATTTGGCGTCACGAAAAAGATTGAAGATAATGTATTTAATGAGTCATCGGAATACTGCCTGGCACATTGCGTAGCGGTGAACCTTCATATGTCTCGTGGACTTGCTCGGGGTGTTTAAAAATAAATTTGGTGCTCTGGATCCACTACGCGGACAACAACCAGAGATTGAAAAGACTATATGACTGAAGGACCAACATCGTGACTAAGCAGCAGCCTTCTGGTAAACCGAATCACCAGGATCTGTGGAAGGCATTAGTGGACCTCAAAGGCCAGATGATTAAATGTGGAGACAAGAAGTTGGTCATATTCAAGATGTCATGGGCTCGATAGATTGAACTGGAGGGTTATATGAAATATGCTACAAGTTACAATCCAAATGGAACGGCACCCGCTATGAGAGTTGATTGCTACTTCTATCAACATGGGGATTGCAGAAATGGTTTCGACTGTCTATACCGCCACATGGAGTTCCAACTTCCATGTCAGCGAGTGTTCTTTAACAAAACAGCTATAAGAGGGGGGAGTGTAGCGCCGTTTAGTCTACCTCTGATAAGAATGATTACATTGGAAAGTATGCGAGGCGTTTGTACAGAAAAGATGATTGATAGGCCCCTGCGGGTAATGGGATTGACCGACAGATACAAGAATTTGCATTAAAAATCTTCATTAATCTTATAATAGGTACGTTGAAGATGTTATTTGTATATTCTAGTAAGTTCTCAAAATAATTAGAACAATCGAATGAAGTATAAATAACCGTTAAGGGTAGGAATGACGACGGAACCCGGGTACCCGGGTACGTACCCGATAACGCAATACCCGAAACGAAATTTTGATACCCGATAAATACCCGATACTCGTTAAATAACCAAAACCCGATAAATACCCGATACCCGCTAACTACCCGTTACCCGATAAATACCCGAAACCTGATTAATACTCGATACCCAATAAATACCCGATACCCGATAAATACTCGTTACCCGTTTACTACCCGTTACCCGATAAATACTTGCAACCCGATAAATACCCGTTACCCGATAAATACCCGAAAACCGATAAATACTACGTGATTTATTTTATATGCACTTTGAACACTAGTGAAAAATGCGCTTGAGTTAAACGTTTAAACAAAATCGTTTAAAAAGTACAGCCCTTTTATACAACTAATATTTAATTACCATTTCAGGGCCGGATTATCATTGTAATCATAACCAAAATGAAGCAACCGTGCACGAATACGATTTATTTTTGAGGGAACCAATTTTAGCTCCTAGTAAGGACCCACTAAAGTGGTGGAAAGACCACAAAACAAAATACCCCAGTGTAGCCGTCTTGTCAATGAATTGGCAATTCCAGCCACAACTGTGGCAAGTGAAAGACACTTTTCGGCAGCTGGGCGTATAATATCGAAACACCAAACTCGGCTTAGTCCCGAAACGTCGGAAGCCATTATATTTGTTAATAGAAATTATGATTACATTAATTAAATTCAAAAATAAAATATAAATAAAAATGTGTAATGTAGATTTACTTTTTAATGTTAAGTCTATGTCTATACGACATTATGAGTTCTATGTTATGCACATGCAAACAATATACTACAAGGAATTTACATTTACTTTTAACTGGTAATTCTTGGATAACGGATAATTATTGGGTATCGAGTAATTATCGGGTATCGGGGTTAGGGTAATTATCGCGTATCGTGTAATTATCTGATATCGGGTAATTATCGGGTATCGGGTAGTTATCGGGTATCGGGTAATTATCGGGTATCGGGTAATTATCGGGTATCGGGTAAATCCCGGGTATTAATTTCGGGTACCCGGGTACGAAAATTATCGGGTATCGTCATTCTTAGTTAAGGGGTTTTAAAGTTCAGTTGTAATTGAAGCTTGATTACAATATTACGTTTTTACTAGACCTTTAAGTCGTGATTTAAATGAGTGATGTTGTGATCGATAAAAATTATGTTCATATTAATAAATATAAATTAATTATAATGCATTGATAATTATAAGTAATTAAGAAGATAGCATGGTAGTTTTAGAAGTTAATATTTGTACTGTTAGCGATTGGCTGGAAAAAATTGTATCGAGAGCTTTTAGAAAACTTCACAGTGGCTACGAGTAGTTGAAAAGGCTACAATTAGTTTGATACCAAAAGAATTGTTGTTTGTGCAAATAAAGCTTTCGTTACAACTCCACTGCTCTAGAGAAAGTTGTAAATTTAGTTTTTGAGCTTCGTGCAAAAACGTAGGTTCTAATATTGAACCTTGAGGGTCGCCAACTAAATTCGATACTTATAATTCTCTTTTAAAAATTGTAAATTAAACTTCATAAACTGAATACGAAAATTGTTTCATACAAATCGCAAGCAGTCTAATTTTACAATTTCTTACTACTTTACAAATAAATCAAAAATAAAACCAACTTCACGTAAAGAATTTTCAACTACTTTTTTACTTTAACGAAAAAAAGATGCAAGTTTGATTTCTACACTAAACTTCATATGAAAACACAGCAGGACCTCATACTGGACCTTGAGGGATACCGACTAAATTCGATACTTATAATATATTATTTTAGAAACTGTAAAAAGAATTTTCTCACGGCATTTGAAACTGACCAAATACTCCAACTCATCATCAGTACTAAAACTGGTTGGTGGCGTATCTGTATTGCTTCCTATTCTAGGCTAACCTATATAGTTCCCTGAAATTCCCACAGCCTACATCTTTCACTATCTGTGTGCAATAGTCTAATCTAGTTCTACCTTTACCTCTCCTTCTTGCTTCTAATACATGCCGCGCTATTCCTTCATGCTCTTTTCCTCATGCCTCCACTATTTTAATAAAATCAAATTAGTTGGGCTTAATGTAAAAATACAGTGGGTCCTAAAACTGATTCTTGAGGGACTCCAACGAAATTCCATACTTGTAACACCCGCTATTTTTTGTACCCAGTTTATTATTTATCTCAAATTACCCAAAACAAATTTCGGAAGAAAGTCATATAAAAGAACGTTTTATTTAATACGAAAAATAAGAAAAAGGGTTTTATCCTCTGTTCAATCATAACATTTTGGCGATATTTTAACACATTTTTGTTTATGTACATTAATTTTATGGGGGCTTATTTATTTATAGTGGTGAACGTACGCTCATAAAGTATAGAAATTATGTTTATGGTTTGTTATACATCTGAGTGGAAGAAAATAGAATGTTCTAGTCTGTTTCTTTAAAATAACATATTTCGGTTCGATTTATTCCTAAAAATTTGTATACTAGCGATAAGAACACAGCACTGCACGTGACAATATTTATCTTATATTGACAAGCAAATATTACAAATTGTAAAAAATTCCATATTGTAACAAGCACGAACGTTTTAGTACAAAATACAAAATTATTAAAAAGGTATAAGAAATGATATGTGGCAACGTCTAAAAGCTATTTTATAAGAGCACGTTGGATACCTGTTGTATACGTTATAAAATGCAACACTAACGCTGGCTTTCACCGATTAAAGTGTTACAATTTTCTGTACATTTAAATTATTTAAATAAAAATGATGCAGGGCTGTCACCCTGCACATAATTGTTATTCTAAAAACATGTACCGTTCATTATTAAAACAAAAAAAAATGTCTAAGCCTAACATTTTAAAACAAAGAATGCATGGAACGTAATATTTTTCGTAATTGAAGGATACAAATTAGGGGGGTGTGTACCCATATACCTGTAATGCATGCACTATTTATTTAGTAATACGCTGAAAGGTGCAAATGGATCAATAATGCTCCAGTGAATGTGCAGGACAGGGATGCGTATAAAAATAAACTACAACTTACCTGATCAACAGACGTTCCGGTATAATCAGACAGCCAAGATAACATTCGACTGCCATCGTAATAGGATTGGGGTTGCTCAACCATAATTTTGATTAAAAATTTAACAATTACAGGCACGAACTACACACTAAAACGAACAACTTAACTACGTCGAACTGCTTCGCCGACTAAACATGAGTGAACTGTACGTTTGAACTGTAAACAACTTGGGCGTCCTATTATTTGAATGTCGTGGTGGGAGAAACCATGATCTCAGCGCAACACCATGCAAGATTGCGAATCGGAACATCTGATCCGAAGTTTTTTTCTATTTGTAAATCTTTAATCACGCCATTTACTATTTATGTAGTTGACTGATTGTAATTGTATCCTTTTGTATTATAAACGGTATTTAAGTGAATTTGTCACACTGACAATTTAGAATGTAATCACACATTAAAATCTAAGTAAGAGGTTATAATTATTATACAATTCTAGAATAATTAAAATGACGGCACGTTAAAAATTTAAGCTTTTCTGTTTCATTCTGATATAAGCTACTGAAACCGTTACAAATAAGGACGGACTATAGGAAGTATGTTTACAATTCCACACGGTTCCAATTCAAAACAAAAACATGATGTTTATACAAGTTGGAAATAGCAACTAAAATTACGTTCGCGTAACATTAAGCTGCATATTAATTAGTTTAATTAAATTGTAAACCATGCTATTCAGTTGCAGGATTTTTAAGTAGCAGTAGGAGGATATTACATAAAAGTGAATCATTGTTGTCGATACTACAAAGCAATGTAACACATACAGTTTTAAGGAACTATTACAATCGTTTAAGCTTTAAGATACAGAATTTTCAAAAAACGTCCTTATATTAGTTCAACTATTACGAATAACAGTTTAGATTGACGTACTAACATTCGTGGTGCCTAGGCGCTGCTCAGTAAGGGAGCCTACCTGGTATTTACAATATATACCGTTTGTTGGAAAGTGCTAAATTTTAATTGCCCTTATGTGGGAAAAATCATCGCTTGTTCTAATTAGTAAATAAACAGACCTTAGCTGCAGTAGTTGCAAGTGTAGATAGTTTTGTTTAGTTTATTACAAATCTAAAATAGGTTTTAAGTACACGAGATCTATCATTCCAATACATACTATTATGTGTTTAGCGGAGACTCCTCCAACTGAGTTCAAAGTAATCAAATCAACAATATTTAAAAACCTTGTTTAATATTTTTCTTTCAATCTCATTTTTTAAACATTATTTTCAATCAAAAATATTAACTAGAATTGTACAAAGACGAATGGAAAAACGAGCTGAAGAAATACTAAAAGAAGAACAATTTGGGTTTAGGCGAAACAGGGAAACACGGGAGGCTATTTTAGCTCTGAGAGTGATAATGGAGAAAACAATAGAAAAAGGGGAAAGCGTGTATATCGGGTTTGTAGATCTGGAAAAAGCATTCGACCATATAAAATGGAAAAAATGTTCGAAATACTAAAAAAAATTGGAATGAGTTATAGGGATAGACGAATAGTGCATAGCTTATACAAAGAGCAAACAACAGTAATAGAATTAGAGCAGGAACGTAGAGAAGTAGACATTAGGAAAGGGGCGAGACAAAGATATGCCCTATCCTCGTTAATTTTAAACTTGTACATTGAGGAGGCGATGAATACTGTCAAATGCAGGAAGACATTTGGAATTCCTATACAGGAACAAAAAAATCGATATGCATAGATTTGCAGATGATATAGCGGTATTACCATCAAACAAGGAGGAATTAGAAGCTGCTCTTAATGAAATGGAAACGGTTCTAACAGAGAGATAAGGTATGAAAATTAACAAAACTAAAACTAAAGTGTTAGTATGCAAAGGAAGGGAAAATAAATAAAAACAAGAATACAAATATGTAACACGAACTTACAAGAGGTTAAGGATTTCTGTTACCTAAGAAGCCAAATAAAGCAAAATGAGAAAAGCGCAAAAGATATAAAACAAACATTAGCACAAGGTCGCGCTACATTTAACAAGAAAAAGCAACTACTGTGTTCAAAGACAACAAACATAGAAACAAGGAAAAGACTGTTTAAAACATATGTGTGAAGCACAACACTGTACGGCTGTGCAGCCTGGACAGTAGGGGAAGTGGACAAGAAAAAGGTAGAAGCCTTTGAAATGTGGTGCTACAGACGTATGATGAAGATATCATCGTACTAAAAATGGTAGGGGAAGAAAGGAATATGTGGAAATCGGTAAAAAATAGGAGAGAGGATGATGAGCCACATACTACGGCAGTGCAGAATATATTAGAAGCAGAGATAGGAAAAAACATAAGTAGAGGTAGACCTAGGATAGACTACTGCACACAGATAGTGAAAGATGTAGGTTGTAGGAATTTCAGGGAAATGTGTAGGCTAGCTCAGAATAGAAATCAATGGAGGTCCGCATCCACCCAGTCCTAAGATGGATAAATTAAGGACGAAAAAGTACCTGTACTTAAACATGATGATTATTATAAGCAACTACAAGTATTGGTTGGACAATATTCTCGAATAATGTTAATTATATGAAAGGATTTACTGGAAAATTAATAATTCGGCAAATTCTATGTTTTGAGGGATCTTGGCAGTCACAAGCTGCTAAACCCCCTTCACTGAACCTCGGTGAATAGGACATAAAATTAGAAAACAATAGAAGGGGAACCGAGCTGTACACAGGCTGTGTGAGAATTTCAAGGAACAGAGTAGGCTAGCTCAGAATATAAATAAGTGCAGGTACGTGTCCAACCAGTTTTGAGACGGAAAACCTAATGACGAAAATATAAGCGCAGATAAATCTGATGATTATTATAAACAACTACAGGCGTTGGTTGTGAAATATCTGCAACTTATGTTGACTGTTCGAAAAGATATATTGGAAAAAATATTAAATCGGTAAATTTTTAAGTGCTGGGGGAACTTGGCAGCCACAGGCTGCTTATCCCCCTTCACAACCTTATATGTGATTTTCCAATGCTCCACCCGAAGGTACTACATTGGCCAGGAAGCGAGTTTTTGTACCTGAAAAATTTGGAATTTTGTAGGGATCTTTAACGTGCGTGACAACACTCACACACGGGACCTCCATTTTACCTCTCATCCGAATGCGGGTGTATTTTTGTGAAAAATGCTTGCCTAATATTTTTCAAGCGGACCGTGTCGGTACTCGAACCCGAGCCCTTGAGCGTAGTAGTTACACACATACCAACGACGCCACGGAGCCGCCTCCCCTTCACAACCACTGAATATCGGAGAAATAGGGTATGTAATTGTAAAACAATAGAAGGGGATCGAACTGCATCTAACAAAAAAGAACAGCGACTATGATGAAAGACAACAAACATAGAAACAAGAATCATATGTGTAGAGCACAGCACAGTATGCCTATGAAATACGGGCACTAGGAAAAGCTAGACAAAGAAACGGTAGCAGCCTTTTGGAATGCTGTGCTTCAGATGTACGAGATGGACAGACAAAGTTAATAACAAATAGCTTATAGAAATAATAGGGAAACAAATATATCTGTGGATAAAAAATAGGAGAAATAGAAGGGCAGAATACGTTCTAAGGCATCTTTGGGAAATAGTATGGGATATTACAAGCAGAAATAGAAAAAAGGATCAGATAGAGATATATGCAGACTGTCCAAATTTCAGGGAAATGTGTAGGTTAGTTCAGAATAGGAAACAATGATAGTACGCGTCTAACTAGTTCCAGGACTGAAGACCTAATGATGATGATTTTCAATCCTCTTATTCCCATGGTGATCATTTTATTCAGTCAAAGATAACTTTGCATTATTTGGAAGAGAACCATAACTGACATTAAACAACATTTAACGAATGAAACACAGAAACATATAGCAAAAAAAATTGTAAACATAATTATATACAGTTCAAGCTACCGCGCAACACCGTTCATATGGTCCCCTCAAATATGATCGCAAAATGCCTTTGGTGTGTATTCCTGCAAACCTTAAATCAACTATTCAAAAACAAACTACGTTGATTCAGTACCTCTACATCAGATTTTCTTTTTTCAATGCTTCACCCGAAGGTACTACATTGGCCAGGAAGCGAGTTTTTTCTACCTGAAAAATTTTGAATTTTGACGAACCCTTGTTGTTCTAAGCGACAACAGTCACCTCCATTTTACCTCTCATCCGAACGAGAGCGTATGTTTGTGAAAAATTTCACCTAACATTTTTCAAGCGGACCATGTCAGGATTCGAACCCGGGACCTTGAGCGTAGTAGTCACACGCATACCAACTACACGACGGAGCCGCCTAGTTAACTCAATACCTTACACGCGATTGTCCAATGCTCCACCCGAAGTTACTACATTGGCCAGGAAGCGTGTTTTTTTACCTCTTTAACGTGCGTGACAACACTCACACACGTGACCTCCATTTTACCTATCATCCGAACGAGCGCGTATTTTTAGGAAAAAGCTCGCCTAACCCTTTTCAAGCGGACCGTGTCGGGATTCGAACCCGGTATCTTGGGTGTAGTAGTCACGCGCATACCAACTACGCCACGGAACCGTCTAGTTAACTCAGTACCGTGCATTTATATTTCCAATGCTCTACCCGAAGGTACTACATTGGCCAGGAGGCGAGTTTTTTGTTGCCTGGAAATTTTGGATTTTGCCGAACCCTTGCCGTTCTAGACAAGGTAGGGATCTTTAACGTACGTGACAACACTTACACACGCGACCCCCCATTTAACCTTTCATCCGAAAGAGGGCGTAATTTTGTAAAAATGCTCACCTGCCATTTTTCAAGCAGACAGCCGTGTCGGGATTCGAACCTTGGCATCCGTAGTCTTACGTTTACTACATTGATCCACGGCGATGCCTGTTAACTCAGTACCTTACATGTGATTTTTTAATGCTTCACCCGAAACTACCGCGGCCAGGAAGCGAGTTTTTTTTACCTGGAAAATTTGGAATTCTGCAGAACCCTTGCTGTTCCAAGCAAGGTAGGGATCTTTAACGTGCGTGACAACACTCACACACGGGACCTCCATTTTACCTCTCATCCGAACGAGGGTGTATTTTTGTGAAAAATGCTCTCCTAACATTTTTCAAGCGGACCGTGTCGGGATTCAAACCCGGGACACACATACCACTACGCCACGGAACCGCCCCTGTTAACTCAGTACCACAAAATGGTTTTGTTCCTAACCAATCAGTTGCTGAGCAGATCATAACCTTAAAATGTTGCCGTTTTAAAGCTGCTCAAAAGTTAATTGTCATTAGTTCCGTAAGTGATTAATACCGGCATCTATCAGTAACATTTTTAAATATACCCATTAAAATTAAGAATTGTAGGTACAGAAATGAACAGTATGCTCACATATGTACTGTATCTGTACAACTACGATTATTTTGTATCAGTCGTATGGTGCATAATGTAAGGAGGACCTTGAATTCTGTAGTTATAGTAAAACGCACCAAGTGAGTTTGTACAATAAGTTTATAACCTTGTTACTTTTGGCTATGGAAAAAGACAGTTGAATCGGATCTTCTCCGAGTCAACTGTTGCTAAAACCTGCAAACTCAGGTGAACCAACACAAAGGCACAAACTGTGAGCTAAGTGATGCTGTACTTCTTATAATGTGTTTGTGTTAAAAATTACAACTTTGCTATTCCTGTCGTGATAGACGCCAATAAGTTCGAAATGCGTCGACAAGATGCCCTTGTGACTAATGTCGAGTCACCATTAAAATTTCTTACTTGATATATATTGATGTGATAAAGAGGTCACGAGGGGTCATTGAACGCAAAGTTCTATAAAAAATTACAACTCAAAGAGAAGAAAACGAAAAAATTAAAATTTCCCAATAATTAATTTCTCTATCCTGTATAAAAATAAGCGTATTTCATAACCATTAAAATAAAAAGCTCAATTGTTAAATTAATCCATTTCAGTCGTGTGTATAAATAATTGCGTAAAACGAATTTCATTATATTAATACAAAGTCATACATTTCGTCTGCGTTAAAACAAAGCATATTTTCGCGTGTAGACATTTCTGAAAACTAAAAATAAGTTGCGTACTAGATAAATTTTCCGTGTATAAATATGCATTAGAACACGTATCCTTTACCGTTGGGACAAATCTTATAGCATTTATAAAGCATAAGAACGAGCCCCTGATTAAAGACTAGATAATTTTAATACTATTCATTTTTGTTAAAAATACCACTTTATGAATTTTAACCGTTATTTTAAAAAAATTAGTTCCAGAATTTTTGTTATTAATAAACGAATACGTCACTTTACTAAGAAATGTTTTGAAAAGCCAATTATTTTTACTCAATCAACAAAGGCTGCGATACAAAAGAACGCGCGACTATTGAAAAGCCATACAATAGATTAGATAACGCGGTTTTTTAGCTTTACGGATTACAGAAAGAAGGAACAGTCCATTGACTTTGTGCATTAAAAAAAATAGACGAGCTTGTACGATAAACATAAATCATAGCAACTGCGATAGCTTTACTCTATTTAGATCATTAAACACGACATTCTCGTAAATATTACATCATGTTTCGAAATAGAGCAGGAAGTCTAAACTGAAACATACCACTTAGTTGAATGTTACAAATACCAACAAACTATAAATTTTATTCCAGAAGAGTAATGAACGATAATAGTTTGTAAGGTATCTAATACACAAAAAAAGCCGCTCATTTTCAAAACACGTGTGTGAGAGTCGCTTCAAAATATCTTCACGCCGAAAAAGCTTAAACATTACTGATTAACAATATTGCTATCGCACAGCACGGCATTGCGCGGCTCTAGTCGCGACTGGAGAGGGTCGGTTACTCTATCACTAAAAAGATATGTTTACACACTCCCCCTTTGATCTCTAAGCCGTCTTGGCGAGGGCTCAACAACAAGAGAACGTTTCTTTTTTCTAGGTCTACCACGCTTCTGAATTGGAACTATTGGTGGTGCATCTTCCAAACCATGGAAAGTAGTTAGCGCTGACGAATGATAAACACCTAGGGACACTTTAGGATTTTTCAAATTGGCAATTTGATACGAAGTAGGCAAAACCCGTTTAATAATTACGTAAGGCCCATCTTTATGCGGATGCAATTTAGAAGTAACTTGTCTTGAAGCGTTATTTTGAGTGTGAGTTGCAACCATAACTTTATCATTCATTTTATATTTAGGATTAGGATTTATTCAAAAAGGGTGTAATTTGTGGCACAAAATTTTCCGACTGCACCACTACGGGGGAATCATTTTGAACTTGGTCTGGAATCCTCAAATTTTCAGCTCTCTATCAAACTTGAGAAAAGCAGAAAATCTAAAACAAGAGAAAATCTAAAAAAAAAAGAAAATCTAAACCATGACATTGATTTCGTTTTAGTATATAAACTGGAATTTTACGACATTGAACAAAAACTAATTCTTCAAATGTGTAAGTTCGAGCAAATTATAATTCATTTTACGACATGTAATAAGAACATAGAACTTTACATAACTATGAAGCATTATTATTTTGTAAAATACTATGAAGATTGAACGCTCTTCGACATGAATAATTCATATATTAGAGCTACTGCTGAGTTTAATTGATTAAGAATAAAAATGCACTTTGTAAACCGATATTTTAACTTTGAATAGAGATTTGAAATGGAATCAGGAAGTACTTAATATCGTTGATGATAATGGAAATGAGTTTGTTAAAAATGAGTAAAAACCCTTAACCACAAAAAATATTTAAAATGCTAGATACGTATTTCGACCACTATGTGGAATGACTGATGATGATCACATAATGGTTGAAATACGAATCAAGTATTTTAAATATTTTTCGTAGTTAAGGGTTTTTATTCATGTTTAATCAAATCGTGTTACAGTGTTCCTATAGATTATTAATGGAAATAAGGTTTTGATTAGCAATAACAATCGCAAGTATACATTTTTTGTTTGTAACTTATAAGAATATTTAAATATTTGTAACATAAGCTAGAATAAGTTATTGATCTTGTAAAAATTATGTTAAAAGGATAATTTCCAGCAAATTTTGAGGTCAGAGTTTGAAGTATTTTCACCTTTACTAAATTATCTGTGCAGCGTCGTTGGCCAATTACACTCACGAACGGGTTAATAAAAGATAGTTAAATTATCCACAGCCAAATTAAAGTGAACTTCTGTAACTCACAGAGAAGAGGTTTGAATTTTGTAATTTTGAACAAAGATTAGGTAAGGATTATTTTAATAAATAAGTAACTTTTAGGAATAATTTTCTGTATGAACTTAAGCTGTACACCGTTTTATAAATGTAAAAGATTCTTTTGTATGAAGCAAAAATGTTTTTAAATGCATATATTTGTTTCTGGAGGTTTCTATGTTTCATTTCATTTTTGTAAACTTCACAGCATAATTTCTGTTGAGCTAGCCATGCCAGGAAAAGACACGGTAAGATGGTAATTTCATATTGACAGATTCATTAATACAATTCCGTTTCCAAGTCATAGCATTAATTGATCGTCCACAAGTATTAGGCTTATCACAGCACTATAAAGTAATAAAGTAAGAAGAATTAATGGAAATTGCTCAAAATAAACATCTTGTTGACGCGTTTTACTCAACTGGGGCTCATCAGGAAAGAAGTAGCAAAGTTGTAATATTTAACACAGACACCTTTTGGTAAGTAAGCTAAAGTGGGGTATTTGGGCCACGATTTTACAACGTGAGCACCTAATTTCCAAGTTGGTAATTTTTATTAAATGTGAATCTTAGTGTAATGTGTTGTACATGAATTTAAAAGTAGTATTATTCTCAAGATTTTAATACAATTTAGTAAAGTTTAATGTGTGCCCCATTAGTGGCACGGCACACATCCAAGCGAAATTGTGTCTCTTGCCAAGTCCTGGCCAGCATGTCTGGAGTGACGGTTGCCATTCAAGCGAGTATCCGTTGGCTAAGTTGGGATAGACCTCGAATTTTATCTAAATACACAAGATTTTTCACATGTCCCCTAAAGAAAATTGTCAGCGGAAGTAAAATCTAGGCTTCTTGGAGGCCAGGAAGTAGGCCTTCAATTCACCTGCTGCCTCAATTGTGTTTAGTTTGCATGTGCGAGAAGCACTTAAAACTCGGCAACAGGTGGATTGTAAGGGAGGGGCCTATTTCTTAGCTTCCAAGAAGCCCAGATTTGACTCCCTAGGACTTTTTTCTGGGGACATGTGAATAACCTAGTGTATTTAAAAAAAATTCGAGATCGAACCCATCTCAGCCAACGAATACTGCTTGCATGGCAACCTCACCCCATATATACTGGCCAGGATCTGACAAGAGGTAGAATTTTGTTTGGATGTGTGCCGTGCCACTAATGGGGCCCACGTTAAAATTTACTAAATTGTAATAAAAAATAAGCACAGATAAATTTGATGATTAATATAAACAACTACAGGTGTTCTTTGTGAAATATCTGCAACAATGTTGACTGTGCAAAAAGATATATTGGAAAAAATATTAAATCGGCAAGTGTTCAAGTGCGGGGGGAACTTGACAGCCACAGGCTGCTTACCCCTCTTTACAACTTTTAGATTTGATTTTTCCAATGCTCCACCCGAAGGTACTACATTGGCCAGGAAGCAAGTTTTTTTTACGTGAAAATTTAGAATTTTGCCGAACCTTTGCCGTTCCAGGTAAGGTAGGGATCTTTAATGTGCGTAACAACACTCACACACCAGACCTCCATTTGACCTCTCATCCGAACGAGGACGTAGTTTTGTGAAAAATGCTCATCTGCCATTTTTTAAGCAGTTGGCCGGGTCGGGATTCGAACCTAGGACCTTGGGATCCGTAGTCTTACGCTTACTACATTGATCCACGGCGACGCCTGTTAACTCAGTACCGTTTATTTACATTTCCAATGATCCACCCGAAGGTACTACATTGGCCAGGAGGCGAGTTTTTTGTTGCCTGGAAATTTAGAATTTTTGCCGAACCCTTGCCGTTCCAGGCAAGGTAGGGATCTTTAACGTGCGTGACAACACTCACACACGGGACCTCCATTTAACCTCTCATCCGAACGAGGGCGTAATTTTTGTGAAAAATGCTCACCTGCCATTTTTCAAGCAGTCGGCCGTGTCGGGATTTGAACCCGGGATCTTGGGATCCGTAGTCTTACACTTACTACATTGATCCACGCCGACGCTGTTAACTCAGTACCACAGAATAGCAGGTTATGGATATCTTTATATATTTCTTAACAGGTTAGATTTGAGTACCATAATATAGGTATATTTTACATTTATGAGAATAACTGTGCACTAATTTTCCTGTATTCTTGATGCTCATACAACGCGCATACATATGCACAACACTACAACACTCATCAACTGGTTTTGTTCCTAATCAATCAGTTGCTGAGCAGATCATAACCTCAAAAAATTGCCGTTTTAAAGCTGCACAAAGGTTGATTGTCATTAGTCCCGTAGCGATTATTACCGGCATGTATCAATAAAATCTTTTAAATATACCCATTAAAATTAAGAATTGCATAGAAATGAACAATATGCTCACATGTGTACTGTATCTGTACAACTAGGAATATTTTGTATCAGTCGTATGGTGAAAAATGTAAGGGGGATCTTGAATTCTGTAGTTGTAGTAAAACGCAACAAGTGAGTTTGTACAATAAGTTTATAACCGTATTACCCTTAGCCTTGGAGAAAGACAGTTAAATCAGATCTTCTCCGTTCCAACTGTTGCTAAAATCTGCAAATTCAGGTGAAACAATACGAAGACACAAACTGTGAGCTAGGTGGTGCTGCACTTCCCATAATGTGTTCGTGTTAAAAATTGCAACTTTGCTATTCCTGTGTTGATGGACCCCAATAAGGTCGAAACGCGTCGACAAGATGCCCTTGTGACTAATGTTGAGTCACTTACCATTAAAATTTCTTGTTTGATATATGTTGATGTGATAAAGAGGGCGCGAGAGGTCATTAAACGCAAAATTCTATGAAAAATTACACCCCAAATATATAAAAACCAGAAAAATTAAAATTCTCTTATATATAATTTCTCTACCTTGTATAAATATATGCGTATTTCATTGTCATTAAAATAAAAAGCTCAATTGTTAAATTAATCCATTTCAGCCGTGAGTATAAATAATTACTTAAAACGAGTTTCATTATATAAATACAAAGTCATTCCTTTTGTCCTCATTAAAACAAAGCATATTTTCGTGTGTAGACATTTCTGAAGACTAAGAGTGAGTTGCATACTACATAATTTTTTTGTGTATAAATATACCTTAGAACACGTATCCTTTACCGTTGGGACAAATCTTATAGCATTTATAAAGCATAAGAACGAAACCCTGATTAAGTACTAGATAATTTTAAAAATATTCATTCTTGTTAAAAATACCACTTTATGAATTTTAACCGTTATTTTAAAAAAATTAATTCTAGAATTTTCGTTATTAATAAACGAATACGTCACTTTACTAAGAAATGTTTTGAAGAGCCAATCATTTGCACTCAATCAACAAACGCTACGATAAAAAAAACGCGCGACTATTGAAAAGCCATAAAATAGATTGGATAACGCGGTTTCATAGCTTTACGGATTACATTGTCTTTGTGCATTAAAAAGAATAGACGAGGTTGTACAATAGACATAAATCATAATAACTGGGATAGCTTTACACTAATTAGATGATTAAACACAACAGTCTCGTAAATATTACATCATTCTTTGATATAGAGCCGGAAGAATCTAAAATAAAACATTAATTTTGTTTTAGTATATAAACGGGAATTGAATTAGAACGATTCATTCAATTTACGACATCGAACATGTAACTTTTGAGTAAAGATTAATTCTTCGAATGTGTAAGTTTGGGCAATTTATAATTCATTTTAAGTAACATAGAACTTTACATAACTATGAAGCATAATTATTTAACGTTCTTCGACATAAATAATTCATATGCAAGAGCTATTGCTGAGTATAATTGATTAAGAACAATAATGCACTTTGCAAACCGATATTCTAACTTCAAAGTGAGATTTGAAATGGAATCAGGAAGTACTTAGTATCGTTGATGATAATGGAAATGAGGTTTAGATAAATAATAACAATCGCAAGTACAAATTTTGGTCCTTTGTTTGTAACTTATAAGAATATTTAAATATTTGTAACATAAACTAGAATAAGTTGTTGATATTGTAAAAATTATATGTTAAAAGGATAATTTCCAGCAAATTTTGAGGTCAGAGTTTGAAGTATTTTGACCTTTACTAAATTATCTGTACAGTGTCGTTGGCCAATTACACTTACGAACGGGGTTACAAAAGATAGTTAAATTATCCTCAACCAAATTAAAGTGAACTTCTGTAACTCACAGGGAAGACGTTTGAATTCTGTAATTTTAACAAAGATTAGGTAAGAATTATTTTAATAAATAAGTAACTTTTAGGATAATTTTCTGTATGAACTTAAGTTGTAAACCGTTTTATAAATGTAAGAGATTCTTTTATATGAAGGAAAAATGTTTTTGAATGCATATATTTGTTTCTTGAGGTTTCTGTGTTTCATTTCATTTTCGTAAATTTCACAGCATAATTTCTGTTGAGCTAGCCAGGCCATGAAAAGACAGAAAGATAATAATTTCATATTGACAGATTCATTAATTCAATTCCCTGTTCCCAAGTCACAGCATTAATTAGTGGTCCACAAGTATTAAGCTTATCATAGCACTATAAAGTAATAAAGTAAGAAGAATTGAAGGTAATTGCTCAAAATAAACATCTTGTTGACGCGTTTCCACTTAACTGGGGTCCATCAGGACAGAAGTAGCAAAGCTGTAATATTTAACACAGATACCTTATGGAAAGTAAGCTAAGGTAGGGTACTGGGCCACGATTTTACAACGTGAACACCTAATTTCCAAGTTTGTACTGCCTTGAGAGCCACTAAGTAATATATTAATATTTAAATATTTTTATTTATGATACAATATGCGAACTGTATATACAGGGTTTCTCAAAAAGAACTCCGGGATTTTGATGTTAAATATTTTTATTAAATCTGAATCTTAGTGTAATGTGTTATACATGAATTTAAAGGCAATATTCTCAAGATTTTATTATAATTTAGTAAAGTTTAACGTGGGCCCCATTAGTGGCACGGCACACATTTAAGCGAAATTGTGTCTTTTACATGGTCTTGACCAGCATGTGACGGTTGCCACCCAAGCGAGTATTCGTTGGCTGAGATGGGTTGGATCTTAAATTTTATCTAAATACACAAGGTTTTTCACATGTCTCCTAAAAAAAATTGTCAGAGGGAGTCAAATCTGGGCTTCTTGGAGGCCAGGAAGTAGGCCCTTTCCTTTCAATTCACCTGTTGCCTCAATTGGGTTTAGCTTGCATATGCGAGAAGCACTCAAGACTCGGTAACAGGTGGATTGTAAGGGAGGGGCCTATTCCTTGGCCTCCAAGAAGCCCAGATTTGACTCCCTAGGACTTTTCTTCTGGGGACATATGAATAACCTCGTGTATTTAAAGAAAATTCGAGATCAAACCCATCTCAACCGACGAATACTGCTTGCGTGGCAACCTTCATCCCAGACATGCTGGCCAGGATCTGACAAGAGGTAGAATTTTGGTTGGATGTGTGCCGTGCCACTAATGGGGCCCACATTGAGATTTACTAAATTGTAATAAAATTTTGAGAATATTATTTTTAAATTTATGTATAACACATTACACTAAGATTTTCATTTACTAGAAATATTTAACCTCAAAGCCCTGGAGTTCTTTTGTGGAAACCATGTATTTAGCAAGTAGTAGAATTTAATTATCTTTCTATTTAAATTTAAAAGAGAAAAAACAAGTTTGATGGGCCCAGTTACCCCTGGAAATTGGTGCAACTGGACCATGAAGGTGCTGGTTTTATAAAAACTATTGTTTAAATTGATGCAAATATGTAAACTTTATAAAAAATTACAATGACTCATTTGAACCACACCATAGTCGAGTTATCGACGATGTAAGAGAACTCCTATATAACAAGTGGGTATTACTCCATTTTTTAAAAATTTTGGGGGTATCAGGCCCACCTCCTCGAGCTTTTAACCTAAAGAAGAACGCGTGCTGACTGTAAGACGACTTTAGGTTCTATTATGCTTTCAATTTATGCTAAATTAACTGTAATGTTGAAAATATTTATAGTGAACTTGTAGATATTTTGTAAAACGAAGATGAAACCACGTTGTTATGGAAATATTGCACTACAAAATTGTAAAAATTGCTACACAAAATCCATAACACTCAGAGACACGAAACTCGTTGTTGTAGTTAGACGCCATTGTCCTTCATGGCTGTCAACTGCTTGGAATGAATCCGCATGGCCGGGTTACCCCTTCGGTCCAGATACCCCACCTTACCTTATCATCTATCACATAATTTGTACCTTCGTGTTGTTTCAGCTGGCATCGCAGGTTTTAACAACAGTCGGCAGGGAGGGGATTTGCCTCAACTAACTCTTTCCATAGCCAAAAATAATATATATGAAAAAAGTAAATTTAATAAGTGTTAGATTAATACAAAATAAGAAGAATTATTGACAGTTGTTTAAAATAAGTATCCTGAAGACGCGTTTCATCCTAATTGGGCTCATCAAGGGATGAGTAGCAAAGCTGTAATATTTAACACAGACATCTTATGGAGGTTCGGTGTCACCTAGCACATAGTTTGTGCTTTTGTGTTGTTTCTCCTGACATCGCGGGTTTTGGCAACAGTTGATAAGAAGGAGATCCGACTCAACTGCCTCTTTCCATAGCTGGAGTAAGAAGATGAGATGCTTACTTTGAGTCAATTTTCATTAATTCTTCTTACTTTGGATTAACCTAAGATTTATTAAATTTACTTTTTCTATTAATATTATTTTTGGCCATGGAAAGAGGTAATTGAACCAGATCTCCTCCGCGCCGATTGTTGCCAAACCCTGTGATGTCAGGTGAAATTACACGAAAGCACAAACTGTGTGCTAGATGATGCTATGCTTTCCATAACGTGTCTGTGTTTAATATTACAGCTTTGATACTTCTGTCCTGATGAGTCCGAGTTAGTGCAAAACGCGGTGACAAAACGCTTATTTGGAGATTTGAGTCAATAGTCAGTAATTCTTCCTACTTAGTACTAATCTAATACTTATTAAATTTACTTTTTTTGTAAATATTATTCTTGACCATGGAAAAAGGTAGTCGAAGCGGATGTTCTTCGTTCCGACTGCTGCCAAAACCTGTATTACCAGCTGAAACAACACGAAGTCACAAACTGCAAGCTAGGTGACGCTGTGTTTCCCAAAAGGTGTTTGTGTTAATAATTACAACTTTACTACTCCTGCATTGATAAACCCTAATTAGAGTGAAACGCGTCTACAGTATGCTTATTTTAAAGCAATGGCCATTAATTCTTTTTACTAGGTATTAATCTAAGACTTATCACATTTGCTTTCTTTATAACAGTTTTGGCTATGTAAAGAGGAAGTTGAACCGGAATACCTTCATGCCAAACCATTCAGAAGTCACTATTAACTAGGAAACCCAAACCAGAGCCGTAGTCACCATTAACTACAGCATACTTACCATTCATTCAAAGGACAACAGACAGAATAAGCAGAGTTCTACGAAAATATAAAATAGCTACCACAGTCAACACTCATAGAAAAATCGGTGCAATCCTAAGGAATCCCAAAGATCAGATCTCATTAGAAAACCAAAGAGTCTACGAAATACCATGCTCAGACTGCAACAAATTATTTTACATTGGGCAGGCAAACAGAAGAATTAGTGTCAGGAGGGAAAAACATAAAAATGCAATAAAGAAGAACGAAAAGACCTCATCGCTAGCTCAGCCAGGTCACAACATCGACGACAAGAATACTAGAACGCTAGCTAAGATTGAACACTACACCCCGAGAATAATCCGAGAAGCCATTGAAATAGAGAAACGCCTACATAGTCTCAACACAAGGGATATTCCTGTCGCAGTTATGGAAAACAGCAATTACTAGTCTGCGCATCGCTAAACAATCAGAAAGGAGCATTTTGTTAAATCAACCGTGCAGAACAACTAAACAACACGCACTAGGACCAATGACACGGAGCCGCACCAGAAATCAAGCAAGTGCAACGGAGAAGGGTAAAGGAACACTTCTTCACTCTCTGCTCAACCTACAGAGCCTGAAGATGGCAGATGTAATTTTTCCGAATCGTCACCAAATTGGCAGCGGTTCACTTCAAAACCAGCCAGTTATGCGGAATTGCGGAATAATACCAGGAAAATTGACGAAGCAGACAACATCCGTAGAAACCCCAGCATTAACATATGTATATATATATATATATATATATATATATTGTTGTGGATTCGAAGGGTTCAATTTGGGGTAAACAATAAAATTTCAACCACCCTGTATAGATAAAAGAACAAATTATTTACGCGCAAAATTTATTTAATTCATTTAGGGAGAACGGACAAGTATGGACGTATTTTTATAATTAATAATTGAAAGGTTAAAAGTACATAAAGAAAAACAGTTTTAAAGCAAATAGAATACGCATAATTAATTTTAATTTAGTTTAATTCAACACGTAAAAGCATAAGAAACCTACTAGGGTAAGAAAATCAATAATTCCAAGGCAAAAGTTTTCGTAGTAACAAGCAAACGTCAGCTTTATCGGATACGATGAAATATAAAATCTAAGAATTGTTGTGCTAAACGGTCGATAATTAACAAACACCTGCGTTTTTAAAAAGGTTACATTCGTCGAAATTATGAGCACATTAAGACAGGACTTCATGGAAAATATTTCCAACCGTCAGTTTGGGTTGAACAACAAGCTAACAAAGTTTTAAAGAGCACAGGGAAATGCACGATCGGTTATATACTACAGATAGAAACAGAGATAACAGCATTGATATTAAAAACGCACGTACCATATCCACGTGGAGTTACGATAAGCTGTCAGCAATATCGATTTTCTATAACTCAATTGGGGTTTTAAACGCGACAGCAGACATGCATCAGACAGAGATAAAGATAGTTTAGGCGGGATTTGTGACGACAGAGAATATTATCATTGGTTAAAAATGGACAGTTGTACAAACGTAGACAAACGCGACAGGTGGGAGCGCTTTCGGATACGTACGGCACGTAAACGGAGTAAATTTCAGGAATTTTCAAGTCGGTTGTATCAAAATTTGTAGAATTTAAATTTGAAAATAAGCTTTTCACGTGAAGTGTGTCCGGGGGTATGATTTTGAAACAATATAAATACTGAATGGAAATTATGAGGTCTCTCTTGTCTCTTGTTTTGTATTTTGTTCGCTTCTATACTACTGTACTACGATAAAGTACTGAATGCAGACCAACATTACAGTAGAGTTTTTTTTGTGAGTATTAGATGTCTTAATAATACAGTAAATATAGTGCTAGCACGTGTAACTTATTAGTAGTGACCTTCTATTTATTAACGCGAAATACGTATAAAGAATATTAAATTAATAGAGGTCCGGCTACTACTATACTAAGCTAGAACATCAATAAATAGAAGTATAATATATGTGGGGTAAGCATCACCAACAGCCAGGATTTTATGCTGATATGAAATGGTACTATGGAACGAAGCGCTTGACTTGCAATTGGGGTTATCATATGTGAATTCGCTGAGTATCACAGCGTATGGCCACGAAGCCGAGATGTTCTGGTAATCGTCGTCGAAGGAATGGAAGTATGAAGCATTATCCAGGTAATTTATTTGAAATTTCTGTTGTCTGGTAAACTTTTGTGAAATTTTGGAGCTGTGTGAGTGAATTTTGGGGTTTATTTATGGTTATATAAACTTATTGAAAAAGATACATGTACTGGACAATTTATTGGGGTTAAATATTGAAAAGCGGTATATTTATAACTTATAAACTTTTATTCTGAATATAAATTAGATTGTAAAGGGTAAACGGGCCTATCAATTTTGTATTAATTTATGCAAGGTAAAAGGCATATACTAAATAAACTGGGTTATTATGAGCTCATCGTACTCCAGTGTACAGTCACTTTAGGGTAATATGTGGAGCCCATCTACTAATATTTTACTGAATTTGTTTGAACAGAATTAGAAAATCAAGGACTTTAAAACATATCACATTTGAGTTTATAATTAGTGTACCAAACTGTTTGTTAATACATGTGAATAATTTGTCTGTAAATAGCGGTAAATAAAAGAACGGTTGTATATTTAGGTATTCGAGAAGAGGCACAGCTGAGCTAGTCAGGGAAGCTGCTGAAGATTTTTGAAGCAGAAATAATAAGGGTAAACATTTTTTTTTTGAAAGTTGTGCATTTTTGAAAATTATTTATTGACACTGGTGAAGCAGAAAAATTAAATCCACGTCCACAACAATCTTATGACGCCCAATTCGTGAGGCTCGAATGAGTTAGGTAAAGGACTGATGTTAAAGCTTTGTCCCAGCTTTGTCCAAGAATTTTTCTAAGGTACCACAACAATCTTATGACGGCCCAACGCTGGGGCTCGATGTTATAAGTTTAAATCCCGATACCACAGCAATATATATATATATATATATATATATATATATATATATATATATATATATATATATATATATATATATATATATTGTAGTGGTTTTAAAGGGCTAAATTTAAGTATAAACAAGGCAATTTCAAACACACTGTATAGAGGAAACAACCAGAATTTACGGGCGAAATTTATTTCATTTAGTCAATTTAAAGTAACAAGTATTACCATAATTTTACAAGTAGTGATTAAAATTTAGTTAGGTTCGTAAAGAAAATAAATTGTAGAAGCCAATGCAAATTATTAATTAATTTAATCGAGTTTAATTGAACGGGTAATTACGTCTAATACGCATAAAAGCATGAAAAATCGATAATACCACGGTGAAACGCTTTGCTAACAAACGAACAGCCGTTGAATATAAAATATCTTGAAAAGCAAACTCCTAGAAATGTTAATTTAAAACGATCGTTAACTGAACACCTGCATGTTTTGGAAAGGTCATGTTCCCATTATTTGTGTAGATAAAAGACGAAATTCGAGGTATATTGTGCAAACGGTAGAATGTTTTGCATAAATGCTAACTAAAAGTTTTCTTAAAGCGCAGAAGGGATGGACAATCAATGATATGCTTCGGAATGAGGCAGGTATAATAGCAGTTCACTTCAAAACGCACGTATTCAGTTCACATGGGTTAGATAGAACGCGGACAGTAAAATCGATTTTCTACCACTCAAACAAGGTTAGAAGGAAACAAAGAATATGCATAAGAGAAGAATAGAGTTAATATAGGCGGGGTTTTTAAGACGTCAATATCATTGGTCGATATAGTTAGTTGTAGAACAGACAAGCACTGGAAAATTTGAATGCGGGTTTTTCGGAATATATCGTAACGACGCGCTAAATTTCCAAGATTTCGAAAACGGTTGAACCAAAATAGAAGAAGTGTTATTTTAAATTAGGTATTTCGCGGGAAGAGTGGCCGAGAGGTGGCATTCAAATTGTATAAATACTCTAAGAGAATTAGCATCGCGCTTTTTTTAACTTCTCTCTTAGTACTTTCATCGCTACAGACTACGAACAGAAATTTACCACGAGCTTGTAAGTATATAAAAATTTTTAAATTAAGTAGTACAGTGTTGGCCTCATAATTTGATACGTGGATAGTGTCGAGTCTAAATTTTATTGAGGTGCAACATATATCTTAACAAGCTCGTGAAGTGACGTGAAGTAACGTAAATTAAATTAAACTAAATTAAAGTACGCAATTATAACAGAAGTGTAATAATATTTGGATTTGGATTTGAATGTACCATGTATGTATAGCAAGCAGCACAACTTAGATGGTGTTCATCTACAAATAGCTAGAGGCGGCCAGCAGAGCAGAACTACGAAACCAAAAGCGAAACAACTTAAACGCATCGTCAAAGGAGTAGGAATCTTCAAGAAATTCCAGGTAACGCTTTAGAATTTGTTGTTTTTATAAACTATGAAAATTGGTGTGACGTGTGAGAGTGAACTATGAAGGTATTTTGCATTATTTTGCGTATTGAAACAAATACGTATAACTAACTTTTATTATGGTATTTAAATATAAATCTAAAGGTGTATATAAAGCTTATTAACGTTTTTCAGGAATTTAAATTTTTTATTGTTAAGAGTACATGTTTTTTTTTGTGTTTGTTGTAAGAGTATGCAAAGTAAAAAGCATGCATTATTCATAATTAACTGGGTTATCATGAACTCACCATACTCCAGAGTTTACTAATTAAAATTAATTATTAATAAAGAAAAAAAAAAGAAGGTATTATTCAGGGCCCATTTACTCCGGTTACATTCAATGTGTTTGATACTTCAAGTTAAAATCCTGGACATTACAAAATAGAATTTATTGAGGTGTAACTTGAACAACGAAATGTAAATAATCTTAAATTTTTATTTGTAGATAGTGGTAAATAAATATTGTATGATTGTTGTATTATTTTGTGGTTTTATTGAAAGTGTGCGTGAACGATAAAGAGTATAATAGTGAATCTAGGTATCTAAGAGGACGCCCAACTGAGCTAGCTAGGGAGCAGTTGAAGGAAGCAATTAAAATGATGGAAGCAGATTCTGGGTAAGAAATTATTTTTGAAAAATTTAACTATTGTGTGAAATTTATGACGATTTTTGGAAAATAAATAAAATCCTCGAATATTTTTTGAGAAAGAACTGAGCTAGAGCGAAGTTCCACAGAAATATATATATATATATATATATATATATATATATATATTATGCTGTGATAAGGGGTTGTTTAAGGGTGCACGTTATAGGAAAGGTCATTTAGAAATGAGAAATTACCATAGGCAGCAGAAAACGGCATTTATTTAGGAAAGAATTAAGAAATGAACATAGTTTGTAGATAGTAAGCAGTCAACACCCTGTATATAAAGTATAAATAGTTTTAAGCGACGCAGATAAACATAGGAGGACGCATAGTTGGCGTAGGAATGAGAAATACATTCATTAAGTAGATAGTAAATATTTAATACCCTGTAGATAAAGTTTTAGTTAATTTAGGTAAAGCAAGTAATGATATTTTTCAGTGGAAGCACGCGTATATTTGTAAATAAGTAAACGATAAAGTGTAATTAGACACGCATTCAAAAGAGTTCCAAACAATTAGATTAATACGGAGATAGAAATAGAGCTTCAGGTAGCTAATATAAATGCGTACAAATATCTAACCATTTTTGATAAGAAAGGAAATTAAAAATTGCGTGAATAGCATGCAAAAATGAAAATTAATAGTCGAATTGCATCAGTTGTTTATGGAAAGGCAATTAGATCTATCAAAACACAGCATGTTGATAACGAAAGACAGCTGCAATCAGGTTACAATTATGGGGAATCGTGGAGCATTACATCAGAAACTGCTTTAAATGTAATTATTTGATTGGTCACAAATAAGCGACGAGTTCTAGACCATACCCACTGATGGAGTGGGAAATGAAGAATATATTAGCAAGCACCGTGATAACGAAGTTAGTTTTGAATTCAACAAAGGCCGAAGTGCGTCGTTATGAAATAAAGTAATACGTAAATTTTAAAAGTGAAAGATAAAACAAGTGCTAATATGAAGATTATAATTGCCGATTAAACGTAAGTACGTTTTTAATGAATTTATTTTAAACTAAAACATAAAAATAATAGGGCTCTGAAGTCTGGGAACAGTAATACAATTCTGAAGTCTGGGGGAACAGTAATACAATTCTGAAGTCTGGGGGAACAGTAATACAATTTTGAAGTCCAGGGGAAAATACAGTAATACAATTTTGAAATACGGGGGAAAATAGATTTGAGGAAATCGATTGATAAGAAGTAATAAGTCTGATATGAAACGACAATAAATTGAGGGTGCATAAAATAATAATGGTAGCCCATAGGGTAATGGCAATAATTAAAATGTAATCCTGAATTGGGGAAGATAATTTTCATTTCAAATGGAAGCGTCGATGTGAAGAAATAGACTAGGTCAGATTTTTTAGTTATAAGATATTTTGTTTTTCTATATATTTTTATTTTGAATATTGAATTTGCTTAATATAATATGCTTGTGAAAAAGTCAACAAAAGAAGTTGCATACGTATAAAGTGAGTAATATGATAACAGGTTTAGAATATTCTACACTTCGTTGATAAAGATAATAGGTTTTTTTTTTGGTGACTTTGGGTTTTGAGTAAATAGTATATGATGTTTAATAAATGAAATTTACAACATTAACTAATTGAAAAGTGTATTTCAAATACTTTGCAAAAGCTGTACATGATATATTGGTTTCATTATATAAAATCTAAATTTACTGAATTTTATAATTCCAAATAAATGCTAGCCGAGGTCATATTTAAATAGTTCAAGGAGGAGCTACAAGTTGAATAGGAAATTGATAACACGCAAGGCGGTAACGTATCGAATTTTGCTATTGGCAGACAAGGTTATTTCAAGATAAAATCCAGTCAAGTTTCTGGAGGGAATTGATAGCAATATTAATAAGACAGCCCAACGTCGGAGGAGATAATTACAATCTTGTTTATTCATAGTAAATAATAATATGGTCGCTTAAATGATGGAGCGCGTATAATTTAGAGTGCATAGCAAAATAAGGCGCACAACATAGGGGTTCGAGAATTCCAGTACCATAGCAATATATATATATATATATATAATGTTGTGGATTCAAAGGAGTAAATAGGTATATACAATAAAATTTCAACAACCCTGTATATAGAAAAGAGCAAATTATTTACGTGCAAAATTAATTTAATTCATTTATTGAAAATGGACGAGTATTAAGGTATTTTTATATTTAATAATTGAAATGTTAGGATTATATGAAGGAAGAAAGCTTTAAAGCAAATAGAATTTTAAGGGTACGCATAATTAAGCATAAATTATTTTAATCAAACACATATAAGCAAAAGGGAGCGTGCTTGTGTAAGAAAATCAATAATTCTCAATGCAAGTGTATTCGTTTTAAAATCCAACGTCAGTTTTATCAGATACGAAGAACCAGAAAGTCGAGGAATTGTTATTTTCAAACGGTCGATAATTAACAGGGACACCTGCTTGTTAAAGGTTACGTTCAAAGAAGTCGAACATGTGTTAATATAAGATTTCATAGAAATTGTTTTCAACCGTCAGTTGGGATAAACAACTAGGATAGCAAACATCTTAAGGAGAGAGTGAATTAAACGATTGGTAATATACAACAGATAAAGACAAATATAAAAGCGTTGGGATTGAAAATCACGGAAGACATACACGTGGAGTTGAGGTAAGACGTCGACGATATTGATTTTCTGTAACTCAAGTGGGGTTTGAAACGGGAATAGAACTGAGATATATAGCGCTAAGAAGGAGTTTGGTGACGACAGAAAACTCTGTCATTGGTCGAAAGCCCACAGTGTTAGAAACGAACGCACACGCAAAGGTTGAAAGCGAATTCGAGGTATACAGCACGTAGGATTGGAGAAATTTTACGAATTTAGAGACGGTTATGCTCAAAATTTTTAGAATTCGTTTCGAAAATAAGCTTTTCGAAGGAAACACGTCCAGTAGGGGGTTTGAAAGATACTATAAATACCCAAGCTAGGTTATTAAGGCTCTCTTCTCTTTCACTTCGATCAAGTGCTGAATACTGATTGAGACTACGATAATAATAAAGCTTTTTGTGAGTATTTTGTGTATGTTACCGTAAATATAGTAGTCGATAGTATAAAACAGTAGTAGCGAACCTCTAATTATTAACGTGAAGTACGAGTAGTGCGTATTAAATAAAAAAGGTCTGGCTACTACAACAAAAATTATTAAATTGATGCATAATATATAGGGGTGAGCACTGATAATCAAGTTGTATGAATGATATATGGAATAGTACTGTGAGACGAGGCGCATAGCTTGCAGAGATATCAGATGGTAGAGGCCTGTGGATCCGCTGAGCAGCACCGTAAATAGAAACAACGCCGAGGGGTTTTCTGACAATCATCTCCGACAGGAATGAAGCCCGAAGAATTCTCCAGGTAATATATTTGTTTTATAAATATTTGTGGAATTTTTTGTTGTGAGGTTGACTTTTGTGGTGGCATATTTATGGTTGTAGAAACTTATTATAAAAGATACTGTACTGGACAATTTACTGATGTTGAATATTGAAAAAGGTGTATTTAGAACATATCAAAATTTTATTCAGGATATAAATTGAATTGTAAAGGGTAAACGGGTCTGTAAATTTATTTTAATTAATGCAAGGTGTTAAAAAAAGCATATACAAACAAAACTGGGTTATAATGAGCTCACAATACTCCAGTGTGAAGTCAATTTAGGGATTCATGTGGGGCCCATCTACTCATATTTAATCAAATTTGTTGAAAATCATTTTAAAAATCAAGAACTTTGAAACATACAAGATTGAGCTGATAATTATTGTAGCTAACTGTTTGGAAACATGTGTAAATATATTTTATCTGTGAATAGGTGTAAATAAAAGGTTGTATGATTGTCGTATTATTTTGGTAATTTTATTTAATGGTGTGTGAGTGAGAAATAGGTATGAATGTAAAATTAGGTATTCAAGAAGAGGCCGATTGCTAATTTCGAAACAATCTCTGTACTATGACAAAAGTAAATAATACCGCCATCAGGTGGTAAAACACCAACACTACTAAGTGTGGAAGTACAGAATTGAATCGAAACTACATAATAAATTCTATAGATGGCTATAAAAGTACGTCTGGCCTTTGAGATTTGTGGAATGTTACAGCAAAATTTATTTGCAAACGTAATAAACCTTCTCGTGGCGACACCCGGGTTTATGCCCCAAAGGCAATTCAAATAAAAAAGAACAAGTTATTTGCAGTCCTTATTGCGCACTGCAAATAACTTTGGTCTATTATATATATATATATATATATATATATATATATATAAATATTATAAATAAAGAAAGAAAGAAAAATAAGGTATTAGTCAGGGCCCATTTACTCCGGTTAGAGTCAATGTGTTTAATATTTCTAGGTAAAATACTGGACTTTACAAAAATAGAATTTATTGAGGTGTAACTTGAGCACCGAAATGTAAATAATCTTGAAGTTTTATTTGTAAATAGTGGTAAATAGATATTGTATGATGGTTGTATTATTGATTTTATTGAGAGTGTGCGTGAACGATAAAAAGTATGATAGTGAATCTAGGTATCCAAGAGGAGGTCCAACTGAGCTAGCCAGGGAAGCGGTTGAAGAATTAAGGTGATGAAGATAGGAATCTGGGTAAGAAATTATATTTTTTTTTTAAAATTTGTGACGATTTTTGGGCAAATTAATAAAATTTTTGAATGTATTTTTTTTACTCTGTCGATATTTATAGAGGTTACAGGGCAATATATATATATATATATATATATATATATATATATATATATATTTATATATATCTGGAACAGCTCTTTTATAACAAATTATACTAATATTGTCTTGCAATTTTTGGTATTAAATTACATCATTTTCTGCAATATCTGTAGGCGACTGCGTGAAATAGTTAGTATTTATGTGACTACTATATCCAAGCTTTCGGGTTCGCATTCTGACACGATCCACTTGTAAAATGTTACGCGATTTTTTTTCCTAAAAATACACCATCGTTCAGATGAGAGGTAAAATGTAGGTCTGGTGTGTGAGTGTTGTCACGCTCGTTAAAGATCCATATCTTATTTAGAACAGTAAGGATTCGGCAAAATTCAAAATTTCCCGGTAAAAAGTCACGCTTCTTAGCTAATGTAGTACCTTCGGGCGGAGCATTGGCAAATCAAATGTAGGGTTTAACGAACAGATTCAATAATTAAAATAATATGACGGGCTTTAGTTGCGCAGTATAAACTGAGTACAAGATTGATTCACAGCGAACAAATTAACACATTGCGGTAGCTACAATAACACAAGAGAAACTGATTTACATTTGTATGTTAGCAATAGAAAATATATTGAGTGGTAATATGAACTCGGCCAACCAATACAAGATTTCTATTTAAACTTGGCGCTCATTTATTTGATGAGCACCTACGAAATCTGTTGTTAAACGCACTATAGAGCACTGCCCACCGATTCGTATTTTGAATTATAGTATTTACGTTTTATCGTTTAGTTTTAATTCTATTTTTGGAGCCGAAGTTGCTATTTTTGTTGACAACATTCAGGTTCATCGATTAAAATAAATTACTAATTTTTAATTTAAGGTTAAAGCGTGTGCTCGCCTTTAATGTGATCCGACAAATTGAAATTTTAATACCAATAATATATCAAAAACGTGTTCGTTCTGTACTAAATCACTTAATATTTAATTTACGTGTGATTAGATTCTGACTTAATAAGGATATGCACTTCTAGTCGCGTATAAAAATAATAACCCTTCGCGTCTCAGTCTCGTGGTGTACATATTTTTAAGACTATTACGTGCCATAGCATTTCTCGCGTTTTTGAAATGGACTGGGTAATGTACAAGAAATCTTTTGTACCTTTTCCTGGTAAGTTTAACTTTACGTATTGATTCCGCGTGTTTGTGCCTAGTTGGTGCCACTGGATTGCATTGACCACAACTCTTGGAAATAAACATCATAAGTAAAACCCAACTTCGCCTATTTAGTATAAAACGTCATTCGTGTAAGAATATGCAATCAACCATATTTCTAACTGACCAATAAGCACGCAGCATGCGCGCTTAAAACGTCCCTCAACCAATAATGGACTCGTACAACACCTCTTGAAATACATACCAAAATAGTCTGAGCGTACAATACAAGCAAGCCCAGGATATAAGAAAAGCTCCAGACACTAACGCAAATTATTTCTTAATCGTTTTCTTTTTATGGTAGTCGCCGAACTTTTTTGAGAGGACTTGAGAATAGTGCAAGGCAAAAAGCAGCAAGCTCCTCGTGCACTAAGGGTTTTCCTTCAGATTATGTCGTTGTGACCATCAAATCTAAAGGGGTAAAATGAAGTAAACTCTTATAGCCACACTAAAGACGTAAGAACTAGCCGTAACACAGCTTGGATCCGCTCCACCTCCAAAGCATTAGAACCACCTCCTAGAGTAAGTGACGCCAACACGCAAACCAGGAGTGGATATAGTCCTCCATCACTTCGCTGTTACCAAAGCATTAAAATCATATCCCAGTCACCACCGCTAAGTACCACATTGCATTCAGCGTAACGATGGACATCATCCTCTACACGCAACGGTATTCAGGTCCTCTTCGTGAACCTACAACTTTAAATTCTGCAACATAGAAACACATTTTGCAACTTTACAAACTAAAGTGATTTCGATGTTAAAAGACAATTGCAATAACAACGCACACAAAGACTTGTGTTTAAGACAAACATGAATCCGTTTTGAACTCAAGGAGGTATTTTAAACGAATGTGGAAGTCTGAAGACACTTCAGAAAATATTGATAACACCGGATGCAAACTAGTTTATTATGCCGAATGTCTAAATGTCAGAAATACTGAATATCTTGCATTGTAGTACCTTGTAGAGGTATCCTGATGTGTATGAAACTTATAAGAGATAAACTATAAAAATAAAATGACAGTATAAACTTTTGGATAAACCTATTTATCTGACAAAGAATACAAAGTTGTAGAAAAGAATGCAAAGCATTTACTATAAAAACAGCGAATGTTATTTGGAATAAATACATTTTGGTAGTAATGGCTTTTTCGGTATAGGCTTATACCTACCAGTCAATTTTATCTACTACATTTTTATATATGTAATTGCTCCTAAAGCAGTGTCATTTTTCTTATTTTGTATACATTTTGCAATCAAGATATTTGCTTTTAACCGTCTTGGTCTAGCTTATCATATTCATTTATTGCCACGTTTACATTTTGAATACAGCTAGGGAGTTTTTTTCTGGTTTTTTGGAAGCTCCAGTTTCATATCCGTACAGAGCTACACCACACACAACAATCAATCACTCTCTGTGTATATTTCTTTTTAATTTGGTAAATATTTCTTTGACCGTTTTTTTCAAATAGCTTCTTTGCTTATCATAATATTTAAAACTATACTCTTTCTTTACCCATTCTTTGTCTTTTGCATAATCGGTTAATCTAGTTTCTATATATGTATAATTGTCAAAGCTTTTTCAATGCTGTTCTCCATTCCAGTTCTTTGTTAAGCCTCTGAACATGCTATCCAATCTTTTTTAAGCTTGCAGAGCAATACCGCATCATCTTCAAATTTGATTCTTACTTTCACTCTTCTCATCTTGAGACTTTTACGTTTACGTTAAAGTGTGTATTGAATAGGGCTATGAGAAATAACATTCTCACTTCATTCCTTTTCCTATATCTTTCGACGTCAACTATAACTTTGTCTTTTCAGTCAATCAATGCACGTAACATATAATAAAATTTGTAAACTTTTGCATATCGAATGCTTGTTGTTTTTACTAATTTCATCCTTTTAGCTAAAAATATAGATTTTATGTTCTTTTTCTTTTTAGTCTAGCTCTTTCATTTAGTAGAATATTCAAAAACAATGAACGAATGCCCAACATTTTTTGAAAATCATTATTGATAGTAAATGCGTATCCGCATGACCATTAAGTTTGTGTAAGTAACTAACCTCACAACTGCTATTTTGTGAAACATTACATCACTATTGGCTATTTAGCGACCAATAAAGGACTTATTTCTAATCCTAGAAGCGTGCTCTTGTACATTTTCAATTGGAAGAAAGTATAAAATTTTTTTGAAAAGTCTCAATTATTTGCTTGAATTACAATAATTTTAAAATAACGTCACTATTTGAAATGCTGTTCTAAACTGTTTTAAATAACAATGCCAATAGTCTATATGTTAGTATAATACAATACAAGGTCGTAAATTTTTAGCAATCGCATTTTTATCCCCAATCAAAACATCTTACTCTAGAGCCCGCTCGGTAAAGTGTTTGCTATTGTACATATTTTGCAATAACCTTAAATGATTAATAGCTAGTTTCATTAATATTTGTTTATATTTAGTTTTATGTCTACAAAACTTACAAATAAACGATCTGACTGACTTTAATGTAAAAATACAAGTATGAAAAACATTAGTAGGGTTGTTTAATAATCTTTTGATGTAGTTTTAAAATAAAATATTAATATACTATGAATATTTTCATTATACAAATCAATAAGCAAGGTAAATGAAAAAAAGTGATTGATTTGCATGAAACCGCGTTCGATTCTTTTTATATCAGCAAAATTAAACATACGCATTTTGCTTGTCAAAGGTGACCATCATAATAGCCTATTATGAATTTTAAATATGTATTATGCTGTACATTATTGTTACACAATAAAAATTTCACCTGCTAAAGGTCACCTATGTCACTTATTCATTGTACATTTTAAATATGTATTATACCGATATTCTTATGATTTAATTTAACCTTTGGTTAAATGAATTTAAAACAAGATGATTAATAACATTATTTGGTTATGACTATAATGTGGAAATTGACTTAAAAATATAATAAATTTTAAAGTAAGTCTAATTATTAATAAAAACGACCGGTTGTGTGAGTTGCAACGAAATAACAACTGTGAAAATTTAGGGACATATTTTTTAGACGCTTCTAAACATTTTTTGCGCATATACAAAATTTATTTGTTTAATAATAATTGTGCTAGTGGATGTTCTAGATCTACGTATGCATTTTTATAAACCTGTTACGGAACTTACTCCAGTTTTGACAGTACCACCACCATCACCGTAAAAAAGTTTCTAGTTGAAGGTAATTTAATTGTGATTTATAACCTTTTTATTCTCTGAATGTCAGTGTCACAGAAATTTGAGTGGAGAAGTTCAGACATTACGGTTCACCAAAATTCAACTTTTAAAAGGTGATATATAATTTCACTTTCTCATTGTAGTAGAAATAAGTAGGCCATCTAACAGTTTTTTACAACCTACATTTATTTTAGTTCCAGTGAAATGTAATCAGTTTAATACGTTGGGGGAAAGGATTTAAAAGTGAACTGGTGTACTAAATGGGTATTGAAGGCTCTATCTCATGGTAAATAATTTAGGATGCATTGATGACTTCGTACAACAATTTCAAAATTACAGGTATCAAAAGAAAATAGGAACATATGATAATCAGCTGTGGGAGAAAACTGTTGAAGGACGAATTTTACATGGTATAGCTAATGTTAAATTTAGGAAGGGTATGCGTTTAAAATCTGGTGCTGCTGGCGTTGTTGATTCAGATGATAATAAAGATTTGTTGGAGAAACGAATGAAAGACACTCAAGTCGAACCGGAATTTATTGATATTGATTTGGTGCGAGGTAATGTTAATTTTTATATATATATATATATATATATATATATATATATATATATACAAATATGATTTGATGTTTTCAAAATGTTGGTTAAACATTTATAATTATAGATAATTGACTATTTATCATGTAGATTCTATCGCTTTTATTATTTGTTTACGTACTATTAGATAGGATTTATAAACGTACATTACCACTGCTTTTAATAAAAACAGCCTTTGGCAGATTTTAATTAACGGAAAACTACGACAGGATTGATATGAACCTCTTTATGTTGCACCAAACTTGTTTCTTAAAATGAATACAAAACTAACTTTGTTTTTATAAACCTAGTATTGCAATGAAGACTATTGAAAGATTTTATAGCTATTTATGCATTAAGATGATTACGCCTGGAACACTTTCAAATATATTAGTTATTTATTTATTATTAGTTAAACAAAGGATGAACATAACTATGTAAGGTACAAAACTGTTATATACTTGAAAATAGAACTTGCATTTTATTAATCGTCATCATTTTTGACAAAAATATCAATCTAATTCTGTCTTGGCAAAATCTGTTTAGTACATCATTTATAAATGCTTGTTTCTCCTTTGCTACCATTTCCTTTTGTACACTAAGCATGCTTAAACATGACAATCTATGCTTTGACCTTGACCTAAACCATGATTTTACCCACTTTAGCATATGATTGACCTTCCTATTGTAATAGTGGTGGCAATGCCAAAAAATATTAAGCACAGTTTTGATAGCCGAAAAAAAGAAACTTCATTGTTAAACAAATCTACAAAATTTCTATCTTGTTGAAGCTGTCTATTTTGCCAAGTTCAACCCATGTTTGCTACTGTTCTGAAAAGTCATCAATGTTATAAGTCGTGGCTATTTCTTCTTTTTTATTTAGCAACACTTTTTTTATATTGCCGTTGTTTAAATCCAGAGAGTATGAACAAGTAGTAACATCTTCTGGAAACCTTTTGGAAATAGATTGTATAAGAGAATTTAAATAAGGAATATAAAGGAAATTCGAAAATAGTCTTCAACACTACTCGTATCATAATTCGACCTCTGGGTTTGTCTTGGTACAATTCGCATTAATGTAATTTCGTATCCAACATTATGGGCATGTTCGGCACTTTTATTTATATTGCTTTAAAATCCATTCTGAGCCGACCTGCACCTTGACGACGTTCTAATATACTAGAACAGGTAGAATGGCTTGCGCGTTTCAATGAGCTAAAGAGCCGAACTATAGGTTTAACCAAATTAGTGGGGTCTTTAGTGAGGAACCAGACTAAGACAGGTCCTTGAAAAAGGGCAGCAGCTTTTTTGGTACTTAGAGTGGCAGAGACCATAGGGGTCAGTATGGCATTCTAAAACACACTACTGCGATGTGGAAGGCAATGGGAAACCACCACATTATCTCCCAAGTACACAGCGTACTCAAATTGATATTAATGATGATGGCATCCTCTGGGGTAAAAAATTCCGGAGATAAAATAGTCCCCCATTCGGATCTCCGGGAGGGGACTACCTCGGGGATGTGATCCGAAAGTATAGAAAAAATCTGTGAACATTCTGCGAGTTGGAGCATGGAATGTCAGAAGTATGAAACAAGTAGGTAAGCTAGAGAACCTGAAACTCCAAACGGATAGGTTTGCACTAGACATAGTAGGAATCGGAGAAGTCCGCTGGCCAGAGGTGTGGGATTTTTGGAGAGGAGACTTTAGGGTAATTCATACAGGACCAGAGGAAGGAAATTCAGGTGTGGGGTTAGTTATGCGAAAAAATATAGGACGGCATGTAGAAAACTACTTACAAAAGAACGAAAGAGTACTCATGGTTAGCTTTGAATCTAAACCAGTAAATATAGTAATAATACAAGTATACATGCCCACCTCAAGCTACAGTGAGGAAGGGGTGGAGGCGATCTGCAAAGATATCGAAGACATACTAAGATACGTAAAAGGACATGAAAATTTAATAATTATGGGGGATTTGAATGCAGTAGTAGGTGAGGGTAGGGAAGGAGCGATAGTAGGTTTATTTGGTTTAGACATGAGAAATGACAGGGGAAATAGGCTGGTAGAATTTTGCTACAAGAACAACTTAATTATCACAAATACATTATTTAAACATCATGTTAGAAGACGATACACGTGGAAGATGCCAGGAAGATATCAAATAGATTACATTATTGTTAGACGACTGTTTAGAAATCAAGTAAAAGACTGTAGAAGCTACCCGGAAGCAGATATAGACACAGACCACAACATCGTAATTATGAAGGCCGCACTTAAGTTTAAAAATCTGGAAAAAAAAGGAACAGAAAAGGGCACATTGACTTTGAGAAGCTAAAAGATAAAGATATCCATGAAAGATTTGAAAAACGTCAAATGAATTGATGAAAGATATCGGGAAAATTTCTGATACTAAGGAAGTAGAAACAGAATGGAATAACATTAAATCCAGCTTAGACATGGCGGCCAGAGATATTCTGGAGTATACACAAAAAGAAAATAAGACACCATGGATAACAAAGGATATCCTGAATTTAATAGAAGAAATACGAAAATACAAAAATAGATCAGACGAAACAAGAAAACGGAGGTACAAAACCATAAAATGGGAAATTATTTGCAAATGCAAGAAAGCTAAAGAACAATGGATTGATGAAAAGTGCAAAGAGGTACAAACTAAGATGGAAATAGGAAAGACAGACGAAGCATACAAATTAATTAGAATGAATTTTAGGGATATAAAATCATATGCAAAAATATAAGGGATGCGGAAGGAAACGTGATTATAGAAAATGTAGAGAAAGTAGTTAGATGGCAGGAATATATAGGGAATTTGTATTCAGAAGAGGAAATAACAGCATTAGAACAGGAATAAGACATTGAAAATGATGACCTGGGATATCCTATACTTAGAGATGAGTTTGAATTAGCATTAAAGAGTCTGAAAAATGGTAAGGCGCCGAGTTTAGATAAGGTGCAAGCAGAAACTCTAAAAGCCACTGGACAAGCAGTAACAGAACATCTATTCCATCTTGTAAGTTATATATATGAGACTGCGAGATACCCAAAGATTTCAAACGTACCATCATAGTAACTATACCAAAAAATAGAGGTGTGGATAGATGTGAAAATTTTCGAACAATAAGTTTGACGGCACTTTCACGGTAATATTGATGAATTAGTAGGTAAGGTATGTCCCTTAAGGGGTACGATGACATTAGGTGCTCCGGGGGTAGCTCGCAAGAGACTTGATAGGTTGCAGGTCTGTTAGAATGGTAGGTGGATCACAAGGGATGGAAAATAGTCCTAATAGTTGGAGCTTGAAAGAAGATGGGCGCTAGAAACTGGAGCAATAGCAACAACCGCAAGAATTGTTCCACGTTCTCGGAAGGTCTCCAAGATAACCCACTATACCGGGAAAAAAATAATAATAACTACAGACCAATGCATTACATATAATTAAATAAGTAAGATCCCAAGTTATAACACACAGACATATACATTAAGGTACTCAACAAAAGGGTTCACGTAACGTAACCCAGTGGGGCAACGGTAATACCCCTAAACACTAGTACTGAGATTAAATAACTCAAGTTCCAATATGTACAATAACTATCATTACAAGTGACTGACTGCTACATCTTTACACGAGCATGACCAAATCAAGCCAACGATATTATTAATAAACAAGAACTATAACTATATATATATCACTCAAATTTAGACCAGGGTAGAAAATTAATTAACGACATCAAACAATTTTAATCACCTTGTATAAAGAAACAAATAGAAATTACGTAAATTTATATCAATTAATTCAATTTTAAGTAACGGTATTAAACAAAGTGTACAAATAATAATTAATATTTAATTAGTATTCGCTAAAAATTAAAGGGTAGAAGTCAATGCCATTCATTATTATTTTAATTGGAGTTAATTGAACGATTATTAAGGTATAATATGCATAAAAGCTTTTAAAAACCCAATAATACCAAATATGAGACGCGTTGCTAGCATACAAATCTATCAAGAGGGTTAAAATACGTGGAATATCCAAATCGTAGAAGTATTACGATTGAACACCTGCGTATTTTTAAATATCACGTTCTGTTTAATTTGTTTGGATAAACATGAAAATTCTGCGTATATTGCAAACGGTCGGATAAACCATAGCTTATATTAACGGGAAGGCTAGTTGAGGGGTTATTTAACTCAAATAAGAATCCACGTGGATTCAAATAACCGATAGTAAAGAATATCGATTTGTACCACTCAGACCAGGGTAGAAAGAGACGGATAAAATGTGCAAAGCAGAGACACGGATAATAAAAGGCGTGATTTGAGCAACATCACTAGGTTTGCGATTGGTTGAAATAAGTTGCAGATATGAGAGGTGAAAACATAACAATTTCTATACAAAATCAATTAGTTGTTCGCAGACGCGTTGCGAAGCGTGTGAAAAATTCTTAGGTTTTCAACTTGGACATGTGCAAATTTTGTAGAATCGCTGTGCCGGACTGTCGAAAGGGAACATAGAATGCGAAATTCTAAAAATTGTCTGTTGCGGGACAAATTCGACTTGCAAGCAAGCCGTTATATAAACCCGTGCTAAGAGAAGTTTGGCTCTCTTTATTTTTTGATGTGATACGATACTGCAAGCAGAATACGTGCTACGATACAAGTTATTATGCATTAGTGCACTTAGAAAAGATAGATAAGGTAATAAAGTCTAGTTATATTTGCGGGTATTACTGTACCAATTATCTAAATTAGTAGCGATAAATAAATACATTTAAGTATGCAGCTTTGTATAGCGTGAACGAATTATGAATTGCTTTGCTAATTTTCGGGAGTGAGTAATCAAGTGTTATTCGTAAACGTGATTGGATCCACAAAACAAGATTTAGATATACATAGATGAGTTCCTGAGAAGTCCTGAACCAATTTAGACGAATGGTGGTGTACAAAAAATTTTAAAAGCGTTCAGAATCTGAAGCCGTAAACATAAACCAGCTGGAATGGTGGAATTAGCAAGTCCGATGTGCATTGAAGCCACGAGTGCAGTAACCTTCAGGTAAATTATACAATTTTGTTTGATCTTTGATGTTTTGGTGGGTGTTGGATACCTTTATAATTTGTTTGATAAAAATGGACAGTAGTGAATTTGTATAAACAACAAATTTTTAATTTTAAGGTGAAATTTTCTTGTTTAAGTAGAAAGGAGTATTTAGCAGTTTATGTTTTGATTATGATGAAAATTTGGGTCTGTCTTTGAGCTCAATTAGACTAACCTGTTTAATTAACGTAAAGGGGTGGGAGATGCTCCCTTTTATTCAGACTTAGGTCTGCACATATTGTTAACTACATTAGTATGCATCCGACAAGGACTTTAATTCTGGATGCAAATTAAAATGATGACAAATTTAAACTTGAAATTTTATGATACTGAAATTTATGCTGAAATTTAATTTTGAAATTTTAATGTATTATGAATATTGATGTAAATAGAGTTAACGTTGATGTTTGTGGTAGGAATGTGTTTGTTTTTTTTATGAATGAGGATGAAAGTTTTAACTAGGTGAGCAGCCGAAGCGGAAAGAGTAAAGAGGCGATTATCAGAAGAGATTCAACAGGGCGAGAATCACAGCAAATCTAGGTGCCCAGTGCGAGAGGCTCGAATATTTTTTTTTACTCTGGTGAGACTTTTTGTAGGTTTCACAGCAATATGTATATATTATATATATATATATATATATATATATATATATATATATATATAAATACTTAACTGCTGATTAAATGAGGACCATACATGAAGAACTTGCATACTAAGTGAGTCAGCGACCAAGCGAGGACCAATATACGGACCTCACAAGTGAAAGTTCTAAAATTTTGTCATGAGAGGGGGAAAGCGGTTTTAAAGCCAATAGAAAAATTTCAGCAGGGCCTCACTTTATTTTCAGATTGGTTAGTGTATAAATTATAGTTCAGGCTTTTGCCGGTAGTGGCGCTCTTATAAGAGTATATCTCTTGCTTCTATATACATATGATTTCATCTGACTGACTAAGTGAACCCCATACACTTGGCAACAGCGCAGCATAGCTGTTTTGCATATTATCCGCTTTCCAACCAAAGTTTGGTTTTGTATTTTACATTATTGTATGATATAGCAAAAGTAAGAATGGAGTATTAATTTTATTTTCAGTAGTCAAATTTTATTTCATGAAAAACTACATTTAAGCCAAATTAAGATTTAACAAGGTAGATATTACAGAAGTTGTGGTTATAAGTAAACAGTTTAAACATGGCTTTACTTGTCAAAATCCGTATTGTTTTTGTTGGTGTTTATCGATTAACTGCAGTCGTATACTATATAGAAGTGGTGTATTGTCAACATAGACGTAACATTTCAAAGTATAAAAATAACAAATAGTTTAAATATTAACTAATAAACAGGTTTAGACTATTTTTAAGTAGTAATTGCAAGGATATGTAGAAGTGTAGGACCGTGACAAAGATTCAAGCTATATGGTTAAACTGTGATAACACATAATTTTGCCTAGCAATGACTTGAGTGATTATTAATTTCGAAAATCCCGAGACCAGGAGGTCGAGGGATTTTTTTCTAAAATTATTATACAAAAAAGCATTTGCTAAAGGCAAAATTATATTGGAGTACACAGTTTGGCCGATTATTAGATGCAGGAGTGGTATATGTTAAGATTATTTTGAGTGTGAATAAATAAAATTAGTAGGCGCGCGTCATACATTTATTAGTCAAAAAGAAAAATAAAAGCAAGGTGGCTGAGTTTAACTGGTTAAATGCACTAGTGCATGTTAATCGTTTATCTACCAGTCATGTGATTGATGTACATTTTACGTTTCTGATTGATTATATTTTGTATAAGTGAAATCATTACATATATTATAGTCTAAAGAATGATTGTAAAATGAGAGCCTCGGTGGATGTCTAGTGGAGTTTATTCAAGTAATATAATTCTGGTTTGAACTATGCCCGCATCGATGATCACTAAGGTTAGTGATAGAAAATTCGAGACCGAGACTAGGGCGCTCTCGATCTCGACATATAACCCAAAGGCACGTCTCTGCCACTGATTAATATTTAGTTTTGTCTAAAAACGAGCTTTAAAGTGCAGCTACTGCCTTTTGGCTTAGTATAAATAATGTACAGAAGCAGTAATTGAAAATAAAATATTTTTAATTCATGAAAAACAATTGCAGAATTCTGATTTAATCATATATTAAAGTATGTTTCATTTATCACAAAGTACAAAATGATTCATCTTTTACGTAAAACTTATCACGTTAATATCTGTCTTCACCCACTTCCACTTTTTGCAGTTACTGCTTTCTGGTTTAATAGGGCAGTATAGTACCATTTTATTTTGAAACGAAGTAAAATGAAATTTATTTTTGCAAATGATATTACAGAGCGAGTTAAGTTATTAGTCTCTAACTTTATTGATTTCAGGTGTAAGTTGAATTTCTGTCGGTATTAATAATTTTTCGGTGGAATTGTTGTTGACACTATGGGTGTGTGTTGTAATGTGTCGTAAAATTGCGAAAAATCTATTCGGTTGCATTTAAAATACAATAAATATTTTGTTAAGCACTTGTCGCTGCCATTTCTACTAGAGTAAAATTTTGACAGTGAAAGTTAGGCTGTTATATAATCTTATGCTTTTGTTTTAATGAAGAATTTTGAAATACTCTAGTTAAAAAATGTACCAAATTTACATTTCAGACATATTTAATGACAATAGTGAAACGAGTAAGCAAAATGTTTAAGAAATATTCCCAAAATGTATCATGTTATGCAATAAAAACTATTGCTAAATAAGTTTCTATTGAATATTTTCTTAAAGTATACTATGCACTTTTTAACTCTTAGTTAAGGTTTGGTTGCATTTTGAGATGCTGCTTCACTTGAAAATACTTCTCCACTGTTTAAACTACATAAACGTGGAGTTAGTATTATGGTTCGGGTTCCTTATATTGCACACTGCAGACCACTGTTTAAACAATTACAAATACTTACTTTTTATGCTTTATACATTTATGAAACATTTTATTCTTCAAAAGCAGACATAAATATACTATTTCATGGTGTTTCCATTTACAAAACACGTCAGTCTGGTGATATATACAAAGTAACTCCGATTTCTGCCCTAATAGAAAAATCTTTCATATATGGCTCCAACTCAATAATAAGGTACCATCAAATATAAAATCCCAAAAGACAGTTCAAAATTTAAACAGATGTTACTAGCCTTGTTAAGTGAAAACTGTTGCTACTGCGTGAATGAGTTTTTACAAGATAGATTATAATAAATAGAATGTTGTATACATAAATTATTGTATTAATTTATTCACTTGCATATGCACCCTATCATAGTAGATTTTTATTTTGTAAAATGTAAGTGTTTTACGACCATCATCTCATGGGTTCAAATAAACTATTATATTCTATGTGCAAGGTTTACTAGATAAGTAGATGAGTTGATCTTATATATCCATCTATCGGTGTACTTGATCCTAAAAGTAAATGTGTCATTGTATTTATAGTTACGATACGTAAGCACCGGGGTTATTTGAATGCATCTTTCGAGGAAGGCGAAAGGGAGTTTATTTTCAGTATGAAATTAAAGTACCTATTTAGCTCATAGCCTAAAGACTGAACTGAATTTTTAATTCGAGCTTGAAAAGATTAATTGAAATATATGTGGTGGCCTAATCAAATCTTGACACCACACAGTGACAACCCATTTATTAAAGGCTGGGTAATACTGCAAATAAAAAATCACATTTCACAATGCTTGTATGTTATGGCGGTTTGGAAAAAGATGAAATTATTAGAGGAGTCAAGAAATTTTTTCCGATACATTAGCCAAGAGGTGCTCATGTTTTGGTCGAAAAAAGCAATTTCCCTAATCAGACTATAATAATTTTGAATGTGTTAAATGTTATGTAATATATAGGTACAGTAAGATCTAAATTACAAAAAAGTCCGATAGAGAATTAATAATAAGCAAAACAAAGGTTTTGTAAAAACTCTATTATTTAATCTTATAATATGTATTAACAACAAAAATCTTAATTTTTTGCCAATCTTTTATTTTGAATACATCCCTATACTTGTTTCTTAAATCCTCACATTCTCCTTTTCTAGGCGGCATCTTATGTTTAATGTTCTGAAAGTAATCAGTGTCAATTTCTTTTGAACTTCGGTCCATGGTTCTAGTAATCGTTTCTTTTTCTTTGTAGGCGAATAACTCTGTAATAAAAATACAGTATTGCCCGAAATAAACAGTACTGAAACTAAGTTGGCGGTGTTTTTATGCGTGCGCTGTCACACTCAAGTTAGCTAGTATAGACCTGTCAAGTAAACCTCAAACAAGTAATTAGTAGGGCCTAATTGTTAAAAATGGTGTTACGTACAGAGGAGAAAGTGTTTCTGGTAGAGCATTATTTTCGTTCATACGGAATCGGCCGACGTAATGGTGCAAGTTTGCTATACGTGTCTGATCAATTCACACAAAGGTTTAATAAACGTTCTCCAGTGTGTGTTTGTTTAGCTCTTTATAGACTGGTTTTACAAGTGAATTAGTGATTTGTTCATTATTAAAATTTACCTGTGGGTGCTTTACTTGAACTCTAATAATTTGAGTTGATGAAAAGGAGCTCATGCTGGTGTCATTTAGTAGGCCAAAAAATAAATCTAAGTCTGTAATTTCAAATTCTAGTTAAAAATCAATTTAAGTTTAAAAGAAACTTCTGATAAGATATACTACAGAACTTCTAACATATTGATCAATACAAACAGGTGTGTATACAACTTATCAACTTTAAAATGAATTATTTTAAATGTTGCAAAGATAAACCTGCCAATAACTATATCTGTATAAATTGCCATGGCATATATCATAAAAGCTGTTTTGAAAGGAACCACAACAAGAATATCATTATTCAAGGTAATCAAATAAAATGCTGTACCTCTGTATTACCTCAAGTGAAGAGTAATATCATCAATGAAAAGAAGATTAATATACTGGAAACAAAATGAAAGAACTGCAACTGGAAATTATATCATTACAAAATCCATAGATGAGAAAAACCATGAAATTCAGATACTCACTAAAAAATCCCAACATCAGACAGATTCAAAATTTCAATTTATAGAAAAGAATCTTGAATTTTCAGCCACAGAAATGACCACCCAAGAAGTCAACAAGCAGAAAGGGCATAATGTAATAAGAAGTGATAAACACCTGACCCAAGAGATAAGCCAGCTTGTAACTCAAAAGCAGCTAAAGCATTCATCTACATTGTCTGATATATATTTTCGAGATCCTATCACAAGCCCTACAATCGATGCAAACAATAAATCAACTGTAGCTATAAATAGATCTAGGTGTAACAAAAATTCTTTTCTTAAAAACAATTCTCTATCAAAATCTTAATATTAGGTGATAGTCATGTAAGAAATTTAAATAAATTGGTTGATCAGCACTTAGAAAACAATATACAATCCCACTTCAAGCCTAATGCCACAATACGTCAGATTACTGAAGGGTTAAGTAAATCAATAGAAAGCTTTTCATATAAGGACTTTATAATCTTTATTGGTGGGTCAAATGACATAATGCAGAATCGCACGAGAGGTGAAATTATGGAATCATTTAAGTATATAATAAATTTATGCAAAATACTAATTTAATATTATTGACAATACCGTACATGTTTGGTGTGACTTGCACTATAATACAATAATTAATAAAATAAATGACTCCTTAATTACACTGAGCAAGAAAAATTTTAATTTTAAGTTGTACAATGTGAATGTTTACTTAAATCAAATGCACTATTCAAATAACGGGTTGCATTTAAACGCGATAGGGAAACGGGTATTGATAAGATACTTAATTAATATTATCAAATTAAGTAATTTGAAGTGTAATGTAATTCATGTAATAGTTAACAATAGAAATAAAAATTTTGGTAAAAATGACTGTGAAGGAAATCCTTTTGTATACAACTTAATCACTATAACTAATTTTACAAGAAAAACAATCTGATAGAGAGCATAGTAAGCAACCCGTAGAGTCTCTTAATTTTAAGCTATATGTTTACTATCAAAATATTCAATCAGTTACAAATAAAACTAATGAACTAGAAGCTTATTTGGAAGACAAAACTATGATATAATCTGCATTGTAGAGCACTGGCTAAATGAAATCGAGGCATCAATGTTTAGTCTAAATGCTTACTTTACATCATCCTATTTTGCAAGGACAGATAAGTTACATGGTGGAAGTATGATTCTACTACATAATAAATTTAAAAATAGATATCAAACGTTAATTAAGGTGAATAAGTTGTCTGTTGAAGTACATTGTGAAATCTCAGCAATCCTTTTAAATCAACTGAATACAGTTATTATAAATATATATAGATCCCTTTAGGAGATTTCAATATATTTATCGACACTTTAAATAAAGCTCTAGATCAAATAGATCTATCGAAAGAGGTTATATTGTGTGGTGACTTTAATGTTAAATTTAATACAAAGGAGAAAGATGCGATAGAGCTAACTGACTTATGTCAATCATTTAAATTAGAAAAAACTGTACTCTTTAACACAAGACTTAATAACTGCATAGATAATATTTTTACTAACATAACACTCTTTAACACAGAAAAACAGAATAATATAATATCAGATCATTTTGGTATAACGTTTAAAGCACATGTAAAAATTTCAAAAGATATTGGGTTAGACATGAAAGTTCGTCATTGGTCTGCAAAGAACAAATACACATTTACAAACGCCTTGAGGAGATAAATTGAATTTCTCAATTAAAGATGATGCAGAACAGAATTTTGAAACCTTCCACTCAACTCTGATTGCTACATTTGAAGAATCATTTCCTTACGAAAATATCAGGTACTGCAAAGAATGCACATGTGTCGTGGTTTAATGAAAACCTAAGAAATATGCAATATTTTACAACTATTGAATGAATTATACTTAAAATTCCCAACGGCTGAAAATAGATGTAGACGTAACAATTACAGATCAAAATATCGCTGTTCAATAAAAAGCATTAAAATCAAGCATAATTCTAATATTATTAAAAAATCAAGCAACTGTATTAAATCTATGTGGGAGGTGATAAACTCCAAAAGATTAAACACAAAAGAAAATATAAACTCTACATTAACAGCAAATGATTTCAACAGTTATTTCACTACTGTAGCCCAAACCATAATTGCATTAATTGAAAAAAGGAGTAATACTGTGAATAACGCCAATGCCAATATAAATGATCAAGATAAATACAATTATTGTTTCTCTTTTAAATTGGTAACATTCAATGAAGTCAGAGACATAATCAATTCATTAAAATGTAAGACTTACACTGATTATTATGGATTAAATACAAATATAATTAAATGTTGTAAAACTTATTGATCGCTCCAATCACAAAAATTATCAATGCATGCATTAGTTGCAATATTTATCCAAATGCACTAAAGGTAGCTAAAGTTATCCCGATATACAAAAAAGGTGATCCTAATAGTCCAACGAACTACCGTCCCATATCCCTGTTACCAATCATATCAAAAATCTTTGAAAAGGCCCTTAATAATCAAATTGTAAAGTATTTTGAAACAAACTATATCTTCTCCCTAATCAGTATGGTTTCAGAGCTAACAAGTCAACTATCGAGCAATATTACAACTAATTAGTGTAATTACTACTTCTTTTGAACATGGAGAATTTTGCATGACTTCCTTTATCGATCTTAGTAAAGCTTTTGACTGTGTATCTCATGAAATTCTGTTAAATAAGCTGAATTCTTATAAGTTCAGTAAAAACAGTTGTTCATTAATCGAATCGTACTTAAACAACAGAAGTCAACAAGTTATTTATAAGGGTATTAAATCGGATATAAGCGTAATAAAACATGGCATACCGCAAGGTTCTATTTTAGGTCCGACCCTATTTTTAATCTATATAAATGACCTATCGTCTCACCTACAACTGGCAAATTCAATCTTTTTTGCAGACGATACAACTCTTATAAACAAGTCATCATCCTGTATAGACCTAATAAACAAAAGTGTAGTAACACATCATTCTGCAAATCAATGGTTTCTATCGCATAAATTAAACTTAAACTCTGATAAGTCTCAACACATGCTATTCTCCTTAACAAACATAGTTTTGTACATCAAACTGCTATAAAATTCTTAGGGGTTTATATAGACCCTAAACTAAAATGGAATGAGCATATCAATGCAACAGCATTAAAACTAAATACATCAATTTACTGCATTCGTTCCTTAAAAAATTATGTTACTGATGATGTAATTCTTGTTGCATATTTTGCACTATTCCACAGTCACATATCTTATGCAATATTGGCCTGGGGACATTCACCATGTGCAAAGCGATTATTTTCATTACAGAGGAAAACTGTGAGAATAATATCCAATTTAAGTTTCAGAGAAAATTGTAAAGAATATTTTGAAACTAAAGATACTTACTTTGCCCTCACTATATATATTGAATTGCCTGATTTATGTACATAAGAACCTGGATAATTTCACAAATAATCGAGAATTACAAATACACAAACATTACATACGAAACAACAATACACTTAGAATCCCATACACTAGGCTAAGTGGAACTAGATACTCAGTAAATTACCATGCAATAAAATTATATAACTGTCTACCACAAAATATTAAATCATTACAGCATTTACAATTTAAAACAAAAATAAAAGCATTTTTAACAAAGCAAGCATTCTACTCACTTGAAGAGTATTATAATAGTGACCTCAATTTCTCTTAGCCAGGGGCCATATACTATAGTAATTTAAGTTTTAATATATATACTAACAGGACATGTGTGTTGAAAATACACTATTTTATTAATTAAGAGCCATATACTCTAGAACTATAGTATATGTTTTTAATCTATGTATTTTATAGGACGTGTGTTAAAAAATGTAACATTTTATTGAGCACGAATAAATCTATCTATCTATCTATCTATCTATCTATCTAATGCTGTAATTTTGAAGGTTATTGAAAAGTTTAGAAATACAGGTAGTGTATTGTGCCAACGAAAAGGAAACTCGGGGCGTCCCAGGACAGTTAACAACAACAATAACCATAAACGTGTTTTTGAGCAAATCTTAGAAAATCCTAAAGTCAGCCAGGCAAGGACAGCGTTACAACTTGATTTAAAAAGAACTTCCTTTCAAAGAATCCTGAAGGAGCTGGGTACATTTTCGTATGTGATTCAGGTACATCAACAACTACATCCTCGTGATTATCTCAGTAGAGTGGAATATTGCGCCAGAATTCTCGCGTTACAGTATGAAAATCCTGAATTTTTGAAAATGTTTGGTTTTCAGACGAAGCACATTTTCACTTGTCAGGCTATGTGAATCGTCGCACAAATCGATTTCTGGGCTTTGCCAGACCCGATGAGGTTCAAGAGGTTCCTTTACATAGTGAAAAAGTGAGTGTCTGGTGTGCTGTTTCCGGACACGGAATCATTGGTCCGTACTTTATCGAAGAGAATGGTAGGCAAGTCACACTTAATCAACAGAGGTACAGACAAATTTTAACACGATTTATCCCTGATCTACGTCAATTCTGTCGCACGTAACTTGGCATTTCAAAACCAATTTTTTCAGCAGGACGGGCAACTTGCCATACTGCTGCCGCAATTCGTCAATTTCTTCAAGAACATTTTCCAAGCAAATTCATATCACGATTTACTGACTTCCTTATCCTTCACATTCTCCAGACCTCACACCTCCAGACGCATACATTTGGGGCATGGCTAAAATGCCGTTTTCAAACGGGCACCACAAACCATCGATGAATTAAAGGATGCCGTTAGAGTCTTCTTCGCAGCCCTGAGACAACCCTTATTCAATAACATGACCAGAAACTTAGAACATCGTTATGAAGTCTGTCTCGAACGAGGAGGTGCACATTTAGAACATATAATAAAGTGTCAATAATATGTATTTTTTAAATATACAAAACAATTACAATTTCAGTACTGTTTATTTCGGGCAATACTGTATATTAGCAACCTAAGTAAAACCACATTTTATGTAGTATGACACAATTCAAAGGTCAAAAATAACAACAAAGAAAAGTTCCAAGCTCTCACTTGAGTGAAATTGAATAGATTAGTGAACTGCCTTAATCATGAAAGTGACAGATAAAGTATCAAATATGGAATTGGCCGTGTACACATAAGAGAATTAGAAACACTTTGAAAAGAATATGGTCAAAGTGTATTAAATTAAAACAGAGCGCTTTCAACTATAAACTAGTAATCTTCAGTGTTGTTTCTTGTAGGAAAGAAATCTACCATGAACAATATTAAAATAGATAAATTAAAACAACACTGAAGATGACTAGTTTATAGTCGAAAGTGCTCTGTTTTTAATTTAATACACATTGACCATATTCTTTTCAAACTGTTTCTAGGTATAGTATCGACCACGTTTGGACAGAAACAAAACTTGAAAAGATATATAAAGCAGCCTTCATCTGGAAAACAAATGTTACATTAACATATAACTAGATGAAGACACTTGTGAAGACAACACAAACATAAATTTTATCATTAGTAAAATTGTAATTCATAAATTTTTCTAATGATTAAACCTATATTTTAAAGTGTTGTCTTGCCTAGTATCTTGGCCACTTTAAATAATGTTTAAAGTTAAGTTGCCAGCTGAAGCATAAATATTTTATCTTTAGATAATTGGATTTAATACAAACAAAACATTTCTAAATGTAATCTATAATCATCACTTGCTAAAGATTTTTAAGTAAAATTAAACATAATTTCTTTTCTTGCACTTGAGTTTTAAAAACATCAAGCACTCAAAAAATACGCTATTTCACATGCAGTAAATTCTCGAAATAAATTAATTAATTTAGACGTTACTTACCATTAAGAGCAAGTTCCAAGATATATTTTCCTCTGTTCAGCATAATAAGTGATTCAGTTAAAACACTTATGACACGGAAAGAAGATTAAATTCTTAAATAAATTACCTCACTAGAGGCAAATAGCACAAGCACTTTCACAAATAATCCACCCACTACGCAATATAGCATGACATGAACTACAATGCACGTACATAACCTTTCAATAATAAACAATGCGAGTTTGATGCCTACTTTAAAAGAATATAGTTAAACACAAAATCCTGGCAACGCTGTTCGGTCCTCGCATTATTAGTTGTATATATAATTGGTACTCGCATGGTGCTTGCAATGGTATGTAAAATATGCATTGACTTACTTTATGCGTTATATAGTATTTCCTCACTTTGTCGTCATATACAGCAAACATTAATTATTAAAATTAAGTTACTGAAAATGGTTTGCTGAGAGTATATTCGAATTTTTAGAATTAAATGGCAGGAAAGCTTCTTAAATATAGTAAATTGGCATTAATATCTTGCTGTCCTCACAAATATAGGAATATGTATGGACCTCACTTATTGCGCCAGTGGTAAATATATATATATATACATATATATATATATATATATATATATAAGGTCTAACACACACACAATAGTTATATGGCCAAACAACCGCTGTATATTATTCAGTAACCTTGTTGCCCCTTTTTACTATAGGCAAACTACTCGTGTATAGATTCACACGTTATTTATTTTGCTAACTTATTTTGCATTAAACGTTAAAGATTTCAACTTCAAATAATATGTGATACTCGACTAATTAAAACAGTAAACATAAGGATTGTAATTTTAGTAAATAATTAAAATAGGAAAAATAAGAATATTTGCAATTTAGTAACAACTAGCCAAACGACTCAAGACAGTTTATATTATACAGTATACTAGCATACAACCTCAATGGACTAGGCCTACGGCACTGGATGTAACAGCAACTTCCACTCGCATCATCCAGGGGTCGGCAGTAAATATCAACCAGAATGCTTCCAAAAATCCGCAATAAAAGCGTTTCAAACAACTGCATCATTTCAAGTATAACCTTCTTTAAACGATGACGGCGCCAATAATAATTATTCCACACGAATTTGATGCATATTTAAATATTGAAGTGATAACAATGTTCACTCTATCAAACAACTTTTTACAATATTAATGCAGAAAGTAATGGTTCTAACAATTCCAAGGTATCATTATAATCAAGGTTACAACCAACAAGTGCAATGAAACGAAAGTGATATAAGAATTTGAAGTATATTAAAACAAGATAACTGCGTGTGTAGCATAAAATTACAGAAATTAGAATGCGCCAGGGCGAGATGTAACACTACACATTTCAAAAATATTAACTAGAATTGTACAAAGACAAAAACGAGCTGAAGAAATACTGGGAGAAGATCAATTTGGGTTTAGGCGAAACAGGGGAACATGGGAGACTATTTTAGCTCTGAGGGTGATAATGGAGAAAACAATAGAGAAGGGGGAAAGCGTATATATAGGGTTTGTAGATCTGGAAAAAACATTCGACAATATAAAATGGAAAAAAATGTTCGCAATACTCAAAAAGATTGGAATGAGTTTTAGGGATAGATGGATAGTACATTGCTTATACAAAGAGAAAACAGCGGTAATAGAATTAGAGCAAGAAAGTAAAGAAGTAATTATTAGGAAAGGGGTGAGACAGGGATGTGCCCTATCCCCATTAATTTTTAACTTGTACATAGAAGACTCAATGAATACTGTCAAATGCAGGAACACATTTGGAATTAATATGGAGGGACACAAGATTGATACGCTTAGATTTGCAGATGAAATAGCGGTATTGGCATCTGGCAAAGAAAGGTTAGAAGCTGCTCTTGATGAAATGGAAACAGTTCTAACGGAGAGATATGGTATGAAAATTAACAAAAATAAAACTAAAGTTCTAGTATGCAAAAGAATGGAAAATAAATCAAAAACAAGAATACAAATAGGTAACGAGAACTTACAAGAGGTTAAGAATTTCTTGCTTAAAACATGTGTGTGGAGCACAGCACTGTATGGCTGTGAAGCCTGGACAGTAGGAGAAGCAGACAAGAAAAAGGTAGAAGCCTTTGAAATGTGGTGCTACAGACGTATGATGAAGATATCATGGACAGACAAAGTTAAGAAAAAAATAGGTAATCGAAATGGCAGGAGAAGAAAGAAATATGTGGAAAACAGTAAAAATTAGGAGAGATAGGATGATAGGCCACATACTAAGGCATGAGGGAATAGTGCGGAATATATTAGAAGCAGAGATAGGAAAAAGAGACATAGAGGTAGACCTAGGTTAGACTATTGCACACAGATAGTGAAAGATGTAGGTTGTGAAAATTTCAGGGAAATGTGTAGGCTAGCTCAGAATAGAAAGCAATGGAGGTACGCTTCCAACCAGTCGTAAGATGGGAAAACTAATGACAAAAATAATAACTGTACTTAAACATGATGATTATTATAAACAACTACAGATATTGCTTTTGCAATACTCTCAAGTAATGTTAATTGTGCGAAAGGATTTACTCGAAAACTATCAATACGGCAAATGTCTAAGTGTTGGGGGATCCTTGGCAGCCACAGACTGCTTAACCCCCCACTGAATCTCGGTGAAATAGGGCATATAATTAGAAAACAATGGAAGAATCGAACTGAATATAGGCTGTTGGGAGAATTTCAGGGAACTGTAGGCTAGCTCAGAACATAAATAAGCTGAGGTACAAGTCCAACCAGTTTCAAGACGTAAAACCCAATGACGAAAAAATAAGTGCTCTTAAATCTGATGATTATTATAAAAACTACAGGTGTTGGTTGTGAAGTATTTCAACTAATGTTGATTGTGCGAAAGGATAAATTGGAAAAACTATTAATTCGGCAAAGGTTCAAGTGTCGGAGGAACTTGGCAGGCAAAGGCTGCTTACTCCTCTTCACACACCACTGAATATCAGGCAAATAGGGTATAAACTGTAAAACGATAGAAGGTTACCAAACTGTATCAAACAAGAAAGAACAGCAGCTATGTTCAAAGACAATGAACATAGATACAAGAAGAAAACTCTTCAAAGCATAGTGTCGAGCACAACACAGTACATCTATGAAATAGGGGCAGTAGGAATAGCAGACAAAAAGAGATAAAAGCCTTCTGATATGTTGTGCTTCAGATGTATGAAGATGGTAGCATGGACAGACAAAGTTAATAACAAATTGGGTGTAGAAATAGTAGAGGAATAAAGATATCTTTGGAAAACGAAAAAATAGGAGAAATAGAAGGACAGGATATGTTCTAAGACATTTCTGGGGAATAGTACGGAATATATTACAAGCAGAGATAGGAAAAGATAGGTAGGGGTAGACTGAGATCAGACTTTCGTACACAGATAGGGATAGATGCATAATGAGCAAATTTCAGTGATATATGTAGGTTGTTTCAGACTAGGAAACAATGAGGGTACGCATCCAACCAGTTCTGGGACAGAAGACCTAATGATGATGATGATGAGGATGATGCTTTAAAATATTGTTTATGATCACTATGGTGCATCTTAAAAATTCTGAGTAGTTCATCTACATGCTGTGATCAGAAAATAAGTATATACTTTCAGACTGCAGTGCATTATAACAAACAGGTTTCAATTTACTGGAATATTTGGCCATAATATGCAAACAAAGTATTACCTGTAAGACAAGCGGGCAAGTAAGAAAAGAGTGAAAATGGAATGCTTGTCCGAATTATGGTAGTAGAAAAGGAAGGGGAAGAAAGAAACTGAATGCTGTGTTAATACAGTCGGAGGTTGGGGGGTCTACAGAACGAAACAAAAGAACACAATCTAAATCATTTTTGGTGTATATATATATTGCTATGATAATAGAGTAGTTTAAGGATGGATTAAGTCATAGGGGTCGTAGGATAAATATAAACAACTTTAACTTTAAGAAAAGCAAATAATTCCAGAAATTATAAGAGTAAATTGACTATTCTACATAATATCAATTAAGAGGACACTATATAAAAGATACGTAATTAAATGCATGAGAACATAAATATGTTTAAGTATAAGTTTACAAGTAAAGATAAGATTTTAAAACTCAACAAATTTCATCAAAATTAAATTACTGGGAAACTTAGATAAATTGGCATTCCAAATATCTTATAATTGCGTAGAAAATATCAACGTAAACGCATTTTAAATAATTCATTATTAGAAAATTGTTATGTGACTAGAGAAGAACACATTTGTTCAGAAAACCAACATTCTGTGGCAAACGAATAAACACCAGGCGGTTCAATTATATGATAAGTTGACAAATATCGAATACGTGACTTGATGAAAAGCCAAAAGTTGGAAATCCTAGGATAATGCTGCAATATGCTGAACGCGTACGTGAGGAATAGAGCATTCGTCGAAGATTTAAACCAGGTAATTTGTAAAAATTCCGAGTTCTGCCAGATAAGGTAAGGTACCAGCTTTGATTGTAAACACGCCAATGAAAGCTATTGGAGGAAGGGCTTATATATATATTGCTGTGATATACTCCTGTGAATGCGGGAACTGGCTCCTTTCAACAACAAAAAAAATTCTAGTCCCACAGATTGGGCGTCATAAACTGCTGTGATCCTCTTTTCGCCTCGGCTGCTCACCTAATTTTATAAACCTCCTCATTCATAAAATTAAACAACACATTCCTACCACAAACATCAACGTTAACTCTATTTACATCAATATTCACAATACATTAAAATTTGAAGATTAAAATTCAGCATAAATTTCAGTTTTAAAAAGAATTTCAAGATTAATTTTATTATCATTTTACCGTGCATCCAGAATTAAAGTCCTTGTAGGATGCCTACTAATTAATATAACAATATATGCAGAGTAAAAAGGGAGCATCTACCACCTCTTTACGTTAATTAACCAGGTTCGTCTAATTGAGCTCAAAGACATACCTAAAATTTCATCATAATCCAGAACATCAATACTAAATACCCCTTTCTACTTAAACAAGCAAATTTCATCTTAACATTAAATTTTTATGGTTAGTACAATTTCACTAATGTCCATTTAAAGTAAATCAATTATCAAGTAATTCAACACACACAAAAATGTCAAACAAAATAGTATAATAAAGTTATTCAACACATACCAAAATGTCAAACAAAATAGTATAATTTACCTGAAGGTTACTGTCCTCGTAGCTTTAATGTACATCGTCCCTTTAGTTAATCACACCATTCCAACAGGATTATATTTACGGCTTCTAATTCTCAACGCTTTTAAAATTTTCTCCATCACCATTTATTTAAAGTTGTTTCGGGCTTTTCCGAACTCATCTGTGTATATCTGACCCTTGTTTCGTGGATCCAAACACGTATTTGAACCATTTAATTATTAACACCCCCGAAAAATAGCAAAGAAATTCATGCTTCTTTCACCAAGATACGCCAAAACTGCCTACTTTTGTGTATACATTTGTCGTTGTAAATTTTGCTAATTGGTACCGTGATACTAAATTTTATTACCTTGTATCTAAGTGCACTGAAGTACATTCATGTTAGCACGTAAATAACAAACTATTTTGGATCACTAAAATATACGAGCAAAATTTTAAATTACTTTATCAAACTAAAATGCACTGTTTAACATCTTAAATCAAGTTGCGGATGTACGAGCTTTTAACGCATCGAATAGTCAAAAGTCTAAGAGGCCTTGTTTATATTCACCTCGGTATATATAGCAAAAAGCCTGTCTGTCGGTCTGTTCCCCAACCCGGTAATTCTAAAGAATTTCTCATGCCATGTTCCCAGTCCGTCGCTCGCGCGTCGGTTTTTACGAATTTTGTACTCGCCCCATTTAAATCTCAGAAATTTCAACACGGCACGCAAAGTCTGGAAATAACTAATTGACTTTTATACCGAACTGTTATTTTTACCTCATATTTGCATCCTATTTTCAACCAATTGTGACCCTCGTGACGTTGCTTAAATCACGCCTTTTACTATATGTGTCTTTGCTTGACGCATTTTCTCTTTCCTTTTCTAACCTGTTCGTATTGGTGCAAATTGATATTCTTTATTATCGATTATATTTTAGTCCATGTGGACTATCTGGGTTTAATAACCCCGTATCGCACCTTCTCGTGAATATTAAGCCACGGTTTCTTCAAGATTCTTTGAAACCATTTGTTATCTACACAATTTTCGCCGTACGTGATATTTAAACTACGCAGGTGTTCAAAATAATATTAATTCTCAGAGCTTTATTTTCTGGTATTATAATCTTGGATTTTCACAGTTTTATGCTTATTATTAATAATGGTTTAATTAACTCCAATTAAAATTGACTTCTATCCTTTCATTTTAGCGAATACAAGTTAAATATTAATTATTATGTGTACACTTTGTTTTACTACCGGTTACTTAAAATAGGGTTAATTAATATAAATTTTGCACGTAATTTCCATTTGTTTAGGAATAATCACATTACCCGTAGAGCTTGTTAATACTGTTTCTTTTGATATAAAGCGTCTTGTACATGATTTAAATCTCTTATGTTTAATGAAACTAATAACCTTTTTATGCTTCACGGTTTTAATAAAACGTACCTCTTCCCAAAGCTTCTACACGGTGATTAAAATTATTTGATGTGATTATTTAATTTTCTACCCTGGTCTAAATATGAGTAATATATATATATATATATATATATATATATATATATATATATATATATATGATAGAAACTGAATAACATTTTAGTCTATATTTAACTGAGCAACAACGATGTTTGAAAGTGATAAAAACTCACATAATTAATTAATGAAATGAAAATTAAATAAATGAAATTTAAAAGTGCAAGAATTTTGTGCAACGAAATATAAGCCAATCTATAGATGGACGTAAGTTAAACAACTTAATTAAATTCATTTCTAATATTAACAAAACAGGGCTTTAATTTGGTGATACTTTAATTTGGAAATATAATTTTGGACGTACTTTAATTTGGGACGTACTTTAATTTGATACGACTTTAATTGGAAGCGATTTTATGGGAGGCGATTCTTATGTGGGGACGGGATTTTGTTGATGCCATTGTATAGAGACAATTTTGTTGATGTCTTAATGCAAACATAAAATACCAAAAAGAAAAAGTGTAAAGCGGACACAGCAAGGGGATGCAGACCATAGACTAGGATGGAACTCCAGAAACCATTCCAGGTTAGCAATTTTTAAAACACTTTATTATTGAAAGACTCTTTCCAATTTAATATTAGCTATACATTGTATATTTGTAAGAGTCATCAAAAAGGTAACTTAAAAATATGAAAACGGGGAAGGTATCTTGGAATGTTCGAAGGTCCCTTAATGTAATTAAAAGATATTTTTGCTGGCTTTGAGAAAAGCATAAATCTGGTAAATGTAGATATTTTGTATAAAAAAGAATATTTTGAGTATTGTACATATCAATTATTATATTGTGTGTTCTAAAATTGCTTTATTTGAATTCAATAAGATTTATTCAGTAAGCTAGTCGGGGTAAAATCCTAAAATAATATTTCATATCAAAAGGGCGAACTTTATAGCAATAAAAATAACATGCCCATTATAGGGGCTCGATAAGAAATATCACAGTAAAAATGGCATGCCCAATTGTGGGGCGAATAGAACAGCAATAAAAGAAATATCACAGTAAAATTCACGCTCAAGCATGGGGCGAATTTAATATTACAGAAAAACGACGCCCCACATTGGCGCTTAAAATAATAAAGGCTATATTATAGCAAGAAAAATGGCGACCCAAACCGTTGGGGCTCGAACACCACAAAAATAAATTTAAAAATTAAAAATCGTAGAGGCAAGAACACAAAAAGAAATTTAAAAATTAAATATCGTAGGAGCGAGAAATTTAGAAATTAAAAATTTTAGAGGCACGAATAAAATTTAATTTGAAAGTATAAGGGTTAGGAGATTTAAAATCTGCAAGGAATTTTGACGTATTACAAATTTTGAAATTAAATAAAAAATGAATAAACGAATAAAGGAAACAAGAGAAGCATTAAGGAATAAAGGGGTAGAAATAGGGTCTCTAGAAGGTGTAATTTTACAGGATGTATCGACAGAAATACAAGGGCAACAATTGACACGAAGTCAAAGTGAAGAGCAGCAGATATCACAACAATCTGAAATGATGTCTATTTTATTAGCGTTAAATAGAAAAATGGACAAAAGCGAAGAGACCATGAAAAATATTAAGATGCAGATTAAGGAAAATGGAGAAAAACTAGGTGCCGAAATAAAAATTATAAGCGACGGATTAAAAGAAACAACTCAAACAATCGCGGAAATGCAGGTACAATTTGAGAATGAATTTATTAGAATCATGGACGATGTGAATAAAGCTATGAACGAAGTTTGGAAAGTTAAATTAGATCAGGAAATGTGTGAAAAGGAAACTAATGCTCGGATTACAGATTTAGGTAAAAAGATGCACGAAATTCAAGGAAATTGTGAGATAGGACTTAATGATGTAAATAGAGAATTAGGTAATTTAAAATCAGAATTCGAAAATGCTGGTAGGAATCAGAGGCAATACACTAAGATAAATAGACCGGAAATATCAGTTGAGCAATATTGCAAATTTTACGAAGACAACGAGGTGAATCCAAAAATATTTTTGAATAATATAAGAAAATTAATACAGGGATCAACGGATGAAAGGTACAATTTAATTTTCGTTAGGTCAATGTTGAAAGGAAACACGGAAATATGGTTTGACTTGGTAGAAAATGAGATAGGAACATTTCAGGAATTTGAGAGTAGATTTCTAAGAAAATTTTGGGGGGACAATCAACAGTACAAGGCGCGAGATAATTTAATTACAGGAAAATATAATCAGAATTTAGTGATGACACAAGAGTTGTACCGTCATATAAAAATTTAGTATAGCTAAGCAATTAGATCCTCCTATGGAAGAAACACAAATCATAAAGTACTTAGTGGGACATTTTGGAGAAGAGATAAGACATTATGTTATGATTCAAAATATAGTAAATAGGGAGATCTTCCTGGAATATTTACAATGTTGTGATGAGTTGGGACAAAGTCAGGTGGCGGAAGGTAGGATGATACAAAGACAACGAGAAAACATAGTTAGAATGCAAAGGAGTACTGATAATAATAGACTAAATTATAGGGGAAATTTTTATAGAAATAATTATAATAACTGCAACGATAATAATTTTAGACAGAATTGGAATACAAGAAACACGCCAAGAAGAGAAACAGCAAACGAACCACGACAGGAACATAAATTAGTATACACTACAAGCACGACATCGGAAACAATCAGCATAACCAATAAAAGCGAACCATACCTTTGCAGAAATTAGGAGTCAGGTAAGACCATCTACGTCGAATCAGGATTTTTGAATGAGGACAAACCACGTAAGCCCTTAAGAATTAATGGATATGAACACCAGCACGATTATATAAACAGGGAATGCATAATATAAGATACGATATTGGATAGATATATAAGAATCACTTCACTACATTCTACAATACACTCTCGCACAAGTAGTTAAAGATAGGCGAGTTACGAAAATGGCGACTGGCTTTTCCAACTTGAAAACAATCCCCACTTGTTTGTACGAGTCCTGATTAGTTGGAAAACGTCATGTCCATTCCACGTCCCGTGGGAATCATCTTAACCACAAAATTAAGCGATAATAAAAGGCTATTCCATCTATAAGGTTGCTGGGGAACACCAAGGCCACGTTTAATACAGGGTGGCACTAGTTTTATGTTATTAAATTTAGGAGGTGATAGAGATTGATTAGCTATACAAAAAACCTATAAGGCATTTTACTCTTGGACCGCTTTTTAAATGCCCGACCTAAGTCAACTTATGTAGAAGTTTTAGCACTGCTGTGTTGTTATAGGTTGTTTAAGAAAAAAACTTACGTATACTAGTGCTATCTAAATCACAACATGCACATCAGCATTATGGAAATATTTTTTGTTGTGATTATTATCTAAACATGCGAATTTTAGAAAAAAATGTTAAACTTTTTTCTGTAGCAACTAAAGTACAGTGAGTTATTTTGTTTGGCTGCAAAAATGCACTCAATTTCACTAACTTAAGTTTGTTGAAGGTCACAATTTAATTGGTCGACTTTAAAGCATAATGTAATTGTATATTTTATTTGTGACCTAGTTAACATTGCAGTGGTTTTAAAACAATTTTAAAACTTTTTTTATGTGTCCATTTGTAGCTAAATTATTTGCTTTAGACCACAGGTTTATTAACAATTTTTGTTTGTCTTATTGGCCTCTACGCCCCTCTTAAATTAATGACATAAAACTAATGTCACCCTGTATGTATAATATCCTAAATAATATTAATACAATAATCTTCTATAATTAATTAGTAACTAAAATGAAGCGCTTTTTAATGCGTAACAAAACCATATTGATAAAATCTGTTAGACTTACAAATCAAGAAAAATTATTTACCAATTGCATACAATAAACCTGTTGTAACGTTAGGAAAATAATAAATAATTTTAGTGTTTGATGGAGTCGCTATTTTATATTTGTCTTATAGGTCTGGCATTGTAAATTTGAGCTGGTATAAAATGCCAATTACACGAGGTCTCACTTTCAAAGGACTAACATGAGTATCTTCATTATTATCGAAGATACAAAATCGATCAATGGACAATTTTGTACAATTTTTGGTACTGGTTAATATGCTTCTTTCAGAAGTTTACCATCACATTAGGTTTTAGAAGTACTTGCAAAAAACAAAAAAAAATGCAATTTTCTTCAATCTTGATATAATGCTATGTTCTTGATTTAGAGAAAAATGTTACAAACAAAAGTAGTGTAATTTATTAATATGCTGATACAAAACAATGTCTTATTTTAGGCGTTATTGAGTAACGGTAGTCAACTATTTTTGTCTTATGGCCACTTTATTGGATTTTTCTCTATTTACATGTAGCACATAATTACAATTCTGATGATACAAAACACATTCTTAACTTTAAAGTAACGCTTGAAATTAATGGTTTAAATACTTTACACAAATAGGATTTGCTTAGTACTACATCAATTGAAAGTAGAAGGTTTTATATGTATTACCACATTATTGGGGTGATCATATAAGTTATAAAAATATTAGTGTACTCTTTTTGAATATTTTTTGATCTTTAATTGTTATAAATAATTATATTCAATAATTATTTTGTATCTGAAGACAGATTTTTGGTAATTGATCTACAATCACAAAAAGATTCAACCAATTTGGAGAAGAATATGCGTTGTTTTAATATTGTTAGTTACTATTGATATGATACTGGATCTTTTTTAAATAAATAATTAGAATCACGAGCACGGTTTATTTCTATTAATAGCTAAAGTATATGTATGAAGGGACATATTTTGTAATCAGTACTGTATTATACTATTCTACTGTGATATCTCCTAATTAATTACGTTTGATGAATATCAAATATATTAGTTATTGTTTTTGTATAAATTAATATTCTTATATACATGATATTGTAGGTTCATCTTTTACAAAAGCAAAACCAAAACATGGATTCATGACGGTCGCTAGGTTGGGTACTTTAAGATTCCTGTTGCTGCCTCTTTATGCAAAATGGTGGGTTCAACAGACCTCTGGAAAAATATTTCTATTATTGTTGGGGCTATATACAGCACAGCTTGTAAACATTGCTGTATATTCTTATAACGTTAATAAATTGCCTGACGATTCAACAGAGGTAGGTATAATTGTTTTGTTTTATTTCACCATAAAAGTTTTATTACATACATTGGTATTACGGGGAATTATCCGTGATAATTTTATTTGAGAAATACTCTAGATAGCCATAGATAAATTAACTAAATACGAGGGAGTTGATATTGTTGAAAGATTGTCGACTGTAAAAAATCTGTAGTTTATTTATTTATTATTATAATTGTGTTTTTAGAGATTAGATTAGAAAAGTATTAAAGAGCATTTACTTTAGAATTATTTTTACCGAAATCCTCTATTTGAAACTGGGATTTGACCTTCATTTATGTTTTATAATTTTTTAACAATTATGTTGTATATGTCACAGCAAATGTAAAATGGATGATTATGTATAATTACTGGTTATTATATATAATCATCACTGAGTTTGGTAAATGTGATAAATTATTGAATATTTATCAAATTAACTGGGGAGTTTATATAATTCCAGACTCTTAACGTTGAATGTGATAAACATCTTGACTAACTGATACGATAGAATATAGCACAGCTTTTTGAGTAGTTACTAGTCAGCTGGATATTTCTTTGTTCGACACTATGGCACGAGAGGCTGCAAGTAACAATATTTTATAATTTACAATTAAAAATTCAATATATGACTATTTTAAGTCACATGGCTGTAGCCTGTGAGAAATTTGAGTAAGGGACTGACATTATCAAATGCAAGATCTAAGTAGAAATTTTATTATTGTAACTTATACAAAACAGTTACATATCAAAAATAAGCAAAACCCATATCCTAAAGAAAAAAACCTCTTCTAAATAACATTTATTGTCATTACTTTAAATTATTAAATATTTTATGATATTTATTTAGACATATTAGACTTACGAAATTTAGAATTACAAAATTTGTCATATTTTCACATTTGCATTTGTCAGTCTTAGAATGACCTCCCTTGTAAACACTTTGCTGATATCCTTGACTTCTGTGAAAAATAAAAATAAAACTTTATTTTTCATAATAAAATCTAATTAATTTAATTCTAAAAACAGATAACAGTAAGAATTAAACATTAAACTTGGAAGTTCATCAAAACATTCTGTCAGCAATTATTTACCGGATTGTCTGGTTTCAGTGTATCACTTACTATAATATTGGTAATGATGTCCTAAAGCAATACATAATAAACTAATTATACTGATACATCAACAAATGTCTCCAAACGTGGATGATAGAAAACCTTTTTTAAGATATTGCCCCAATTAAACTTATTTTCTACAATTTTAAATTAAACTATTACATTTGTCTAATAAAATGAATTTGAATATAGATATGTTTGGAGTGTATGTTGAGTGCAGCATTTTTTTACAAAATAAATGGCATTCTGATTGCCTTCATATAAATTGGTACTTTACAAAAATTTGTAATTTTACTGCATCAGCACTCATAGCTACATACTCTGTTCTCATTGAACTTCTGCTGATACACCTTTGAATCGCACAATGCTAACCTATCATAAAGTGATCCGAAAATAGCATAAATCTGCTAATTGATTTTTGACAATTTAATAAGTTCCAAAGGACGCATCAGAAAACATTCTAACATTATCTTCCATAAGCTTTGATAAATCTATCGCTAAGTTCCTAGTATAGTACAAGTATTGTAATATTCTTAAGAGCAATCGCCAAATAGGCTTATTAGGCTTTCACCCAAATTGCGCTAATTGTCTGACTGTATATGAAATATCAAAACGTGTTCTAGACACTACAAATAACAAGCTACATATAAGCTCTTTATATTGACAGGTAATTCTTTCTTCATTGTAGTTTAAGATTTTTTTCTATTCCAGGATTCAGAGAGATTGAAACTTTGTGCTTTGTTAATTTCAAATTATTTCACTAATTTTTCAATGCTGAAACAGAACTTGAATTTGTACTTTTCTAGATTCCACTCCGAAAAAAAAATCTCTTAATAGGACCTAAGTTAGCACACATCATTTCTGAATTTAATTGATCAATTGCTCTATTTTGGAGTGTTTTTTCGCGTGCAGAAATTGCCAGATCATCTATGTACAAAAAAAAACATTTATCTGTGTTTCTCCTGTACATCACAGGCAGTAATCTAAAGCAATAAATCTCAGTTTTATGAAAATTGAATTTATATAGCAATTCCATTTTTTAACTACAAAAGTTTACTGTCCCCCGAACAAAGCCTTTTGGTTGTTCCATATATGCACATTTGACATCGAAATGGGCATTTACTAATTCAAGCATACATACTAGTTTTGAGGATGAGAATTTCACTAATACAAAATCTATTACAGGCACAAAAACATCACGCAAGTTTATGAAATGTATGTGTAACTAAACATGCTTTGTTGAATCGTTTCGGATTCCCTTCACTGTTCATTTTCTGTCTGAGTCGTCTTGTATGAGTTGTGCTTCTAATTCAGGATCAATGTCCAGTCCCTCTTCTAAATCTTCTACAGACATTTCTGTACAAATATTGATGAATCCTGTTGTCGTATTGATTGCTTGATCTTGTAGTGTTTCAATAAATTTGGTGGGGTGTATTCTTATGGATATTTGAAAGAAAGCACAAATATTCTCAATTTACTCTAATGCAGTTATTTATTTCTATAAACGTTTACCTTTAACGAATACAAATGAATGTTCACAAATACATTTAATCTTCATGATGTCATGGATACTCGCAAATACTTAAGGTTAACTATGAATCTAGAATAATGCGGTTAAATCAATTAAATCTAAAAATCTATGCATATATAAATCGATACACACAGTACGACATCATCATGAGTTTCCTACAGTTTTGTTTGTAAGGCGGCGATTCAGAGGAGCGTATAAACTTGTCATCTTCTTTTATACCATTTAAGTTGACCCAGCATATTGATTTTTATTAAATGGGTTTTATTAATTAGCACGACTACTTTTTAACATGTTGACTTGATCATTCCATCGTGCCAAGTCCTCGTTAACCAGGGGCGTCCCCCCCCCACTCGTGCATCACCGACCTTACAAGAATACATCGTCACACTTTCGTACCGCCAATCTTAAACTTCAAAGGCGCTATTTATTACATGCATTTGCAACCACTACAATCTTTACTAGTTTTAAAATCAAATGAATCTCTATCAAATTCTAAATTTCTCATTACAGAAAAATATTTAACGTCTTGAGATAGATCTTAATTTTTCAGAATTTATTCTTGACAAGAAGTAGTAGGTCTCACTTTATCCGTTAATAGTGGTGTGTCTTCTTCAGTATTATTACATAAGTTCTCTTGCCTACTCTTAACATTGTCCCTAGATGTTGTAATTTCCACATTATCCTTTGCTTAAACAACAGTGGATCGGATCTATCAGTGAGATACTTTTAAAATTTCGTTGTAAGACTTATTTGAATTCATTTAAACCTACCTTGGATTTGTCGAATATAACATGATTAGTTCCTATGACTATTTTCCTTTGTGGATCATAAATCCTATAACTCTTAGTATTTATTGCATAGTCTATAAATATTCCTGGTCTTGCTCTATCTTCTAATTTATTACGATACCGTTTTGCTATATGGTGTAAATTAAACACCCAGATCTTTTAAAATATGTGATGTTTGGCTTGTGCCAGTACCATAGTTCAGCCAGTGTTCTATCTGCTAATGCATCATGTAACAACACGATTTTAACATAAACCATAGAAAATAATGCCCCCAATCAAAATTCACATGAAAGTCCTGAATCTCTAATACATGCTCTAACTCTATCTACTAGGTCTCTGTTAGGTTTCTCCACAATCCTATTTTGTTGTGGTGTATAGGTTGATGTTTTCTCATGATGGATGCCACACACCTTAAAGTGTTTCCATTTTTATATTGCAAAATTAATTCCCCTTATCTTTTGCACTTCAATTATTTTCGATTGAAATAAGTTTTCTAATCTACTTTAATTTCGCAAAATGTTTTATACAATTCATTCTTATTTTTAAAACCAGCTATTATAAGGTAACGACTGTAATCATCTATGATACTGCGAAAGTCACCTAATGATTTTACTTGTGCAGGTCCCTATAAATCTCATCATCATTTTGTTTTCGACCTTACTTAAGGTTGGTTTGACGCAGCTCTAACTTCTTTTCTATTCTGTGCTAATCTAAAAAGCTCTACATACCCTTCACAATCTAAATTTCTAATAATTTGACTAATATAGTTTGGTCTAGGTCTTTCTATATCCTTCTATCTTTTTCCTATCCACCTGGCTCTACATAGATATTAGCAACCTGATGGTTGTTAAAGAACTCTAACATGTTTACATGATTACCATTTATAAGGAAATGAAATATAACCTGGTTGTCCGCTTCAAAAAAGTAAAAGTGTTAAATTATGTTATGGTAAGGCTTAAGCAACGAATCGCTGCCAACATGCCAGACTGCTACATAATTGTGAGTTATGTTATGGTGATGTTTATTAAATAATATGTTATGGTAAGGCTTAAGCAACGAAACGTTACCAACATGCCAGACCGCTAACTAGTTGTGAGTTATGTCATGGTGACATTTAGTTAACTGATTTTTATTTTTTTTTGTTTTGTTTTCGAACTTACTTAAAGTCGGTTTGACGCAGCTCTAAATTCTTTTTTATTCTGTGCTAATCTAAAAAGCTCTACATACCCTTCACAACCTAAATTTCTAATAATTTGACTAATATAGTTTGGTATAGGTCTTCCTATATCTTTCTATCTTTTTCCTATCCAGCTGGCTCTACATAGATATTAGCAACCTGATGGTTGTTAAAGAACTCTAACATGTTTACATGATTACCATTTATAAGGAAATGAAATATAACCTGGTTATCCGCTTCAAAAAGGAAAAGTGTTAAATTATATGTTATGGTAAGACTTAAGCAACGAATCGCTGCCAACATGCCAGTCCGCTACCTAATTGTGAGTTATGCCATGGTGACGTTTATTAAATTATATGTTATGGTAAGGCTTAAGCAACGAAACGCTACCAACATGCCAGACCGCTACCTAATTGTGAATTATGTCATGGTGACGTTATTAAATTATGTTACGGTAAGGCTTAAGCAACGAACCGCTAACCAATTGTGAGTCATGTCCTGGTGACATTTAGTTAACTGATTTTTATTTTTCTTTTTGTTTTGTTTTCGAACTTACTTAAAGTCGGTTTGACGCAGCTCTAAATTCTTTTCTATTCTGAGCTAGTCTAAAAAGGTCTACATACCCTTCACAACCTAGATCTCTAATAATTTGACTAATATAGCTTTGTCTAGGCCTTCCTACTCTATTTTTATTTGGTAGTCTATAATCTAAGACTTTACTAAATAGTCCCTCATGTCTTAACTGGTGACCTATCATTCTATCTCTCCTGACCTTCAATTGTTTCCACATACAGGGTTCCTCACCTATCCTTCTGTAAACTTCCTCGTTTGTTACTCTATCTGTCCAACTAATCTTTAACATTCTCCTATAACACCAAGTTTCAAAAGTTTCTATCTTTTTCTTATCTACTTCTTTAATTGTCCAAGTCTCACTACCGTATAGTAGAACGCTCCATACGTACGACTTTAAGAAACTTTTTCTATTATCTAAACTAATACTATTAGCTATTAGTAGGTTTTTCTTTTTTAAAAACATTTTTCTAGCTTGAGCTATTCTAGCTACTATATCCCTTCTGCTACGTCCATCTTTTGTGATTATACTACCTAAATTGCAAAATTCATCTACCTCCTCTAACTCGGTATTACCTATTTTTAATTTTGGTTTAGAACTAGGCTGTAACTCACTTGTCATTATCTTTGTCTTTACTGAGTTAATTCTCATACTATAGTTACTTCGTAGTATCTCATCTAAAATATTTAAAAACTCTCCTAACCCTTTTCTAGACTCTGCTATAATGGCTATATCATCTGCAAAACGTAACATGTCTATTTTCTGTCCCTGTACACTAATACCTATCTCTTTTCTCTCTCTAGCTAAGTTTAAAGCTTCCTCAATATAAACATTAAAAATCAAGGGAGACAGTATACAACCCTGTCTAACACCATTTCTAATCTTAGCTTCCTTTTCTATTTCATCAAATCTAATTACTACGCTTTGGTTTTTATATAGACTGTAAATAATTTTGCTATCCCTATGAGGGATTCCTATTTTTTGCAAAACCCTGAACATAACAATCCAATTAACCCTATCAAATGCTTTTTCTAAATCTACAAACGCGAAATGAGTCTTTTATTTTTGTAACCTTTTTGATAATTACCCTAATCATTAGTATCGGTTCTCTAGTCCCTCTATCTTTACGAAAACCATATTGGTCTTCGCCTAAATAATTCTCAGTCAAAGCTTCTACTCTATTTTTAATTATTATTGTTAGTATTTTGGAAGCATGAGAAGTTAAACTAACCGTTCTAAAATTCTCACACCTATCAGCTCCTGACTTTTTTGGGATGGGGATAATAATATTTTTTTCGAAATCTATTGGAACCTCACCTGTGTCATATATTACTTTTACTAGTTCATATAATCTGTCTAAAGTTTTCTGACTTGCATATTTTATTAATTCTGGAATATCGTCTATCCCTGGCGTTATTTAGTTTAAGATTCGAACCGCTCTATCAAATTCCTCTCTTAATATTGAGAACCCTATTTCTACATCCTCTTCTTGGTCATTCTCTAACTCATCCATATCGTCTCCCTTATATAAATCTTCTAAATATCTTTTCCATCTATCTGCTACCTTAACTTTATTTATTAGAAGCTCATTATTCTTGTCTTTAATACCATTATATTTTTTCCTATCTTCCCCAAAAAACTTTTTAACTGCCCTGTAAGCCCTGTCTGTCTTACCTACTCTCAAATCATCTTGTATTCCCTTACAATTCTCCTCCCTCCATTTATTTCTAGCTTTTTTACACTCATGTACTATCTTATTTCTAACTGTATTATATTTTTGCTTACTTTCACTATCCACTTCTCTGAAAGGTTTAAGCTTTCTTCTATTCTCTATTAAATCTAATATTTCCTTTGTCACCCAGGGTTTTCTCGCATCTATTTTTTTCTTACCTATAGTCTGTGTTGCTGTATCGTGTACAGTCAGTTGTATTTCTTCCCAACTATTTTCTACGTTCCCTCCTACAGCTATCTCTTTGCTCTTATTATCTAATACTTGTTTATATTCCTCTTTTACCCTACTATCATTAAGCTTACCTAGATCCCATCCCTCTCTTTTAACCTTTCTCAATTTTTTGAATTTTAGTTTACACTTCATTTTAACTAAGTTATGATCGCTATCTATGTCAGCTCCTGGATAACTACAACAGTTTTTAACTTGGTTTCTAAATCTTTGTTTAACTAAAATATGGTATCTAGCCCTATCACCTGGCACTTTCTAGGTATACCTTCTCCTAACATGTTCGAATAGGGTGTACAGTTACTAATCTATGTTCCTGGCAAAATTCAACTAATCTTTCTCCTCTATCATTTCGTCTGCCATACCCAAATTTTCCTGCCATTTTTCCCTCACTACCTTCTCCCACTGACGCATTAAAATCGCCCATAATTATTAAATTCTCATCTTTTTTTACTTTTCTCACTATACTATTTATATCCTCGTATACCTTTTGTACTTCCTCATCCTCGTACTGAGTTGTTGGCATGTAAACCTGTATTAAAACAGTGTCTGTGGGTTTTGTACTCAATCTAACCATAATTATTCTATCACTAAATTGTAAGTACTCTTTAACTTTATGCCCTAATCTTTTACCTAACACTATTCCTACCCCTGCCTGTCCATTAGTTGAAGAAGTTGTAATTATTCTGTAATTATCTTTCCAAAAGTCATTACTATCTGGCCATCTCACCTCACTAATACCTAAAATGTCCAGCTTTCCCTTTCTCATTTCGACTAATAAATTCGTTAACTTATCTACTCTAAGTAATGATCTTACATTCCAAGTCCCTATCACTAAATCGAACTGTTGTTTTATATTCTTACGATGGCGAGCCCCAAGTACCCCCTCCCGGAGATCCGAATGAGGGAGTATTTTACCTCCGGACAAGAATTTTACTTGTGAGCTCTCCATCATATGTATTTCGTGTTTTAGGCCACGTGCACCTGGGAAATATTGTGGTAGGCTCCCATATCTTTCCACAACGCAGTTTTTAAAGATTTTAGCAAAAAGCCGTATCCGTCACGGCCAACCCCCAACAAGCTTGTAAATTATTGAGGATAGCCCGAGACCAACCCACCCTCATCCAATATCTTTTAGCCAGCAAGGCTGCTGCCCCTTACTGCGCCTTTTAATTGCCTTTTACGATAAGCAGGCTTACTATAGTAGTATTCTTTATCCCCTACTATAGGGAGTCCTATAAATCTAAAAACAACAATTCTAATGGGTATTTTGAAGTTCCCCTTTTCAAACGCCTCGAAGAACTGATTGAATTTTTAGCCAACCTACGGCTGTTACAAGTTTCAAAGTCCCTTTTTAATGGAGCGTCTTCTCGCATGCACTTGAAATAAACAGTTTTTTACTTACACGGGTGCAAGATGGCCTAGGCACCAATGTCAATTTTATCGGTTTTTCGGAATGGAGTCTTTATGTTTGTTTGCCAAAGTTTCTACTATAGAATTTAATGCACTCTCTTTGCTACTATGATTTACAATAGGCGTAGCGAAGTGCACTTTGTTTCCTCCTTTTCTAATCCTTATTCAAGGGATTAACAAGTATAATCTCTTATTCGCTACTAAGTCTACTGAATTTTCTTATTTCTCTGCTTCAGATTTTATTCTAAAGTTTTGTTGTATTAGTTCGTACACTGACATTAAGTTTCTACAGATGTCCGGAATGCAGTACACGGTAATTAGTTTTAAGTCCGCCTTCCTTTTGCAGAATGCAACGATTAGTTATCACTTTTATTCAAACTGTTCTGTTTCCTATAGCATACGTGTTGCCATGTCCTTGTAATACTGAGATGAGATTTATTTTCTCATATTCTATAAATAGATTCCTGTCATTACAAAAAATGGCAGGTTGCATCACTAAATAAAACTCCATTATTGTCACTACTATTTGTAGATATAAATAAGCCAGTTAAAAATCTGTTGAAAAGTGAAATGTTGGCTTGATGCGTATGAAAACTAGTAGTATGTTTTTTTCCATTCAAATCTTGATTTCTTTGATTGTATACTAACATTGCTATGTATTTTTACCTGACAGTTTTTCTTAAAATGATCTTATTTCTCACATTTGAAGCACTTAATACTTTTTCATCTACTCCAGCATTCAACTTTGTTGGTTTTTAAACTGAAATGTGTTACATCTAATCTACCTTCACTTTTTGCATGTAATCTATTTTCTTCTGTTAACAAAGAGTTTTTGACATTATTTGTTGATAAATCTTCTGGGCATATTGTTTGTGATATAGCATCATATAGGTCGCCAATATGTAAAAGCATAACAATAGCTACTAATCTATTAGATACCTTCCCCTTTAAACGTTCTAATTCACCAACAGTTCGTAATACTCTTGATATGTATACTCCCATCGATTCTCTATCATTTTTCCATATTGTAAATGTTAAATATTTTTTCGCCTTTTATTTGAATTTATGCTTAATTATTGTGCTTGTGTGCCATTTTAATTGTATTTTGTATTTCCGCTTAACCTTAATATATGTACCAAACATACAGATGCTTGCATCATGTATTCAAACATACATTTATATTAAATAAAGTGTTCACAATAATTGTTCTTTTCTGATAAATTTACAAACAAATGGTGGTTCTTTGTCCATAGATTTGATAACCATCTTTTCGAAATACATCTATTGCTACCAGCTAAAAGATAATTATTAATTATTATTCAGCACTAGGGTACAATTAACCAGTCAAATCACAAACAGCATACAGTGCAGAAATTGATTACGGTATAACTGGATCGTCGTGCATCATGTACACAGGTCGTATATCACTTTCACGTTCCTTTCTTCAATAAGAATAATGCATTATATTCCTTGGCCCTTGACCTCCACAATTAAAGTTAATTTTACTTTCTTATATTTATGGTTACTTGTAAACAAACATCCCATTTTGATTTTTATGTTGAATTATTTTACAAGGATTTTCTTGAAATAGTCTGTGTCCTCGTTTGAGATTATAATATTTTGCTACACTTGTCTGAATGACAATTGTTTAAGGTAATAACGGGATAATAAAACTTAACTTAGCTGTGATCATAAAATATAAAGCGCTTCATATATTAGCATATATCATCTTAAAATTTATAGTTTAATACATTCAATACTATTTTGTTACCATGATTAGGTTTAAAGAGGAAAAGCTAAATTGATCAATCAATTTTATTTATTCACCGTAATCATAAATGTCTTTTACATTTTTAAATACTAGTTATGCATATACCTACATACTAAATTTCACTAGCTTTATTTTCACAATATCGTATAATCTACATACATAAAATTTATTTACCTTGTCTATGCAAACACCTACTCATGTAGACATTTTGAGTAAATATGTTATTATATGTGTCTTTATAACACTAATTTATGGAAGTTATATGTTGAATAAACTAAATAAACGATATGTCGCTGTAAGCTGAAAACTTGTGTGACTGCATAATTGTTATACTAGTTTGCCTATTTATTATAATCTAATATTAAACTCTATGGAGCACTTATATAATGATTCTGATCTATTGCTACTATTTCATATTTTTACTTGAGAATAACTTAAGAATAACCTGCTTTTAAGTACGTATTATATCGTGTAATCTACTCTGCTTGGCACTTAAAATCCAGAATTTTAGTTCTACAATACTTTGGGTATCTATACTGTTTCAGATTTTTGGTAATATATTGTATAACCGAGGTGTAATATAATTATAATATCTTTGTCCTAAACATTTATTTACTCTCGTTGTCACTACCTTATTTTCTCATTTTGCTCTTGTGTCCTATATATGTTCAATATTTTGATTAACATTGAATTTATGGTAGTATTGTAGCACATTGGCGGTGTATAATTTAATGATATTGAAAAGTTTACATTCTTCAAAAAGCAATGTTGAATTATATCATTTAGGTTTTTTATATATAATTTTTAACACAGTTTTTTGAACAATTTGTAATCTATTAATATAAGTTTTTGCTGCTCCGCCTCATGCTATAATCCCATATGTTATTATTGCTTGTGCTAATCTACTGTATACTGTTTGCAAGTTTCCTATATTTAGTATATTTCATAACATTAAAAATTGGGTGATTAATTGCTTAATTTTTTACATAATAATTTATGTGCGCTTCCCATCTCATATGTTGGTCAATATATAATTCTAAATATTTTTTACTCGCAGTTGCACATATTTCAGTTTTACATTTACAATTAATACAAGAGTTGATATTATTATTACTGTGTACAATTATAGACTCCAAGCTTTAGGCATGTCATCAATGTATGAAGCACATGTATTTAGTTTTTGATATATTTAAAGTTAACAGATTATTATCTACCCAGTAGTTGATTTTACTTAGAACGTCTGATGCTTTTTTTTTACTACATTTCCCCCCAACTATTTTCATTAATAATAACAACAGTGTCATCTGCATAGGATACGATTTGTGTATCAATTTTTAAAAATAAGAGATTGTTTATATACAAGAGAAGTAAAATCAGTTCTAATGCCGTCCCCTGAGGTTATTCCATATTTATTTACTTGACATTCACTTATGGTGTATTATTTACATATACAAATTGCTTCCTTTTATCAGGATAACTTTGAAATAATTTTAATGTTGTACCACGAAAACCGTAATTTCCCAGTTTATCAAGAAAAAGATTTTTTGAAACGGTATAAAATGCTTTCTGCAAGTCTAGAAAGATTACAATAACTGGTTTTGTTGAGTCCATTTCTTCATAAATTTTTGTTGTAAATGCTTAAATTGCATTTTTGTTCCCAAAGATTCCATAAAATCAAATTGATTTTTTGATAATATATTACACTTGTTTAAAAATTTTATAATCTTGTATTTTAATGCCTCTTCAAAAATTTTCCCTAAATTGGATATTAATGAGATTGGTCGATAATTTGTGGGACTATCTTTGGTACCTGATTTGAAAACGGAGATAACTAATGCATCTTTAAAATGAGTAGGACAAAACCTTTCAGCAAAACTTAAATTTATTATGGTATACAATGACTTAGAAATAAATAAATGCAATTTTTTTTAGTAGTAAAGATTTGGTATTATCCATTCCAAGACATTTATTGGTTTTAGTTCTTGTATATAATTCTGAATCTCATTTTTAGTAACTTCCTGCAATAGAAAAGAGTTTACATCGCTTTTCACAAATGTTTTTTTTATCAGACTTGTTAAGGACACCTTTTATTTCTGCCATTTCGTCTCGAATCAAAGTGAAGAATTTATTAAATTCATTTGCTATGTCTTTATCCTTTATGATGCTATTATCTTCTTTGTCTCTTAGTACTATTTTTTTAATTATTTTCATTTAAAATATCATTAGTGACCTTCCAAAGCATTTTTGAATCTTTGCAAATGCCTTGTATTCTTTTGTGTAATAAGACTTTATGAGCAAAACTATTTTATTTCTATAAAACTTATATTTCTGAAGTATATATTTGTTACCTGGATCCTGCATCAAATTCTTATATAATTGTCTCTAATGTTAATTGAATTTATAAAACTTTGACTTTATTAAGGTTTCCCGCATTTCTTACTATTACACAATTGTTTAATATAACGTATAATTATGCGGCAAATTACGCGTTATTTGTATCAAATACCAAACACCTTTAAAAGTGATACAATGGTCAAAGTTTAAGCACAATAGAAATAAAACGGTTACTCACTTGTATTTCTTAGCATCTCAGGATCCTTGTTGTTTTTGTGTGGGTAGGCTATGCCATTGTCGACACCAAATTTTATCTGTTCATCCTCTTTTCCCCTCATAGCGGAATGATAGGAACAATCAGGTATGATGAACGATAAGGCAAGATAAGGAACCTGTATGCCTGCAAAGAGAAAAGACACGCTACAACCTCGGTAGATGTTCTTGGCTTGAAGTCTCGTGGCTTAATGGCCGTCCTGTCACACCACGTGCACTTGCGCCATTCCCTCCGTGCAGGCGTAACTCGGGGACGACAGAAATTGACAAGTTCATTTAAAAATATTTGCGGGAATTTATTTACCCATTATAACAATGTACATTGCCAAATTTGGAATGTAACAACTTACCCAAGGTCTTCGTTTTATTAAATTTTACCTTTATAGTGATATAAGAAGACTGTAAGCAGCAGTTTAATTTACTGATAAATACATCACATGCCTTATCAGCTGAAAAGTGCAACAGCTCATTTCAGTGTTCTTTCATGAATTTACATTTTAGTTTATAATTTTGTACACCCTTCTTTTTGTATTCTCTTTAAGTGCTGGTTTATTATCTCACACATTGATACCTATTATTATAACTGGGAAATGGTCAGTAATTTTGCTACAAGAGGTATAAAATTGTCTAATAATTGTTTTATGTTTGTGTTCATGAAATAGTTAGCAAAGATTTTTATGTTGCTAGGCATCCTGAAAATAGTCTTGTCATGTAATGTTAATTCATACCATATACAACTTTTAAAGAGTTCTCAGATTAAATACTTATACTGCTTCAATAGGTACTTTTACCGGTGATCATGTATCATTCGGGATAGATCCAAATTTTAAACCTATCTACATGAAGACAAGGCCAATACCATTTGTTCTAAAGTCACTTGTGAATAGGAACTTGTTCGACTAGTTAAGCAAGGTGTTGTTTCAATTACGTACTCAAAGTGGGCTACTCCAATTGTGGTAATGCATAAGAAAGAATCAAACAAAATCAGAATATGCGGAGATTATAAAAATACGCTCCTGGAATATTCCAAAAATTTATGGAAAAACTCTTGCAGAATGTGGAAGGCGTTGTGCCATTTTTTGACGATGTTCTCATCTCTGCTCAGACTGAAGAGATATTTGCAAATCATATTACACAAGTTGTTGCAATTTCCAAAGATAGCGGCCTAAAACGGATAAAGAAAAATGTATTCTTGCATCATCGTTCGTTACATACCTTGGGGTTCGTGTTGATTCTGTAGGCATCCTCCACCCAACCGAAGAAAAGTACAAGGCTATACATGATGCACCCAAAAATTAAGCGGAGTAGCAAGCATTTTTGGACATGCTTAATTTTTATCACATTTTTCTAAAGGATAAAGCTACAATTGCTGAACCTTTACATAGGCTACTGGATTGCTTAAGCGATTGGGTTTAGACTGCTATCTATGACAAAGCTTTTAAGAATTACTTCAAATGCGGTGGTGGTACATTATGATCCAAATAAACCAATAACGATTACTTGTGATGCTTGGCGTTGGTGCTGTTCTTAGCCATGCTTTACCAAACGGAGTGGAAGCTCTAATTGCATTTTCCTCTAGAACAATGAATTCTACAGAAAGAGGATATTCACAGTTGGATCAGGAGGCTTTAACCATTATTGCAGGAATAAAAAAATTCCATAATTAGTTGTATGGCAGGAAATTCTCTATTGTTATGGACCACAAAGCACTTTTGGGTCTTTTTACTCCGAAGAAGCCAACTCCAAATATTATTTCTCCTAGAATGTAACGCTAAGTACTTATGATTACGAAATTAACTACAACCATGGCAAACAAATTTCTAATGCAGATGGGTTAAGTAGACTGCCTATCATAGAACAAAATATTGAAAATCCAAAAGAAGTTCTATTATTGGATTCGAGGGAAGATTCGCCTGTAGGTGCCAAGCAAATTTTTTTGCTAACGGCTAAGGATCCCATTCTGGCATGTGTGTTAAACTGGATTTTGAAGGGATGGCCTGAGGGACGGGTATCGGAAGAGTTCAAAGTTTTTATGCCTGCAGGAACGAATTATCGTCACATAAAGGTTGTATTCTCCGCGGATATCGCATGGTTATTCCAAAGGTAGCTACCGTAGGAATTCTTGAAGTACTGCATGCGTGTCATCCTGGCATCGTCAAGATGGAAGCAATAGCAAGAAGTTACATTTAGTGGCCAGGAATTAATGCTGAAATAGAAAATGTAGTTAAAAGTTGTAGAGAGTGTCAAACTAATGCACGTTCACCTCCAACTTGCCCAGTATTTCCTTGGGAACCTACAAATAAACCATGGTTGAGATTACATTTAGATTTTGCGAGGCTATTTATGGGAAAGGTTTTTCTAGTAGTGGTGGATTAATTTTCTAAATGGCTTGAAGTTCGAATCGTTCCAATTACTTCTACTAAAGCAGTCATATCAACATTGTATGGATTGATTGCTACTCACGGGTTGCCAGATACATTGATATCCGATAATGGAACTGCATTTACTAGCGAACGGTTTAAACAATTTGGGAAAATGCTTGGAATTCGTTTAGTGAGGATCGCTTCTCATCGACCACAATGAAACGGAATGGTAGAAAGAATGGTTCAAACAACTAAAGATTTTCTAAAAAATAATATTACTGGAGATTGGAAATTTAAATTAGCTAAATTTTTATTATACCAGCACATCACTCCTAGCTAAACCACTGCTCGGAGTCCTAGTGAGACTCTTATAGGCAGGAAGTTATAAATTATGTTGGATAAACTAACTCCAGATTTGTCTTCGGAGTTGCAACTTGAAAGCATTGAAACATTTAGCGTTAACGACACAGTTTTCATTAAGAATTATAGTAGCGGTGATAAATGGATTCCTGCGATAATCTCTGAAGTTAGCGGGCCCATTTCTTACAAAGTTAAATTGCATGATGGAACATTTTGTGCATGTAGATCAAATCAAACTTAGATTTCCTGTTACTTTAAACGGTGAGGGTAATCAACACATTTCAATTACTCACTGCCATCATAATCATTCGGATGTTCTATGTGACCGATATATGCACGCCGTTTCTAATGCGCCGTTAACGGATGATCAGGACGAAGCTGCTCCAATTCCAGCTACGTATGAGAGACCGCAACGAATTAGACATACATATTTATACATTTTTTTGGCCTTAAGTTTCCGAACTAGATTAAAAAACCTATTTAAAGATGTAAAATTTTCATTAATGAAAATTTTAAATTTTGACAGTTTCAAGCTGTCTGCATAAGGTATGACATTTTTTCGTTCATTCCAAAATTTATTTCAACCAGTTCTATTTTTAAATTGTAGAATCATTCCTGCTCAAGCAACATTATTTGTTTTTGGTAACCGATAACAAATATCTATATAACTGGCATTGATTTCAGCATTTATTAGTTTAGCCACACTTACAACAATATCCATAAGGTTTTCGTTTTCTGGTACGTTATGTATTTCAATATTAACCAGTTGGATTTTTTGCTCCAGATCATTGTATTTAATTTCCAAATACTGTAATTTGTTTTGTAGTTCTTGGTTTTTCGTAAGTATCGAGTTTTCTTTTATTAATTGTTTAATTCCATTATTTTCATGGATAACTTCATCGAACTTTTGCAAAATCAAATCAACAGATTTTTGTAGCTCTGCCATCATATTTAATAAATTTTTGAACACAGGGTTTTCTGTTATATATTTTTGCTCTTAATTCTTATTGATTGCTGTTTTCAGCAAAATCGTTATTTCTAACCTCACCTTTCTTTGAGCACATGTTACATATTTTTTGAATATCAATATTTTCAAACTGCTTTGATTGTGTAGCACAACTAGGATGTAATTTTGATTTACACTGTTCGCAATTTATCGAATTTACTCTACAGTTTTTTTACAATAATTACATAAAACCATTTCTGCAAATTTTATATGTGTATTGCATTCATAGCCGCACAAAAATATTAATAAGGTTTTATTGAAAAACTTTTATATTTTTATTAACAAACAAGTGCAATTAAAGTAAGCATCGGAAATATCTTCCACCTGGCTTCTTACACATTACTTCTTTTTATTTGTCAAAACGTTTCTGTTGTTATGCTATCGGCCCCACAATTCTTTGCTGCAGTCATTGGAAATTATTTATGGCGGTGCTGAATATCCTAATTATTAAGTAAGAGAATACAAAATTCGAGTTCGATTATGAAAATACTGAAGGAAGAAAACTAGTTTCTTGTATCATATGAGTTGTTGATTGTCGTGTTGAAAAGGCAATGTTGAAATTCGTCATTTGTAGTTCTTGAACAAATTCATTTAAAATTTTATTTCTGTGCCCAGTTTCCATTGTTGGTGAAATTGAAAAAAATATTCCCTGTTAATTCATCTATCAAACACTGCTATTCAAACATCAGTGTGTGAAGACATATGGAGATTCGGCAAAAATATAATATAATATAATAATATAATAATATCTTTATTATTTATAAGCAAATCTCGATACATATGAGAAAGAAAAGATACTCCTAGCGAGGTTTAAGCTATAAAGCCCACTCTTACACCTAACTAGGACATATCTTGTACAATAAAATATTTGTTTAGTACAAACAATAACTATATATACTTACATACGCCACCACACTTGCATGCACATTTTTACACAAACATCCACCCCCCCCCCCCCTCATCCCACACACGTACAAAAACACATCACGCACGCTGGGCCCACTATTCCCCCATTCCATATTAAGAAGTTTAGTTGCAAGATAGTAGATACTCCTGATATGCTTTTCTAAATTTAAGTAATGTTGTGCAATTTCTTATATTTATGGGTATACAGTTCCAGAGAGGCGACCGGATACCAAGAACGATGAATGATACATTTCAATGCGGTGCATTGGTATTAGCAGTCGTTTTCATCTCGTGTGTTATGGTGTCCTGTGGAAACGTAAGAGAAATTTGAGGTTAAGTACGAGGGTCCAAGTCCATGTAAGAGTTTATAGAGCATTATTGCCTGATGTAACTGTCGCTGTTTCACTAATTTTAACCAAGAGAGCTTATTGAAATATGGTGTAACATGCTGACGACGTTTGATGTCAAAAACAAACCGAATGCAACTGTTGTGAACTCGCTGTAAAGTATTACTGTTGTCCATAGACAAATGATGATATAAAACATCTCCATAGTCAAAAATCGGTTGAATAAGCGACCTAATAAGTTGTATTCTTAAACGAACTGGTAAAAATCGTTTTACCTTCTTAAGACTATGTAACGAAGCATACACCTTTTTACATATATACATTGTGTGGGCTTTCCATGACAGATTCGAGTCGATCATTATACCAAGATTCTTTACTGTAGTAGACAGTGGAATTGCTAAGCCATTTAAATATAAGTGTGGAAGAGTTAAAATATCGATTTTACTCAACAATTTGGATGACCCGATTAAGATTGCTTGGCATTTTAACGGATTTATAGTTAGTTGGTTGTCCAGTCCCCACGAATTTATACTAGCAAGATCAGTGTTAAGATTATTAATTAGTATGGAAAATATCGTTGGGATGAAAATGTGAATATACCTGTATATCATCTGCGTAACAGTGATATTTACTGAATTTCAAGACTCTAGAAACATCCTGTATATACAAGGAAAATAGAATAGGGCCAAGCACACTTCCCTATGGTACTCCAGCTTTCAAATTCAGCCAATCTGACAAGTTAGCCCCATCCTCCGTAATGACACGCTGTCGACGACCGCTCAAGTACGACTCAAACCATTGCAAAGCATCATCTGAGAAATTATTGAGCAATTATTGGCAAGTAAAATTTTGAAGTTCACACTGTTGAAAGCTGAACTGAAATCAAGTAATAGTATAATAGTTAGCTGTTTGCAGTCCATGGCTTCCTTCGCATCATCGATTATGCGGATTAAGTCCGAAGTTGTAGAGTGGTGCTTACGAAAACCGGATTGAAATTGGTCAAATAGCTTATTTGAATTTAGAAAATTTGATAATTGATCAAAAGCAATATATTCAATAGATTTAGAGAGGGCAGGAAGAGTACTAATTGGGCGGTAGTCAGATGGTGATAAAGGTGATGACTTTTTAGGAAGTGGATGAATAAGCGCCTGTTTCCAATGATGAGGGAAAGTATTTGTACTAAATGAATGGTTAATGATAGAGACAAGAGACTGTAGAGCATGAGGAAGCACCAATGAAAGCATTGCCTTGGATATTTGGTCAGCGCCTATTGCACTTGATTTAATGCTGTGAATTGATTTATACACGATGTCATTTGTAACTTGATGGAAAGCAAACTTAGGGCACATTGGAGTATTTAAGGAGGATAAACTTATAATAAAGTTATCCATGCACTCTTGATCAGTGATCGTTTTAGAATTAAAATGGTCATTTAGAGAATTAAGGCATAAATTGTGTGGAATACGAACAGGCGCTTTCCCAACCCCTAGTGACTTCAGCTCTTTCCAAGTTTTAGCGGAATTTAAATTCGTGGATAGCGAATAATTGTAGCGTAGCTTGGAGTTTCTAATTAGCTGCTTGGTTTTATTTCGCAGGTACTTGAAGTAGTTATAATTTTAAACTGTAGGAACACGTTTAAACCTAAATGCCGCAGCATTTCTAATTCGCCGCATTTCATTGATTTGATCATTTAGCCAGGGAGCCTTCGGTTTTGTGATACGAATAGTTTTATGCAGACATGAAAATCAAAGAGATGTGTAACAATAAGATTAAATTTATGGAGTTTGCAGTTTATGTCATCAAATAAGTCAATATCACTCCAAGAAATTCTGCCAGCGTCACTCACAACGCTGTCAACATCCATATCTTTGAAGTTCCTAAATTTCTTATATTTTGGAATAAGCTGCGGCAGCTTCACTGAAAATGACGCGTAAATTAGGTCGTGTTTAGAGAGTTCTAAAATAGGAATATGTGGATTATCGTCTTACAGATGCATATTTTCTGAATTTACGTTCCCAAGAGCTTCTTCAAAAAATTACGTAAAAATGTAGCATTTAAAGTGTATACAAAATATATTGATGTACACAAAATGTCTGGAATAGTTTGTAGACAAAAATGTATGATATTATTTTATTTATAGGGACGCAAGTTTTTTTAAGATTATTTAGCAAGTTTCATGAGAGAGTCTAATTTATTTAGACAAATGCTTTAAAGGTGTTAAGGCTCTTGTTCCACATGTTGAGAATCATCATTAGCAACTTCTTTTTATGTCACAGATTGTGTTGGATCAAAGGATGTATCATGCATTTCTTAATATTAACACATACTTTGAACTCTTCTAATTAGAATGTGGACTGTAATTAGGTTAACTGTACAGCGAGCTTTAACGGCACTATAGCATTGTCAATGAGCACTCACGACACGAAAACTGGTCTGTCACTTCCGGTGGTTCAAACATGACAACACAACACCCTTGTCGGCTGCTGGTTTTAAGTCTTTTCATGATTGTTACAGGAAGGGGTTGACAATGATCAAGAAGAGAGGGACAGGAGCCCGAACGGATTGTGTTTCGTGAAATACATTAACATAGTAGTAACAAACCAAGTTGAAATTGTGGTTGTTTAGTCATCATATAGTTTGAGATATAAATAAGTTGTATATACAAGTAATATAGCAGTTTTAATAACAAAATGCATCGACTAGTCTATAAAAGAATTATAACATTTATAATTGATAAATCAGAATGACACGATACATTACAATACCTCACATACCTAATTCTACTTTATCTGAGTTATACTATAATCTAGTATATCGATAAATTGCAAAATGGAATATTATCTCTGAAACCTGAACATTATAGTTGATAGTTTATTTTTGGAATATGCTACTTTTTAGTATAATTGTTTAATCGTTTATTTAGTAGTATAGGGCTGTAAAAGAATAATAATTTTTGTTTTTAGTATGTACTATGTACCGAAATTATAGTTCCCATTGTTATGATGTGGGTATTGAGTACAATCCACTCACAAATTGTTTCCACACAATCAGATACCACACAGACTCCATGTCGTAAACAGAAGCGTCACAAAATACGTCGGCGTCGTAAACCTACAAAAGGTATTGGTTTAAGAAAACCAGCGAATATCGATGGCTACACTTGCAAGAACGAAAGCAGTGATTCAGTTCGTAGCACTGAAAAGGTTCGATTGCCTAAGTGTGTCATATTTCAACCCGAAGAAGATGCAGAAGGCAGCTCACCACATCATATCCGGTAAGTGTTAAATTTTTTAATTTTGTATCATTATTTATAAAATTCAGAAAACGCATTAACTCTGTAAACCGCTTAATTGATGATGGTTTTGAAAGTTTCAATGGAAATGGATCATCTCTTACAGATACAACTGAGGAGTTTGATGGTGTCAGAGGTAGAAATGATAGACACAGTAGAGTTGAAGATGTGGATAATGTAGAAAATGGAAGTCCTTTATTGACCATACGATCTCGTTTTTCCCCTAAAATAAATATTGACGTTTCTACACCTATGACTGATTCAAACAGAGTAAGTGGTTTATTGTACTATTTTCTTTTTTAGATTTATGTATTTTCGGTGGCAGTCATAAATTATGGAAACGATCTTGAAAAACCATTATTAAAACACATTTGTTTCAAAATAGTCAAATATCTACACAATATCCCACTTGCATAAACATCAATTAACTAATGTTTGAAATCTTTATTCTTTCAAACCTCTTCACCTTTAATTATTATTTTCCATAAATCTGCTTGTATAAGAAGATACAACGTTCATGGGTAGCATTTCCAGTTAATTAACGTTATTAATCAATGCATTGTCAAACTCCTCGCATACTTTTTTTTGCAACAAAGCGTTCTCCCATTTTTAATTTAACCTAATAAATCATATAAAATTGCTTTTCACAATGAACAAGTTTATCATAATTTAAAAACCAATGTTACTTTCATTCAGTTTTGAAGAAGCATAAATGTTATACTAAATAGTAAACATTACTAATTTTTGATACAGTCGTTCAGATTTATAGCTTAATAAAACATTCAATAGCGTTTTTTGTTTTTCATTTCAAATATTTTTGAAGCTGTTTTGGCCCCGGAATACCTAGCAGGCAATTCACAGAAAATTTGGTAAACAACTCCGATAAACATCTCGTTTCGGTAAAATACCGAAAACATTGACCGTACTAACATAAAATTGGTTGCCGACTAACTCAGTGAGTAATGTAAGTGTTTGACAAGGGTTCTTGAATGCTATCGGGTATGAAATGTCGCCTAGATTGGGAAATACCTTGGACGCCACCTAATCTTGCAGGGTTGCTAGGGAAAAACCTCAGAAACATTAACGGCTGCCAAAATCGGAGACCAGGGGAGTGATCCTGGCTTAAAAATATAACTGAAAATTATTAAAACCAATAATATTTTAAACCTAAAACAAACATGACACATAAAAACACATAGACGTATTTAAGACTGCTAACTGCAAGGAATATTCTAAACGCAAATCTTGAATCACCGAAATACTTAATCACTCTTCTAAAAATTACTAAACAATTTATTACAATAAAACTGTAACTATACCGTTTACAATAACGTAAATACCAGACTTTACTCAATTTTATATGACAAACTATATAGCACACATGTTTTCATTACAAATACATAATATGTCTTAAACAAGTATTAAAAATGAACTATATCATAAATGTAATAACTAAAAAACTTAATCTATACACCGCCATACTATTGGTAAGTTCAGTCTATGCATTTAACTAAGAGTATTTATATGGGCTCTGTTTACCTCAACATGGTTACTTCCAACATAAGGTTTGAATTTCTAGGAACCAATGTACCTCTAAAATAAAACTAAACCGCTTGTCAGGTAACTATCCGAACATATTTAGACTACTTCACCCTGTTCAGTAACCTTTGGGCAAGGTACTTGAACTACCAAAGTGGCACGTTGAAGGTTTGAATGTTAACTACGAAATCCTTTCTGAAAATTGAATCTACTCTTTTTAAAATCATTTGAGGCATTGTCGGCAAACTACGGACAGATGAATCAAGCGTTTAAAAATGGACATACCTGGTGTCGTCTTTTCCTATCTAACTTATATATATATATTTAAATTTATGTATGGTTGATCTGAAATCAGAAATCAGGATTTTACATTTATTTGAGTGGCCACAAAACTGTATATGACCTGTCTTTGTTCTCATACGATGAGATTATCTGGTGTCATCATTTCTTTGTAGACAAAACAAAACCTTGGCTGTACTAATTACAATGATGATATCACCTCTAACCTTTAAAAACTGACATGAATTTGACAACCTTTAACTATGGATCAAATATAAAATGATTTTCTCTTAAATTAAAATTTATAGTAACCTAGAACTTATATTTCTTAAAGGGAATAACCTAATCCTATTGATGGACTTTACTAATACAGAAACTATTAAAATGAAACATGATTATAATTATTTCTAAGGGAACGTCACAAGGTTCACCATTCTCTTTATTAAAAATTTCGACGAAAGCGGTTCCATGACATGTAGTGAATAAATTTTAAATACAATTTCAGTGCTCACATTCTTATTGTAATAAATCATAATGCGTAATGCGCGAATTAATTAATCATAATGAATACCAATCAATCAAAGGATAATAAGAACAAATATTATCCAAGATGGCTGACCTACAACAGCAGGTTAATCCTGATTGCTTAAAAATATGCAGTTATTGTAATAAAAATGTAGTTACTAAATTCAGTGAGTGTTATAGGTGCAAGGTTGAATTGCGTGTGTCATGTGGAGAAAGAAATGGTTCAATTTTAAAATCCTCAACTAAGGAAAAAGTGTTTTTGTGTTATGCCTGTAACAAATCTGTGGATGATAACAATGATAATGTGTGATGGAGTCAATAATTTAATAGATCAACCACATTTACTTATTGAAGATAAATCCACATTATGTGATAACAATGTTTTCCAAAATGTATTAAGGAAATTAAAAAACACAAGTTCTATTGAATGAAGCATTTAAAAAAACAAATTGTAGACCTGACTAAGAGCAACAAAGATTTAATCAAAATACTCGCCAGGGGTAAGCAGTTTACTGAATTACTATCTGATAAAAAAGGATCATAAACACTTATGAACTATGATAAGACCTCCAGATGCATTAAATCAGAGAATAAAGGTAATAATAATAATACCTATGTTATTGAACTGGGAAAGAACATAGATAGTGAACCCTTACCACCTATTACTAGTTTTAAAAATGGTTTATCTACATATGCAAATGTACTAAAGGATTCTTTATCACAAGAGCCTTTATCAAAGATAGACTATAAGCCAACTATTAAATAAATACATATATTAGGTAATTAATTACACAAGGTAAGTTGATAAATACTAACGTTTTATAGTTAATAAGATGAAATAAAAACTTAGACCTTTATGCAAAGCCCAAATGATCATTTCAAATCGAGTTAATAATTGAAAGAAGGAAAATATAAGGTCTTGGACAAATGATTAAGCTACACAACAATATGAGGTTACGAGAGGTCAATGAACACCCAAATTCTATGGAATAACTCACCCAAAGAGAAGAAAACTGAGAAAAGTAAAGTTTCCCTATATTTAATTTTTCCACCTTGTATAAACATAAGTGTATTTCATTAGCACAAAATAAAAAGCCCAATTGTTAAATTAATCCATTTTAGTCGTGTGTATAAATAATTACTCGTGAGAGATACTTTAAAACAAGTTTTTATTTTAAAATGTAAATACACAAGCCATTCATTTCATCAGTGTATAAATTATTTTGCTTTGAATACTAAAAATAACTTCGATTTTAAGCTATCTTCTTTAAGATATGCGAAAGTAAAATCCGTACCCTGTTAGAATGCAAATCAATCATTATTAATGCAATTGCGAACTTTAATTAATTATGTAGTTAATTTCTGTGTGTAGATATATCATTGAAAACAAATGAAATATTCATTCTCGTTGAAAATACCACTCTATGAGTTTTAAATAAAACGTATTAATTCCAGAATTTTCGAATTTCTAAGTTATCTAATAAGAGAATATGTCATTTGATTAGAAATGTACTAAAAGCTATTAAATAAGGCAATTGTTTTGTATCAATGAATAAATGCTCCGATTCAAAGAACTCGCGACTCTAAAAGCTATAAAAGATAAGATAAGCAGGTTTAACAGCTCTATGTATTACAGTAAGAAAGAAAGAGATAGTAGCGAACTCGTTTGTTTATTAGAAAAGAATAGACGACGCTTTACGAGAGCCATAAATCATGCTGCCGACCGCACTTAATTAGCACATTAAAATTTGAAATTCGCGAAATTATTACATCACCCAGGTGTGTCATGCTTTGAAATAGAACCAGAAGAATCGAGAATATAACGTATTGAGTTAATTTTTGTAAATAAAGATGGAAGTGAATTAGACCGAGATTTCATTCTTTTTACGACATCAAACATTTAAGTTTTGAGTGAAGATTGATTCAGTAAAGATTGATTCAGTCATTCTTTCTAAAGCCAAATAACATGTAAGATTCATGCAAAGTTTCATGCTTTAAATTATTTATGACATTGAAGCATATACATTTTGAGTAATTTGAAATCTATTTTATCGGCATTCTACAAGTTGCACAGAAGTTATCCAACGTAATTATTTGATGAAGTATAAGGAAGATTTACCACAATAATATGAGTAATCGTTCTACAAGAGCACAACTGATGATTTTAATCGATTAAAAAAATTAATGCACTTTTCTAAACGTCAAATGGAGATTTGAAATGGAACCAGGAAGTATTTAATGCCGTTAATTACGATGGAAATGAGGTTTTGCTAAGCGTGCTATTTGACAATAACAACAGCATGTATAATTTATTTGTAACATAAGGATATTTAAGTATTAGCACTTAAGCTAGAATTAGTTCTTAATTTTATAAAATTATTTGTCAAGGGGATAATTTCCAGCAAATTTTGAGGTCAGAGTTCGAAGAAGAGAAGTTTATTAAATACTGCGGTAAGTGTTATATACATATGTTTTATGCATATCCAATCTTTGTTTGCAAGTAAGTGAGGGTGCATCATAATTAAATTTTCACATTCTAATTTTTTTGGTGCTTGTTTCTTTCTAATGTGATTTTTGAAGTGATGTTTTAAAATTTTCTTTGTTCGGTGTTTGTTTGGAACCTAAAAGTAAAATCGAAATTAAGTATTTGCATAAAATGGACAGTCGAATATTACATTTGTTATTTGGTTAGATTGTGACCTAGGAGGTACTGATACTTCTTGCATTAGCACACTGCTGGATGCTGTACAAGTAACATTTTGATGCCTCACATTCATCCTCTGATTGATCACTTTCAGCAACATCTACTTCTGGATCAATATCGTTTAATGAGTTTCCTTTGTTTTTATCCTCTAGTCCTTTTTCCATTAATACCATTAATTTTGACACTTGCAGTTTGATATACATCTTGAGGTAGTCTAAAGTATAAAATAATAAAATATCTTTTTGACTCATATTTTGTGCAATTATATCAGTTCTCACAAGATTAAAAATGCAATGGAAAAACGACATTTGTGCACATAACAATTGTTTTTCTGCTCCCATGTGTGAAGTACCACTCTCAGGTATCAATATTTATACGTGAAGTACAATTTCACACACAGGTATGTGAAATATAATGTAATTAGTATTGGCTTTACTGCACAGATACTTCCATAAGAGCCCATGTAAGTTCACTGTAATTTAAAGTCGTAAAAAGGGAATAGTGCATAGTACATGTATGACATTTGTTTATACACTCACCACTTGTATACAGACTGTAACTTCCCACGCTTCATACACAATAATACATGGCGAAACAAGTGCAGAAAACAGATAATTATTACGAGTACAGAAAAGTTGTGCCACGAGTGAGAAATTGCATTGCATTTCTGCACTATTTCTAGACCATAGTTTTTTCTCGTTAAATACCGGCCCAATAGAGTAAATGATTTATTAACAATACATGCTATATAGGGTGTTCAGATATTCAACTAATAATGCATTACAGATGGTAGCCCTTGACAAATGATAAAAAATGAGAAAGGAACATAAAATCCTTTACATACCCAATTTATGAGATACAGCTTGTTAAAGTTGGAAAGATAAAATATATTTTTTTTTGGAATATTTCGAAAACTATTTAAAATTTTTCTTTCCAACTTTGTATTCAGTTTTCGTATTAGAAGCTTAAAAGATTAACGAAAACCGCTCTTCGAATATTTTATCGAGTGACACACTATAAGCTATGTTTATTTATATTACAAAAAGTCATTAAATTCTATTATGCTAAAATAAACAGTTTTTGAAATATTTGGCTTTATTAAACTGAAATCTATACGTTTACCATGTTGATTTGGAATCTTTTGATTAATTTATTTAAATTGTGCACACTTCAAGGACATAATATTCACATTATCTGATAATAAGTTCTTGGAAACCTTTACGGACTTCTGTTTAATACGAAATATTTCGAAACTGTTAATTTTAGTATAATAGAAGTTAATGACTTTTTTGTAACATTAATAAACATATCTTTAAATAAATTTTTTAAAAAAGATATACTCCGTTTAGTAGAAAATAGGAAATTTGTAGGTACTGCTATTCCTTTTAGTATATGCCACTGGATAATGTATTCAAAAAGTAGTTTTCATTGAACTTTTATGTTTTTAATAAGAGAGCCAAGTGCAAAGCTCGAAGGAATAGTTTAAATACAACATGTGAAATATTACAAAAGAATTATTTTGATTTTCCAACTTTAACCAGCTGTATCGTCTGAACTGAGTACTTTAAGGGTTTATGGTCCTATCTCACCTTTAATTATTTGTCAAGGGTTACACCTGTAAAGCGTTATTGGAACACCCTGTATAAACACGCACCCCACAAAATTAATACTCGGTTATTATTGAAAATGAAAAAATATACGAACCAATTTGGAGATAAAACGAAATGCTGAAGTCCGTAAGTGTTCTAGATGAAATGAGTAATGCAATTTAGTGGGATGTAATTAATTAACACTTCCCTTTAAGAAAGTTAGTTAACACAAGGAGCATCACCAAAATAGAAATTGTAGCGTGATCCCTTTTACTGCACGCCAATGATTAGTTTAGTGGAACACACTCCTAACCTGTTACTAGATAGTATGTGTTATGCCGTGTAGAGGAATGGTTATTCTTTCCTCGTTGATGTATTATGCATTGTTTTGATTGTTAAGTCCTTTAATATACGTAGTTGACTGTGTACCATTGCTTTATATTAAAACCCTGAGATTAAAATACAAATACATATATTGTGTACAACGAGTATTATTAGTAATTATAACAAAAACCGTCCCTCGTCCCGTTAAACTGGCTGCCCTACGTGGGGTTGCGAATAACATTACGCGAGGCTGCGAATAACATTACGTGTAACTTCGAATAATAATATTATCGTGCTTTAATTGATACAAGTAAAAACCACCCGGTGATAGTGATTAGTGATAGTAATAAAACCTAGTGTTTGTGGATGCTCTTCAAGAAGTTTGTAGATGTGCTACTTTTGCAAGGAATTATTAAGGATTTTCCGTAAGCTTATCAATGGTTCATTGCATTTATCGTCAAAACTGTAAGTAAAAATTGTTTATTTTGATCGCTGTTCTTGAAGAATCCAGCTGTTTATTATCACACAAACTTACGAACAGGTTGGTTTGCCGTTTGTTTACGTTGCTCAGAAACGTATGGTTTTGTTTCGAAATATTAAAATCATTGTCGTATCATTGAAAGGGACAATAATTACATTTTGAACTTTTACTACGAATATATTATATTTTACGCATGAAATACTAAATTGAATGCGTTGGACTTTTATTTTGTTTACATACAGTGCATAAAGAACATTACGGTTTAAAATATTTACATAGAACATTTGCGTGTTTCATTAATGCCTTTGACTAGAAGTGGTGCTACAAGTAATTTAAGCACCATGGCTCAACAAGTAGTGTTTACTAATGAACAATTCGCCGCTTTATTAGATAAAATCGGTTCGGTTTCGGTTAATAACGACGACACTAATGTATCTAAACTTGAAACAACCACCTCTATATCTGCAAATAATCATGGTAACTTTTCACAATGTACAGCAAGATTCGATGGATCTGATTCATCGGATGTCGACGCTTTTCTAGATGCAGTTTTAACTTATAAAGATTGCTTAAACGTTTCAACTGAAAACGCGTACCGCGGATTACCTATGTTATTGGAAGGTATAGCAGCAAAATGGCGGCAAGGTGTAAAAAAAACAATTCTTGATTGGGATAGTGCCGTTAGTTCGTTAAAAGACGTATTTTCTAGGCGATTACCTGCTCATTTAATTTTTAGAAAATTCTTCAGTCATGAACAAAGCGTTAATGAAACCACAGAAATGTTTGTTTGTAATCAAAGAGCTTTGCTCTCACAATTACCATACGATGTGAATGAAACTATGGCTATTGATATGGTATACGGTTTATTTCGACGCGACATTAGAGAAAAACTTCCTCGGTCTGAATGTTTGACTTTCAAAGATTTATTGACTCGCGCCCGTAGCGTTGAGCAGTCTTTGCAAGAAGTTTTTGTCGACGTCCATCGTAACCATAATCCTGTTAAAAACGATAGTCAAGAAGTAGTTTCGAAACGTGTTTTGCGTTCTCGTTGTTCATATTGTAAAACATATGGTCATGTTAAAGAAGATTGTCTTAAACTGAAATCTAAGGAATCAAAAATACACTCCTTAACTACCGCTACATCTTCAATCATTAAATGTTTTGGATGTGGTGCGCCTGGCGTGTTACGCTCTAAATGTGCTAATTGTAATGATAAAAACTCTGCAGTTTTAGAGTCAAAGTTTGTTCAATTTTGTTTAGCCACTACTGACGTTCCTGTTTTGAATAAACCTATTTTGGGCGTTAGTATAAACGGTCGATATGGCAATTGTACTTTGGACTCCGGTTCTACTGTAAGTTTAGCGAGTTATGGTCTTTACCAAATTCTTTTGAACGATGGCCAGAATTTTTCAAAGCGTTCCGTTAAAATTTGCTTTATGGATGGCATAGTTCGTGATGAAGAGGTTTTGCACGGATGTACAGGTTACTCTTGAATATAAAACTGTCACTGTTACCGTCAACGTATTGCCGCATGCACAAACTAAATCTACGTTACTAGGTATTGATTTTATTACCAGTGTCGGTCTTGTTTTAGATATTTCGAGTAATCAATGGTATTTTAACGATGATCCTGTTAGAAAATTTAATTTTTATGGTAACTTTCAGGTGAATCGTGAAAATGTTAATTTCGTATCTCTGCGCGAGGATGAAGGAGAATCCCTTTCCTCAGATCAGCGTATGATTATAGAGACGCTTTTGGAAGAACATTCCACTGTCTTTAAGATGGGGGAGCCCCCACCGACTTTGCGGTTCATAGGATAAAGACTGTCGATCACGATCCGATTTCAGTTTCACCTTATCCTCTTAGCAACCCGAAAAGACAATTTTTAAAGGAAGAAATAGATAGAATGCTCTCAGAAGATATAATTGAAGAATGTGAGTCACCTTGGGGATTCCCGGTTGTTCTTGTCCCGAAAAAGGATGGAAAGCTTCGCTTGTGTGTTGATTATAGGCGTTTGAATGCTATTACGGTTCCGGATTCCTTCCCCTTACCTCGCATCGAACAGCTTCTGCATACTTCTAAACGGACTATGTACATGAGTACTATAGACTTACAGTCTGGATTTTTACAAGTTCCTATAGCTGAGGAAGACAGGGACAAAACTTGTTTTGTTACACCCTTCGCACGTTTCGCTACCTTCGAATGGGTATTGGTCTTCAAACGCTCCGGCTACTTTTCAAAGATTAATGTCCAGATTTTGCAACGGTCTTGGTGACCGATCCGTTTACGCATATTTGGACGATATTTTAGTGATATCGGACAGTTTTAAACAGCATGTTGATGATTTACGTGCAGTTTTCGAAAGGCTTAAGTTATATAAATTACGTGCGCGTCGCGAAAAATGTTGCTTTGTACGGAAAGCCGTCAAATACTTGGGTCACGTTCTAACTACTAATGGTATTGAAGTTGACAGAGAAAAGATTTCTGCAATTAAGAACATTAACGTTCCGTGTTGTGTTAAAGATGTTCTTAGTTTTGTTCAAACGTGTTCCTGGTATAGGAAATTTATTCCGCATTTTTCGTCCATAGCGCGTCCGCTAACTAACTTATTAAAGAAAAATAGTGTGTTTTGTTTTGGCGAACCTGAGCTACAAGCATTTAGTACGCTCAAGGAAAAACTTACTTCAGCTCCGGTTTTAATTCAAGCTGATCCGAACTTACCGTATTTTTTACAAACTGATTCTAGTGGTTTTGCACTTGGAGCCGTTTTGTTGCAAGGTACTAGCAATGATTTGCTTCCTATTGAGTACGCAAGCAGACTTCTTACTCCAGCTGAGCAAAATTACTTCACTGTAGAACGGGAAGCTTTGGCTGTTATTTATGCTACCGAAAAATTCCGAACATATTTGGAAGGGGCAGAAGTAAATGTAATTTCTGATTGCCAGCCATTGCAGTGGCTATTAACATTGAAAACACCTACGGGTCGTTTAGCCCGTTGGGCTTTAAAAATTCAGGGGATGAATATGAAAATTTCTTATACTCCCGGTAAAAGAAACGTTATGGCTGATATGTTGTCCAGACCAGGTTGTAAGAACGAAAGTGATACCTGTGATGTCTGTTTTGTTAGTGTTGAAATGCCGAAGATTAATGCTACTGATGTTAGGGTCGCACAATTAGACGATCCAGATTTGTCATTGATTGTCAAAGCATTAGAAGGTGAAGACACTCTTGATATGATCCGATGGTTAGATCGTGGTTATATGTTAAACAATGGGATACTTTATCGTAACAATCCTCATGAGGATGTAGAGCATCCGCAATTAGTAGTTCCTGCGAGTTTGAGGCAAGACTTGCTAAATCATTATCATGACTCACCCACTGGTGGTCATTATGGTGTTGATAAAACTTATCAAAAGATGTTTGATAAATATTATTTTGTTGGTATGAGACGTTTTATTGCAGATTATGTAAAAGGTTGTATTGAATGTCAGCGTTATAAAGCTAGTAATACTAAACCTGCTGGTTTATTACAAACCCCAGCTCCTGCACAACGCTTTGAAACCATAGCCGTTGATTTATTTGGCCCTTTGCCAATAACTGAAAATAAAAATCGATGGATTTTAGTCTGTGAGGACACAGCTTCAAAATGGGTTGAGCTTTACCCATTAGAATCTGCTAATGCAGATGCATGTGCAAAAATGCTTATCGAGGAGATATTTTTACGTTTTGGCACTCCGAGAAAAATGGTATCTGACAACGGTGTACAGTTTATTTCAGATATTATGCAAAAGGTGACATATTGTTTTGACATAGATACTTGTTTTATTCCATTGTACCATCCGGAAAGTAACCCGGTTGAAAGGAAGAATCGAGACTTGAAGACTCAGCTTTCGATTTTAGTTCAAAATTGTCACACAAAATGAGATATTTATCTCCCAGCAATACGTTTTGCTATTAATTCAACCGTATGTGAGTCAACTGATCGTAACCTGCTTTCCTTACTTTCGGTCGTGAATTACGTGCTCCTCACGATACCGTGTATGATTTAAGAACTGTGGTAAACGCTGAGAATTTTGTTCCTCGGATTACTTCGTATTTAAAGCGGTTATCACAAAAACTTTGTACGTCACAAGAAATTTTACAGCAAAAGCAAGACGTTCGTAAAGCACAAGTCGATAAGACAAGACTGCTGAAAATTTTCAAGTTGGTGATCAAGTTCTGTTGAAAACTCGCATACTTAGCAATGCCAGTAAAGGCATTACTTCTAAATTTGCACCTAAACGTGATGGACCTTATGTTATATCCAAGGTGGTTACTCCAACTACCTTTGAGCTTACTACAGCTACGAAACCCTATGATAGGATCGGTAAATTTCATTCTGTTGATTTAACGAAATTTGTTCCGTTTAGTGCCGGTGTGCCCAGTGCTTCGTCGGTTATACCCGCGCCTGTGGTGCCTAAAAGAAAACGGGGACGCCCCCGTAAAGTGAAAAAGTGATTTCTAAACGCACGCCAGTAACTTCTGTACGTTTAGAGGGGGGAGTGTGTAGCGTGATCCCTTTTACTGCACGCCAATGATTAGTTTAGTGGAACACACTCCTAACCTGTTACTAGATAGTATGTGTTATGCCGTGTAGAGGAATGGTTATTCTTTCCTCGTTGATGTATTATGCATTGTTTTGATTGTTAAGTCCTTTAATATACGTAGTTGACTGTGTACCATTGCTTTATATTAAAACCCTGAGATTAAAATACAAATACATATATTGTGTACAACGAGTATTATTAGTAATTATAACAAAAACCGTCCCTCGTCCCGTTAAAAAATAATTTAGGTAGAATGAAGTAACTTTTCTAGTAAAAAACTATTGTGATAAAGGCTAAATCCACATTATAAAATTTTATTAATCTGTTACATATTACTGCTTTATAAGCGCTAAACAATACCAAAGTGCCATGACGCCTACATAACCAAATAAACAGAAGGGTGATTGTTACTTTCTTGTAAAATTCATTACGAGTCTTTGCCGAATGTCCCAGAAACTGAACAAACTGTTCGGATTCTTCGGCGTTAAGATTTAGTATATGCATTACAGTTGCGATTTTCTTACGTAGCATATTTGATGAAATTTCTCGTGGATATTGTTAATTAGCTTTTAAAGCAGATTTTTGAATAGGCACATCAGCTCTAATTCATCGGTCACTAGCAGGATACGCAAACAGATAACTGTTTTTCATAGGAACCATATCTGTTGAATTTCGAATTTCTGTCATAAAGTTTGTTATTTCTTGAATATTCTGAGGATTAAAATTACCACAGGTCTACTACCCTTTTCTCCAGTGACAATTCTCTTATAATGTTTTGTTAATGTTAATTCGTTTGCTGACAAGGATTTGAGACATTCTTCTTGATTGATCGATGCATAGTTATTAAAGTAGGTTTTGATATGAGTATATTGTACATCACCTATACGTTTTCTATTTTGAAGGATTATCAGCACAAGAATCACATTGACTAAATTTTTAAAAGTTTTTTGTTATTGGAATCTTCATGGAGTGCTGCAATAGACTTATTTGCAATGCCGGCAATATATTCTTTAAATTTTAAAATATCTGTTCAGTTGTAAAATTACAGATTTATTCTGCTTTTTTCGTTTGTCTGTTACACTTTTTTTAAAAACTCTATCGTTTATTGTATTAGTTAGGTTTGGGGGATTTTTAAACCCCACCAGAGGAAATTTCCAGTATTGTAACGTACAAGTGTACATGAAAACCACACAAAGATTTGGTTCTCATGAAAATCCAGTCACTGACTTAACGTTTGTGGTCTGGAAAAATGCAGACAGTGCACTTTTAATACCTTACACATAGATGTACCCACCAGTGTGCGTTAGATAACTTTAACCTTTCTTAGAGGGAAGAGATGTTTGTGTGGGAGCAAATGTGTCGAAACAAAGGACTTGACTACCGACCTTTTTCGGGTGTAGACATGTTACAGTGCTCCTACATGTCGACGAAGTGGTTCCTTCCCTTCCGTTCCTTTTCCTTATCATCACACGAAAGATATTGGCGCTTTGTCAAAGAGGGCTACAGCTAGGCAATCACCGGGACAATAGGACTCAACCAACGACATCACTGAGAATTTAAAACTGCCGCATTAGGCTCAAGATACCACGACTAAGTACTAAATTATAATCTACAAAGCATTTATTGCCCAGGGAATTTAACCCTGTGTAAATTTGAGGTTATATATAGTAAAAATTAACGTTTCGTAGCGTTTAAATAGGTTTTTAAATGTTTTTCAAGTTTTTTAAAGCTGAACTACTTATTTCTGTTGTCCAATGGGAGCTAATCAAATATCTAAAACGTGTTACTTCCTGCATCTTCTTTTACTTGTCATAGCTCTATGAGTCTCACGAGTTCTCTAATTTTGTTAGAACGCATTACTGCCATTTGCTTCCTTCTGTGTTTCTTTAAATACCATTCCCTAAATTGGCACATTAAAGGGTCTGTTTTTACTACTAGGGATATTTCATGAGGATTCATAATCATTGTGTATAATCCCTTGCAGTATGTATATGGATAATAAGGTTCATTTAATTTTGATTTAATTTGATAAATAGGCCTTACAGTGTCCTGTGGAAATTTGTTGAAATGCCCTGCATTTCTTAATAAAAACAATATTTGTTTTCTTTGGAAATTTTAACATTTCTTGCCTTGATGCAACACATCACACACTTACTTTTAGATACGGCCTAACAAACATGTTTTTTTTTAATCAGAAAACAATACCAATTTAATCATTTGGAATTTTTTATAGTATAAAGCAAGATAATAATGGTTTTTACTGGTATAATCACAAGTCTATACTTGTAATTGTTTATTCAAACATAACTGATAATGAAGTATTTTCAGCCAAAGAAGTCGTGGAAATCATTTCAATCAAATACAAAGCCCAATGCTGACAGCTCATCATGTGATAGTGAAGAATGTGAACCAATGTCTTCACCTGAAGTTGAAGTGAATCGCTATCCTTTATTAAATGACGCGACAACATCAGCGACAGAGTGGATGGGTGGCACTACAAATACAGAAGATGGCAGTTACAGTTCGGAATGTGTTCTTTCTGATAATGAAAATATTTTGGCATGCACACCGACAGCTATTTTAAGTCCATGTTGCGCCCTGTCTGATAAAGGTATGTTTTATTTTGTAAATTTTATGTTGTATTATTTCAATATAACATATATACTAGCACAATCTTAAAGAGAATAACATAAATAACTAAAATCTAGTTTAGATGAGTCAAGTGATTTCTCATTCATTCTTTATATCTTGATAAATCGGAGTAAAAGTAATCATAGTTGACTAAGCAGGTGCTATTATAATTTGCTATTAAAAGTTTTGTCAACATAGATTTAAATGATGCTCACCTAGAGTCGTTGTTCTTTTTGAATGTGAAATATGTGGCCTTTATGTTGCATTTTAAAAGGTTGATATGCCTAACTTTAAATTCCTCAGATATATAACATTAATTTTTAACAATTTTAAATGAAAAATATTTTTAAAAGGAAGACAAAATACGTTATTATGTTTGTTATAGTAACCATTAATCTGGTTGTTTATAACATTTGTAATTATCCCAGAGAATATAGTTGCAAAAATTGGAAATGTAATGTATTTTGGATAAATAAGATGCTCACATAATTTTAGATCAATTCCTAAACGTTTTAATTCATTGATTCGATTTTTAAACAATCTGGAACTTCATTGAATAAACCTTGTACTTGCCAATCGAATGATCTCGCTGCAGGATCTATCAATCATCAGATATTTGAAGGTCATTCCACAGAGTACACACAAATAATCTCTTATGTATTCAAACTCATTTATAGACCGAAAGGTGCTACATTATTTTCAATATGTTCATCTGCTTTTGGTATATGCGTGCATTCAGTGATCTCAAATTAGTTTTTTGTGTCTGAAATCATAATTGTCCTCTCATTTTATTACACCATTTCCCTTTCTAGATGTACGTTAGTTGTTTTAAGAAAGGGCTTGGACCAATCTTTTGCTCTGCAGTGTTCCATGTTTGTGTATTTCTTTTTTTACTTCTAGCTCTATTTACAACTTGTCAAATCCAATGGGCGTTATGCGTTGAAAAGCGCTCACAAATTGCTTTAGTTAATAATTAATTTTAGGGGATTTTTGTATATTTAATTTATGCTAGGACACATATTTGTGTAATACATAGTTAGAAAAATAAGTTCGCAGGAATTACCCTTGTTCTTGTTAATAGCTTTTGTTGTTAAAGAAATTTGTCTCGGCTGTGGAACCGACATGATGTTTTCCAACCAATTCAGAACGTGTAACTTATAAGCGGTGGTGATTTTTCAAGATGTTGGAGGCGCAGCCTGATGGCAGTTTTTACGTGACCACCTATCTTGAACGACTTGTGCGGGAGTGCATTGTAAAATGTAGTGGTGTTGAACTTGTCGATTCTTATAACTATCCCTATCGTCCTATATCTTTGTCTTATTCTCGTTAACGTTTTAAGAAGAAACTAGTCAGACTCAATTACAGGAAATTTGAGCTAGAGCGAGAGATCGCGCCTATGATGAACCCTGTGTGTTGAATAAATATTGTACTTGATATACCGCCAACCAATATGCATTAGATTAGAAGGTAAGCAGAGTTTATAATTAATTTATATTGTTAATTTGAAACGTACATTGTATTATTTCATTTGTAAATTCTGTGTAATATATCGTGTCCTCTGTTCAAGGAAGCGGTTCACTAAACCGTACTTTTAAATAATAACAGGGGGTTACATATAAAGCGAGACATTTAAAGTTAATTGTAACCTTTTAGTACAGTGAGAAAATAAATGAATGTCTACTAACAATTTTGGCCGAAGGTCTTTACGGCGATCATCAGGCGTGTTACGTCATTCATTAGTGTTAAATATATAATAACAGACAAGCAGTTTAACAAACCTGCTAGGTCAATTACCAGTATTAGTATTATAAATACAATAGTTGCCACGAATCAGGGTGTCAAAAAGTCTATTATAAAAGAGATTACTTGTTTTGTTTGACAACTGATAAATAATGTTTTTTAAATTTTAATTTAGAATTGTCTTGTCCTAATAAAAGGGTTTCTGTAAAGTTTTAATGTTTGTTTAATAAAAGATTTGTACACCACTCCAAATGAATTTAATAAAACGTAACAATTAGTTGTCTCACGGTTAAGTATGTACCTTGAATCTTTTGTTACGGGTAAAATGAGTGTTACATTATTAAATTTTGATTTGCTCTGAAGGGTCTGGGAATACGATAACAATATAAGGGTGTGTTGGTTAATTGCATAGGTGCGTTGCAGTCTGAATTAAAAGAGGTGTTAGCATTAAAAACTGCAGTACGTGAATTAGTAGAAGATGTAAAGGCTATGAAAGTTAGTACTTCTTCAAAACAGTATTCTGATGTACTTAAAAATACACCAGTATTGATAGTGGAATCCATAACGGGCGACAAAAATGTTGATCTAGTTCGCAAAGAAATAAAAAAGGCTATTGACCCAGTATCATATACGAAAAAAGGTATTTTGATTAGATGTGATGATCATAAATCATTGGAAATAGTAAAAAATGATATTGAACAGAAGATGGATGATAATTATTGTGTGAAGGTACCACTTAGAGAAATCCAAAAATTAAGGTCCTAGGTGTTTTTACTGAAAATGATAGTGTAGACCTTGTTCAGAGAATTATTCACCATAATAGACTGAATGATGTCGAACCAACATTTTGAGATGGAATTAGTACATAAAACCAAGCAAGTTAAAGGTAGATTTAACCTAATAATATCAGTTGATCCACATAGTTTCAAGTACGTAATGAAAGAAGAGGTTTTAAGAAGATGTACAGTTATCGAGTTCGTTACAGTAATTAGGTGTTTTAATTGCTTTAGATATGGTCAAATGGCATAGCATTGTAGAAATAAATAATATGTCCAAAATGTACAGGTTAACATAAGCAGTTTATGTGTAGTAGTACAATAGCTCAATGTATTAACTGTATGGAGGCCAAACAAAGATATGGAGTTGATATTGACATCAATCATACAGTGTGGTCGTTAGATTGTGCATGTTTTAAGAGAAGAAGAAATGTCGAGGTTAAAAAAGTAAATTAAATATAGCAACTAGAGACGGAACAGAAGAAATTATCAATTGAAAACTAAGGTTTAATTTTGCACTTGAATATCCAGGGTTTAACAACAAACTTTTTGGAGATATCTTAGGCTTGCAATATGTTTATCTGAAACACATATTACAGAATGCCTTGAATTACATGAGATATCAATTCCTGGATATGAAATTGTTTTTTGTACTTCTAATAGCAAGCATACAGGAGGAGTTATCATTTATGTGAGCACATTTTATAGTTTTAAAGTAAAGGATAGTGTTAATATTGACTATGACTTTTGGTTTACTTCCATTCAGATGCAAATACATGGTAAAAGTCTTGTACTTGGGTGTGTATATAAATCTCCTAGTAGTTCATTTGGAAATTTTTTGGATTATTTTGAGTCATTATTGAATTCTGATAACTACTTGGTGAATGAGGTGATTATATTAGGGGACTTTAATATCAACTATAATAATAATCAAGATAGTGATACTAGAAAGTTACAAAATATCATAAATATGGCTGGTTACACGCAAATAATTTCTCAACCTACCAGAATAGTAAAACAGGCAGAAACTTTAATTGATTTAATTGTAACAGATTGCTTTGAAATAAAATATCATTGGAACACTTATTGCTAGTACTATAAGAAACTTAAATAAGGCAAAAACATACTCTGTAAGAGATTGGTCAGATGTTAATATGAATAAGGTTAATCAAAAATTGGCGATTAAAGATCGGCTGTATGAATCCGCTGATATAAATATTATTTATCACAATTTCAATAACAACAGTACTAGTGTGACTGATCAAGTAGCGCCACAGCATGAGAAAATATTCTTAATTAAGAAGAATGAGTGGTTTGACTGAAATAAGAAAGACACAAAAAGCAAGAGATATTTCTTATAAAAGATTCACTTGGAATCGAACAAATGACAATTGGGATAGGTATAAAATACGGCGAAATATAGAGGTAACTTTAATAAGAAAGAAGCATTCGTTTTTAGAACGGAACATTGATTTATGTAAACATGATAGTAAGAAAACGTGGAGAACATTAAAAACAATAATATCTGGCACAAAGAAGGAACTAAACTATGATATTCATTTTGGTAACCAGGAAGGAACAATTGAAACCAAATTTAATCAATTTTATTGTGATAGTATTAAGGATATTGTTGAGTCTATAGAAGTAGTGAATAGTAACTGGATGCAGTATGGGGTACAGGAAACAGTTTCAAGCTTGAGTTAACTAAAATTGTCAAGAACCTTAAACATGTGTCTCCCAATTTGGTAAATGTAAAAGTAATTAAAACTTATTTGACGTTATCGGTTGTCCGCTTTTAAATTTAGTCAATATGTCGTTAAGACTTTGTCAAATACCAACTGAACTGAAAGTAAGTACTATTATTCCTATTCCAAAAGTGTTTAAGGCATCTACACAGTTTTTGTGCAGTAGCTTACTATACATATAAACATGGAGTATTATATTACTAAACTCTCACTATATATTTTTTAAACTGTTTTAATCTAGTAGGAAATCATTTAACTAATAGTTTTATGTTTTAGTTACATGCACGATATGGAAGAATCATGAACCTAAAAAAATTGAATTATCAGTATTTGATATAAGCTGTGAAATAATAGCCAGAGTGGAAGAAATGGCCGAATCATCTGATTACTTTATAATGGGTGTAATATGTGCCATAATATTATCACTTCTTCCAACACTTTGTAGATTAAGTAATGATGCCATAATGGAATCACCAGCAACAAATGAACTGACTCTTACTGTTGTTGAAATATCTGGACTTGTATTAGAAAAGCTTTCGGGGTCCATATTTGCAATCTTAGATGCAGCTTTAGGAACGACTTTATGGTAATAACTTTTACTTAGTTTATACCTTGTTTTTATTATTTCAATATTGGATTTTATAAAATTAGGTTATTATAGACTGTTTGTACAGTTAGAAATTGCAATTTTGGATTCTGTATTTATTCATGTTAAAAACTATCATGAAATGAATCCTATAAGAGTTATTACTTGTCACTATACAATTTGAAATAATGCTCACAGTTTTGAAGCATAAAGTTAAATTAACATTACAGGTAATAAATACATGAAGTATATTGATCTCTTCATGAAAAATATTTTAAAACACAACTAGCCGCGTTTGTTGATAAATGATGCTTTTCAATTTCAAACATCATTTATGATATTATGAATGATCTGATATTTCGCAAGTAATTAGTTATAGGTGTTCGAATCACATACACTTTGTATTAGAGCTTATTTAGCATGCATTGTACTTGTGTAGAAATTGTAGTTGATTGTTGTAAACTATTCATAAAACTTGTTTGCATATTTAAACTGATTTTATTTGTAACATGTATTCAATATTTATATTTCTTTTGTATTTTAGGGAACGGACAGTAATGATAATTGCTGCGCTGCAACGTTGCATACTAGCGTGCTTATTTTTCTTTTTGCTTAGTGTAGCCGAACGCACTTATAAGCAACGTTTTCTTTATGCCAAACTGTTTTCGCATCTAACTTCAGCTGGGCGTGCTAAAAAGTATCATCTGCCACATTTTCGACTGAATAAAGTGCGTAATATCAAAACATGGTTGTCTGTACGTTCATATCTTAAGAAAAGGGGTCCACAGCGATCTGTTGATGTTATAGTTTCCTCTGCCTTTATTATTACTCTGTTGCTACTTTCATTTTTGAGCATGGAATTTCTAAAGGTGAGTACTATTAATGTCATGTTATTACCTACTATCATTAAGTAATCTCATGTATTCAAGAATTATATTGAAGGTATTTGACACATATTTAACTTTCAATGTTCAAACAAGAGAAGGAGAAGTGTGTTCTTCAAAGATTTATAAGTAGATACATTATCGTATCTTTTATCTGTCTAATTGACAAGTAATAATTTGGCACCCAACATAACGCCAAATTATTACTTGTTAATTAGACATGTATAAAGGTAATATATTTTATCGCGTGGTTGTGCAGAGGATGTACACAGATTTTACAATGCAAAAAGAATAATAATCAGAACCATAAAATAGCGTACCTACATTCATTAAGAAATTTAAGGTAGAGTCAATTACTGAATCTTTGTATTGCGGCAATAGCCGTACGAATTCCTACGTACTGTTTCTCTGAGACAAATATTCGGGTCGTATGAATGCAGTGGCCTGTATTCAGCAGATTGTAGTGAAGTTTGTTGATAATCTGCAACATATTGGAACCAATAATATTAAGAGATAAGAAAAGACAAAGCATGACACAGGCAACTTTACTGCATTGCAACACCTCACCAGTCACTTTGTCTTTTAGGTACAGTAACCCAGTGTAGTTTGACCTTACATGTGATTTTCCAATGCTCCACCTGAAGATACTGCATTGGCCAGGAAGCTAGTTTTTTTTTACCTGGAAAATTTGGAATTTTTCCGAACCCTTGCTGTTCCAAGCAAGGTAGGGATCTTTAACGTGCGTGACAACACTCACACGCGGGTCCTCCATTTTACCTCTCATCCGAACGAGGGCGTATTTTTGTGAAAAATGCTCGCCTAACATTTTTCTAGCGGACCGTGTCGGGATTCGAACCCGGGACTTTGGGTGTAGTAGTCACACACATACCAACTACGCCACGGAGCCACCTAGTGTAGTTTGACCATGGCAATCGTTTTCTCGAATTTGTAAACACTTTGCCTATTGTGGCACATTCTCATTGGTTGAAGCGATGATGCAAATCACTTTGAAGCGTGAGAACATTTCCATGCCATATAACACAATAATAAATTATAAGTTATTCTCTGAGCAATGCTTGGAACTCAAAATCACATTTACAATGTGTCATGACATACTAAATCTACAAGAAAAGCTCCCTTAGGAGATGTATTAAAATAAATGTGTGGTATAAGCAAATTTTTGCTAACACAGTAACATTTTAATGTTCTATTATTATCACGTTCATACTAATCTTTGAAACTGTAAAAATGGCAATACATGTAAATTGTCAGGGAGTATTTTTTAACAATAGTTTCAGAATTTAGTAATACTAGAACATAGCTTTTTAGTTGTGTTTTGGTTTAGTTGGGCAATTGTTAACATTTTAATTACAATTTAATATTTGTATTTGCCACATCTATATTCTACAATCTATTTATAGGGTACACTGTGTTTTGGCAGGTCAAATGTTTAATAATGTTCGCTGAATCCTGGTAAAGTAGGACATATAAATAGGAAACAACATAAGGGGAACAGAGCTGTATCTAGGCTGTGGGAATATCAGGAAATGGTGTAGGCTAGCTCAGAATAGAAATAAGTGAAGATACGCGTCCAACCAGTTTCAAGGCAGAAAACCTAATGACGAATAAAAATAATTGCACTAAAATCTGATGATTATTATAAACAACTACAGGTATTGGTTTTGAAATATTTTCAACTAATGCTGATTGTGCTAAAGGATAAATTACAAAACTATTAATTCGATAAATGTTCAAGTGTTGGGGGATCTTGGTAACCGCAGGCTGCTTAACCTTCTTGAGATACTACTGAGCATAGGGGATGGTATATATTTATAAACCGAACTGCATCTAACGAGAAAGATCAGCAGCTATGTTCGAAAACAACAAACAGAAACAAGGAGAAAATTGTTGAAAGCATATGTGTGGAGCACAACACACTACGTCTATGAAATAGGGGCAGTAGGAGAAGCAGACAAAAAATGCTAGAAGCCTTTTGGAATGTTGTGCTTCAGATGTATGAGGATGATAGCATGGAGAGACAGTCAGTTACAAAGAGGTTATAGAAATAGTGAGGGAATAAAGATATCTGTGGAAAACAAAAAAAAATAAGGAGAAATAGAAGGGCAGGATATGTTCTAAGGTATTTTTGGGGTATAGTACAGGATATATTACAAGCAGAGATAGGAAAAAAGAGGTAGGAGGTAGACCTCTATCAGAGTATTGCACACAGATAGTGGCAGACTATGCAAATTTCAGAAAAATGTGTGTTAGCACAGAATACGAAACAATGAGGGTACGCGTTTAACCAGTTCCAAGACTGAAGACCGGATGATGATGATAAAAAAGTAGTTATCTAAAAAACTTGGCCTTTTGATTTCAATGTAAAATAACTAAGTTTTTAACAAATGTAAAAGTAATATAATTGTTTTTGTTCCGATAAATGAAAGAAATGTATCCAACTGTATTTTTAATTAATTAAAATTTTAATATACCCTCTACATTTTTGTGGTAGTCCGAGAGGGGGAGACCCTCTCCAAGTGGCAAACATCTAAATGGCAGTTGATCTGGGCTTAGTGAATAGATTAGGAAAGTCATGAAAGCGTTATCATTTGTCCACTATATTCACGAGCATCTCACGGCAGTAATGCCGTGGCTGCAATGATAGATTAGGTTACTGTTAGAAATAGATATTATTATTAAAAAACACAAATCACTTAACACGCATATCAGAACAGTTGTTGCTAAAACTATTGCAGACTGTTCTGATATGCGTGTTAAGTAATTTGTGTTTTTTAATAATATCTATTTCTAACAGTAACCTAAGGTGTCATTGCAGCCACTGCAATACTGCCGTGAGATGCTGGTCTATATTCAAGTCAAAATAGCGAGTAATATAATATTACATAGTTTCTCGCTGATGTCAGAAATATTACTTACTTCTTGATCATACTATTTAGTTGAAACATGAAACTATGGACATCTTTTACAAGTACCTTGCATTTTAAGCCGTATGAACACTTACATTACAGTGGACTTTACCTAAGATAAGTTGTTCAGCAGGTCGTGCATTTAAAAGTCAGATAACAGGTTTAGCACTGGAATATTTTGTTACATTATTGAAATTCATAACAAGGTGGTACTGCTCGATCGATTAACTTAATGATAGTAGGTAAAACCTTGTATGCATATTAAATCGTGACATATATTTTTCTAGTACATATTATCTGACTTGACAGTGTCTTAGAAACTTTTTGTTATTGCTCCATAATGTAGATATTGTGTGCACACTAGTAAGTATTGTGATGTAAAATTATTTATTTGACGTTTATAGGATACAACAGCACTACATTCTCAGTATAATGTGGAAGCTCTGTGTTGGTGTGTGGGTTTAGGATGCCTTTTGTTACGTTTCATGACATTGGGTACCAAGATCAACATGAAATATCGCAGCAACTTATCTATTCTAATAACAGAGCAGATCAACTTATATTTGAGGATTGAAATGAAGCCACATAAAAAGGAGGAGTTGAATGTAGCTAATTCTGTTTTGAAACTAGCTGCTGATTTGCTTAAGGTTAGTATTTTAAATTTTTTTCGGTGATTGTTTGTGCGATTATTGATACATAATACAACACAGTAAATAAGGTGAACATAATCTTACTAGCATTTTCTAACATGCGATTTAATAATTACCAGCTAGATATGATTTTGTGATTTGAGTTTATTGCGTGATTATTACATTCTATGATTTATGGGAACTTCCTTTTAGCTATTTTCATTTTTGCAAGGTGTATCGTATTATGGCTTATGCATTATACATATATTTCACTAATTTGTACCAATTTATGTTAAGACAATTTTTTTTATTGCTTTAACTACACAAACTATTAATTATATTTTTTAAACACATAAATTGAAATAGCATGTTGAGTTAATATTAGCTATTCATGAAATTATTTATACAGGGTACATAAATAATAATTTTGTTTGGTTTAGATTAATTCTTTTTTCTTTTTCCTCCGGTTTCTGATTAGCGTAATGCTAAAGCATTATACCTGTTTTACACTCGATATTTTTTTCTAAAAATTTACCTTGACATCCCCGATGTTAGTTTAGTGTCTGTGCTATGCCCACGATGTTTTGTCTATCCAAATTAAATTTAAAACAAAATTAACAGAAAAAAAGTGAAATTAAAAAATTAAGTCCATAGACATACGAGAAACTATTAACTCTAACCTAACTATATTTACAAAATCCTAGCCTATCTTTCCCTTCAATTCTCACTTTCCTCTTCCTCATTATATGTTGCATCCAGTATTAAATCTTTTACATGCCAAATCCCTTTGGATTGACCTGTGCCTTCGGCTAACTTGCATGTATTGGTAAAAACTTTATCAACAAGTGGTCATGTGTTTGTGGATCAGCTTCAACAATTACCACTGACTTTTTATATTTTGTGTTATTAAGTACCTTTATGATTTTTAGATAGAAATTGTTTATTTCAATATTGATCTAATTTTGTTTAATTTTCAATGTGTTTTCTTTTCTGAATCTACGACATCACTGTTTATATTAACAATTCGCATCTTTGGCTTTCTGAAACTATGTGCTTGCACTTTGTACTTGCTATCCAGCTTTTCAACAATACTTTCTTGTAGTAAATTTCTGTCTGAGTGGTTCATGAAACCAATAACGATTTCACTCTGATGCTTCATGAATTTTAGAGACATTCACCCAATATCTGCAGGTTTAATTATTAGCCCTTTGTGTACCGACTTAGTGTCCTTACTCTCCTGAGTGATAACTGGTTTGATAAATATTACTGGTTGAGCTTCGTTACACTTGACCTAAGTTACAGTGGTAGCTCTATTAGATGAACTGAACAGTGAGATTCATTTTACAAGTAACTTGCAGTAGTTTTGCTTTAAATTTTTCAAACATATTGTTTGTCATTTAAGACCTTTTCAAATTTGGATTGCACAACATTTTCTAACGTTTGATTGCTATCAATGGGCGAAAGACGCGATTTGCAATGGAAGGGAAGAGTTCTTTGTTTTAATTCAAGACAGCATATTTCGGAGGATGTAAGGTCACTGCATGCATCACAAATGGGTATTGGCACTTATCACAGTTGAAAAGTTTGTCTGATTCATTACATAGAGAGCAGTATAGCATTTTGTCACCCTGTATTTATAATGCGTGTGATAAAATCGAATTTAAAAATGATGTCAGGTATACGCTATATATGAACACTTTTACCATCCAACCGAAAACAGTTGTAATTTGAAAACACTTTTTTCAAATGTTAGTGCCATATTTAAAATAATGAAGTAGGTCAAATTGAAGTTTACTACTTATTTGATTGTTACACAAGATACTCTTTATCAATAGAAGCACAATACTTGCACAACAATATGGGAATGCTCACTGCACTATCAGTCTATCCCATACGTAGAAAAAATAATATTTTTAAAAATAAACATAAAACAAAAGAATCAGCAATGGTGAAACCAACTTAACAATTAACCCTCTATTGCATGAATTGTTATTGTTTGCATTTAAAAAATATTTTATGCCACCTTTGTATTGGAAAGGGTATAAAAATTTTTATTATGTGCAAGTTTGGTTTGAAATTTTTTATTGATAACAATAAAAAAAGTTTGTTCCCGTTTGGGCACAATGTGAGTACATAGTACAAAATCAAATTTATTTATTTGTTAATACCTACAAAATTATAATAAAGCAATTATCAAATTTCTAATAACTATACTAGATCAATCAATTGAGGGTGTGGAAACCTTTGAAGCAATTATTTTTGTTATTTAGGCATAAATGAATATTACATTTATCACACATTATATGGGATTTTCCTGCACAATTAATTTTTTTGCACTGCTCTCTATTTTTGGTGTGTGAGAGCCAATGACCATTACTATCACTTTGTATCATCTTCGTGGGGCGAAATTCCAAACATTTTCTTTTGGGAGAGTCAAGTGTAGGTGAAGAACGAAGACTGTTATTGGTACTCGTTGGCCTGCCTCTCTTTTTGTCTATTCTTTTGTCCACTGAACAGGACCTCTTGTGCCAAAATAGTTTTGAATTGTAACAGTGACATATGGTTTTTCTTTTGGTCTAATTGTTTGTCAATCCTCCTTGAGAGCAGTCAGACATTGACTACAACAACATCTAATAGATTATTCTCATATACCATTTCTTGCTTTTCAGTTTGATGGAATAAAGTCCCAGCAGAGAATCTTGCAAGTCAACCCTCTTACATTTAAAAGTTCGATAAATACAACACCGCAAGCGGGGTTTACTAGACACAACCGGCAGTTGGTAGCGCTAATCTTATACAGATTTTGGGCGCGCTCATCTGCCAATGACGTCACCAATGCACAAAATTAAGACGCAATTATCGGAAAAATATATAAATTTAAGACAATAGATTATAATAGCGAACAAATTAACAAAGAGAGTACTCACATAAGAAATCCGGCGTCCGGCGGGATTGAGTTAAAGTTGGCTTCTCTAAAGTCCATCGGGGCTACGGAAGGCCCTTTTTAGGCAATTAAAGATGGTGACTCCTGCCAATGTTCTTTCAAGCGCTCCGACCAGCTACGGCAGTCATGGGCTCGTTCATCTAGGGTCGTGCATTACGGTTCGCATAGGCGGCTTTCAGATTTCTTCTACCTATACAGGGAAAGACGGGAACCAGGTATAGGGTGACAAACAAGATAATTAGGCAAGGGAATCTACATAGATAAAGCTAAAGGCACGATACGATACCTCAAACGTCCACTCCACTCGAAGGTTCAGGCAAAAGAGCCACGTTAGAGAGAGCACAGGAAAACCCCACTTTTTCCCTACTCCACTCGCGTCGCGCGATCTGGCGCAAACGCACTGTGACGTAACGGAAATGCGCGCCCCGAGTCTTTTGAAATTGTGGCGCGAAACTTCCGCATATCAAAATTAACCTAAAACAATGTTTAAGGGCCAATTTGATTGGCATGTAACAACCCCGCCCATATGCATGTTGTAAACAGTGACTATATCTGGACATTCTATATCTTCTTTGCAGTTTTCTGATTTGAAAAATCTTTTTACTTTAGTGAGAGGTTCAGTTCATGAAAAGGTTGATATCAGTAAAACTACCTGGTTATAAATACTCCCTGTATGTTTGTTGTGGTTTGTTTAGTATTTTTCTTAATCTTCTTTGGGAATTAAACCACTCATAGTTTTTAAAATCATCTTTATTTACGTTTCGATCCATGACCTAGGATCGTTGTCAAAATAATAAAAACTTCAAGTATGACATTTATGACATAAATTGAAGGTGACTTTGACTTATTGATTGATTGATTTATTGATGTTTGATATATTTGGTTTGAGAATATTAGGTGAAAATTTTAAAGTTTAAAAGAATGATTGTCTTCAATTTGTGTTGTGGCCTGGAACTGACTTTTTAGGTAGCTAATATGCTTAACGTGAAATCAGCTGATTAATTTTTATTGGTAATTTCAAATAAATTCAATAATTTGATGTTTGGAAAACATTTTTTAACATAAATACTCCCTGTATGTTTGTTGTGGTTTGTTTAGCATTCTTCTTAATCTTCTTTGGGAATGAAACCACTCATAGTTTTTAAAATCTATTTTATTTACGTTTCGATCCATGACCTAGGATCGTTGTCAAAATAATAAAAACTTCAAGTTTGACATTTATGACATAAATTGAAGGTGACTTTGATTTATTGATGTTTGAAATATTTGGTTTGAGTACACTAAGCAAAAATTTTTAAAGTTTAAAAGAATGATTGCCTTCAATTTGTGTTACGGCCTGGGACCGACTTGTTTTAGGTAGCCAATACGCTTAACGTGAAATCAGCTGATTAATTTTTATTGGTGAATTTATATAAATTCAATAATTTTGAAAACATTTTTTAACTTGTTTCTATTTATACAATTGAGAGGATGGTTATTAAAGAAGTGTGCGATTGCATTACCGTAAGGGATAAGCAGTCGTTTTTTTATATTTATTTTGAGGGGGAAAAATCATTATGATTTAGGCTACCTCTTTGGTAGATTTTAACATGGTTCTGAGGCGACCCTATGGCGGGTTTACACTTGTCAGATACCAATGTTGTTCTATGAAGATTGTATATGGTTCTGAGGCGACCCTAAGACGGGTTTACACTTGTCAGATACCAATACTGTTCAACGGATATTGTATATGGTTTTGAGGTAACCTTATTGCGGGTTCAAACTTGTCAGATACTAATGCTGTTTTACAGGAGTTGTTGATATGCTTATTGTTATGTAATTAGTTATTGTATGTATAAATAGAAATCATGTATGTAGGCTGTATTTCATGTTAATATCGCAAGGAAAACCCAGGAAAAACTTGCAATGCTACCTAGATATTGTGGGCATTTGATTTTCATTTGTTATTTCTTTTAGTAATGGAATCCATTGTTTACTGAAAGTCAAGGATTCGTTTGCAACGCAGTTATTTTTATGTAGGGTTATATAAGCAGCTTCTTTGATTTTGGGTTTTTGCTGGTTTTCTTCTTTGTCGATAATTTTTGCGTCCTCCCATTTTATTTTATGACTGGAGTCCCATGCATGTTGGCAAATCATAGATTATTGAATTTTTCTATTTTTATATATGATTTATGTTCTTTTAATCGAACTTCAAATGGTCTGGAACTTTCCCCTATATAAAACTTGTTACATTCGCACGGTATTTTGTAGATGCAGTTTTTTGAACTTTGTATTGCAATTAACAAAAACAAAACCCAAAAACGCAATACAAAGTTCAAAAACTGCATCTACAAAATACCGTGCGAATGTAACAAGTTTTATATAGGGAAAGTTCCAGACCATTTGAAGTTCGATTAAAAGAACATAAATCATATATAAAAATAGAAAATTTGAAAATCTATGATTTGCCAACATGCATGGGACTCCAGTCATAAAATAAAATGGGAGGACGCAAAATTATCGACAAAGAAGAAACCAGCAAAACGCAAAATCAAAGAAGCTGCTTATATAACCCTACATAAAATAACTCATGTAAACGAATCCGTGTCTTCAGTAAACAATGGATTCCATTACTAAAAGAAATAACAAAAGAAATAAACAAATGAAAATCAAATGCGCACAATATCTAGGTAGCATTGCAAGTTTTCCTGGGTTTTCCTTGTATATAACATGAAATACAGCCTACATACATGATTTCTATTTATACATACAATAACTAATTACATAACAATAAGCATATCAACAACTCCTGTAAACAGCATTAGTATCTGACAAGTGTGAACCCGCAATAAGGTTACCTCAAAACCATATACAATATCCGTTGAACAGTATTGGTATCTGACAAGTGTAAACCCGTCTTAGGGTCGCCTCAGAACCATATACAATTTTCATAGAACAACATTGGTATCTGACAAGTGTAAACCCGCCATAGGGTCGCCTCAGAACCATGTTAAAATCTACCAAAGAGGTAGCCTAAATCATAATGATTTTTCCCTCAAAATAAATATAAAAACGACTGCTTATCCTCACGGTAACGCAATCGCACACTTTTAATAACCACCTCTCAATTGTATAAATAGAAACATGTTAAAAATGTTTTCAAAATTATTGAATTTATATAAATTCACCAATAAAATTAATCAGCTGATTTCACGTTAAGCGACATACCTAAAACAAGTCGGTCCCAGGTCAGTAACACAAATTGAAGGCAATCATTCTTTTAAACTTTAAAAATTTTTGCTTAGTGTGCTCAAACCAAATATTTCAAACATCAATAAATCAAAGTCACCTTCTATTTATGTCATAAATGTCAAACTTGAAGTTTTTATTATTCTGACAACGATCCTAGGTCATGGATCGAAACGTAAATAAAATAGATTTTAAAAACTATGAGTGGTTTCATTCCCAAAGAAGATTAAGAAGAATTTTTTAACATGTTTCTATTTATACGGTTGAGAGGATGGTTATTAAAGAAGTGTGTGATTACATTACCGTAAGGCTTAAGCAGCCGGGTGCTGCTAATATGCCTATTGTTAGTAATTAGTTGTTGTATGTATAAATAGAAATCATGTATGTAAGCTGTATTTCATGTTAATATCGCAAGGAAAACCCAGAAAAACTTGCAATGCTACCTAGATATTGTGCGCATTTGATTTTCATTTGTTATTTCTTTTAGTAATGGAATCCATTGCTTACTGAAAGTCACAGATTCGTTTGCTACGCAGTTATTTTTATGTAGGGTTATATAAACAGCTTCTTTGATTTTGTGTTTTTGCTGGTTTTCTTCTTTGTCAATAATTTTTGCATCCTTCCATTTTATTTTATGACTGGAGTCCCATGCATGTTGGCAAATCATGGATTTTTCAATTTTTCTATTTTTTATATATGATTTATGGTCTTTTTAATCGAACTTCAAATGGTCTGGAACTTTTCCCTATATAAAAATTGTTACATTCGCACGGTATTTTGTAGATGCAGTTTTTTGAACTTTGTATTGCGTTTTTGGGTTTTGTTTTTGTTAATTGTGCTCTTAGTGTATTGTTGGTTCTAAATACTGTTTTAATTCTGAATTTGTTTCCTATTTTTTGGATTGTTTCGGAGAATTCTTTTATGTATGGTCTGAGAGCATTTTTTGGTGTGTATCATTTTTGTTTCCTTTTTCTTTATTTTTTGGGACTTTGTTCGTTTCTTTCTCTATTATTCTTTTAGGATACTTGTTTTCTATTAGTGTACATCTGATTAGATCTTTCTCTTTCTTTAAAATTTCTTCGTTTGATGATATTAATTTTGCTCTATCATACATGGTTTTGATAATTCCTCGTTTGACACAGTGTGGGTGGTTTGAATCGAAATTTAAGTATCTGTCTGTGTGTGTTGATTTTCTGTATACCGATGTATTAATTGTTGTATCGTTTTTGTTAACTAGAATACCTAAAAACCGAAGTTTTCCTTGTTATTCTAATTCATATGTTCATATATTCTATTTTGTTAATTGATTCTACAAAATTTTTTAATTAGTTCTGTATTATGAGGCCAAATAGCATAGACATCATCTACGTATCTCCACCAGATTAAGAAGAATACCTAGTCATCATACCATTGCACAGCTTGAATGTTTGTCCTATTCATGATGGCAGAATTTTCTTCAAAATAATCCCTAGTTTTTTCTTCATTTCTTTCGGTGTTATAGTTTTTAATCCGCCGAGGCGATTTAATCTGACCGTTGCTACACTATTTATACCTCCATTTTGCAAAAAAGCTGATAAACGCAGGCTCGAGAAATAATTGTCATAGTACACTTTGTGGAAGACAGTTTTTGCAATGTACCTACACAAGCGAACTATTACATTACTAGCTGCCTCTAAATCTGGTTCTCCATCTATTATTTGTATACAGTTCAAAATTGTAGCCTATGCCACTAACACCGGAAAGAACATACATTTTATAACCCCATTTGTTGGTTTTTTTAGGGTTGTACGTCGTAATAGAAGTCCTTTCTTTAAATGGAATTATGTGTTCGTCATAGGAAAGATTTTCTTCCAAAGGTATTTGCTTACAGATTGCTTTTATTTGCTCAAGCACTGACATAATTTTATCCATTGCTAATACTGTTTACTAAACACATAAAAATAAAACACTTACCTGATATACGATTTGAGAGCGAAATTTTTTGGAATAAAATTAGCACACCGGTAACTACCACTAGAGCCTAACCTTCAAGCATTCAATCTTATAAATGGCTGTTGGAATGAGACATCTACAGACAATTAGTGTAACACTGAGTGTAAAACTAAGCAGGAAACAGTTTCATATTGGTTTTATCAATCCGATAAAAGAGAGGCCTACAATCGGACCTAAAATATTATGTTCCCATTTGGGAACAATATGCAATAGAGGGTTAAGTGCGATAATGGTAACTTTAGAATAATAAAAAAGACTAATAGTTTCCAACAGAATTCTTATAACAGTACAAGTACGATAAACTCTTCACCATTATTAAACAAAACCCATTCTACTACATTAAACTTTTAAATTTTCATTACCAAAACGTTCATGGTCTTAGAACAAAAGTGGATTTGTTGTATAACAGTGTGTTGCAATGATTTCGATTTTGTAGCACTTTGAAAAAACCTGCGCGAGGAGGAGCTATATTAATAATCAAAATAAAAAAGTGAGACTAGAAAACATCGACTGCTTGCACGTCCAGTGTTGCCAGAGCAAAAATTGTCGAGCAACCAAGGAATGTGTTTCGAATAGTTTTATGTTGATTTTTGCTCTTCTATAAAAATGATCTGAGCTTATTGTTAGATGTGATACCCCAGATTGTTGATTGATTGGATCAGTGTACACAAGATATTTTATCACTTATAGTCACTAGTAGAACAAAAACAATTTGGTAGTACTACAAATTCGTTTTTTTCAAATCAGTGGACGTTTTTGTTTTAAACACAAACTATAAACTATAAACACTATAAAAATGTCAAATGCCTACCTGGAAAATATTACTAAGATTTATTACAAAAACGTTTTAAGAATATGTTTACACAATGACACTCATGGTGTTGTAACTAACAAAAACAAAACAAAAACAATTTTTAATTAATACCAAAAGGTTTTTATATCATTTGTTATATTAATATTATTATAAATTGCATATATCTCGTGCTTCATTTTAATGGATCATAGAATCAACAATTCAGTGCTATAGAATTGAAGGAAGAGGAACAGTTATAGTATGAAAAGAAAGGTAATTAAGGTTTGCATCTTGTCAGGTTATATATTTTTTACATAACCTCATGTATAGTTTAGAAATATTTGCTAAATTAATATATTTTTTTACGCACTTCATCGATAATCTAGCTATAAAATAATTCCTTGAATAATTAATAATCTTAACCCTAACACGATCGGATAGAAGCGCCGAGATAAATACAGTCAATAAGAATCCCTTTTGGAGACAAAGAATGGACATGCTTAACAGAATTGATTATGATTGGATTAAAATGTAAATGATTCAATCACTTGAAAGCCAATCATTGATTGTTTCAGCTTTAAAAGTGATCGATTGTCACAGCACTACTGAACATAATTTGATATAAAGACTGCTTCCCTCTTTAAGCAAGTTTTATTTCAACACCTCAGTAATAAACAATAATGTACAAACAAATGTATTTATGACACATATTTTCTACAACGCTAAATAAAGACCATCATTCAACTATTTTATATAAATTATATTTTAAATGGGTTCACATCCTAAACTTTCATCCCCATCATCAGACTCATCGCCTGAGGATAAGTATCCATCTGAATTATCGCTATTATCATCAACCCGTATAATTAGGTCTTGAACCTCGTCTATTAAAGTTTCTCGTTCCATATAATCCTTTTCAATTTTTTCTACGTGCAGACATACTTTAGTCCACTCGTTGATTCCAATATTTTTTATATGTTCTTCTGCCAACTTTGATGACTATTACTTGATACAAATATTAAAACGGAAAACTGAAAACAATAAGACCTTGATAAGAGCGAGAATGACAATGACAGTTATGGTTCACATTTCGGTATATACAGTATTGGGATCCGCTGAGTATGTGCACTGTTGCCACAGCAAATATTTACGGATAAAGAAACTACGAACCTAGAATTGTTTATAAGTAAAAACAAGTAAAAGCTCCGATATTATATGGAGGTCTGGTTTTATTTCATATATTTATGAATTTCTAGATACCGCCAGCATGAACGGGGTCCTTACAAACAATATTTTACTTAACGTAATAAATGGGATATTCGTGACGACGTATTAAAGCCACATTGCTACCAAGATGTTTGTGAGTTGTACTGTAGCGTTGTGGATCTTGAGGTTTAAGTTTAAATTGAACCTATTGCGCATGTGACGTCACCCGCCATGAGATAATAATACTGCCCTACAAATATTTAAAAAATACACTGCGCACTACGAAACCATGCTGAATTCAAATTTGAACTTGCTTCCAGGACGTCCCCGCACATTTATTTTATAAGGTCCCATGTCTATTTCTTGAAACCATCTCAATCTTCTTTTTTTGTCTTGCCAACGTGTTTATGAACATTGCCATTTGGGAAAATCTATGCGATTTTTACTTTTCTGACATGTAAAATAGAACTTAAATTCAAAATAAATAAATCTCGAAAAACCGTTATTTTTCCCAAAGTATTTGTTTATGTGCGAAATAAACCTGCCTGTCGCATGTAACACATTATTCCTAGTCAACCCCTCCGCTTGCAAACCCAGGACCGCTCCTTTCGCAGGAGATATCCAATTAGTTCCACCTCGGATCTCTCATCTATGAAGCATGTCGGAGCGAAAGCCGAGAATTAAAATGTCATAGCAATTTGATTAAAGTCTAGTATTCAACCTAAACTAAGCGACCAATCAGCACCAGCACTATTATCTAAAAAAATTTTGTTCCGTTGTCAAATACAAGAAGTAGCCAAACGTTTTATACCCAACTCACATGAACGATGAGCAATACATTTAATAAGTCGTGACTGTGATATTTATAAAACAATTTTTATGTTATGCAGCAGATCAACTGAAGATAAGTTAACCCATCTTTGACAAAAAAATTTTGTTTTGTTTCTAATTTGTTTTAGCGTGCTCCATTAGAATATTAGTTGTATGAGTTATTACAATGTATACAATATTATCCTGTATATGGATGTTCCATTCCGAATGAACCTGCATCTTGAAGAACTTCTAAATTACTAGAACGGGTGGAATGGTTTCCGTATTCCAGTGATCTAAAGAGCCAAACTATGGATCTAACCAAAGGAGTAAGGTGTAAGGTCTTTAGTGAGGAACCAGACTAAGACAGGTCCCCGAAAGAGGGCAGCAGCTTTTTGGCACTTAGAGTGGCAGAGACCATAGGGGTGGGTATGGCATTCTAAGACACACTACTGCGATGTAGAAGGCAACGGAAAACCATAACATTACCTCCCAAGTACACAGTGTACTTAAGTTATAAATAACATGGTGGCATCCTCTGGGGTAAAAGATTCCAGAGTTAAGATAGTCCCCCTATTTGGATCTTTGGGAGGGGACTACTTTGGAGGATGTGATCGGAAAGTTTAAAGAGCAGGAAATATTTTGCGAATTAGAGGGTGAAATGTCAGAAGTACGACGCAAGTAGGTACGCTAGAGAACTTGAAAATTGAAATCGATAAGTTAACACTAAACATAATAGGGATCAGCGAAATTCGCTGGTCAGAGGCGGATGATTTTTAAAGTAAGATTTTAGGGTAATTCATATAGGATCAGAGGAAGGAAATTTGGGCGTGGGGGTAGTTATGCAAAAAAAGATAGGGCAACATGTAGAAAACTACTTACAAAAGAATGAAAGAGTACTCGTGGTTGGATTATTTGAACTTGGCAAAAGACTAAAACCAGCAAGCTACCTTTCCAGACATGATCATGCTTTTGAAATCCAGCACTCACCATATCGGCACAGCGCTACGTATAATTCTTTCATTGGTGTGGAATCAGGCTATGGAGTGATCTTCCCAGACAAGCTTTTGATCCTTTTCCGCAAAATACTGCACAGTTTATTTCTGCTATAGCACAATAATGTAAATATCTTTTTATTCTACCACCGCTTCTTGTAAGCAAAGTAGTTAAATAAATAAATAAACCGGTAAATATAGTAATAATACAAGTATACATGCCTACCTCTAGCTATAGTGAGGAAGAGGTAGAGGCGATCTACGAAGATATCGAAGATACGTAAAAGGATATGAAAATTTAATGGGGGATTTTAATGCAGTGGTGGGTTAGGGTAGGGAAAGAGCGTTATTAGGTTTATTTGGTATAGGCACGAGAAATGACAATGGACATAGACTGGTAGAAATTTGCGACAATACAATTTAATCATCACAAACATTATTTCATATGATGACGATACACGTTGAAGATGCCATGAAATATAGGAAGATATCAAATAGATTACATACTTGTTAGATAACGGTTTAGGAATCTACTAAAAGTCTGTAGAAGCTACCCAGAAGCAGATATAGACACTGACCACAACATTGTAATTATGAAGGCCGCTCTTAAGTTTAAAAACTTGAAAAAAGGAATGGAAAAAGGCACTTTGACTTTGACAAACTAAAAGATAAAGATATCCACAAAAAAATATGAAAAAAAGTAAAATGAATTGCTGAGAGAATCGGGAAAATTTCTTCTACTAAGGAAGTAGAAACAAAATGGAATGACATTAAATCCAGCTTAGACATGGCGGCCAGAGATATTCTGGGGTATACACAAAAAGAAAATAAGAAACCATGGATAACAAAGGATATCCTCAATCTAATAGAAGAAAGACTAAAATACAAAAATAGATTAGCTGAAACAAGAAAACAGAAATACGAAATCTTAAAATGGGAAATTATTTGCAAATGCAAGAAAGCTAAAGACAATGGGTTGATGAAAAGTGTAAACAAATACAAACGAAGATCGAAATACGAAGAACAGACAAAGCATACAAACTAATTAGAATGAATTTTAGGGATATAAAACCATATAGCAAAAATATAAGGAAAAGTCATTCTGGAAAATGTAGAGAGAGTGGATAAATGTCAAGAATATATAGGGAATTTATATGCAGGAGAGGAATTAACACCATTAGAATAGGAATCGGACATTGAAAAGGATGACTTGAGATGAGTTTAAATTAGCATTAAAGAGTCTGAAAAATGGTAAGGCACCGGGTACAGATAAGGTGCAAGCAGAAACTGTAAAAGCCGCTGGACAAACAGTAACAAAACATCTCTTTTAGCTTTTATGTTATATGTATGAGACAGGCGAGATATCGAAAGATTTCAAACGTAACATCATAGTCGCTATACCAAAAACGAGAGGCTCGGATAGATCTGAAAATTTTCGAACAATAAGTTTGACAGCACGTGTTAAAAATATTAACTAAAATTGTACAAAGACTAATGGAAAAACGGGCTGAAGAATATTAGAGGAAGATCAATTTAGGTTTTGTTGAAACTGCAGAGCACGGGAGGCTATCTTAGCTCTGAGGGTGATAATGGAGAAAACAATAGAAAAAGGGGAAAGCGTGTATATAGGGATTCTAGATCTGGAAAAGCAGTTGACAATGTAAAATTGAAAAAAAATGTTTAACATACGCACAAAGATTGGAATGAGTTTTAGGGATAGACGAATACCTTATACAAAGAGCAAACAGCAGTAATAGAATTAGAGCAGGAACGTAGAGAAGTAAATATTAGGAAAGGGGTGAGACAGGGATGTGCCCTATCCCCATTAATTTTTAACTTGTACTTTGAAAAGGCAATGAATACTGTCAAATGCAAAAGACATTGGGAATTATTATGCAGGGACAAAAGATTGATATGCTTAGATTTGCAGATGATATAACGGTATTAGCATCTAGCAAGGAAGAGTTAGAAGCTGCATTTAATCAAATGGAAACAGTTCTAACAGAGAGATACAATATGCAAATTAACAAAAATAAGACGGGTACTAGTATGCAAAGGAGGGGAAAATAAATCAAAAACAAGAATACAAATTGGTAACAAGAACTTACAAGAAGTTAAGAGTTTCTGCTACCTAGAAAGCCAAATGATGCAAGATGGGAAGAGCGCAAAGGATATAAAACAAAGAGTAGCATAAGGCCATGCTACATTTAACAAGAGCAACTACTGTGTTCAAAGACAACAAACATAGAAACAAGGAAAAGATTGCTTAAAACATATGTATGGAGCACAGCACAATACGACCGTGAAACCTGGACAGTAGGAGAAGCGAACAGGAAAAAGATAAACGCCTTTGAAATGTCGTGCTACATATGTATGATGAAGATATCATGGACAAAGTTAAGAACAAAGAGGTACTATAAATGGTAGGGGAAGAAAGAAATATGTGGAAAACAGTAAACAATAGAAGTGATAAGATGATAGGCCACATACTACGGCATGAGGGAATAGTGCGGAATATATTAGAAGCAGAGATAGGAAAAGAAATGTAAAGATAGATCTAGGTTAGACTATTGCACACAGTGAAAGTTGCAGGCTGTGGAAATTTCAGGGAAATTTGTAGGTTAGCTCAGAATAGAAATCAATGGAGGTACAACCAGTCACAAGATGGACAAACTAATCACAAAAAAATAAACTGTACTTAAACATGATGATTATTATAAGAAATTATTCTTGAATAATGTTAATTGTGCGAAAGGATTTACTGGAAAACTATTAATTCGGCAAATGTCTAAGTATTGGGGAATTCTTTGTAGCCACAGGCTGCTTAACCCCATGCTACTAAATATTGGGGAAATAGAGTATATGTTTGTAAACAATAAAAGGGGGCCCGAACTGCGTCTAACAGGAAAGAGTAGCGGCCTGGTTGAAGACAACAAACATAGAAACAAGGAGAAATTTGTTGAAAGAATATGTGTGGAGCACCGCACAGTATGTCTATGAAATAGGGGCAGTTGGAGAAGCAGACAGAAAAACAGTTGATGCCTTTTGGAAGGTTGTGCTTCAGATGTATGCGGAAGATAGCATGGATAGACAAAGTTAAGAACAAAGAGGTTATAGAAATAGTAGGGGAATCAAGATATGTGGAGAAAAAAATAGGAGACATAGAAGGGTGGGATACATTCGAAGGCATTTTTGGGGAATAGTGTGGGATATATTACAAGCAGATGTAGGAAAAAAATAGGTAGAGATAGACCTATATCAGATTATTGCATGCAGATAGTGAAAGATGCAGACTGTGTAAATTTCAGGGAAATGTGTAGATTAGCACAGAATAGGAAACAATGAAGGTACGTGTCTACAAAGTTCCAGGACTGAAAACCTGATGATGATGATGTTGTATGATACAATATAGAGTGAAAGTATTATGTTAAATTGTCTTGTAAAAAAAATTAATTTATGGTGCAATAGTATCAAATTAAATATTGATTTTTGGCATAACAGTGAAACTAAGGGTGAAGAATCTAAAAGTAAAATTTTGCCAAACTAAAACTCAAAGATTGTGTAAAAAATTTTAAAATACTAAAATCCTCAACAGTAAATTGTTTCAGTTGACCTTTCTATCAATTGCTATTTTATTGAAACAAGTGTTGAATATGGTTGATAATGAAATATGTGGCAAGTGTAAAATTGATAAAGATAAATCTCAAAAATTCGAGTGTGATAGTTGTAAAAGGGTACACTGTGAATCATGTTCTGAATTATATGCATCTGAGATAAGAGGTTTACAATTAAAAAAACGCAGATTAATATATTTATGCGAAGAGTGTGAAAATGGCCTGTTGAAAGTGCCAATGTTAATTAAGGAAATTAATGAACTTTAAGTTGAGTTGGAAAAAGTAGAAAAATTAGCACAAGCTAATAATACATCTCAACAGGTTAACATTTTCTCACTGGAAAATAACATTGAACTAATTAATTAGTGAAGTTCAAGAAAGGCAAAAAAGAGCATTTAATGTAATTTTATATAATGTTAGGGAATCAAATCAAGACAACTATAGTGATTGTAAGAAAGAAGATTTGGATAATACAAAACACGTGCTGAAAAACATGGATGTGAATTTATCTAAGATCAGGGTGTTTAGAATTGGTAGGCGTACAGATACAAAAATACGCCCGTTAAAAATTATTTTGAATTTTGTAAATGAGGTACTGTCAATTTTAAAAAATAAAAATAAATTAACTGAAGGTGTGCGAGTGTTGGCAGACGAAACAAAAATGCAAAGGGAGTATTTAAAAAAAATCAGAGGTGAATTAGATGAACTGGTTGCAAAAGGTGATAATTCTAAAACAATTAAATTTATAAATAATATACCCAAATTAGTTAATAAAACGTTAAAAAAAAACGTATAATGCATCCTAATAATAACAAAAAAAGGTGGGGTATTAGGTAAAAGTCTTGATATTATTTACTTAAATATTAGAAGTCTTCTTTGTAATAAGTGTGAATTGATTTCGTTTATCACTCAATATAATCCAGCAATAATTTTACTTAGTGAAACCCATATAACTGCAGATATATTGGACAGTGAATTAATGATACAAAATTATAATTTAGTGAGGTGTGATTCGAATTCACGAAAAACAGGTGTGTTAATTTATATAAATCAAGCTATTTCATACAAAATAATTAGTGAATACAAGATTGATAGTAGTTATTGGTGTATTACAGTTAAAGTGAGGATTAATTCCCAAGACTTGCTAGTTGGTTGTTTATATAGATCACAGCAAATCTACATTGGAAGTTTTTTAAATGTTTTTGAAGAAATAGTGGAAGATATTTTTAATAATGGTAATAAATGTGTTTTGGTAGGGGACTTTAATTTAGATCATAATAAACAAGAGGATGGTTATGTTAAACGTTTTCAAAATTGTCTGAGTGTTAACGGATTATATCAATTAGTTAAGGTAAATGCTCGCATTACAAATGATAGTTCAACATCGATAGATTATGTTATTTCAAATACGGAAATGTTTAAAATAAATGTACTTCATACACCTAAGATAACAGATCACTCAATATTAAAAATCGGTTTACATAATAGAAAATATAATATGCGAAATCATTATTCGTATTTCACCAGATATATAAATGAAGAAAAATTACAAAATATTAATGACAAGTTATTTAGTTGTAATTGGCCTTTAGAAAGTGTCGATGTCAATGTTATACTTGAAAGCATAACAACTAAATGCTAAAATATAATAGATCTGGTATATCCAATAAGACAGAAATATAATAAAGAAGGAGAATTACCATGGTATGATGAGGTAGTTAAGAAAATGACAAGAATGAGGAATAACGCATTTATTAATTTTATTGATAGTCGAGCAAAAGATAAGGCAATGCATTGGGAAAACTATAAAGTCATAAGAAATAAAGTAGTGAACTTACTAAAAGAAAAGAAAATTAAATACTATGAACAACAAATTGACTTAAAGAATGACTCAAAGAAAATGTGGAGAACAATAAAAAGTTTAATGAGTCAAACGAAAGCAATTCCGAATAATATTAGATTTAATGAAGACTCAGTAGAATGCAAATTAGATAGTCAAATTGCTGAAAGATTTAATGAATTCTTTATTATTAGTATTGAATCAATAGTTGATATGATTGGTTGGGCACCTAAATGGAATAGTAACAACATGCCAATAGTACAAAATATTTTTAGTAATTTTAAACTACTGGAGATGAATAATTTGAGAAAAATAATTATATCATTGAAGAACAAAACTAATATTTGGCAACCAGTAAGTGGAAAGATGCTTAAGTGTATCAGTAACTCTATTGGTCACATACTACTGCTCTTGATAAATGTTTCATTGGAAACTGGGCAATTTCCTGAAAATTTAAAAATCAGTACAGTTGTGTCGGTGCCAAAGGTGCTTAACTCAAATAATGCAGAAAATTTCCGACCAGTTAATACATTACCAGCATTGGAGAAAATTCTCGAAGATAAAAAATTACTATATGTAAACCAATCAGGATTTAGGACTAATCATTCGTGTGAAACAGCTCTGCAATTTACCACGTGTAAATGGAAAATCTTACTTGATGAAAATAAATATATAGTGGCAGTATTTTTGGATTTACAGAGGGCTTTTGAAACTATTGATCGATCGATATTACTGGAAAAACTTAGGTACTATGGAATAAGAGACAACGTTTTAAAATGGTTCACTAGCTATCTAAGTAATAGACGACAAAGAACCAAATACAATAATCACTGCTCATCAGAAAGTATGGTTATACATGGAGTGCCGCAAGGAAGTGTTCTAGGTCAACTCCTGTTCTTAATATATATTAATGATTTCTATCTCAAAGTGGAATGTGAATTTATGAATCTGTTTGCAGATGATACATTACTTGCAGTTAGTGACTATAATTTACAAACAGCTATATCTAAGATTAATGTGGTGCTAAATAATGTCAACATATACTTACAAACAAATAAACTTAAAATTAATGTTAAAAAACTAAGGCTATGGTCATTACTTCTAGGCATAAATCCAATAGTGTCGATTTAGCATCTTGTAATATACTCATAAATAATTATAAGATTGAGATTGTAAGAGAAGTAAAGTATTTGGGATTAATAATTGTTGATAATCTAAGTTTCAAGAATTATTTTAAGTATATTTATAAGAAAATATGTGGTAAAATATTTTTCTTCAACAGAATATGTAAAGACTTATCACTATGGTCTAGAATCTTAATTTATAAATCTATAATTCAACCCCATTTTGAGTATTGTGGTACCATGTTATATTTGCTTGATTCTAGTTGTAAGCAATCATTACATAAATTGCAAAACAGAGCAATGCGAATAATTTTAAGATGTAATCGATATACACCCATTAACAGTATGTTATTTATACTAAATTGGTTACCAATTGAGCAATAATTATATTTCAAAAGTATGGTCTTTGTATATAAAATTAATGCAAGTTTAGTTCCGATATATTTTGAACAATTTGTTATTAAAAATAGGGATATACATAACCATGACACTATAAGGAAAATTTTTATATTAAAAAACCCAATACAAAAAAACTATGAATTTGCTATTTTTTAAAATGTTTGATATGTATAACCAACTGCCAGTCAATGTAAAGGAATCGTCTAGCTTGACTAAATTTATAATGAACTTGAGAAAAACATTAAGATGATAACAATCGAAGTTCATACTTAATACGTAGACTAGAATAGTTTTTGATTTGTGATGAAATATATGTTTCTATTTCACCATATATTGTATTGTATTGTATATTTTATTATGAAATTTGATATAAGTTGTATTATTATTAGGATTAATCCTATTTATGAAGAAATATATTGATTGGTTGATTGATTGATTGATTGATATGGATGTTATTCTTTTGGATAATAAAGCTATAATAATAATAATAATTAATAATAATAATTTCAAATTAAAATCTAAAATAATATATTATGTCATTGTGGAGATTATTTAGAACTTAATAATTTGGTGTATTGTGTATTATTATTTACTATAAAAGAAATAAATATATTTTTCTAATTTATTATATTTTTAGGAATTGGAGACACCGTTTAAGATATCAGGATTTTCGACCAATCCTCATTTGTATACAATTACGAAGGTATTTGTTTTATCTGCACTTTCAGGGGTGCTTTCAGAGATGCTTGGATTTAAGCTGAAGCTGCACAAGATAAAAATTAAGTAAAAAAAATATTTAAAAAAATTATTGTGATCTCAAAAGGTTTGTTTGGTTAATTTTGTTCTTACCGGCCATTGAGAACGTTGTAGTAGTTTACAAGTTATTTATCTACACGTTTGTGCTGTTGGATGAAAAACAGCAAACTCACGAAGAATTTTACAAGCATCGCATACCTACATGATTTTTGTTTGCAATTAGTTTCTGTAGAAAAGATGGGTAGGTAGGAGGAAAGCATGTTGATAAAGATTGATTATTTATGGATGATATTATTATTAGTCTTTAAATATTCTGTGATTTTATGTTTTGCACTGTTCCTAGGTAGTTGTATTTCTCGTAATTTTTAGACTGTTTTATTATAACGTCCGAACTGTATTTAAAGTATAGATTAATTTATTGAACATTGTTTTATTCCATATGGAAATATCGAATCCAAAATGATAACAGATAAGTAAATTGAGTTGCTACCAGGTTTTCAGTTATTCGAGAAATTAAAGTGAAAAGTGGCACTAGAAATCTACCTGTAAACGAAGCCAGCAGTACATATTTGTTGAGTAGACAAAGATTCAATTTAAAAGGTAATAATACTTTATAGATATGCCTGTATTCTTTTTTAAAAATATTTTTAGTTGAGTTTGTGAAAGACAGTTGGCAAATTTTAGGTTGTGGTTAATTATAACTTTGGATGGGTTTCTTGAAGATAATTCCAAAGGTGCACAATTAACATGTTCACTGCGGTTATAGACCTTAGAATCTAAATATTAAATATATGTAACAATTATAGTTAATCTTCTTTGGGAATGAAACCACTCATAGTTTTTAAAATCTATTTTATTTACGTTTCGATCCATGACCTAGGATCGTTGTCAAAATAATAAAAACTTCAAGTTTGACGCTTATGACATAAATTGAAGGTTACTTTGATTTATTGATGTTTGAAATATTTGGTTTGAGTACACTAAGCAAAAATTTTTAAAGTTTAAAAGAATGATTGCCTTCAATTTCTGTTGCGACCTGGGATCGACTTTACTATGGTAGCCAATACGCTTAACGTGAAATCAGCTGATTAATTTTTATTGGTGAATTTTATATAAATTCAATAATTTGGAAAACATTTTTTAACATGTTTCTATTTATACAATTGAGAGATTTCTGATTTTATGTCTTATTTTACCGAGATTCAGTGAAGGGGTTAAGCAACCTGTGGCTACCAAGATCCCCAACATTTATAATTTGCCGAAATAATGGTTTTCTAGTTAATATGCTTATTGTTATGTAATTAGTTATTGTATGTATAAATAGAAATCATGTATGTAGGCTGTATTTCATGTTAATATCGCAAGGAAAACCCAGGAAAAACTTGCAATGCTACCTAGATATTGTGGGCATTTGATCTTCATTTGTTATTTCTTTTGTTATTTCTTTTAGTAATGGAATCCATTGTTTACTGAAAGTCACGGATTCGTTTGCAACGCAGTTATTTTTATGTAGGGTTATATAGGCAGCTTCTTTGATTTTGCGTTTTGGTGGTTTTCTTCTTTGTCGATAATTTTGCATCTTCCCATTTTATTTTATGACTGGAGTCCCATGCATGTTGGCAAATCATGGATTTTCAAATTTTCTATTTTTATATATGATTTATGTTCTCTTAATCGAACTTCAAATGGTCTGGAAGTTTCTCCTATATAAAACTTATTACATTCACGGTATTTTGTAGATACAGTTTTTGAATTTTGTATTGCGTTTTGGGTTTTGTTTTGTTAATTGTGCTCTTAGTGTATTGTTGGTTCTAAATACTGTTTTAATTCTAAATTTGTTTCCTATTCTTTGAATTTTTTCGGAGAATCCTTTTATGTATGGTATTGAGAGCATTTTGTGGTGTGTATCGTTGTTTTTGTTTTCTTTTTCTTTATTTTTAGGGTTTTTATTCATTTCTTTCTCTATTATTCTTTTAGGATATTTGTTTTCTATTAGTGTCTATTTTTAGATTGCGAATTGCTTTTATTTCGGTATTACTTACATTTGGCTTTATTTTGTGATTCTTTTCTATTTCGATTTTACATCGTATTCTAAATTCGTTTGCTTGATCTTCTTCGAGTTGGTTTGCTGTTTTCTCAATACAGCTAATTATTTCAAAGGTTGGTATTGATTTTGGTGTTACTGAAAAGTTAAGGCCTTTTGAAAGAATTGATTTTTCTTTTTTTCTTTGAAATAATTAGCTGTATTGAGAAAACAGCAAACCAACTTGAAGAAGATCAAGCAAACGAATTTAGAATACGATGTAAAATCGAAATAGAAAAGAATCACAAAATAAAGCCAAATGTAAGTAATAACGAAATAAAAGCAATGCAATCTAAAAACGATAACTCAATTATAATTCTACCTGCTGACAAAGGCAATGCAACAGTAATAATGAATAAAAACGATTACAACACAAAAGTCAACGAACTATTGAACACTGAGAAGTACACCAGTTTAGAAACGGACCCAACAAAATCAATTGAAAATAAAATATACAAAACTCTATTTAAATTTAAAATGAATTAAGACAAAGAAAGAAGTAAACTGTCCCACATTACAGTAAACCACCCCACTTTTACGGTCTACCAAAAATTCATAAAAAGACATTCCTCTAAGACCTATCGTAAGCTCAATAGATTCACCATGCCATAATTTAGCAAAATTTCTACTAAAATTATAAATCCATTAGCAGGCAAAACGGATTCTTTCATTAAAAACAACCAACACTTTTTAGAAAACTATCAAACATAAAATTGAAAATACACACACAATGGTAAGCTTTGATGTAGTAAATCTCTTTACAAATGTCCCTATAAACAAAACGCTTAATATTATAAAAACAAACTCGAAAAGATGGCAATCTTAAAGAAAGAACAAAACTAAATATATCATCGATTATGGAATTACTTGGTTTATGCGTAAATACCACATATTTTCAAATAAATGATCAATTTTACAAACAAAGCTTCGAATGGCAATGGGAAGTCCACTATCCCCAATCTTCAGTAATATATTCATGGAGGAATTTGAAAAGATGTGATATTCACACAAGAATTGAAACCATTGATCTGGTTGAGATACGTTGATGATGTTTATGCTATTTGGCCTCATAATATAGAATTAATTAAAACCTTATACAGTCAATTAATGAAATAGAACCAACTATTAAATTCACATATGAATTAGAACAACATGGAAAACTTCCGTTTTAGATATTCTAGTTAGCAAAACGATACAACAATTAATACATCGGTATATAGAAAACCAACGCACACTAACAGATACTTAAACTTCGATTCAAACCACCCACAATGTGTCAAACGAGGAATTATCAAAACCATGTATGATAGAGCAAAATTAATATCATCGAACGAAGAAATTTTAAAGAAAGAGAAAGACCTAATCAGATGTACACTAATAGAAAACAAATATCCTAAAAGAATAATAGAGAAAGAAATGAATAAAAACCCTAAAAATAAAGAAAAGAAAACAAAACAACGATACACACCACAAAATGCTCTCAATACCATACATAAAAGGATTCTCCAAAAATTCAAAGAATAGGAAACAAATTTAGAATTAAAACAGTATTTAGAACCAACAATACACTAAGAGCACAATTAACAAAACAAAACCCAAAACGCAATACAAAATTCAAAAACTGTATCTACAAAATACCGTGCGAATGTAATAAGTTTTATATAGGAGAAACTTCCAGACCATTTGAAGTTCGATTAAGAGAACATAAATCATATATAAAAAATAGAAAATTTGAAAAATCCATGATTTGCCAACATGCATGGGACTCCAGTCATAAAATAAAATGGGAAGATGCAAAATTATCGACAAAGAAGAAAACCACCAAAAACGCAAAATCAAAGAAGCTGCCTATATAACCCTACATAAAAATAACTGCGTTGCAAACGAATCCGTGACTTTCAGTAAACAATGGATTCCATTACTAAAAGAAATAACAAAAGAAATAACAAATGAAGATCAAATGCCCACAATATCTAGGTAGCATTGCAAGTTTTTCCTGGGTTTTCCTTGCGATATTAACATGAAATACAGCCTACATACATGATTTCTATTTATACATACAATAACTAATTACATAACAATAAGCATATTAACTAGAAAACCATTATTTCGCAAATTATAAATGTTGGGGATCTTGGTAGCCACAGGTTGCTTAACCCCTTCACTGAATCTCGGTAAAATAAGACATAAAATCAGAAATCTCTCAATTGTATAAATAGAAACATGTTAAAAAATGTTTTCCAAATTATTGACTTTATATAAAATTCACCAATAAAAATTAATCAGCTGATTTCACGTTAAGCGTATTGGCTACCATAGTAAAGTCGATCCCAGGTCGCAACAGAAATTGAAGGCAATCATTCTTTTAAACTTTAAAAATTTTTGCTTAGTGTACTCAAACCAAATATTTCAAACATCAATAAATCAAAGTAACCTTCAATTTATGTCATAAACGTCAAACTTGAAGTTTTTATTATTTTGACAACGATCCTAGGTCATGGATCGAAACGTAAATAAAATAGATTTTAAAAACTATGAGTGGTTTCATTCCCAAAGAAGATAAGAAGAATGCTAAACAAACCACAACAAACATACAGGGAGTAATTATAGTTAAATGGAATACTAGCCATATAATTGCAACCAAATGCAAACAAAAAAAGTGGCAGTGCCCTATGGTAGAAATATTAACTACAACCTAATGTCATTATGTAGACAAAACATAATTGGTTTGGAAGAGTTCATTATAATACAATTAGGTATTGCAGTTTTCAGGTGTCGATGGCGTCGAGTTTTGTGCTCAACTATAACAGCATTATTGTTCATTTATCTATCAGCATACGTTAACTATATGACTGTTAAAATCAGTGATTTCAATCCGAATTGAAGTCAAGCAGCTTGTGCAAACCACTTTTAAGCTTTGAGTATAACACAGGATTACAATTTCAAGTGTCTCGAACTGTCAATCCTAAATATTTACAGCTTGGCTTGACTAATGCGACTTGAAGCTGACGATTTAAACAGGGAAGCACCTCAATCCATTTTGAAATAGTATTTCAAATGTCATATTTCATTTCATTTCACTGTCAACATAACCTAACAGAAAAATTAGTTTTAATTTCATTATGAATTTGTTGAGGTTGTTGTAAATGAATAATGAATAAATAAGCCAACAACAAAAGCGTGGTTATTTAGACCTTTAATATAACGAAATATTTGTTTATACAATTGGTTGTACCATATCAACATTTAATAGTTTTTAATAGAACTAAGATAAAATGTGGGGTCTTGTCACCCGACATCATTTTAAATCTAAACCATTCTTTGGTTTTAACACTCACTTAATAAAATATTATGGTAGGACGTTAAGATTTAATTTTTAATACTATGTGAAAGTTCCATTTCTTGTACACAAAATTGTTGTTTCTTGATTGAGACTGTTTTTGTTAAGCTATCTGCCATTACATACTGAATGGTAATTGTTCCAGCCTCGATTCGATCTCGAATAAAGTGGTAACCTACATCGATATGTTTTGATATGGATTGATATTCATCTGATTCTGCGAATCTGATTGTGCTTTGGTTATTACATCGAATTACAATAGGATTTTCCTTAATTTTTAAGTTCAGGTCTTCTCCAAATTGTTTTAGTCAAAGGGTCTTTTGAGTAGCAGAAGCGTGCTACAGTCGGTTGCCCTTTAGAGCTCCAGAAAATAGCACCACCAGCCAATTGAAAAATATATCCGGAGCATAATCTGTGTTTGTCTACATCCGATGCCTAGTCAGCATCTGAATAACCAGTTATGTTTACAGATGCGAATAGCATAGTTCAAGGTATCTTTTAAGTATCTGAAAATTCTCTTAACAGCCATTTTTATTATTGAAACGGCTAACATCACTAATGACGTTATAATTTAATTAAGGAGCCGCTATGCTTGCGGCCACGTCCCCAACGCTCCACCTGAAGGTACTACATTGGGTTTAAACGCGAAAATATAAACGTACTTCAAATTATTATAACTTCAAAATTAACACATCCTAAATAAAAATCTAACAATTGAAACAAAAACTTAAAATAGGGTTTGATTGATGGTATCTCTAGCGTTGATTTTGGAGTGTGCCCGATCAACAAAACACAAACAAAATGAATGTGGAGGGATCCGTAATGGCGAATAGCAGCTGCCAGCTCTGTTTACCGGTGCGACCTGAAGGGTCGACTTAAAACTATCCAAATCTAGCCAGCTAATTTAAAATGGATTCAAATTTTCTAAGAATACGCCAAATATTAATATTGAATCCAGCTATTTTACCTGCTCTATAAATTTACAAATTCGTCTTCCCTGGTCTAAATAATTTGTTAACCTAAGTCCGTCCCTAGCTTTCCCTATCATTCCCTAACTGATTTATATTGTAATTACAATCTTCCTTCCTATATATAAACTGCCACCAAAAATGGCGGCAGAACGTCAAACAAATAATATCAAGCCACAAACAATAAAAGCAGGCAAAAATATAAAAATAAATATAAATATTTATGTAAACATATAAATAAACATCCATAAGCATTAAGCATTGAGCAGTGCATAAAATTACAAAAAACATAACCCAAATTATCAGGTGAACTTGCATAAGCATTATACCAGCTAGCACCATTACGCACAAAACGTGCTCGTTAAATTATTTCAAATCTACTAATTATCATAAATCAATGCTTATGCGAACATAACAGTCACAATTTTGTTCTTACCCCGTTAATATATTTCTCCAGCATTCGAAGATCTGGTCGTCTACATACATTTAAACTTACTGCTAGGGGGAAATGGATATGCACTGCTAAAGTTCCGGTGGGTATGCACTAATCGTCGGGGGCACAATCACTATCACTTTACTTTTAAGTCCTGGAGGGATGCTCAGTTCACTCTATTTTATTTTATTATTTTATTCCTTTGTTTATTTCATTGATTTAATATAATGAGGGTTTTGATTTATATGTTCTGATTTATTTATTTGCCCGGATTAATTATTAAGTTTTTTATTTATTCCCGATTTTCGTGCGTATAAGGTTAGATAGTGGTTATAGTGATTGTATTAGTGGTGCGGGGTTGTCGTGCATATGGACTTTTATAAATATTATATATTTTTTTGTTTTTTTCTTTTTATTTTTTTTTAGTTTTTGTTTTTATTTTTTTCCCTGTTTTTTTTATTTATTTAAATACAGGTTTTGGTTATCAAACTCATATTTAACGCCAAGTCAAAATCTAAAATTTCCGATCCACCAGCCCCCTCCGATTTCCGCACGGTTATCGCCGTCTAATCTCGCGACCCTTCCCGCGAACTCTTTAAAGGCTGTCCAGAACGCCTTCTGGTTAGCCACTTCCCCAACTTCCTCTAGGCTCTTTGGCCATGTTAGACCTAGGATAGCTAATTTGCTATCAGCTAACCCTTGATTTGCCATCTCAAGCAGGCAGACGAAGTTTAAGCGCCCTCACCGCATTTGTAGCGGTCGTTGTCGGTTAAACCAAATCTTTGTAAATACGCTTTTAGGACGCCGCGCCCTGTTATCAGTTGCACCATTTTATGATCGAGCATCACTAATGACATTACATGTGATTTTCCAATGCTCCACCCGAAGGTACTACATTGGCCAGGAAGCGAGTTTTTGTTACCTGGAAAATTTTTGAATTTTACCGAACCCTTGCTGTTCCAAGCAAGGTAGGGATCTTTAACGTGCGTGACAACACTCACACACGGGACCTCCATTTTACCTCTCATCCGAACGAGGGTGTATTTTTGTGAAAAATGCTCGCCTAACATTTTTCAAGCGGACCGTGTCGGGATTCGAACCCGGGACCTTGGGCGTCACTAATGACAACTGTAATGTCTGGTCTTGTTATTTGCACCAAATATAACAAACGACCAATAGTTTCCCGATATGGAACTTGCCCTAACAAGCCATGGCTTGCAAATTTCAATTGATAATTTTTGAGTATAGTCATTTGGTGTAGCAGCTGGTTTGCAATCTGACATTCCAAATTTTTCCAGGATCTCATATATCTTGTTTAATCTAGTTGAATTCCTTTATTATTATCAAAAGTAATATTTAGCCAATGCAACTTTTGCCTTTATCCAAATCTTTCATGTGAAAATGCTGGCTGAGCTTATTTTTTAGTTCATCTCGTTCCGTATTTTTCCAAAAGATCAATATCTACATATATTGCTACAATAAATTGACGATCTTCTTTATAAAAAACATGGATCATTCAGAGTCCAAATGACTTTAACAATTTTTTTAATTTTTGAGGTTCTATTGTCGTCAACTTTGCGGCTACCATTGCCATAGCTCTCTGACTGTTCCATACACAGGGTGTATAATTTAAGATACAGTACATGGGGATTTTGCAAACTGTACGAGATACGATCCTGGTTGAACGGGACGAAAGTTTCACAATAATAAGGTCGTCTCAGAACATTTTTCAAATTTCAAAAATATTCATAGGTTACCAGATATAGGCAAAAAACACAAAATTGCGGATTTTTTTATTTGCACATTGCTACACTGTTAATTGGAATAAAATGTTGGAAATTTGGATATTATGATAGTTCGCCATTGAGCTTCATACTGTGTATGTAGTTTTTATCTAAGACATCTAGATTTTGCATGATGATGTTCAATTTTTTATTTTCTAATAGCTGACATATTAGATTTTTACATTTTTGATATACTGACAAAAAGTTCTTTACAAAAAGGTATAACATTGTTATGTTTGATTGATTCAAAACGTTAAAAATCACGGCATTATGTTTTGGTTGTAGTAAGCATTAATTTCCATTATGGCAATTGCTCTACGTATTAGAAACATCAAAGTTTGTGTTTTAATATTTCAAGTTGTGCAGTGTAACAAACGGTTAATTTATTCAGAAGTTTGAACAGAGTATGTGCGTTTGAGATGGATTGCTATTCAAACCGTGATAAATATCAAATGTTAGAGTGTTTTTTCTTTCTGGAAGAAACGATACTAAGTGATGTGATTACTTTTGGATGGTAGTAGTAGTTTATTTTCGGTAAGATCATCAAATACAATCACCTTATTAGCTTGTTGTAAACCGGGCACTAGCTATACTATTGCGTGCAATTGTCATACTATTGTGCAATTGTTAAAGTCGCGTAATTCCTATAACACGCATCACCACGTTTTAAGTATTGCGCAATAGTCAAACTTTTATGCACATTTAAAGTCAAAAATATAAGTAGAACGGTTACTCACTTGGATGGTATTTTACAGCTAAATCTCAGGGTCCATGTTTGTGGGTATATTACGCCATTGCTGAATCTCAAATTGCCAATCCGTCCATCCTAAAACTATGCTCGTGGAGGAATGAAGGAATACCAGGTAGAGGTACACAAAGGTAACGATAAAGGAACCTACATCCCTAAAAAGAGAAAAAACACACCACAACACAGGTAGATGTTTTTGGCTTCAGGTCTCATCCCTTAATGGCTTCTTATAACACTGCGTGCACTCTGCCATTCAGTCTGCGCAGGCGTGACTCGGGAACAATGGAAATTGACATGTGTTAATTTTAAAAAAACGTGGGAATTTATTTACAATTTAAGGCTAAATTTAAGAATGCACATTGCCAAATTTTGGCATGTAACAAGCTATGTCTAAAGTATCGATTTATGATGGGTTTGCAAGGGTTCAAACTGTAGAAGCTCTATTGGATAATGGTAGCATGGAGATTCAGTAAAGATTACAAGATTGGAACTATCAGCGTCTCAGCTTTCAGGTGCATTGTCATGTAAAATTTGTTGCACAGGCCAGTGAACTCCTCAATATGATGTGAATGTTTTTGTTCGAGATTTGTGGAAAATTACCTATGGTACAGTTGCCATTGAATAATTATTCGCATACATATGACAATATTAGGCAGATGAAGATTTTGATAAACTCTGCAAAATAGATATGTTCCTAGATGCAAATATTTTCGTTCATATTTTTATAAATTAATCTCGCATGGGCTGGCTGGATGAACCTGTAGCATTAAAAACATTAGGTTAGTTACTCTGAGGAAAACGTTTTTCTCTTGTCTCTTCATACACTTTGTTCGTGCAAGTATGGAACCATTGGATTTTAATTAATGTTACTTTTGGGAGCTGGAAATCATTCACAACTCTACTAGTTCCTCTGCAGAAGAAGCATGTCAAAGGTATTCATTAAGAATCATTCTAGAGATGTTGGAGGTCATTTTGAAGTCATGTCGCTGTTCAAAGGTTCAGGACCTGTTTTTGTCGATTTTCAGATGTCATTTGTAAGTTTCTTTTATTGGAGAGACGTTTGGAAAAGTACCAACATTTATTTACTTTATATCGTGGCTTTATGCAGGATTACATTGCGGGAGGTCATATGACTTTGTCCGTCGATGTGCGAAAATTCAATAAATGTTTTGTTAGAATACTACATACTTAATTATGCCGCTGTAGAACCAGAAAGCGCAACACCCAAACTCTGGGTTATTTTTGATACTTCAGTCTCTGTGCCTATTGGTGTTTCTTCGAACGAAACATTTGTTAGTTGGTCTTCCCTTGCAGAAGGCATGGGATTACTGTTACACTTTTGTATACACTCTGTGGTATTCGACATAAGTAGATGTACAGTCAGATTTTGGTTGTGCTAGATCATTGCCAATATCATAAAATTGTATGGAGATTTAATTTGTCGGATTCTATTATGGATTATCGGCTGAACACAGTCACCTATTTTAGCATTGAGGGTCATTCAATAATTAGCTCAAATTGAGACTGCCACATTTACCTGTGCTGTTAGAATTTTGGCATCAGACACAACCTTGACGATGAGGTAATTAAATGGTAGTGCTTCTGTGGAGGAAGCAAAATGCTTAATCTTCCAATTAACTCAAATTTGTAAAACAAGAACTTTACTTTGGGTAAATGGAATAGCAATGTCAACGAAGTTCTTGAAAGATTACCAGAGTCGTCTTGTTATTGGCAATTTTTTGTTTTGATGATTCAAATAACTTGTCATGAAAGATTTTAGGCTTTTAGCGCAAACTCATAGGGAATTACTCGTTTTATCACGTTAATCCTATTGCAAAGGATTATACGGGGTATAATATGATTTCTGAAGTAGCCAGAATGTTTGATCTGTTGTGCTCCTTTAGTATTTTCTGCCAAACATTTAATCCACCATTTGTGGATATTGGGTTTGAATTGGGATGGAAGTCCTCCATTAGATGCTACATCAAAATGGAAAAATTATGCAGAACAATTGTCAGAATTATCGAAACTCGAGATACTTTGATGAATTTTGGATGTTGACTACAAAAATATACAGATTCACAGTTTCTGTAATGCTTCGACGACATGTGTAGCCGCTGTTCATTTGTCGTCAATATCTATGGAAATATTAACATTTCATTGATCTGTGCTAAATCTAGAGTTGTTCCTACCAATTGCATTTCCTTGCTTCATTTCGAGTAGTGTGGTATACTACTGTTGTCAGACCTGGAAGAATTTGTACCAATTACTTACAAGAGAGTCGTCATTCAATGGTATTTTTGACTCATCTGATTCAACTGTTGCGTTAGCTTGTATTAAATCATCATCACATAATCCGAAAGCAATCGAATTTTACATATACAAAATCGCATTCCATCAGCATCGTGGTTTCATATTAAATCGTGTTATATTTACAGTGATATCTGTACAAATTCAGTGAAACTGATCTTCTCTGGCCTCGATTAATCATGCATGACCTTACATAAAATGGATTGCGCCTACAAATTCAGCTGCATAAATAACCATCCCGAGTAAAGTACACAAATTAATAAAAATAACTCATGAGCTAACCTGGTTTTTACTAAAGCCAAGGCGGTATTCTGTTTCTCAGGTCCAGGTCGTAAACTAGTGGATTCTTTGTGTTTTTCTTAGTGTGGTCGATTTAGAACAACGAAGCACAGAGTGTCTAGATATAGGAAAGTACAAACAATGGAAATAGCCACTTCTTGTAAGAAGAATCCTAGTTCTCACGAGCTTTCGTAACCTGACAATTTTTCCACGCTCCCACAACTAAAACCGTTAACCACAGCTGTATTCTTATAGTCTGGGAAAACGAACGTCTGCAGTTTACATACTATAACTCATAGGTTAATGTTCTGGAATGCGTGGGAAGATATAATTGTGAAGTATACACGTAAAAACAAATTAAGAACGAGAAAGGAAAACTTTGCCATGCTGGGTTTAAAAATCCCCTAAATTTAAATACTAAAATAAAATGTAAAGTCAAAAAAATGCAAAACAATTTTCAGAAAACGGCTGAGCCTTGAATTGTTACAACTTTATTTATGCTGAAAAGCGCTTAATTGGCTTGTTAAACCTCTTTGATGTCATAAAGTTTTAAACAAGTATTAGAAATAGGGTATTTTTAAGTAAATACGTATTATTTCTAATCATTAATGTAAATAGTATAAATTAGGTTATGCATAAAATTACAGTTTGTAAGTTCTCACACACTGTAGAGGAAGAATATACAGTTTATTGTATGTGATTTGTCATATAACATTTCCCACGTTTGAAGGAATGTGCGGTCATACTTAATCCAATAAAAACGTTCAACGGCGGTCGGGACGATGACAAGTTCCATGTGAAAGTACACGTTTTGTGAAATTGATCTTGAACTATCATACCGCATCAATATGTAGGGAGTGCATGTCGAAGTAGACACTGAAGTTTATCTGTGAAATTTCTACTATTCCTTCAATTACCTAAATATTTTTGTGTTCCAAGTTGTATATTCAACACTAACTTCATTGCAGGAATTTCTATAAAAAACAGCACCTGGCCCTAGTGAAGACCCTGCTTTACATTTAGACGTTAACACAGTTTTTCCGAGAAGCATGGGACAAAAGGCCTACCTCAAACTACGACTATTAAGTAAAGGTAAGCCGTTTCATTTTGAGTTTGTAAATTGCCATTCATTGTATTAAAATTTGTGCAATGTTGCGCCACATGTACAATCATGCCTGGTACTAAATGTTAACCTGTAGTCATGGGACAAGTAATGGACTTTTAACTTCCAGAAGAATAACCATCATTTCAGTTATCTCATTTATTAGATTCATTGTCAGTTGAGATGGAAACTCGAACTTTATCATTAAATGTTGTTATTTCAGACAATTTTATGGATTCATGTTGATTACTCGACTTTCAGATGTTGCGAAAACATGTTGAACTATTTTATTTCACTATTTGTAATTTGCGAATACCTTTGGAATCATCTAGAGATACACCTGATTGCATCTCTATAGCTGAACAACAATATTCTCTCAATATTTTAGTCAAAAGGATTCAACAAGAAGTCTTCCATCAAGATAATGTAGAAAATGGTAAACCAGTTAATAAAGCACTCAAACCTCTAACTCCTTTTGTGGATGCGCATGGTTTGCTGAGGGTGGGTCGTCTACAAAATTCAGACCTATATGGGGTAGAATTTTCAGTTTACTTTTATCATTGCTTTGTTTAACAGAATTAATTATATTTGATTGTCATAATAAGCACTTACATTCCAGACGTCGTACTACTCAATTTTTTAATGGCCCACAATTTTTGGAATTTATTTGTGAAAAGGGCAGTTTGTAAATGTTTGAAGTCGTGCATCCTTTGTTTTCGCAAAGCCCTATCACTTACTGTCTTCCTATAGGTGATTTACCAACTTCGATGGTAAACCTCAAAAGGCATTTGTTCATGCTGGCACGGAGGATGATGACTTTCTCGCTATTACAATGATTAAAAATCGTGGATTTAAATCATCAAAAGCATAAGTATGTTTGTTCATTTGTTTTAGCACTAAGGGGAAAGAGCACGACTAGTAACAGTGATAGTGGCACCAGTTTCCTCTGAGCTTCTCTAGAATTAACCGAATTGATGAAACTTTGCTGCTGCAAAAGATACACAATTCATATTCAACTCCCCTCCCTTTTCTCGTTGCGAAGGTTTGTGGGAACCGAGGATTAAATTAGTCAAATCCTACCTCAAAAAATATAATTGGAAATCAAACCTGTTTGAAGAACTGAACACTATTCTTGTTCAAATCAAGTCTACTCAATTTAAGATGTTTGTGCCCATTAAGCACTAATCCCAAAGATTTTTCATATTTAATGCCGAATAATTTTCTTGGTTTGGAGCCCGTGTCTATTCTACTAGACCCTGATGTTACTGCACTGAAATCTCTCATTTGAATCTCTAGCAGCTAATTCAGCACATACAAGGTTTCTGTAAATAGTGGAATACATGTTATCTGCATACCATGCAACAAAAAACAAAATCGTTCACTTTGCCTCCTCAAATTCAAATTGGGACATTGGTTTTGCTTAAGGACGATCAAGTGTCTCCTCTGCCCTGGCAACTAGGCCACATATATTATTTATACTCTGGTATCAATGGGGTTATTCCAGTGGCTAGGGTAAAAAGTAGGCATTGTTTTATTAGAAAACTCTTAGTTAAATTGTGTCTACCTATAGATAGCATAACACGGTTGAAGTTGAATATTAAAGGTAGCCTAGTATTCGTTTTATTTCTTTTAGTACTTAGTTTAAAAATAAGTTATTCAATCTTATTTTGGTGTGTGTATGTTAGGGTATTTTAAGATTTCCTTTACTGTTAACCCTTCATCATTTATTTGTTTCCGTCTACTTGCCTCCTTTCCCCCTATATACAACGCAAAGTGTATCATGGAACAACAATGGACATGACTGGTGTTTAAGACTGGTCAAACCGTAAGTGCAACCACATTCAAAGGACACATGTTCCGGGTTTCCTCCTACTGCATGTATGAAAAACATTGTACAAGTTATTATACAGTTCTCTATAAACATTTTGCTGGGAATGGTTCATGACCTATAATTACATGTAGTTGTAAAAGTAAAGCAGTATATGTTAATATTAAGTTTGTTATGCGCTGCATATCGTTCAGGATTAATATTTGTCAATTAGACAGGTATGATATAATTCATGGCATGCTCTACAGAGGGCATAATCCGTTTTTGCATGGAATTTACAATAAATATTATTTTGCTTTACAAATTAACCATGCAAAATTACTAAATTAAGTTTAAGCTTATCATGGGTCCTTTGGAATAATTAAATCACTGTAAAGCCAATTGCCTTGATTGCAACATTGGTCACGTGAAATACCAGTGAGGTTGTTTTTCTTTTTTTGGTTCTACAGGGCAGGTGGTGTGATTGATGGTATCTAGTCCAGATTTGCAGTTGAGTTTGTTGTTTGCGTACAACATAAAGGGAAGACAAAGCTAAAGATGCAATATTAGGAAGATATATGGATTCAATGGGTAGACATTACGACTCACTAGTCTTTCCGATATGGTAGACACGTGCAGAATGCTATCATCATGACTGGTGTGTTCATTTGTATAAGCTACCACCCCACCCTTCCTTGTTATGCATTGTTATTGGTCGGAAATGATGACATACATTTTTGAATGTGTGTGAAACATAATAAAACTATTTCTAAAAGTCCCGAACAATGTTAGGAACTCAAAACCGCATTTGTATAATGTGTCAAAACCTACTTAATTATTAAAATAAAATTGTATAGCCAAATGAGGTGTATCAGTATTACTCATTTTAATTGTCTAAATATTCTTATTCGCAGGTTGTACGATTTGAAATATGTTTTTAACTAGTATAATTAGATTAATCGCTAATTTTCTTGAAAATAATTAACAACAATGTATAAATAACAAAAACTATTCACAAAATAACATTAAGCTAAATTAAAACATGTACAATATAATAAAGACGACACCATTAATTTATATTTATTTATTTATTTTGTGTATCACAGATAATATGAAAGAAGGAATGCATTCATGCATACAAGCATATATTCTTTTACGGGATGAGTGTATTTGTGTGATACTTATACTTTTCATTTTGTATTGCGTAAAATGTTTAGTAGCGTATGTGAATGCTTTCAACAAACTGTTGTATAAGTAAATAAATGTTATCTCGGCAATTCTTTTATTAGAGTAATCTCCCATATTCTTGACATGCCATTACCTTTTTACAGAAACTGACAGTATTATCATTTTGTACATTGGAATTTATCATTAAAACAATGGCTTTAAATCAACTCTTAAATTATATAAATGTAAAACAAATCAATTTAATTGTATCACTTTGAATTGTTTTTGTATTGTATCCCATTGCATTACATTTCACAGCTGCCTTAAGATGTATACGAATAATGTATTTTTCAACTAACAGAAATAACTTTTACAAATTAACATATTTTAAATTAAAACTAGCTCTAAAGTGATTAAAAAATAAAATATGCCGTTTTATTCACATTGTTCGGTTTTTAATATTATAACGCCACATTACTTTGCTTAGAATAATACAATAAAACATAAACGAAGCATCTTATACAAATAAGAATTAATAGCTACCCTGTGGAATAGCATCTTCAGATGGACTTGATTGAGAGGTTACAAGAGTTTGCACATAAGACCTTTAGTTTTTATTACAATGTTACGTTTTTATTTGAGCCATAAAATCATGATATAAATTATTTATGGTGCTTTGATAATATGGAAATAAGAAAATAGCATCGTAGTTTTAAGAAGTTAGTATTTGTACTATTAGCGATTAGTTGGAAATAATTGTTGCGAGTGCTTTTAAAATTTTGCTGTAGCTACAAGTTGTTGAAGAGGCTTGTGTAATCAGTTTGATAATAAATTACTGTTGTTTTGTAAAAGAGTTTTCGTTACAATATTTCTTAGAGTTACTAGCGAATCCTGATTGACCATTACAATACTTTATATTTGTTTATTTAATCTTTTTTGTAATACCAATCTAAACCGAGATATCTTTTGGGTAAAATATGAACAAACTGTACTAAACACGATTACTTGGAATCTAATTTTAACAGTACTTGCAGACACATTCGATCAACCAAACTCAACAATATTTAATACAACTACAAGCACAAACAAGAATATATGCTTGTGAGATGCATTTGCATTCGATTTATTACAATTCTTACTATTTACAAATAATCTCTTTACTTTTTGCGAAAAGCTATTGCATTCGATATAACTCTGAACGTTAGGCTGATAGTTGCCGCACTGAGGAAAGCCTGACGGAACTGGTAACATTTCTTCATTCTCTCCCACTTTGAAGACAAGTGCCATCCCTATTTCAATATGAAATTCTATGTGGCAATGGAACAACCAATAACCTGAAAAAAATGTTAATATATAGCTATGTAACAATATTAAACGAAATAATAGCAGTAGAACAATCTTTATTATTTTCTTTGCAGTGAAGATTATTGCCAACTATATAAATCGGGCCAATAGTTGTATAGCCATTAACAAAACAATAGCTTTATTACATCACAAGGAAGCTGAAACCGGCCAGTCAGTGGATGTTTCCCTATCATAGGCTTGTTGGAAACTAATTCACTTTGAAGAAGCTGAAACTGGCCGGTCAGTGGATGTTTCCTCCCCTTGTGAAGTAATAAAGCTATTGTTTTGTTAATGGCTATACAACTATTAGCTTGATTTGTATAGGTCAATAAGTTCTTATTATTTTCATAAAGTTTGTTTACAGATACATCTTATTCTATCTATTGTTCTTCACAATTTCTTATTGTGGACTGCAAATAACTTGTCTTTTATTTATATATATATATATATATATATATATATATTACTGTGATATTTAGGGGTTGTAAGAGTATTAGTATTTATTTTGCAATTTATTTCTTTATTTAGCATGTAAAAACAACAAAGTACAATTTGAAAATGCTTTTTAAATCGTTAATGTAGGAAGTAATAATTCTACTGTAATATTTTAGGAAGCTAGAAGTTAATTTTCATTATCCTGCAGATGTAAATATTCATAAGGTATAGCGTATATAAGATAGCATTTCAAATTTGATAGTTATAAACATGTTTTAATAGTCGTATTTAAATATAGGAATATTTTACCAAAAGAGTTTAGAGCGTGTACGGAAGAAGCGAGCATCTAAATTTTATATTATAAACCAATTTAACCTTCATATTTAAATTATGCAAAAGCTTTAGCATTTGAAACTGTTTTAGTTTCTGCGTATTATATTTGTTAAAAGTTTGAAGTTGTTTGTCAAAGCTTTCCTAGTAACATTAAAATAATAAACGTATGTAACCGTCTTAAGTTTTCCCGGTATATTTTAAGGAGCGTATATACGTTGAACAAACAACAGCAAATTCTAGGTAGTATTAGTTATCACTGTCAATTAAATAGATTTATAGGTGGAATGAGTAAATAACTTTTGTCAGTTACAAATTCAACTTGCCAACAAGAAAACAAATAGGGAATATTAGATAAAGTAGGTATAAGTGAGATAGGTGGAGATTGAACGTTTAACGTTCGTTGACAACGGGGAAGACAGATGAAGTAATGGATGGTTGCTTTAGCGTGTAAGTTAGAATGAGATTATGATAACACGTGTTATGAATATAATTTTGAACGAATGAAAACGTAGCAGCGAAGTCTGGAGTGACCTAGATTATTCGAAACATGTGACATTGGTGGCATTGCGTTCTTATAAACCTAAAAGAAGGCGTAAACGTGGTCAGTAGTTAATAATCAGTTGAGTTAATGGTCGGTTGCTATTAAAACGTCACAATTCCGTTGAACTAAGATTTTATGTACGTTAAGCTTTAATAGTGGAAGTTTATAGTGACGGAAAAATATTTGAAATGTACAGCAGTAAGTAAGATTTTGAAATATATTGAATTGGTTTTAAATAAATGAACTATAATGAATTATGGCAAGATAAAGTTTTAATTTGAATGTTACCATATATGAAACTGGAATGGATTTAATGGTAAATTGATGATAAAATTTTAAACGATTTGGACGATGTTGGTGTAGAGATTTGAAATCGTTTTATATACATCAACAACTTAATCCTATCAACAGTAAATTGGATATAAATAACGTGAATGTTGTGTATTCAGGTCTTTATAGCATAAATAAATGACCACTTTCGTAGATAGGTGACTTTTAAAACGTGGGTATGTTGTGTGCAATTTACTTGGTCCTCGAGTTATTTTCGGTCTATTTATTTATAAATACACCTTCTTCGATTTCGTTTTGCCATGATCAACCTGCAACTTTCACATTGTGAACTGGTATTATTTTAGATATTGTTGTTAGTGCTCTGTGTTTTAGGTTTAAATTTGTTTTTAAATATTTTATTCTAGTTATTTTAATTATTTGAAATTGCAACCTTTTATTTGACTGGATGTATTTATTGTTTTATATTAATTTCTTATCGCTGTTTTGTTATAGAATTACTTTTTTTGGTTTAGTTCATATTATTCTTTCTACGTCATAATAAATATGCAAGTAGAGTGGCAACGCTGTTTTCATAGTTTGTATAATATGTATCTAATTTTAGTTTTTGAAGAAGGCATAATTGTTCACGCCGAAACGTTCAATATAATTAAAAATTGACGCTGTACTTTTTTATTTGTATGAACGAGTGTATACCAAGATTCTACACAACTTTTTTCATTGCCTATGTCCTTTTGAAAAATTCTAAGAATTTTATATACAAGATAGTGGTATACTGGGTATGAAGTCCAAGTAATAATAGTTGGTGTAAAATACAAAATTTAATTTTCTCTAGCTTAACACATTTGCCTTTGTCAAAAGCATCTACAATTAGAAGTGTTGTAGTTTAAAACTAACATAATACAATAGACAGGACCCTTATTATATAAAATCATTAATTGTCAAATTTAAAAAATAGCAAAAATGGACAAAATTAAAAAATAACATATGATTACATTGATCAAACATTATTAATAAAATTCATTTAGCAGGAAATAAGAGGTAGATCTATTGACAAATTGAGTCTTAAAGACTAATAGGTTGTAAGGTCAGTGTAGTTAATCATGTAAGAAGGTTTTTAACGATGTGCATTAGATTTGAAGTGATTTAAACTGTATAGAATAAAATAAAATCTATGCGAGTCTTCTATATCTTGTTTATTGTTCAAACATTGTTGTTCTTTGTTAATGTGGTAAGAGTCTGGTTTTGTAATTTGACTCTGTCATATATTTTACTTTCTTCAAATGCGGGAATATGTTTGGTTACATAAACATGTTTAGCTAGTGCACATTTGTTGGAATTGATCCTTCACTCATTCTATGTTGTGTAAGATGACTTCTCAACTATTGGTCGAGCCCCACACCTAAAGACATTAATTTACCTAAAATATTAGACGATGTTGAATCCATATTCTCTACCACTAACGTAGAACACAGTAATAGCGAAAACAACTAATGCAATAACAAATTCCGTCCACAGTCCTTTTAAAACTATTAACGAAAACAAAAACTACTCAACAAATCTTCTATATTTATGAAATCTCATAATAATAATTTGGGTAACATATCAGTAATATTAGAAAAAAAACAATATCACAAACTAGCCACTGATATCATATATGATAAAAAATACGACACCTCTTAATAGAGACCCTATGAGTACAATACAACAAAAATTCAATAAATTAATATCAGACTTAAAGAAAAATCCATTTCGAATGGACCTGCACCTTGCCGAAGTTCTAAATTACTAAAACAGGTGAAATGGCTTGCGTGTTCTAATGAGCTATAAAGCGAAACTACAGGTCCAACCAAAGTAGTAAGGTCGTTAGTGAGGAACCAGACTAAGACGGGTCCCCGAAAGAGGGCAGCGGCTCTTTTGGTATTTAGATTGGCAGAGACCATAGGGGTCGGTATGGCAGTCTAAGACACACTACCGCGATGTGGAAGGCAACGGGATACCACCACATTACCTCCCAAGTACACAGCGTACCTAAATTATAATAAAATGATGGCATCCTCTGGGGTAAAAGATTCCGGAGTTAAAATAGTCCCCATTCAGATCTACGGGAGGGGACTACTTCGGAGGATGCGATCAGAAAGTTAAAAATAAGAGTCGGGAACATTCTGCGAGTCGGAGCGTGGAATGTTAGAAGTATGAAGCAAGTAGGTAAGCTAGAGAACCTAAAAATCGAAATGAATAGGTTATCACTAGACATAGTAGGGATCAGCGAAGTTCGGTGGCCAGAGGCGGGGATTTTTGGAGTGGAAACTTCAGGGTAATTCATACAGGAGCAGAGGAAGGAAATTTGGGTGTGGGGATAGTTATGCGGAAAAAGATTGGATACTGTGTAGAAAATTACTTACAAAGAACGAAAGAGTACTCATGGTTAGATTAGAATCTAAACCGGTAAACACAATAATAGTACAAGTATACATGCCCACCTCTAGCTACAGTGACGAAGAGGTAGAAGCCATCTACAAAGATATCGAAGACATATTAATATACGTAAAAGGACATGAAAATTTAATAATTACGGGGGATTTTAATGCCGTGGTAGGGGAGGGTAGAGAAGGAGCAGTAGTAGGTTTATTTGGTTTAGGCACGAGAAACGACAGGGGAAATAGGCTGATTGAATTTTGCGACAAGAACAATTCAATCATCACAAACACATTATTTCAACATCATGCTAGAAGACGATATACGTGGAAGATGCCAGGAGATATAGGAAGATATCAAATAGATTACATTCTTGTTAGACAACAGTTTAGGAATCAAGTAAAAGACTGTAGAAGCTACAGAAGCAGAATAGATACTGACCACAACATCGTAATTATGAAGGCCGCACTTAAATTTAAGAATGTGAAAAAAAGAAACGGAAAAAGGCACTTGGACTTAGAGAAACTAAAAGATAAAGATATTCAAGAAAGATTCGAAAAAAAAATCAAATGAATTGCTCAAAGATATCGGGAAAATATCTGATACTAAGGAAGTAGAAACAGAATGGAATAACATTAAATCCAGCCTAGACATGGCGGCCAGAGATATTTTGGGGTATACACAAAAAGAAAGTAAGAAACCATGGATAACAAAGGATATCGTGAATTTAATAGAAGAAAGACGAAAATACAAAAATAAATCAGACGAAACAGGAAAACAGAGATACAAAGCCATAAAATGGGAAATTATTCGAAAATGCAGGAAGCTAAAGAACAATGGATTGATGAAAAGTGCAAAGAAGTACAAACTAAGATGGAAATAGGAAAGACAGACGAGGCACACAAATTAATTAGAATGAATTTTAGGGATATAAAACCGTATAGCAAAAATATAAGGGACGCACAAGGAAACGTCATTATAGAAAACGTAGAGAAAGTGAGTAGATGGCAAGAATATATAGGGAATTTATATGCAGGAGAGGAACTAACTGCAATAGAACAGGAATCAGACATTGAAAATGAGGACTTGGGATATCCTATACTTAGAGATGAGTTTGAATTAGCATTAAAGAGTCTGAAAAATGGTAAGGCGCCGGGTACAGATAAGGTGCAAGCAGAAGCTCTAAAAGCCGCTGGACAAGCAGTAACAGAAGGTCTCTTCCAACTTGTAAGCTAAATGTATGAGACAGGCGAGATACCCAAAGATTTCAAACGTAGTATCATAGTAACTATAGCAAAAAGAAAGGCGCGGATAGATGTGAAAATTTTCGAACAATAAGTTTGACAGCACATGTATCAAAAATATTAACTAGAATTGTGCAAAGCCGAATGCAAAAATGGGCGGAAGAAATACTAGGAGAAGACCAATTTGGGTTTAGACGAAACAGGGGAACACGGGAGGCTATTTTAGCTCTGAGAGTGATAATGGAGAAAACAATAGAAAAAGGGGAAAGCGTGTATATAGGGGTTGTAGATCTGGAAAAAGCATTCGACAATGTAAAATGGAAAAAAATGTTTGAAATACTCAAAAAGATTGGAATGAGTTATAAGGATAGACGAATAGTACATAGCTTATACAAAGAGCAAACAGCAGTAATAGAATTAGAGCAGGAACGTAGAGAAGTAAACATTAGGAAAGGGGTGAGACAGGGATGTGCCCTATCCCCATAGAAGAGGCAATGAATACTGTCAAATGCAGAAAGACATTTGGAATTACTATGCAGGGACAAAAATTGATATGCTTAGATTTGCAGATGATATAGCGGTATTAGCATCTAGCAAGGAAGAGTTAGAAGCTGCTCTTAATGAAATGGAAACGGTTCTAACAGAGGGATACGGTATGAAAATTAACAAAACTAAAACTAAAGTTTTAGTATGCAAAGGTGGGGAAAATAAATCAAAAACAAGAATACAAGTATGTAACACGAACTTACAAGAGGTTAAGGATTTCTGCTACCTAGGAAGCCAAATAACGCAAGATGGGAAAAGCACAACAGATATAAAACAAAGATTAGCACAAGGTCGTGCTAAATTTAACAAGAAAAAGCAACTACTGTGCTCATAGACCACAAACATAGAAACAAGGAAAAGATTGCTTAAAACATATGTGTGGAGCACAGCACTGTACGGCTGTGAAGCCTGGACAGTAGGAGAAGCGGAGAAGAAAAAGGTAGAAGCCTTTGAAATGTGGTGCTACAGACGTATGATGAAGATATCATGGACAGACAAAGTTAAGAACGAAGAGGTACTAAAAATGGTAGGGGAAGAAAGAAATATGTGGAAAACGGTAAAAAATAGGAGAGATAGGATGATAGGCCACATACTACGGCATGAGGGAATAGTGCGGAATATATTAGAAGCAGAGATAGGAAAAAAGAGAAGAAGGGGCAGACCTAGATTAGACTACTGCACACAGATAATAAAAGATGTAGGCTGTAGGGGTTTCAGGGAGATGTGTAGGCTAGCCCAGAATAGAAATCAATGGAAGTAAGTACGCATCCAACCAATCCCAAGATGGATAAACTAATGACGAAAAGATAACTGTGCTTAAACATGATTATTATTATAAGTAACTACAAGAATTGGTTGGGCAATATTCTCGAATAATGTTAAGTGTGTGAAAGGATTTACTGGAAAACCATTATTTCGGCAAATGTCTAAGTGTTGGGGGATCTTGGTAGCCACAGGTTGCTTAACCTCCTTCACTGAATCTCGGTGAAATAGGGCATAAAATTAGAAAACAATAGAAGGGGAACGAGCTGAATACACATGCTGTGTGAGAATTTCAGGGAACTATGTAGGCTAGCTCAGAATATAAATAAGTGCAGGTACGTGTCCAACCAGTTTTGAGACGGAAAACCTAATGACGAAAAAATAAGCGCAGATAAATCTGATGATTAGTATAAACAACTAGTTGTTGGTTGAGATATATCTGCAACTAATGTTGGCCGTGCGAAAAGATAAATTGGAAAATATATTAAATCGCTACATGGTTAAGTGTTGGGGGAACTTGGCAGCCACAGGCTGCTTACCTCCCTTCACAACCGTTCATTTACATTTCCAATGCTCCACCCGTAGGTACTACATTGGCCAGGAGGCGAGTTTTTTGTTGCCTGGAAATTTAGAATTTTGCCGAACCCTTGCCGTTCCAGGCAAGGTAGGGATTTTAACGTGCGTGACAACACTCACACACGAGACCTCCATTTAACCTCTCATCCGAACGAGGGCGTAATTTTTATGAAAAATGCTCATCTGCCATTTTTCCGTAGTCTTACGCTTACTACATTGATCCACGGCGACGCCTCCTCCCTTCACAACCACTGAAGGTTGGAGAAATAGGGCATATAACTGTAAAACAATAGAAGATGATCGAACTGCATCTAACAAGAAAGAACAGCGCCTATGAGGAAAGACAACAAACATAGAACAAGAAGAAAATTGTTGAAAGTATATGTGTGGAGCACAGCACAGTATGCCTATGAAATACGAACAGTCTGAAACGCAGACAGAAAAACGGTAGCAGCCTTTTGAAATGCTGTGCTTCAGATGTATGATGATGATAGCATGGACAGACAAAAATAATAACAAATAGGTTATAGAAATAGTAGGGGAACAAGGATATCTGGGGAAAATATAAGAGAAATAGAAGTGCAGAATACGTTCTAAGGCATTTTTGGGGAATAGTATGGGATATATTACAAGCAGAGATAGGAAAAAAGACGTAGATGTAGACCTAGATCAGATAGTGATAGATGCAGACTGTGCAAATTTCAGGGAAATCTGTAGGTTAGTTCAGAATAGGAAACAATGATGGTACGCGTCTAACCAGTTCCAGGACTGAAGACCTAATGATGATGATTAAAGAAAAATAAGATTAACCCAGATGACGTCAAATGACTAATGATTTACAATGCTACTGCTCCTAAATTCTATGCACTTCCAAAAATCATAGGCCAACTCTCTCTCTCCATCCCATCATTTCTTCTATATATGCACTAAATTGCAAAATTTCTAAACTAATCACAACTATACTTGCCAAATCATATAATACTAATAATCACTATTATGTTCTTGACTCTTTTCATTTTGCTTCTTTTATAAATGATTTTCAAGTTCCAACTAATCACGCAATCATTAGTTTAGATGTGATTTCCCTTTTTAGCAATATACCTATATAATTAGTTAAACTTAGTATAATAACCCGATGGCATATACAAAGTGCAGTATAACCAAAACAAAATTCTTAAATTTAAGCGACTTTCTTTTTGATATCACATATTTCTCGGTTGATAATAAATTTTATAAGCAAATACTCGGTACCCCTATGGGAGTCAGTGTTTCACCTATATTAGCACAATACATTATGGACGACCTGCTGGACAATTGCATCCCTAAACTTAATTTTGATCCTTCTTTCATTAAAAAATATGTTGACGATCTAATCTTCTGTATTCCTTCTGGTAGTGAAGATCATGTACTTCAAATCTTCAACAGTTACCATCCGACCATCCAATTTACAATTGAAAAAGAAATCAATGGTATCATCCCGTTTTTAGATACTATTATCATCCATAAATACAATATCCTCATTACTGATTGGTATAGAAAACCTCACTCTTCTGGACGGTATCTAAACTATCATTCATTTTATTCAACCAGTATGAAAATTAATCTTGTCTTAGACTTAAAGATGGAGGATAGAACTTCTTACACATCACACCCTAAAGAGCAAAAACTTTTTTGTTTTAAGAAACCTTCTTCTCCAAAATTCTTACCCCAACTCATTAATAAATATACTGTCAAATATTCCATCTCTTATCAAAAACCCAAGTATCAATCGTAGTTTAACTACGACGATATCTATCAACCCCAAAATTTTTATTCCTCTTCCTTATACAGATAAACTTACAACAAAATTCAAATGCTTTTTTAAAGACATCGAAGGAATACAAATGACAAGTAAACCCCTTTTAACTTTAGATAGGTTTTTTAATAAATTAAAAAATCGCACTCCTAAAGATCGACAATCTGGAGTCGTATACCAAATACCATGTCAAGACTGTCATGGCAAATATGTGGGACACACATCTAGATGACTCTCCACCAGAATCACTGCTCACAAAAGTGATTGTAATCGAAAAATCGTGATTTGTGCATTAGTGTCACACACTATAGAAACGGTCACACCAAAATTATTACCAAAAGAGATAATTACAAAAAACGTTTGTTTTGAATAACATTTATTCATATTTATTATCAATAATAAAGAATACCAACACCCCTACAATTGATTAATTTATTAAACAGACCTTGCAGCTATCTTTGTTAAACCCACATCTACAATCATAATTCATGTAACTTATGTGATTTTTATAACACACCTTGTATCCATCAATATATTTTTAGATTTAGTTATTAATCCAATCTCATTGTAATGCAATAACTGTCCCGTTTTAATTATTTATCGAGTATGTGTCATTAGTTTTAAATGTCTACACTAAACTGATCGATTTCTTTAAATAGTTTTCACGCTTCTTATATTTAAGATTGGACTCTAGATCGTAAGTAAACATTTTAATTACATCTTGTAATTACACATAATTGCAAGTTGCCTATAAAAGAAATTAAAATTTTCGAAAGCTCAAATTGATCAAAAGTAGTTCTTGGCTTGCCGTAATTGACTACAACCCCGATAACAAATTCATAAGTAATAATAAAAGTAGTCGTAAACTATACTATATATATATATATATATATTGCTGTGGAAGTCAGGATTTAGCTTTAACATCGCTACCCCACGAATTGGGCGTCATAAAATGGTTGTGTTCTCTAGGGCTCTGGAACACTCAAGCCTCCTTGTAAATATCATTCGAGCCCCAGCGTTGGGCCGTCATAAAAATTGCTGTTGACTCAGGAACTAGGCTTTCTGCATCGAGTCCTACTTAATGGGCCAACATAAAATTGCTGTGGACTCACCAAAATTCGTGCCCCATCTGGGCTAACCTAAATTTTCAAAAAAAAAAAATATATATTTCTTACCCTTCTATTAGGACGCCTTCGAATTCCTCTACTTCTCTGGCTAGCTCAGCAATCGGCCACTTCTTGAATCCCTATTTTTACTACATGCCACTTTCACACTCACACACCATCAAATAAAATTACCAAATTAATACGACCACCATACAATCTTTTATTTACACATATTAACAGATAAAATATATTTACACATGTGTCCAAACAATTGGTACAATAATTACCAGCTCAAATTATGTAATGTTTTAAAGTCTTTGTTTTAAACAAATTCGATTAGATATGAGTAGATGGACCCCACATGTAACCCTAATTTGACTTCACACTAGAGTATTGTGAGTTCATTATAACCCAGTTTTGTTTGTATATGCTTTAAACCTTGCATTAATGAAAAACAAAATTTACAGTCCCGTTTACCCTTTACAACACAATTTATAGCCTGAATAAAATTTTTTATATACTCTAAATAAACCCTTTTCAACACTCAAAATTATTAAATTGTCCTGTACATATATCTTTTAAACAAGTTTATAAAACAATAAATATACCACCCAAAAATTCAACCACACAACACAAAAATATCCACACATGTTTATATAACAACAGAAATTTCAAATTAATTACCAGGAGGCACCTTCATTCTTCATTACCCCAAGAGATGGCTACTAGGGATCCCTCGGCGTTGTTTCCATCTACTGCTCTGATGTCAGGAACCATAGATCTCTACTATCTGATATCTCCACTACCATGCAAGATATTCTCTTCATCTCACAGTACCATTCCATACTATATATGGCACGCATACAAAATTAATTATCAGGTCTGCTTACCCCATATAGCCCGCATCCATTTAATAATTTTATCGTAGTAGCCGGACCTTCTATTTAAATACGCACTAACTCGTGCATCACGTTAATAACTTGAGGTCCGCTACTACAGTTTTATACTTTCAAATGCGATGTTAAATATAACTTTACACACACAAATTCTAACCAAAAGCTTTACTATAATCTTGCTCTGAACCCGCATTCAGAACTCAACGGACGTAAAAGAGAAGAGAGAGCTTTAATATTTTCGCTCCGGTATTTATATCCTCATCCAAACCCCCTAACGGACCCGTTTCATTAGAAAAGCTTATTTTCCAAAGCGGCTTCTCAAAATTTTCAACATAACCGTCTCTCAATTCTGCAAAATTTCTCCCGTTCTACGTGCTATGTACAGAGAATTCGATTTCTACATTACCATGCGCGTTCCTTTCGAAAACTGTTGGCTTTCAACCACTGACAAAATTTTCTGTCGTCAGAAGGCTCCGCCTAACCGCTATTCATCTCTGTTCTATTCATGTGTGTTGTCTCCTTTCAAACCCCACTTGCGTTACAGAAAATCGATATTGTCGACGTCCTGCATCAACTCCACGTGTATACCTTATGTGACTTTCAATTCAACGCCTGCTCTATATTTGTCTCTATCTGTTGTAAATTCCCGATTGTTCATTCCACTCGCTCCTTAAGATGTTTACTACTAAAGCTGCTTATACAAATTGACGGTTGAAAACAAATTCTATGGAATTATACATTAACGTTTGCCTCAAATTCTCTGAATGTAGCATTTAACAAACAGGTGTTTCTTGTAATTATCGACCGTTTGAAAATAATAATTCCTAGATTTCTGCTTTGTAGTATCTGTGTAAATGTACGTTGGCTTTTAAAACGAATACATTTGCCTTAGAAATTATTGATTTTCTTATGCCGGCACGCTCCACTATTTGCTTTCGTGCGTTTGATTAAAAGAAATTATGATTAATTATGCGTATCCTTGAACTTCTATATGCCTTAAAGCTTTCTTCGCTTATGTAATTCTAACCTTCCAATTATTTAAATATAAAATATCTTAATACTCATCCGTTTTTACTATATGAATTAAATTAATTTGGCGCGTAAATAATTTGCTCTTTTCTATATACATGGTTGCTAAAATTATATTGTATACACCTATATACCCCTTTAAATCCACAACATATATATATATATATATATATATATATATATATAGAATGCTGTGAAACCTTTTAAATCACCTGGTCCGTTGATTCCTTCTGTTAATCGCCTCGGCTGCTCTTCTAGATAACTTCCATTCTCAATCATAAAAATTAAACAACACATTCCTACCACAAACATCAACGTTAACTCTATTTACATCAATATTCAGAATACATTAAATTTTCAAATTAAATTTGAACATAAAATTCAGTTTTAAAAAGAATTTCCGGATTAATTTTATTATCATTTTACTGTGCATCCAAAATTAAAGTCCTTGTTGGATGCCTACTAATTAATATAACAATATAAGCAGACCGGAGTCTGAGTATAAAGGGAGCATCTACCACCCCTTTACGTTAATTAACCAGGTTTGTCTAATTGAGCTCAAAGACCTACCCAAAGTTTCATCCTATTCCCGAACATCAAAACAAAATACCCTTTTTACTTAAACAAGCAAATTTCATCTTAAAATTAAATTTTTATGGTTAGAAAAATTCCACTAATGTCCATTTAAAGTAAATCAATTATAAAGTCATTCAATACACACAAAAATGTCAAACAAAATAGTACAATTTACCTGAAGGTTATTGTCCTCGTAGCTTCAGTGTAATCGTCCCTTTTGTAAATCACACCATTCCAACCGGATTCTATTTACAGCTTCAAGTTGTCAACGCTTTAAAAATGTTCTCCATCACCATTAATTTAAAGTTGTTTCTAGGCTTTTCCGGAACTCATCTGTGTATATCTGCCTCTGGTTCAGTGGATGCAGACACATTTACGAACCATTTAGTCATTAACACCCCGCAAAATAGCAAAGAAATTCATACTTCCTTTTACCAATATTACCAATATACGCCAAAACTGCCTACTTTTGGGTATACATTTGTCGTTGTAAATTTTACTAATTGGTACCGTGATAATAAACTTTTATTACCTTGTATCTAAGTGCACTGAAGTACATTCATGTTAGCACGTAAAATAACCAACTATTTTGAGTCACTAAAATATACTAGCACACTTTAAATTATTTAATCAAACTAAAATGCACTGTTTAATATCAAGTCGCGGATGCACGAGCTTTTAACGCATCGAATCGTCGAAAGTCTAAGAGTCTAAGAGAGAAACACATATTCCCGCCTGTATATATAGCGAATAGCCGACACGTCGCTTTGTTCCCTAAAACGGGTAATTCAACGAATTCCTCATTCTACGTTCCCAGTCTGTAGCCTGCACGTCGATTTTTATGAATTTAGTACTCACCCCATTGAGATCTCAGAAAATTTCAACACGGCCCGCAAAGTTGTCCGAGAAAACTAATTACTTTTATACAGAAATTGTTGTTCTACCTCTGATATATGCATCCTATTTTTAACCAATCGCAACCCCTTGACGTTGCTTAAATCCCGCCCTTTTACAATATGTGTCTTTGCTTGACGCATTTTCTCTTTCCTTTTCTAACCTGTTCGTATTGGTGCAAATTTATATTCTTTATTATCGATTATATTTTAGTCCACGCGGACTGTTATCTGGGTTTAATAAACCCGTATCGCACATTCTCGTGAATACTAAGTCCCGGTTTCTCCAAGATTCTTTGTAAACATTAATTATCTGCAAACTTTTCGCCGTATTTGACATTTAAACTACGCAGGTGTTCAAAATATAATATTAATTCTCAGAGCTTTATTCCGTGGTATTTTAATCTTGGGTTTTTACAAGTTTCTATGCTTATTATATGTTACTAACGGTTTAATTAACTCTAATTAAATTGATTTCTATCCTTTCATTTTTAGCGAATACAAATTATTATCCGTACGTTTTGTTTAATACCAGTTATTTAAAATAGAGTTCATTAATATAAATTTTGCACGTAATTTCCATTTGTTTATTTCTTAGGAATAATTACATTACACGCAGAGCTTTTCAATACTGCTTCTTTTGATAGAAAGCGTCTTATAAATAATTTAAATTTCTTATTTTTACTGAAACAACCGAGTTTATTTATGCTTCATGGTTTTAATAACGCGTATTATTTAATGAAATTCCTTATACACGGTAATTAAAATTATTTGATTTGATTTTTTTAATTTTCTACCCTGGTCTAAATATGAGTATTTTCCCCCTATTTGAATACAAATAATCCCACTTATTTGAATGCAAATATCAAATATTTAGACTGCCAAAAAATCTTTACAAAATTTTGCCTATCTCTCTCTATCCTTATCTATCTAACTTACCTACTTTGTCTCCAATCCAAAAAAATATTTACACCTATCCTATATCCCTATCCTATTCCTAACTCTCACCTACTTCTATAAACTGAAATTATCCCTAACTTCATCCTACTTATCCATCTAATCCTATATACATCCTATATACCTATCCTATTCCTAACTTTTAACTACTCTTCACTATACTTTACTTCCCCCTACCTAATCCTATATGCCTATCCTACTCTTACTCTATTCCTAACTCTCCACTAATCTTATATAAAATATCTATACTTAACCTATCTTATTTTCTTCCTACATTTACTCTTTATCCTCATCCTAAACCTATTCCTAATTATCTCCCATATGTGTCCTATATCTAGCTTTATTTTCTATAACCACTTACTTCTACTCTTTTATATACACCTATGCTATCCCTATCCTATTTAAATCTAACTCTCTTCTTGACCCTCCAAGTCTTCCTTCTCACCATCCTAATACTCTTCATCCCTATCTCTCCCCCTTCTATATCTACACTTATCCTCCCTATTATCTCACATACAATAAACTTATCATCCCTATTATCCTGACTCTTAAATATTACTTCTTCTTCAGTCCCTACACTTGTCTGTTTCTTATTCATTATCATTTCCTTTTCTGCCGACAAACCAAACGATACTACTTTAAAATTATCAAATTTTCCCTCTACGGAAAATCCTCTGTACCTGCTAGAATGCTTGTGTAATGGAATCCGCCAGAATGAATCCCTTAAATCTACTTGATTAAAACAAACTTGCCATCTTTACTTAATTTCGCCTTCACCTGCTCCTGATATGCTGCTTCTACCCCACTACTTCTGCATGTTTTTGTATTAAAGCTTGAACCTCTACTTTCCTTTCCTCGGGACATCTTATCGTGTTGATCTGTTTACCTTCATCATCCTCTACCTCTACTACATTAATACTAAACCCCGTGTCATCCTCTGTGACTTCATAACTGCCTTTCCATGGCACTACCCTATCCTTAATTCTTATTACCTTCCTTTCCATATCTATCAAAACCCTAACTTCATCATACAGTCAACACCTAAAATGCTCTGAAACTTCAGTCCAGGTACAATTACAAACTCCTGTTCACAGCTTAAACCTCCTATATCTATCCTAAGCACCACAACACTATTTACTACAGCAAACTTCTTTTTATTTGGAGCTACTAAATGGCTACGCTTTATAGGCATAATTCTATCACAAACCTTATCCCTAATTTTGCTGACGAATTCCTCCGATATTAAACTCGCCTCTGCCCCTGTATCAAGTAATACTTCTACATTATTCTCAAAATTTCTAAATTAATAATTGGCAAACATAATTTTCCTCAGTTTCTGGCTCTACTTCCTCCTCAATTTTGAAAAATTCACGTGGATGTTCGTATACATTTACACAGAAATCTAGTGGTCTGTCGCGTTCTAAAAATCCTGTCTCATCCTGTTTTCCGTGCTTGGTCCTGGTTGTCCTTCTACAACCTGTGCGTACGTCCTCCTCGTGTTAATATCCGTGTCCCTATCTCTATTCGGCGTGCTGGTCACAGTCCTGTTTACTTCCGGTAAACTGTTCTGTCTCGTGTAACTAGGTCTTGGCGTCGGTCCCCTAGTCGCACTATTGCTCCTGTATTCCTGTCCTCGTCGTTCCCAATTCGGTCGAAAATTTCTGTTGTAGTCAGGCCGTCTCGGATAATTCGGTGTCCTGTTGTCAAACCTAACTGTGTTAACGTTTCGTTCTCGTATCTCTCTTGTCCGTCCAACACATACATCGTCATATCTCTGTAAATACTCTAAAAATGTCTCCCGTTCTGTGATGTTTTGTAAGGCCACGTGTTGTCTAATTTCCAGTTCAAAATGTCGTGATAGGTACTTGATTATCTGTCTGTCCGTCAATGGTGGATTCAGTTGTTTGGCCACACTGTACTTGCGGATGGCATATTGCTCCTAGATCCTGCAAACTCTCCCTTAAATTTTCCTGTAATTAAGTCGTCTCGTACCTGGTCTTGTCTGTGGTCACTCCAGTAGTGTTTTAAAATTTGTTTTCAAAGTCCTGATACGTGTCTATGTCCTGTCCTACTAAATTGTACCATGCTTCCGCGTTGTCCTTTAATAAAGCCTTTATCGTATTCAGTTTAGTCTGTTCGTCAAATAAATTTCCCACTAGATTTCTTACACTATTAATAAAAATTTGTGGATTTACCCTGTTATCACCATAAAACTTCATGTGTTGGTCCAATGATACTCCACCTGTATAAAATCTGGGACCTTCCCCCGTTAAATTTGATATGTTGTATTTAATACTACTAACTTCGCGTTCTACCCTGCCTAACTGATCCCTACATGAGTCCGTTACTTCAGTCATTTTACGTTTATTTCTTCTTCACAGAAAATGCGTACTTCGGACCTTAAATGTCCCATTTCCTGTCGAAGACCTGTAATGTCACGCTCATTTTTATCTACCCTATTTTCAACTTCCCCCATCTTTACAGTAAGACTATTTTTAAATTCTACAACTTCTTGATTCGTCTTATCTATTTTCTGACTAATCTCTTCTAACTTCCTGTTCGATTCATCGCTTAGCTGTTCTAATTTTCTGTTGGATTCTTCCCTAGCTCTATTAGATTCATCGTTCATTCTCTCTAACATTCTCAATATCATCTCGTTTCCTTGATCCCCCGATTCCGTCCTCGACTGATCTCTACTGCCTCCTGCTTCTTCCATTTTCGAATTTTTCCCACACAATGCACTATCGTCACTTCCAATTTCCACTCCTTGACTCCTTAACCACTCCTTTCTCTGCATACGTTCTAATCACTCTCACACTCTAAAATACTTTTAAATTTATCCACAAACAGAAACTCTCTCTCTCAGATCGCCAGTTTCCTGGAATAAAATAACAAAAATTTTATTTGGAACTCGAGCCTCACTTTTGGGTCGCCAAGAATGCTGTGAAACCTTTTAAATCACCTGGTCCGTTGATTCCTTCTGTTAATCGCCTCGGCTGCTCTTCTAGATAACTTCCATTCTCAATCATAAAATTAAACAACACATTCCTACCACAAACATCAACGTTAACTCTATTTACATCAATATTCAGAATACATTAAATTTTCAAATTAAATTTGAACATAAAATTCAGTTTTAAAAAGAATTTCCGGATTAATTTTATTATCATTTTACTGTGCATCCAAAATTAAAGTCCTTGTTGGATGCCTACTAATTAATATAACAATATAAGCAGACCGGAGTCTGAGTATAAAGGAGCATCTACCACCCTTTACGTTAATTAACCAGGTTTGTCTAATTGAGCTCAAAGACCTACCCAAAGTTTCATCCTATTCCCGAACATCAAAACAAAATACCCTTTTACTTAAACAAGCAAATTTCATCTTAAAATTAAATTTTATGGTTAGAAAAATTCCACTAATGTCCATTTAAAGTAAATCAATTATAAAGTCATTCAATACACACAAAAATGTCAAACAAAATAGTACAATTTACCTGAAGGTTATTGTCCTCGTAGCTTCAGTGTAATCGTCCCTTTGTAAATCACACCATTCCAACCGGATTCTATTTACAGCTTCAAGTTGTCAACGCTTTAAAATGTTCTCCATCACCATTAATTTAAAGTTGTTTCTAGGCTTTTCCGGAACTCATCTGTGTATATCTGCCTCTGGTTCAGTGGATGCAGACACATTTACGAACCATTTAGTCATTAACACCCCGCAAAATAGCAAAGAAATTCATACTTCCTTTTACCAATATTACCAATATACGCCAAAACTGCCTACTTTTGGGTATACATTTGTCGTTGTAAATTTTACTAATTGGTACCGTGATAATAAACTTTTATTACCTTGTATCTAAGTGCACTGAAGTACATTCATGTTAGCACGTAAAATAACCAACTATTTTGAGTCACTAAAATATACTAGCACACTTTAAATTATTTAATCAAACTAAAATGCACTGTTTAATATCAAGTCGCGGATGCACGAGCTTTTAACGCATCGAATCGTCGAAAGTCTAAGAGTCTAAGAGAGAAACACATATTCCCGCCTGTATATATAGCGAATAGCCGACACGTCGCTTTGTTCCCTAAAACGGGTAATTCCAACGAATTCCTCATTCTACGTTCCCAGTCTGTAGCCTGCACGTCGATTTTATGAATTTAGTACTCACCCCATTGAGATCTCAGAAAATTTCAACACGGCCCGCAAAGTTGTCCGAGAAAAACTAATTACTTTTATACAGAAATTGTTGTTCTACCTCTGATATATGCATCCTATTTTAACCAATCGCAACCCCTTGACGTTGCTTAAATCCCGCCCTTTTACAATATGTGTCTTTGCTTGACGCATTTTCTCTTTCCTTTTCTAACCTGTTCGTATTGGTGCAAATTTATATTCTTTATTATCGATTATATTTTAGTCCACGCGGACTGTTATCTGGGTTTAATAAACCCGTATCGCACATTCTCGTGAATACTAAGTCCCGGTTTCTCCAAGATTCTTTGTAAACATTAATTATCTGCAAACTTTTCGCCGTATTTGACATTTAAACTACGCAGGTGTTCAAAATATAATATTAATTCTCAGAGCTTTATTCCGTGGTATTTTAATCTTGGGTTTTACAAGTTTCTATGCTTATTATATGTTACTAACGGTTTAATTAACTCTAATTAAATTGATTTCTATCCTTTCATTTTAGCGAATACAAATTATTATCCGTACGTTTTGTTTAATACCAGTTATTTAAAATAGAGTTCATTAATATAAATTTTGCACGTAATTTCCATTTGTTTATTTCTTAGGAATAATTACATTACACGCAGAGCTTTTCAATACTGCTTCTTTTGATACAAAGCGTCTTATAAATAATTTAAATTTCTTATTTTTACTGAAACAACCGAGTTTATTTATGCTTCATGGTTTTAATAACGCGTATTATTTAATGAAATTCCTTATACACGGTAATTAAAATTATTTGATTTGATTTTTTTAATTTTCTACCCTGGTCTAAATATGAGTATTTTATATAGTGAATTGAGTATTCTTGGGAATAAAACAGCGATAAAACTATATTCTCTTTATTCTTTTAGAACTCGAGCTTTCGAGAATCTTTATCTCTTCTTCAGGAGTAAACTACAAATAGTGGTTGTACATAATGGTTTATACTTAAATTACTTACGAATGTGAGAAATGGATAAATTGTAAAAAATTTTTATGGTTTGAAAGTTATTTTCTATTGAATATAAAGTAATTTGTCAATGTCAAATTTTGAGTATTGTGATGTATTTGATATTTGAATAAATCGTTGTTGGACATGAATTTTGGATCATGTGTTATTTTTATTTTGAATATTAATGGGTTTCTGGTGACAGTGAAATTATTTGTGGTGTATTTAAAGTGGAAACATTGCTGAAAATTTTGATGTGTTGATTATGGGACGTTTTGAATTGTAATTGTGATGAATTTGAATGTATGGATGAATGGTGAGAGGAGATAGATACTGGAAACGTGTCAATTGTGGAAAGTGATGTAGAAGTTGTATTTTTAATGTTTCATGTTTTGTCTATTTCTAGAAGATAAGCATAGACGCAACTTAAATTGTCAATGTCTTTCCTTTGATTTAACGCTTTTGGTTCTTGTGAAATTCTTACCATTTCAATGAATTTTCTTTTATTGGAATTTCTTTCAAAATCTAGAATTTGACTATTTTCGTAATCCATGTTGTGACCAGTTTCTATTATGTGGCGCGAAAGAGCTGAAGAGTTGATCATCCTTCTTGTGTCACTTTTGTGTGAAGTGATTCTTTGGTGTAGTGTCCTTGATGTTTCACCAATATAATGTTGTTTGCAATTGTAGCAGGTGATTTTGTATATTAGATTCGAGTTGAATTTCTTCGGTATGGGGTCCTTGACTTTTGTGTGTAGATTTCTGCCAAGTTTTGTGTTTTTATCGCTATTTTGATGTTCGGGTTTTTGATAGTGGAAGATATTCTTTTGGTAAGACCTTTGATATATGGTAAAATTGCAAATGTTTTGATGTTTTGTGATTGTAGATCAATTTGATTTGTACATTCTTCGGATGTTGTGGGTTTTGTTGGGTGTGTTATGAATAAGTTTTTTAAAAGGTTGGTGGATAACCATTTTGATTAAAATGTTGTGAATTAATTTTAAATTTTTGTTGATATATATTTGATTCGAGAGTTGTGTGATTCTGGTTTTTAGATTTATGATCGTGTTGATTTTGATGTGCATTGGGTGATAAGAGAAATAGTTGATGTATCTTCCTGAGGCTATTGGTTTCTTGTACCAGTCTGTTGTGATGGTGGTGTTGTTTCTAATGATTTTCATATCTAAAAATGGTACTGCATTATGGGTTTCATTTTCTGTTGTGAATTGAATGTTTTGGTCGTAGAAATTGAAAATTTGTAGAATGATTTCTTGTGTATCTTTGTGTATTGCACAGATCAAATCATCTACGAATTTTTTACAAAAAGGTAACTCGAATGGTAATTTTGGTATGCATGTGTCTAGAAGTTCATCTATTACGTATTGTGCAATTATTGGTGAAATAACTGAGCCCATGGGAGTTCCTGTTATTTGTTTATAGAATGTTCCTTGAAATGAAAAATAGTTGGAGTTGAAGATGAATTGAAAAAAAAAAAAATCCACAAACCTGAACTAGCTTTGAGACCCATAATTTCTTCAATCGATTGTCCAAGCAGCAAAATTACACAATTCATCACGGATATCTTAACAACGGCATACAATATCGAAAACACATACCACACCAAAGATTCTTTCCATTTCGCATCATTCATAAACAACTTCCAGATACCTAATAACTACATTCTTATAAGTCTAGACATTACATCTTTATTCACAAACATAACCGAAAATCTCGCCATCTCAAGCATAAGAAACAAATGGGAGACTATCAAAATCATTGCAAATTACCACTATCTGATTTCATACGAATCATTCAATTCATCTTCAACTCCAACTATTTTTCATTTCAAGGAACATTCTATAAACAAATAACAGGAACTCCCATGGGCTCAGTTATTTCACCAATAATTGCACAATACGTAATAGATGAACTTCTAGACACATGCATACCAAAATTACCATTCGAGTTACCTTTTTGTAAAAAATTCGTAGATGATTTGATCTGTGCAATACCCAAAGATACACAAGAAATCATTCTACAAATTTTCAATTCCTACGACCAAAACATTCAATTCACAATAGAAAATGAAACCCATAATGCAGTACCATTTTAGATATGAAAATCATTAGAAACAACACCACCATCACAACAGACTGGTACAAGAAACCAATAGCCTCAGGAAGATACATCAACTATTTCTCTTATCACCCAATGCACATCAAAATCAACACGATCATAAATCTAAAAACCAGAATCACACAACTCTCGAATCAAATATATATCGACAAAAATTTAAAATTAATTCACAACATTTTAATCAAAAATGGTTATCCACCAACCTTTTTAAAAAAACTTATTCATAACACACCCAACAAAAAACCCACAACATCCGAAGAATGTACAAATCAAATTGATCTACAATCACAAAACATCAAAACATTTGCAATTTTACCATATATCAAAGGTCTTACCAAAAGAATATCTTCCACTATCAAAAACCCGAACATCAAAATAGCGATAAAAAACACAAAACTTGGCAGAAATCTACACACAAAAGTCAAGGACCCCATACCGAAGAAATTCAACTCGAATCTAATATACAAAATCACCTGCTACAATTGCAAACAACATTATATTGGTGAAACATCAAGGACACTACACCAAAGAATCACTTCACACAAAAGTGACACAAGAAGGATGATCAACTCTTCAGCTCTTTCGCGCCACATAATAGAAACTGGTCACAACATGGATTACGAAAATAGTCAAATTCTAGATTTTGAAAGAAATTCCAATAAAAGAAAATTCATTGAAATGGTAAGAATTTCACAAGAACCAAAAGCGTTAAATCAAAGGAAAGACATTGACAATTTAAGTTGCGTCTATGCTTATCTTCTAGAAATAGACAAAAACATGAAACATTAAAATACAACTTCTACATCACTTTCCACAATTGACACGTTTCCAGTATCTATCTCCTCTCACCATTCATCCATACATTCAAATTCATCACAATTACAATTCAAAACGTCCCATAATCAACACATCAAAATTTTCAGCAATGTTTCCACTTTAAATACACCACAAATAATTTCACTGTCACCAGAAACCCATTAATATTCAAAATAAAAATAACACATGATCCAAAATTCATGTCCAACAACGATTTATTCAAATATCAAATACATCACAATACTCAAAATTTGACATTGACAAATTACTTTTCATTCAATAGAAAATAACTTTCAAACCATAAAAATTTTTTACAATTTATCCATTTCTCACATTCGTAAGTAATTTAAGTATAAACCATTATGTACAACCACTATTTGTAGTTTACTGCTGAAGAAGAGATAAAGATTCTCGAAAGCTCGAGTTCTAAAAGAATAAAGAGAATATAGTTTTATCGCTGTTTTATTCCCAAGAATACTCAATTCACTATTAAAACCACACAGCAAGAAAATACTCATCTATATATATAGAACATAAAAACTAATAGTTACAATTAATTATTACTGTTACCTGGATTTGTTGCATGGAACCTTAACACTGTGTAGCCACCATCAGGTACTGTTACAGTATCTTTTTTAGGCGCATCAACGAGATTTCGTTTAATTAGTCCCTGCTTTTCTAATTTACGAATAGTATCAACAGTTACATTATTTCCTACTTTCTCCATGCCAACTACTCGGAATGAATACCCGTGCAGATGAAATGGGTGGTTAGCATCATATGCAAATCCTTTGTCGATTAAAATCAACTCCACTACTGAATTCAAAGGTACCTGCAAGTTTTATATCATTTTAAAGTGTATTAAAAATTAAAGAAAAGTTTTAAGTGTTTTATCGACATTATTCACTATCAAACTTAAAATTATTGCAACATTGTGGTAAATTATTTATACAGCATGTCCTCGTATGAGGACAACATGGTACATAATAGAATTTATCAAGTAATTTGCTAGATACATACCTGCAAAACATGAGTGCACTCACAGTAATCTTCCACACAATTTTTAACCGTTGTGTGATTACAAAACACACTGGAGTCTATTTGATCTCGTTCAGGTAATAAAGGCTTTGCTAAGAGTTTCATAGAAATGTGATTTAACTGAGGAGTTAGTAGTTGTTGCTTTACATCTGAAACTGGAACAGAAAAGAATAACTAAAAGACCTATGTAAATAAGGCCTGAATTTTACCATTTTTAAAACTGTACAAGCCACGTCTGTGAAAATGTGGATTATCAATTTTGTAAAAATCATACGATATTAAAAATGTGTGATCGGCAGTTGGTTTTAAACTAAGGTCCCAAGGATCGAGTGAATGAAGTTCAGCTATGTTTACTAGGTTCTCTTCGCCCATTCCTTTATTAAGGGCATTTACTTGCTGTAACAGAATATTTTATTTTTTAGTGGCAATGGCAAATTTCCATAAAGGTTTTGATTACATGATACTTCCAGCATATATATATATATATATATATATATATATATATGTATATATATATATATATATATATATATATATAACGACTGTGTATATAGGAAACAGGAATAATTTATTTACGCGCCAAATTAATTAGTTGTGACATTGAAAACGGACGGATAATAGCATATTTTGTATTTATAAATCGGAATGTTAAATTTGCATAACGTGTAGAAGCTTTGACGTTTGTAAAACTCAAGGATACACATAATTAGCTTTATTATTTTAAAAAAGTTGTAAATCAAGCGCATCAGATAATAACCAGAGCTTTTGGGTATATAAAATCAATAAGGTAAAAGCATATTTTCCATTTAACTAAACAAAACATTCGTTAAATACAAATCCTAAGAAATTCTAAAACTTGGAAATACTAGTTTAAACGGACTGTTGCTTCATAGGAATCTAGACAAATAAATAAACAGGTTCAGGGAACCGAAATGAACGTTGGAATATAATTCTGTAAAATTGTATGTAACGGTCGATGCCAAAGCTACTAAAACAACGGATGGTTTAAAAGCAGAGTGCGACGGAATATTCATAGCGTAAATCAGACAGAGATGACATATAGCGGACGTTAGATAAAATACGTGTTTAAAGTACGCGACAGCTTTGGAGGTCAACCACAATATCGTTTTCTGTTGCTTGAGTGGGATTGTAAAAGAGACAACGAACATGGGTTAAACGAGGGAAAATAGCTAAAGGATGGACCTAAGAATGGGGGAAAAGGTGTATGATTGGTCGAATGCTAGAAATTTTCAAGAAGATTGCGACTGTCAAGCAGTTTTCGGAGTAGTGGGACGATGGAATGAGAATTCTCGGTTTCACAAGTCGGATACGTGCAAAATTTTCAGAATTATTTACGGTAGGGGAGTTTTTCGTTTGAAATAGGTTACAGGAGGTGTGGATTGACGGTTATAAATACACAAGGAGACGAGGTAAAGCTCTCTTACTTCGCTTATACGTTTGACTTCGCTTAGCTTGCATTGTAACTTCCAAGTTTAAAAGTATATAAAACGGTGTTAGTACAGTCCGTCGATAAGTAATTAAACGTGTGAATTGAACAAGTGGGTGCTCGTAAGTAGACGGTGCTGTTACTACATTCAACAAACTAACGGAAGGATGTTACTAGGGTAAGCGAGATGAGAATTGTTTGGAACGAGGATGCTTGAGATTGGATAGTTACGGAAGGTGATTAAACTTGGTCTAGACAATTATCGGGGTAGAAACACTCAAGGCGGCTGCAGAGATTTGGATAGCAAATGGAAATGGGTTTGATCTACGTATAACAGAGAAGTGTATGGAAGCCACAACGAGGTTTTTTTGGACAACATCTTCAGAGGTGGTGATGGAAGAAGCTTACTCCAGGTAAAGAAATCGATTTCTATTGCCTTTGCTTGAACATTTTGTGCTGTTATTGTGTGCTTGAGTGATTTGACACATTGGGGGTGTATTTTATGACCACAAAACTCATTTAAAGGGTATATGTAAAGGACCAGTTGTATTTTTTTATTTAAAAGTGTAAATAAATGACAAAATTTTTGATGCAAGGAGTAAACAGGTCTTTAAGGTTGTTTCAAATAAAGATGCGATGTACATAAGCATTTAGAGTAACTGGGTTTATACTGAGCTCATCATAGACCAGAATAAAAGTCAATTTAGGGTTTCACGACTTGTATAAAATAAAACTGTTGAAATAAATTGAAATCATGAAATTTTAAAAGGATGTAAGGATTGAGATTGTAATATTCTATGAAGCTGTATATACGAATGTGTAAATATTTATTTGGAATGGAAACTTTTAATTTCTATAAATAAAAGGTTGCATGTTTAGTTGCATTATTTGAGTGGTAATTTTATTTGACAGTATATGTGAGAAAGAGTGAACTTAGGATGGTAAGCATCTATCAAGAAGCAGATTGTAGAGCTAGCCGGGGTGTGCAGAAAGAAGGAGACGTTCCAGAAGTATTGGAAGATTTTTTTTATTTTCAAGGAAAATATTTAGGGAACTTATGCAGGAGCACTTAATAGAGGTAATCCACTGCAAATTTTTATGTTGGCCCAAGCGTGGAACTCGAAGGCAATCCCGATATCTTTAGAGTAATCAACTGCAATATATATAAGAGGAAAATATAAGGTCTGGGACAGGACTTGAACTTGCATCTTAGTCTTTCTACGAGCATGCGTTTACCAATAATTGCCACCGATGACGATAATTGGAAAATCTACAAATTTAAATCGTGTACACAAATATACATCAATCTATCTTTCAATAACGTTTGGCATTTATGTCAATCATATCTGACATTGTCAAGTTTTTGACTTATGTCAGTTATAGACAGGAAGCAACGCTCAAAATTACGGCTATAAGCCAAGTATTAAATATATAAATATTTTAGGTAGTTAATTACACAAGGTAAGTTGATAAATACTATAACGTATTACAGTTAATAAGATGAAATAATAACTTAGACTTTTATGCAAAGCCCAATGTCAGATATGATTGACAAAAGTGCCTAACGTAATTGAAAGTTAGGTTGATGTATAGTTGTGTACACGATTTAGATTTGTAGATTTTCCAATTATCGTCATTGGCCTCGGTGGCATAATTGGTAAACGCATGGTCCTAGAAAGACTATGATGCAGGTTCAAGTCCTGTCCATAGCCTTATATTTTCCTCTTTCAATTACTAGCTTGAAATAAAATGCATTTCTGGGGTAACAACCAACAATTTAAAGTTAGAGATAATTTATTAATGGGCAAATATAATAGCGATTCGGGCAGGACAAGAGAGTTGTATTCAATCAAGAAATTTAGCGTTGCCAAACAACTTGATCCTCCTTTAGAGGACAAGCAAATTATAAAGTATTTAGCAGGTCACTTCGAAACTAAACTGAAGTAAGGCAATGCATAGCCTTACAAAATATTGTTGATAGAGATGCGTTTCTAGAATATCTTCAACGTAATGATGACATGAATCAACCAAGCAGAATGGATACCAGATCGAGGAGCCAGTCCATGAAAACATTTAGATTCCAGAGGAATAATGGACAGGAGAGGAATTAAGGCAGACCATTTGAAAGGGGGAATACCCAAAGAAATAATTGGAATAGAGGAAATGTCATTAGGAGAGACGGGGGAAGGGAGAATATTGAATCTCGGACCATTGAGAATAGAACCGGTACCCAAGGAAGAGAAAATGTGGCAAACGCACAGAGAAACGGCATGAATACTAGCAACGAAAATAGAAGAACATACGCGCAGATGGTTAATCAGCATGGAACGTCAAGTAGGCAGAATTTTTAGAAGCAGACAAATCAAGCGACGAAAATATTGAAATTAATAAACATGAACATGCACGTGAATTTATAAAATTTGATTTGGAAAATGATGAAAAAGTTAATGAAAAAAATGACATACTACCTATAATAAAATTGCAAGTAGAAAGAAAAAAGATAAAATTACTGGTAGATGCAGGGGCTGAAGCAACGTTAATAAGTGAAGGTTTTATTAAAGATAATTCAGAGAAGTTAATGCAGAAAGTTATCCCTTTTAAAAGAAATAATTTAGTATCACCGAATAATAAGAAGTTTGCATTGTTTCTGCAGAAACAACGAAATAATACCAAAAGGATTTAGAATCAAATTTGGAAAGATAAGCAATAAAGAAGTTTGCAGTTATCAAGAGTATCATAATTCTGAAAGTTAAGTTGGAAAAGATGGAGGTTGAGCAAGAATTTTTAATAGTGCCAGGATTAAGAGTAGATACCATTCTGGGAATGGAATTTATAAGTAAGATGAAAGGTATAATAGATACCGAAAATAAGGTGATAATTATGGGAGATGAGAGGATTAAATGGGATGAAGAAGTCCATATATAGGTACAAGCAGATTGTATGAATTTGAATCAATTTGAAAAGGAGATGAAAGGTGAAGTAGATAGAAGTTTAAGTATTAAGTGTCCTGGTGAAGTTAGAATAGAAGTTGTAGCGTTTTTAGAGAAAAACTCAGAATTATTGCAAACTGCAGAAGATGATATTGAAGAGATGGAAATAATAGATGAAACTGTTGAAGCTAGTAATATTGCAGATGTTGAAAAGGAGATAAAGGAATTTTCTGTGAATGCAGCTCTTACCAATAAAATAAATAAAGGTAGTAAAATATTAAATAATGATGAAATGATTTGGAAAGTAGAACTTAATAATTCGTTTGGGATATTTGAGATTAGAGAATCAAAGTGTCATGTAAAATGGCGTATGTATAAATATGGAGCAGTAGCGTATGGTTTATCGAAACATTCAGTTAAATATGCAGATGTAAAGAATTACAAGCATAGAAAAAAAAAGAAATTATTGAAGTGAAAGAGGATGAGGTAGTTAAGAGTATATGTGTGAATTATTTTGAGAGAGAATTAGTAGAAAATGTAGAAAAAGGAAGAATGATTGTTACATGTCCAGGTGAAGTTACGAATGAAGTAGAATTGTTGCGAAAGGAATCTTATGAATTGAAAAATAAGGAGTTAAGAATTGCTATTGATTGTGAAAATAAGTTAGAAGTTATTGATAGTGTACCATTTAAGGCTGATGTTTATGCATTTAATGAAGAGTAGTTGAAACATGTATGATTTGAAAGTAACGTAAGTAGGGTAGATATAGAGATTCTAGACCATAATTTTTTCGACGTAAGAAGTATATCTGAGTAGTTGCTGGGACAACTTCATGAAAATTTTATACTCCATATTTTTCCAAGATTGCGATAGTTTAGAAAGGAATGTTATAATATGATGACATATGTATGATAGTGAAGAGAATTCTATATGAGATGAAACATGGTGAGACCGTTTGTAAATATGAAAAATCAGAGATATAGAATAGAAATGTTAGAGTGTATGATATTAGTATAGAGTTAAGGAAAGTTTAGTTGATTATAAGATAGAAATAGATGGACTGTTAATAGGAGAAAAGCCCTAGTATGAAAATATTATTATAAAGCTTATAGAATTAGTTATAGATAGCAAGTAGTTAGAAATAGTAAAATTACTGTTATATGTGGAAAAATAATGCAGACTTCAAATTTTATATTTTAATTTGGGGGAAAATGACGTGATAAGGGGTCACGAGAGGTCATTGCAACCAAATTTCTACACATAAATCCCACCAAAATATAAAAGAATAAAAAAACTGAATTTCCGTAAATTCATGGTTGCACCTTATAAAATACAAGCATACTTTTATTCATTAAACTGCCATGCAAAAATGCAAATTGTGCGTGTATAAATAATCACCCTGTATTATATAAGTGTATTATAAATAAGTAGCAAGTAATGTAAGTTGTTAATTAATTGTAAGATACCGTAAAATGTATGCTGTAAAATAGCAAAGAATAGTGCTTTACGCATTTAGCATAAAAATAAATAATTTCGTGTACTTAAAAACCAGTTCTTGTCTTAATTTTTGTGTACTGAAACATGAAAGCAAATATTTTCTTAAAACGCACCCCTTTTGCATTAAAATGCAATTAAAGTTTAAATTAATTACCCCGTGGATTATAGCAATTTATTCTAAATAAAATTTTTTGTAGAATATAAAACGACGAGTCATCGGGATTTAGAAATGTAAATATCTAATTTGTACCAATGAGTAGGTTGAACATTGAAAATAAACCATGAAATCCCTGGAATAACCGATTAAAATTGATTATCTTTTACATTACTATGCGACGCCACAATGGTAGTATATGTGAGAGCAGGACGAAAAAACGCACTTCATAAATAACTGGAACCAGATAATTAGGTCACGAAACACAACAAATTTGGACGCTAATGAGGATTTCCAGGAAAATAACAAAATAGATAATTTGTATATAAAGAAGCGTTTATTTATTCGAAAGGGCATTCGTCATTAATTTGGTTCGATTCAACCGATTCTTAAATTAGATCGCGAAATGTTATTTTAATTAAAGTGTGCGCTGTTGCATTATGAAGATTATATTTGCGGTATGCAGTAAACATACTGTAATTTAATAATTATTTTGATACAATGAATATAGAAATGATGGTCTAAACGCAAATTACATACAAAAATGGAATTATTAGTTACAATGAATAAGGAAAATTCTTCAATATAACGTTATTTTAAAAATTCTATTAAATAATTGAAAGGAAGAGTTAAGCATAATGTACTTTGGTAACTGCTGTTTGAAATGAAGGTGTTTTTTAAATATGAAAAATCTTGTGAGCTTATTTGACATAAATTTAAAATATGAAGATTTTTAATTACGAGGAGCATTTTTGTGGATTCCGCAAGTATTACTTTGAGATTTATTTGTAAATGATGTTAGAATATTTGTATCTAGTTTAAGATAATCATCTAATATTGTTTTTTGTAAAAGATTTTACCAGGAGAATTTGTGATCAGAGTTCGAAATACTCTGACCTTTTAATAGATTATCTGTCAAGGATTTTTTGGCTAAACAAACTTTACAAGCATGGCAATAAACATAACCAGGTAAACCATCCATAAAAGAAATTATGTTCTATAAATTTAGAATAAGGTAAGCAACAATTTTCTTTGTAATATTTAGAAATTATTTTATGTTTGAAGGAAACGATTTGTAAATGTTTTATATGCTTTTGTTTGAGAGAAAATATTTCATACTGTATAAATGCTTGTGATATTGCTATTTGATTTTATTTTGAAAAGTTCGTCAATTTGGTTGAGCTACCCGGGCAAAGTTATAATTACAGAGAGAAAAATATTCAAATGAAATATCACCCTGACATTTTTTTGTGAATACGACAGCTTCTTTTAAACATGATTGTATAATATATGCAATTTGTGGTATTAAAATTACATGAGATCAACTGATTCGTATTGTTTACTTCGATCTTGTTGGTTTTATTATTTACCTCAGTATTTCAAGTGACCACTCAATGTGATCAACTTAATTCAGTTTTTAATGTTAAATATTTCATCTAAAATTTATATACTGCTCGGCACTTGCTCGTTTAGTTTCTTACGCAAGTGCTTGAAGTCAAGCAAACGAATACTTGAATGTTTGACTTCTCGAATAGGCTATAAAATTGAATGATCCCTTCTCGTCTGTAGCTCGCTGCTTATATGTTTAAGATTACCATGTGATAGCCAATTTCCTGCGCTCCAAAAATAAAACTTGGCATAAATTGGAAATATTTAATTTGTTATGCTGTTCTAAAAGTAATTCAGGCTTTTTAAGTAATCGTGTGGTATAGAAATCACCGACGGCTTCGTGGTGTAGTGGTATGTGTGTGACTCCTACGCCCAAGGTCTCGGGTTTGAATCCCAACACGGTCTGCTTGAAAAATGTTAGACGAGCATTTTTCACAAAAATACACTCTCGTTCGGATGATAGGTAAAATGGAGGTCCAGTGTGTGAGTGTTGTCATGCACGTTAAAGATCCCTACCTTGCTTGGAACAGCAAGGGTTCGGCAAAATTCCAAATTTTCTAGGTAAAAAAATTGCTTCCTGTCCAATGTAGTACCTTAGGGTGGAGCATTGGAAAGTCACATGTAAGGTATAGAAATAACCAAAACCACTTCCACAAATGGCTACAGTATCTAATAAAATTCTTGAAATCCAGAAATAACATGCTTTATTAATTGTAAAATATATTGTTACGTCAGTTAAATACCAACAAAAATATATTCTACTACTCAGTGTATGATTGAGTAAAATTTAGTTTAAATAACTCTAATAGATTTCTACATTCTAACTTGTTTCTCAAGATTCCTAGCATTTAGTTTAGTAGAGGGGACATAAAATGTATCAAACTTGCTTTTCCTACTAAGTGTCTGGATAGTTTAGAGAATGTGTTTAATAAGGTCGAGACAAATTTCGTAGGAATAATCTGTTAAGTTTTAAGAACGCCAGGAATGAAATATCTTTTAATATCTGCAGGTGGGATTTTGTAGTGTTACCTTGATAGTTTGGAGAAAAGTTTAATTAGACTAGATAAGCGTTCACAGGAGCAGTGCGAGAATGAATTCTCTGCCTAGCATTCATTTAATCAATTCAAAATGCAAAAGGACAAACATAATTCGTGACTTCTTTATTTGCGAGCTTTTATTTATTTTTGGTATTTTATCGATTGGTGTATTTACATATTCTATTTTTAAATGTCATAGAAATAAATAATAAAATTTACTAAAGCTGCGAGTTGCTGAATCACTTTTCACTTAAATTACCAAAGAAAAAATTTTCAGAAAATCATTTTTGTATAAAGTTTTGAAATTCTGGTTTTTAATTAATTATTTGAAATGTTATCGAAAGTGAAACATCAATAATTTCTTCTACAAGCAAATTTCCAGGATATATTTAGCAGTAAAGTGCTTTAATACAATGAAGATTTAATGTTTAACCGCTATAACGTAATACATTTTTATGATTTTATGTAAATAAGACGAGATAAAAATATTTAAATAGCTTTAAGGAAATTCTGTGGTCTTTGTTTAGATTCCTAATTTTGAGTTTATAAAAGGTCATGATTGATTTTTCTTTATACAATATACTGTAATTAAGTGTCCTTGCTTATAAATTATTGGGAAATGGCGTTACACACGTGAAAAATTTCACAATGCAAAAAATCCCGAAATTAATTGAAAGTTAAGCTGATATGTAATTATGTATGCAATACATATTTATTCATTTTTTCCAACTGAATTAATTCTATCGGTAGTGCATTCAAACATAAACTGGAAGGCTGCAGATTCGAATCTTGCCCGAGACCTTATATAAATTCTCGTTGTGCACCGTTAAAGTAAATAGTCTGTGGTTATTTATTAGATATGGATTGCAAATTAATTCATTTAGCCCGTATTAAAACTAAGATCACATTAAGACTGGATGTTCATTTAACTTTAGTTACAATAGATCAGAATGGCTTATTTTTAAAAATAAACACAGCAACATAATATGTACACCATTTAAACAGCTCACACTTACCACTCCCTCCTTATGCGCTGAAGCATAACTGACATTGGCTTCAGGATAGTCTTCATCGGAAGCACCTTTGTACTGCAAAACAGCAACTTGCTGTGCACTATTAAACCTTTGATCACAGTCCATTAGTCCTTTAAATCGCATCCAGTATAAGCTTTGAGGTTGATCAGCAGTTACCACAAAATCAAACCTTTCGCCGGCATAAGAAATAAAGGATTCAGCTAAAAATTATTACTTGGCTACATCAAAAGCTTAATTAAATGAAGCATACCTTGTACTGGTGTAAAATCGCTTCCATCGCTACTTATCACCATCAGTGTATGATTATCAATGGATAATTCTATGGGACAATTCAAGAATTCTGCACTTATAACTCGAAATCGGTAACGGTAACCCTAAAACATGCAAAATTCAGCTCATTTCTCTAAAATTCTGACTAATGTTTATTATACGTTTCGGTATAATTAGACCGTTTTCAAATAGCCATAACAATTACTACATTATATAAATAATTTATTTATATTATTTATTTATTTTTATAAATAATTTATTTCAAGCTCAAGTATAAAGAACTCGGGGCCAAACAAAAATACTTCATTCTGAGTGAATACAAAAATTATATTAAAAAATCCCAAACTTTTATTAAAAAGAACCCTAAACAATTTTGGAATTTTATTAATAATAAAAGGAAGTTACATTCCCCACGTGTATTTAAAATAGATGGTAGGGAAACATTAGACCATAAAAGTATGCGTCTGCGTTTGCTGAATTTTTTTCTCGTAGCTACCCTGTTCAAATCGTGGCTACATCGACTGTACCACAAGTGAAACGTTTCTCCAATATTATAAACATACATAAAGAAACATCGGCTGATGTAATTAGTGCGTATATGAAACTCCCGAATACTTTTAGTTACGGTTTGGATAATATTCTAGCTTTCCTGCCAAAAGATTCTTTTCACTGCCTTAGTCATTGCATGGCTCATATATTTAATCTATGTTTAAGTAAATCAAAATTTCCCAATGTTTGGAAAATATAACGAGTTCAACCTATACTCAAGAAAGGCGACAAATCTTTAGTGATCAACTTCCATCCAATCTCAATCATTTCAAATGTTAGTAAAGTTTTTGAACATATCTTATACGACTGTCTCCTTCCTCAAATATCAAATCAACTAACTAACTTTCAACATGGTTTCTTAAGACGGAGGTCCACTATGACTAACTTATGGTTCATTACACAATTCATATCTGAATGTATAAATTTACATTCAGTGTGATGTAAGCTATTTTGATTTTGCAAAAGCTTTTGACAGCATTAACCACAACATCTTGTTATATAAACTGGATCAATTTAATTTCTCAGACAAATTGCTAGACTTTTTTAAATCATATGTAACTGATCGTTATCAATATGTAGAATTTTATGGTTATAATTCTGCACTACAACTCCTTCCCAGTGGCATTCCACAAGGCTCTTACTGGGTCCTTTTCTTTTTTATTATTATTCATTAATGACATAACTTATATTTTCCCAAATAAAGAACTACTATTTGCTGACGATCTGAAAATTTTCACTAAAGTAAATTCCATTTCTGATTGTATGTCATTGCAAGATGGCATATACATACTTGTAGAGTGGTTTACTAAAAATAAATTATTCTTGAATGAAGAAAAATGTGCGGTAATGTTCTACACAAATAAGAAAGAACCAATTCTTTTTGATTATAAAATTAATAATCGTTTAATTAAACGTGTTCTATCTGTTAATGACTTGGAAATCACTTTTGATAACAAATTGTTGTTTGAAAATCACATTGATAATATAGTCAAAAAATCAGCAAAATCCCTAGGATTCTTAATTCGAAACGCATTTTCATTTTCAAATATTGACTGTCTTATAACCTTATACTATGCCCTAGTTAGGAGCATTGTGGAATATGGTTCACTAATTTGGTCACCACAGTATTATAAAAAGTCTGCCAGAATTGAAAATGTACAAAAGCAATTTTTAAAATTTCTTTATTTTAAGAAGCATCAAAATTATCCTCCCCAGGGGCTACCCATATATAGATTTATTAAAAGAATTTAGTATACCATCGTTAGAAGAACGTAGGAAAAAATCAGACCTGATTCATCTGTTTAAGATTTTAAATAATTTATTAGACGACCCTGTTAATTTATCAAACATTAATATTCATGTACCAGAAAAATTAGTAAGAACTAGAACCATGTTTTATTTACAGTCTGCTAGTACAAACAAATATAAAAATTCCCCTATTTATAGAATGTGCAATTTGTACAATAATTTGTATAATAATTGCTCTGGAAATATTGATATCTTTAATTCATCACTAAGGTCATTTATTCAAAATATTTCCCAGTTGATTAACACCTAAAATATTTTAAATATTAACTACTATGTTTTTATATTCTGTTTTTGCTAATGTATATGTCTTTGACTATTTTAGTGGTGTAATTTTTCTGTATATTTTTGACCAGTAGTTTTAGTTTTTATTTTAATTATAAATGTTATTTGACTGTTATATTTAGGTATTACTCCGTAATTGGATTGATTTGTATATCTGTGGAGTAATATGTATTAAATAAATAAAAAATAAATATTTCACATACCACTGCACAAATACATATATGAATTAACTTTTCTTATGAATTAAATTTCATAAAACTCAACTGGTTAATAACGAATAACGTAAGATTAACACTAATTACAAACAAGTTCAAATTGTTGCAATTTTGCAACATTAAAATTTTTTAATTTGAAGGATGTTAAAATATTTTTACAATGCAGTTAGTAATTTAATCATATGTGGGAAGAAGGGTTTACATAAAATGAGAGGATAATTATAATAATTGAATTATAATGGATAAAAGGTATATTTGTTGAGATGCAACTGTGTGCTTCATCTTTTCGTAATAGGTTGTAATAAATGTTACAAAAATGTTCATGGTCATCCTTAAAATTTAATGAATTTTCATTGCATTGTATATGAATTGTCTCTAATACGTTTCTTTTATTATTTTTATCAGTACTTACAATATTAACATGTTTAAGGTCGAAGTGGTGTTGATAACTAGATAGCATGGTTGGCGAGTGCAGTATATTTTTTGTTATTAGTTTTGATTTGATTTTCGTTCATACAGTATTTTATAAAGGTGCAACGTGTGCCAGATTGGATGTGGTTAGTGGGTAATTTGTTATTATTAAAGATATAAAAACTGTTAGTGCCATTACCAGCTACTTTCTTAAGATCAATTCCATGGTGAAATCAGAAACAAGCAATCTTCTGTTGTTTTCAAATTACAACCAAATATTGACATTTTTAACAATTTGCGATAGCCGAATATTCTAATAATTTATAATGATTATTGAATTGTTTTATGCCTTTAAAAGGTGAGTGACTTAATATATGAAGTTCAAAGTGTGGTATTGTACTGTAAGACAATCAATAGGAAGTACATGTGCAACAAACTCTTGATTAGGTGCAATTGGAATAATAAAGTAAGCATAATTGCATAACTTTTATTAGCTGTTAAGAACTAACATGCAATAAGGGAACTGGATGAAAAACCTTAGTATGTAACGTTTGTAATGTACATTAATGTATGAAATTACAATAATTTATAATAGTCTTAGACTTTGTTTTAACTTTACAACCAAACCTTTGTTATGGAATTGGATGTTATCGATGCTATGCTCTAGACTTTACTCTAAGCGGTAGAAAGCATGGTTCAGGGGTGGGAGTTGATATTAAGAAAATTAACAAAATATTGAGCGCCACTACATTCAGAAAGAAGGGGAATGTAGAACCCTAAAGTTAACTACAACGATGAGATACCTGAAATAAAGTACAAGGTTAAAAATATAACATATGAGGCAGCAGTTTGCTCCTCCAATATATTTCAAAATAACATGATAGTGTAAGTACCTTTATATCTTCTAGTATTAACTTTTATGAAAGTATTTTATATACTCAAAGATTGTATACCTTTTTGTTTAAATATAAATGTTCTAGGTTTCTTAGAAAAGTATAATGTAGCATAATATCATTTATATGTTATAACAAAAATGGAACGTATTTATAATTCAGGTATTTAAAAGTGTTTGTGCAATAGTAACTTAGCTTTTTTTTAAATATATATAAAATTCAAATAAATGCTGCGTTGGCATGGTTAAGTTATTTTATGTGTATTTCCTGATCTGAGTAATCATTTCTTGTGCACGCGAATCCACATGTTTAGGCATTCTAAATGTTAAATATTCGAAACTTGCAATGTATAATTCCCTATAGTAGGGGATAAAGAATACTACTATAGTAAGCCTGCTTATCGTAAAAGGCGATTAAAAGGCGCAGCAAGGGGCAGCAGCCTTGCTGGCTAAAAGATATTGGAGGAGGGTCGGTTGGTCTCGGGCGATCCTCAATAATTTACAAGCTTGTTGGGGGTTGGCCGTGATGGATACGGCTTTTTGCTAAAATCTTTAAAAACTGTGTTGTGGAAAGATTTGGGAACCTACCACAATATTTCCCAGGTGTGCGTGGCCTAAAACACGAAATACATATGATGGAGAGCTCACAAGTAAAATTCTTGTCCGGAGGTAAAATACTCCTCATTCGGATCTCCGGAGGGGTACTTGGGCTCGTCATCGTAAGAATATAAAACAACAGTTCGATTTAGTGATAGGGACTTGGAATGTAAGGTCATTACTTAGAGTAGATAAGTTAACGAATTTATTAGTCGAAATGAGAAAGGAAAAGCTGGACATTTTAGGTATTAGTGAGATAAGATGGCCAGATAGTAATGACTTTTGGAAAGATAATTATAGAATAATTACAACTTCTTCAGCTAATGGACAGGCAGGCGTAGGAATAGTGTTAGGTAAAAGATTAGGGCATAAAGTTAAAGAGTACTTACAATTTAGTGATAGAATAATTATGGTTAGATTGAGTACAAAAACCACAGACACTGTTTTAGTTCAGGTTTACATGCCAACAACTCAGTACGAGGATGAGGAAGTAGAAAAGGTATACGAGGATATAAATAGTATAGTGAGAAAAGTAAAAGGAGATGAGAATTTAATAGTTATGGGCGATTTTAATGCGTCAGTGGGAGAAGGTAGTGAGGGAAAAATGGTAGGAAAATTTGGGTATGGCAGACGAAATGATAGACGAGAAAGATTAGTTGAGTTTTGCCAGGAACATAGATTAGTAACTGTAAACACCCTATTCGAACAACATGTTAGGAGAAGATATACCTGGAAAGCGCTAGGTGATAGGGCTAGATACCAAATAGATTATATTTTAGTTAAACAAAGATTTAGAAACCAAGTTAAAAACTGTCGTAGTTATCCAGGGGCTAACATAATAGCGATCATAACTTAGTTAAAATGAAGTGTAAATTAAAGTTCAAAAAATTGAGAAAGGTTAAAAGAGAGGGATGGGATCTAGGTAAGCTTAATGATAGTAGGGTAAAAGAGGAATATAAACAAGTATTAGATAATAAGAGCAAAGAGATAGCTGTAGGAGGGAACGTAGAAAATAGATGGAAAGAAATAAAAGTGACTGTACATGATACAGCAACACAGATTATAGGTAAGAAAAAAATAGAAGCGAGAAAACCGTGGGTAACAAAGGAGATATTAGATTTAATAGAGAATAGAAGAAAGCTTAAACCTTTCAGAGAAGTGGATAGTGAAAGTAAGCAAAAATATAATACAGTTAGAAATAAGATAGTACATGAGTGTAGAAAAGCTAGAAATAAATGGATGGAGGAAAATTGTAAGGGAATACAAGATGATTTGAGAGTAGGTAAGACAGACAGGGCTTACAGGGCAGTTAAAAAGTTTTTTGGGGAAGATAGGAAAAAATATAATGGATTAGAGACAAGAATAATGAGCTTCCAATAAATAAAGTTGAGGTAGTAGATAGATGGAAAAGATATTTAGAAGATTTATATAAGGGAGATGATATAGATGAGTTAGAAAACGACCAAGAAGAGGATGTAGAAATAGGGTTTTCAATATTAAGAGAGGAATTTGATAGAGCTGTTCGGAATCTTAAAATAAATAAAGCGCCAGGGATAGACGATATTCCTGCAGAATTATTAAAATATGCAAGTCAGAAAACTTTAGATAGATTATATGAACTAGTAAGAGCAATATATGACACAGGTGAGGTTCCAATAGATTTCGAAAAAAATATTATTATCCCAATCCCAAAAAAGTCAGGAGCTGATAGGTGTGAGAATTTTAGAACGGTTAGTTTAACTTCTCATGCTTCCAAAGTACTAACAATAATAATTAAAAATAGAGTAGAAGCTTTGACCAAGAATTATTTAGGCGAAGACCAATATGGTTTTCGTAAAGACAGAGGGACTAGAGAACCGATACTAATGATTAGGTTAATTATCGAAAAAAGGTTACAAAAAAATAAAAAGACTCATTTCGCGTTTGTAGATTTAGAAAAAGCATTTGATAGGGTTAATTGGATTGTTATGTTCAGGGTTCTGCAAAAAATAGGAATCTCTCATAGGGATAGAAAAATTATTTACAGTCTATATAAAAACCAAAGCGTAGTAATTAGATTTGATGAAATAGAAAAGGAAGCTAAGATTAGAAATGGTGTTAGACAGGGTTGTATACTGTCTCCTTGATTTTTAATGTTTATATTGAGGAAGCTTTAAACTTAGCTAGAGAGAAAAGAGATAGGTTAGTGTACAGGGACAGAAAATAGACATGTTACGTTTTGCAGATGATATAGCCATTATAGCAGAGTCTAGAAAAGAGTTAGGAGAGTTTTAAATATTTTAGATGAGATACTACGGAGTAACTATAGTATGAGAATTAACTCAGTAAAGACAAAGATAATGACAAGTGAGTTACAGCCTAGTTCTAAACCAAAATTAAAAATAGGTAATACCGAGTTAGAGGAGGTGGATGAATTTTGCTATTTAGGTAGTATAATTACAAAAATGGACGTAGCAGAAGGGATATAGTAGCTAGAATAGCTCAAGCTAGAAAAATGTTTTTAAAAAGAAAACTTACTAATAGCTAATAGTATTAGTTTAGATAATAGAAAAGTTTTTAAAGTCTTACGTATGGAGCGTTCTACTATATGGTAGTGAGACTTGGACAATTAAAGAAGTAGATAAGAAAAGATAGAAGCTTTTGAAACTTGGTGTTATAGGAGAATGTTAAAGATTAGTTGGACAGATAGAGTAACAAACGAGGAAGTTTTATAGAAGGATAGGTGAGGATCCCTGTATATGGAAACAATTGAAGGTCAGGAGAGATAGAATGATAGGGCACCAGTTAAGACATGAGGGACTATTTAGTAAAGTCTTAGATTATAGACTACCAAATAAAAATAGAGTAGGAAGGCCTAGACAAAGCTATATTAGTCAAATTATTAGAGATGTAGGTTGTGAAGGGTATGTAGACCTTTTTAGACTAGCTCAGAATAGAAAAGAATTTAGAGCTGCGTCAAACCGATTTTAAGTAAGTACGAAAACAATACAAAAAGAAAAATAAAAATCAGTTAACTAAATGTCACCAGGACATGGCTCACAATTGGTTAGCGGTCTGGCATGTTGGTAGCGTTTCGTTGCTTAAGCCTTACCATAACATAATTTAATAAACGTCACCATGACATAACTCACAATTAGGTAGCGGTCTGGCATGTTGGTAGCGTTTCGTTGCTTAAGCCTTACCATAACATATAATTTAATAAACGTCATCATGACATAACTCACAATTAGTTAGAGGTCTGGCATGTTGGTAGCGATTCGTTGCTTAAGCCTTACCATAACATATAATTTAACACTTTTCCTTTTTGAAGCGGATAACCAGGTAATATTTCATTTCCTTATAAATGGTAATCATGTAAACATGTTAGAGTTCTTTAACAACCATCAGGTTGCTAATATCTATGTAGAGCCAGCTGGATAGGAAAAAGATAGAAGGATATAGGAAGACCTAGACCAAACTATATTAGTCAAATTATTAGAAATTTAGGTTGTGAAGGGTATGTAGAGCTTTTTAGATTAGCACAGAATAGAAAAGAAGTTAGAGCTGCGTCAAACCGGCCTTAAGTAAGGTCGATAACAAAATGATGATGATGATGATATAAAATGAAAATATAACTCTCTTGATTTTAAATTTCACGTTAATACTAAACCTTAACGTTTGATTATAATAAAATGCAACAATTATTATTTTATGTAGAAATCGGATCCGTTAACTACTCACAATTGGAATGTATAGATTTTAAATACATTGATATAGTAAATAAATTGAGCAACGTTTCATAATCAGATGACAAAAGAAGCAAAAATATATTTAGCCAAAAATTAAATCTATTGTATGATTTATACAAGTTAAATATCAAAATAAGTTGAAGTTTGGAATGTTGATAAACAGATAAGCTTTGATATAAACTCATTAGAATATTATAATGTCTCTCTTTAATCATAATAAGAGGTGAACAATATAAAAATTTACTTGATAGCTGTTATAGCAAGTTATAATTAATTAAGCTAAAACTAGGGTTATGTTTAAATGCATTGATCAATATTATCAAATTACATAATCAATGCAAAATACGCCCTGTTCCTAATTTTTAAATTCACTTAAATTTCATGAAATATTTATAGCCAAATTAGGTTTTATAATACTATTGTTAGAATGTAAACAAAAACGTAGTTGACAAGTGACATCGTTCGAATAAAATTATAAAGAGTATGCACCTTGAATATTTAGTTCAACACCTGTTATACCAGCCAGATTTATGCTGCGATCACGTGCTATTTATGTAACGAATTATGGCTGATCGGACTTTGACCATGCCTCTGCGCAGATAATTAATCCATTTATTTAATTCAAATAAGGTGAAATCTTGCAATCTTGTACCAAGCAATTGTACTGCATTGAAATTACGCACATCCAGGATGGTTGTAAGTAAATATCACGGCGATTCTTCCAAAAACCAAACTAACAATCTTGTGTGTGCATCTTAAACGAATTGTAATATTAGATCTTGAACTAACGTACCGAAAATTTTTTTGCATTGTTAATTCCCTAAAGATACATCACGTCGATCATTCTCAACGCTTCACTGACTACTTTTCAACTATTCCGATCCTCAGGTCAGAGGACGCTAAACGAGCCATGTTGGTTTGATAAGCAGCGACCTTAGACTGGTTTTCCGATTAAGAACAAGTTGTCATCTACTCGACACCTTCGTCTTCGTATATTTACGGCAGATGGCTGTACATATTACCAAATATTTCATAAAGATGTAATTTAGGAATGTATTTATTTTATCTACATCATAAATGTAATAATAAATTTTTATTAAATCACTTAAGAATATAAATTAAATGTTGTAAACAACAACTGGATCAATTGTTGGGATATAATTATTTTGTCCTAACGTATTAATCATAGCTGATTAAATATACCAACTGTGTAATAGGTATGTAAAGTGTGTTGAATATATTAGGGATTATGTATGAGTACATAATAAAAGTACTTATTGGGGTTATTTTGGCAAACGTAACATTTGAAAATGTTACAACTTCATGAATACCCTAACCCGCCGAGAGGCTACAAGAAAATGCTACATGGCGATCTTAATAGTCCTACAGAATAAATTTAAATAAATTATCAAAATTCGATACAATGGCCACCGGCAATTCCAAAGAAGAGGTTGCACAAACGGGAAGTAATAATGGTTCAATCGATGAATTTTCAAATTTGAGGTAATAGGCATCAATGTCAGGAACAATTTTAGCGCTGTTGGTTGTTTTCTTACTTTATAAAATGTACAAAAAAATGTCGGACAAGAAGATTGGGAGAGAAGCCAGCAGATTATATAGTAAGGATTACTTTATTTTAAGCTATATAACTTAAGTACAAGATAAGATTAATATGGGAATAGTTAAAGCAAATTTTGAGGAATTTAAGATTTTCATTAAAAATTTAATAAAAATGGTCAAAAGGTGATATCATTTAGATATTACTAATAGAAAATTTGATTATGTGAAGAGATTATGCGGGAAGTATAGGTTAGAGAAAGATAAGATTAAAGTCACAAAATTTGTAGCCCTGAAATTATCAATAAAGTTAAGCAGCACATAACCGTAATAAATAGGTGTATAGGAGATATTACTGAAATTTAAAAAGTAGAAAGTTAAGTATTTTAGGTAGGAAAAATCAGGACAGCATGGGTAAAAAGTTTGAATTAAAGGTAGCAACCTCCATGATTTCACCCTTAGACGGTTCAGAAAATACTACCAAGCAAATGGTCAATGCAATCGAACTGTATGATTAGCTTGCTAGACGATGAAGCTAAGAAACTATTAGTAAATTTTCTAATAATTTGTATAACTCATTTGTTTAAAAAAATGTTACGGTTGGCAGTTCTGTACGGTGTTGTAACATATTCTGCTTCAGTATCATTTGACGAAAGATGTGTTTAAAATGAAAATTTAAAACACTGGTTTTAACTTGAAAAAGATTAATTTTGCATCTCAAGCTGCATTGCTACCACAATTCACTATCATTGTAACACCCAAAGAACATTTTTAAATTAATCCAAATTTCAAATAATATTTTCGGCCAATCACAAACAATTCTATCTAAAATGTAACCTATCACTAACCTGAATTAAGATAGTTATCTAATCCTTGTTTGATTTTGGGTGACAATTGACACTTTAAATGAACATAACTCTTAACTGATATCTAACATCCCGTGGAATTTAGAAGATTTTAAATTAAGGCGCCAAAGGAAATGCTAGTTTGTTCTAGAAAATTCAAAACCGGAAGTACGTAATAAAATGTAGTTTTTCGTGATATCTATAAAAATATTAACAGGAAATACTTTAGAATATTGCAGAATAACTTAAATTTAATTATAGGGTAATTTCAATTAGCAATGGCAATAATAAAAGTGGATTTAAACCATTAACCTAAAAGCACATGTCACAAGTCACGTGATAAAAGATATATAAATACAGTGATAGAGGAAATTCAAAAAAATAAATACGACACACAAGACGCACAAAGACAAAAGATATTACAAAATGAAAATTAACTAGCCCAAAGCTAGTGTGGAGTAGGCGGCAATGTCGTGTAGGAGTATTGTTTATACGGCTGTGTTACTTTAATCAATGGTTAGTGGACAGAACTAATGAATTAGTATGTTTATTACAGGCAGAATAGTGAATTTAAGTAGTGGATAAAGAGCACAGATACTTTTCGTTTTTAAAGTAGAATTAAATAGGCGGTTAATGGTTTGAGGCACCGGCTTATTACGGCAGAAAAGATGATAACTAACCCCACCTATACGGTTCATTTTTGATTGATTGTGGAAGTTCGGATTTTGGAAGTTCAATTCCAAGCCAAGTGGTACAAGAGTAGAAAGATATCATGAGTTTCGAGCACAAAGTTTATCAACACCCGTGTTAAGCACTATCAACCCTGGTGAGGATAAATTACCTCGTGGTATTGTAGAGCTTGGAGCAACAGTGGGTATTGTATACCCGAACAGGTATTGAGTAAATCTTTGAATAAATGGTTCGAGAGAACGGACGTGTATATGCATGCATACACGTGGGGTTGTAAGTATGAACTTTTATATAATAATACATATGTTTTTACAAGAATATGTTAAGTTGCTAGATTAAGGTTGGAATTTTTGGACATTATTAACGTTACCAATCATTATTATGAATGTTGTATAGAATATCAAGACTTATTAGCTATGTTTAATTTGGAGTCAATTTGTGTTAATTGTAAAATTTGCAGTGCTTAGTATAATATTTAACAACCCGGATTAAGGGAACTTTCAATTAAGTACGAGATATTGATTTTATTGCATTCAAGTATGTTAATATAGTAAATGTAAATAGTTATATCACCATATTAAAGGTTATTAAATTCAGTACTTAATACATATGTTGAGATATATTAAAATTAAAAGGGGCTTGTTGAAATACATTTAGGTTCAGATACTTCGTAAACTTTTGGATAAGTTAACTCACCAGCATCGGTTGCAGAATTCTAAGCCTATACGCCCCGGGACATGTCCATGTACTCTCCGTTGTAGAGTAGCCGAGGCGTTTGAGGAAAGTAGAGTGAAAACTATCAAACCAGAAACAGTTGACAACCTTCGGGAATAGGTAAGTGGACCCTTGTATTGCAATTTTGAACCATAAAAAGTGATATAGAATTGACATTCGATTATATAGGTATTAGGTAATTCGTTCCTTGTTTCTTTGACTGTTATTTAGGTCAGGGAAGAAGGGCGAAGTGTTACACCATACAGAAGGAAGGTATTTTAAAAATAACTTTACAATTTAAAATATGCAAACTTTTAATAATTATTTAATAGTAAACAAAGATCGTAGAAGTCTGGTTATTAAATACACATAGAATAAGTCAACCATGACAACAGCATTTATTTGAATTGTGACGTCATTCCATATATGTCGCGAATAGGGTATATAAACTTGAATTTATTTTTAGTAGATGCAGCATTTGATTACCACTTTACTTAAAAGCTTTTTTGAAAACTTTTCAAAATTGAGTAGATGAGACTGATAAATATTCAGTGACATGGAAATTGCAACACCAAGAAGGGTTGGGAATTTTTTGACCAATCTTGACAGATATGTTTAATTACTTGAAAGTAATAATTGATTAAAATTTCAAAGAAAACAACCAAAAGATAAACACAATTTTTATTAATAATGTGTTGGGTCCTCACTATTTGTTACACGCTCCCTCACTTCATAGCATCGAATCTAGTAGATGGTTGTTGTCCTTTTGAGGAATTGTGTACAAGCAACCTGCATTTCATGCCGGAGAGCTTCCATTGTATGCGAAGGAATTGCTAAATTCTCCAGTCTTCTCCCAAAATGTCCTACATATGTTCAATTGGCGAAATATAAGAAGATCAATGTGGCAATGGTAAAATATTGATATGGGTGTCTTCAAGTTGGTTGAGAGTAGTACTCGCTAAGTGAGGATGGGCATTATCCTGCCGGAAAACTGGATCTTTGAGCTGTTAGGGATAAGGAAGGATATGGGGTTACACAACTTCATTAACTTAGCGCTCATATTGCCTCCGATGAACACCACATGAGACCTACTTTCATATGTTATAGCACCTCATACCATAACCTCCACGGTTCGGTGCACATGCCTTTCAACACAAAATTTAACATTGGCACGTTCCTCACATCTTTGTCTGACTCTCATGTGGCCATCATGCATACCTAAACAGAATCAGGATTTATCACTGAATACTACTGTATGAAACAAAGATTAACACAAAGTTGTGCTACGTTTAACAAGAAAAAGCAACTACTGTGTTCAAAGACAACAAACAGAAACACGGAAAAGATTGCTTAAAACATACGTGTGGAGCAAAACACTGTACGGCTGTGAAGCCTGGACAGTAGGAGAAGCAGACAAGAAAAAGGTAGAAGCCTTTGAAATGTGGTGCTACAGACGTATGATGAAGATATCATGGACAGAAAAAGTTAAGAACAAAGAGGTACTAGAAATGGGTAGGGGAAGAAAGAAAAATGTGGAAAACAGTAAAAAGTAGGAGATAGAATGATAGGCCACATACTAAGACATGAGGGAATAGTGCGGAATATATTAGAAGCAGAAATGGGAAAAAAGAGAAGTGGAGGTAGACCCAGGTTAGACTATTTCACACATATAGTGGAAGATGAAGGATGTGGGAATTTCAGAGAAATGTGTAGGCTAGCTCAAAATAGAAATCAATGGAGGTACGCATCCAACCAATCCCAAGATGGAAAAACTAATGTTGAAAAAAATAACTATAGTTAAACATGATGATTATTATAAACAACTACAGGCATTGGTCTTGCAATATTCTCAACTAATATTAATTGTGCGAAAGGATTTACTGGAAAACCATTATTTTGGCAAATGTCTAAGGGTTGAGGGGGGGGATTCTTGGCAGCCGCAGGCTGCTTAACCCCCTGCACATACCTTACATGCGATTTTCCAATGTTCCATCCAAAGGTACTACATTGGCGAGGAAGCGAGTTTTGTTTACTGAAAAATTTTGAATTTTGCCGAACCCTTGCTGTTCCAAGCAAGATAGGGATTTTTAACCTGCGTGACAACACTCACACACGGGACCTCCATTTTACCTCTCATCCGAACGAGGGCGTATTTTTAGGAAAAATGCTTGACTAACATTTTTCAAGCGGACCGTGTTGGGATTTGAACCCGGGACCTTCTCCTTCGCATACCTATTACAGTCCCGTAAACGCGGCACATGCGACACAAAAGACAGTTGGTAACGATGTTACATAATGTGAAAATCGACGCTCAAATTTCGATGATGTCACACAATATGCAAATTATTGCAACACGTTTTTTTTAATATACAAATTATATAAAAAACCCCCACGGGGTACTCACGTGAATTAATAAAGCTTCCTTCAAAATTACTTCATTATGGCATCCGGATTACTTCATGATGGTTCTCGGGTCGTGGATCTTCTAAGCCAGGTTGATTCCAAATTCGCTGGTCTTCTTCCTATGTAGAGGTACGATAAGGAACGGTGCTACACGATTGTCCCACTGTTACCAATCGTAACATTTATAAAAAAGAAACGTTGGCTAGATAAAGACCGCCAGGCGCTAACGCCTAAAAATAAATATACATACAATAACGAGGACGAATAGGTATAACTGAATAGCGGAAAATACTAGGAACGTTTGCCGTAACTAGATCAGTGGAGGGGGGAGTGGGTCTCACGAAACCATCCCAAAAAAGAAAGATCTGAGATCGAAAATTAATGAGCGCCACCCAACTGGAAGAACCTGAATTTCCGCGAACGCAATTGGGACGTTCTCCCGTCGAAAAGATACTCAAATATCCTACCATAAAATGATACTTAAATCACACATACAACTACAGAACATACCCAAATAAATACCAGTACACTATCACAATATTTACTAAATTTCTAAACAATCTACAGCATCAATACATATACCTTATTGAATCAAGTTTACGTAAATTATTTACCTATTATTTTATGTATGTGAAATGACAGAATACTTAATATTAATTGTGCACTGTATGTAAAGGGGATATTGATGCACCGATATCAGTTACACAATGTTCAAATTAGCACAATAAATTATATACAGTGGTGCACTTGTAAATATAAATAAGCGTTGATTGTTATTGATTATTGTAAAATGAATAATTAATTGTGATAGTTCAAATTGTAACTACTGAAATATTTCATCATAAAATGTACAGAAATATCATTAAAAGGTTCATGCATTAACGTTATTAAATTTGTATTCAATAAACTTATAATAAAAATCATGCATAACGATACCCATCCAATTTCAACTCAGGAGGTTGCAATGACAGACTTCCCAACAACTGCCAAGCGTCGCAGGATAACAATTGAACTTGAAGCTTATCGGGTTTCACGCTTCACAATTAAAACTCTTAAGTTAAAGACTTAAAGCCTAAAACCTAAAATCTGAATTCTGAAATCTAAAATCTAAAACCCTACAATTTGCCATATTAGTAATCAATATTAACACATAAATTCACCTACCGTACAACGGGCAATGAACTACGATAACATATACATCGATTAGCTGATGATCAATACGAACAGAAACATATGGCACCTAAAACACCTGTACAATAAAATCAATGGATTCGAATGTAATAATTAATTACCTTCAACTTCGATATGTAAATCCTCTTAAATGAGTTTATTGAGCAACCATAACAAAGCATCACCAAATAGATTGCCTCAAAACGTCCTGGAGTCACAAATCCCAAAAATGGTGAGCGGCTAAACCGCATAAAGCAACAACCAGGATCGAAGTATCTCGAAAAAGCAGAAAACAAATGTTAACTTAAACTGATAATGCGCTCTAGATATCCAATTAAATTGATTATACATTATATTCGAATCAACCAATAACATTTAAACATTTAAATTACCACGCAAGACCAATGCAACATTTCCTAATTATCCAATCATACTAGTAAATAGAGTTAGATGTACGAAAATTGAATTATAGCCTAGAAATTCGCAAAAATTATACAGTAATGTCGTTACGAGGAATTGGCCTGCAACAACGGGTTGGAGGAACGATAATCAAAGATAAGGCAAGGGAATCTACATAACAAAAAGATACGATAAGATACCAGACCAACTACTCTTGTTCACGTTTCAAAGGCAAGTCCTGACGCGTCTTACGGAAATTCTCCACCCTCTTTCGTCCCACGCGTCGGCGCGAAATTTGCGCAACGCACTTCTGAAGTAACGGAAATACGCGCAACAAGTCTTTAAAATTTATGGCGCGAAATTCCCGCATATTAAAACTATATGAATGTTTACGGCCGATTTCGGCACGTAACATACCCTTACATGTGATTTTTCAATGCTCCACCTGAAGGTACTACATTGACCAGGAAACGAGTTTTTTACCTGGAAAATTTAGAATTTTGCCGAACCCCTGCTGTTCCAAACAAGATCTTTAACGTGCGTGACAACACTCACACACAGGACCTCCATTTTACCGCTCATCCGAACAAGGGTGTATTTTTGTGAAAAATGCTCGCCTAATATTTTTCAAGCGAACCGTGTTGGGATTCGAACCCGGGACCTTCCCCTTCACATACCTTTAAATGTGATTTTCCAATGCTCCACCCGAAGGTACTACATTGGCCAGGAAGCGAGTTTTTTACCTGGAAAATTTGGAATTTTGCCGAACCCCTGCTGTCCAAGCAAGGTAGGGATCTTTAACGTGCGTGACAACACCCACACACGGGACCTTCATTTTACCTCTCATCCGAACGAGGGTGTATTTTTCTGAAAAATGATCGTCTAACATTTTTCAAGCGGACCGTGTTGGGATTCGAACCCAGGACCTTCTCCTTCACAAACCACTGAATCTCGGTGAAATAGGGCATATAATTAAAAGGGAAACCGAACTGTATATAGACTGTTCTGGAAATTTCAGGGAACTGTGTAGGCCAGCTCAGAACATAAATAAGTGGAGGTACGCGTCCAACCAGTTTCAAGACAGAAAATCTAATGATGAAAAAATGAGTGCACTTAAATCTGATGATTATTATAAACAACTACAGGTGTTGGTTGTGAAATATTTTCAACTAATGTTGATTGTGCGAAAGGATATATTGGAAAAACTATCAATTCGACAAATGCTGAAGTGGTGGAGGAACTTGGCAGCCGCAGGTTGCTTACCCCTCTTCACAGACCCTACATTTGATTTTCCAATGCTCCACTTGAAGGTGTACATTGGCCAGGAAGCGAGATTTTTACCTGAAAATTTTGAATTTTGCCGAACCCTTGCTGTTGCAAGCAAGGTATGGACTTTAACATGCGTGACAACACACACTCACACACGGGACCTCCATTTTACCGCTCATCCAAACGAGGGCGTATTTTTCTGAAAAATGATCACCTAATATTTTTCGAGTGGATCGTGTCGGGATTTGAACCCGAAACCTTGGGCATAGTCGTCACATGCATACCAACTACACCATGGAGCCACCCCCTTCACATACCACTGAATGAGGAAATAGGGTATATAATTGTAAAATAATAGAAAGGATCCGAACTGCAAACAAAAAAGAACAGTGGCTATGTTCAAAGACAACAAACATAGAAACAAGAAGAAAATTGTTGAAAGCATATGTGTGGAGCACAGCACAGTACGTCTATAAAATAGGGGCAGTAGGAAAAGCAGACAGAAAGAGATAGAAGCCTTCTGGAATGTTGTGCTTCAGATGTTTGAGGATGATAGCATGTACAGGTAAAGTTAATAACAAATAGGTTATAGAAATAGTAGAGGAATGAAGATATCTGTGGAAGACAAAAAATAGGAGAAATAGGAGGGCAGTGTACGTTCTAAGGCATTTTTGGGAAATAGTATGGGTTATATTACAAGCAGAGATGGGAAAAGACAGGTAGAAGTAGACCGAGATCAGACTTTTGCATGCAGATAGTGATAGATGCAGACTGCAAATTTCAGGAAATGTGTAGGTTAGTTCAGACCAGGAAACAATGAGCGTACGCGTCTAACCAGTTCCAGAACTGAAGACTTGATGATGATGATGACTACCGTATGCCACTCCAGGTTCCAGGGTAATCGCAAACTGCACCACTCTAAACGTTGCTGTCGGTGTTGAGATGTGGTCGATATAATTACAAGCTGAAAGCCATAATTAGACGATAATCCATTTGAAGGGGTACAGGACGACATTCATTACATAGTCAGTGTTCAGCAATTGACCTGGTACTGGAGAATCGGTCTCAGGGCCATTAGGCAAAGATGGCGGTCTTACAACTCATTAGTTTGTCTTTGGCCACCCATTCCTATTTTATGACATTCCTGACCCTCCCTAGTCCATAAAGTGATAACAACGCATAATTGTGGATTGGTTCCAGTTATGGTGATTTGCAATATTCCTGGATGAAAACCTAACTTCACACAACCCAACAATTTGACCTATGTCGAATTCGCTCAACTGGTGGTAATTTCCACATTGCCGCACTCTAGGCATAATCATGCCCTCAAAATATAAAAATCATCAAAAGTTTAACAGATTCAACACAAAAATCAACCAAAACTTGCAAGAAATATACAGGACAATAATGTTAAAAAAAATGACAGAAGTGTCAAATATACCAATACCACTTGATCTATCGCAACGGAATATTAATCAATTATTAGCTTTGAGTAATTAAACATATCTGCCAAACTTGGTAACAAAATTCCCAACACTTCTTGGTGTTGCAATTTCCATGTCACTGACTATATTTATGTGTAAGTATATCTGGAAATCACATACGGAATCCTCGATTCATATGCCCTTGTCATAAAATTTCTCTTCTCTCATAGTTAGTGTTCCATTTGCAAATAAAATGTCTTTTCCGCAAAGACAGTATAATAATTATTAAACAGTATGGAACTTACTTTTTCTACTACAAATCTAGCTGTAGGAGTAAAAAGAGTATCATGGCCGCCTTTGTATTGATTAAACCATCCTAAACCATTGATCAATAGATTAGCAGGTTTATTATCACCATTACTGTGATGATGTGCCACAAATTTTTGCATACCAAGCTCATGTCCCCAGTCTAAGATTATGATAACATGTGACGATAAGTCAAAATCGTACAACTTGTAATGTGGATCTCTGTCTTCTGGCACTCGTACTATGAATGAACCAAAAGCACCATCAGCACGCTGGAAACCTATTAACTTAACGGTAGTAAGCAAGTTGTTTAAATCATACATTACCTGTGTGTGAATGCCAGAAATGGGTGCCTGGGTTGTCTGCCCAAAAAGTGTACCTAAATGTATTTGTTGGTTGAATAGGACATTGGGTTATAAAAGGTACTCCGTCCATGTAGGGTGTGTCTCGTTGATGATGTCCATGCCAATGAATTGTTGTGCTTTCGCCCAAAAGTAAGTTTTCAACATCTACCACTACTTCATCGCCAAGGCAAACCTAAATACAAAAAAAATATCGATTGCTTTGTTGAGAAATTTAGAAATAAATTAAAAGCACTATAACTCTCATGGGATATGGATCAGTAACCTAGGTTAGTAGAGGAGAGATGGTTGATGCTTAAACTTTAATAATTCAATTTCCAAACATAACATCTCACAGTTCTTGAAAATAAGTATTTTAAGATTTCTACAGTATTGTATAATAGATTTGGATAAGTTTGATTTTTACATATGATGTTTATTTATTTTATAATACCTCACTATCAAACCAGAGAGATCGACAAGAATGTGTAGATTTTATAGGAAATAGAAAACTGGAAAAACCTGTCTGAGAAGATACAGAAACCTCGTGTGTAGCTTGTATCGCAGTATGTTTGTCCATGCAAGAAACTGATTGTGCATGATTATCCTTAAGTGTGTTTATCTACAACTAATATATAACATACTGTGATGTATTTTATTAATTTAGTAGAATCAAGGAGTCGGTGAATGGATAGTCGGTTTAAAAATCAAAATTTCTTTGGAATAAACATGGACATTAGGATTAAGAAATTGTAATTGTAAATAGAGTAGGTAGGTTACATATTCTGTCAATTAAAATAATAAAGAATAGGGAGATCGGTATGTAATCAAGGAAACGAGGACAGTCAATAAAAAGAATTTGAATAGAGAAGGACATATAAGGACAAGTCCGGTCAATTAATTATATAAAAGACAAGTTTAAGAAATGAATTGTATTAGTATGTAATAGGAGTATAATGATAGAAGAATATGTGTTACCCATAAGTAGAATAATAAGAGTTATAAACCAGGACCATTTTGTAAGAGAACTATCAAACGTGATTGTGAATTATGAAAACAAGTTATAATACTACCGAGTTATGCTACCAATGTGCCGTTTCTGTATTTAAGAAGAAATAGAGGAGTTACATAAAGAAAGTTATTTTATTCATAAAATAAATTTGGATGTTAAAGAATATAGGTATGCCTAAGAAATGAACAAAATAAATTCAAAAGAAACACCACTATCCAACCCATAACGCAAAACGATTGAGGATAAGGAAATTCAAGAACAAATTTACCAGACTATCATCAAGGAAAGTAAAATGTCATTTATTATAGCGCTTGTAAAGATTAGAGTAGTAGCAGATTCATCAATTTTGACACTTATAATATCTTTTATGATCGAATATCTATTTACAGGTTTCTCGACAAAATTAAGCAAAGTAATAGTTGAAATATCAGGGAACTTAATCTTCAAAATTAATGCCTTTTGAATATGTCAGAGAGAACTACTGACATCGGGTGTTACGACAGTATCTGAAATTTAATACCGAAAGAAATAGGAACAACGGAGAGAAATTTAAATAAGACTCAGAGGATACAGGACCACAAGTAGTGAGTACATTAGTAAGATAGCATTAGCAGCTATATCACTAGTGATATTTAAAATCAAAATCATAATTAAAAACCTAAATTTGACAAGTGTTATTTTGACATTAGAATTTATAAATAGAAATTTTATCCTGATCGCCTTTAATTAGAACGTTTTACCATACTAAATTTGTATAACAAACATAAAATTGCGAACCCAACCGCAGATAAGAGTAGAGCTAGTCGAGATAGATCAAGGGGTTTTAGAAAGGAATAGAGGTTGACATATAATATTTGGGTTGATACAAGGTGTACGGGTAGAGATACATCGCAAAATAAAAGTATCAGCACATTACATATTATATTTGTTGTTTTTACAATATTGTAACATGCCATTTTTCCTGTAGCAATGTCAAGTTACAGCTTCGTAAATCTCTTGGATTTACTCGCCAAATTTCTATTTTTATCCGAGTTTTCTTTCACAATTTAGCTTCATACCACTAAATAAAATTCTCTATTCGGTTGCTATCAAAGTCCCTCTCTTACAATTTACACTTTATTTAAATAAATTATCTTGCTCATAATTCTTATACATTCATTCTCTATATTTTAATCTAGTTAATGAGTTTGGTTGTGTTGTTATTTTTGGAAAATATTTTCTTTCAATTCATTAGTGGTTAAATCTCACCCATACACAAGTGCACCAAACGTCAATATCGAGGGTTGTTTTTCTTCCTTCCGTAAGAATTCTCACTGCTTACCTGTCAGTTTAAAGGGCACTTTTCCGTTTGATATCAAATGAAAAGGTTGTACCTGTCATTTCTGAATGGTAGTAATATACTTTAGTTCTTTTGTTTCTTAAAAATATTTCTATAAGAAAGATGTTTAAAGAGTTCAACTGGCATCAATATCTAACGGCCCATCAAGAGTAACAATCGTAGATATAATGAAACCGTTTTTTGTTAGTAGGTGTGGATATTTTATTTTCTTACACAACTTCATTCATTCATACTCTTAAAAGTTTTACATTCGAGTAGCTACGATTTAATTATAAGTTAATTTGGTACAATAATAGTTAAAATTTTCTTTTATGGAATACAAATTACTGGAATGCATACCTAATCTTTTTCTACTATACCAGATGCAGTGGCGGCTCGTGACCTGAACAAGAGGTGAGGCTCAAAATGAGTCTATTTAGATACTCTACATTTAATATAAATGAATCTCTAGGTTATCTAAGAGGTGCTTTTTCTTATTATTCCTTGAATTCATTGGGAATCAAGAGTAATTATTGAAACGAAAAGCTTACAAAAGTGGTTCTAATAGCCTTAGTTTGCATAGCTATACTATTAACTACAAGCAAATTAAGTTTGATAAGTCAAATGTATTCTACGGTCTTTCAGTTTTGCAAATTTATCGATTACATTTTCATAAAAATCTGGATTTTTACTTAATTCGCATAATAGTTCCTTTTCTATAGACATTAAACTTAATCCACTAAGCCGCTCTTGACTCATCGTATTTCTTAAGTATGACTTTATGCGTTTTAGACACTAGAAATTTCTTTCAACTGATACACTTGTAGCAGGAATCGTTAAAATTAATTGTAGAACTTTTGAATCTGGCAAAATATATCAGCAAAGTCACAAGAAAGTATTTTAAGGGTTGTATATAAATCTGAATTTTAAACTGCTTGTCTCTATAAAAACACAAAGTTCATTAATAAGTCTATCCCTATCAAAAATATTTGGATAAGTCTCAAATAGAGATTGCAGAGATTTTTAGGAAATTTGGTAGTATAGAATTCATACTTAGAGTGATCAAAGAAAGTGAGAAATTCTAAGCTATTAAGATCCGAAAACCGTGTATTAAGTTGCAGACTAATGCAGTCTAAAATTTCGTAATACAGAATGTTGTATTTTTAAATATCTCTTGCTCAGATGTTGTTCCGCGCCGATTAGGTAACTCTGTTAAATTTCTGGCACGCCGAAAACATTCCAAAAGCATAAAGCATCAAACGTACAAATGTTAACCTGATTTATCAATTCACTATTGAAGAATTAACCCAACTAGGTTTTTACAAAACACAGCTTTCAAACAATACAATAATTTAAAATGAAACCAACAAATAATTCCAACTTGTCAACGTCAGCTGTTAAAAACTATGGAACCACTACGGGTTAATGGTTGCACTAGTACCTAAGTTTAAGCTCTTATAATAATAGAAAATTATATATTTAACATTCACATATGTTTGATTTTCGACTTTTTGTGCAGTTTAACAACTATTACAAAGTCCGACATTCATCGTCCCTAGCGATCATTGACTGACTAACCATGTCTATGTGACTAACTTCCTTTAAGTATCCAGCCATCCCGCAGCTGCTGCTGTCGTTATTATGATTACAAAGATCCGAGAGGCAACGATGAGAGAGCCTCAGTATCCGAGTATAAAGTGTTGGTTGATGTATAGAGATAACCGCTAGGACGCATCGCGCTCGCGTATAATGTAGCTTTGGATGCATGGAGATGGTCAAATAAGTGTGGCGCACTTTATAACGCCTCAGATGAATTTGTATTGGCAGAAATCGTGCACGAATTAAGAAATGAATTTTGTATTACAAACGTTCATTATATAATATTGATTATTAATCGAATTATGATATATTTGACCAAAAATTGTTTAGAAGACGTTTGTACAAGTTGTAATAGAATTTTTCTTTATGATTGAAAAGAAGATATATAAAATTAAAGGTGAGGCGGCGGTTCACTTGCCTCATACGACCAGCCGCCGATGACCAGATGTAACTTTTAAAGGACTTGAGTGAATTTGGTCAGTTTTAATTCATTGATGCAGGTACCTTAAGTAACTTTATTCAGGTTTCTAGTGGCAGTAAACACAGATGGGTAACACTTTTTACTATTTAGTTATCTTACCATAAAATGTATTTTAATTTGTTGATTTATATAAAAAAAATGATATGTAAAACGTGAAAAGTAAGTTTAAGCTTCTCCAATTTAGATGTGCTTACTGTTACATTACATAAGTAATGCAGTATATGTCATTATGCACATTTCTTAATTACCTGGAGAAATAACTTAGCAAATAGTTTGTAAAACAAAAAGTTTCCTGAAATAGTGGTGTTCCGTTTATATTGTAAATAATTTAAAGCTAAATTTTATTTCTGTCGAGTTTGTTGATTATTTATATTCGCCGCGGTATATTTCAATTTATTAGAGTAAAATTCCCATGGTTTTACTTGAAGCACGCGCCAACATGTGCCGCGAGCGATAAACGTTGTTATTCCGCATGTGCAAGAACAGTATTGACTGGAAAATCCACGAAACAAGCAAGAGAATCGATTTGTTGTTCGAACAGTCCGCATCGCTGTTTTGCATGTTCTACGTAGGACAGATTAATTTAACGAACCGCTTTTCGTCAGAACCGCTATGAAATAAATGTGCTTCGCTTCATCCGCAAAAGGCAGAGTAGATGTTACATAGTTTGTTTCGTTGCCATGGCTTCATAAACCAACAGGTGAGTGCTTTTAGTAAACGCTAGATCTAATTAAAAACATTAATTATATGTTGTATGTTCAATTATCACTTAACTTTATATACAGTCCACTTTTCTCTCCTAATTAGCTATCGTAATTTTGTTACCGCATGTTACAGATGGGTTATATGGTTGCTGTTAAAAATATTTGGTATTCATAATATTTTATTACAAGTGTTTTGCGGATTCAGGATTATTATATAATTAGTAAGATTGTTTATCTTCATGGTAGTATATTTTTCAAAATAACGTTATCTGCTAAACTTGTATTTTACTATGAAACATAAATTTAATTTTACGAACGAAAAAAAATTATGATCAAACAAAAGCTTTATGCTTTTAAACTACATTTAACATGTCCAAAGTCTTACTAAATTAATTTTTTGTTTCGTTAACAAATTTTTACAATCCCAGTTTATGATACTAAAATACTGAAGCATTTCTATTCCACAAACCCGTGTTTCAATATTTTTATAGTAATAACTTCTTTAAAAGGTTATAGCATTTCAACTTCTTCCCACTGAGATTTCAATTCTTTTGCAGCTTCCGCAACCAAAAAAGCAGAGTTTAGCTGCACAAGGATAATTTATTCATACCCTGTCATGCACATATTCTTTTCATCACATCTGGAAAAGAGTAGGGTGTAATACAATGCTATATATTAAACACGCTAGGGAATAATGAAGAGAGAATAATGGCTCATTATTCCCTCTCATAGACCAAGTAGAATAGTATATTCTTCAACGAGGGTATAATGATAGGCATTATTCATGAAAATTAAGCTCACGTCACGAGCCGCGTAGCGGCGAGTGTGACGTGGCCATTCGAGTGAATAATGGCTATTATGCACGAGTAGAAACTACACCTTGTCTACGACTATAATACAACTTATGCAAGAAATTAAAAATCTTTGTTTTAACTTGAAGTTTTAATTACTTATATTTTATTAGTCGAAGGAAAACAATAACTTTAACATATGTAACAATACAGAGTAGTAGTTCTAATTTAAATTTACTTGTTATTAAAATTTATGGTGAAATTACTGTAATTAGTAATATTTAATATAGCTGGTTTTGAGTTTTGATCACAATTGACTTTACTTAAAGTATTAGTATTTGATGTTTGTTGTATATTTTGTTCGACTGACTGTAGTATTTTGGAATCATCCACGTATCCTTCAGCTACAGACGTTCTTTTCCAGCCCCCGTGTCGTTTGAAAGCTGTAATATCTCCACCTGCATCAACTAACAGAGTGGCAGAGGACCTACGGAAGCTATGTCCGGTGTACTGATTTGCATCCGGTAAATTTAGGTAAGTAGCTATTTGTTTTCCTATCGATGCAAATTTATTTATACCAATTTTTTAAATAGTGCATTTTCCATGTTGGTGGTTTAAGAGAAATGGTGTTTTCACATCATGTGGACGAAGGGTAATATACTGTTTGCATATTTCATAAAATTTGCGGGTTACAGTAAACTTTCGGATCGTTTTTGTTTTGGTACTAGGTATGGTTATTAAAAGAACCTATAGCGGATCTTGAATGTCTTCCATTTTTATAGAGTGCATTTCGGTATTACGAGAAGCGCCCATTATTCCTATGATCAACGCAACCTTAAAGGTAAATGTTTGATTAGTTTAATCAGGTCTAGACATATTAAATTTCTTACCTTTGTTGCAAGATACATATTATCAGGAGCGTCTGTAATGAATTTATTTATTTCTTCTGGACTAAACACTTTTACTTGTTTTGCTTGATATCCTTCCCCCTTTCGTTTGAGGAAAGTACGCAATTTTGCATAATTTTCTATGTTTACTTCGTGGTATACATTCAATGTACTCCTTAACATTGAGTATATCTTCTACAAAGAAGAAGATGTATACTTTTCAGAAAGTTTTGTAAAATATGCCAAGAGAACATTCAGAAAATGAACTTGCACCATTAAGATTTTTCCAATCTATAAAAGCCGTGTATATTTGATGGTATTGTTTTTTTGACTTTTCAGGCAATAGATTAATAATTACCGCTTTTGCAGTTTCTAGAAGTTCTGGAGGTGTACATATGTCATCATTATCGCTTTCACTGTTATCAAAATTCATTTTAACATAACTTACGCAAAAACATTGATTTTGATATTTAGAATTGTGAAACTTCAAATTTGTTAGACGGTTACTATGCAATTCGTATCTTACAAGGCTATATGATTTGTTGAAGTACCCGTGAATAATGAAAATACGAGTTGATTGGCCGACAGGCAGTGAATTCAAGTTTGGAATTCATTAGGTGAAGAATTGATATCATTCGTCAATTAAATATCAAGCTAGAATGGATATATTTTTCAATAGTCGTAGAGAAAATAGTATTATTAAATCGCAAAACCTTTTAAATTTAAAACAAACGGCAAATGCCAAATGCTATGTGTCAACAATAACACAAACAACTAACCGAGTTAGTTTGTGCTTATTTATTGTAGAATGTTGATAGTTTGTGATGGTCGATGCAATTTTCGTATTTCATAGCAAAAAGTGCTATGGAGATTGATAATGACGCTCTTACATTTAAAATTTTTAGAAAGAGGAACGGAAAAAGACACTTTGACTTTGAGAAACTAAAAGATAAAGATGTCCACGAAAGATCTGCAAAAAAAGTCAAATAAATTGCTGAAAGATATCGGGAAAATTTCTGATACTAAGGAAGTAGAAACAGAACGGAATAACATTAGATCTAGCTTAGACATGGCGGCCAAAAATATTCCGGGGTATACACAAAACAAAATAAGAAACCATGGATAACAAAGGATATCCTGAATTTAATAGAAGAAAGACGTTAATTCTAAAATAGATAAACGAAACAGGAAAACAGAAATACAAAGTCATAAAATGAGAAATTATTCGCAAATCTAGAAAAGCTAGAGAACAATGGATTGATGAAACGTGCAAAGAGGTACGAACTAAGATGCAAATAGGAAAGATAGACGAATCATACAAACTAATTAGAAGGAATTTTAGGGATATAAAACCATATAGCAAAAATATAAAGAACGCGGGAGGAAACGCCATTATAGAAAATGTAGAGAAAGTGGTTAGATGGCAGGAATAGATATATATGGAATTTATATGCAGAAGAGGAGCTAACAGCATTAGAACAGGAATCAGTCACTGAAAAGGATGACGGGATATCCTATACTTAGTTTGAATTAGCATTAAAGTGTCTGAAAAATGGTAAGGTGTCGGGTATAGATAAGGTACAAGCAGGAACTCTAAAAGCCGCTGTACAAGCAGTAACAGAATGTCTCTTCCAACTTGTAAGCTATATGTATGAGACAGGCGAGATACTCAAAGATTTCAAACGTAACATCATAGTCACTATACTCAAAAAGAAAGGTGTGGATAGATGTGAAAATTTTCGAATAATAAGTTTGAAGGCACACGTATCAAAAATATTAACTAGAATTGTACAAAGACGAATGGAAAAACATGTGAAGAAATATTAGATCAATTTGGGTTTAGGCGAAACAGGGAACATGGGAGGGAGGCTATTCTAGCTCTGAGAGTGATAATGGAGAAAACAATACAAAAAGGGAAAAGCGTGTATATAGGGTTTGTAGATCTAGAAAAAGCATTCGACAATGTAAAATGGAAAAAATGTTCGAAATACTCAAAAGAGATTGGAATGAGTTTTAGGGATAGACGGATAATACATAGCTTGTACAAAGAGCAAACAGCAGTAATAAAATTAGAGCAGGAACATAGGAAAGTAAATATTAGGACAAACATGAGACAGGGATGTGCCTGAACATTTTACAACAAGAAGTGTATTATTTAAATGCGAAATGAAAGAAGTTTTTGTCCATCCCCATTAATTTTTAATTTGTACATCGCAAGACAACAAATTCTGTTAAATGTAGGAAGACATTTGGAATTTATATGCAGGGACAAAAGATTGATATACTTAAATTTGCAGATGATATAGCGATATTAGCATCTACCAAGAAGGAGTTAGACGCTGCTCTTAATGAAATGGAGACAGGTCTAACAGAGAGATACAGTATGAAAATTAACAAAAATAAAACTAAAGTACTAGTATGCAAAGGAGGGGAAAGCCAAATAACGCAAGATGGGAAGAGCACAAAAGATATAAAACAAAGATTAGCACAAGGTCGTGCTACATTTAACAAGAAAAAGCAACTACTGTGCTCAAAGAGGACAAGGACAACAATGAAAAAATCGCTTAAAACATATTTGTGGAGTGTGAAATAGTTAGGTATTCAAAATATCTTTATTTTATATTTAGTTATTTCCCGCCTTCCACTTTACACTGATATGATTGGTAAATAGATAATGACATATGGTAATGGTGACATATACTTAAATTGTTTGATTGCTGTAAGATTATAACCTACTATAATTTATTTTGAATAATAAAAATTGCTATATAGAAGGTAGAAACAAGATTGCTATTTTTTTTCATCAATAAGTTCAATGTGTACAATCTCTCACAAAGAGCATAGAGCACTGTACGACTGTGAAACTTGGACAGTCGGAGAAGCGGACAGGAAAAAGATAGAAGCCTTTGAAATGTGGTACTACAGATGTATGATGAAGATATGGACAGACAATGTTAAGAACAAAAAAGTGCTAGAAATGGTAGGGGAAGAAAGAAATATGTGGAAAACAGTAATAAATACAAGAGATAGGATGATAGGCCACATACTAAGGCATGAGGGAATAGTGCGGAATATATTAGAAGCAGAGATAGGAAAAAAGTGAGGTAGAGGTAGACCTAGATTGGACTATTGTACACAAATATTTAAAGATGTAGGCTGTGGGAATTTTAGGGAAATGTGTAGACTAGTTCAGAATCGAAATCAATGGAAGTACGCATCCAATCAGTTTCAAGAGGGAAAACGTAATGACGAAAAAAATAATTGTACTTAAACCTGATAATTATTATAAGCAACTGCAGGTATTCGTTTTGCAATATTCTCAACTAATGTTAATCGTGCGAAAGCATTTATTGGAAAACTATTTATTCGGCAAATGTCTAGGTGTTGGGGGAGGGTCTTGGCAGCCACAGGCTGCTTAACCTGTTTCACTTACTACAGAATCTCTGTAAAATAAGACATAATTAGAAACAACAGAAGCGGAACTGTGCTGCATCTAGGCTGTAGAAATTTCAGTGAACTGTGTAGGCTGTTTCAGAATATAAATAAGTGGAGGTACGCATCCAATCAGTTTCAAGAAGATAAACCTTGTTCGATTTGATATATTGGAAAACTATTTGTCTGTATTTTTCGACCAACGGCATTTTAAAACAGTTAATCAATTAAAAATACACTAACCTGTAATGGTTCCCAATTGCGCTGGTATAAAAAATGTAGTGGACTGTAATCTGCATCTGTGCAATTGCCGTAAACTGCATAAACGAAAAGTTCACTATTCTTGAGGCATTTTCACCATTGAAAACCGCATGATCAAGCATACCGAACTGATTGTTACGGTCACTCCTGTTGCCAAGTTAATAATGATGTTCTGTACGATGCGTGTCTTGAACTGTGTACACGAACACCAAAAGGCACTTGCGTGCACACCTTCCAATATCCAAAGTTGTATGTATTATGTTATAGGATAGCCGATAACAGGAAAGGAACTTTGATAATGTAAATATCAAATCAGAATAATATGAAGTGATCATATGTCACCAAAAATGCTATAACATGCATAACACTATTAATTCGGCAAATGTTTGAGTGTTTGGGGATCTTGATAACCGCATGTTGCTTAACCCCCTTTACATACCAATGAATATCGGGGAAATAGGGAATATATTTGTAAAACAATAGAAAGGAAACCGAACTGCATCTAACAAGAAAGAGCAACGGCTATGTTCTAAGACAACAAACATAGAAACGAGGAGAAAATTGTTGAAATCGCGTGTGGAAAAGAAGTAGGTGAAATAGAAGGGCAGGATATGCTCTAAAGCATTTTTGGAGAATAGTGCAAGATATATTACAAGCAGAGATAGGAAAAGGTAGATAGGGGTAGACCTAGATCAGACTAAGGCACATAGATAGAGAAAGATGCAGACTGTGGAAATTTCAGGAAAATGAATAGGTTAGCTCAGAATCAGAAACAATGAGGGTACAGGTCTAACCAGTTCCAAGACTGAAGACCTAGTGGTGATGATGTAAAAAAGTACATGAATCTCTGCCTATCTCATGTGGTAATAAATTCTTTCGTCTTAAATTACCAAAAATCTATATGCACCATTCAACGAATAAGAAAAACAAATTTTCAGCAATAGGAAGGCAAATACCAATCTATTTAAAACTGCCAAATCCTGACAGATATACAGGCCATTGTTATTGAAGATCTTCGGCTACACTGTCTATTGAAGGTAGTGGTGATATAAAAGGCCTAAAATATCACTTGGAAATCGACACAGGTAGCTAAAGGATACATCGAGTAATCGCTAAAAAATAAATTGGTGACAGGTGACACCACTTCAAGACAAATGTACAACTCCGAAGTCTCCACTTCAATCTCTATTATGACTAGCAACAACAATATTAGCTTCACAACTAACAGTGCTAACTATGTTGAGATCCCATCATCTGTTGAATTTGTCAATTGTAGTAATTTTAAATATTCATTTTATTGGAAAGTAAAGTTATAAATTATGCTGTTTTGCTAAAATTAGTTGTAGATAACGTATAATATGCTACTCGCTACCATTACTATTATTCCCTTAGTTGATTACTTTCTTCTTCGGGAATAATAACCTTCATAATAGCATCGTTGTATAATATACAAATAAGCAGCAAGCTACAGCCACGAAGGGATTATTATTTGATTATTGGTTTAGATTAATATTTGATTACTAGGTTGTTTTGAGTTTAGCATGTATGTTTGTCACCATAGTACAATTATTAAAGAGAATAAAGTAAAGTTTGGAAAACAGTACGTGTTTTAAAAATTTTCTAAACGTCAAAACTTAATTATCTTTGATTTTAGTAAGCAAACATATTAATAATTTAATGTGAAGATCAATAATTTATTTTTATATAGGTTTTTCTTTTGGCTACTGCATATAAGAATTTCTTGGCTACTGTCTACAACAATATGTTTGGCTACTACATACGACATTAGTTTCCGCAACCGAAAATTTTAATAACTTTCAATTATTGCACACATATTTCTGGATAACCACATTATAGATCTTCCTGTAACATCAAAGATAAACATTGTGTTTATTGTATTAAATAAGAAGAGAGTATAATTCTAATTTAAACGTAGTTAACGTAACCTACCAAATCGAATGTGTTACATGTGTTGTGCTCCTGCAGTAAAGTACTCATATCTATATAAATAGGAGCTAAAATTCTGAAATTTGGTACAATATTCGTGTACTTTGGTCCAATTTAAAAAGAATATACTCGTATATCAAGCATCAACATTATATCACAATTTTGGTTTATCTTTTGCTGAAAATTACAATCTATTGTTTTTTTTTAGTAAAAGCCAACCTTATTCATCAGCAAATAGCAAATCCAGTTCCACAATAGAAGAAGTAAAAATGAACTTGATAGGATCAAAAATATTTTAGTTTTATAAACATAATCTCTGGAGGTCTTCAGTATTGGTGACTATTATTCCATGCCTGATATAATACGCTTATAACTATTTAATTTAGAAAATGAGATGGGGTTAAACATGTGCAACTATATTTAAAATATGCTCAGTAATTCAAATTATTTATTGTACTTTTCCTCCGATTAGTATAATTCTTACATTAAGGCATAGACAATATTTAAACTAAACTCAATCGGCCCTAATTCTAGTTAGTTAAAACATCCCATCTTATTTTATCGTGTAAAATTAATGTATGTTTGAAAACGTACCTCGATAGAAGGACCAGGCATCTGTCGATTTACAACAGCCACCGGTCTCTTGTTTCCATCACCAGGAATACAGTGGAGTCTCCTGCAATCGTCCACATTATAAGGACAATTGTAACAAGCCTTGCTCAATGTTTGGTAATGTTCCAGTGTAAATTTGTAATAACAAGTCATTGCTGTACTATTGTTGGAACATATTCTTCTGCAGGGATGCTCAGAGTATGGTAAATCTTTATTGTTTTCAGTTGTGGTAGCAGAAAACGAAGTTTCTGAAATACAATATTACTTAACTTTTTTTGATAAGCATCATTTGTATAGGTTTTGGAGAATTTTTAAGTTTTTTTAATTCAAAACAAAAATTTGAATTCTATCTACGACAGTACTCTTTATATGGATAAATTTGCACATAGAACGTACTTGATTGCTATTATTACTTTATTTTAATTTGAATTGATTGGTCATCAAGAATAATTTATCAAACAAGAAAATTTGTCGATCTTTCTGAAATATTGCACATATTTCTGATTCCAAATGGATGCATGCTTTTAGTCGCGAAACTATTCGAAAGATTGTTATTGTTATTCTTAGCGCAACGCAAGTTATGTATCCCCCAATTGATATATGTATAAAGAAATAGAATAATTAGGAAAGTATTAGAAAATGTTAAGAATACGCCAAGTGAAGTGCAACAAAGTAAATCAAGGACAATTTGTAAAGTTTATTAACCTTCATGAGAACGGATGCGCTACTTTGTATCGCAGACGATAGTGACACTGCAGATGTCAGGTTACAGACGGTCACCGACGGTTAGGCACCAAGATTACTTAGAAATTAAGATCGCAACAATGTAATTATGAATAGAGTTAAGAATAAGCAGACATGAGATCTGCAAGTTCCCACAGCCATGTGAGGGGGTAAGAATATTATAAAAAACCCGAGAGCCCCAGTCGACGACAGTTAGTCAAGTGATCAGCTTTTACATTGCAGTCCACTTACTACTCAAACAGCACCTTTATCAATTAATTTCGATTTAAGTAAAGTAACTTGTCAAAATTCCATATTTAACTTCTGTGTAATAAAATAAATTTGTTAAGAAGTTTGGAAATGGTTTTTTAAAAAAGCTGCTCCCAAGCCACGAACCTTAACTGGCGCAGTCGTAACTGATGTCAAAAGGTCACTAGGGAACCCAAATTCAAAGAACTGGTGGTCTGGAATTTCAATTCCGAATTTAACAGAACCAAACAGAAGTTAAAGGCGAAACAAGAATCGTTCAAACCCAGTAAACAAACAGAAGTTGAAAGCAAAACAAAATTGTTCAAATTCAACAAAAGAAAACCGGAGAAGACACAAGCATAGATCAAATCCGAAAACCGACGTAGAGAAATCAACAAAACAACTAGTGTAAGTTCATTTTCCTTAAACCAATTGAATTTTTTATTTTACAAACATTTGATATTTGCTAGTATATGATTTATATATGTATATTGATTATTGATACCATTATTTTATGCAATTTGATGAAAATAATCCACTTAGCTATTGCAAGGGATTATCTTCAAGCTATTTTTGAAAAATTAATTTTTTGTTTAAAAGAGACATATAAGAAACTTGAGAAAATCAAAAAGTCGCATTTCAGGAGCACTTGAGACCATATTTACGAAATTAACTGGCGTAAGAATTATTAGAAACAAAACAAAAACGAATTTCTAATTTAACAACACAGTACTAACTGGCGCAATACCCAAAAAAATAAAAGCGAAATTAAATCACGAATTTAAAACCGAAATCTTTGTATATAACGCAGAAACAATATTAAAACAAATTACCCAGACGCAAACTCATCGTATTCCGTAAATAATAGACACAGCTTGCAATCAATTATTAAACCCACATTCCTATTACGAGAATTAACAAAGCGCAAATCCAAACGCGGAATTTCATCATCAAAAGTAAATAATTTAAAGCAACCTTGAACGCAACGAAAACCAAGCCTTCAGTTCCATAATCAACTAAATTTGCGTAACCGTAGAAAAATTTTCAGTTTACCAGAATAAAAATTAAAGCATCTTGAATTAAAATCAAGCATAGAAATTACGACCGGAAGCTCTTATAAAACGCATATTGCAACCTTATGAAAAGTACTCTATAATTAAAACACTGCAGCAATTAACAAGATATAAATTTCATTCATCCCAAGCGCAACATTGTACGATTAAAGATTCCAAGACGAGATAATTAATTATAGAAAAGACGCAATCTATTCAAACAAAAGCTTTCCGGAAGATCAAATAAAGTATAAATTGTATTATACTACAGTATTCACTGAATTACACCTACAGTAGATTTAAAAATAATCTTGCAACAGAGACACTGATGCGACCAATTAACTGACAACATCCTATAGTATTTTAAATCATTGTAATTAACACAAACTCATTGTATTAATTACGACGAGAAGAAATTTAATGCAAATTTGAACAACGCAGAAAACGAAACTTTGCAAATTTATAATTAACACTTAAGTTTACGAGACGAGAAGCATCGTAGACACTTATAAAATTACACAAACCCACGGGAAGAGATACTTACTACAAACAGAATTAAATCGGCATAATTAAAAATAGAAAAGTTTTAACTGACGCAAAGCAAGCAAAGTAAGATAAATTACCATAAAAATCACTCAATCACATTGAAACTTCAGAGATCAAACCTACAATAAAATTAACATCAGTAAATTAAAAATAAACGTAACAAAGACAGTATCAAGCGTAAAACCTATAAAATAACTACAACACCGTGCAATGAAATACAAATTAAGCAACTCAATTCTTTAAATAATCTAAAACGACCCAAGCTAAAAATAGCAAGTAACCCGACGCAACCTAAACGGAAAATTAATAAATCCAAGCAAGGAATAACAATACAAACCGCGAAATAATTCCCCATTTCTACAAAATTTAAAAATAATCAAAGTCAAACTAAAAATTAATTATTAGAATATTCTCCCCAGCCAAAATGAGTGGCGATATAAAACTTTATTTGGAGACAGTACCAGTTTTTAACGGAGACCAATGCATTCTCGGTAATTTATAACAACCTGTGAAATATTTTTAAAAACCTTGTATAAGCCCGGTGACAACCAAAAAAACGTCTTACTCCTACACCTTATTATGCGCAAACTAATCGGAAGGGCACTAACATTAATTGCCAGTAGAGATGACTTAGAACAATGGAACGACTTTAAACGAGTATTGATTGCATATTTTGGCGATCAACGTAACCTAAAATGCCTAGTACGCGATTTAATAAACCTTAGAATGGAAAATAATCAATCCCCGTACCAGTTTTGAATAAATGCCAAGATGTAAGAAGTTTAATCTTGACAAAACTAAAAATTGAAGAATCCCACTAAAATATCAGACTTTTAAAAACAAAGATGTATGACGAAATGGCATTAGACACATATCTAAATGCACTACCAGAACGACTTTCAGACAAAATCAGATTTCAACATCCCCAAAATTTAGAAGAAGCTATGAACATGATAACGAAGAAGAAAACGTAATGTATTACAGAAACAGAAACAGATGTTGAGAATACGCCAAGTGAAGTGCAACAAAGTAAATCAACGACAATTTGTAAAGTTTATTAACGTCCATGAGAACGGATGCGCTACTTTGTATCGCAGACGATAGTGACACTGCAGATGTCAGGTTACAGACGGTCACCGACGGTCAGGTACCGAGATTACTTAGAAATTAAGATCGCAACAATGTAATTATGAATAGAGAATAGAGAATAAGCAGACATGAGATCTGCAAGTTCCCACAGCCATGTGAGGGGGGTAGGAATATTATCAAAAGCCCGGGAGCCCCAGTCGACGACAGTTAGTCAAGTGATCAGCTTTTACATTGCAGTCCACTTACTCCTCAAAACAGTACCTTTATCAATTAATTTTGATTTAAGTAAAGTATAATTGTAATTGTCAAAATTCCATATTTAATTTCTGTGTAATAAAATTAATTTGTTAAGAAGTTTGGAAATGGTTTTTTAAAAAGGCCACGAACCTTAACTCGCGTTGTTCGTCAGTTAGTAATTGATGAGGACGGCGCTTACGTTATGGCGTCAGTAGGCCTGCTTAATCATACCCATAAGGATGATGTAATTTCTGGTACTGACACTCCAGCCGTAGCAAAGCAACTTTGAGCTGAGTTGATTAAACTCCTTGCTTTGGAGAGGTTTCAACTCCGGAAATTGTCTAGCAACTGTATCGATATGCTGCAGGATTTCTCGGAGGCTATCTCGAATCTGAGTTGACCTTTTCTGATGAGGTTAGCAGAATTAAGATTTTAGGTCTGGCATGGAATCCTATCTGATACTTTCGCTTATAATGTTGTTCCCTCTTAAGGGCCTTTTACGAAAAAACTATTCTTTCCTATATGGCCCATATTTTTAATCTCTTGGGACGGTTGACTCCTGTCACTTTTCTTATCAAATATTTTTGCAATAATTGTGGATACAGAAACTTCAATGGGATGACACTCCTGGTCCCACTTGGTACGCCAAATTAGAACAATTCTGCACTCAACTTCTCTATTTATCCCAGATAAAATTTTTTCCAAGTTATTGCTTCCAAATAGTAGTTATTATCTTTTAGGGTTTTGTGATACTAGTGAGAGGTGTTAGTCAGCCTGTATCTATGTTTATGTAGTAGCGAATAATTCTGTTCCTTGTAATCTCTTACAAACCAAGAGTAAAGTTGCCCCATTAAAATCTGTTACCATTCCGCGGATGGAGGTTTTAGGTGCCCTTTTGTTAGCTCGCCTAATATTATATATTTTTGTGTAATTAGTAGCTAATTGTAGGTTAACAAAACAGAAGGTCATGGTTTAAGCTAGTGTCTTGGATAAATTTATTAGTAAGATAATTAGGTATTTGTAAATAAAAATTAAAGCTAGTCAAGTATGATAGTTTAGGGTGAATGTAATTTTAGGTGTATTTAGTTATAAATGACGTAGCATAATATTTAATTAGGATAATAAGGGTTTAGAAGCAACACGGAATAAATACCGCTTTTATTTTGCAAAAGCTTTTCGTATTCGTTTACATAGGGTGAAACCAGAAACATTTTAAACCATACAAACAGGAGGAAAGTTATCTAAACGAACGAGGCTATAAAAATTTAATATGTTCCAAGAAAGACAGAACTTTTTAATGAGCAGATAAACAAAGATGAATCGAAGCATACAAGTATGACGGAGAAACAGCATAAGATATCAAGGTAATCATAAAAATAGTACAGTAAGGAAACAGAACCAAGCGGTTATAGAAGAAAATAGACGATACAGAACGTATGAATGTGAGAGAGAAGCACTATATTTTTAGGATTCAATCATAGAAGTAGTATGGTTGGGAGACGGTATACAAATTTGTTTGGATAGGGTAGAAAACTCAATAATTTCTACGAATTTTAACAGCAGACACAAATCGGTTAAAAGCAAGGGAAAGACTTTTAGTGATTTGATTGGACGTTTAAGGTAGACGCGCAACAAGTTGTTCTTAGGAAGGGTAAATATCGATTGGACGGATGGTTTAATACGTATCTATTGAACTTGTATTATTTGAGAATAACATAAAAAGGGTTTAGATTAGCGTTTTTAATTCAGGGAGTTGTAATTTAATGCAGAATTGCTCTGTTTCAAAAAGTTACCGTGAAATTCTTACTACCAAACCTCTTCATCCCAGCCAACGCGCATTTATCTCTGAGAGATCAACCGAATCTGCCCTACATTTAGTTGTGGGATGGATCGAGAATTCCTTTAAGAAGAAGGAATCCCCACTGGGAGTATTTTTATACATCGAAAGGGCGTTTGACAAAACGAGCTTTGGTAGCTTTCAGGAAGCATTACAAGAACGAAGAGTCGACAAAATTCTACCGCAATGAATAATAAATCTTCTAAGTAACTGAGCTGTCCAGATCAGCGTGGGAGGGGGTTTGGTTAGGGGGGACGGTGAAGTGAAGCTGTCCGCATGGTGGTGTACTATCACCCCTACTATGGAACAGTAGTGGACTGCTTCCTCCTCCTTCGCCTGGAGCGGGCTAGCTTCTATGCGATTGGATATACGGATGACATTAGAATCCTTGTGGTAGGTAAACATGAAAAAGTGCTTTGCAACCTTATGCAGACAGCACTTCGACTCGTTGAAACATGTTGTACAGAACACTCTTAGACTGCTAACCCAGCCAAAACGGAGTTAGTTTTGTTAACAAAGAACAAGAAAGTTGAGATATCAAAGTTGTCAACGCTTTTTAGGACTTCCTTAGACTTTTCAGCTGCGACCAAGTATCTGGAAATAATACTTGACAGAAAACTGTAATGGTTTACACACATACAAACAAAAATAGCGAAAGCAAGCATTATGTTTTGACAATGCAGGTGAGCAATAGCCAGACTATGGGGACTGTCACTGAATGCTGTATACTGGCTCTATACTGCGGTGATCAGACCGAGGCTCTGTTATGGAACAGAAGTTTGGTTGCCCAGAACCAAGAATGTTCAAACAGTAAAGAAATTCTCACATATGCAGAGACTAGCATGTCTGAGTATTACCGGAGTCATGCGTTCCACTTCCACTGTAGCATTAGAAGTAAAACTAGGGTGCATCCCACTAGATCTGTATGTGGAGGAAGTAGCACTCGGGGCAGCTTTAAGACTGCAACTAAAGGGGGTATGAAACAAAAATGAAGCTGGGTAGAGACACCAAGCTATTCTTACAGAAGAGTCTAAAAAAATACTCCTTCTTACGGTTTAAAAGTCAAATTCTTACACTTAAAAGTTCACAAATACAAACCCGCAAGCGTGGTATATTAGACAACACCGGCAGTTGGTAGCTCTAATCTTATACAGATTTTGGCGCGCCCATCTGTCAATGACATCACCAATACACAAGTTAAATTGCGCAATTACGCCATATATAAATTTAATTAGGAAACAATTATGACTATAATGTACTCACATAAACAGGTCCAGATTTCCAAGAAGTACGCCAAGCGTCCTTCAAGATAGCTGGACTAAATCTCAGGGCTCCATCCCGGAGTGTGTAAAGATGGTGCTCCGGCGTGGACTGCTAGCGGGGCATGGCCTCCAATTTGTTCTCCGGGTCGTGCAGTACGGTTCGCCCTAGGCGGCTTTCAAATTTCTTCTACCTAATATGTAGAGAGCGGCAGGATCAGGTTTTGTAAGGAACGACAAACAAGATAAAACAGAAGGGAAATCTACATACTAGAGATAAGACACGATACGATACCTAACACGACCACACTTCTTGAAGTCCCAGGCAAAACAGCCACGTTAAAGCGTCTCACGGAAAAACTTCTCCCACATCAAAATTAAACTAAAACAATGTTTAGTGCCACTTTGGCACGTAACATCCTTGTGCAGGCAGTATGGGACTCTATGTCACCAATACTGTTAATAAAAAGGCACTTTAGCGTTCGTACAGAACCTAATAATGAAGCCACAGCAGAGAGATCCATCATTACAGATATCTCCAAAACGAAGGAGGGTACGGGTGTTGAAATTTTTTTTCCTCTGACCTGGATCTGAACCAATACTTGGCACTCGGCACGTTAACAACAGAAGTGATTGCACTAACCGAGGTCGCAAACATCATTAAGGAAAGAAGTCTACAAAACAAATCCATTAAAATAATTAGTAATAGCAGAGCAGCACTACTTGCAATCTCTAATCAGAAAATTACCTCAAAGTTGTATATAAGTGCATAAGCCCCGGAGAAATGTTCAGGAAGATTTACTAGCAAAGCAAGGCTCGACCAAAAGTCTTTGCAGGACCAGAGCCGGCCATTGCCTTATCGCCTACTCTGATCAGCAATCTGATTAAAAAAGCAACACACCTCAGACATTGTGAAATGCGGGCTAACATAAAAAATGCTGTCGGATCAACAAAGTCATTGAAGTACCATCCGCACAATTAACTAAATTCTTTATATAGCTGCCGCGTTAGAAATTGCGCTTCCTTGTAGGAATAATGACTTAGCATTGTAGACTAAATAAACACATGCATACCATGGGTTTGGTACTAGAACCATCCTGGCGGGGATACTACATGAATTGCTGACTTTCCAGTGCTCACCATATTACGTGGATCCATGCTGGAGGACCTCTGTCCCAGAATTCGCAGCACATCTATGGGGGATATCTTGAAGTTTATCTCAAGGCTTGAGTGATCATCATACTGCTGTAAGGAAGGTAGTACAATGGACTCGCATTGTGGCCTAAGCGCTTGTGAAGCAAGCCTCCTTCGCTATAATCCAGGTTCCTTTCCTTAATATTGCTTATTTTTAGCATTAACACGGACTGAGGGTAAGTGATTATTTCTGTTTTCATTTCTTGTATTTTATGTACTTTATTGTATTTAAACCGAATCAATCAACAAACCAAACGCCTAACTCTAAAATAGCATCGAAGCGAGTACAAGTGTTTTAAGATATTTGAAAGAAAGGTAGCGTACAATCTGACAAGTTTAAGAAACCTACGGAAGAGAGGTCGATGCGGAGTAACCGTCTTTTGTGTAGGGACTGCTGTGATAGGCTGTTTGGCGCCCCCCGTCCCCTCCATTATGACTATACAAAAAGCTTTTTGGGGTAAGTGGTTTTGTAACGTAGTGATTTTCATTTCAACCACTTTATTTATTATTTTTCTTTCGAGTTTTCTATTTTCTTTTATAATTTTTATATAGGAACTCACTCACGCATCACTTTAATGAGTCGACGCACCTTTATATTGTTATGTGAATCTCGTCCCTTTGGGGCAAATCAAAATTTAGAATTTTAAAACACATTTACCCGTAACAAATTGCAAGACCATCTAGCTTTTATGCAAATTTATTGAATAGACTTAATATTTCGTACGTTTGGATGGAACCATGCATTTTTTCACAAGAGATTGATCAATTTAAATAAATTACATGTGATATCCACTGACATTCTCATAATTTAATATATCAACTTTCAGCGATTGCTGCAATGTTCAAGGATACTGAATATGTATTTATCACATTGCTGCTTACACAATGCCCATTATACGTTACCTGTAAAGTCACTATAACATCTATGATAATTAGTTAGAACCACAGCTACAAGTAAGTATTTGGTTATGTCCTTGTCCTAAAACAAAAAAAACATCGTTGTAATAATAATAAAATTGAAGGATGGGTTACAAAATACCTTAATAAAAACTTTCTAACGCGATGCACGACTCAAGACTTGAATTATATGGGAAATACATAGTACTTAATCTTGAATGGACTAACTTGATAGAACACTCTGTAAAATCTTTATTTCATATAAAATAGTGTTTAAAAACCAAGACTTGTAATTAAATTCGTATTTTTATTCCAACTAAATTAAAAACCGCAAATTTAATCGTTTTACTTCTGCAAATAAATAGGGAAATTTGTAAAACGGGTTGTAAATTATTTTAAAAACCGCAAACAGAGTTGCGTAGTAAAGAACGTCATTTTCAGCAAACCCTAGACTTATGAAATAACCGTGGATTTGTTAATGTATGCATTTCAAATATAAGCTTTTGAAGTTTTAGTAGAATAAATTTCATGCAATATGACATAATTTTAATAGACATTGTTATAGTTATCACAAAAGGGAAACTACATACTTTGTATTAACTAGACATTTACAAAGCAGAGTACGCACCTATAGAATTCTAATGATGCAATACTTTTATATATTAGACTACAATATGTGTAATTATAGGGTTTCAGATAAAAAAAATTAGAGATACGCACGCCTACGTTAATTACGGTATAACAGGGACTTCCTACGTATTATTTGCCATAAACGTAATAGCAATATTGTACAATAATATGAAAACCTCGGACAATAGACGAAGTAGAAGGGGAATTAAAAGAATAAAATCAATTGAGATTGAATCAGTAGACAGTCTTATAGAAATCGGTTACCTGAAAATATTTAAAATAAAACGATTCACGCCCGAATGAACTCGGGGGGATTGAGTGATAGTAAATTTTTATAGAGAGATATACAGAGCTCTATAGAATGGGCGGCGATCGACATGTAACATGAAGTACCTCTGCAAGGGGCAAGATATATTCAACGCGTAAGTGCAAATTTGATGTTGTACGACCGTTTTGAAATAAAGGGGTAGGAGTCCCTACATTAACTTGGAACTTTGTGATTTGTATTTTGGAGTTGAGAGCTACTGTGTTAGGATCTTTACTAAATGATTAAGAAAAATCCTGATGGTGGCCAGAAATTTTGGAATTAAAAAGTGAGTACCCTTATGTAACGATTTAAAAATGATATAAATTTTTAAATGTTACGTGTGTGTTTTGGTAATAAGACAATAATTAAAGGAAAATATAATTAATTCCCTGTATTAAGTAGTACCATTTCGAATGGACCTGCACCTTGCCGAAGTTCTAAATTACTAAAACAGGTGAAATGGCTTGCGTGTTCTAATGAGCTAAAGAGCCAAACTACAGGTCCAACCAAAGTAGTTGAGTCGTTAGTGAGGAACCAGACTAAGACAGGTCCCCGAAAGAGGGCAGCGGCTCTTTCGGTACTTAGATTGGCAGAGACCATAGGGGTCGGTATGGAAGTCTAAGACACACTACCGCGATGTGGAAGGCAACGGGACCCCACCACATTATCTCCCAAGTACACAGCGTACTTAAATTGTTACAAACATGATAGCATTCTCTGGGGTAAAAGATTCCGGAGTTAAAATAGTCCCCATTCGGATCTCCGGGAGGGGACTACTTCGGAGGATGCGATCGGAAAGTTAAAAATAAGAGTCGGGAACATTCTGCGAGTCGGAGCGTGGAATGTTAGAAGTATGAAGCAAGTAGGTAAGCTAGAGAACCTAAAAATCGAAATGAATAGGTTATCACTAGACATAGTAGGGATCAGCGAAGTTCGGTGGCCAGAGGCGGGAGATTTTTGGAGTGGAGACTTCAGGATAATTCATACAGGAGCAGAGGAAGGAAATTTGGGTGTGGGGATTGTTATGCGGAAAAAGATAGGATACTGTGTAGAAAATTACTTACAAAAGAACGAAAGAGTACTCATGGTTAGATTAGAATCTAAACCGGTAAACACAATAATAATACAAGTATACATGCCCACCTCTAGCTACAGTGACGAAGAGGTAGAAGCCATCTACAAAGATACCGAAGACATATTAAGATACGTAAAAGGACATGAAAATTTAATAATTACGGGGATTTAATGCCGTGGTAGGTGAGGGGAGGGAAGGAGCGGTAGTAGGTTTATTTGGTTTATGCACGAGAAACGACAGGGGAAATAGACTGGTAGAATTTTGCGACAAGAACAATTTAATCATCACAAACACATTATTTCAACATCATGCTAGAAGACGATATACGTGGAAGATGCCAGGAGATATAGGAAGATATCAAATAGATTACATTCTTGTTAGACAACGGTTTAGGAATCAAGTAAAAGACTGTAGAAGCTACCCAGAAGCAGATATAGATACTGACCACAACATTGTAATTATGAAGGCCACACTTAAATTTAAAAATCTGAAAAAGGAACGGAAAAGGCACTTGGACTTAGAGAAACTAAAAGATAAAGATATTCAAGTAAGATTCGAAAAAAAGTCAAATGAATTGCTGAATGATATCGGGAAAATATCTGAAACTAAGGAAGTAGAAACAGAATGGAATAACATTAAATCCAGCCTAGACATGGCGGCTAGAGATATTCTGGGGTATACACAAAAAGAAAATAAGAAACCATGGATAACAAAGGATATCGTGAATTTAATAGAAGAAAGACGAAAATACAAAAATAAATCAGACGAAACAGGAAAACAGAGATACAAAGCCATAAAATGGGAAATTATTCGAAAATGCAGGAAAGCTAAAGAACAATGGATTGATGAAAAGTGCAAAGAGGTACAAACTAAGATGGAAATAGGAAAGACATACGAAGCATACAAATTAATTAGAATGAATTTTAGGGATATAAAACCGTATAGCAAAAATATAAGGGACGCACAAGGAAACGTCATTATAGAAAACGTAGAGAAAGTGAGTAGATGGCAAGAATATATAGGGAATTTATATGCAGGAGAGGAACTAACTGCATTAGAACAGGAATCTGACATTGAAAATGATGACTTTGGATATCCTACACTTCGAGACGAGTTTGAATTAGCATTAAAGAGTCTGAAAAATGGTAAGGCGCCGGGTACAGATAAGGTGCAAGCAGAAACTCTAAAAGCCGCTGGACAAGCAGTAACAGAACGTCTCTTCCAACTCGTAAGCTATATGTATGAGACAGGCGAGATACCCAAAGATTTCAAACGTAGCATCATAGTAACTATACCAAAAAAGAAAGGCGCAGATAGATGTGAAAATTTTCGAACAATAAGTTTGACAGCACACGTGTCAAAAATATTAACTAGAATTGTGCAAAGACGAATGGAAAAACGAGCTGAAGAAATATTAGGAGAAGACCAATTTGGGTTTAGGCGAAACAGAGGAACACGGGAGGCTATTTTAGCTCTGAGAGTGATAATGGAGAAAACAATAGAAAAAGGGGAAAGCATGTATATAGGGTTTGTAGATCTGGAAAAAGCATTCGACAATGTAAATTGGAAAAAAGTGTTTGAAATACTCAAAAATATTGGAATGAGTTATAGGGATAGACGAATAGTACATAGCTTATACAAAGAGCAAACAGCAGTAATAGAATTAGAGCAGGAACGTAGAGAAGTAAACATTAGGAAAGGGGTGAGACAGGGATATGCCCTATCCCCATTAATCTTTAACTTGTACATAGAAGAGGCAATAAATACTGTCAAATGCAGGAAGACATTTGGAATTACTATGCAGGGACAAAAAATTGATATGCTTAGATTTGCAGATGATATAGCGGTATTAGCGTCTAGCAAGGAAGAGTTAGAAGCTGCTCTTAATGAAATGGAAACGGTTCTAACAGAGAGATACGGTATGAAAATTAACAAAACTAAAACTAAAGTTCTAGTTTGCAAAGGTGGGGAAAATAAATCAAAAACAAGAATACAAGTATTTAACACGAGCTTACAAGAGGTTAAGGATTTCTGCTACCTAGGAAGCCAAATAACGCAAGATGGGAAAAGCACAAAAGATATAAAAGAAAGATTAGCACAAGGTCGTGCTACATTTAACAAGAAAAAGCAACTACTGTGCTCAAAGACCACAAACATAGAAACAAGGAAAAGATTGCTTAAAACATATGTGTGGAGCACAGCACTGTACGGCTGTGAAGCATGAACAGTAGGAGAAGCGGACAAGAAAAGGTAGAAGCCTTTGAAATGTGGTGCTACAGGCGTATGATGAAGATATCATGGACAGACAAAGTTAAGAATGAAGAGGTACTAAAAATGGTAGGGAAAGAAAGAAATATGTGGAAAAGTGTAAAAAATAGGAGAGATAGGATGATAGGCCACATACTACGGCATGAGGGAATAGTGCGGAATATATTAGAAGCAGAGATAGGAAAAAAGAGAAGAAGAGGCAGACCTAGATTAGACTACTGCACACAGATAGTAAAAAATGTAGGCTGTAGAGGTTTCAGGGAGATGTGTAGGCTAGCCCAGAATAGAAATCAATGGAGGTACGCATCCAACCAATCCCAAGATGGATAAACTAATGACGAAAAGATAACTGTGGTTAAACATGATGATTATTATAAATAACTACAAGAATTGGATGGGCAATATTCTCGAATAATGTTAAGTGTGTGAAAGGATTTTACTGGAAAACCATTATTTTGGCAAATGTCTAAGTGTTGGGGGATCTTGGTAGCCACAGGTTGCTTAACCTCCTTCACTGAATCTCGGTAAAATAGGGTATAAAATTAGAAAACAATAGAAAGGGAACGAGCTGAATACACATGCTGTGTGAGAATTTCAGGAACTATGTAGGCTAGCCCAGAATATAAATAAGTGCAGGTACGTGTCCAACCAGTTTTGAGACGGAAAACCTAATGACGAAAAATAAGCGCAGATAAATCTGATGATTAGTATAAACAACTAGCTGTTGGTTGCGAAATACCTGCAACTAATGTTGACTGTGCGAAAAGATAAATTGGAAAATATATTAAATCGCCAAATGGTTAAGTGTTGGGGGAACTTGGCAGCCACAGGCTGCTTACCTCCCTTCACAACCATTGAAGGTCGGAGAAATAGGGCATATAACTGTAAAACAATAGAAAGTGATCGAACTGCATCTAACAAGAAAGAACAGCGCCTATGAGGAAAGACAACAAACATAGAATAAGAAGAAAATTGTTGAAAGCATATGTGTGGAGCACAGCACAGTATGCCTATGAAATACGGGCAGTCTGAAACGCAGACAGAAAAACGGTAGCAGCCTTTTGAAGTGTTGTGCTTCAGATGTATGAGGACGATAGCATGGACAGACAAAGATAATAACAAATAAGTTACAGAAATAGTAGGGGAACAAGGATCTCTGGGGAAAAAGAGAAATAGTAGGGCGGAATACGTTCTAAGGCATTTTTGGGGAATAGTATGTGATATATTACAAGCAGAGATAGGAAAAAAGAGGTATATGTAGACCTAGATCAGACAGTTATGGATGCAAACTGTGCATATTTCAGGGAAATCTGTAGGTTAGTTCAGAATAGGGAACAATGATGGTACGCGTCTAACCAGTTCTAGGACTGAAGACCTAATGATGATTAAGTAGTAATTTGAGATGCGAGTCATTAGTAAAATTGAGGGTATTAAAAGTATTGAATGTAAAGTATTTTGGAGAGGACAATATGTTAGTGCTCGGTTGGTATTGAACTGTTTTCGTGTTTGACGAACGACATTTCCATTAATTTGGGATTCATTAAAGTAATCAATAAATAAAAAAATAGGAAAATTTGCAGCTTCGAATACATTTGTTGATGGATTAGGTTAAGGTTTTCTTTAGGGTTTCTTTCGTTCAACAACACCTGGCCAGATTGCAGATAAGTTATTTTTAGAAAAGTATATTTGTATGTGCAAGTGTAATGAAATTATGTTTTTACGTTAAGTTTAGGTGAATTTTTATTTCAATTATTTATGGAATATGTGTTAAGTTAGTCATTTGTAAAGGATCTGCAGCTACTCTAGTGCTAGTCATATCTGGAAGGAGTATTTATTTTGACAGAGAAACTTGACGATCAAATGTAGAATAACCAAAGCAAAGAAGTTTTACGCAGAATAACAGTGTTTCACATAGAAAAGGATATCGTCCTTGCAGGGTAAGTGTTAATCTAATTGAGAATTTTAATTAAAACCCTTGTTAGTTATCATTTTTGTATTTCTTTATTGGTCTTTATATTCTTTTCGCTTTATTCATAGAAATCCACTCCCACGCCACTGCAGTTAGCCGAAGCACCTTTTTATAGCTTTAGGGTGCCCGCCCTTTCAGGGCAAATCAAAATTTAAATTGTTGTAACGCAAGTTTACCTATTAATTATTTCCCCAATAATATGGTATAACCAAAATCTTACTTTAAAAGCGTTGTGGGAATGCAAAACAGAAGATAACGTTTAGAAGATCGTGAACAAATCTTCGCTTAATAGAAACGCTTACTTATCTTTAAAGAGGATATTACGTCTGTGGAATGTGTGTATCTGTGTTCGTTTATGATAGTGCATACAGTCATGAGAAAAATAAGAAGCGCAAAGTCAACATTATTTTAAACTGTTTAAAAAAGTAGCCTCAACGTTGTTAAGTGCTGAATTGACATTAAGTACTTGAATTAATTTACTTTAAAAAAATGAAGTGATGTAACAGCAAATAGTGCACCAGTGATGAGGGATGGGTTCTACAAAAACAAATGCAAACCTTTTAGGGATATACAAATTGCAACACTTTCAATAAATACTCTGACACCTGCTTGAAGAGCTCTCTGAACTCTCTTTTTAATACGGCCTATGGGCGCCAACCCACCTGTATAATCCTAAATAATGCTTTCCCGAAAGACAAGTGTTTCGAACGACGACTTTGCAGTTCTTACCGCAACATAGGTTGATGGAGCCTTGTGTACACGTTTTCTCACCTTCTACTAATTTAAAATAAACACCAATATAAAGTATTGCACACCTAACCTATATTATCAAACATAAATACAGTAAATAATAAAAAAAAACTAAACGTTATCCCTAATTTTCTAAATACGTATGTACTTAAAAAAAGAACATCTTAAAGTTTTCAATTATAGACATCCAACCAAATTAACTGGTACATATAAATTATGCAGATACAATTATGTGCTTTTTTATATAATAATTTCCGTTTCACATTACTTTTTCACTAAGCGTGCATCAACGTAAAAAGTCCTCTTTAAGTATTATTATTTCATATGACTACAACCAATTATAATTATTAAGTATAACAGCATGATATGCGTAGGAAGTGGAAAACAAGAATTAAATGACTTACAGGCTTGTTGGTTTTAAACAAAGCTCAAGTAATTTTTTACTGCAGAAAAGGGTTGCAGGTAATCCGATTCTAACTTAGCGTCAAATAAAAGCTTCCAATATAGAGACACTTTCACCTTTAACGGTATTCTAAAAGTCCGCGTTTACACTTGCGTTTGGAAGTTTTAAATACCATAACTTTGGCTACACGATTTACAATCTTATCCGCACAACGATGGTACGTAACTCTCAAATAACTAAAGATAGAAAGCTCCCTTCCCTTCTGACCTTTCAGTTTTCATAAGGAATAACGTTTCAGCGTATTACCCAATTTTTCTTGTTCATGCGGAATTGCGTGTCTAAAGCTGTTCTATTGTCAAGTTCGATGTCACTCAGTTAAAGTCCACGGGTATCGTGTTCTCACACTTTTTTAAAATGATGCGTTTGTTTACGTTCAAACTACATTTGATTTTTCAATACTCCATCAAAGGTTGGCCAGGAAGAGAGTTTTTAACCTGAAAATTTTGAATTTTGACAAACCCTTGCTGTTTCAAGCAAGGTATGGATCCTTAACGCGCGTGACAACACACATATGCGCGCGCGTGCGTGACCTATACTGTACCTCTCATCCGAACGGGGACGTATTTTTGAGAAAATTCTCGCCTATCATTTCTTAAGCGGTCCGTGAGATAGATTTTGGGTCGTTGGGGGCTTCTTTTGAAAAAGTTTCTTTCAAAAAATACTTATATTAAATTAATTTTAATTATATAATTACAAAAATGCTTTATTTTCTTTGACACCAACTTGAACGCTTATGTTCATTAAACGTTAAGTATGTGAAAATATATTTAAATAAATCAATAATTAATAATTACGAATGAGTAGTTTGAACCTCTAACAATGTTAAAGTTATGAAGTTCGAAAACTGACTGGCGATCAGTGTTTCTTACATTTAACATGAAGCCTCTGGTGTCACATCATTTTGTGAAAAACTGCAGATCTTGCTGTCTGCTATTTTTTGATTATCATACATTGTCTTATTCTAAGTAATTATAAATGTGTCTGCTTGATTGCAATGTAACATGTTATTACTAAGACATAATAAATACGTTTATTTTATATACATTTTAATATGGGGGATATGTAACTCCTTCCGATTTACATGAAAAATTAAGGGTTGATACTTAACTTTAAAAACTTATTGTCCTTAAAGTTTCATTTGTGGTTACTTTGTCTTTCATTTTTGATACGTTGATCTTATATCTAATATACATTTTGTACAATTAGTATACAGCAAATAATAACAATAAAAAAAATCAATAAAATTGTCCAGGCACTAATGTTGTCATAATGTAACTGGCACTTTTAGTTCGTTCAAATGTTTTTTGTAATTGTCCATTAACTTTACTGCGTAGTTGAGATCGTCGAGATGTAATGTTCCAGTTGCATCGGTTTTTGGATAATTCCGCTGTTTTCGTTTTGAATTTTGAATTGTAGTTCGGGTAGGTTTGCAAATTTCTTCGTCACTGCTGGGTTTTGATATACTTGCATAATTTCACTTTTTAATTTTAAATAAGTCTTCTTTGATGGTGATCACTTTGCTTCCAATTATGGCTAAACTATTTTTGTTTTTGTTGCAATTGGCGGTTGCTATCACTTCTTACGGAAATACAGCAATCCACTTGTTGCCCGTATCTTTCTGAATTTTCATGTCTGTAATTTGTACTGGTTTTGGCACACAATTCTCATAATGATTAGAGAATCGTAATAACTGCACTTTGCAAGAGCTATCTGTTTGAATAGCTGTTGTCATTACTGATTAACATAAGTATTGGCCAGGTGCCATTTCTTTGCATTTCTCATTTGTGAATCCATACCTAAGTTCATTTAAGGAAAGGAAGTTGGTCTTGGGGATAATAACTTGATATTGACTATTAACTTTCATGGGGAAAAATACATGATAATAATTGTAAGGGTGATTTTCTACAATTGGAATTCCTATTAAAAATGTAATTTCATGATTCTTTACATAACCTTTTACTATGGCTATTTTGTCAAATACAAGTATGTTAGATTCTGTTACTTCAAAAGGTAACTTAAACCCGGAACCTTGGGCTTAGTAGTTACACGCATACCTACTAAGCCACCTTGCCGCCTTACTTACGTTCACAGTAAATTTTTTTGGACTGAAAATTTATGAGTATATGAATACTGAGGTAATCTACCATTGTTTCGGTTTCTTTAAATCCTCGTGAGCTTATAATTCTTCCCACAGTTTAAATAATCATTAGCTCTTCAGTCCTGAAACTGGTTAGACGCGTACCTCCATTGTTTTCTAGTTTGAACTAACCTACAGATTTCCTTGAAATTCCCACAGTATGCATCTTTCACTAATCTGCGTGCAATAATCTGATCTAGGTCTACATTTACTTCTCTTTTTTATCTCTGTTTGTAATATATCCTGCACTGTTCCCCAAAAATGCCTTGGAACGTCCCCTGCCTTTCTATTTCTTCTATTATTTTTTTTTGTATACCACAGATATCTTTATTCCGCTACTATTTCTAAAACCTCTTTGTTATTAACTTTGTCTGTCCGTGCTATCATCTTCATACATCCGAAGCACAACATTCCAAAAGGTTACTACCTTTTTCCTGTCTGCTTCTTTTACTGTCCCTATTTCATAGCCGTACAGTTCTGTGCTCTACACATATGCTTTCAACAATTTTTCCTTGTTTCTATGATTGTTGTCTTCGAACATAGCCGCTGCTCTTTCTTGTTAGATACAGCTTGGTTCACCATCTGTTGTTTTATAAATATATAGTCTATTTCAACGATATTCAGTGGTATGTGAAGGGGGTTAAACAACCTGCGGTAACTAAGATCCCAAACACCTGAACATTTGCCGAATTCATAGCTTTCCAAAAATCCTTTTGCACAATTAACATTAGTTGAGAGTATTGCAAAACCTACACCTATAGTTGCTTATAATAATCATCAGGTTTAAGTACATTTATTTATTTCACCACCGAACATTTATACAAACGATTTTCAGAATTATATATTAAATTATTTAATAACTCTGGCCTTGAAATTATTAGAGGTACAAGAAAATTAATTATCATAAATGACCCAGACGAAATAAACGACGTGATTAGAAATCAACACGAAGGCAAAACCAACCATCGTGGAATCAGTGAAACACTAAAGCAACTCATAAGGAAATACTACTTTAAAGATATGAAAGAACTAACCGCAGATATTATCAACCAATGCGAATTATGCGACAAAGCAAAATACGACAGAACACTTCCAAAAATACCCTAATGCTAAACAAAACACCCAACAAACCTTTTCAAAAATTACATGCAGACACTCTATGAGTAAAAGCACAAAACTTTTTAACAATTGTAGACGGATTCACCAAAGTAGACAAGCGATACCCATCACTTCCAAAAATGGTATCGATGTAACCCAAGGATTCTTACAATGTTTTACATATTATGGCACACCCGAGACAATAACTTTAGATAATGGCAGTGAATTTAGAAATGAAATGATACAAAATACTCTAGCACACCATAAAATAAAAATTCATTTTATAACCGAAAACCACCCTGAATCAAACGAATTAATTGAAGGATTACACCTAACCCTATTAGAGCAGATCAGATTATTAAGATTAACTTACAAGAAAGAGCACATCACCAATTTAATGTCATACGCACTAATTGCTTACAATAATACGATCCACTCATCAACAAATTTTACACCTCTCGAATTAACATTAGGACATCCAGACTCCCGTAATCCTTACGACATAGATTACAACAAAGAAGTATACCAACAGTATGCTAAAGACCATAAAGAAAAACTAAAAATAACTTATAATTAGGTAAAACATAAATTAGATAATGACAAAGAACGTATTACAAAAACCCGCAATAAGAATACCGACATAAATAGTTTTCAATAACACAAACTGTATATGAGAAAAACTTTCAAAGTAAAAGACACAAAACGGTCTCCAAAAATTTAGGCTCGTTCAAAATCAAAAGAATATCAGACAAAAATGTAGCCGTAGTAGACAACGGAAAAATAGTAAAATATATTCATTTAAAAACCCTAAGACACCATATAATTTCAGATGGACAAACATCACCCTTGCCGTCAACCTCCACCCAGGTAGAACGGACAACGACATATTAGTTGAAGATATTAAAAATAACTCCGGTATAGTACTAGTAGAATTGGGAAGTATGCAAAATGCAATAGATTACTGGACATTCGCACAAAAATTTGATTTAATGAAATTAAAACAAAATTTTTACATAATCAGAGACAACTATTATAGATTGAAACAATCAATGGACACAGCCAAATTCGGAAAAGAGTACGCGATAGAAATGCTAAATTACAACAGTATAATAGAAAACATTTTAAGGAACATAGAAGATAAATTTAATAGATTAATACCAACAGAACAAATTACAAGACGAAAAAGAGGACTTATTAACGGATTAGGTAATATAATAAAAGCTATCACAGGCAATTTAGATAACCAAGACGCAGAACGTTATGACAACGCAATACAGCAATTAATCGAAAACCAAAACTACATAAAAACCATTGTTAGAAATCAAATATCTCTAACCGAGTCAACTATAATAAAATTCAATGATACGTTACGAAAGCTAATAAAAAAATCAAGACAGTATAGCCAATAGAATACAAACCCTTGAAACTAACATGCAAATCACAATGTTAGGAATGCGAGATTTAATCAGATTTAACAAGATATTTACTCAATAATATCAACTCCTACAATAGAAAAAGGGGAAAGCGTGTATATAGGGTTTGAAAATCTGGAAAAAGCATTTGACAATGCAAAATGGAAAAAAATGTTTGAAATACTCAAAAAGATTGGAATGAGTTATAGGGATAGACGAATAGTACATAGTTTATACAAAGAGCAAACAGCAGTAATAGAATTAGAGCAGGAACGTAGAGAAATAAACATTAGGAAAGGGGTGAGACAGGGATGTGTCCTATCCCCATTGATTTTTAACTTGTACATAGAAGAGGCAATGAATACTGTCAAATGCAGGAAGACATTTGGAATTACTATGCAGGGACAAAAAATTGATATGCTTAGATTTGCAGATGATATAGCGGTATTAGCGTCTAGCAAGGAAGAGTTAGAAGCTGCTCTTCATGAAATGGAAACGGTTCTAACAGAGAGATACGGTATGAAAATTAACAAAACTAAAGTTTTAGTATCCAAAGGTGGGGAAAATAAATCAAAAACAAGAATACAAGTATGTAACACGAACTTACAAGAGGTTAAAGATTTCTGCTACTTAGGAAGCCAAATAACGCAAGATGGAAAAAGCACAAAAGATATAAAACAAAGATTAGCACAAGGTCGTGCTACATTTAACAAGAAAAAGCAACTACTGTGCTCAAAGACCATAAACATAGAAACAAGGAAAAGATTGCTTAAAACATATGTGTGGAGCACAGCACTGTACGAATGTGAAGCCTGGACAGTAGGAGAAGCGGACAAGAAAAAGGTAGAAGCCTTTGAAATGTGGTGCTACAGACGTATGATAAAGATATCATGGACAGACAAAGTTAAGAACGAAGAGGTACTAAAAATGGTAGGGGAAGAAAGAAATATGTGGAAAACGGTAAAAAAGAGGAGAGATAGGATGATAGGCCACATACTACGGCATGAGGGAATAGTGCGGAATATATTAGAAGCAGAGATCGGAAAAAAGAGAAGAAGAGGCAGACCTAGGTTAGACTACTGCACACAGATAGTAAAAGATGTAGGCTGTAGGGGTTTCAGGGAGATGTGTAGACTAGCCCAGAATAGAAATCAATGGAGGTACGCATCCAACCAATCCCAAGATGGATAAACTAATAACGAAAAAATAACTGTGCTTAAACATGATGATTATGATTAGTAAGTACAAGAATTGGTTGGGCAATATTCTCGAATAATGTTAAGTGTGTGAAAGGATTGACTGGAAAACCATTACTTCGGCAAATGTCTAAGTGTTGGGGGATCTTGGTAGCCACAGGTTGCTTAACCCCCTTCACTGAATCTCGGTGAAATAGGGCATAAAATTAGAAAACAATAGACGGGGAACGAGCTGTATACACATGCTGTGTGAGAATTTCAGGGAACTATGTAGGCTAGCTCAGAATATAAATAAGTGCAGGTACGTGTCCAACCAGTTTTGAGACGGAAACCTAATGACGAAAAAATAAGCGTAGATAAATCTGATGATTAGTATAAACAACTAGTTGTTGGTTGCGAAATATCTGCAACTAATGTTGGTTGTGCGAAAAGATAAATTGGAAAATATATTAAATCGCTAAATGGTTAAGTGTTGGGGGAACTTGGCAGCCGCAGGTTGCTTAGCTCCCTTCACAACCACTGAAGGTCGGAGAAATAGGGCATATAACTGTAAAACAATTGAAGGTGATCGAACTGCATCTAACAAGAAAGAACAGCGCCTATGAGGAAAGGCAACAAACATAGAACAAGAAGAAAATTGTTGAAAGCATATGTGTGGAGCAAAGCACAATCAATATGCTTATGAAATACGGGCAGTCTGAAACGCAGACAGAAAAACGGTAGCAGCCTTTTGAAATGCTGTGCTTCAGAAGTATGAGGACGATAGCATGGACAGACAAAGATAATAATAAATAAGTTATAGAAATAGTAGGGGAACAAGGATATCTGGGGAAAATGAGAAATAGAAGGGCGGAATACGTTCTAAGACATTTTGGGGAACAGTATGGGATATAGTACAAGCAGAGATAGGAAAAAAGAAGTAGATGTAGACCTAGATGAGATAGTTATAGATGCAGACTGTACAAATTTCAGGAAATCTGTAGGTTAGTTCAGAATAGGAAACAATGATGGTACGCGTCTAACCAGTTCTAGGACTGAAGACCTGATGATGATGATCAACTCCTACTGTAATCCAACAAATTTTAGTCACATTAGAAAACGCTGTAACATTTGTAAAACTAAACACTTACACTCTAATATTATAGAACCAATTGACATATTAAAAGAATTATTAAGAATTAGATCATTTATAACTAACAGTAAACTACCCTTCGAAGTAGTAAAATCAAACATACTCATATTTGAAAAAATAGCCATGGTGAAAGGCTATCTAAAGAACAACGAAATCACATTTTTAATAGAAATCCCCATAATAGAAAGTAAAACATAAATATTATCATTTATTTGCTTTCCCCATGAAAATTACTAGCAGGTATCAAGTTATTATCTCTAAAACCAAGTTCCTTTCCTTAAATGAACTTAGGTATGGCTACACGAACAAAAAATGTAACGAAGTAAAACCAAGTCAATATTAATGCCAACCATTAACAACAACAGCTATTCAAGCAGATAGCCCTTGTGAAGTACAATTATTAAGATTTTCAAATCATTACAACTGTGAAGCAAAACCAGTACAAATCACCAATATGAAAATTCAAAAAGTTACGGAAACAAATGGATTGCTGTATTTCCACAAGAAATAATAGCAATTGAAAAACGAAATTATTCGAGTATACCAAGACCCAACAGTAACCAAGAAATTCGCAAATTTACCAGAACTACAGTTCAAGACTACACAACCCGAAGACTACGAAATCAACAAGAAACCAATGCAACTAAAGCACCTAGACTTAGACGATCTCAACCAAGTCATGAAGCTAATGGGCAATTACAAAAGAACACTTAAGTGAGTTAAAAGTGCCAAAATTACATTATGATAACAAGTGTTTGGACAATTTTATTAATTATTGCAATTATTTTACTAATTATGTATGTATTGTACAAAATGTATCTTAGATATAAGAATGAAGAAAGAAATTTTAGTCATAAGGAAACAAAAGTAAATAAAGAAACAATAAATGCACCCTTAGGAATAATGAAATTTTAAAAAATTAAGCAAAATCCTTAATTTTTCATCTACGTCGGGAGGATTTACCTATCCCTTAAATCAATATATGTATAATTAAATAAAAATTATTAAGAAACTTAAGTTAGATGCAACAATGTAATTCAAGGATAAATAAAGAGAAGGTTAATGAAAGTTCACAAGCAAGTTGTAAGAACGGATGTGAATACATTGTATTCCAGACGTAAGCAATACTGAAGGTGCAGGTCGCAGTCGGTTATAAAACCGCAATTATTAGAATTAAGATTATTACTTTGTATTATATAATTGAATAAGAAATAAGCAGACATGAGCTGTGCAGTTCCCACAAAAATGTGAGGGGCAGGGACAACATAAATACCACGAGAAACCCAAGAAAGTCAGTCAGTCTTGAGTCTCACAACTTTTGCATTGTTGGTTGTTCATGCTACTCGCCATAATTTAAATCCATTTAACAGTAATTTCGACTTAGAGTAATTATATATAGTTTTGTAAAATTCCACTTGTAATTTCTGATTAAATAAAAATTGTTACACGAATTTTTGGAAGAAGACTTTAAAAAGGCAGCTCCCAAGGCCCAAAACGTAATTCATATACCACTGAATCTCGGTGAAATAGGGCACATAATTAGAAAACACTAAAAGGGAAACCAAACTATATCTAGGCTGTGGGAATTTCAGGGAACTGTGTAGGCTAGCCCAGAATTGAAATAAGTGGAGCTAGCGTCGAACAAGTTTCAAGGCGGAAAACCTAATAACGAAAAATATAAGTGCACTTAAATCTGATGTTTACTGGATTTACTGGAAAACTATTAATTTATTAAATGTCTACGTGCTGGGGGATCCTTGGCAGCCACAGGCTACTTAACCCCTTTCACATTGAATCTTGGTGAAATAGGGCATACAATTAGGAAACAACTAAAAGGGGAACAAGGTGTATATGGGCTGTGGAAATTCCAGGGAACGGTGTAGGCTAGCTAAGAATAGAAATAGGTAAAGGTACCCGTACAACCAGTTTCAACACGAAAAACCTAATGACGAAAAAAATAATTGCTCTTAAATCTGATGATCATTATATACAACTACAGGTGTTGGTTTTGAAATATTTTCAACTACTGTTGATTGTACGAAGGGATATATTGGAAAACTAATAATTCGGCAAATATTTAAGTGTTGGAGGATCTTGGTAGCTGCAGATTGCTTGACTCCTTCACATACCCTACATGTGATTTTCCAATGCTCCAACCGGAGCTACTACATTGGCCAGGAAGTGAGTTTTTTTTTTACCTAGAAAATTTTGAATTTTGTTGAACCCTTGCTGTTCCAAGCAAGGCAGGGATCTTTAACGTGAGGACAACACTCACACACGGGGCCTCCATTTTACCTCTCATCCGAACAAGGGTGTATTTTTGTGAAAAATGCTCGCCTAACATTTTTCAAGCGGACCGTGTCGGAATTCGAATCCTGGACCTTGGGCGTAGTAGTCACACGCATACCAACTACGCCACGGAGCCGCCTCCCATTTACATGCTACTGAATATCGGGGAAATAGGGTACACATTTGTAAAACAATAGAAGGAAACCGAACTGCATCTAACAAGAAATAGCAGCGGCTATGTTCAAGGACAACAAACATAGAAACAAGGTGAAAATTGTTGAAAACATATATGTGGAGCACGACACAGTATGTCTATGAAATAGGGGCAGTAGAAGAAGCAGATAGAAAAACGGTAGAAGCCTTTTGTAATGTTGTGCTTCAGATGTATGAGGATGATGGCATGGACAGACAAAGTTAATAACAAATAGGTTATAGACATAGTAGGGGAATAAATATATCTGTAGAAAACAAAAGAAAAATAGGAGAAATAAAAAGGCAGGATACGTTTCAAGGCATTTTTGGGGAATAGTACGAAAAATATTACAAGCAGAGATAGAACAAAAAGACGTAGAGGTCAGATTATTGCACGCAGACTGTGGAAATTTTAGGGAAATATGTAGGTTATCTCAGAATAGGAAACAATAAGGGTACGCATCTAACCAGTTCCAGGACTGTAGACCTACTGATGATATTCTTTAAAAGCTACCCGGGTTAAGATTCATTTTACACCCTGAAAAATACATCTAGGTTTAAAAAGCGAGTCGTAGTGACAATTTTACGCTCCTAACTGGAGTTATACAATTCTGGAATAGAAAACGTAACGTCTCTACTGTTTTATTAATTTTATGTTGAATAATTCAATCACTTACCATAATGATGTGACCAATAAATTATAAAGCTTTCATATAATATGGAGCTAAAAAGAATTTTATTTTATTGTAAGACAACTATTCTTTACACTAAAACACACATTAGTGATTGGTTCACTGTTAAAATTAGACTAATGAACAGCTTGGGATTTTTGCACTACATGTTAGTTACAAACTGGTAAATACAGTTTGCGGTAGTAAAAACATAACTCTAAAAATAATTGCGCACTTGTTTAGTTTGAAGATAACACTTACTAAAATATATCTTTCAAGATGACTTTAATATATCATTTTATTGTTGCTATTTAAATAGCTATGCAATACGTGCACATACCAACGTTCCCACAAATAATGTCCAATGAATTCTGAAAATGGTTTTTCCGTAATGAAATGTTTATTTAAACTAGAGATTTCTAAAGTGGTATATCGATCCCCAGGGGTCGATTTCGAATTGCAAGGCATCTATGTCTGCAAAAACAAAAATTGGGGCACATGAGATATACATAGATGGGATCCAGGAGAATAGATCCCATTTAAGCAGGTCGTGACCGAGATATTGGGTTTCCTTAAATGAAATAATTCACATAACATAGATAGTACCTTATATAGGGGTGTCCAGAACCGATCTTCACAAAAGAGAACTATTGGTTATAGGTGTGAAGATATAATCAATAATACTAGTTTGTCAGCTTAAATAAAAGGTTTTATTTTCGGTATTTACTTCAGACATGTCTTAACACTTATAATTGAAGGGTATAACTGCTAGAAACTGATTTTCTAAAAGGCAAACACGAGGGTAACTACCTGCGATCTATAATGGAGTACAGGTTCTTATTGTAATCGAACATAAATTCTTTAACATTGTAAAATTGTGAAAGTTGGCAGAAGGAATTACCGATTTAATTTTTGACAGATTCCAACAAAAACTGCAAATTCTATAACTCGTTTTATGTCGATTTGGCGTAAATCTTGTTATCCTAACTAATCCAGTAAAATGACAAAATTTGGAGGAAATAATACTGACTGGGCCGAAACTTTGTAAACAGGCTTGTTTTAGGGTGCCATTTAACATATTAAAGTCCCAATGTCTAGACGCTACATTGCAGACAGGAGAGGGCCCAAAAGGTCTAAAAAATCAGTTTTTCGCAAATACCTCTGAAAATATCAACTTTGTGAAAATTTATGTTAATATCAAAATTGTAGCTATCAAAATTACGCACAATTTCCTTTTTTATTCCAGTCTGTACGACCAAATGGAGCAGAGATATAATTTTTTTAAACATCGGTAGTTTTGCGACGCAACGAAAACGCGTACGCGGGTCGCGCATTTTTCACTAATATCTCGAAAATGGACTCTTGAATCGAAAAATGTTCTAAATAAAAGCTGTAGAGAATCTTAATTACGAACAATTTCGTTTTTTATTCATTTCTGTACGGCCCAAATTCGCCGAGTTATTAATTAAAAGACAATTTTTTATGTTGATAGTGGATGTTTTGCACGTAAAAATCAGTATTAACTCTGAAAGTATAGGTGGAACACATATAGTATAAATATTGAAAGTAGAAGAGAATAAAATTTTGAACATATTGATGTATAGATGAATGCATTTTGGTAAAGATAGCTTGAAGTTAAGAGCAAAAAACATTAAAAAATGTAATTTTTGAGAGCATTTTGGAAAATAACCTTTTCTGATTGGTTGAAGGTAGTAATGTTGTTTATTTTTCTTGAAGAATTTTTAATTATCTTTAAAATGAGACGTCGTATAGCTTTTTTCATTGAAACGTTGCATGCGTTTAAATATTTAAGAAAAAAATCAATTTTTGATAAAATAACATTTTAGTCCAAAAATATGTGGATAATAATTTTTCAAAAATTTATTTATCTTGATATATATATATATATATATATATATATATATATATATTGCTGTGAAATGCTCCTTTGAATGCGGGAACTGGCCCTTAAAAAAAACATTCGAGCCCCACAGATTGGGCGTCATATTTTGCTGCGATACCACCAAAATCCGGGTACTCCGCTTTTCGAATCGAGCCCCTACGAATTGGATGCCAAAGAATGCTGTGAAACCTACAAAGTTATTAAATTATCTTAACTGTGTTGGTCCATTGACTTTCTTCTGTTAATCGCCTCGGCTGCTCCCCTAGATAACTTTCATCCTCATTCATAAAAAAAACAAACACATTCCTACCACAAACACGAACGTTAACTCTATTTACATCAATATTCACAATACATTAAAATTTCAAAATTAAATTTTGGCATAAATTTCAGTATCAGAAATTTTCAAGATTACATTTATTATCATTTAAATGTGCATCCTGAATTAAAGTCCTTGTTGGATGCCTACTAATTAATATAACAATATATGCAGACCTGAGTCTGAGTACAAAGGGAGCATCTACCACCCCTTTACGTTAATTAACCAGGTTCGTCTAATTGAGCTCAAAGACATACCCAAATTTTCATCATAATCCAGAACATCAATATTAAATACCCCTTTCTACCTACACAAGCAAATTTCACCTTAACATTAAAATTTTATGGTTAGTACAATTTCACTAATGTCCATTTAAAGTAAATCAATTATAAAGTAATTCAACACACACAAAAATATCAAAGTTCAAACAAAATAGTATAAATTACCTGAAGGTTACTGCACTCGTAGCTTCAATGTACATCGTCCCTTTTGTTAATCACACCATTCCAACTGGGTTATATTTACAGCTTCTGATTCTCAACGCTTTTCAAATTTTCTCCATCACCATTTATTTAAAGTTGTTTCTGGGCTTTTCCAGAACTCATCTGTGTATATCTGACCCTTGTTTTGTGGATCCAGACACATTTATGAACCATTTAATCATTAACACCCCCGAAAAATAGCAAAGAAATTCATACTTCTTTCACCAATATACGCCAAAACTGCCTACTTTTGTGTATACATTTGTCGTTGTAAATTTTACTAATTGGCACAGTGATACTAAATTTTATTACCTTGTATCTAAGTGCACTAAAGTATATTCATGTTAGCACGTAAAGAACAAACTATTTTGAATCACCAAAATATACGAGCAAACTTTAAATTATTTTATCAAACTAAAATGCACTGTTTAACATCTTGAATCAAGTCGCGGATGTAAGAGAGCTTGTTTATATTCCCCTGGATATATATAGAGGTTAGCCTGTCTGTCGGTCGAGTCCTCAAAACGGGCAATTCTAAAGAATTTCGCATGCTAGGTTCCCAGTCCGTAGCCTGTGCGTCGGTTTTTACGAATTTTGCACTCGTCCCAGTTAAATCTCAGAAATTTCAACACGGCACGCAATCATGTCCGAGAATAACTAATTAAATTTTATACAGAAATTGTTGTTTCTACCTCTCATATGTGCATCTTATTTTCAACCAATCGTGACCCTCGTGATGTTGCTCATATCACGCCTTTAATTATTCGTGTCTTTGTCTTACGCACATTATCTTTCCTTCTCTAACCTGTTCTTAGTGGTGCAAATTGATATTCCTTACTATCGATTATTTCAGTCCATGTGGACTATCTGGGTTAAATAACTCCGTATCGCGCCTTCCCGTGAATATTAAGCCCCGGTTTCTCCAAGATTCTTTGTAACCATTAATTATCTGCAAAATTTACGCCGAATGAGCTTTTTAAACTACGCAGGTGTTCAAACATACTATTAATTCTCAGAGCCTTATTCCGTGGTATTTTAATCTTGGATTTTCACAGACTTTTTATAGATATTATATGTTACTAACGGTTCAATTAACTTCAATTAAAATTAATACCCTTTAAATTTTAGTGAATCCTAACTAAATATTAATTATTATCTGTACGTTTTGTTTAATACCGGTTACTTAAAATAGAGTTAATTAATATAAATTTTGCACGTAATTTTTATTTGTTTCTTTACTAGGGATAATTAAATTACCCGTAAAGTTTTCTAATACTGCTTCCTTTTATATAAAGCGTCTTATAAATAATTTAAATCTCTTAATTTTAATAAAACGAATGAATTTTTATTCTCCACGGTTTTTTAATAAAGCGTATTATCTAATAATATTCATTATACACGGTGATTAACATTATTTGATGTGATTATTTAATTTTCTACCCTGGTCTAAATATGAGTATTTTCCCCCTATTTGAATACAAATAATCCCACTTATTTGAATGCAAATATAAAGCATTTAGACAAAAAATTACAAAAAAAATTGCCTATCTCTCTCTACCCTTATCTATCTAACTTACCTACTTTGTCTCCAATCCAAAAAAATATTTACACCTACCTATATCCCTATCCTATTCCTAACTCTCACTTAATTTTATAAACTGAAATTATCCCTAACTTCATCCTACTTATCCATCTAATCCTATATACATCCTATATACCTATCCTATTCCTAACTTTTAACTAATCTTCACTATACTTTACTTCATCCTACCTAATCCTATATACCTATCCTATTCCTAACTTTATTCCTAACTCTCCACTAATCTTATACAAATATCTATACTTAACCTATCTTATTTTCTTCCTACATTTACTCTTTATTCTCATCCTAAACCTATTCCTAATTATCTCCCATATTTATCCTATACCTAGCTTTATTTTCTATAAACACTTACTTCTACTCTTCTATCTACACCTATTCTATCCCTATCCTATTTAAATCTAACTCTCTTCTTGACCCTCCATGTCTTTCTTCTTACCATCCTAATACTCTTCATCCCTATCTCTCCCCCTTCTATATCTATACTTAACATCTCTATTATCTCACATACAATAAACTTATCATCCCTCTTATCCTGACTCTTAAATATTACTTCTTCTTCAGTCCCTACACTTGTCTGTTTCTCATTTACTATTTTTTTCTTTTCTGCCGACAAACTAAACGATACTACTTTAAAATTCTCGATTTTTCCCTCTATGGAAAATCCTATGTACCTTCTAGAATTCTTATGTAATGGAATCCGCCAGAATGAATGCCTTAAATCTACTTTATTAAAAACAAACTTGCCACTTAACCTCGTCAAAAATGTGTCCATGGATGGTGGACAATGGAATTGCGGTTTGGTCCGTTGATTAATTTTTCGTGCATCTAAACATAAACGAATGCTATCATCCTTTTTCTTAACTACCACCAACGGATTTATGAAATGAGTGTTTGATACCTCTATTATGCCATCTTCCAACATTTTATTTAATTCTGCCTTCACCTGCTCCCGATATGCTGCTGTTGCTTCTACCCCCACTAATTCTGCATGTTTTTGTACTAAAGCTTGAACCTCTACTATCCTATCCTCTGGACATCTTATCGTGTTGATCTGTTTACCTTCATCATCTTCTACCTCTACTACATTAATACTAAACCCCCGTGTCATCCTCTGTGACTTCATAACTGCCCTTCCATGGCACTACCCTATCTTTAATCCTTACTACCTTCCTTTCCATATCTACAAAACCCCCTAACTTCATCATACAGTCAACACCTAAAATGCTCTGAAACTTCAGTCCAGGTACAATTACAAACTCCTGTTCACAGCTTAAACCTCCTATATCTATCCTAAGCACCACAACACTATTTACTACAGCAAACTTCTTTTATTTGGAGCTACTAAATGGCTACGCTTTATAGGCATAATTCTATCACAAACCTTATCCCTAATTTTGCTGACGAATTCCTCCGATATTAAACTCGCCTCTGCCCCTGTATCAAGTAATACTTCTACATTATTCTCAAAAATTCCTATATTAATAATTGGCAAACATAATTTTTCCTCAGTTTCTGGCTCTACTTCCTCCTCAATTTTGAAAAATTCACGTGGATGTTCATATACATTTACACTGAAATCTAGTGGTCTGTCGAGTTCTAAAAATCCTGTCCAGGTCTGTTTTCCCTACTCGGTCCTGGTCTAGCCGTCACCTCAGCGTATGTCCTAGGCGTTTCCACTCGTTCCGTGTCTGTATTAGCAGTCACGCTCATGTCTGGTGAACTATTCATTCTGGTAGGTCCCGGTCTCGGTGCAGGTCCCCTTCCTAAACTATTACTCCTAACATATGGTCGTCTCTGTTCCCAATTCTGTCGCTGGTATCCGTAACTATTCTCCCGTCTAGCGTAGTTGTCCCGTCTATTGTCAAACCTAACTGTGTTGATCTGTCTTTCCCTGTTATCCCGAGGTCGTCCACTACTTACGTCGTCGTACCTCTGCAAGTATTCTAGAAACATTTCTCTGTCCACTATGTTCTGTAGTGCTACGTGTTGTCTTATGTCTACCTCGAAGTGTCGTGATAAATACTTAATAATTTGTCGGTCCGTCAGTGGTGGGTTCAGTTGCTTTGCTATGCTATACTTGCGTATAGCATATTGCTCTACTTCCTGAAAATTCTCCTTAAATTTCCCTGTGATTAAGTCGTCTCGTACCTGGTCTTGTCTGTGGTCACTCCAGTAGTGCTTTAAAAATTTGTTTTCAAAGTCCTGATACGTGTCTATGTCCTGTCCTACTAAATTGTACCACGCTTCCGCATTGTCCTTTAATAAAGCCTTTATCGTATTCAGTTTAGTCTGTTCGTCAAATAAATTTCCCACTAGATTTCTTACACTATTAATAAAAATTTGTGGATTTACCCTGTTATCGCCATAGAACTTCATGTGTTGGTCCAATGATACTCCACCTGTAGAAAATCTGGGACCATACCCCGTTAAATTTGACATGTTGTATTTGATACTACTAACTTCGCGTTCTACCCTGCCTAACTGATCCCTACATGAGTCCGTCACTTCAGTCATTTTTACATTAATCTCTTCTTCACAGAACATGCGTACTTCGGACTTTAAATGTCCCATTTCCTGTCGAAGACCTGTAATATCACGCTCATTTTTTTCAACCCTGTTTTCAACTTCCCCCAGTTTCACGGTAAGACTATTTTTAAATTCTGTAAATTCTCTCGTCGATTTTTCTATTTTATTCCCTAATTCCTGATTTAATTGGTCAAATTTCCGATTTGAGTCTTCTCTCGCTCTATTCGATTCATCGCTTAGTAGTTCTAATTTTCTGTTAGACTCCTCCATCGCTCTATTCGATTCTTCCCTAGCTAATCGCATTTCCTCTAACATTCTCATCATTAACTCATTTCCTGTTTCTCCTGATTCCGTCCTCGACTGATCTCTACTGCCTCCAGCTTCTTCCATTTTCGAATTTTTTTCACCCAATGCACTATCGTCACTTCCAATTTCCACTCCTTGACTCCTTAACCACTCCTTTCTCTGCATACGTTCAAATCACTCACACACACTCTAAAATACTCCTAAATTTATACACACACAACAACTCTCTCTCTCAGATCGCCAGTTTCCTGGAATAAAATCACAAAAATTTTATTTGGAACTCGAGCCCCACGTTGGGCGCCAAATTTGCTGTGAAATGCTCCTTTGAATGCGGGAACTGGCCCTTAAAAAAAAACATTCGAGCCCCACAGATTGGGCGTCATATTTTGCTGTGATACCACCAAAATCCGGGTACTCCGCTTTTCGAATCGAGCCCCTACGAATTGGATGCCAAAGAATGCTGTGAAACCTACAAAGTTATTAAATTATCTTAACTGTGTTGGTCCATTGACTTTCTTCTGTTAATCGCCTCGGCTGCTCCCCTAGATAACTTTCATCCTCATTCATAAAAAAAACAAACACATTCCTACCACAAACACGAACGTTAACTCTATTTACATCAATATTCACAATACATTAAAATTTCAAAATTAAATTTTGGCATAAATTTCAGTATCAGAAATTTTCAAGATTACATTTATTATCATTTAAATGTGCATCCTGAATTAAAGTCCTTGTTGGATGCCTACTAATTAATATAACAATATATGCAGACCTGAGTCTGAGTACAAAGGGAGCATCTACCACCCCTTTACGTTAATTAACCAGGTTCGTCTAATTGAGCTCAAAGACATACCCAAATTTTCATCATAATCCAGAACATCAATACTAAATACCCCTTTCTACCTACACAAGCAAATTTCACCTTAACATTAAAATTTTATGGTTAGTACAATTTCACTAATGTCCATTTAAAGTAAATCAATTATAAAGTAATTCAACACACACAAAAATATCAAAGTTCAAACAAAATAGTATAAATTACCTGAAGGTTACTGCACTCGTAGCTTCAATGTACATTCGTCCCTTTTGTTAATCACACCATTCCAACTGGGTTATATTTACAGCTTCTGATTCTCAACGCTTTTCAAATTTTCTCCATCACCATTTATTTAAAGTTGTTTCTGGGCTTTTCCAGAACTCATCTGTGTATATCTGACCCTTGTTTTGTGGATGCAGACACATTTATGAACCATTTAATCATTAACACCCCCGAAAAATAGCAAAGAAATTCATACTTCTTTCACCAATATACGCCAAAACTGCCTACTTTTGTGTATACATTTGTCGTTGTAAATTTTACTAATTGGCACAGTGATACTAAATTTTATTACCTTGTATCTAAGTGCACTAAAGTATATTCATGTTAGCACGTAAAGAATCACCAAAATATACGAGCAAACTTTAAATTATTTTATCAAACTAAAATGCACTGTTTAACATCTTGAATCAAGTCGCGGATGTAAGAGAGCTTGTTTATATTCCCCTGGATATATATAGAGGTTAGCCTGTCTGTCGGTCGAGTCCTCAAAACGGGCAATTCTAAAGAATTTCGCATGCTAGGTTCCCAGTCCGTAGCCTGTGCGTCGGTTTTTACGAATTTTGCACTCGTCCCAGTTAAATCTCAGAAATTTCAACACGGCACGCAATCATGTCCGAGAATAACTAATTAAATTTTATACAGAAATTGTTGTTTCTACCTCTCATATGTGCATCTTATTTTCAACCAATCGTGACCCTCGTGACGTTGCTCATATCACGCCTTTAATTATTCGTGTCTTTGTCTTACGCACATTATCTTTCCTTCTCTAACCTGTTCTTAGTGGTGCAAATTGATATTCCTTACTATCGATTATTTCAGACCATGTGGACTATCTGGGTTAAATAACCCCGTATCGCGCCTTCCCGTGAATATTAAGCCCCGGTTTCTCCAAGATTCTTTGTAACCATTAATTATCTGCAAAATTTATGCCGAATGAGCTTTTTAAACTACGCAGGTGTTCAAACATACTATTAATTCTCAGAGCCTTATTCCGTGGTATTTTAATCTTGGATTTTCACAGACTTTTTATAGATATTATATGTTACTAACGGTTCAATTAACTTCAATTAAAATTAATACCCTTTAAATTTTAGTGAATCCTAACTAAATATTAATTATTATCTGTACGTTTTGTTTAATACCGGTTACTTAAAATAGAGTTAATTAATATAAATTTTGCACGTAATTTTATTTGTTTCTTTACTAGGGATAATTAAATTACCCGTAAAGTTTTCTAATACTGCTTCCTTTTATATAAAGCGTCTTATAAATAATTTAAATCTCTTAATTTTAATAAAACGAATGAATTTTTATTCTCCACGGTTTTTTAATAAAGCGTATTATCTAATAATATTCATTATACACGGTGATTAACATTATTTGATGTGATTATTTAATTTTCTACCCTGGTCTAAATATGAGTAATATATATATATATATATATATATATATATATATATATATATATATATATATATGAACGTGCTGGAGTAGTATAAGTCCTTCGCAAAGTATGTTTTATTTAAAGAAAAGTTTATGCATATTGCTGTATTTTTGATAAATTCTGAAAAAATTGCATTAGCATTCGCTTTTTTTGTAAATATCTTCTAAATATCTTCTATTAACTTTACGAAAAAACTTCAAGAGAAAGAAATTAAAGCTGATAAAATTTCCTATAAAATGGAATTTGTAGCATGTAATTTTGAATACATCGTGATGGGAAACTTGCGTTTCAAAAGACAGGTAAGTTTACGTATGTAACAGATCATCACTATGAGTCGCCTGAAATGACAAAAAACGTGTCCTTAACCATTTTTCTGTACTTATTGAAATGTCAGAAGTTATTCTTGGGGTCTTTTTGAATCGTTTGGTACAAGGCCGATATTTTTAGGGCCGATAGTACTGTACGTAGGTACCAAAGATTGTGAACGGTTCGAAGCAATAAAATAGCCACTGGTTAATAAAATGAGCGATTCCGAATCGGATGAAAACTATTCAAATAGTGCAAATGAAGAAGAAGAAGAAGACTAAGAATAATTTCGTAATTACATTCTATAAAACTTTGACATAAGTCACAATAAGTTAGCGATCTGGCATGTTGGCAGCGATTCGTTGCTTAAGCCTTACCATAACATATAATTTAATACTTTTCCTTTTTTGGAGGGAATAAACAGGTAATATTTCATTTGCTTATAAATGGGAATCCTGTAAACATGTTGGAGTTCTTAAACAACCATAATCCATAAGGTTGTTAATATCTATGTAGAGCCAGGTAGATAGGTAAAAGATAGAAGAGTATAGGAAGACCTAGACTAAATTACATTAGTCAAATTATTAGAAATTTGGGTTTTGAAGGGTATGTAGAACTTTTTAGATTAGCACAGAATAGAAAAAAAGTTAGAGCTGCGTCAAACCGACCTTAAGTAAGGTCGAAAACAAAATGATGATGATGAAAACTTTTATTTCAAACATTTTTCAATTCGAAAGTTCATTTTAGACTATATATGAGTAGGTATTAGGACCCTTTGCGTGGGAAAATTTTCGATACCGTGAGAAAATTCTTTCACGGGGCGTGGTCCTTTGATGTTTGACGTCTTCCGGGTGTGGTCCACGCAAACGCCCTGTCGAAAATATTTTGGGGTAATTATCGATATTAATCAATAATCAATAATTGATTGTTATATAATGGATTTTATTACGTCACAGAAATCTGGCTGGGAAAAAAAGTCTGAGCCCCGCGCCGGGAGCGAACCCGGGACCGTCCGATCCATAGCCTAAAACAGTATCCACTCGACCATCAAACTTATCAGAATAAAGGACGTGAATATATATCTTAAGCTGTTCGCGCGTATCCTTTGTATTTAACACGTTATTTAACAATGTTATAAAAATAGTTACTACATACAAAGGCATTACTATAGTATCAACGACCTTGCGTACAAATATTTCCGCACTGCGTAATAAGATTATGGCAATAAATTAATCTATACAAACAGTTTTTTCAAAAATCTATTTCTTGTAATAATTATTATCGTACTGTTGAATTTCAAACCTATACAATAATGTGAATCATCACCCGTGTGTCTGTTGTAATTGCACCAACGTCCTGTTTTTACGGAGACCAAATGTAAATTGCTGGTCACTACTCTTTTTGAGGCTCCGGAATTCATGTCTGATTGAAGCGACCTTGCGTGTAAATATTTCCCCAATTTTAATAAAATGATGGCATTAAATTATTCTAAAACACGTCTTGTTCGATTTGCTATACGCGATTAAATTCTAAATCAGTTATTTTATTAATATCTTATAAAGATGCGTTAGTCATCACATTGGTGTTAAATATATATGACATTATTTGTTACAAACTGGCCCAGTTCAATTCTTGGAAACGCAAAAACGCATACACTTTACATTCATATGTAAAACCCAATAAGAATTTTCGCTAATATACGGTTCCAGCAGCGAAATTTGATAAATTACAAATGAATGTGAAATATTTAAAGCGTGACGTAATTTTTTACTTTGTTAGTTCTAACAAACAAGTTTCGTCAGGTATAATCCGGTGTATCTTTCAATTGTATGTTGGAGCTAAATTTGTTCAGTATCTGTTTGTCCTTCGTAGGTGTAGGACTCTTAATTTATTCCTCAAAAATAATTTTGGTACGAAACAGCTTTGTTGTACATTGTAAACATTTACTCAGAGTGTAATTAAAATACAAAAGATTATTGTAACCAAAGATTATGTAAAAAAAGTACGTCGCTTCAATCTGGTAGGGGGTACTCTTGAATTTGAAATTAAACCAATACCCGATAGCGAAGAACCCATAGGATGGATAAAAGAAGTTGTTAATCAGGTGATACGAAGAGCTACTGAAGACCTCGCAACAGGTGATCAAGTGGGATTTAGTTTTTGCTCTAAAGATCTAAAGAGGGGAGGAGGTCGGATTCGTTTCTGTCTAGTTGAGGAAATAACATACGACATTATAATTTGAATTAGGGCCGCTATACTTGCGGCCACGTCCCCAATGCTCCACCCGGAGGTACTACATTGGGTTTAAACGCGAAAAATAGTCGTGCTCCTAATTTATTCTTACTTCATAGTTGATTCACCCTAAATAAAAACTAAATAAAAATCTAACAAACCTAAAAATCTAACAAACCTAACAAACTCTAACAATCTAATAAACCTAAAAATCTGACAAAAACTGGAACAAAAACAAAACAAAAACTAAAAACAGGGTTGTAAATAATGGTATCCCTAGCGCTGACTTTCGAGTGTACCCGATCAACAAGCAAAAATGAGAGGGGGAGGGATCCGTAATACCGGATAGCAGACGCCGGTTCTGCTTACCAGTGCGACCTGAAGGGTCGTCTTAAAACTATCCAAATCTAGCTAACTAATTTAAATCCATCCCTAGCTTTCCCTATCGTTCCCTAACTGATTTACATTATGATTACAATCTTCGCAATTCTGCTCGTCCTTCCCAAATATATACTGCAACCAAAATGGCGACAGAACGTCAAACAAAACAAATAAGCCACATAATACATGCTATATATAAATAAATATAAAGTGTAAATATAAAATATAAATAAATATAATTATGTAAATATATAAATAAATGTTTAATAAGCGTTAAGCATATAACAGTGCACAAAATAGCGAAAGCATCACCCCATTTATCAGGTGCACTCGCACAAGCATTATGTCGGCTAGCGCCTTTACACACCAAACGTGCTTCTTAAATTATTTCAAAAACTACTAATTAATGTAAATCAATGCTTGTGCAGTACAGCCGCCACATTTAAGTCTTACCTCGATAATAAAATTCTCCAGCATCCGAAGATCTGGTCGTCTGTAACTTACTTCTAAAGGTGGGACGGGTGCACTGCTAAAGTCCTGGTGGGTATGCACTAAATGTTTTGGGGATCACAATCACTATCACTATCACTTCACTTTCAAGTCCTGGGGGGATGCGCGGTTGCACTCTGTTTTATTATCCTTGTTTACTTTATTGATTTAATTTAATGAGGGTTTATGATTTATTTGTTATTGTTTATTTGGTATTATTTATTCCCGATTTTCCGCACATAATTATGAAGATAGGCAGTGATTGTATTAATGGAGTGGGGTTTCTCGTGCATATTGGACATTTTGGTATAATTATCTTTTTTTTTTTTTTTTTTTTTTAATATCAGGTTTTGGTTATGCTCGTATCCTTACTCACGCCAAGTCAATCTAAAATTTTCAATCCTCCCACCAACCCCACCGAATTTTTACACGCGGTCGTCATTGATTGTCTAATCTCGCGACCCTTCCCGCGAATTCTTTTAAGGCTGTCCAGAACGCCTTCTGGTTAACCACTTCCCCGACTTCCTCTAGGCTTTTGGCCATGCCAGACCTAGGATAGCTAGTTTGCTATCAGCCAACCCTCGATTTCCCGCCTCAAGCGGGCAGTCGAAGAGCACGTGCTCTGCGCTTTCCGCGCCCTCACCGCATTCGCAGCGGTCGCTATTGGTTAGACCGAACCTTTGTAAATACGCCTTCAGGGCGCCGTGCCCTGTTATCAACTGCACCATTTTGTGATCGAGCTTAACCTCGATCTTACCTCTGGCTTCTATGCTCGGTATGAATTTGTGGGTCAACCTGCCCGTGGCAGCGTTGTTCCACCTCTCTTCCCATTGTCGAATTGATTTTCGCGCAGCTTTCTTTTGATTAAAGACCTCGGTATCGATGAATGTGATATTCGAAAGTCGCCCGTCGCGGCCTCTTTAGCTAATTCGTCAGCCCTATCGTTTCCTACGTTACCATTGTGCGACCTGACCCAACAGAACTTTAAACGTCGAAACTCTAGCGCCGTACGCGCTATCCTCCAGACGTCCGCTTGGAGATCTGTCGAGGTGTTCATGTTTGTTAAAGCCGTTAGCGCCGATTTACTATCACTGATTATATAATACTCGTCTCTGCCCGTATGGTTTATTACGTAATCGATAGCCTCTCGTATGGCTACCAATTCGCACTGGAAAATAGTGCACCAGTTCGCGAGTTTGGTTTGAAACCGAAACACCTCCTTTCCTGCTTATACACGACAAACGCCGCGCCTGCTTGCCCATCGTCCATACGTGAACCGTCCGTATAAATTCTGATACCCATCGCGTCCTCATCACCTTCGACAAACTCGATCCTCTAATATCAGCCGGGTGCTCTAACTCAGATACAACAATCTTTCTTGCAATTTCCCTATTACCAAGATTAAGATCTTCGATAATTTCGCGCCCTTTTCCTATATTTATTAATCGTCTATCTCTAATCTCCCTAACGACATATTCGATAGGAGAGACCTACTGATCACCAGGACAGCCTCCGTGGAGGTGGTCCTGTACGCCCTCGCCGCTTTTACCGCGGTTATGCGTTGTACGCTCGTCAATTGACGCATCTCCCGGACTTTACAACCTTCTGCCCATACAGAAGCTGCGTACAGTATTGCCGGCTCAATTTCTCCGGCATAAACCGTCCTCAGCGATTCGCCCTGAAACCCCACTTTATTTTAGCCGCCGCCATCATTTTATTTGATATTTCGCCGCCCTTACTTTTTACGTATTGTACGTGCGCTTTCCAATTTAATTTATTGTCGATCTTGACGCCGAGGTAGGTAATACAATCTTTAAACGGATTTTCTCCTCCTAGCTCTAACCTAGGAGGTCTCTGTCCTGGTTTCGTGCCGAAATAAAGCGCCTCTGACTTCGCCGTGTTAAATTTTAATTTTACCGCCTGCGACCATTCGTGTAATTTATTAAGCGCCTCGTTCGGTTTTGTGCGCATATCCATTAACAATCTCGATCTTACAATTAAAAGTGTGTCATCTGCAAACCCGACGATTGAGCATCCTGCGGGCAACTTGACCCTAAAGATGCTCTCATACAACAACTTCAAAATGTGGGACCAGAACATGACCCTTGCGGGCATCCCTTTCCACCTCACGCGACAGAACTTCACCCGGAATTTCAACCTGTGCTAATCGCCCCGAGAAATAGCTCTTGACCAAAGACATCAAGTTTCGCGGACAACCCCTACGATCTAACTCGCAAACGATTAATGGCCACCAGGCAGCATCAAATGCTCCTGAAATGTCCAAAGCAACAACGACACAGTACTCTTTGGCATCTCTTGCCTGCTTAATTTCCCCGACAACGAACTCTAACGCGTCGATAGTCGACTTGCCCTCCACGAAACCAAACTGTCGGTTATTAAAACCGCCGCTGTCTCGCACTAGGTGTTCAACACGCGTAGTCATAACGCGATCTAAAACTTTCCCCAGCACCGGTAGCAAGCTAATTGGACGATAGCTGCCCGGATCTGACGCATCCGCCTTTTTAGGTTTGGGTATAAATTTCACATTCTGGATTTTCCAGCAACGCGGAAAAACGCCCCTTTCTAAACAAAGATTAAACAACCCAACAAAGACACACGGGGCTAACAGGCACGCCTGCAGAGCTGCGTCTGAAGTGATTCCATCATGCCCCGGTGCCTTCTTAGGGTTCATCCTCCTAAGAGCCCTGACGACCTCGTGAACTAGGATTGCCTTATCGGCACCTGTTCCTTGCGCCTTTGCAGCTTCCCGACGTATTAAATCGTGCGACCCTTCATCCCCTCGGGATTATCCGATGGGAAAAATTTCTCTAGTAAATATTCCGCTGTGGTTTTAAAACCTTCCGTGTATTCGCCATTTGTTTTCTTTATATTACTGAGCGCGATTTTTTGTTGTTTTCCTCTAATTACGCGGTATGCGGTTCCCAGGGTTCTTTCTCTGAGTTTTGCGTGCAGAATTCTTTAAATTTATTCGTTCGCGTTTCTTCTATTAATATTTTATATTCGCGGTAACTTTGATTATATTCTATTCTCCGTTGTTCTCTTATATCTCCCGAGGCGCGTTGATAGCGGCGCCTTAGGTTACGCGTTTCTGCCCGCTTGGTGGTTAGTTCCCGGGTCCACCAGGGTACGCTGTCTTTAAATGTTTTCTTTTCGGCATGGAATACGACGACGCGTCTACCACCGCGTCGTTTAATTTTCGCGAGTGTTTCTACTTCGTCTGCCTCTCGGCAGTTAAATAGCTCATTTTCGAGCACAGGATACTTTCGCCAAATTTTGTTTAAATCGCTCCCAATTTGCTTTTTATTACAGAACCGCGGAAATACAGTTAGCTGCTCGTTTGCACTTGTTTTGGTTTCAACGTCCCATGTTATTAATTTATGATCAGAGAGCGTTTCCTCGTCCGACCTTAATTTCCAATTACAAATCGTTTCTAACATTTCGTGCGAGACTGCAGTAATATCTATAAAACTGCTGCCTCTATGCGTCTCAAACGTAGGTAAATCATTAGTGTTTATCACACTAAGATCCCATTCCGTAAAAGATCAGCAACCTGCGAGCCTCTATCGTCTTCGATAGGGCTGCCCCATAGTGGCGACTTGGCATTAAAATCTCCCCAATGACTAGATTTTTATTTCTGCCGATTTTACGAATAATATTATCTACTTCATTTATCAAGTCTTCGGTTTGAGATTTTCCGCCGGGAATCGACCGGCGGAGGTACACGCTATTACATAGAACGCATTTTCGCCTGATTTGATTTCGGCCGTCGTTACAAACTCGTTCGATAAATTATTTAATATAATTCCGGCGCACGTTCCATTATTTATTATTATCCGCTACGCGGTCGTTCACTATTCGCGTTTAAGACGGTAACCCCCCTCCCAAAACCTGTTATTTTGTGGCCATACAGGTGCGGTTCCTGTATAAACCCGATGTCGATATTATTTTCGATGAATAACTTTACGAAGTTATTTGTTGCCCCTCTACCTTTCCCGAGATTTAGTTGCGCGAATTTAATCTTCTTGCTTCTTATGGACTTTGTTTTATCTTCACAGTCCATAATCGATGTTTCGTGTGATTGCGTGCTTCAGACGTTGCATCGTGGGGCATCTACTCGACTTGGCGTCGTGGCGCGTATCGACCTTCGCGCCACCGCCAGTTCTGTCGTTTGCCCTAGCGCAAACCACACAGCAGGGACTGCCTTCCGGCAATTCTTGAATTCATGCCCGACCTCGGCACAGTTACCGCACCACTGTACCTTCTCCTGCACTCCATCGATCGATGGCCGTACTCGTAGCACCGGTAACACTGGGTCATCGAGAAGTGGTCCCGGGCCCATACTCTTCGCCACCTGAGGTTAATAGCATCAGCTAATATACGTCTTCGAAGTGTGGGGGTCACTTCGAAGACTACGTTGGCGAAGGGATCTCTAGGGCCCTTTCCGCCAAACCTGAACTTCTCTCTCAGGTGGTCTTCTAGCTTCAAATCGCCGAAACGGGGATTCTGGCTCGCAATCAACCGCACGAGCTCTTCAGCCTTCATCCCCGCTTCGACCCCCGGAAGAACGACCCGTGGACGTTTCTTCTCGATGGTCTTCGCCACGAGTTCCTTGCAGTTCCGCCGACCTTCAACTGCAGTTTCTTGGCGTCGTCGCGACCTGCGCACTCCACAACGACACCGCCCCGGCGCGTCCTACGAGCTCCGACAACAACAAACCCATCTCGAGCGGGATCGACCTTCTGCTTCAGGGTCGTCATCACGTCGTCCTTCTGGCCTGGCCTGGCGTCGACCCTACAGCAAACGTAGGGGCAGATCCTGAAGCTGCAGCGGCGTAGGAGACCTTGCGCTGCACCGACGCACCCTGACTCTGGCCTCCTGAAACGACAGAATTCACCGCCGGACTTCCCCAACAACACTTGCTCTCCTGAACCATCTAAACAAAGACGCAGCGCCCTAACCATACCTATCAGTTGGTTCGTCACGTCACGGATATCATCCACGGCGTGCCGAACCATCTTCCTATCCTCCACGACGATAGTGGCGGAGGTCGTCGGCACCTTCCATAGACGGCAGGCGTGCGCCTTCCTCACCCTAAACTCCAGCTCATCGAGGTCGCTAGCATTAACGCTACCGTTGCTGCTAGTCGACATCGTGCGCTGGGCTCTCGAAGTAGAGGGCAATTCTGGCGCCGCGACCACCACGGGAGGCCCCGACTCCCCAGACACGACCGCCGCAGACGCAGGCTCCTTCCCTACCTCCTGTACCTCCTCCTGAGTTTCTAACAAGAAGTCCTTTAGCACTACCTTAAGCTGTTTCCCCCCAACAGCGCCCTCCGCCGCCGACCTAGCAGACTCAGACCGATCGCCCCTCTTCCTCCTGGGCAGCGGCTCCTCATCGCGGTGGACCACCATGCTGACAAAACTAGCAATAAAAATGACACCTAAAACGCAGCTCAAAAACGTCCTAACCGTCACGACGCTAAAGAACGACGCTAGAAGAACGCAAAACGTTGGTCCAATAAAAATGTTTTGTTTAAAGGTGAACCGTAAACAACCTTGTATTTATTAAAACTTCAACCGCCCAATTAAATATCAAATTTTAACAAAAATACAACAAGCGTCAAAATAACAACTAGAATCAAATAAATTTCCTAACGCAATAAAAATGTCTCGATTTAAAATGTACCGTAAAGAACGCTATTTATTTATTTTAAATTTTAAACCGCCAAATCAAATTTAAATAAACTAATTACTTCAAAATATTAAAATATCTAATTTATAAATAAGAACACTTTATTTTTAAATGTGTAATTAACAAAATAAGGTCGAGCGCAATCGGAATGTGGTAACCGGAAATGACCTTTCACTTAATCGCTTGGTAACTAGCACAACCCGTAACTGTTACACCGCTTAATTACACCAAAATCGATTTTAAAGGAACTTTTAAATACGCGTGAACTTAAATTACGGAAAATTTATATTAAAATTGTTTTAAAATTTACAGTTTTTGAGTTATTTATTTGATTTAAAAGGGCTTAGATTTTTGTTTTTGGTTATTATTTTATTATACGCGCACTATAAAAATTCACACACTTTTTGGTTGTTTTACCCGGTTTTTACTTGATTTAGGCGGATTTTATTTTAAATTTATTATTAAAAATGCCTTTTTAAGTTATTTCGAAATTGTTTTGAGTATTAGTTGAGTAGACCTTTGTTTTATTAACCCGAAATTTATTTAGTTTATTTTAAAACGCGGATTTGGTTTAAATTACAAAGAAGACGCGATTTATTTAGTTTTATTTAGTTTAAATTCTGTTTTAAAATTTTTATTTTACTGCCCTGTATTTAAAATTTGATGGCACACAATTATAAAAATAAAACACAATAAAAAGCAAAGCTTCAAATAAAATAATACAACAATAAATAATATAAACCCTAGATAAAAACTTACTATTATTGCTGAAGCGGGAGCTCGGCAAAAACACGTCCGCTCGCTTCAAGCGGCAACTAGAAAGTTAATAACATACGACAGCGTATAGGATGTTACTGCCAGCATCTATCAGTCCAACGCCATCGGACCTAACACATCTTCTTTATGTCTGAGTGTAACGTCTGTGAGAATGCCGTCAGGAAAAGGAAATCGAAAAAATTATAACAGCTTTGTTCAAGAATGCAGTATGAAACGGGGTATTATCACTATCAATAATAAAGACAATATGTGTTTAACTCGATCTCTAGTGATGGCTATTGCATATGCAAGATAGGATCCACTTCTAACTAAAGTGAGAAAAGTCATTGGAAAGTTACAAACACAGAGAGCTTATCAACTATGCATATGCATCGATTCTAGAGTTGTAATTCCCGAAGTAGGATGTAGTGTACCCGAATTAAAACATTTTCAAGAGCATTTAACTCGATATAGAATCGTGGTTTACAAATACGGATCTAAAGGCAGAGACAACAACAACTTTTTATAAAGTATTAATTTAAATTACGTTTAATTATAAAACCAACTCAGGAAAGATATAAATAGTACTACGGAAAAACGCATATTGCAACCTCATTCTAACTTGACAATTTTAATTAAATATTTCAACGCAAAAATTCTATTATTCCCAAACACGACATTGTATAAAATCACAACGATTACTGAATAACACCAACAGTATATTTAAAAATAACCTGTAACAGAGACACTAACGCAACTAAGTAACTGGCAACATCCTGCAGCAGATTACAACATTGTAAGCATTGCAGACACCTTACAATCGCATGAACCCACTAGAAGAGATAATTATTACACACAACTAAAATCGACATAATTAAAAATAGAGAAGTTATAACTGGCGAAACTGACGCAAAGCATTCAAGTAAGATAAATTACTACAAAATCACTTCAAAAATTAAAATTAACATCGGCAAATTAAAAATAAACGTAACCAAACCAATACCAAGCGTAAAACCCATAAAATAACGACACAACCGTGCAAGTAAATACAAATTAAGCAAATCAATTTTTTGAATAATCCAAAACGACCCAAGCTAAAAACAGCAAGTAACCCGACGCAACTTAAACAGAAAAGTAATAAATCCAAGCAAAGAATAACACCACAAACTACGAAATAAATCCAAATTTTTCAAAAATCGGAAAATAACCAAAGTAAAAAAAATTAAAAAAAAATTTTTTTTTAATTACCAGAACATTCCCTTAGCCAAAATGAGTAGTGAAATGGAGCTGTACATGGAAATGATACCCCAATTTAACGGTGATCAATGTTTATTAACAATTTCATTTCAGCCTGTGAAATATTCCTAAAAACGTTCTTTAAGCCCGGTGATAACGAAGGGAACATTTTGCTTATCCGCCTTATAATAAGTAAACTAACCGGTAGGGCACTAACATTAATTGCCAATCGAGATGACCTTGACCAGTGGGATGATAGCATATTTTGGAGACCAGAGGAACCTGAAATGTCTAGTGAGAGATTTGATAAACCTTAGAATGGAACACAACCAATCGCCATATCAATCTGGTATGAAATGCCAAGATGTAAGAAGCTTAATCTTGATAAAACTTAAAATTGAAGAAACCGACCCAAATGTAAGACTTTTAAAAACAAAAATGTACGACGAGATGGCATTAGACACCTATCTAAATGCACTACCCAAACGACTTTCAGATAAAATTAGATTTCAACATCCCCAAGACTTAGAAGAAGCAATGAATATGATAATCGAAGAAGAAAATGTAATGTACTACAGAAACCGACTATATAACCCCAACGCGAATAAAAGCTATACGCCAATAAAAACCATACAACCCGCGAGACAAACAAATCCACAACAAAAATTCACCCCGTTCAATGCACAAACAAACCAAACGCGAACCAATAATCCACATTTTAATAATTCAAACTTTAATAATCAATATAAACAATTTCCAAAACCAACATTTTACCCAAACTTTTTAAAACCCGCATTTCAACCAACATTTAACTCAAACTTTTCAAAACCCGCATTTCAACCGAGACTCAACCAAAATGTAAATCAGCAAAGACCAGTATTCAACGCGAATCCTATTAGAAACTCACCGATGATAAACAATAATAATCCCAATAACTATTATAAACCCACACCAATGGATACCTCATCTGGTAACACCAGACAGACCCAACACAAAAATAACGCACATTAGACCAAACCCCAATCCAAAAACGCACCTTCACCTCAGAAGAGCTATTTCATCAAGAAGTAGAAGAAAATGAAGATGACCAGAATAATTGCAATCGACCGTGTACAAATAACGAACAAAACCAATAAAACCATTATGAACGCGAAGAATCATACGAAACCTATGAGAAGGACGACGAAGAAAACGCGTGCTCAAATTTTCAAATGGACCAATTTATAAACGACCAAACGTAATAAACCTAAATAATATGAATCACCTTGTACTACCCTATATCGAGATACCCCACGCTGAATTTAAATTACTAATCGATACCGGATTTTCAAAAACATTAATAAGCCCGCGAACCGTAAAGAAACAGTATTTAAACTATGTAGAAAGAGAACCCTTCAAAATTAAAACCGCCCATCAAACAACCCTACACCAATTCGTAGCAAACATACCCTTACCAAAAACATTTAACGTAAAAATGAAGCACAAATATTGCATATTTGAATTTAACGACAAATATGACGGACTATTAGGATTGGACCTTCTAAGAAAACTAGGAGCCAACATAGATATAAAAAACCGCTTATTAAGAACCAAATATGGACGAATCCCCATTAAATTCCAAAACACTCAAATTGACGAAAAATATACCATAGAACCCTGAACAGAAGAAAGATAAAAATCCCCGTAAATTCAAATAATAAATTAGGAATAATAAATCACATAACTTTTCAACAAGGAGTAGAGACCCCAACCGCATTAGTACAAATCAAAGATAACTATGCCACAACAACAATATTAAATTCAATCGACTACCCCGTAGAACTATCTTTAACAAACCCGATTAACGTGGAAGAATTAAATTTCAACGAGATGGAAATAGACGAAAACTTAAACGAAAATTATAACCCCATAGAAAACGACAAAATGTTGAGAAAAAATTTAAGTAATATCCGATTTAACCGCGACATAAATCCAGAGGAACAAAGAGTAATACAAAAATTGTTCCGAATACCGCGAGATATTCCATTGTGAAGGAATACCCCTAACCTTTACAAATACAGTTAAGCACAACATTGAATTAACAGACAACAAACCGATATTCACAAAAGCATACAGATTACCCCAGGCAAGTCAGGAAGAAGCTGAGAGACAAGTAGCCGATCTATTAGATCAAGACATCATACAACACTCCAATTCACCATGGAGCAGCCCCGTATTAATAGTACCAAAGAAACTGGACGCATCAGGAAAACGGAAATATAGAATGGTAATAGATTACCGCAAATTAGACGAAAAAACGATAGACGATAAATACCCGTTACCGAATATAACTGAAATTTTAGATAAGTTAGGCAAGTGCCAATATTTTTCGACGCTAGATTTAGCATCAGGATACCATCAAGTGGAAATGGAAGAAGGAGATACACAAAAAACAGCCTTTAGCACACCTAGAGGACACTACGAGTATAAACGGATGCCATTTGGACTGAAGAACGCACCCGCAAATTTTCAACGAGTAATGGACAACATACTACGAGGGATACACAACGAAAAATGCCTTGTGTACCTAGATGATATAATAGTGTATTTAACATCATTAGTGGAGCACATAGAAAGACTACGAGAAGTGTTCGAAAGATTAAGAACAGCACAATTCAAAGTGCAACTAGACAAGAGCGAATTTCTACAGAAGGAAGTAGCATTTAAAAGGACACATAATAATACCCCAAGGAGTGATGCCGAACCCCGACAAAACAAACGCTGTATTAAATTACCCCATACCCAAAACGAATAAAGAGATAAAATGATTTTTAGGCCTTAGCGGTTATTGCCGTAAATTTATTAAAGGTTATGCTCAAATAACCAAGCCCCTAACCAATTGTTTAAAAAAGGGAAACAAAATTGTACATACCCCAGAATTTATTAAAGCAATAGATAAAATCAAAACTATATTAACAAATCACCCCGTATTAGAATACCCCGACTTTTCGAAACCATTCATATTAACAACAGACGCATCAAATGTAGCCTTAGGCGCAGTATTAAGCCAAGAAACAGTAGGCAACGAAAAACCCATCAGTTACGCATCCAGAACCCTCAACGAAACAGAGCAACGATATAGTACAATAGAGAAAGAATTGTTAGCCATAATTTGGGCAACAAAGTATTTTAAACCATACCTATATGGACGGAAATTTTATATATATACCGATCATAGACCATTAGTATGGCTATTCAAACTCAAAGAACCCAACTCAAAATTACAACGATGGAGAATCCGACTAGAAGAATATGAATACGAGATCATATACAAAAAGGGAATTTCAACAATAACGCAGGCGCTTTATGTAGAATCCAACTTAACGCACTAGAAACAGAATCAGTGATAGGAAACGTAGACGAAACAGAAATCAGAGAAGACCCAGATGAAATGGAGACCATACATTCGACACAAAATGACGAGCCAAAAACCGCAATTAAAATTTCAAATGAAGCCATAGACATGAAGCCCAATCAATTTATAATCACAGAAGTTTTAAACAACCCCAACCCTGTAAAATATACGAAAGTAGATAACAAAAAGATATACCAAATTCAAATAACCAAAGACGACAATGAATCACAAATAATTAAAATCCTAAAAGAATACACCCCAAGAAAAAACGATTTTGCTTTTACTTTAACACGAAAAACTTGTATAAACGATTTTCAGAAATATATGTTAAACTATTCAACAATTCTGGCCCTGAACTTATAAGATGCACTAGAAAACTAATAACATTAGACAACCCTGACGAAATAAACGATGTGATCAGAAACCAACACGAAGGAAAAACCAACCATCGTGGAATAAACGAAACCATAAAGCAAATCATGAGACGTTATTACTTCAAGGACATGAAAGAATTAACTACAGACTTTATCAATCAGTGTGAACTATGTGACAGAGCAAAATATGACAGGAAACTCCCGAAAATACCCTTAATGTTAACTAAAACACCAGACAAACCTTTTCAGAAATTACACGCAGATACTCTAGTAGTAGAGGCACAAAGTTACTTAACAATCGTGGACGCATTTACAAAAATAGGCCATGCAAAAATAGTATAGACGTAACTCAAGGATTTCTACACTATTTTACATTTTATGGAACACCCGAAACCATAACGTTAGATAACGGAAGCGAATTCAAAAACGAAACAATACAAAACACTTTGGAATTACACAAAATAAAAATTCATTTTATAACTGAGAATCATCCTGAATCCAACGGACTAATCGAAAGACTACATTCAACCCTATTAGAACAGATCAAATTATTAAGAATCAATTACAAGAAAGAACACATAACTAACTTAATGGCATACGCATTAATCGCCTATAATAACACAATTCATTCATCGAAAAATTTTACACCCTTAGAAATAACCCTAGGACACTCAGATTCACGCAACTCTTATGATATACATTATAACTAGGAAATCTATCAGCAACACGCTAAGGATCACAAGGAGAAACTAAAAATAACTTATGACAAAGTCAAGGATAAGTTAGATAACGACAAAGAACGCACTACCGCGACCCGTAATAAAAACACAGATATAAATAAATTTTCCATAGGACAAACCGTGTACGAGAAAAATTACCAAAGCAAAAGACACAAAACGGCACCGAGAAATTTAGGCCTCTTTAAAATCAAACGAATATCCGACAAAAACGTAGCCGTAATAGACAACGGCAAGATAACAAAATATATTCACCTTAAAAATTTAAGACACCCTGTACTTTCAGATGAACAATCATCACCCTTACCGTCAACCTCCACCCAGGTAGAACGGACACCGAAATCATAATTGAAGACATAAAGAATAACCCCGGTATACTACCAATAAAATTAGGCAGTATGCAGAACACCATAGACTATTGGACCTTTGCACAAAAATTCGATTTAACCGAACTGAAACAAGAATTTCAAATAATCAAAAATAATTATTACAGACTAAAACAATCGATGGACACAACAAAATTCGGAAAAGAATACGCAATAGAAATGATGAACTACAACAGTATAACAGAAAGTAGTTTGAAAAACATAGAAGACAAATTTAATAGACTAATACCCACAGAACAAACGACGAGAAGAAAAAGAGGACTAATCAACGGATTAAGAAACATAATCAAAGCAATTACCGGCAATTTAGCCAATCAAGACGCAGAACGTTATGACAATGCGATACAACAATTAATAGAAAACCAAAACGACATCAAAACCATAATTAGTAATCAAATATCGTTAACTCAATCAACAATCATCAAATTTAATGAAACCTTAAGAAAATTAGTTAGTAATCAAGATAGTATAGCCAATCAAATACAAACCCTAGAAAATAACATGCAAACTACCATGTTAGGCATGCGAGATTTAATCAGATGTAACACGATATACAACCAGATAATATCAACCTTACCTTAATTCAACAAATTCTAGCAACATTAGAAAACGCAGTAACTTTTGCCAAATTAAATACCCTACATTCAAGTATCATAGAACCAATTGATTTATTAAGAGAACTTTTGAGAATAAAATCCTTTATAACTAACAGTAAATTACATTTCGATGTAATAAAATCAAACACTTTAATATTTGAAAAAATAGCTACAGTTAAAGACTATGTAAAAAATAACAATATAACATTTTTAATAGAAATACCAATAGTAGAGATTAACAATTACAATTATTATCACTTATTTGCTGTTCCAATGAAAATGACTAGCACATACCAAGTTATTATTCCAAAAACCAAATTCCTATCCTTAAATGAACTAAGATATGGTTATACGAACGAAAAATGTGATGAAGTCACACCAAATCAATACTTATGCCAATCATTGACAACAACAATTCAAGAAGACAGCCCTTGCGAAGTACAACTACTAAAATTTACCAATCATTACGAAAATTGTGAAGCCAAACCTGTACAAATCACCAATATGAAAATCCAGAAAGTAACGGAAAATAAATGGATAGCCATTTTCCCCACCGAAGTAATCGCAACAATATACTGCAATCAAGACGAAAGTAATTTAGCATTAACCGGAAGTAAATTAATCACCCTTAAGGAAAATTGTTATTTGAAATTAAAAAATGAAATAATTAGAGTTAACAAGATCCCGTACAAACCAAGAAATTAGCAAATCTACCCGATTTACAAATCAAGATTACTCAAGACGAAGACGAAGAAATACTTCAAAAACCTCTGCAATTAGAACACCTGGAATTAGACAACCTCAACCACGCCATGAAACTCATGGAAGACTACAAAGAACACCTGAACGAAATCAAAACGCCCAAAGTGCACTACGATAATATTAGTATATGGACAATTGTATTAATTATAATATTGACGATTTTATTTATCATTTATGTAATTTACAAAATGTATATTAGATATAAAAATAAAGGAAACAGTTTTAAATTTAAGGCAACCAAAGAAACAAATGTACCCCTAGAAGATATGAGTTTTAAATGAGATTAAATGAATTTATTAAATTAAAAATCAAGAAAGGTAAAAACCCTTAATATTTAATGTACGTCGGGAGGAGTTATGTAATCCCCCATTTGATATATATACATATATATAAAAGAAACTAATAATTAAAAAGTTATTAGAATTATTAGAAAATGCGCTAAGTAATGTGCAACAATGTAATGAAGGACAATTCATTTCAGTTTATTAACTTTCATGGGCACGGAAACGCTACTTTGTAGCACAATGATAAGTGACACTGCAGATCTCAGGTCACAGACGGTTACAGACAGTCACGTACCGAGATTACCTGGAAAGGAAGCTCGCAACAAAGTAATTATGAATAGATTTAAGATAGCACAAAGTATTATGAATAAAGGCAAGTGTAAGCAGACATTAGGTCTGCAAGTTCCCACAGAAATGTAAGGGGTAGGGATATTATAAAAGGCCCGGGAGCCCCACTCGACGGCAGCTAATCCATCGTTCAGCTTTAACATTGCAGTTCGTAGATAACTCACTTTGTACAATTAGTTAATTAATTTCGACTTAGAATAATAATTCAAGATTGTCAAAATTCAACATTAATTTCTGTAAAATAATAAATAAATGTGTTAAGAAGTTCAAGAAGTCTTTTTAAAAAGGACCGCTCGCAGCCACGAACCTTAACTGGCGTAGCGCGATGAACGCTATAAAGAGAAGTTAAGTCAAGAATTCCTGAATAATGTTGCAGTATCACTTGCAAAATCTCAGTTGATATTGTGGAATAAGCAGGACGTTCACTTACCATAATAATCTCAAAAACCGTTGTTTAATTCAACTGAACTGAATTTTGTTTTCACACTAACTCTTATAAACACATTAGCACTTTAATATTAACAATGTGTTAAGTAGAAGTGTTTATATAAGACTGATGGCAATAATTATTATGTCTGTACTCTTCACTTCAATTAAAAACCGGTAAATGAAGTTTAAAGATGTAATAATAGAACGCTAGAGTTAATTCGTGTATGCTCAATACACATTCGTTAATTATATTTAAATTGAAAATGAAGTTGAACAATGGTGGTAATGATGTATTATCTTTACAAAGTCCCAAGTATTAAGCATATGATGACGTCATATAAACATTTATATCCAGATACAAGAATAGATTGAGAGAAATTATAATAATTACTACTACCTAGCGCAGGTATGGTTAATATACGATCCACGGACCGACTGCGGCTCGCGATTAAATTTGTAATATTAGCTATTTAACTATCAAGAATTGAACGAAAGGAAAAACAGACAAAAAAATACAAGCCTTTGAAATGTGGTGCAACAGACTTACACTGAAGATATCATGGACAAACAAAATTAAAAACAAAGAGGTGCTAGAAATGGTAAGGAAAGAAAGAAATATTGCAGCAAAATCCCGTGGAAGTCGCACATTTGCATCAATGTAGCGAAAACGGTGATGGACCGGATACATTGAATATCACTCGAAACGTCCCACAATGCGGAGTCAATATTACAAAACTCAATGAAATTCCTGTATGTAGAAATAAGCCCACGGTTAAAGTTGTAAGTAATTTCTTTAAGTTTGATTTATTAGAAGGTACTGGTGGTATTAGATGACAAATGGCTGAAGAAAAAGGAACCCCTATCAAGATAAAACGACTAACTCTGAACATCATCGCGAGGTAGTTCATGAGAGTGGGGGTAGGCCGAATGTGGTTCACTTCGTACGACAAACAAACAAAGGAGGGCGCCACCGCGTTTACGGACTCTAATGAATTCACCACTAAGAGCCCTGAGAAAAACGCAGAAACCCCTGAACCCTAAAAATTTCCAAACCGAAAAGTTATCACCAGAGCACGTGTAAGTGTGATTAAAAAAAGGAAACACTTTGATTAGTTATAACAAAGACCAACCTTAGTGGCTAACATATAACAGCATAATAATAATAAAAAGCATAAAGTACTAGTATGAAGCACTAGTCTAAGCATGCCTATTCATGAAAATAATTTTTTTGTCCAAAAATGTACCACTTCAATTATTTATCCAAACTCCTATAAGCACTTACTTCAATTACCAAAGAGTAACTCATAATCTGAATTTTGTTCACCTTAGACAAGTGTTACATGCCAAACTGGTCATGTATCATGTTTTAGGGTAAGAGATACTTTGTAGGATAATTGCCGCGTATTTTTGAAATGATACGCTTGTAGCCTTTTTACTTCCAATTTAGTTTAACGAGAATTTCCGATAATTAAAAAGGAGCCCACGGCAAATTAAGATGGAAGGTGGCTCTAAGTTGAGGAAATCTCAAAGGCAAAGCGGCTAGTCGAACTATATGCTCTGGGTAGAGAATGAGCTGTGGGTCGGGGTGTAATTGCAACCACTAATAATAAAAATAAGGCGCCACCGTATTTTTTTATACTGGGGAGACCTAATACAAGTCCCTTGTACAAGGCTAATGCGGAAACCTTTCTCCTATAACCGCTATATAATTTTTAAAGACCTCCTAATCTTTGAAGTATCTTACCTTATGGCTCGACCTTGACCTTAGCAATCCTGCACTGCACCTGTGAACAGATTAAACAAAGAAAAGCACTGTTTGTGCATTCAAACTCAAAAATAATTAAATACAATCAGAATCGATTTTCATTCCTCTTAAATAAAAGATAGTCTTTAGTCCGAAAATAAGAATCTATTCTTTTTGGTATCCAATAAAGTAATTTTTACAAAAAATATGTCTTCCTTTATAAGTTAATTTAAATTAGGAAGAGTTAATTACAATGGTACTGAATATATCCGTACCAATTACTATTTAATGAAGTTTATATAACAAATTGACAAAGCATAAAATTGCTTATTTATAGAAAGAGTTAATTATGGTAAATTTACCTTAATTTCACAGTAGATAATTACAGATCATTGTTCATAAAATATCAAAATTTAATTTCTAAAGGTTCAAAATTATGAGAATTTACTTTATCTAATTAGTAGTGACATCTTCTGATGTTTCATTGAGTTAATAAAAGAATTTGTAGGAACAAATTACAGATTCATATCGTATGACTACGAAAAATATAATTGAGGTCTGTCCTTGACCTGTTCAAAGTTAACACAAGTCAGTTAAAGTAAAATTTATCTCGTTACTACGTCGACAGTTCAAACAACATACGAACATAATTTTTTGTACATACCAGAACTCCCAATTGCACCTAAATACTTGCTTGAAAGCTGACGTATGTATTAACAACGGAAAATTCCATTCCAAACAAACAGCTGCGCTGCATACTGAAAAACACGTCACTTGGCTTCCATTATATGCGTTTCAATTTACAGATGTTCCAGGCGTAATTCACACCACAAGAAAGCAAATGTTGTTTGTAATTAACTTGAATAAATTTATATATGTGATTCCATATTATACAAGGATAGAATTGTTTTCCATCAATTTCGCATGAATACCATTCAGAAAAGCGCTTATTTATAATTTACGTTGCAATATATTTTAAAATAAATTATTCCCAAAGTTACACTGAAAATTTCAATTAATATTATTATAGAAACAAATTCACTTACTGTTCCTAATGGTCTTTTAACAAAAACTTCATCGTTCTTCACGACTGGTTTCAACAAACAAATGGACCATCCAAAACAATTTATGAAGATAGCTTACACGAGCAATCTTCCACCGTGAATGCTTCCAACAGCAAAAATCAATGACGGACATCGCTCCTAAGAACAATTTTCGACCTGCTTGAACCCCAGCTGTGTTAGAAGTGCCGGCCGAGCTTGCCGCTGCTTGGTAACAAAGTTACCTTGCAGTTATTGAGTAGAGGGGGCTATAGGAAGGATTCAAAACAAAAGCTCATATATTGTCACCGTAGAATTTAACTTTTAACATGAACTAAATACTAGTTCTTTATTGGACAATCGATGTTATTAAATTAAGTGGATTGGATAACATTATAATGTATTATATTATTTAATATTTAATAAAAGGATTGATTATACAGATATATATATTAGGTGGAAAATAAAATTGCTACACGCTAACTTCCGCCGTTGGCGACGGTTGAGTCTGCGCAGAAGGAATACGGGAGTGCGCGAGTTGAGGAAGCATTATTAAGCAACTGTACATGAACGAATCAACAAGGTGGCAGTGCGGTGTAGTTTTTAAAAAAGGGGATGTATGTAGTTTCTTTTATCTTCCCTTACCTTGTACTTATTTCCTCCCAAATCCTCTACAAGAAGCAATAAGAAAATTACCAACGGTAATAATTTGATGTTCAACCCGGCGAACTACGAAAACCAACACGTGGTGAACCCTGAGATGAGATTCCGAGATATACGTATAACGTAAGTAATTTGAACTTTATCTAAAATGTGCAAGTAAATTGACATAGACATTGCGATTGCATCGTCCGGTAAAAACGTGGTCTGTATAGATTATATAACGGCGTTAGATCCACGCCTAAATTGTAATAACGCCGCTTAAACTGTAACACAAGATAAACTTGTCAGAAAATAAGATGTGGTAATATTCAAAATAATTCTATTATCAAAAATTAACGTTTTCTAATGTAATAAAGGACAAATAATTGTACAATTTCTACATTCACAAAATAAATTAAATAAAGCGGACTTCTCTTCCTTAAATAACTACAAAACGGTAATATTTACAGATAATTTATAGTCATATCTTTTCATTTAACGTCCTAACAAAACATAAAAAATCTAAAAGTGATCAATAATTTGATCTGCAAAAATATTTATGTTTATAATTTTTCAAGTTCTATTCAGATCTGATTAGTTTACCAACTTTCTTCATTTCATTAATCTTAAAAATAAATCCTCTAAAATTGATCTTTAAGTTTTAAAACATTTCTTCACAGTTCAAATGTTACCAAAGCAAAACCGGCTTTTCCAAACTTCAGTGAGCACTCATTACTTGCTTTATACTTAGTATCATAAAAACTTTACTTATACACGTATTTTAAGTTATAGTAGAACGTAAACAATCACTTTTAACGCCAAAATGAAAATACAAAAATCTTAACTTCTGTGAGTAGAACAAAGAAGTTTTTTGACTTACCCCACTGCCATCTAGTTGTTTCGTACGAACCAAAAGCGTAAACAAACAGCTGGACTGTTATGAACTCAGAGCGTCACCCGTTGAAAGTGAACGATAAGATCCAATTGGTTACCAGACTAACGACAATATGTCCGCTTCCTTCTTATCCAAATCGAAGCGGGTGTAGAATAAAATTTTCTTGAAATCATTTACGTTCTGTACAAATAACAACTGAAATCCTAGGTATTTTGATCCTTGTGGAAAACAAAGCGTTTCTTCGTATTACATTGTAATCCAAACTTACTTCAAATATATATTAAAAACTTTAATGAACTTCTTAAGGCCCTTAAGTGATGCTTAAATGCGCTAAAATACAAAATAAATAAATCTCAAATCAAATACCTAAATTACCATTGATCAAATGATTCTTTAAGCTTTAATTACAACCCAACTATGGCCACATATGCAATACCAATCGCAATTCCAATTTGGAAAGCTATTTCTCCATCTTGATGCTACGAGTAACCAAACGAGAATGTTCGATTACCTGTTTTTAACAAATGAATAACGCAAATGAACTATAACAATACGACGGTGTCTACAATACCAAAGAACACAAACGCTTGCTTAAAGCAAATTATAAACTGGACGTTGTAACTATTTTAAAGACGATGATGAGTGATTCGCCTATTTTTATTAACGTGAAACCAAACAACTTCTAATTTATTTTTACTGCTTTGAGAGAAACAGCAAGGACAAAATACTAACAGCGAAATCGTTGTTCAAGAAGTTAATTGGGGTGAGGTGAGATAAGAACCAAACCACCTAAATTTCACTCAGAAGTTTAACCTTAGATGTTGTTTTATCCGTACTGATCGTAAGGACTTCTGAAGACTTCCGACCCAACTCTGAACTTTACTTTAGCGGGATGAGACTAACAGGGGGTTACTAAAAATACGGAAACTGAACAAAAAGTATGTGAATATAGCAATAAATATAAGGGTGCATAATATTGTATAAAAACTTAAACTCATCAATACGCACTGCTTATTTTGTATATTCTATAAGGTTTGTAAGAGTTGTTGAATGCATAGTTTTATACGTGCAAATTTTATTATAAGATTACTTTCCTAATACTCTGTTACGTTAATGAATTAATAAACAGACTGACGAAAGTAACGTATGTACATCTATTTAAATAAGGATTTCTCTTCAAGTTACAAATATTTACAATTGACATAACAAAAATAATTTATATGTATTATCTTGGCTGAAAATGGAATTTAAATCAAATTATCACACTTTATATTAATGACAAATATCATAATTAATATATATATATATATATATATATATATATATATATATATATATATATAAACGTGGAAATAGGAGCAAATTATTTACGCGCCAAATTAATTAATTTATATAGTGAAAACGGACAGTTATTAAAATATTTTTCTATTTGTATATTGGAATGTTAAAATTGTATAAGGGAAGAAGCTTTTGAGTACATAAAACTCAAGGATACGCATAAGGAATTATAATAATTTTAAATCAAACGCATGGAAGCAAAAAGGGAGCTTGCATGTATAAAACATCAATAATTTTAAACGCAAATATTTCCATTTTAAAAACCAACGTTCGCTTATACAAATACTAAGAATGGTTAAATTTGGAATTGTTATTCTAAACAACAAGGGGCTGTGAAGGAACACCTGTTCATTAAATGTCACGTTCAGGGAACTTAAATAAACGTTAAGACAGAATTTCTATGAAATTGTTTGCAAGAGTCGGTTTGACCAACTGCTTTAAATAACAAGTGCCTTGAACACTGAGTGGAATAAACGATCGATAATGTAAGACGGACAGTGAAACGTATAAAGAATGCGTTGGGTACAAGTCACGTCTAAATATACGGCGAAATGTGAAGGCCAACGCAATATCGATTTTCTGTAGCTGAAAGGGATTTCGAAATGAGATAATAAATATGCGTGAAACGGAGATAGATAGTTGATAGGTGGAGCGTTGTGACGAGGGAAAATTATATCATTGGTTTAAAGCTAGGCAGTTTCAAGAAGACCGTGTCCGTAGAGGGTATCGAACAAAATTCTAGGTAACAGCACGACAAACGGGAGATTTTTGAGAAGTTAGAGTTCGTTACGTTCAAAATTTTAAGAACCAGTTTAGAAAATAAAATTTTCAAGGGAAATAGGTTGCATAGGGGTTTTGAAAATTATATAAATACACGAACAAAGATATTGAGGCTCTGTTTCCCTATAGATCTGAGATCGTGCTTAGACCTACAACGTAATAATAGTAAATGCTCTTACGGGTATTAATTACTGTGTTTAGTCGGTAAAGTTACATATAACATCCTGTTTTGAAAGTATGTAAAGCTGTAGTAGCGTACCGAAAGAAATTGGAAAAGTTATATTGCACGAGTTGGTGCTGTTGTTTAGATAAAAGATGCCGTTACTACGACTCTATTAAATGAAGGGATGGTATTTGGGTAAGCAAAGCCGAAAGCGTAATTTGTATGTTTGAAGTATATTTGGTATGGAATGTTACGTTTGAGACAAGGCTAATATTTGGATAGAAGAATAGTAGTGGTGGCCGAGATTTGGATAGGTGGGGATCAGTTGGATCCATGATAATCGAAGTAGATGGACGCAACGACGAGGGGTTTCTGGTAACCATCTTCAGCGGTGACGAGGAACGAAGGCGACTCCAGGTAACGAAATTTAATTTCCTGTTTTTGTATAAAAATGTGTGTTGATACCTTTTGTGTTTGTGTGTTTTGACTTATTGGAGGTGGATTTATTACCATAAAACTTGTTTAAAGAGGTATATGTGCTGGACAATTAATTGTTGATTATTAAAAAGGGTTTATTGATGATATATAAAGGTGTATTCATGATATAAAATGTTGTTGTAAAGGAGTAAACGGGTCTTTAAATTTGTTTTTAATAAAAATGCAAGGTGTAAAAGCATTTACAGAAACTGGGTTATAATGAGCTCAAAATAGACCAGAATAAAGTCAAATTAGGGTTGCATGTAGAGCCCATCTGCTCGTATCATATAGAATTTGTTGAAATATATTAAAACCAAGGACTTTATACTATTTAATGATTGAGCTGGTAACAGTTGTAACAAACTGTCTGTACCAAGGTGTAAATATTTTATTAATAATGGAAACTTGTTAATATGTGTAAATAAAAAGGTTGTATGGTTGTTGTATTATTTGATTGGTAATTTCATTTGACTGTGTGTATGTCAGAAAGGCATGTACTTAAAATGGTAGGTATTCAAGAAGAGGCCGATTGCTGAGCTAGCCAGGGTGAGCAGAAATACGAAGGCGTCCAAAAGGTAGGGTAAGAAATTTTTTTAAATTTTGTTTTGAAAATTTTATGACGGCCCAATGTGTGGGGACGAATTTTAAGAGCATAATTCCCGCTACCACGCCAGTATATATTTATACAATGCTATGTTCTTCCTTCAATTATTCGCGCCCCCTTATTTGGGCGTCATATCAATCTATTAACTGGATTTATCGATCTCCGACGTTGGGCTGTCATATAAATATTGCTATGGACTCCTCCAGGAACTTAACAGGATTTTATCTTGAACCGACCTTGTATCGACCAATAACAAAACTTGATATGTTACCGCCTTACTCGTTATCAATGTCGTATTCAACTTATAGCTCCTCCTTTATTGTTTAAATTATCAAATCACACTTCTATTAACTTTATCTTTTGACCTTGACTAACGTTTATTTTGAATTATAAAATGAAGTTAATTCAATTCCATATAATGAAAACAAATATTATGTACAGGTTTTTGAAAATTATTAAAATACACTTTTCAATTAATTAATGTTGTAAATCTCATTTATCTCCAAAATCATATACTATTCAATCAATCTAAGGTCACCAAAAACCTATTGTTTTTATAAAACGAAGCTTGGAACGTTCGAAACCCTTTTATCATATAACGTACTTTATATGTATGCAAGTTCTTTGTTTTGTTGACTTCGTCACATTAATTTATATTAAGCAAATTCAATATTCAAAATAGAAAAATTCAAATAGAAAAATAATGTCTTATAACTAAAAATCTAACCTGGTCTTTTTCTTCGCTATTTCCTTCTTGCAATCGACGCAGCTAATATTTTTCATGTATTATGCCATCCATGTGGATCCAATTCAGAATTATTATATACCCATTCGAAATATGAACCATTGCATTTAAATTATTGTCATCACCCTCTGGACTACCATTATTAAACTTAGACTTATACACCCCAATTTATTTTCGTCTCATTTAGACTTATTCTCACCAGACTCAGAATTTATTCTCATCAATTTCCCCAAACACTTAGACTATTATTCTCCACGGACTCAGAACCCTATTATTATTATGTTTTAGTTTAAAATAAATTCCCCAAAATCTACTTACGTTTAATCGGCAATCATAATTTTCATCTTCTTCGCACTTAAACAATCACTTCACTTTAAAATTATTTTTACGTGTTGCACTAATGTTTTAAAGTGGCGCACCTCGGCCTTTGTTGAGTTGAAAACTGAGTTCGTTATCACTGTCCCTGTTAATATATGATTGATCTCCTACTCCGTCAGTAGGCATGGCTTACAAGCTCGTCGCTAATTTTAACCAATCAAGTCTTTGCATTTAAAGTAGTTTCTGATGTAACTTTCTCTGCCTTCAAGTAATTGTGGCTTGCTCGCAGCTGCCTTGTTATCAAACATGCGGTGTTTTGACGAATCTAATCGCTTTTCCATGTTGTACACAAACAACTGATGCAATTCGACTTCTAATTTTCATATATGCTTGTTATTTACGCAATTTTTAATCACTTTTCTTTATCAAAATTGTTAACTATTTGTACGCACTTACACTATGCTCCTCGAAGCTCTATTTCTTATCTCCTTATTAACCTAATTGTTTGGAATTCTTTTGAATGCGTGTTTAATTACACTTTATTATGTTTACTTATAAATACGCGTGCTTCCACTGAAAAATATCGTTATTTGCATTACCTAAATTAACTAAAACTCTATCTACAGGGTGTTAAATATTTACTATTTACTTAATGCATGTATTCCTTATTTCTACGCTAACTATGCGTCTTCCTGTGTCTATTTGCGTCGCTTAAAACTACTTATACTTTATATACAGGGTGTTGACTGCTTACTATTTACAAACTATCCCATTTCTCAATTTTCTATTAAATAAATGCAGTTTTCTGCTTTCTATTATAATTTCTAATTCCTGCACGGCCTTTACTATAAAGTACACCCTTAAACAACCCCTTATCACAGCAATATATATATATATATATATATATATATATTACTGTGAAATTTATAGGTTAAAAGGGGTTAGATAGGTCATTGTATAATTTATTACAAGTTGTCACATGTAATTACAACTCATTAAAAATTTGAAACGATGTCCGTAGCTCTAACATGGAAATTTACAATTTAGTGAAAAATGTACTATAATTAATTTTAAATGAGTAAATTTGCTTCATGTGTTATAATGTAAATATTGCAAGCGTGTGTAGTATAGCATTTAAAAGATAGCGTAAGGTAAATTAAAAACATATTTAATCATTTATAAAGTGTAATTGGTAACACGCTAGCATTTGTATAATCTTCAGAAGCTCAACAAGTGGCCGTTACAATGTTTGTTAAACAGAGGGTAGAAGTAAATATTTTCCTAGTATTATTCGTAACAGGTGTAAAAGTGTTTTAAACAAGTTTAACGCTTACAGAGGGGCAAACAAAACATCACGTTCTTAGTATTTGTATACGAGTTTGAAAGTAGTTTTGATCAAGGATTTCTTAATATTGATGTAAATATGTTCAACGGTCGTTAAATTTCTACGTATTTCAACAGGGAACGTGCATACTCGGGGGAAATACATATATGAATGAGATGCTGCATGTTCTATAAACATCATTGGAAGACCGTAATATTTAGTGGCAAATAAAAGAGATAACGTACAAGTACAAGCTGCTACAAGTAAAAAGAGATGGAGTATCAGATAGAATATGTGTGTAAATGAGACAGGATTATTTGGAAGATTGGTAGGAAAGTGCTATTGCGTCATGGACAAGAGCAAGTTGTAAAGAAAACAAGTGATGGGAGATTGTGTGTATTGGATGGAAGGAGACAGATAGTTCCGTAGAAAGGATGTTATTGTAAAAGTTGGAGAGTAGTGGTTTGGATTCGACGAAGTTGATGTCGGTTAGAGCGCAAAACTTGTGCTTTTGTAGAAAAGAGTTTGTTTGTAACGTCAAAATTTTGACATTTCGGTGGCAGTTGATATTAGGGTAGAAATTTATAGGGAATTGATGAAGGCTAAACAAGTATTTTTCGGAATTAGAGTGGCAGTTGAGTATTTGTTGTAAGGGGTTTTAAGAAACGTGTTAACCATTTGAAATTTACCAAGAATGTTGTTTTGTTTGTATCAACGGAGTTGCGAGTATTTGAAGCTTAAGGGGGGCAAATGGACTATATAAAAACCAGCAGGAAGAAGTAGGACTCTCTCTCTCTCTCTTTTGATTATCTTTGACGCATCTGAGAATACTAATGAACAAGTAATAATATAATACTTGAAATAAAAGTTATGCACAAGTTGGTGTAAAATATTTGTACTAGCAGTATTCGAATTAATGAAAAGATAGTTTAAAGCTCCGATGCATACGTTATGAAAGTAAGTACAAACTGCTTTTTATATGGTTGTTGGTGCAAGGCATGCACAAAAATGCAGCAATGATTAATGATGGATCGATTTGGTGGTGTATCCATGGTAAATTGGACCAGTAGCAGAATTGGTGGAGTCTGACTGTACCGTCTAGGGTGATAGAGAAAATAGAGTAGTGGCGTGCGGTTTTAAATGGTATTATACAACTTGGGAACGTTCCAGATGAGAGCAACAGTCATCAATAGTATGATTATGAACACATGTGTGGTGGTGCATTCCAGGTAACAGATTTTGTGTATAATTGTTTTGTGGATTTATTTTGTGTATAGCGACATTTTATGTCTTATGGGTATATTTCTATAAATTTTAATGGACTAATAAGTACCAAATGAACTTTTATAACATATTATTTGACCATATTTTGATGTGGGAATTTTATATGTGTAAAATAATTTATGTAATATTTGTGTATGTACAAGGTAAAAGGGACTTATGGTATTTGACTGTGTGAACATTAGCACGGGTGTTTATAGGTTTTACTATGAGCTCTTATTGAAAATGGGATAACTCAAGGGGTATGAAAAGGCCCTGTTACTTTAAAATAAAATTTAATCTTGGGATAAAACCTTTAATCAGGAAATATTTGGAAAATGTATTATTCTAAGGTGAATGTTTGTAATTTAATCAACGTGTGAAATAAGGATTGATGAGGATTTCTGGTGTAGTATGTTGTTAAAAATAAATCGTCACTGTAGATGCATTTGCTTTTTAGTATGGTAGTATATTTCAGATAGCAGCTGAGCAGCCGTGGCAAACTTCTCTGATGAAGCTGTGATTTGGGAATTTATAGTAAAAGGCTGGCAGTATCAAAGATCAAGTAAACTTCAGAATAATATATATATATATATATATATATATATATATAGTTAATAAGATAAAATAATTCTAGGAAAAAACCTTCCAAAGAGAAGAAAACGGAAAAAATTAAAATTTTCGAATATTTAATTGTTCTACCCTGTATAAAAATAAGCATAATTCTTTAGTACCTGAAAACAAACCCTTATTAAATCTAGTGTGTTGCATTTATTGCAAAGTGTAAAAAATCGTAAACTAAAAAAACCAACTTTAAGCCGTGCTTGTAAAATAATTACTTTTAAGAGATACCGGGAATACATAATTATTCTATTCTTAGTAAAAACGAGTTTTATTTTAAAATATAAATATAAAGCAGTTCATTTCATCCGCGTTAAAACAAAGCGTATTTTCGTGTGTAGACAATTTCGTAGACTAAAAAAGAGTCTCATGTACTTTTAAAATATTAAATCAGTTTTCCGTGTATAAAAAAATTCACCGTAAAAAAAGTCTTATTGCATTTGCGAAGCATAAAGAACGCAATTATTAGCTTTTGTTAAGTATTAATATCAGAGTGTAGATATAACATTTATAGTTCATTTTAAGAGTTTTAAATAAAACATTAATTTCAGAATCTTCTTTATTGATAAACGAATGCGTCATTTTACTGAGAAATGTTTTTAAAAGTCATTAAATAAGTTGATTATTTGAATCAATCAATAAGCGTCCCAATTCAAGGAACTCGCACATATTAAAACCCATAAAAGTTAGATAAGCAAGTTTAATTGCTTTACGTATTACAGTAGAAAGAAAATGATAACAACGGACCGGTTCGTGCATTAGATAATAACAGCCGACACTTATCAAATTTAGACAAATCATAACAAACTGCTTGACACTAATTAGCTCATTAAAACCGTGAAATTGAAGAAATTGTTACATCAGCTGTGACTAATCTTCGAGAATACAAAAGAATGGATTGAAAAAAAATTGCGTAGTTCGAACATTTGTACATAAACCGAAACTGAATTCGAACGGGGGGATTCATTTCAAGACATCGAACATGTAGCTTTGAGTAAAGGTTAATTCTTCGAATGTGTAAGTTCGAGTAACTTATATAGTTATTTATTATACAAGGGAATTAAGTACTAGATTTTAGCTCTAGGTGTGTTTGTCTCCCTCCGCTTTGCGTCGAGAGACAAAACACCGGGAGTTAAAATCTTACATTTTTACCCGTGTATAAGACACTATATGACAGGCAAAACGATGATTCACTATTGAAAAATATATTACAATATATTAAAGTCAAAAAATCAATCGATGTCAAATTTGAAGTTTCAAACAAGTAGGCTGTTGCACTTATAGGGGCAGTTAGACTTGCGTTGCTAAGGAAACCTTTAAAGTAATCAAATATCTGTCAATTTAATTCTGCGAGTGCTTACTTATTTACACATACCCGGGAAAAAGTACTCATTTTTTTCCTGGGGAAAAAAGTAAATTCATAAAAAGTAACACTTTGTTACCTGTCAAGAAACATTAAATGTCAAATTTTGTTCCTATCACAGAAAAAATGCATTTTATGACATACAATAAGTTACGTAGAACTTTGCATAATTTATGAACATAATTATTTTGTAAAACACTACGAGAATAATTTAATATTAGTTAGCCGTCCAAACTCTGGGAAAATATTATTGTACTTACTAGAACTCATCCAGAAGTATCGATTCACGCCTCAAAAATGCGAGAAATTATCAGCAGGACACTTTTTTACCAAATGTCCTGCTGACGTCAAAAGCTAAAAATTATTTAATAATAGTTAGCCGTCGGCACTTTACGTAAAATGATTGTACTTATTGAAACTCTTCGAGAATACTGATTCACGCCACAAAAACGCGAGAAATTATCATCAAGACGTTTTTCACCAAATGTTCTGCTGGCGTCAAAAGTTAAACAATTATTGAATAATAGTTAGTCGTTGGAATTCAGCGTAAAAATGATTGTATTTATTGGAACCCACCGAGAACTATTGATTCACGCCGTAAAAACGAGAGAAATTATCAGCAGGACACTTTTTCACCAAATGTCCTGCTGACGTCAAAAGCTAAACATTATTTAAAAATAGGTAGCCGTCGGCACTTTACGTAAAAATGATTGTACTTATTGGAACTCATCGAGAAAACTGATTCACGCGGCAAAAACGCGAGAAATGATCAGCAAGACGCTTTTCACCAAATATCCTTCTGGTGTAAAAAATTAAAAAATCATTCAATAATAGGTAGCCGTCGGAACTCTGCGTGAAAATGATTGTACTTATTGAAACCCATCGAGAACTATTGATCACGTCGCAAAAGCGCAAGAAATTATCAGCAGGACGCCTTTTCATCAAATGTCCTGTTGGCGCCGAAAGTTAAACAATTGTTTAATAATAGTTAGCCGTTGGATTTCAGCGTAAAAATGATTGTACTTATTGAAACCCACCGAAAAATATTGATTCACGCTGTTAAACGCGAGAAATTATCAGCAGGATGCCTTTTCACCAAATATCCTCCTGACTCCAAAAGCTAAAAATTATTTAATAATAGTTAGCCGTCGGCAATCTGTAAACATGATTGTACTTATTGGAACATATCGAAAATTATTGATTCACGCAGCAAGAACGTGAGAAATTATCAGCAGGACACTTTTTCTTCAATTGTCTGCTGACGTTAAAAGTAAAAAAGTTATTTAATAATAATTAGCCGTATGAGTTCTGGGTGCAAACTATTGTAGCTATTGGAACTCATCGCGAGCTATTGATTCACGCCGCAAAAAGGCGAGAAATTATCAGTAGGACACTTTTTCACCAAATGTACTGCTTGCGTTAAAAGTTAAAAAATTATTTAATGATAATTAGCAGTGGGAACTTTGTGCGCAAATTATTGTATCTACTGCAACTCATCGAGAGCTATTAATTCACGATGCAAAAGGGCGAGTAATTATCAGTAGGACACTTTTTCACCAAATGTCCTGCTCGTGTCACAAGTTAAAAATTATTTAGTAATAGTTAGCCGTCCGATCTGCGTATATATGATCGCACTTATTGGAACTCATCGAAAAGTATTGAGTTACCCTGCAGAAACGCGAGATATTATTAGCAGGACACTTTTTTTATCAAATGTCCAGCTCGCGTTAAATGTTAAAAAATTATTTAATAATAGTTAGCCGTCGGCAATGTAAAAATGATTGTACTTATTGGAACATATCAAGAACTATTGATTCACCCAGCAAAAACGCGAGAAATTATCAGCAACACACTTTTTCTTCAATTGTCTGCTGACGCTAAAAGTAAAAAAATTATTAAATAGTAATTAGCCGTAGGGGTTCTGAGTGCAAATTACTGTACCTATTGAAACTCATCTAGAGCTACTGATACACGCCGTAAAAGGACTAAAAATTATCAGCAGGACACTTTTTCACCAAATGTCCTGCTGGTGTCATAAGTTAAAAATTATTTAGTAATAGTTAGCCGTCGGAGCTCTGCCTAAATATGATTGTACTTATTGGAACTCGTCGAAAAGTATTGAGTTACCCTGCAGAAACGCGGAAAATTATCACTTTTTCACCAAACGTCCTGCTAGCGTTAAATGTTAAAAAATTATTTAATAATCGTTAGCCGTTGGCAATCTGTCAAAATGATTGCACTTATTGGAACATATAAAGAAATATTGATTCACGCAGCAAAAATGCGAGAAATTATCCGTAGCACACTTTTTCTTTGTCTGCTGAAGCTAAAAGTAAAAAAATTATTAAATAATAACTAATCGTAGGAGTTCTGGGTGCAAATTACTGTACCTATTAAAACTCATCGCGAACTATTGATTCACGCTGCAAAAGGGCGAGAAATTATCAGCAGGATACTTTTTCACCAAATGTCCTGCTGGCGTTAAAAGTTGAAAAATTATTTAATAATAATTAGCCGTGGGAACTCTGTGTGCAAATTATTGTACCTATTGCGACTCTTCGAGAGCTATTGATTTACGCCGCCAAGGGGCGAGAAATTATCAGCAGGACACTTTTTCACCAAATGTCCTGCTGGTGTCATAAGTTAGAGAAATTATTTAATTATAGTTAGCCGTCGAAACTCTGCGTAAAAATGCTTGTACTTATTGGAACTCATCGAGAACTATCGATTCAAGCAGCAAAAATGCAAGAAATCATCAGCAATGCACTTTTTCACCGAATGCAGTGCTTGGTGCAATCTACGTTATTTATATAAATATTGTAATCGTTGCAATTTTTTATTTTAATTGTGTGCAGAGATGAAAATCGAATAGAACTAACAGGAACTCTTGCTAATATCTGTAATATTTATTGTTTCTTTCTAGTTTAGATGATGAGGTGTGGTGCTAGATTTGTGAAGTTAGCAGGATATATTTTAATTTTTTGATATTAAGAGTGGCGAACTCTTTTTGTTTTCTATAATGAGCTCTAGAACTATGAAAGCTGATGCCAGAACTATGATTGTTTTTTAAAAATTCAGAGAATGTCGTGCTAACTTCAGAGACCAGAGACCAATAGTGGAGTGTGTGAAATACATACACCTAAATGCAAAGGCGTTTTGAACTGCACAGCACGACCCACATCATTCGTAGTATCTTTTACCCGTATTTAGCAGTTTATCGTTTAGAATTCAGCTACTTCATTGCAACTTATTTTTAATATTAATTACCAATTATGCAAATTTATAAATATAGTCAGAATGTGGCTAAGGCGTTTTTATTTTTTCGCCGTGATGATGATAAATATAATACCATAAGTTTTATTTTTTCAATTATTTCAAGGTGTGCGGCACACACTTAGCTCATTGGAAGAAAATGTCACAATGCAAGTGGGCATTTTATATCAACATTGCTTAAAGTAACTTACCATAAATTCTCTTGAATTAACTATGAAGAACTAGCGTTCACGTACTGCAGGTAATTTCAAAATAGCTATTAATCATACAAGAAACGTGCTAAATCACATCAACGAGGATCACGTTTTACAAGACCGACAATAAAAGACTAACAAAGAATTCTTCAAAAATAATTATTATGCAGCCGGAAAGGTACACAATCAAGTTATTTAGGTAAAAACCCATCGAACGATGTGTAAACGGTCATATTTACAGAAAATCCTTTCTTTCAAAACATAGTAAGAGCGACCTTGTTCATTGTATGTATTTACCGTAAATTTAATGCTAATATTTAAATAATTAAACAACCATAGACGTGTAAATATAAAAAGGAATGTTTAAGAAATACTGTTGCAAATGAGACCATTTGACTGTTAATTTGTTTGTGTTTAAGGCACTTCTGACAGGGCTGTACTTAACTTTTAAGTCATGGGCTATGGTAAGGAAAACCGGGTTGCAGGTAGAAACTTGAGATATATTTTAAACGATTCGTAGCGGTAAGACCAGGGTCGAAAATTTTTGAAACGAAAAAAACAATAGTAAGATGAAACTCATTGGAAAAGAAGAGAATATAACAAAAATTAAAGGAAAAATAATTTACGGGCGATTTGAGGTCGGAAAGTGTAAGGGGGTGAGTTTTTAAGGGTAGAAAACGGTTTATCTCAATTTCCGGCGAAACTACAAGTCCTATGGAAAAACGTTACATGGCAAAGTTGTCGGTAATAAAAAGATCTACAACTTTTGATTTACACTTTTTTACATAACCTCAAAATTTATGTGAAAAATTCAAATAACCAAGTTTTTGGTTTTTTATTTTTATTTTTACAAAAAAATTTCTTTTTTCACGAAATTTGATGAATACGTACCTTTTTATATCCCAAACACTCTAATTTTTTTGACTTAAAATATCTATTTTTTTCACCTTATTTTGACTTAATATCGAAAAACCACCCTAATTTTCAATCGAAAATTCTCACGTTAAAATATCTGCTTTTTTAAAAAAGTCTCACCGACTTTTGTTCGTTGAAATCTCTACTTTCTGATGGTGTAAAAAAATATACATTAATATGGTAAATGTTCGCAAAAAATGCAAAGAAACGAAAGAAACTCGAATCCGAAAAATTTTTTTTAGCATTATGTTCAATTTTGAGCTATATATTAAAATTTATACTTTAATTACTCGAAAAACGTAAGATTCCATGTTACATTGATAAACAAAAAATTACAAATCCATAAAACATAAAGATTGCAAAACACCTGAGAAAATAGTTGTTCTAAATATATTTAAAGATAGGATATAAAGGGGATTTCATCTAAAAAATGTGACTGCTGCTATTTTTTCCAGTAAAAAAGTTGATTTATTAAATGCTAATCACATTTATGTCATACAAAATCTCACCATATATAAATATACATGTAAAATGCACTACAGAATTTTGATTCTTGATTCTGATTACGTTATTCATTATAATAATTTCGAATACATTAATCTTGTTACTTATAAATACCTTATCTTGAATTCTAATCACTTATCCATTAGTTTTTGTCTCGTTGGTGGCATTTATTGATCGTTAGATTCGACAAACCCTCCCGATTCCAGCTTTACTATTTGATTTACAACTACAAATTCAAAATAACTTAAAATTAACCATGCAAACGTGCTACAAAAAGACCGAACATCAATCATTGTAAAATAAAAGTTGTGCGCGATTATCAAGACTGATGATCGTATTAATAATAAAAAAACTAAATGTTCTGTTACTAATCTTTTTTTTTTTGATATCACTAACACATGTAGTAGCGCCTACTAATGGTATGGCTTTATTGAGTTAATTTTTTATATATAACGTTTTAGATTGTTAAGTATTTTTTTAAACAGTAAAAAATAAACAATTTTTACGTTTTATTTAATTCGACACTAAAGACTGTAAAGTAGTAAACGTGAAGATGCAACTTCCGATAGCAGATCTTTGTAAATTAGGAAATTGTTTAAACATCGTCCTAAACAATTACATTAACAAGGGGGCGTCGCCTACAATTTGCATATCGGGGAGTCTAACACCTTAGAGCCGGTACTACTTGCACACACCTTACAAGTCTTACGCCCTAAATTTTCTTGTCAGTGAATGCTACTGATCTTATAGTATTTACAACTCGTATGTAATTAATTTACTCTAATGCATATGACAAACAATGCAAATGGGTAGTTGACAACTACATACAAAGAGAAAAGCATAAAGTAACTTACCATAAACTCCATTAATTAATTATAGACACACAGGTGTTCACCTCTTGAAGATAATTGTAAAATAACTTTTAATCGTGCAAAAAACGTGCTAAATTTACATCAGCGAGGATCACGTTTTACAAGACCGATAACAAAAGACTGACGAAGATTCTTTAAAAATAATTATAATACAGGTAGCAAGATACACAGTAGTTCCACTATTTAGGTATAAAAGAAATACATTGAATGCTATCTGATTCTTCAAGTTGTCTTATAAAAAAACCCTTCTTTCAAAAGATATAATAACAGTGGCCTTGCTCATAATTACATATATTTACTTTTAATTATGCGCTAATAAACACCTAATTAAAAAACCAAAACCATGTAGATCTAAAAAGGAACGTTTTACGAATTTTCTGTTGTCTATGGGAACGCCATGTTATTTATTTCTTTGTACATTTCCGCCAGAGCCGGACCTAACTTTTAACCTTCACACGGACAGTAACACCTGAGTTCCTTTTCCATTTTCACACCTTTTTTTCTATTAATTTATGTTGAGATACATTATTGAAATTTCTATTTAGTTTAAATCAGGAGTTGCCAAACTTTTTTGATCATCGACCCCTATATAGTTTTTTGAAATGTCTATCGACCCCATAAAGGTAATTTTCAGTTAATTAAAATAAAAGTATCTATTAGGTTCGGTACTGTGTTTGTACATTTATTTTATGATTTTAAACATTTATTAAAGTACTTTTACATTGTGTAACAATAGTTTTATGAAAAATATTTTAATGTTGAAATTTAAATACCTTCATCATCATCATCATTAGGTCTACAGTCCTGGAACTGGTTAGATGCGTACCCTCATTGTTTCCTATTCTGAGATAACCTACATATTTCCCTAAAATTTGCAGTCTGCATCTATCACTATCTGATCTAGGTCTACATGTACTCTTTTTTCCTATCTCTGCTTGTAATATATCCCATACTATTCCCTATAAATGCTTTAGAACGTATTCTGCCCTTCTATTTTCCAATTTTTTTCCACAGATATCCTTGTTCCCCTACTATTTCTATAACCTATTTGTTATTAACTTTGTCTGTCCATGCCATCATCCTAATACATCTGAAGCACAGCATTCCAAAAGGCTGCTACCATTTTTCTGTCAGCTTTTCCTACTGCCCGTATTTCATAGGCATACTGTGCTGTGCTCCACACCTATGCTATCAACAATTTTCTTTGTTTTTCTATGTTTGTTGTCTTTCATCATAGGCGTTATTCTTTCTTGTTAGATGCGGTTCGGCCCCTTCTATTGTTTTACAATTATAAACCCTATTTCTCCGACATTCAGTGGTTGTGAAGGGGGTAAGCAGCCTGTGGCTGCCAAGTTCTCCCACCACTTGAACATTTGCCGATTTAATATTTTTTTCAATATATCTTTTCGCACAGTCAACATTATATTTTTCCAATATGTTTTTTCGAAGAGTCAACATTAGTTGCAGATATTTCACAACCAACACCTGTAGTTCTTTATAATAATCATCAGATTTATCTGCGCTTATTTCTTCGTCATTAGGTTTTCTGTCTCAAAACTGGTTGGACACGTACTTGCACTTATTTTATATTCTGAGCTAGCCTACACAGTTCCCTGAAATTCTCATACTGCTCAGTTTTCTTTCTATTGTTTTCTAATTTTATGCCCTATTTCATCAATTTAGTAAAGGAGGTTAAGGGCGCGATCGGATGTATGGTTGGCTGCCTAAAATCCATCAAAAACAGGTTATTCTGTTTGGTAAATAACTTTTGTTGGATTGAAAATATGCAAAATGTAACTTCACTATTAGATTCACAAAACTTTGTACTTTCTAACGAAGGTTTGCTTTTTTCTCTAAATTGGAGTAATAAGCAAGAAATAACTGTTAAAAGTAATGTTAAAATTCACTAACCTTATTTTAATTACTACATCTAATGAAATCAATTTGTATATAAAAAAAAGCATTCGTTGGATAGCAGAATACATATATAATCGTTCTGTTTAAAAAAATTTCAAAAATATTGATCATGATAGCCGTAGTGTACTGAATGGATTTTATTGAATTATTACATTAATTGTACGCCATTTTAATAGAAATTGTTCACAAGTTTAGCCGAAGATGGCACTGTTAATGATGCGTAGAATAAGGTTTAAAACCACAATAGTTCAAATTTAAATATTTTGGACTTTGTTTTTACCGCATTGAAATGAAGTAAACTAATAATATATGGTGAATTACCTTTTGATAAGTGTAATATTAATAATGATTGGATTAATTGCAAATATTTATGAAGCCAAAAATGACATAACCTCAACATCCATGGTTGTTTGTAAACTTCCACATTTGTGTTTACAAGCGATAAGTAAATTATTACAGCAGTGTTACTTTGTGAAGCTTATACTATGTTATAATAGTTTTTAAAAAAGGGTAGTGTGCCGTATCCCAAAACGTAACTAGGAATTCTACAATATTCAATGTAAGCAAAATATTGCTTCAGTTAGCAAGAGTGAAGTTTATTAAAATATCTAGTGGAACCATTACAAGGAATTAGGATACATTTTGTTACAAATTAAGTTGCGAGTTTGGTACTCAATTTTCAATTTGAAAAGTGTCAAAATCAGCTTTAAATATATAGGGTTCCCAATCTTTACCCCCACGTATCAGACTTACGTCATTTTTTGGTCATACAAAGTTCACATGTATAGTCGAAATCAGGAAAGAATGAATGCACGCCATAGGTTTCTGAATTAAAAACCGACATACTTCCAAATCTTATGCATTAAGTATATTCTGATAGATCCTTTAAAAGTATGTCGTTTTTTAATTCAGAAACCTATGACGTGCATTCATTCTTTCCTGATTTCGACTATAACGTCAAATAGATGTGATAATGACGTCATTTTCTCAAATTGTGCTGCCGGCAGAAAATGATTATAATAAACAATAAGCTTCAAAACTCCCACTAATTTCTTACGATTTAAAAATACGATAATTCTTACAATTAAAAAGTCGATAATTACATCGCGCAAGCGTGATGAAAAAGCGACTTCGCGGGCTGTTAGTAACGCTAATCTTATTACAGATTTGCGCGCCAACTGCCAATGACGTCACCAATGCACCAATTACGACGCAATTATCGGAAATTTATATAAATATAAGTCAATATATTCTAATGCAATTACTTACATGAATATGTCTCTGGGTTAAAGTTGGCTCTATTCCCAGTCGATCAGGGCTCCATCCCGGAGGAATTAAGGATGGTACGCCGACGCTCTTCCCAAGCGTTCGGACCAGCTCCGGCAATCATGGGGCTCTTTCATCCAGGGTCGTGTAGTACGGTACGCCTACGGCTCAATTTATCACCTACCTATGCAGGGAATGACAGGAATACCAAGTATAAGGCAACAGACAAAGACAATTAAGCAAAGGAAATCTACATAGATAAGATAAGCACGATACGATACCTCAAAGCGTCCAATCCACTCGATAGTTCAGGCAAAAAGCCACGTTGAAGAGCGTCACGGAAACTTGTCCCCACGCTATTGTCTTTTACACGTCGGCGCGAAGTTATTCGTCCAACCCTCTCGCATTGCGCGATCTGCGCAAACGCACTGTGACGTAACGGAAGTACGCGCCTAGTCATTTAAAATTGTGGCGCGAAACCTCCGCACATCAAAATTAACTTAATACATGTTTAAGGGCTACTTTGGCACGTAACAATCGCGACAAAGCCACAAAAGAAAAAACTTAAAAAAAGAAAAAGTCTGTTAGCACAGTAACAGCTTAAAATCTAAATCCTAACTACCCTACATGAAACCTAACTTAAAACCTACAAAATGTTTATATAAGGCGCCACCTGGTTTTTTCGACCGATAACACGTCTACCGAAGTACCAGGGAACGGAATAGGTAGCCCCATTGTTTTTGACTACACTAATAATCGACAGCACAAATTTGTCGGGGAGCATGAAACACTACTTAAATTAAAGCAAATGCGACAAGTCGCCTAAACTATCTAAACTAAAGCTAACATTAAAGTTCTTATGTGCATCAAAACTATTCTTCTTTTGGCAAGAAGTGCCCAAATTTAAAAATGTTCATCAGAGTGCATTACACTCTAGCAAATTTTGTTACTGGTACTTTGGTTTTCTAACGATGCACATTTAAAACTTGTCCATGACATAGTTGTGAATCAACAAATTTACCAAAAGTACCACCCTACTAAATCCTTATATGGCTAACCTAACAAATTACATTTCTATATCAGGTTAGCTTTTTCACTTAAATTTCAAGAAAAATAATTCCCACGTCTGGTCATAGATACCACACGTTAGGAAGATAAAAAGATAAAACAAGATCTCAAATTGTTGTTAAAGATAAGAGATAAGATAATGATAATAAGCTTAAATTGTTATCCTCAAAGGTAATAGACAAGATAACGGTATTAAGCTGTAGTTATTATTTGAGATACTAGATAAGATAACGCGAATTTAACTAAAGTTATTATTAACGGTAGTCGGTAAGATAACGAGAAATTAAACCAAAATTATTACTAACGGTAGTCGGTAAGATAACGAGACTAAACTAAAGTTATTATTAAAGGTAATCGGTAAGATAACGATATTAAAACTAAGGGTATTATCAAAGATAATAAAGAAGACAAAGGTAGGTATTACCCAAGACAATGGATGAGGTAAAGATAAAGTGGCTCCGGTAGAGCCGTTTAAATGGGGATTGTCTCGTGCTCTCTAAAAAGAGAAACTTGTGAAGCAGGTCCGTTTGCAATAAACGGCACGTGGGACCGGTAAAGACATTTGGGTGCGTCCCTGCACCCGGCGATAATCGGTATCGGTGATATAATCACCCGATACCCACACGGTATATACGATATATAGATATATACACATTCACTCACACATTCACACACTCATACATATCTTCACTGCCAGAGCCCATGCGCTGACAGCGGCACCGCATGACCCCACGAAAAATTTGCAGAGACGTGATCCAGGTGTCTGTGAAAACCTCCCGCGCAACCACACGGTGACTAACAGAAATGAAAAGGCAGTAGAGAAACAGGAACGGTAAAAAGAAGGAGGTAGGTTATTTGGAATGCATTAGAGGCACTTCCAGGTAGACGAAAGTAGAGGAAGGGCTCGCACTGAGCAAAAGAGACAGAGAAAGGTGGATAGCAAAGCGCTACTCAACCAGCCAATGTGACTAGTAGCTCGGAGTGAGGGAGCATCACTCTTATGTGGCATACGAGTGTTCCGGGACAAGAACAGGTCCACCGAAAGAAGAATAAGGCATAGCGGAGACAGCGGGATAAGAAAAAGTATAGTTTTTGGACAAGCGTCCGAGAGAAGGTAGAGAGTTGTCCCTGTTCAACACAGCGCAGTCTGAAGGACCACCTGCGATATTAATCCGACAAGATAAGGTATATCATAAGTTGAAATTCACTGGGCTCTTAAGAGAACTAGTACGATCTTTTTCCTAACGAGTGCATCGACTACGATAAGAAAATCAGACAAAAGTTGACACAACAACTTAAAAGTATCATTACAGATACATTCACAGAAAAACAAACTGTTTTAAGGTAGTTTTTCAAAACTGTAGCACCCTAAACACACAAAAATGCCCAATTATAAGCAGTTAAATACAGGTACACTGTCCCCATATGCTAAAACAACCGAGAATTTAATAAGATAACAATAGGAAGCAATAGCATCTCACCACAAGGTTCAATAAAAAACAATGAAAAAAAAATGTTTATAAGTTATGTAGATTTAATAAAAAAAGAAACAAATAATGGTGTAGTATAATGTGGGCGACTGCAATAATTCAGAAGAAAAACACATGGAATAGACAATCCTAGCTTTTTGCAACTGCGAATATGAACTATTTCTTTCAGTGGCATAGACTGCGCATGTCCTATGTGAGCCCAAAGAAGAAAGCATTCACTCAACATCAGCTAAAACCAATCATAAAAATTCAATGAGTTATTACAACCAAAGTTACGACAATTACCACACAAAATTAATTGACGTAAGAAAAATACTAAAAACCAAATAATATGCTGTAGGAAAAGTTCGAGGGTTAATTAAATGAAACAACAAAGTTATATTGGGGGGTGCAGAGATTGAAATGATATATAAGTAAAGGTATGATCAAGGAAAAGTCAACCAAAAGAAAAAGATAGCTAATTTAAGAGAAGTAAAGTTAAACGTGTAGGAAATTATATACTGTATGAGCGAGGGAATAAGTAATTAAAGTTAACTAATTGATGGCGAGAACAGAAAAATATTAGGTAAATCGTGAGGAGCATGGAACATGAAAAACTTAAGTAGCATTTGGGTCAGCAGAGAATGGCTTAAGGTCTTTAATATGCCACCTGCCTTGGCGTTTTCCTTCAGCATCCTGAAGTTCGTAAATAAGGGGACTAATGACACGAGTGACCTTACAAAGAATGAATTTAGGGACTAATTTTGAAGAGAATTTCTTAGATGCATCCGATAAGACATAATTCTTTTTCCAAACTTGTTCGCCCAAGGCGAAGGAAATATTTCGTTTACGTAGGTTATAATGGTCCTTACTCTTTTCGTAAGCTTTTAACAAATTTTTCCTAACGTCGTTAAAGATAGAAGGTAATGATTGTTGGTCTTTGTCCCAGCGTACTTTATCGTCAAATTCAATTACGTTAGTATCGTCAGGCACTAAACCATAATAACTCCCATCGATTGGGGTATATCTTCCAAAAACAAGAAATGACGGAGTGAATTGGGTTGCTTCGTGTTTAGATGTACGCAAAGCTTGAGCAATTTTAAAGATATGTTCATCCCATGTAGTATGGTCTGAATCAATATAGGACGAAATAGCGGTAATTAAAACTCTATTTACTCTTTCGGTAGGGTTTACTTGGGGGTCGTATTTTGCGTTAAACCAAATTTTTTGTACTTTGTAACTTTTAACGAAATTCTGAAAATCTTTAGAGATAAATTGTGCCCCATTGTCGCAAAGAATAATTTGAGGGACACCAAAGATAAGAAATACATTTTGTTCTAGGAATTTAATTATAGCAGCGGATGTAGCTTTACGCAAGGGTTGCACCATAACAAATTTAGAAAACCAATCGGTGACAACTAAAAGATATTGGTTACCTCTTTTCGATCGAGGGAGAGGTCCTAATAAGTCAAGCAAAATTAATTGAAAGGGATAAGATACACGTTTAAAGTTACCCATTAAACCAGGGCGAGCGTCTTGCGAACTCTTATGAGAACCACAAATTTTACAGCTCTTAATATAGCGACAAACAGATTGCTTAAGTGTGGGCCAGTAATATAATTCAGATATTTTAGCGAGAGTTTTTGTAACACCAAGGTGTGCAGCTATGGGATCATCGTGACATAAATTGAGCACCTCACTGCGGTTGGCAGTAGGCACGACCAGTTTCCATTCAGGGATATTGGATATTTTATGCGGAGAAGAAGATACAAATTTATATAGTCTATTATTAGTTACACGAAAGGTAGGGAATTTATCGGGATTATCGGAAACTTTTCTAATCATATTGAGGTACCAGGTATCAGGAATTAAATTTGGAAGGTTAAGAGAAACAACACGAGATAAGGCATCAGGTACGATATTTAATTTGCCAGGCCTATGCCTAACAACAAAAGTGAATTGAGATATACGCAAGTTCCATCTTGCCAAACGACCTGCGGGCTGTTTCAAGTTATTAAGCCAAGTGAGGGCTGCACAATCAGTGATTACGGTAAAGTGTGTACCTTCAACATATCCTCTAAATTTCTCGATGCCAAAGATAACGTCCAATAATTCTCGTTCGGTAGCTGAGTATTTTTGTTCGGCAGAAGTTAAAGCACGACTTGCATAGGCGATTGGATGTTCTAAACCATTGTTTACCTGGAACAACATTGCACCTAAACCAGTAAGTGAGGCATCGGTTTGTATATAAAACTTTTCATCGAAATTGGGTGAAATTAAGATAGGTGCTGAAGTGATTAACGTTTTAATTTGTTCGAAAGCCTGTTGGGATTCTAAATTCCACTCGATAGTTTGGGATTTATTTCTATTTTTAATTAAAGCGGTAATGGGTGCAGATATAGTTGAAAGATTGGGCAGAAAGATGCGATAATAGCTAATCATTCCAATTAAACGTTTGATTTCGGTAACAGTTTTAGGTGTTTTAAATTTAGTAATAGCGTCGACTTTTGCAGGATCTGCTCGTAAGCCAGTTCCATCGATAATAAAACCAAGAAATGTAAGGGACGAACAACAAAATTGACACTTTTCCCAGTTTAATTAAAAACTGCTGCATTTAAACGTTCTGCAACCTCATTTAATGTAGCGATATGTTCATCAAAAGAACTTGAGATAACTAAATTATCATCCAAAAATACAAAGGCACGTTCCTGATGTAAGATAGGACCTAACATTTGATCCATAGTACGTTGTAGGGTTTGTGGAGCGTTACAGAGACCAAATGGCAAAAAATTATATTCGAAAAGACCTCGGCCTGGAACACAAAAAGCAGTTTTTTGACGAGAAGATAGGTCGAGAGGTATCTGATAAAAAGCTTGTCTAAGGTCGATAGATGAGATAAATTTTGCGTTTCGAAGCCGACTTAAAATAGAGTCCGTTCTATGTAGAGGATAAGCATCAGAAACAGTCACGGAATTTAACTTTCTGCCATCAAAACAGACACGCCATTCGTCATTCTTTTTCCGAACTAATAATATGGGAGACGTCCACGGTGAATTTGAGGGAGAGATAACACCAGATTCTAACATTTTATCTATTTCAGCATGTAAATGCTTTTGTAATGCAGGCGATAACGGATATTGACGTTGCTTAAAAGGAAGGACATCACCTGTAGAGATAACATGTGTTGCAGTAGTAACGCAACCAAGTTCAGAGGTATTAAGTTTACGAAATTTGTCAATTGTAGCGTTAAGAATTACATTTTGGGAATCAGTAAGAAAGATTTTGTTAGATATTCCTGTAGATGCACAGGAATTTGTTTTAATAGAGGTTTGCCATGAAAAATCCTGGAAATAAAGTGACAGATTAAAAAGTTTACAGAAATCCACACCTAGTAGGAAAGGATAAGCTAATGCAGGGACAACCAAAAATGAAACGTCACGTTCAAGTGATTCTACTCGAATTTTTAACTTAAGTGAACCCGTTACATATATTTGATTATCGTCAGCTAAATTTATGGAAGTTTTTTCGGGAATAATTTGAATTTTGATATTTTGTTTAGATAATTGATGTAAACCTTCGTTATTTATAAGGGAGCAAGAGGAACCTGTGTCCAATAAAGCAATTACATTTAAGGAACCAATCGAGATAGATAAGTGTGGACGGTTATCAAGGGGTTTCTTAACAAGTTGTAAAACGGCAGACTTTTTATGATAAAAGGAATTGACGGTCTGTAACCAATTAGACCACTCTGATGGAGTAGTATAACATAATTCTTCTAATGAAGGTAAGGCATTTTGAACATTAACGGTAGCGGTATTATTGTTAGATAAATTTAATGACGGTACAGCATTAGAGGTAGTTTTATGATTTAAATTTATTGACGACTGGGTCCGTTGAATGATTGGTGTTGAGGACGATTTTGATTCCTTGAGATATTCACGCCCTGATTTGGAATATCTCGATGGGAGTTTCCCGATACATTAGGATTACAGTTTGTGCAGTTAGATTTGTAGATATTTGAGCGGCCACAACCATAACAAAAAATATTTCTAGGGTATGTGCAGACATTATAGTTATGTCCACTTCTCTTACAGTTCCAACAAGTAAGTGAGTTATTAGTTACGGTAGAAGGAACATTAAGGGTAGATACTTTATGGGAAGCTCGAACTTGACAAGCTAAATCGGGTTCTAAAAGACCAGATTGTTTCTCTGGGGGCGGGCGGTATTTATCAATTCTTAACTTCACTTCCTGAAGAGAACGACATAGATCTTTAAAGTGGGCTAAGGAAGAGATGTGTTGTAATGCCAGACGTTCAGAGAAATACGGGTTTAAATTTCTAAGTAACTGATCGATAATTTCAGATTCTGAGGGTTTTTTGTCGAGTCTGCTATATAAAGCTTCTAATGAGGTAATGAAGGAAACAACATTTTCGTCAGGACCTTGGGTTCGATTACGTATCTCGTAAAGGTCGGTAATATAACCATGAGGTAGGAAGTCTCGTTTTAGGCACGCAACTAACTCCTCCCAGGTAGAAATTTGGTCTCGGATGTTCCTGTACCAGATCAACGCGTCTAAAAACAAGTCACCTGCGGAAACAAATAAATCATGATCTGTACACTGGCGAGAGATTTTGAAATCATTAATACGGACAAGAAAGGACGATAAAGAGACCTGCGGTCAAACCCTTGGAAAGTGAGACCCCATTTGTAAACAGGTATGGATTATCCTGCTGGTTGAGGTGAAGCAAGTACGAGATTTGAAAATGGTAACGATATATCTACGTTTGCGTTTGGATTGAGTCTGTCGAGAACAATCCCTTTGAGTAATAATATTTCCGACAGTAAATTTTGCTTAACTTGGTTTGCTTGCTCGTCGTCATATAAGGATAATAATTCGATACGCTGTTTGACATGCGTTATTCTGGAAGCCAATCGCCTTAGCTCAATATCACTGGGAGCAGGATCTGTTCTATTTATTATACCAGATATGTCGTCCAAAGAAAGTTTAATTTCAGATACGTTATGAGGCCAATCGGAAACGGGTTTCTTTAAGATAGCGACGCCTTTCATTTCCTGGGCTAAAATGGCCCTAAGCTGTGATCTCCGATCATTTTGGTTATGAGCGGGCGTAATATTCATGCACTCAATCTCGTAAATTAGCTCGAGAGATTTTAAATGTGAAATATTAATTTTGAATAGAATATTCGAGACACGATATATGAGATATACAATAGTGAGGTAATTCAGGAGGTAATATAAACGGTATAACTAGTTCAAGTCAGTACGATAATAATATTTAAAGATGGAAACTTCCTATGAACGTCACTCGTAAAGAATAATATTCAAATTTTATCACGTTAAGTAACCAAAAAACTAAAGAACACGTTTAAAACTATATGCGGCAAGGTTAGTTTTTAATAAAGGGATATATCATTGATAAACTACAAAAAAGCACTCCAAATTATAAAATACACGCAGGTAATGTATTATTTAAGAAATAAAACAAGAACTGTAATCTAGCATTTTCAAAAGATATTCTAAAAGTGCAATTCACTTCAATAAACGTTTGTAAACATAATATTTCTTTAAAAGCGAGTTAGAATATGCTAATCAAACAGGTAAATGTCTAAGGCACTTTTTTTTTAGATAATGTAAACACACAAGGTAATTTAAGCATGGTTTTTTAAAAAACAGGAAGGGTTATGTTTTTAAATTTAATAGAAATAAATAATTTTCATAATAAACAGTGTTTAAAGACATAAAATAAGGTAAATGCTTATTTATTTATATACTTACGTGGAAAAAAAATAGGGTTAGGTGATTGATTCTTCCTAAAAGTTTACACTTGGATCTAAAAACAATCCATCACTCAACAATACAACTGAAGTCCACAACCACCCAACATTGAAAATTAAACAAACATTATATTAAAACACATTTTTTAGATAATTTCAGTTATCAAAAGCACACCATATTTAAATTGGGAAAACCATTACATCAGCTAAACATTTTACATACAACAGCTGTATATTACAATGTCAAAATGGCCGCCCACATTCAGATTGCCATGGCAACTAATTTTTGACATCTAAAAGAATGTGGCATGTTCCGAAACGCAAGTATAAAATTCAAGGTTACAGATATTAATTAATTCATTTTTAGTGAAAAAGCTTTTTAAATAACTTGGTAATACATTGTATTGGCATAAAAACAAAGGAAAATACATAGGTTTACCGTTTCCTTGTTAAAGGCGCCATTTCTTACGATTTAAAAATACGATAATTCTTACAATTAAAAAGTAGATAATTACATCGCGCAAGCGTGATGAAAAAGCGACTTCGCGGGCTGTTAGTAACGCTAATCTTATTACAGATTTGCGGGCCAACTGCCAATGACGTCACCAATGCACCAATTACGACGCAATTATCGGAAATTTATATAAATATAAGTCAATATATTCTAATGCAATTACTTACATGAATATGTCTCTGGGTTAAAGTTGGCTCTATTCCCAGTCGATCAGGGCTCCATCCCGGAGGAATTAAGGATGGTACGCCGACGCTCTTCCCAAGCGTTCGGACCAGTTCCGGCAATCATGGGGCTCTTTCATCCAGGGTCGTGTAGTACGGTACGCCTACGGCTCAATTTATCACCTACCTATGCAGGGAATGACAAGAATACCAGGTATAAGGCAACAGACAAAGACAATTAGGCAAAGGAAATCTACATAGATAAGATAAGCACGATACGATACCTCAAAGCGTCCACTCCACTCGATAGTTTAGGCAAAAAAACAGCCACGTTGAAGAGCGTCACGGAAACTTGTCCCCACTCTTTTGTCTTTTACACGTCGGCGCGAAGTTATTCGTCCAACCCTCTCGCATTGCGCGATCTGCGCAAACGCACTGTGACGTAACGGAAGTACGCGCCTAGTCTTTTAAAATTGTGGCGCGAAACCTCCGCACATCAAAATTAACCTAATACATGTTTAAGGGCCACTTTGGCACGTAACAAATTATGAAATATATATTAAGCTAAATTAAAAATAAAAGCTTAAAGGTTTGTTTAGAATTAAAGAATTTACGAAACTAGACCTATCTTTAGGTGATTAAAAATAAACGCTTTGCTTGCCGTTCAACAACTTCGAGTTCGACGAAGGTCATTTACGACGATTAGTTACAGGAATGAGAATTGAGAAAATAAACCAGCATCGTGCCGTATCCTAGCAACTGTTATTTGTCTAACTTTGAAACGAACCACTAAACTACTAAAGTTAAAATAAAGTAGTTCTCTCTATCATGCGAAAGCTATACGACAAAAGCGGCTATTTTAAAAATTAGTTCGTGTTATGAAAATAGAGGGATGCTATCGCGCCCTTAAGCAGCCTGTGGCTGCTAAGATTCCCCAACACTTAGAGATTTGCCGAATTAATAGGTTTCCAGTAAATCCTTTCACACACTTAACATTATTCGAGAATATTGCCCAACCAATACTTGTAGTTGTTTATAATAATCATAATGTTTAAGTACAGTTACTTTTTTCGTCAATAATTTATATATCTCGGGTCTGGTTGGATGCGTCCTTCCATTGATTTCTATTCTGAGCTAACCTACACATTTCCCTGAAATTCCTATAGGCTATATCTTTCACTATCTGTGTGCAGTAGTCTAACCTAGGTCTACCTCCTAATCTACCTTCACCTTTTGCATGTAATCTATTTTCTTCTGTTAACAAAGAGTTTTCCACATTATTTGTTGATAAATCTTCAGGGCATATTGTTTGTGATATAGCATCATATAGGTCGACAATATGTAAAAGCATAACAATAGCTACTAATCTATTACATACCTTCCCCTTTAAACGTTCTAATTCACCAACAGTTCGTAATACTCTGAATATGTATACTCCCATCGATTCTCTATCATTTTTCCATATTGTAAATGTTAAATATTTTTTCGCCGTTTATTTGAATTTATGCTTAATTATTGCGCTTGTGTGCCATTTTAATTGTATTTTGTATTTCCGCTTAACCTCAATATATGCATCAAACATGCAGATGCTGGCATCTTTTATTCAAACATACATTTATATTAAATAAAGTGTTCACAATAATTGTTCTTTTCTTATAAATTTACAAACAAATTGTGGTTCTTCGTCCAAGGATTTGATAACCATCTTTTCGAAATACATCTATTGCTACCAGCTAAAAGATATTTATTAATTATTATTCAGCACTAGGGTACAATTAACCAGTCAAATCACAAACAGCATACAGTGCAGAAATTGATTACGGCATAACTGGATCATCGTGCATCACGTACACAGGTCGTATATCACCTTCATTGCAATAAGAATAATGCATTATATTCCTTGACCCGTGACCTCCTAAATTAAAGTTAATTTTACTTTCTTAAATTTATGGTTACTTGTAAACAAACATCCCATTTTGATTTTTATGTTGCATTATTTTACAAGGATTTTCTCGAAATAGTCTGTGTTCTCATTTGAGATTATAATATTTTGCTACACCTGTCTGAATTACAATTGTTTAAGGTAATAACGGGATAATAAAACTTAACTTAGTCAGCTGTGATCATGAAATATAAGGTTATCATAAAGTAAGGGACATATTTTAAATTATGATAACTTTTTAACAAATTAAGTTAATAACAAGAAATAAATGAAATCTAATTGCTTATGAAATGGGATTTAGTATGCCCAAAACAGGTTACGGCAATTGCTCAATATGACCTCCATTTTGTTGTTGTAAGATCACCATCCTTAGCTCCAAATTGTACACAGCATTTCGTAACATTTCTGGTTGAATTGTACCAATTTGCTCCGTAATACTGTCTTTTAATTCTTCTAGCGTAGTTGGTCGTCTTCTAAACACTAAACTTTTTAAATAACCCCACAGCCAGTAATCCGCTGGGTTTGGATCAGGTGATCTTGGTGGCCATGAATTTACGAAATGTCTGCTTAACACGCGATCTTGAAAACGTTGGTTAACAATTCTTTGACTGGTCGAAAAATGTGCGGGGTGCTCCATCCTGCATAAAATGATGTTTTCAATTCCGTAGTGCTCGTTTTGCAGCTGTGGAATAACATAATTTTGTAACATTTGCAAGTATCGTTCACCATTTACAGTTACAGATACGGCTTGTCCATTCTGCATTTCCTCGTAGAAATACGGACCAATAATAAAATCAGCTGTAAAACCGCACCAAACGGTGACTTTCTTGTAATGAAGACCTTTTGAACGATTTGTTGCGGATTTTCTGCAGACCAGATTCTACAGTTTTGAGTATTGACTCCACCATTCAGAGTAAAATGTGCCTCATCTGTCCATAAAATACGGGATAACCATTCGGGTTCAATTTCCATCTGAGCCATTACTCGCAAAGAAAAATCGTACCTAGTAGCCAAATCTGCGTCCTTTAATTCAAACAGCATTTTCAGTTTATATGGATACATGTTTAGAATTTTGCGTAAAATTTTCCAAACCGTGGTATACGGCATTTGCAATCGCTTGGATATCGCATTTGCACTGCTGATTGCGAGTGAATTGCTTCTGGCTATGTCTTGATTTTCATGAAGAACCTCTGCAACTTGGACATCACTAATTATTGGTCTTCCTGATCTTGGTAAGTCAGTTACAGACCCTGTTCTTTCAAATTTTGTATCAAATTGCGGTACGCTTTCATTTGACAGGGTCCCGCTCTCAAACCCATTCTCGTGCGAAATCTTCGTAATCCAGCGGTGTAATTTCTGCCGGATTCATAATAGCACTGAACTAAACCAATTCTTGTTTGTAAATCCATGTTATTACAGTTGAGTCGTTTGAACTCAACGTTTACTTGAGTTTTAATTTCAAAATAAAACTTCAAATTGAATAATTTCGTTTTGACACTAGTGTCAACAATTGTTATGACAACGCTTTTGTTTCTCATAGATACGGTAAAATCCCATTCATTAAGCAACTAGATTTCGTTTATTTTATGTTACTAACTTAATTTATTAAAAAGTTGTAATGATTTAAAATATATTCCTTATATCATCTTAAAATTTATAGTTTAATACATTCAATACTATTTTGTCAACATGATTAGGTTAAAAGAGAAAAAGCTCAATCGATCAATCAATTAATCAATTTTATTTATTCACTGTAATTATAAATGTCATTTACATTTTTAAATATTAGTTATGCATATACCTACATACTAAATTTTACTAGCTTTATTTTCACAATACCGTTTAATCTATATACATAAAATTTATTTACCTTGGCTATGCAAACACCTACTCATGTAGACATTTTGAGAAATATGTTATTATATGTGTCTTTATAACACTAATTTATGGAAGTTATATGTTGAATAAACTAAATAAACGATACGTTGCTGTAAGCTGAAAACTTATGTGTAACGGTACTGATATATTGACTGCATAATTGTTATACTAGTTTGTCTATTTATTATAATCTAATATTAAACACTTAACGGAGCACTTATATAATGATTCTGATCTATTGCTACTATTTCGTATATTTACTTGAGAATAACTTATGAATAACCTGCTTTTAAGTACGTATTATATCTCTTTGGTATTTAAAATCCAGAATTTTAGTTCTCCACAATACTTTAGGTATCTATACTTGTACGGCGGTGACTTTCGAATAACTCAAAAAGCGACATGGGTGGACTGTATTTTTTCTATAGCGTGTTTCAACAAGCAACACAATTAATTACTGTTCATGCACATGACAAAGAAACAAAGTAGCGTTTATTTTTAGTACTCACCTGCAACGGCAACGATGAAAGAAGTTGTAACCAATTAATAGCTTGCAGCACACGAACTAGGGCGGTGCAAACAAAGTGTATAATATCCAATTAGCGGCATGTAACACGTGCACACTGGACGCGGCACCTGGACAAAAACGATGCGAACACCAACGCGGTGTGTACCAATTCACAAACAAGACGGCACTATAAAGTACGACTGCGGTTTTACGATAACATTTTCAGCGGCTTTTAATAAGCGAGGATATGCGGTTTCTTCAACAATATTTTTGAGCGGTTTCAAAAACTAGAGCGGCTTGTTGCTAGGGCGGTTCTACAACATCTTCAAAATGCGAACACTTGAACAGGCTAAGGCGGACTCTTCAATACTCCTAGAACGATTTCGTTTAGCAAGTTCCTTGGATATTCCAAATCGATAATCTGGTGCGTCGGCGCGGCTTGACGTTCACTATTCACAAGGATAACGTACACCAAAATAAACGCATTGGGGGAAATTTGACTAACAAAAATTTAAATCTATCGCGTCGAATTGAGAACAGCAAGCAAGCCCAAGTAATAATAAAATCCTAAACTATAAACTATTTACAAGGACGGAACAATACTGTTTCAGATTTTTGGTAATATATTGTATAACCAAGGTGTAATATAATTATAATATCTTTGTTCTAAACATTTATTTACTCTCGTTGTCACTACCTTATTTTCTGATTTTGCTCTTGTGTCGTATATATGCTCGATATTTTGATTAACATTGGATTTATAGTAGTATTTATTGTAGTACATTGGCGGAAAAGTTTACATTCTTCAAAAAGCAATGTTGAATTGTACTATTTAGGTTTTCTATATATACTTTTAACAATGTTTTTTGAACGACTTCTAATCTATTACTATAAGTTTTTGCTGCTCCACCTCATGCTGTAATCCCATGTTATTATTGCTTGTGCTAATCCACTGTATAATGTTTTCAAGTTTCCTATATTTAGTATATCTCGTAGCATTAAAAATTGGGGGATTAATTGCTTAATGTTTTTACATAAATAATTTATGTGCTTTTCCCATCTCATATGTTGGTTAATATATATAATCCTAAATATTTTCTACTTGCAGTTGTATTTTAGTTTCACATTTACAATCAATACAAGAGTTGATATTATTATTATTATTATTACTGTGTACAATTATAGGTAGGGCTGGGTCGGCATATCGATATTTCGATACGTATCGATACGACCCCCGTATCGACCCCCCCGATACAGCAAAAAATAAATATCGATATATCGATACTCGATATGTATCGATACGTATCGATATGTATGGATACGTATCGATATGTAACGATACGTATCGATATTCGATATAGAATATGTATCGATATTCGATACGCAAAATTCCGTTTTTCCCACCCTTATATACATATACTTGTGTCACAAATATTAAACTTGAAACTTTAATTATTTTGATAACAAACAATCTTAAGTGAAAGATCGAATTGTCAGTAAATACATTATTTTAAAAGGATCTTGTGATTTTATTCCCAAAGAAAGAGTAGAAAAATTTATAGATGCGTATCGATTCGTACCGATAGGTATCGCTACGTCTCGATATGTATACTTAATCTACACATCCAAACGTTCAGATACGAATCGCTTTATATATCTATACGTACCGCTACGTATCTATACGTATCGATATGCATCGATACGAATCGATACGTATCGATACTCACCGATACGCATTGATACGTATCGATACGAATCGATACGCACCGATACGCATCGATACATATCGATACGCATCGATACGTATCGATACGTATCGATATATATCGATATTTGATATATCGATACCTATCGATATAGAATATGTATCGATATTCGATACGCAAAATTCTGTATCGCCCACCCCTAATTATAGGCTCCAAGCTTTAGTCATCAATGTATGATGTAAAGCAATGTATTTAGTTTTTGATATATTTAAAGTTATCAGGTTGTTATCTAGCCAATAGTTGATTTTACTTAGAACGTCTGATGCTTTTTTTTACTACATTTCCCCAACTATTTTCGTCGATAATAACAACAGTGTCATCTGCATAGGATAGGATTTGTGCATCAACTTTTAAAAATAAGAGATTGTTTATCATCATTAGGTCTTCAGTCCTGGAACTCGTTAGACGCGTACCATCATTATTTCCTATTCTGAACTAACCTACAGATTTTCCTGAAATTTGCACAGTCTGCATCTATCACTATCTGATGTAGGTCCGCATCTACCACTTTTTTCCTATCTCTGCTTGTAATATATCCCATACTATTCCCCAAAAATGCCTTAGAACGTATTCTGCCCTTCTATTTCTCTTATCTTTTTTCCCCAGATATCCTTGTTCCCCTACTGTTTCTATAACCTATTAAACCGCGCACTTACGTCATCACTCCACGTCTGCGCATTCTCTTGCGCCGACGCAACTGTCCGAAGTGACGGAAATGAACAAATTTATTTTTAAAATATTGGCGCGAATTCAGTCACATATTTAAAACTGTAAAATGCCAATTTTGGCATGTAACAATCGCAACAAAGCCATAAAAGAAAAAATCTTAAAAAAAAATGACCGTTAGCACGGTAAAAGCTTAAAATCTAAAGCCTAACTAGCCTACATATACCCTAACTTAAATTCTAGAAAATGTTTATTTTAGGCGCCACCTGGTTTTTTCAACCGATAACACGTCTTACGATTTACCAGGAAACGGAATGTGTAGCCCCATTGTTTTTTGAACTACATTTATAAATGCACACACGAGTCTTTAATGTGGCGCAGTTATAATTGACAGTACAAATTTGTCGTAGAGCACGAAACACTACTAAAACTAGAACAAATGCGACAAGTCGATTAACATATATACTATAACTAAAACTAACATTACAGTTTTTAAGTGCAAACGCACATAAACGTTGCATCTAAACTGTTTTTTCTTTGGCAAGAAAATGCCCAAATTTCAAAATGTCCGAAAGAGCAAGTTACTCTGCACTTTAGCAAATTTTTATGTACTGGTACTCTGGTTTAATAAACACTACACATCAAAACTTGTCCATGACATGGTTGTGAATCAACAAATTTACCAACAGTACCATCTTACTAATTTCTTACATTACTAACCTAACAAATTACACTGCTACCATCAGGTTAGCTTCTTCACTCAATATTTAAAAAATAATTCCTTCGTCTGATCATAAATACCAAACGTTAGGAAAACAAAAAAGATAAACCAAAATCTCAAGTTATTATCAAAGATAATAGGTAAGATAAAGATATTAAGCTAAAGTTATTGTCAAAGATAATAGGTAAAATAACGATATTAAGATAAAACTAGATAACAATAGGTGGATACGAAACGTCCCAGCACGCTAAGGCACGCTAAGACTACATACATTAAAGATATAGCGTAGAATTTCCCAGCTCATCAAGCCGTTTCGTCATCAATCCCAAAGACACAAGATAGAGTGGCTGCTTGAAGCCGTTACACAGGAAAAATACTCGTACCCCCTAAAAGAGAGCGACCTGTGAAGCAGGCCCGTTTATATAAACGGTACGAGGGACCGAAAAAAGGCATGTGGGTGCATTCCTGCACCCGGCGTTGATCGATATCGATACGATATCCATCCTTATATATGTGGATACATATATATATATATATTTTTTTTTTAGGTCTGCTGATTTAATGAATTTTATGGTTCCATATATTTATGCTGATCACAGTAGTGAGGATGGTTGAAATTGACATCAGTGTTTGGAATAAAATAATGCTTTTATAGAATAAATATTAATGTAAATAGTGAAAGTAAAATGACATTAATATTTATTCTATAAAAGCATTATTTTATTCCAAACACTGATGTCAATTTCAACCATCCTCACTTTGTAGCCTGTGATCACATAAAAAAAATATATGCGAAAATTTAGGCCATAAAAAGAGTATTCATTTAAATCCAGCAGACCTAAAACCTACAAAGAAAAAGTATTATTCCTGCAAGGTCGCCAAGAATTATATTATATATATATATATATATATATATATATATATATATATATATATATATATAACAGGAAATTATTCTTGACCATAAAAATAAATATTATTGAAGTTTATTCTTGGAAGTTGGTCAGGTCAGTTAAATAAGTCGAGAAATAATGAATCGTAGTGGTAAAAAATCAATATATTTTACTATGACGCGTTTCGGTCAACAAGACCATTATCAAATAGATTATCTATAAAAAGTTATAGTTTTTTCCAATGTTTGTTTATTTTTATTAGAATTGTTGTATATTTTATGGATTTTTGTTTTAATAATTGGTTCAAAAAATGATTTAGGGTATAGATTATTTCTAAGAATAGTTTTAACTATTTTGATATTTCTTGGCCTATGTTTATTATGGGCAAGGATGATAGCACATTCTATGAGGTTGTTAACAACATTAACTTTATACTGTTTGGGAACGCATGATTTAAAATTTAAATATCTTCCACTCCATGTGGTTTTTTTTATACCAGTTGGTGGAAATTTTTCCTGCATTATTGTAAGAGATGAGGACATCTAAGAATGGAATAGTTCTATTAGTTTCTATTGTATGAGTGAATTGCAGGCGCGGATGGAATGCATTGAAGGTTTTTAACGTATCGTTAATTTTGTCAGCGGGTAAACACATAATACAATCATCTACATATCGTTTATAGAATGCCGGCGTGAAATGTAGTTTGCTAATAGCCCAATTTTCTAGTTCTTCCATTACAAGATTGGCAATGGTTGACGATATAGGTGATCCCATTGCAGTGCCAAAAATCTGCAAATAGATTTTGCTATCGAATTGAAAGTAAGTGGTCTCTAAACACAATTTAACCCCTATTTTAAATTCATCTAACGGCAATTTGGTAAAAGATGAGAGTTCATGCCATCTTTTTATAATAGTGTTTATAGTCAAATCGATGGGGATATTTGTAAACAGTGATTTTACATCTAGTTATATTAGAATATGGTTGTTGGGTATAGTTTGGTTTTTAATAAAGTGTTGAAAATCCCAACTATCTTTTACATAGAATTGTGTTTTGCCCACAATGATTTTAATAGTTTCTATTAGAAATTTTGACATTTTATAGATTGGGGAATTTTTAGTACTGACGATAGGGCGAAACGGAATATTTGGCTTATGGACTTTAGGAAGACCGTACATGTAAGGAGCATGTCCGTTGTGGCAGATTAATTGGTTTTTTGTGCATAAGGTTATGTAATTTTTTTTGTACCATTGATTTATAAGGAAATTTATTTTAGTCTGTAATTGTGAGGTAGGATCTATTTTTTTCGCTAAATAGGTGGTGGTGTCACTAAGGAGTTCTTTCATTTTATTATCATACTCTTCTTTCAGCACTAAAACTGATGCATTGCTTTTGTCAGCCTTTAGTACGAAAATTTCCGGATTATTTTTAAAAACACTTTAGTTTTTTTTAGTAAGTAATTTAGTAAGTAATTTAGACAAAACCCACACAATTTACCAAATTAACTGCTTAGAATGTCCAGGGGTGTATATTGGTAACACTAAACAATATTTAAACAAGAGGATATACGAGCATAAATATACTATTAAAACAAGTAACAAAAAAAGTACGGCACTAGCGTTTCATGCGATTGAAAAATGCCACCAGTTTGATTTTGCTAATGTTAACATTTTAGGTATTGAGGCTAATGATAATGTTAGAGGTTTTCTAGAAACCATCCAAATACAAAAAAACACCAACGCCATCAATTCTAAAACGGACCAGGATGGGTTTGTAAATGTTTACTTTAATCTATTAAACAAAACATACCTATTTTCTCAATAAATATTACCTCCAAATACTTGATATAAATTGCCATTTTCAACATAAATATTACTACTCTTATAGATAAGAAACAACTAGTTTATACGTTCTAATGTTAGTCCACTTTCGTATCTAATATCGCTAACATTGTTATATTGTTCTCGATTTTTATTTTTATAACTACGTTGTTTATATTTCAACCCTTGTTAGTGACTATTCCTTATGATACATACAAAATACCACCTCTTGTTATAGTGATATTGTAAATTAACAAGTTAAAATTTCTGGTCTGTATATTTTATAGTTTTTAAAAACTTTATTTTAATTATAACTTTTTATAGATAATCTATTTGATAATGGTCAGTAGAGGAATTGGATGGATCGAGCGCACCTCCTCACTCCTCACTTCTCCTCACTCCTCCTTTACATGTAAATTCCCACTATAAAGTTTTATTTTTAGGAATCTCCTCCTTGCTCTCTCCTTGTGGAACTCCTTGTGGAATTTTTTACCCCAACCATTTTCATTACGTCATACCCGCATTCTTTCCACCCGCGAGATAAATCTTTCTCTACATTTCCACCCACGAGATAAACCTATCTTGTTTGGTATCAATTAATATTAGATTTTTTTTAGCTACCCGAATCTTTAGGATTTTTTTAGATTGCATCATCCCCCAGGGAGCTACCCCAATTTTAAGATTTCTTACCTGTTGCGATTTCTGACCGACCGCATAAATTTTTTTATACATGCAATACATCTTGTTAGTCTAAAATTTTACGCAGAATTCGAATCTGTAAACAGATTTGAAATTGGACCACACCCTGCAAAGTTATACCCCTTTAAAGCTCTCAAACCTCTACATTTTGCTCTTTGCTTTATAAGCAAACCTAACAAATAGTTTTCTTCGTCTAGCCATTGCATCTTTCGAGATAAACCTATCTTGTTTGGTATCAATTAATATTAGAATTTTCTCAGCTATCTGAATTTCTAGGAATTTTTTGATATCGTCATCCCCCAGAGAGCTACCCCAATTTTAAGATTTCTTACCTGTAGCGACTTTTGAGCGTCCATATAAATTTTTTTTAGTCATGCGATACATCTTGTTAGTCTAAAATTTTACGCACATCCCGAATCTGCAAACAGATTTGCAATAAGACCACGCCCAGCAAAATTATACTTTAAGCTCTCAAACCTCTTTAAAATTTTTGCTCGTATATATATATTTAACTCCATTTTTTAAAACCTTTTTCGCTATCCAAGATATATGCTTTAACCAATACAAAGAAATAAGCACGCAAAATTTTAATAATTTATTTTTACAGTTTAATAACTAATCATTCCAATGTAATGGGTTTTAAATATCTAAATGGGAAGGTCGACTTAATAATTAAGAAAGCGCATTTTGCTTGTATGAAATCTATGGAATTTCTCCTGTAATGAAAGAAGAATGCATTCGTAATTTAAAATGATTCTATAACCTTCGCTAGATACCAACCATGTTAATTAGAAATTTTGTGTATGACATCATTAACTACCTAAATTTCAGAATTATCAAAATGTAATAAACCACATTAAGTACTTTACCTAAATTACCTTACGTGACGCTGTAGAAGCATTATAATTCAATATTTTCGAAACTTCCAATGTAGCATTAATTCATTATGTAACTCGTAATCCAGCAAATATTCTAGATTCTTAACGAACATGTGAATCACATTTGAAAGCTGTTTATAATTTCTTCTCCAAACAAATGCGGTTATCACAATAGGAAAGTACGCTAAATGCGAGTCAATTAACAGTAATTAAATATTGCTTACTGACCTACCTTAATTAGGTTGCTGTGCTATTAGGACCAGGGTATGCAGACTTTAACACCTCCATATCGCATGCTTTACACGGATGTTGGTTGTTTCGTACAAGACCCTTTAACAGCTGGTGGAGTTGAACGTTTACTGCTTAATGACATACCGTGCTGTTTTTCCTCGTGTTGCTGTGAGCTATTCTTGTAAAAGCGATACTGCAAGACCCAGACTTTAAGTACTTTACTGCCGACGGATGTATAAGCAACCGTGGACGATGTTACACCGCGACATTAAATGACAGGCTTGAATATTTCCTTTGAAACAATCGAAGATTGCCGAAGACACTCGAAGAGTGCACAAACGCGATCACTAAACCACAATTAATAATCGCCTTTATAGGTTTAACATTTCTACCATTACCAATGACTTTAATTTCTTATTGGAGAGAATCCTTATTTTCCCACGCACTGTTGCGTAGCTGGATGCCCACCCTTTTGGGGATATATGCTTGTTATAGGTTGTAAGACCCTCGGTTTTACTTAACTACACTTTGTGAGATCCCTTTAATCCTTTTTAATCGTGTTCTTCTCGCGCACAATACAGTAGGACTTAGCCTTACTACCTACAAATTCTAACACCAAGTCACCGTTAAACTCGTCTTTAAATTTCCCCGCAACTTTTGTTAACATGCGGTAAATTGTGTTTATTATTTGCGGGGTACACCACTTTAAACCTAAAAATAAAAACAGGATAGTTTAATACGTCTATTAATAATTTATGGTAATGTTGGCGATACAAATATGTAAAAACAAACTTTATCAAGAAAATATAATGTTTTAATAGAATACATACACGTATTGATAACATCTATAAACCGCTGTGGTAACCAGAGTCTGGCGAATCTGGGATAGCCAAATCTCTAAATATTTGCGCAAGCGATTGCCTTGCAGTTGCATCTTTTAAGTACTGAATGGGAAACATTTAATAAGTTCCAACACTGTCAAGTAATTTAAATTGCTGCAATCATTAGACAGAGAAATACTGGCACTGCTCTCTCCTCTAATAACGTTTGAACCCCTTCTTCCTCCGTCGTATTTCCACATACTTTTTATATCACCAACAAATTTTTCGTAAAATTCTGGAAAGTTTCTACACCTTAACTCAGCCATTTTAAAACAGATCAATTCTTGCAAATTTAATAGCTTGATGCACTCGTACGCAGGTAGCACAATAACATTCCCATCTCTCGTAATCTCCATATTATATAAATTCTCTTTTCAAAATTGTTCAACAGCCATATACTTCTATTAAAGGCTGTGCTCAGCTGCAATTTGAAATTTTGATCCAATTGTATGTCAACAACATCGTTTCCAGTAGTCAAACCATTTAATCTGACTTGTTTTGAGTCTTGAGCAAATTGGCGAATTTGAAATTCCACTTGAAAAGTACACAATTTCTTCCAATCGAAGTAAGAGAATGTTATCGTAGAATCAGCACACATACCACTACAGCAAATAACTTGGATCGCAGGTTGAAGACCACCATATAAATCAAAACCAACTTCTAATATATGGTGGTGATAATTTGAAGGAAATTCGCCTAACCCATAGGTTGACTTACCAACTAGTTGGTTGATATTTAATTGTGGTACTCGCACATCACTTGTAACGTCAACACAAGAAAAATCCATCTTTAATTTATAATTTTAATCAAACCCGACAATACTTTGACGACTAATGCACTGGAACATGGCTCTCGCCTTTTATGCCGATGGTCGAGCGTGCGCAGCTCCTTATTATATTAGTTGGCGTTATATGCAAGTCTTGACTGGAAAAGTGACGTGTATAATTGTTTTATAGTGGGTTTTACCTGTATGTATTTAACCACCAACGCCATTTTTAGAATTATTAAACAAAATTACTCTTAGCAGTATTTTTAATATACCATCGTGAAAGATTTCAATTATTATTGTGTTTTTCCTCAGGTTCTCAAATCTCTCGGGTTTTTTTTTTCAAATCGAATGACCCCTTACTGATTTGCAGATTAACCTTTTGCAAGCACTGTATATAATTCACCTTTAATCTATTTCTAAACCGTATCGTCTTTTGAGATAAACCCCTGGTGTGTCCCACAATCGACTTCCTTTCCACCCCAAACACGTTGACACTGATGTTGTTTAATTCCTCGAACCGGGGTATATCCTTTATGGATATCGGGAACTGCAGTCCTGTCAAATTGAGAATGGTGCTGTAATGGGGGTAGCTACCGACCCTTTGCGGATTGTGAGCACTGGGGTAGAGCGCAGCTATCACACACCAGGCAAAGCATGCGTTGTCGCCATTTTGTATATTAATAACAGTTCTGGTGTTTCGAACCCATTTGGGGAGCTCGATGTATGAGGATCCACGCAAAGGGTTGTACTTGTTTACATTAATCTCTAAGTACAACGCCTGTTTCAGACTCCATCCTAAAACTTACAAAGTGGTGCTCCAAACAATCTATTATAAAAGCAGCAGAGGATATCCTGGATGGCTCGAGTTTCTACGCTGCTAGTTAAAAATATAATATACCTAGAACAACGTTATGCAGATATGTTAAAAGGTTGCAGAACGTGAAGAAATTACATAATTCCAACGATGCACCCAGAGATGTTATACCAGAAGTTAAAATACCTATACAGAATTATGATAACTTTGCTATTGCTAGTGCAAGAAAGGATGGTAAACATGGCCCATTGTTCCCGTCTAACATACGAGCTATATTCGTGGGACCATCGAGTTGTGGGAAGACCAACGCTTTAATATCTCTGATCCTGCACGAGAACGGCCTTAGATTCCAAAATGTCTATGTATTTTCGAAAAGTTTATATCAACCGAAATACGAATTGTTAAGAAACGATTTTACACCATTAAAAGAAGAAATTGGATACCATGAGTTTGAAAATTACGACGATTTGATTGAACCCAGAGATACCAAAGAAGATTCAATTGCGGTTTTCGATGATATACCTGCAAACGAGCAAAGCAAAATCACTCAATTTTTCTCGTTCGGGCGACATAAAGCAATAGATTCGTTCTATCTATGTCAAACTTACGCTAGTGCCTTAAAACATAGACTCAGAGATAACGCCAATGTAATCGCATTATGGAAACAGGATGAAACCAATCTCAGACATATCTTTTCGGATCATATAAGTGGTGACATGACATATCCGAAATTTAAAGAAATGTGTTTACAGTGTTGGGGTGACTCAAAACATAATTTTATAACTGTTGTGAAAGATTTTGATTTGGATAATGGTCGATATAGGAAGAATTTCGACGAGTATATAAATATTTGATATTATTCAAAAAAGTTAGTTCCCATCCAAAGTTTCATGATGACGAACGTTAACAATTTTATTGTAAATAAACGTAAGCTTCATTTTATGCAGGATTCTGTACGAAAGAACTTTGCGGCATACAAAAAGGGAGACGCTACATCTCTACAAAAATTCAAAGAGGTGCACAAACAATTGATTGATCCCTTGCAAAATCACCGATTCCTAGTCAGAGGGAATAGCGGAAAGAATTTCCACACCTACAACAAGCGTTAAAGTTGAAAACAAAGGCTAGCTTTTAAAAAAGATTAAGTTACCAGTTGACGACGAGCTTGTACATCTTTATTATACGGAGGTGTTAGCTAGAGACGAATACGAAAATATATATAAAAGTCGGTTATGGAGTAAAGTATAACCGTCAATTGATACGCATAGTTTAGGAAAAAGTATGTAGGAAATTGATTTAGAAAACAGTGACACAACCTAAAATAATAACGTTTATCTAGAGACTAGAGGTCTAACAAGAGTTATAATTATTTTTAAAGTCCTTAGCATTTTTCTTAAGAAATGTAATGATTTTGTTCATAGAATACATTCCATACCGGTTGTTTCGTGCATGCACACAAATCGGGTGCAATCGGTACATATCCGAATAGGAGTAGCTCATATAAAAAGATTGTTCGCGTAGAAGTTATTATTTGTTGATTGTACGGTTTAAAGAGACAATATAACAAATATGTATAAAGACTTTGGAGAGGTTATTCGAAGATTTCGCAATGCTCTACGAGTAAAAAAAGCAGAATGTGGGCAACGCTTTTCGATAGAAGGAGAAAAATGTCTTATGTGTCAGTCATACGAGGAAGCAATACAGCACTGTACTGCAGTGTTATCAATGCCCGAGGATCTGGATGATTTTATGGAAATAGTCGAGGAGATGGGGTTTATAAAACTGTTGGCAGATATTCAAATGGAATATATACTAAATTGTAAGTTTTAAAATAAAAAATTTAACCGCCACAACTGTTATCATAAGAAATGAATGATGTGAATTTAGAAATTATTTTTGTATATATTAGCTTGTTTATGTTTTAAAATATAAAGCATACATTGGTATTGTTTAATTTTTCAAATGTCCACGCAACTGAAATGGGTATCTAAGTTCTTATGAAAAGAATTATAACAAAGAGCGCTACATTTAATTTTAATAGAAATGAGTACAACTACGTGTTTGAAACATATCTTTTAGTTTGAAATTTTTTTTTGTTCAACTTCTATGATATTACATAAACCAAGATTCTGCTACTGCTTCCGAGTAATTGTATCCTAACAATACCATTATATATAAATAAAACCAAAACGTTTGAAACAATATTTATATTTCAATTCAAATACTTAACAGGTACACTTCACATAGAAATATTTTTTTATTCATTAAAACTAATACACACACACAAAAGTCACTTTTTCCTCCTTTTAATTGGCAAATGTGTAGTATACATATCCAAATTTTGCACACGATTTTCGTTTGATCTGAGTTTCGTATAGAGTGTAGCTTTTGGAACATTATAGATTTCGGATGCTTCTGAACCAGTAATCCATCCTTTGTTTATTTCGTCAAGGGCTTTATTTAAATCCTCTTTAGTATACGATTTAAGTTGTCTCATTCTTTTTCTGTCAGAAACGTCTGACTTGGAGTCTATGTTCTGATCTTTCGCATCAACATTATCATGTGTAGGTTTATCTTGCACTATTTTAGTATTTACCAGAGATTCATTAGACATACCATTCAAATGTTGGCTAGTTGAATTGTTTGATAAACTTTTTTTCACCTCCTTGACAACTTCTTCTAAAATTTTTATAGCATCTAAACGATATAATTCTTTCCCCGCTCATTTTTATTACGATGTTTACTTATCAAAATGCAAATGCAGACTATTCCAATTTCACAATTTCGAAAAATATGTATAAATATTTACCCCCGTCTAACTTTGTTCTCGTTTGATACATCCGATAATTATAGATGTAGCGCGTAAGCAAGAAGTTAATTGATTTTCACCGACGTGAATAGACTGGTATGAAATGTTACTCAAGGTTAAACGACGCTGGGTTTCTCCTAATTTAAAAGTAAACTACCTAATTATTATACGATCTTAATTATTATGTGTATAAAAGCGCCGTGCGATGCAATATCATTCGGTTTCTGTTTAGTCTTTGACTAGTTACAACTGTTAAAAGTCTTTGACCAGTTGTAATTTCTTTATAGAAAATGGCTTCCTTTACTTGTGATGTGTGTGGGGTTGTCTTCTCGAGGAGTAACAATTTAAAACGCCACCAGCTCCAACAACATGGATCGGACTCTGAAACGAAAAAAGGTTTGTTTGCCCGCGATGTGTGCTCGGCATCCTTCTCGCGGAAGGATAGCCTAAAACGTCACAAGGATGCCAAGCATGGTGTGGTTGTCCCCGTTGCAGGCCCATCCGGGGTCAAGCGATCTGCTGCGTCGACAGTTGAGGGACCTGCTCCTAAGAGATTGCGGAGATGCGAAGAGTGTGATGTGGACGTTACCAATTTGGCAGCCCACCAGCGATCCAACGTGCACAAGACTGCTGCGAGGATGTCAGCTAAGTCAGAGGGTTTCCGGGAGCGTGATTCTGGTTAGTTTCTACAATTTTGATTTTTTCTAATTTGTAAGTTTTAGGATGGAGTCTGAAACAGGCGTTGTACTTAGAGATTAATGTAAACAAGTACAACCCTTTGCGTGGATTCTCATACATCGAGCTCCCCAAATGGGTTCGAAACACCAGAACTGTTATTAATATACAAAATGACGACAACGCATGCTTTGCCTGGTGTGTGATAGCTTGTTATTCGCAAAACGGTAAGATAACGATATTAAAAACGGTAGTTAAAATTTAAAAGTTCGATAATTATTACACCGGTAACGTGATATACGAGACACTACCAACAGTTGGTTGCACTTATTCTTATACAGATTTAGGGCGAGGTCAACTATTGATACGTGTCAGATATTGCGTAATAATACGTAAATTTAAACAATCTCTAACACAAGAATAATGCATGCAAATTAATTAAAGGTTACTCACATCAGGTATTTTGCATCCGCCTGCAATTTCCTTCAGTAGGCCTGTAACCACGCATCCGGCTCCTGGAGGAATTAGAGATGGCGTCGACGCTATCGTAGGCGTAAGGAACAGCTACAGCTCGGCTCGGCTCGCTGCGGTAGACATGGAGGACATCCACAGGCATGAAGTTCGAAAGTCCTTAGGTGGTAGTAGATTTATACCTATGTAGGGTTTTGACAAGAAGAAGGTAAAGGTAGACAAACAAAGAGATAATTCGAGAAGGAACTACATAGTTAAACCCTAAGATAGATACGTTACCAGACCATCGCGCGCACATAACTTCACGATCAAAGGCAAAATGCCACGTTTTAGGGCGAGAACCGCGAAACTCCCCACCCATTGTCTAGTATTGTCCTAACCCTCTAGGGATAAAAAACACTACGCAAACTCACTACTATGACGTGCCGGAAGCATCGCCCAGTCTATTTAAAATGTTCCCGCGTCTTGCGTATTTAAAAAGTATGGCGGGAAACTTCCGTACATCAAGATAACTAAACTAAAACAATGTTAAAGTGCAAATTCGGTTTGCACGTAACAATCGCGACAAAGCCACATAAGAAAAAACTTAAAAAAAGAAAAAGTCTGTTAGCACAGTAACAGCTTAAAATCTAAATCCTAATTACCCTACATAAACCCTAACTTAAAACCTACAAAATGTTTATATAAGGCGCCACCTGGTTTTTCGATCGATAACACGTCTACCGAAGTACCAGGAAACGGAATAGGTAGCCCGATAGTCTGTGACTACACTAATTACCGACAGCACAAATTTGTCGGGGAGCATGAAACACTACTTAAACTAACACGGGTGCGACAAGTCGCCTAACCTATCTAAACCTATCTAAACTTATCTAACTAAAGCTAACATAAGTTGTTATGTGCAAACACACATGAGTGTTGCATTGAAACTATTCTTCCTTTGGCAAGAAGTGCCCAAATTTAAAAATGTTCATGAGAGTGCGTTACCTTGCACTCCAGCAAATTTTGTTACTGGTACTTTGGTTTCCTAATGATGCGCGTTTAAAACTTGTCCATGACATAGTTGTGAATCAACAAATTTACCAAAAGTACCGCCTACTAAATCCTTATATGCTAACCTGACAAATTACATTTCTAAATCGAGTTAGCTTTTTCACTTAAATTTCAGAGAGATAATTCCCACGTCTGGTCATATATACCACACGTTAGGACGATAAAAAGATAAGATAAGATCTCAAATTGATGTTAAAGATAATAGATAAGGTAATGATATTAAGCTTAAGTTGTTATCCTCAAAGGTAATGAATAAGATAACGGCATTAAGCTTTAGTTATTATTTGAGATACTCGATAAGATAAAACGATATTAAGTTAAAGTGATTATAAAAGATAGAAAGATAGTAGGTAAAGTGACATAAATTTAAAAAAGTTATTACTAAAGATAACCGATAAGATAATGCGAAATAACTCGAAGTCATTCCTAACGGTAGTCGGTAAGATAACGAGAAATTAAACCAAAATTATTACTAACGGTAATCGGTAAGATAACGATACTAAACTAAGGTTATTACCAAAGGTAATCAATAAGATAACGATATTAAACCTAAAGGTATTATCGAAGATAATAAAGAAGACAAAGATATTGGCCTAGTTATTACCCAAGACAATGATAACAACAAAAGAGTGGCTCCAGTAGAGCCGTTTAAATGGGATTGACCCGTGCCCTCCAAAAAGAGAAACCTGTGAGGCAGGTCCGTTCCCAAGAACAGCACGGGGGACCGGAAAGACCTTTGGGTGCATTCCTGCACCCAGCGTTGATCGATATCGGTGAACTATCACCCGATATCCACTCGGTATATACGATATACTCATTCACTCACACATTCACACACTCATACATACCTTCACTGCCAGAGCCTATGCACTGACAGCGGCACCGCATGACCCCACGAAAGATTCGCAGAGACATGGTCCAGGTGTCTGTGAAAACCTCCCGCACAACCACACGGTGACTAACAGAAAAGAAAAGGTAGTAGAGAAACAGGAACGGTAAAAAAGAAGGAGGTTGGTTTTTTGAAGTGCATAAGAGGCACCTCTAGGTAGAAGAAAGTAGAGGAAGGGCTTGCATTGAGCAAAAGCGACAGAGGGAAAGGTGGATAGCAAAGCGCTACTCAACCAACAAGTGTGGTCAGCAGCTCGGAATGAGGAACATCATTCTTATGTGGCAGACGGTGTTCCGGGACAAGAACAGGTCCACCGAGAGAAGAATAAGGCATAGCGGAGATAGCGGGTTAAGAAAAGTATAGTTTTTGGACAAGCGTCCAAGAGAAAGTAGAGAGTTGTCCCTATTAAACACAGCGCAGTCTGAAGGACCACCTGCGATATTAATCCGACAAGATAAGATATAACATATGTTAACATTCACTAGGCTCTCAAGAGAACTAGTACGATCATTTTCCTAACGAGTGCTTCGACTACGATAAGAAAATCAGACAAAGATAGACACGACAACTTAAAAGTATCTTCACAGATACAAACACAAAAACAAACTGTTTTAAGGTAGTTTTTTAAATCGGTAGCACCCTAAACACACAAAAATGTCCAATTATAAGCAGTTAAATACAGATACACTGTCGCCATATGCTAAAACAACCGAGAATTTAATAAGATAACAATAAGAAGCAATAGCACCTCACCACAAAGTTCAATAAAAAACAACGAAAAAAAAATGTTTATAAGTTGTGTTGATTTAATAGAAAAACAAATAAAGATATAGTGTAATGATGTAGTATAATGTGGGCAACTGCAATAGTTCAGAAGAAAAACACACGGAATAGATAATCCTAGTTCTTGCAACTGCGAATATGAACTATTTCTTACAATGGCATAGGTCATGACTCCTATGTTGGCCCAAAGAAAAAAAATCATCCACTCAACATCAGCTAAAACCAATCATAAAAATTCAATGGGTTATTTTAACCAAAGTTACGACAATTACCATACAATTAAACCATATAAGAGAAATACTAAAGACCGAACAATATGTAGTAGGAAAATTTCAAGGGTTAATTAAATGAAACGACAGAGTTATATTGGGGGGGTGTAGAGGATGAAGTGATATATATCTAACGGTATGGTGAAGGAAAAGTCAACGAAAAGAAAAAGATAGCTAAATTAAGGTAAGTAAAGTTAAACGTGTAAGAAATTATATACTATATGAGAGAAGGAATAAGTAATTAAAGATACTAATTGATGGTGAGAACAAAAATATTAGGTAAATCGTGAGGAGAATGGGACATGAAAACTTAATTAGCATTTGGGTCGGCAGAGAATGGCTTAAGGTCTTTAATATGCCACCTGCCTTGGCGTTTTCCTTCAGTATCCTGAAGTTCGTAGATAAGGGGACTAATAACACGTATGACTTTACAAAGAATGAATTTAGGGGCTAATTTTGAAGAAAATTTCTTAGATGCATCCGATAAGACATAGTTCTTTTTCAAACTTGTTCGCCCAAGGCGAAGGAAATATTTCGTTTACGTAAGTTATAATGGTCCTTGCTTTTTTCGTAAGCTTTTAACAAATTTTTTCTAACGTCGTTAAAGATAGAAGGTAATGACTGTTGGTCCTTGTCCCAACGTACTTTATCGTCAAATTCAATTACGTTAGTATCGTCAGGCACTAAACCATAGTAACTCCCATCGATTGGGGTATATCTTCCAAAACAAGAAAAGACGGAGTGAATTGGGTTGCTTCGTGTTTAGATGTACGCAAAGCTTGAGCAATTTCAAAGATATGTTCATCCCATGTGGTATGGTCTGAATTAATATAGGAAGAGATAGCGGTAATTAACACTCGATTTACTCTCTCGGTAGGGTTTACTTGGGGATGATATTTTGCGTTAAACCAAATTTTTTGTACTTTGTAACTTTTAACGAAATTCTGAAAATCTTTAGAGATAAATTGTGCACCATTGTCACAAAGAATAATCTGTGGGACACCAAAGATAAGAAAGACATTCTGTTCTAGAAATTTAATTATTGCAGCGGATGTAGCTTTACGTAAGGGTTGTACCATAACAAATTTAGAAAACCAATCGGTAACGACTAAAAGATATTGATTGCCTCTTTTCGATCGAGGGATTTTAAATGTGAAACGTTCATTGTGAATACAATATTCAAGACACTATATATAAAATATAAAATAGTTAGGCAATTTGGGAGGTAATAAACGTTACAGCTATTTTTAAATTAATACGATACGGTATTTAGGGGTAGGAACTTGTTAGAACGTCACCGATAAAGGATAATATGGTAATATTAAAGCGTTAATTAATAAACCACTAAGGAAACATTTAGGTCAATGTTCAATTAAATACATATTTTATAGATAATGACAGAAAGGCCTTCCAAAATGGAAAATGGACGCAGGGGATATGTTATTTAACCTATAAGGCAACAACGTATAGTCAAACACTTCTTAAAAAGGTATAATAACCGATTTTGCATTGAAGTTTCAAAAACAGGCTTTTTTTTTAGGGTTAAGAAAACGAACAAAAGATATTTTAATAGGTAATTTTGTAAATAAACTGTATTTAAAGACATAAGGTAAGGTAAATGCTTAACAAGGGGGTATATCCTTCACAAGTTACAAGAGAAAACCCTCCAATTTTAGAAAATACACGCATGTAGTGCATTATTCAACCAATAACCACACAAATCCATACCCTAACGTTACATAAAAAAGGATATTAAAAGGAAATTTATTTCAATAACGTTTGTAACCTAAGGTTTTTTTTTTTTTTTAGAAGCGAGTTTAAATAATGGTTACAGGTAATTGATTGAAACAAAATTTTTTTATAAACCAACCAGAGAATCTTAGGTACCGTTTTTTATATACGGCAAGGCCTACATTCTAGCTGTTATAGGCTAAACAATTATCACAATAAACGGTACACTTCAGAAATGCAATTTAAAATATTTATTTTACTTACCTGAAAAAATTGAGGTTAATGAATATCCCTATAGAAATTAGCTGTTTTATATAAACACTACACACGCGTTTTAATACAAACAAGACATATTTTAGGCACTGAAATTATGAAGAATATTATTTTTTTCTTAGTTACATTAAGGTAAATAATAGAATGACGTTTTTTAGATAAAGCTTTTTATTACAATCGCGGTTTTTAATTACGAACGCAATCTGTCAATTCTGAAAATATTTTAGTGAATTTTTCCAGAACTACCAACATGAAATTAAAAAGCTTCACAGATATTTTAGGCAAAATAGATTAATAAAAATTCTTGGTTTTATTTAAATGAAAAAACCTGATTAATACTTAATTAACCTTCCATAGGCGTACCACCTAAAATACACACGTTGGAGCGCTAAATTGTTATTCGCAAAACGGTAAGATAACGATATTAAAAACGGTAGTTAAAATTTAAAAGTTCGATAATTATTACACCGGTAACGTGATATACGAGACACTACCAACAGTTGGTTGCACTTATTCTTATACAGATTTAGGGCGAGGTCAACTATTGATACGTGTCAGATATTGCGTAATAATACGTAAATTTAAACAATATCTAACACAAGAATAATGCATGCAAATTAATTAAAGGTTACTCACATCAGGTATTTTGCATCCGCCTGCAATTTCCTTCAGTAGGCCTGTAACCACGCATCCGGCTCCTGGAGGAATTAGAGATGGCGTCGACGCTATCGTAGGCGTAAGGAACAGCTACAGCTCGGCTCGGCTCGCTGCGGTAGACATGGAGGACATCCACAGGCATGAAGTTCGAAAGTCCTTAGGTGGTAGTAGATTTATACCTATGTAGGGTTTTGACAGGAAGAAGGTAAAGGTAGACAAACAAAGAGATAATTCGAGAAGGAACTACATAGTTAAACCCTAAGATAGATACGTTACCAGACCATCACGCGCACATAACTTCACGATCAAAGGCAAAATGCCACGTTTTAGGGCGAGAACCGCGAAACTCCCCACCCATTGTCTAGTATTGTCCTAACCCTCTAGGGATAAAAAACACTACGCAAACTCACTACTATGACGTGCCGGAAGCACCGCCCAGTCTATTTAAAATGTTCCCGCGTCTTGCGTATTTAAAAAGTATGGCGGGAAACTTCCGTACATCAAGATAACTAAACTAAAACAATGTTAAAGTGCAAATTCGGTTTGCACGTAACAAGCTGCGCTCTACCCCAGTGCTCACAATCCGCAAAGGGTCGGTAGCTACCCCCATTACAGCACCATTCTCAATTTGACAGGACTGCAGTTCCCGATATCCATAAAGGATATACCCCGGTTCGAGGAATTAAACAACATCAGTGTCAACGTGTTTGGGGTGGAAAGGAAGTCGATTGTGGGACACACCAGGGGTTTATCTCAAAAGACGATACGGTTTAGAAATAGATTAAAGGTAAATTATATACAGTGCTTGCAAAAGGTTAATCTGCAAATCAGTAAGGGGTCATTCGATTTGAAAAAAAAAACCCGAGAGATTTGAGAACCTGAGGAAAAACACAATAATAATTGAAATCTTTCACGATGGTATATTAAAAATACTGCTAAGAGTAATTTTGTTTAATAATTCTAAAATGGCGTTGGTGGTTAAATACATACAGGTAAAACCCACTATAAAACAATTATACACGTCACTTTTCCAGTCAAGACTTGCATATAACGCCAACTAATATAATAAGGAGCTGCGCACGCTCGACCATCGGCATAAAAGGCGAGAGCCATGTTCCAGTGCATTAGTCGTCAAAGTATTGTCGGGTTTGATTAAAATTATAAATTAAAGATGGATTTTTCTTGTGTTGACGTTACAAGTAATGTGCGAGTACCACAATTAAATATCAACCAACTAGTTGGTAAGTCAACCTATGGGTTAGGCGAATTTCCTTCAAATTATCACCACCATATATTAGAAGTTGGTTTTGATTTATATGGTGGTCTTCAACCTGCGATCCAAGTTATTTGCTGTAGTGGTATGTGTGCTGATTCTACGATAACATTCTCTTACTTCGATTGGAAGAAATTGTGTACTTTTCAAGTGGAATTTCAAATTCGCCAATTTGCTCAAGACTCAAAACAAGTCAGATTAAATGGTTTGACTACTGGAAACGATGTTGTTGACATACAATTGGATCAAAATTTCAAATTGCAGCTGAGCACAGCCTTTAATAGAAGTATATGGCTGTTGAACAATTTTGAAAAAGAGAATTTATATAATATGGAGATTACGAGAGATGGGAATGTTATTGTGCTACCTGCGTACGAGTGCATCAAGCTATTAAATTTGCAAGAATTGATCTGTTTTAAAATGGCTGAGTTAAGGTGTAGAAACTTTCCAGAATTTTACGAAAAATTTGTTGGTGATATAAAAAAAGTATGTGGAAATACGACGGAGGAAGAAGGGGTTCAAACGTTATTAGAGGGAGAGAGCAGTGCCAGTATTTCTCTGTCTAATGATTGCAGCAATTTAAATTACTTGACAGTGTTGGAACTTATTAAATGTTTCCCCATTCAGTACTTAAAAGATGCAACTGCAAGGCAATCGCTTGCGCAAATATTTAGAGATTTGGCTATCCCAGATTCGCCAGACTCTGGTTACCACAGCGGTTTATAGATGTTATCAATACGTGTATGTATTCTATTAAAACATTATATTTTCTTGATAAAGTTTGTTTTTACATATTTGTATCGCCAACATTACCATAAATTATTAATAGACGTATTAAACTATCCTGTTTTTATTTTTAGGTTTAAAGTGGTGTACCCCCGCAAATAATAAACACAATTTACCGCATGTTAACAAAAAGTTGCGGGGAAATTTAAAGACGAGTTTAACGGTGACTTGGTGTTAGAATTTGTAGGTAGTAAGGCTAAGTCCTACTGTATTGTGCGCGAGAAGAACACGATTAAAAAGGATTAAAGGGATCTCACAAAGTGTAGTTAAGTAAAACCGAGGGTCTTACAACCTATAACAAGCATATATCCCCAAAAGGGGTGGGCATCCAGCTACGCAACAGTGCGTGGGAAAATAAGGATTCTCTCCAATAAGAAATTAAAGTCATTGGTAATGGTAGAAATGTTAAACCTATAAAGGCGATTATTAATTGTGGTTTAGTGATCGCGTTTGTGCACTCTTCGAGTGTCTTCGGCAATCTTCGATTGTTTCCAAAGGAAATATTCAAGCCTGTCATTTAATGTCGCGGTGTAACATCGTCCACGGTTGCTTATACATCCGTCGGCAGTAAAGTACTTAAAGTCTGGGTCTTGCAGTATCGCTTTTACAAGAATAGCTCACAGCAACACGAGGAAAAACAGCACGGTATGTCATTAAGCAGTAAACGTTCAACTCCACCAGCTGTTAAAGGGTCTTGTACGAAACAACCAACATCCGTGTAAAGCATGCGATATGGAGGTGTTAAAGTCTGCATACCCTGGTCCTAATAGCACAGCAACCTAATTAAGGTAGGTCAGTAAGCAATATTTAATTACTGTTAATTGACTCGCATTTAGCGTACTTTCCTATTGTGATAACCGCATTTGTTTGGAGAAGAAATTATAAACAGCTTTCAAATGTGATTCACATGTTCGTTAAGAATCTAGAATATTTGCTGGATTACGAGTTACATAATGAATTAATGCTACATTGGAAGTTTCGAAAATATTGAATTATAATGCTTCTACAGCGTCACGTAAGGTAATTTAGGTAAAGTACTTAATGTGGTTTATTACATTTTGATAATTCTGAAATTTAGGTAGTTAATGATGTCATACACAAAATTTCTAATTAACATGGTTGGTATCTAGCGAAGGTTATAGAATCATTTTAAATTACGAATGCATTCTTCTTTCATTACAGGAGAAATTCCATAGATTTCATACAAGCAAAATGCGCTTTCTTAATTATTAAGTCGACCTTCCCATTTAGATATTTAAAACCCATTACATTGGAATGATTAGTTATTAAACTGTAAAAATAAATTATTAAAATTTTGCGTGCTTATTTCTTTGTATTGGTTAAAGCATATATCTTGGATAGCGAAAAAGGTTTTAAAAAATGGAGTTAAATATATATATACGAGCAAAAATTTTAAAGAGGTTTGAGAGCTTAAAGTATAATTTTGCTGGGCGTGGTCTTATTGCAAATCTGTTTGCAGATTCGGGATGTGCGTAAAATTTTAGACTAACAAGATGTATCGCATGACTAAAAAAAATTTATATGGACGCTCAAAAGTCGCTACAGGTAAGAAATCTTAAAATTGGGGTAGCTCTCTGGGGGATGACGATATCAAAAAATTCCTAGAAATTCAGATAGCTGAGAAAATTCTAATATTAATTGATACCAAACAAGATAGGTTTATCTCGAAAGATGCAATGGCTAGACGAAGAAAACTATTTGTTAGGTTTGCTTATAAAGCAAAGAGCAAAATGTAGAGGTTTGAGAGCTTTAAAGGGGTATAACTTTGCAGGGTGTGGTCCAATTTCAAATCTGTTTACAGATTCGAATTCTGCGTAAAATTTTAGACTAACAAGATGTATTGCATGTATAAAAAAATTTATGCGGTCGGTCAGAAATCGCAACACGTAAGAAATCTTAAAATTGGGGTAACTCCCTGGGGGATGATGCAATCTAAAAAAATCCTAAAGATTCGGGTAGCTGAAAAAAATCTAATATTAATTGATACCAAACAAGATAGGTTTATCTCGTGGGTGGAAATGTAGAGAAAGATTTATCTCGCGGGTGGAAAGAATGCGGGTGTGAAGTAATGAAAATGGTTGGAGTAAAAAATTCCACAAGGAGAGAACAAGGAGGAGATTCCAAAAAATAAGACTTTATAGTGGGAATTTACATGTAAAGGAGGAGTGAGGAGGAGTGAGGAGTGAGGAGTGAGGAGGTGCGCTCGATCCATCCAATTCCTCTACTATGGTCTTGTTGACCGAAACGCGTCATAGTAAAATATATTGATTTTTTACCACTACGATTCATTATTTCTCGACTTATTTAACTGACCTGACCAACTTCCAAGAATAAACTTCAGTAATATATATATATATATATATATATATATATATATATATATATATACAGGGTGAGTTTTTAGTGTGGCAACGGTCGATAACTCCATAATTATAAAAGCTACGTAAACCAAATTTGGAGGCATATTAGGCATGGCTAAAGTGCACATTTTAAAAATACTTGGAAACATACAGGGTGTTTCATAATTCCAGGGCATATTAAACTTATATTTTTTTAAATGGAACACCCTATATATTATTACATTTTTGGAAAGCCCATAAAAATCGTTTTAATTAGATATCAAATTGTATCTGTCTATTCTTTTTAGTTTTTGAGATATTCAACTGTTTTTAGAAAAAATGACCCTGATTTGATACATTGCCACTGCACGAATACACAACTTATGTTAATTTTCAAAATGGGGGAAATTTTACTATATACCATAGTATATTTGTAATTATCACTTTTTTGAAATTTCTTCTCAGGTTTCGCAAAATGCAATTTTTAAAACTTTTTTTAAATGGTATCCTACCAATTTTATTGCTACAATGGATAGTTCATTAAGTGTCCTTTCATTTTTGTTAAGCATTCCCTATACCTAAATCCATTACTTTCTGAGATATTTTTGATTTTCTTCAAATATAAAGAATGTTTTTAATTTACATAACTAAAAATACCATTTCGAATGGATCTGCACCTTGCCGAAGTTCTAAATTACTAGAACAGGTGAAATGGCTTGCGTGTTCTAATGAGCTAAAGAGCCAAACTACAGGTCCAACCAAAGTAGTAGGGTCGTTAGTGAGGAACCAGACTAAGACAGGTCCCCGAAAGAGGGCAGCGGCTCTTTCGGTACTTAGATTGGCAGAGACCATAGGGGTCGGTATGGCAGTCTAAGACACACTACCGCGATGTGGAAGGCAACGGGAAACCACCACATTATCTCCCAAGTACACAGCGTACCTAAATTATAATAAAATGATGGCATTCTCTGGGGTAAAAGATTCCGGAGTTAAAATAGTCCCCCATTCGGATCTCCGGGAGGGGACTACTTCGGAGGATGCGATCGGAAAGTTAAAAATAAGAGTCGAGAACATTCTGCGAGTCGGAGCGTGGAATGTTAGAAGTATGAAGCAAGTAGGTAAGCTAGAGAACCTAAAAATCGAAATGAATAGGTTATCACTAGACATAGTAGGGATCAGCGAAGTTCGGTGGCCAGAGGCCGGGGATTTTTGGAGTGGAGACTTCAGGGTAATTCATACAGGAGCAGAGGAAGGAAATTTGGGTGTGGGGATAGTTATGCGGAAAAGATAGGACACTGTGTGGAAAATTACTTACAAAAGAACGAAAGAGTACTCATGGTTAGATTAGAATCTAAACCGGTAAACACAGTAATAATACAAGTATACATGCCCACCTCTAACTACAGTGACGAAGAGGTAGAAGTCATCTACAAAAATATCGAAGACATATTAAGATACGTAAAGGACATGAAAATTTAATAATTACGGGGATTTTAATGCTGTGGTAGGTGTGGGTAGGGAAGGAGCGGTAGTAGGTTTATTTGGTTTAGGCACGAGAAACGACAGGGGAAATAGACTGGTAGAATTTTGCGACAAGAACAATTTAATCATCACAAACACATTATTTCAACATCATGCTAGAAGACGATATACGTGGAAGATGCCAGGAGATATAGGAAGATATCAAATAGATTACATTCTTGTTAGACAACGGTTTAGGAATCAAGTAAAAGACTGTAGAAGCTACCCAGAAGCAGATATAGATACTGACCACAACATCGTAATTATGAAGGCCGCACTTAAATTTAAAAATCTGAAAAGAGGAACGGAAAAAGGCACTTGGACTTAGAGAAACTAAAAGACAAAGATATTCAAGTAAGATTCGAAAAAGTCAAATGAATTGCTGAATGATATCGCGAAAATATCTGAAACTAAGGAAGTAGAAACAGAATGGAATAACATTAAATCCAGCCTAGACATGGCGGCCAGAGATATTGTGGGGTATACACAAAAAGAAAATAAGAAACCATGGATAACAAAGGATATCGTGAATTTAATAGAAGAAAGACGAAAATACAAAAATAAATCAGACGAAACAGGAAAACAGAGATACAAAGCCATAAAATGGGAAATTATTCGAAAATGCAGGAAAGCTAAAGAACAATGGATTGATGAAAAGTGCAAAGAAGTACAAACTAAGATGGAAATAGGAAAGACAGACGAAGCATACAAATTAATTAGAATGAATTTTAGGGATATAAAACCGTATAGCAAAAATATAAGGGACGCACAAGGAAACGTCATTATAGAAAACGTAGAGAAAGTGAGTAGATGGCAAGAATATATAGGAATTTATATGCAGGAGAGGAACTAACTGCATTAGAACAGGAATCAGACATTGAAAATGATGACTTGGGATATCCTATACTTCGAGACGAGTTTGAATTAGCATTAAAGAGTCTGAAAAATGGTAAGGCGCCGGGTATAGATAAGGTGCAAGCAGAAACTCTAAAAGCCGCTGGACAAGCAGTAACAGAACGTCTCTTCCAACTTGTAAGCTATATGTATGAGACAGGCGAGATACCCAAAGATTTCAAACGTAGCATCATAGTAACTATACCAAAAAAGAAAGGCGCGGATAGATGTGCAAATTTTCGAACAATAAGTTTGACAGCACACGTGTCAAAAATATTAACTAGAATTGTGCAAAGACGAATGGAAAAACGAGCTGAAGAAATACTAGGAGAAGACCAATTTGGGTATAGGCGAAACAGGGGAACACGGGAGGCTATTTTAGCTCTGAGAGTGATAATGGAGAAAACAATAGAAAAAGGAAAAGCATGTATATAGGGTTTGTAGATCTGGAAAAAGCATTCGACAATGTAAATTGGAAAAAATGTTTGAAATACTCAAAAGGATTGGAATGAGTTATAGGATAGACGAATAGTACATAGCTTATACAAAGAGCAAACAGCAGTAATAGAATTAGAGCAGGAACGTAGAGAAGTAAACATTAGGAAAGGGGTGAGACAGGGATGTGCCCTATCCCCATTGATTTTTAACTTGTACATAGAAGAGGCAATGAATACTGTCAAATGCAGGAAGACATTTGGAATTACTATGCAGGGACAAAAAATTGATATGCTTAGATTTGCAGATGATATAGCGGTATTAGCGTCTAGCAAGGAAGAGCTAGAAGCTGCTCTTAATGAAATGGAAACGGTTCTAACAGAGAGATACGGTATGAAAATTAACAAAACTAAAACTAAAGTTCTAGTTTGCAAAGGTGGGAAAATAAATCAAAACAAGAATACAAGTATTTAACACGAACCTACAAGAGGTTAAGGATTTCTGCTACCTAGGAAGCCAAATAACGCAAGATGGGAAAAGCACAAAGATATAAAACAAAGATTAGCACAAGGTCGTGCTACATTTAACAAGAAAAAGCAACTATTGTGCTCAAAGACCACAAACATAGAAACAAGGAATAGATTGCTTAAAACATATGTGTGGAGCACAGCACTGTACGGCTGTGAAGCCTGGACAGTAGGAGAAGCGGACAAGAAAAGGTAGAAGCCTTTGAAATGTGGTGTTACAGGCGTATAATGAAGATATCATGGACAGACAAAGTTAAGAACGAAGAGGTACTAAAAATGGTAGGGAAGAAAGAAATATGTGGAAAACGGTAAAAATAGGAGATAGGATGATAGGCCACATACTACGGCATGAGGGAATAGTGCGGAATATTTTAGAAGCAGAGATAGGAAAAAAGAGAAGAAGAGGCAGACCTAGATTAGACTACTGCACACAGATAGTAAAAGATGTAGGCTGTAGAGGTTTCAGGGAGATGTGTAGGCTAGCCCAGAATAGAAATCAATGGAGGTACGCATCCAACCAATCCCAAGATGGATAAACTAATGACGAAAAGATAACTGTGCGTAAACATGATGATTATTATAAGTAACTACAAGAATTGGTTGGGCAATATTCTCGAATAATGTTAAGTGTGTGAAAGGATTTACTAAAAAACCATTATTTCGGCAAATGTCTAAGTGTTGGGGGATCTTGGTAGCCACAGGTTGCTTAACCTCCTTCACTGAATCTCGGTAAAATAGGGTATAAAATTAGAAAACAATAGAAAGAGAACGAGCTGAATACACATACTCCCTGAAAAGAAGAAAAGAAGAAAAAGAAGAAAACCACCAAAAACGCAAAATCAAAGAAGCTGTCTATATAACCCTACATAAAAATAACTGTGTTGCAAACGAATCCGTGACTTTCAGTAAACAATGGATTCCATTACTAAAATAAATAACAAATGAAAATCAAATGCCCACAATATCCAGGTAGCATTGCAAGTTTTTCCCGGGTTTTCCTTGCAATATTAACATGAAATACAGCCTACATACATGATTTCTATTTATACATAAAATAACTAATTACATAAAAATAAGCATAGTAACAATCCTTGTAAAACAGCATTGGTAACTGACAAGTATAAATCCACAATAAGGTTACCTCAAAACCATATACAATCACCGTTGAACAGTATTGGTATCTGACAAGTGTAAACCCGCCATAGGGTCGCCTCAGATCCATATACAATCTTCATAGAACAACATTGGTATCTGACAAGTGTGAACCCACCATAGGGTCGCCTCAGATCTATATACAATCTTCATAAAACAACATTGGTATCTGACAAGTGTAAACCCGCCATAGGGTCGCCTCAGATCCATATACAATTTTCATAGAACAACATTGGTATCTGACAAGTGTAAACCCGCCATAGGGTCGCCTCACATCCATATATAATCTTCATAGAATAACATTGGTATCTGACAAGTGTAAACCCACCATAGGGTCGCCTCAGATCCATATACAATCTTCATAGAACAACATTGGTATCTGACAAGTTTAAACCCACCATAGGGTCGCCTCAGATCCATATACAATCTTCATAGAACAGCATTGGTATCTGACAAGTGTAAACCCGCCATAGGGTCGCCTCAGATCCATATACAATCTTCATAGAACAACATTGGTATCTGACAAGTTAAACCCACCATAGGGTCGCCTCAGATCCATATACAATCTTCATAGAACAACATTGGTATCTGACAAGTGTAAACCCACCATAGGGTCGCCTCAGATCCATATACAATCTTCATAGAACAACATTGGTATCTGACAAGCGTAAACCCACCATAGGGTCGCCTCAGATCCATATACAATCTTCATAGAACAACATTGGTATCTGACAAGTTTAAACCCACCATAGGGTCGCCTCAGATCCATATACAATCTTCATAGAACAACATTGGTATCTGACAAGTTTAAACCCACCATAGGGTCGCCTCAGATCCATATACAATCTTCATAGAACAACATTGGTATCTGACAAGTTTAAACCCACCATAGGGTCGCCTCAGATCCATATACAATCTTCATAGAACAACATTGGTATCTGACAAGTGTAAACCCACCATAGGGTCGCCTCAGATCCATATACAATCTTCATAGAACAACATTGGTATCTGACAAGTGTAAACCCACCATAGGGTCGCCTCAGATCCATATACAATCTTCATAGAACAACATTGGTATCTGACAAGTTGTAAACCCACCATAGGGTCGCCTCAGATCCATATACAATCTTCATAGAACAACATTGGTATCTGACAAGTGTAAACCCACCATAGGGTCGCCTCAGATCCATATACAATCTTCATAGAACAACATTGGTATCTGACAAGTGTAAACCCACCATAGGGTCGCCTCAGATCCATATACAATCTTCATAGAACAACATTGGTATCTGACAAGTGTAAACCCACCATAGGGTCGCCTCAGATCCATATACAATCTTCATAGAACAACATTGGTATCTGACAAGTGTAAACCCGCCATAGGGTCGCCTCAGATCCATATACAATCTTCATAGAACAACATTGGTATCTGACAAGTGTAAACCCACCATAGGGTCGCCTCAGATCCATATACAATCTTCATAGAACAACATTGGTATCTGACAAGTGTAAACCCACCATAGGGTCGCCTCAGATCCATATACAATCTTCATAGAACAACATTGGTATCTGACAAGTTTAAACCCACCATAGGGTCGCCTCAGATCCATATACAATCTTCATAGAACAACATTGGTATCTGACAAGTGTAAACCCACCATAGGGTCGCCTCAGATCCATATACAATCTTCATAGAACAACATTGGTATCTGACAAGTGTAAACCCACCATAGGGTCGCCTCAGATCCATATACAATCTTCATAGAATAACATTGGTATCTGACAAGTGTAAACCCACCATAGGGTCGCCTCAGATCCATATACAATCTTCATAGAACAACATTGGTATCTGACAAGTTTAAACCCACCATAGGGTCGCCTCAGATCCATATACAATCTTCATAGAACAACATTGGTATCTGACAAGTTTAAACCCACCATAGGGTCGCCTCAGATCCATATACAATCTTCATAGAACAACATTGGTATCTGACAAGCGTAAACCCACCATAGGGTCGCCTCAGATCCATATACAATCTTCATAGAACAACATTGGTATCTGACAAGTTTAAACCCACCATAGGGTCGCCTCAGATCCATATACAATCTTCATAGAACAGCATTGGTATCTGACAAGTGTAAACCCACCATAGGGTCGCCTCAGATCCATATACAATCTTCATAGAACAACATTGGTATCTGACAAGTTTAAACCCACCATAGGGTCGCCTCAGATCCATATACAATCTTCATAGAACAGCATTGGTATCTGACAAGTGTAAACCCACCATAGGGTCGCCTCAGATCCATATACAATCTTCATAGAACAACATTGGTATCTGACAAGCGTAAACCCACCATAGGGTCGCCTCAGATCCATATACAATCTTCATAGAACAACATTGGTATCTGACAAGTTTAAACCCACCATAGGGTCGCCTCAGATCCATATACAATCTTCATAGAACAACATTGGTATCTGACAAGTTTAAACCCACCATGGGTCGCCTCAGATCCATATACAATCTTCATAGAACAACATTGGTATCTGACAAGCGTAAACCCACCATAGGGTCGCCTCAGATCCATATACAATCTTCATAGAACAACATTGGTATCTGACAAGTGTGAACCCACCATAGGGTCGCCTCAGATCTATATACAATCTTCATAGAACAACATTGGTATCTGACAAGTGTAAACCCGCCATAGGGTCACCTCAGATCCATATACAATCTTCATAGAACAACATTGGTATCTGACAAGCGTAAACCCACCATAGGGTCGCCTCAGATCCATATACAATCTTCATAGAACAACATTGGTATCTGACAAGCGTAAACCCACCATAGGGTCGCCTCAGATCTATATACAATCTTCATAGAACAACATTGGTATCTGACAAGTTAAACCCGCCATAGGGTCGCCTCAGATCCATATACAATCTTCATAGAACAACATTGGTATCTGACAAGTGTAAACCCGCCATAGGGTCGCCTCAGATCCATATACAATCTTCATAGAATAACATTGGTATCTGACAAGTGTAAACCCACCATAGGGTCGCCTCAGATCCATATACAATCTTCATAGAACAACATTGGTATCTGACAAGTGTAAACCCACCATAGGGTCGCCTCAGATCCATATACAATCTTCATAGAACAACATTGGTATCTGACAAGTGTAAACCCACCATAGGGTCGCCTCAGATCCATATACAATCTTCATAGAACAACATTGGTATCTGACAAGTGTAAACCCGCCATAGGGTCGCCTCAGATCCATATACAATCTTCATAGAACAACATTGGTATCTGACAAGTGTAAACCCGCCATAGGGTCGCCTCAGATCCATATACAATCTTCATAGAACAACATTGGTATCTGACAAGTGTAAACCCGCCATAGGGTCGCCTCAGATCCATATACAATCTTCATAGAACAACATTGGTATGTGACAAGTGTAAACCCGCCATAGAGTCGCCTCAGAACCATGTTAAAATCTACCAAAGAGGTAACTTAAATCTTAATGAATTTTCCCCCTCAAAATAAATATAAAAAAACGACTACTTAAGCCTTTCAATAATGCAATCGCACACTTCTTTAATAACCATTCTCTCAATTGTATAAATAGAAACATGTTAAAAAATGTTGGCTGAAACGCAGACACAAAAACGGTAGCAGTCTTTTGAAATGCTCCAGATGTATGAGGACGATAGCATGGACAGACAAAGATAATAACAAATAAGTTACAGAAATAGTATGGGAACAAGGATATCTGGGGAAAAAGAGAAATAGTAGGGCGGAATACGTTCTAAGGCATTTTTGGGGAATAGTATGTGATATATTACAAGCAGAGATAGGAAAAAAGAGGTAGATGTAGACCTAGATCAGACAGTTATAGATGCAAACTGTGCATATTTCAGGGAAATCTGGAGGTTAGTTCAGAATAGGGAACAATGATGGTACGCGTCTAACCAGTTCTAGGACTGAAGACCTAATGATGATGAACTAAAAATAGCTTACTATTGAAGAATATTGTAAAACAATTGATTCATTTTGATTAACAATTAACTACACTTATCCAATAACAATTTTCACTAAACATATAACAACCTACAATAATACGCTATCAACAGAATTCTGCCAGATCAACAATATGCATTTTATAGAAAATGTTCAAGCAGGAAATCAGGCAGGCTTTGAAAAAAATAACAATTACAATTAAAATGTCATTTGGGTTTATTAATTGTAGTGTGTTGTCATTTAACAGGATATCTCTCGGTATATTCTTGATGCAAGTAGGCAATTTCTTAAACTTTCTCTCAATACCCAAATCATATCTATTTGTTCTTCCACGGTAAAATTCATTTTGAAAACTCCTAAGATTACATTTAAAACTGAACTGATAATGTGTTAAATGACAACACACTACAATTAATAAACCCAAATGACATTTTAATTGTAATTGTTATTTTTTTCACAGCCTGCCTGATTTCCTGCTTGAACATTTTCTATAAAATGCATATTGTTGATCTGGCAGAATTCTGTTGATAGCGTATTATTGTAGGTTGTTATATCTTTAGTGAAAATTGTTATTGGATAAGTGTAGTTAATTGTTAATCAAAATGAATCAATTGTTTTACAATATTCTTCAATAGTAAGTTATTTTTAGTTATGTAAATTAAAAACATTCTTAATATTTGAAGAAAATCAAAAATATCTCAGAAAATAATGGATTTAGGTATAGGGAATGCTTAACAAAAATGAAAGGACACTTAATGAACTATCCATTGTAGCAATAAAATTGGTAGGATACCATTTAAAAAAAGTTTTAAAAATTGCATTTTGCGAAACCTGACACACCCTGTATACTGAGAAGAAATTTCAAAAAAGTGATAATTACAAATATACTATGGTATATAGTAAAATTTCCCCCATCTTGAAAATTAACATAAGTTGTGTATTAGTGCAGTGGCAATGTATCAAATCAGGGTCATTTTTTCTAAAAACAGTTGAATATATCAAAAACTAAAAGGAATAGACAGATACAATTTTATATCAAATTAAAGCTCTTTTTATGGGCTTTCCAAAAATGTAATAATATATAGGGTGTTCTATTTAAAAAAATATAAGTTTAATATGCCTTGGAATTATGAAACACCCTGTATGCTTCAAAATATTTTTAAAATGCGCACTTTAGGCATGCCCAATATGCCTCCAAATTTGGTTTATGTAGCTTTTATAATAACGGAGTTATCGACCGTTGCCACACTAAAAACTCACCCTGTATATATATATATATATATATATATATATATATATATATATTGTTATGTTATGTAATGTTCTATAGAATATCCAAGGTTAGACGCACTTATTTAATACTCATATTCATGAAATATCTAATTTAAAACTAATGATAAACAAGATCGTACAAAATTTAATTACTGAATTAATATCGAATGCTATTTCAGTGTGATAGAGCTTTTTGAGATTTCAAATAGGTGTTTATTTAATTTAATTTATAAAAATCAAACGTAATTCCATTTGAGGAAGCTTCTGTGGATTCTATCAAATGTTTATGTTCACTATTTGAATGGACACTACTGTTAAAAGTAAGACATACCACAATATCTAAAAAAATAAGTCATTTAGCATGTTTTAGTAGAAATAAGTAGTTATAGGATGTAAAAATAATGTTTGTTTAATGTATGTTCACTATATGTATGTTTATTATAAGTAATAGGTACCATAATATCTGAAACAGAATCATTTAGTATGTGATGTTAGAAAATAATTGTAAGTTAAATGAAATATTGAAAACAAAATGTAACCAATAGAAATAGGACCAAGTGACCAGAATGAAATGTTTTGGAAGAGTTATTAGAGATGTTTATAAATAATTGATCAAGGAGTATAATTGTAATAACTTTATAGATATAGTAGGCAAATGTAAATTTTTTAAGAGATCTCCTAGGTGATAAGGATATAAATAAGAGCTTATAAAAATTGGTAATAAAAAGAATAGATGTGTTTTACCTGCTTTCGTGTTTATTCAAGTATTAAGAGCTGAAGCTAGTTGAAAGAGTAATTCTGAAGTTAAAAGAGGTTTTGTGCAACGTGTAGTAAATTTAAAAGGTTTATACAACCATTAGAAGCACAGAAGATTATTTGTTCTTCAAGTGAAATGTGTGTTGGCTTCCAAGCTGATGTGAATTGAGGTACCGAGAGCTACAAATAGTCCAGAAGATTCCATTATTATGAGCAGTGTTCCCGCAATGATAGTTTGAACGAGTCCTAGTTAGATCGCCGATTCTGAGTATCATTTTTTTTATTATAACATCCCTTTAGTATTTCTAAAGCCTGAAATTAAAGCGTGAAATTTTAAATACAAAATATTAAAACTTAATTTAACAGGTATCAATGCACATCCAAGTTGGTGGTTTGTATGCAGTCAAGGGTCCATTCTTGTAAACGCAGGCGGACTTCAGTGGAATTATACAGGTATAAAATAAAGTAGTTTTTATAATTGTAACACCTAAAAAGTTGTGGTATTCATTGAAATCTAAAAATTTTATCAAACGTTAAGCATTCTAAAATTTGTTTACTTTCTGAATAAAATTGGTAGTAAAGATCACACCCAGTTTTAGAGCAAGTATATTTAGTTAATTTTTGCTCAGATTTTTTGTTTATTATTGTTAGTTTCTGCATTTTCTCGGCCTGATATTACTTATGTTTCGTCCCTTACGTTCAATATTATTGGTTGGCTTATTTCAGATTATTGGTCTTGTGTTTTCGCCAATAATCTTAATCCATTGAAAACGCTGGCGCCCAGGATTTTTCTTTTTTCTTCCTTCTCTCTCTGTACATTTTGTTCTCCCCGTCACGTTTAGAGTTAGTTTTCTCCTCCAATTTTTCCTTTATTCTACAGCCCTATTCTAATTTCTATTTTGTTGTTTCGCTCCTATTGGTGTTCCCAAAGTTTATCCGTCGGATATGTTTTAAATTGTCCTGTATTTGCAACATTTTTTTTTCTTTTGAGCTTTTATCGAGTTACGGTTAGCCTTTATTTCGTTATTTTCTACCCATTTCTTTCTTGTTCGTATTTAAAATGACTTCTTTTTCGGCTTTCTACTACGGTCTCCCTGTGTGGGAGTGGAAATTGAAATTTTCTGGTGCCCCGAACACTCTTACCGTACATAATTTTTTGGAACGAGTCGAAAAACTCCGACGAACTCACCATGTGTCAGAATTGGATTTATTTGAGTCTGCAATGGATTTATTCGAGGCTGATGCTTTACTTTGGTATCGTGGTTTTCGGCATAGGTTTTCTGACTGGAAGTTGTTGTCTAATTTACTGAAACTTCATTTTGAACACACGGAGTTTATTTATAAGGCTACTACTATTGAGAAAAATACTTTTGCTTTACATGACCGTTGTTAAGATTTCTCCGACGCCTACGAGTAGATCCGATACTTCTTCCGTACGTTCAACTGTTCTTCCCCCTACTTCTACTCCTACTCGTCAGGTCGTATGCTTTAATTGCGACAAACCTGGTCATGTTTCGACCCGTTGTACTCGTCCTACAGTACTCCATTGTTATATGGAGGCTGACATAAGGGAGTTACTCGCCACAACTGTCCCAACTGTCATCCTACTACTAATAGGTCTTCGAATAATCCTTTAAATTCTACCCTCACATCTAGTTGCCTTACTTCTTCTACTTCTCATTCTACGTTCTCTTCGATACTTCATTTAGGTCCTGCCGCTCCTACTATCAAAACCTACTCTTCTTCGGCTAATATAGCTTCTAACAAAATTACCTCCGTTTCTAGTTCTGCCTCCTATTCTACTCCTTCTTCTGTTCGCCCTACTTATACACTCTCGCCCCAAAATGTGCCTCCACCACCATTACAACCCATGCTTTGAATTAGTGACTTGCAGATAGCTTCTCAAAAGTTTGTTCCCGCTTTCCTAAACGATTCTACTATAGAATTTTCTGTCGTGTCTGCAAGCACAAAGGTCGTGACCATAACTTCTAATTCAGTCTGCAAAAGTCCTCCGGAAGTCCTTGGCCCTGTACTTTTAATTCCTCTTCCCGTTTTTGTCAAAATTTTACCTGTTTTTACTTTCTTAAATGCTTCTACTCAAGAAATTTCTGTTGTGTCGGCAATCACAGCCGTAGTTGAAGTGAAGATAATTCCTAATACGGATAGAGAAGGTCCTGTTAAAGTTAGGGAACCCTTAGCTGTGATGCCTGTTGCTGTTGTCGTTAAAGCTTTACCTGATCCTGTTTCGTTGCCTACTCTTACTCATTTTTCTCATGCTGACAAAATGCTACTTACTTCTGTTCTTTTAACTAAGGTTGGTGACATCCTAGTTGATGTTCTGTTATCTAATGCTGACGAACTTCTACCTGATTCTGCTCCTTTTCATAAGGTGAATACTTCCACAACCAATGCTGTTTTCTTTCACAGCTGTGATGCTTCTAGTGCTTCTCTAACGTAACTGAAGCGTGTTCTGTTTGTGTTTCTTTCCGTCCGGTTGGTTCTCATACAGCCAATACTTTTTCTTTTTCCACCGTTGATATTCTGACAACCCATGATGTTTCCTTTTCTGCCGTTGACCTTTTTACCACCCATCCTAACAATAAACAACGTACTTCTAGGGCGCGTTTTGAGTTTTCTAAACTACCCTTGCCACCTCCTAAACCTAGTGGTGTAACTACTACACCCCCTACTATTCCTATTCGGCAGAAAACTGCCCAAAAGAGGCAGACATTATTTTATGCTCCTTCCGAACCTGAGGATATAGGTCGGCGAAACCCTAATGTTCTCGATCTTGTTTCATTTTCCTTTTGGTGGCGTAAACGCCTTAAGCCCAATACCTAGTTCTCGAGTCCCGATTCTGATGACGACTTTGCTCTCCTTCGGACATGAATTTTGGATATTGCGATTTCGGTTTACTTCCCGGTTTTACTGGGGTTTCTTTTATTTGCTTTCCTTTTTTCCTTCACCCGTGTGGGTCCGGGAATAGAATAGTCCCACGGTACGACCTGCCTGTCGTAAGAGGCAACTACAGTTGTCCAACACATACCCACACACCCACACTTTAGACACACACACATACACCTACACATTTCATAAACACACAGTTCTATTTGATTCTCCTTTCTTCCGTTCTCTTCTTGGTTCTTCTTTCCTCCGTTCTCTCCTTGTACTGCTTTCACCCATGTGGGTCCGGGTATAGAATAGCCCCATGGTACGACCTGCCTGTCGTAAGAGGCGACTGCAGCGGTCAAACACATACACACACGCACACTTTATACACGCATAACACATACACACACCCTTCTTACACCCCTACACACACAGCCCCACACACATACACACACACGCACGCACAAGTCCACACCTACTCATACCTAACTACACTGGGATTTTGTTTTATTTTCTTTTGTACGATCTTAGTTTTGTTTTTGGGCTTTATACTTGGTGTCGGTATTATTCCTTTTTGGTTTTTTCTTTTTTCTGTCGTTCCTTTCATTCCATTTTCCTTTCCCTATCCTTTTGCTGGTCTTCTTTACTGTGGGTCCCTATACCAATTGTGTATCGTCCATCCGCTCCTGTGGTAGGTGCTTTCTAGTTCGTCTTTCTTTCTTCGGAAATCACGACTCAGTCGACTTTAGGACTAGTCAGCATTTCTCTTTTTCGGTTTTCGTTCGTTGCGATTCCTCGTTATCACAGTTGAGAGTACATTGTTTCCTTTTACCAGCGTTCCTCCTCTCGGCTGCTCGTGCTCTCTTGTCCTTTGTTCTTACTTGCGGCTTGCACTGTTGGTTCTCTTCCTCGTTCCGGTTCTTCTTTTGAGATTGATAACCTTTCCTGTTTCTTTTGGAGATACATCCGTCCTCTGACGACTTTCTCAGTGTCCATGCCATACCATCTTTGTCCCCCATGATTGCTACCTTTCCTTTTCCTAGGTCCTTTTCATTTTTGGATTTTGTCACGTTCCTTGGTCCGTCGAGTCGAATGAGAATTCTTTTTAGTTTGTTTGTTTGTTGTTGGAGTGTTTTCTTTAGTTTTTTTTGTTGTAACGAGTTTTCTTTTAGTTCCAAGCGAATTTTTTTTTGTTGATCCTACCCACTCCCATTATTTTGCTTCCCGACCCGAACCTTTAATTTTGCTGGGGAAGGATTTGTTACGTTTATTTTTATAACTAATTGATTAGTTTATATGCAATAATTTTTACCGTAAATTCCTTGGCGTTAAACACAAAAATTTATTCCGTAAATTAAACATAACCCTTTCGTGTATTAAAATTTGTATTGTAATTAATAATAAACATCCTATATATTTTACTTGATAAATCTTTCCGCTCATTAAAAATAAATATCCTTTCTAAGAATTTCGTACCCTGAAATTTACGCCATAATTATATAGGCATCTTTCCAAGTATTCACTAATTAAATGCTTTCCCTTTTTAAAGATTTCGGCGAAATTATGAAAATAAAATTCGGGTTTTCCTGTTTTATTTTCCTTGACGACAAGTTTACGTGCTTTAACTAAACAAATGTAATATTCATTTTCTGTTCGACTAGCAACTAGAAAACATCCGTCCTGTTTTACTTCGTTTCGTTTTCTTTATGCGAATTCCTGGCACGCATTATAGCGTGGTGAGTGTATAGAGTTTGTATAAAACAATACTTTTTGGCTTCAATAAATTAATTTATTGTTCGTAATTATTCTAGCTTCCGTAGGGAGACACGTTAATCCCTTGAGCTGTTGTTTCTTCTGGTAATAAAAGGTCAAATGCAATCTGCCTGGGCGTAAGCCTACCTACTCGCTGACGTAGACCAGCAACTGACTCCACTCCGATGCCAGTAACTCGAGGGTGAGTTCTTTTTTTCTTTGTATGCGCTTCTTACTTCGGAACCAGAACGCCTGGGATTTTACAGTTCAACTATGGCCTTGCTAAATTTAATTCTTACATACGAAAATTATTGAACTATTTTGGATATTTCCTGTTTTTTTCGTTCTGCTTTACTATTTGGTTATAAATTACTAAAACTAAACTAATTATTACTGTAAAAACTGCTTAAAGACTTACGGGCACAAATGTTGTCATTATGGATGTACATATAGTTTAAGTTTATATTTACGATGATCTAGAGCTGTGGTTTTTTAGGGTTGCGCTTGGTTCTTTCTTTTTCTACTAATTACTGTCAGGGGGTAATTACCTAAAAACTTCAGCTTGCCATTTTCATGAATTTTTTTTAACTATGTGCTGTAAATATTGTTTTTCCTTTGTATGTTTTGTTCTGAGGGTGTATCTATTTTTTTCTCTATTTATTTCAGGTTTCTTTGTAATTTAGCTATAGGTATAAAACCCCGCCCACTCACCGATTGAGCTCGGTCATACTTACTTTCTTTCTTTCTTTCTCTTGGTGTTTTTTATGTTACGTCAATGTACGTAGCAACTATATCTCAGGGGTTTAGAGAACAAAGTTAAATTTTACCCAGACAAGATGTAGGGATGCAATTTAGAACATGACAAAAGAAAATACCTTAATACAACTTATATATTGACGTTTAGTTAATAACATTAATAAAAAAAATTAAATATATATCGTTATTTTCTTACAACCAAATTTTCATACGATAAAATCACTAAGTGAAATATATATATCTATACTCTAATAATTTTAAAATTTGTCTCAAACTCTACCAGATAAGATATTAGAAAATCTAAATTTATTATTGTACTTAGACTAGTTAATCATTCTAAGTAAAGGGAAATCATAAATACGCTTTGTTGTATTTAACATTAGTTAAGAGCATTTTAATTAAACATTTAAATTGAATATAACCTCAATATGCACAAAAAAAGTTTTCATGAAGCTTTTCTGTTTACAACTCATAAGGTTACATAGGAAAGCAAAGATAATATTAAATCGCTTAAGATATAGGTAAGTAAAAGTGTGACTATATTCTACATGCATTATTTTTCTAGATACTTGGGATTTAAAATGTAACACATGCACATTGTTCCGTCACAAAAATGAATAGGAAAAACTCGTACTTGTATTCAAGATATATGAAAAAACGTATACTTAAGTTTTGAGCTTACGGCTTGTTCAGAACTATAGGATCTTCTTACGGTTTGTTGAGACGAACACCATCGTTAATTATTTTGGTTGTTAACCTCAAATTTCAAATTTGTAAGACCCCATCCTTGTTTGTTCCACAGCCATATGTTTTATCAACGGACATTTAATTTATTTTAGAAGGTACATAAAACGTCAACATGACATTCTGGTACGATAAAAGATAATTTTTGTAGGTAGTAAAATTAATGCATAGACTTTGATAGCCTAGCACAGATAATTAGATACTTCACCAAAGGAATATGCTACTGGAGGATATGCCATCCAAGGATATGCTACGAGAGTGCTCTAGAAAATAAACGTGTTACAAAAATGAAATATTGCAATTTGCCACGAGGAACAGTCTAAAAATTTATCTATAATCAGCTTACCATTCATTAATATTTTGAACGGGTTATTCAGGTAGGCTTTTTTCATAAGCATTTTGCTCGTATTCTAAAACGATATTTATGTATTTTAGGAAGGATAAAAGAAAAGACACCTATTACAAACAAGGTACGAAATCATGGCCTTAGAAAGGACATCTTTATCGGAAGACGGCATGTGCTCAAAAGAACGTTAGATATGAAGACAAACGAAAATTTGTTCTGGTTTTGAAGATAACCACACATTTTGAGAGAGGGACAAAACAAGAAAACTATCCTGAATGACAGATTCATGTATACATCAGTTGTGTATTTATGGACATTATTCAAAGGTTAACTAATAGGAAAATTACATCTGATCTTAATTATTTATATTATTTATACAAAAGAAAGAATATTAAATTAAAACTAAAAATCGATGTATAAGTGTACTATTTAATAATACTAAAGGAAAATGTCACACAAATTAAAACCGACTTGTGATTGTAAACGGTATTAATATAAAATTAAGACGAATAATGCTTTTATATTGAAGGAAATGGGACCATAATGTAACATGGCAAGAGAATAGTGAATTGGCATGTTACAAATTATTGGCATATTCTCCCATCACAAGCAGGATAGAATAATTAACCTTATATTTAAAAAGTAAAAAATAACCAGAAAGTTCCTTTTGTTTTCGCTTAATATCTATTTCTGTTTCCGTAAATTTGTTTAATATTTATTTGCAATATTTTATTTTTGTTTTATCTTATGTAATTAATGTGCAAAGTATCAGTTTGAAAGCGAATTTTTATTTAAATCCGCGTTGTCTGTTCTTGAAATCACGAATACGATTGTTAACAATTTCTTTCATAGTTCATTAAGTGAAACGTATTAACAGAATCATTATCTTATAGTTTTATCAGGGGGTTTTCTAGTGGTTAAAGTGTACACTTGTTTTTCTAATTAATTGTTCCTAATAGATTTGATTATAAATTTTAGAACTTCCAACCTTGGTTTATAATTTAAATCCATCTACGATATAATCATTTAATTGTCTATGTTAAGATTCCGCAAACTGGTTTTTTTGTTAATATTATGTAAATGTGTGTATAAATTATGTATGGTTTTGAATATTTATTTTTTCGATAAAGATTTACAGAGTTCATATCACTCGGACCATTTTTGACCTAGGGGAACAATTTGAGAAAAGCGCGATACTAAATAATTAAATATAAATTAACACAACGGTTGTATTATTTAAAAAATTACATCACGTTTTTTTTTAAAGGAGATAACCTTTTGAAATAGTTTGCACACTAGATGGTATTTAAATAAATCACTATCTACTTAATTATGACAGTATGCTAACAACCAGACTAATATCAATAAGTAGTCCGTGGAGACACACCGCCCATTAGTGTACAGCATATTATAAATATTATATTCTATTAAAAGCTAGTTTGAAATAAAATGAAATTGCAAACAAGGCCATTGCCGGTTTATTTCGCCATCGTCATTTGTAACTAACCGTGTTTAACCAACTCCGTAAAATTTAACCAGATCAAAATCTGTATCAGAAAAATCGTAAGTATAAACTAGATATTTAAGTCAAAAAGTAGACAATAGTTTGAACAGAAGAAAAAAATGCGAATTACTAAACTAAACTTTTAAACATACAAATTGTTAGCCTGGGTGTAGATGAGGCAATTTTTTGAAATTGCTTTTGGACAAAATAATTATTACATACAAGTTTAAAATAAAATGAACAGTGATTAAAAAATTACTTATTGCAATATCATAAATTAATAAATTATTAAAGAATATACATATAAAAAAATTAAACTACAAACCGAAGCTATAGTGGTCATGCACTTTTGTAATTTTGCTTGATAACAAAAAGACTGCCGTTTTGCTGGAAACTTTCATATGTATGTATGTATGTAATCTAATGTAACGAATGTATGTAATGTAATTAACTATTTAATATATATATATATATATATATATATATATATATATATATATATATATATATGTAACCTCCCTCACTTCTTGCCTCAGTAACAAAAATATTCGAATTTTTTTTTTAATTTACCAAAATCGAAAATTCCACACTAAAGAAAATTTTCAAAAAAAAATAATTTCTTAACCAGATTCCTCTCTTCATCACCTTAATTCTTCAACCGCTTCCCTGGCTAGCTCAGTTGGGCCTCCTCTTGGATACCTAAATTTACTATCATACTCTTTATCGTTCACGCACACTCTCAATAAAACCACGAAATAATACAACAATCATACAATATTTATTTACTACTATTTACAAATAAAAGTTCAAGATTATCTACATTTCGGTGGTCAAGTTACACCTCAATAAATTCGATTTTTGTGAAGTCCAGAATTTTAACTAGAAATATCAACACATTAAAAGTAACCGGAGTAAATGGGCTTTGAATAATACCTTAATTTTCTTTCTTTATTTATAATTAATTTCAATTAGGACACTCTGGAGTATGGTGAGCTCATGATAACCCAGTTATTTTTTTTTGATTAATGTATGGTTTTTACTTAGCATACGCTTACTGCAAACACAAAAAACCCATGTACTCGTAACAATAAAAATTTTAAATTCCTGAGGATCGTTAATAAGCTTTATATACACCTTTAGATTTATATTTAAATACCATAACAAAAGTTAGTTATACGTATTATTTTCAATACGCACAATAATGCAAAATACCTTCATAGTTCACTATCACACATCACAACAATTTTCATAGTTTATAAAAACAACAAATTCTAAAGCGTTACCTGGAATTTCTTAAAGATCCCTACTCCGTTGAGGATGTCGTTAAGTTGTTTCGCTCTCGGTTACGTGGCTATGCTCTGCTCGCCGCCTCCAGCTATTTGTAGATGAAAACCCTCTAAGTTGTGCTGCCTGCTCTGCATTCACGATGCATCCAAATCCAAATCCACGTATATTACACTTCTTTTATAATTGCTTAATTTAATTTACGTTGCATTACGTTACTTCACGAGCTTGTTAAAATTATATGTTGCACCTCAATAAAATTTAGACTCGTCACTATCCGCGTATCAAATTATGAGGCCAACACTTGTACTATTTAATATAACAAAATTTATATTTATATTTATATTTATATACTTTATGTACGTAGTCTGAAGCGATGAAAATACTAAGAGACCTCTATTAATTTTCTTAAAGTATTTATACAATTTACTATGCCACCTCTCGGCCGCTCTTCACGCGAAATCCTTCATTTAAAATAATACTTCTTATAATTTTGGTTCAACCGTTTTCGAAATCTTCGAAATTTAACTCGTCGTTATGATATATTCCGAAAAACCTGCATTCAAATTTTCCCGTGTTTGTCTGTTGTACAACTAACTATATAGAGCAATGAGATATTTCGTGACGTCTTAAAAACCCCGCCTGTATTAACGCTATTCCTCTCTTATGCATATTCTATGTTTCCTTCCTTATATATATATATATATATATATATATATATTACTGTGTAGTTAACCTGTAAAAATCGTGCCCCAGCGTTGGACCGTCATAAATACTGTGTAGTTATGTTGGAATCTTCTCTAATTCATGCTCCACAAATTGGGTCGACATAATATTGTGATGTTTAACGTTGATTCTTGCCCTCGGCTGCTCCCAATAATTCCTATTTGCTCAAATTTCCTAAATTAATATTGACACCTACCTGTTACATCCAAAAACTTCCTCTCAATATCCCAATGCTGAAACCTAAATATAAATTCACACCAATCACACACTTAAAAATAACTCAATTAACCAAACATCAATTTAAATTAGATCTATAGTACATTTTAAAACACCATTGCTTTATGTACATTCATAAAGGTCAATAATTTTTTATAACAATAATCATGCAAAATGATAACCTTTTAAACACATATAGTTTTATTTAAAGTAAGAAGGCGTTCCTCATACGTTACGTTACCCTGTTGTCTTAGTATGCGTTCATAATAAAACTCTACAACTGTGCATATAAACTTCCTGCACTACCAAATATCAATAAGCCCTCTATACCTCTTTACAAGATTTAGATTATTTGTAAATTCATTAATTATGTTCAAAGATCAATTTTTTTAAAGTCCTATAAATGTCTGTTCGTAAAATATCAAATAATAATAAAACACATCAAACTCAAATGCAAATAATCACAAACACCGTAAAAAATATTCACCACTCAATGTTCTATTCTATCGCTTACCTGGTTTTTATCTTCTAACTGTGCTCCACCATTTAACTCCTTAAAGATGCTGCCGTCTAGTAGATACCCAGTTCATCAGCTAACTCCCTGGTCCAATTACCATATGTGCCATGCATACCGCTGTCTACAATTTTCACCCCAAAATTCCAATCTCCAATCTTATCTTTTATTATTCAAACATCGCTTTTTTGTATCATCCAAACGCTTTCAAACTTTAAAACTTTTGTGCATTCTAATACCAACTTAACAAGCTTTGTACTTACGTACCACTAGTTCACATAAAAGTAACAATTGTCACCAATGCTGGATGAAATTAGAACGAAAAAGAAAGAGAGCCGGACCCCTCTCTGCCAGTGATTATATAAGTAAAATTCGCCCCCCCACCGGTTTTAAATGGGCACGTACACTTGTATACCCGTTCCTATAATTCTTGAAAATCCTTTCTAACCGCTCGTTGTTTCAGCAAAAACCCCTAACGAACCTCGGATTCTTGTGAATTTTCATAACGAACATAACAATACTCGGTAAATCGCTTCAAACTGTCGCTCCGTTGTTCGAATTTAGCCTCTACATTTTTATTTGTCAACGCCTCCAACTTGAACAAACATATCTCGTCTCCCTTGTACCTATAGCTTTATCTCACACATACGCTTCCACTAGCTGGATTTTTGCCCTTGCTTGGCTCCATTCTCCCACTTTTTAACAGACTCGTGTTTGCTTTTAAATATCCTTGAAATTATCGATTTTATTTAGGTTTCCCAACTATACTGCCTCCTGAATTATGCATACGCATCCCTCTTGCACTCAATACACTTTTATTCTGTCTTGGTCTTTTTGTTGGCTCTTTACTATACTACCTCCAAGATTGAAATCAATATTTTAACCACAAAACCGCGTCTACATTAATCCCAACGGTTGTTCTTTTCCAATAACTCATTAAAGTTTGTTTGTTGCCACGCTTACGAAGAAATATTATCTCCTCTTGTTGTTTTGATTAAAAGTGTCGAATTTTACGTTTGAGAACAGAAATGTTGTTTCAACACCTGCTCCACGCTTTTAGATTTTCATATAATTACTTTACTACAAATTTAAATACGTTGGAAAGATTTTACCCCAATTATTATTTATTCTGCCCCATGTTTATATAAATATTATGTAACATTATCCTTGGCTAATTGCATTGTTCCTATATTACTATACACTATTTAAGCTAAAAAAATTATTTGTTAAAAATATTTCAACTCCCTAATTAAATAAATTTGTGTTCTCTTATTCAAAAGCTCTCAACCCATGAGTTCGGTTGTGCCCTTATATATCCCAATTACCCCTTAATTACACGATAATATATTTTATATATATATATATATATTATCGTGTAATTTGTAGGTTAAAAATAGATATACAGGTCATAGGTCAAGCTAGCGTGTGTAGATACCGTTTATTAAAAATTCAATTAGGTGGAATTTTGTGACCGGGAATGTTTGTTTATTCGTTAGAGAACTGCGAAAGCTTAAAAACAGGGGGAACGTTTGGCTTTATATAAACAACGTCAAAATACAACAAGAGATAAACGTTGTTATATACATAACATATATATATATATATATATATATATATATTGCTGTGATAGGGGGTTGTTTAAGGGTGTACTTTATAATAAAGGTCGTCTAGAAATGAGAAATTACCATAGGCAGCAGAAAACTGCATTTATTTAGGAAAGAATTAAGAAATGGACATAGTTTGTAAATAGTAAGCAGTCAACACCCTGTATATAAAGTATAAGTAATTTTAAGTGACGCAAATAAACATAGGAAGACGCATAGTTAGCGTAGAAACAAGGAAGACATTCATTAAGTAAATAGAAAATATTTAATACCCTGTAGATAGAGTTTTAGTTAATTTAATTTAAGCAAGTAATGATATTTTTCAGTGGAAGCACGCGTATTTTATAAGTAAACATAATAAAGTGTAATTAAACACGCATCCAAAAGAGTTCCAACCAATTAGGTTACTACGAACTGTTGAACACCGAGAATTACACCAGTTTAGAAACAGATCCAACAAAATCAATTGAAAATAAAATATACAAAACCCTATTTAAATTTAAAAATGAATTCGAAGACAAAGAAAGAAGTAAACTGGTCCCACATTACAGTAAACCACCCCACTTTTACGGTCTACCAAAAATTCATAAAAAAGACATTCCTTTAAGACCTATCGTAAGCTCCATAAATTCACCATGCTATAATTTAGCAAAATTTCTACTAAAAATTATAAATCCATTAGCAGGCAAAACGGATTCTTTCATTAAAACAACCAACATTTTTACAAAAATTATCAAACATAAAATTGAAAATACACACACAATGGTAAGCTTTGATGTAGTAAATCTCTTCACAAATGTCCCTATAAACAAAACGCTTAATATTATAAAAACAAACTAGAAAAGATGGCAATCTTAAAGAAAGAACAAAACTAAGCATATCATCGATTATGGAATTACTTGGTTTATGCGTCAATACCACATATTTTCAAATAAATGATCAATTCTACAAACAAAGCTTCGGAATGGCAATGGAAGTCCACTATCACCAATCTTTAGTAATATATTCATGGAGGAATTCGAAAAGATGTAATATTCACACAAGAATTGAAACCACTAATCTGGTGGAGATACGTAGATGATGTCTATGCTATTTGGCCTCATAATACAGAACTAATTAAAAACTTTGTACATTCAATTAACGAAATAGAACCGACTATTAAATTCACATATGAATTAGAACAACATGGAAAACTTCCGTTTTTAGATATTCTAATTAGCAAAAACGATACAACAATTAATACATCGGTATATAGAAAACCAACGCACACAAACAGATACTTAAACTTCGATTCAAACCACCCACACTGTGTCAAACGAGGAATTATCAAAACCATGTATGATAGAGCAAAATTAATATCATCAAACGAAGAAATTTTAAAGAAAGAGAAAGACTTAATCAAATGTACACTAATAGAAAACAAATATCCTAAAAGAATAATAGAGAAAGAAATTAATAAAAACCCTAAAAATAAAGAAAAAGAAAACAAAACAACGATACACACCACAAAATGCTCTCAATACCATACATAAAAGGATTCTCCGAAAAATTCAAAGAATAGGAAACAAATTTAGAATTAAAACAGTATTTAGAACCAACAATACACTAAGAGCACAATTAACAAAACAAAACCCAAAACGCAATACAAAGTTCAAAAATTGTATCTACAAAATACCGTGCGAATGTAATAAGTTTTATATAGGGAAAGTTCCAGACCATTTGAAGTTCGATTAAAAGAACATAAATCATATATAAAAAATAGAAAATTTGAAAAATCCATGATTTGCCAACATGCATGGGACTTCAGTCATAAAATAAAATGGGAGGACGCAAAAATTATTGACAAAGAAGAAACACCAAAAACGCAAAATCAAAGAAGCTGCTTATATAACCTTACATAAAAATAACTGCGTTGCAAACGAATCCGTAACTTTCAGTAAACAATGGATTCCATTACTAAAAGAAATAACAAAAGAAATAACAAATGAAAATCAAATGCCCACAATATCTAGGTAGCATTGCAAGTTTTTCCTGGGTTTTCCTTGCGATATTAACATGAAATACAGCCTACATACATGATTTCTATTTATTCATACAATAACTAATTATATAACAATAAACATATTAACTAGAAAACCATTTTTTCGGCAAATATCTAAGTGTTGGGGGATCTTGGTAGTCACAGGTTGCTTAACCACCTTCACTGAATCTCGGTGAAATAAGACATAAAATTAGAAAACAATAGAAGGGAAACGAGCTATATACATGCTATGTGAGAATTTCAGAGAACTATGTAAGCTAGCTCAGAATATAAATAAGTGCAGGTACGTGTCCAACCAGTTTTGAGATGAAGATCCAATGATGATGATGATGATAAAGCATATTAACAACCCCTGTAAAACAGCATTGGTATCTGACAAGTGTAAACCCGCAATAGGGTTACCTCACAACCATATACAATCTCCGTTAAACAGTATTTGGTATCTGACAAGTGTAAACCCGCCATAGGGTTGCCTCAGATCCATATACAACCTTCATAGAACAACATTGGTATCTGACAAGTGTAAACCCGCCATAAGGTCGTCTCAGAACCATGTTAAAATCTACCAAAGAGGTAGCCTAAATCATAATGATTTTCCCCTTCAAAATAAATATAAAAAAACGACTACTTAAGCCTTTTAATAATACAATCGCACACTTCTTTAATAACGATCCTCTCAATTGTATAAATAGAAACATGATAAAAAATGTTTTCCAATTCCCAAGTTATTGAATTTATATAAAATTCACCAATTAAAATGAATCAGCTGATTTCACGTTAAGCGTATTGGCTACCTAAAAACAAAGTCGGTCCCAGGCCGTAACACAAATTGAAGGCAATCGTTCATTTAAACTTTAAAAAATTTTGCTTAGTGTACTCAAACCAAATATTTCGAACATCAATAAATCAAAGTCACCTTCAATTTATGTCATAAATGTCAAACTTGAAGTTTTTATTATTTTGAAAACGATCCTAGGTCATGGATCGAAACGTTAATAAAGATAATTTTAAAAACTATGAGTGGTTTAATCCCCAAAGAAGATTTAGAAGAATACTAAACAAACCACAACAAACATACAGGGAGTATTTATTTAAGAAATAGAGCTTCAGGAAGCATAATATAAATGCGTACAAATAGTCAACCATTTTTGATAAGAAAGAAGATTAAATATTGCGTAAATAACATGCAGATATGAAAATTAAAAGTCGAATTGCATCAGTTGTTTATGGAAAAGCAATTAGATTGAAGGGCTCCTTTTGTTCACACCTGTTCATTCAATGAACAAAACAAAATAAAAACATGGAAACTACTTATTTATTGCAATTATAAACACACAAACTCCTCCTGTCAGGGCGCGTAGAAATATTGAAAGGAATCGTATCCAACGTTAATGTTAAACCAAATGCAACGAGCAGTATTTAAATTAATGGCTGTTACAAATACAAATAGATATACCATGCCACTACGGTATGTCAAACAAACAATAATAAATTCCATAAACAACTGGAAACAAAATAAAGAGTGATACTACCTTAATAATAATTATCCCAGAGCATTTATTACACTGGTCACAATGAACGAACTATCACTGTCGCGACTTGCCTCTACTTTAGGGTCACGTCTTACCCTCACAAGCACTCGAGGCAGACTGCCAAATCATTACTCCGCGCACATACCACTTAGTTAAGGGCGGCACCACTAAAACGCACCACAATACCCCTCCGATTAAAATCGATAACATAAAGTGTTGGAGAGATTAATCTCACTAACAACTAACAACGCACTTAACTAACTTAACCTAACACATTGTAAAGTGATTAAACAACGTCAGGCATTACAGGGAACCTCTTTAAATTTACAATATTGTGAGGGCCCAAAACTTCCCCATTTGAACCCTTTAACAAATACGCATTACTATTTACTTGTTTTATGACCTCATATGGGCTTTCATATAAAAGAAAGAATTTGTGAATCTCTGACCTCTCTGCGGAAGATTTTGAACGATTTTTTACTAAAACATATCCCCTTCCTTAAACTCTACCGCGATCCTCCTACTATTAAACTTTTCACGTTTTCTCGCGTACTTTGAATGAGCGCGTTCATATGACAACTCCCAAAAATATTCTAAATTTTGTTTATTAAGATTTTCTTCTTTTGGAAAATTAAGTTCGTCGCAAATATTATTGGGTGCATCTCTTCCAAACATCAAAAATGAAGGACAAAAGCCTGTAACATCATGAACTACTGAATTCAAACACAACTCCATCTTAGCTACCTCATAAGCCCATTTCGTATGCTTTCTAAAACAATACGTTCGAATCAATCTACCTATCTCCTTATTTACACATTCCGTGGGATTTCCTTGTGGAAAATAGACGGACGTATGAAATATTTTTACGTTTCTTTGTGTAAGGGCGTTTACCCAAATTTTTGAATGGAACTGCGTTCCATTATCGGTTAAAATAGCTTCCGGAACTAAAACGTCATTAAAATAACCATTTACTAGTTTATTGACTATAATCCTACCAGTACCACGTTTCAGCGGGTATAGTTTTGTAAAACCAATAACACCGTACAACCCTCCCTAGACGTGGGCAAAGGGCCCATCAAATCTAGCCTAATTAATTCCCCGGGTCTCTTATAAATAAGAGAATTAAACGGACCTCTTTCCGTCTTCGACACCTTACATTTCTGACAAACTTCGCACGACACGACAATTTGTTTTATGTTCTTTAACATTTTAGGCCAATAAAACGTTTTCCGCATATGCAAATGAGTTTTTTTATAGCCGAAATGGCCAATATCAGAATGCTGCTGCAATATTAATTCCTTTACCTGATTCTTCGGAACACATAATTGAAAATCTCCATTTTCCTGATCACTCTTTTTAAACAAAATCCCTTCATGCATTTTATACCATTTAGTCAATCTATCAATTCCCTTTTTCAATTGCGATAAAATTTGTCCAACCCAAGGATCATTTAGTTGGTCGTCCCTGATTGTTTTTAAATTATTTCTAACATTTTTAAATTCATTTGTTAATTTGAGCATATACAGCCCTATAGAACTACTGTTGTCTGGTTTTCGAGAGTCCCTTTTTACCAAAGGCCGTCGAGATAATGCATCTGCCACAACGTTTTCGCTACCCTTGCAATACTGAATACTAAAATCGTACTCCTGCATAAACAATACCCAACGTGTCAACCTGGGTGTTTTCAATGAAGAATTCATAATAAAAGACAACGCCTTGTGGTCCGACACAACCACGATTGGACGTCCCAATACCAATACCCGCCATAATTTCAATGCATAAACGATTGCCAAAGCTTCTTTCTCAGTGGTCGTATATCGCAATTCAGCTCCACGTAATGTACAACTACCATAAGCTAAAACCCTTTCATCACCTGTTGCCGGTTCTATCTGATACAGATAACAGCCTAATCCCACATCAGAACTATCCGCTTGTATGTACATGATTTCGGCTAAATTTGGGTGGCTCACCACCGTAGTATCAAGATACGCCCTTTTTATTTTAATAAACGCATCTTCTTCACACGTTCCCCATTCCCATTTTACATCTTTCCTCAGTAGCCTTACCAAAGGAGAAGTTAATCGGCAAAATTTCTACAAAACCGCCTATCGTAGTTGACGATCCCTTAAAACCCCCTTAACTCACGCACGTTACGCGGTCTAGAAAACCCTTGAATAACTCCAATCCGAGAGGGATCCATCGAAATACCCTCTGGCGTGATAATGTGCCCTAAAAAAGAAACACTCCGCCTTGCAAAAACGCACTTCCTTAACTTCAGTGTCAAATTAGCGTTCCCTAATTTTGAAAAGATAATTTCCAAATGCTTAACATGCTCCTTCGCAGTCTTGGAATAAATCAATAAATCATCGACATACATCACTGCAAAATTATCAACGTTCGAACCCAAAACCTGGCCTAACGCCCTAATGAAACTAGCCACCGATGTCGATAGCCCAAATGGCAAAACATTAAAAACATACGTGACCCCATTAAAGAGGAATCCTACATATTTCCTATCCTGCTTTCTAATTGGAATTTGGTAATACGATGACGTGAGATCCAACGTTGATAAATATTGTCCTTCTCGAAATCTCACCAAAAGTTCATCCGGTCGCGGTGGAATAATGTGGTCCTTTTTCATTCGCGAATTTAGAAACCATGCGTCCAAACATACCCGTACAGTTTTATCTTTTTTAACAACCGCCGTTAACGGTGACACGTACTCAGTTTGAGCAGCTGAAATAACATTTGATTTTATTAGTTCGTCGATTTGACGTTGCGCGTTTTCGCGGTGCGCAATTGCAATTTGATATGTTGCCTTACAAAACGGTGCGTTATTCCGCATACGAATCTCGTGCTCGTAACTCCTTATTTTCCCGGGCGTTTCCGAAAAAACTCTACCATACTTTTGTAATATTTCGTACAATTCCGTCTTTCCGTCCTCATCAAAACACTCCGCCTCTTTACAAGCCTCTAGTAAATCTAAATCTGAATATCGATGTCTTATTGCCGCCGCTTCTACTTCGCGTACCAAATTTATAGCCAATTGTTTTTCTTTTCTCTCCCCACAAAGCAGTTTAACTTTTAATCCCTTCAACGGTATACTTAAAAATCCGTTATCAAAATCTATTTGGACTTTTTCTGCTGCGAGCCAATCGCAACCTAAAACAATATTTTCGTTAAGCTTTGGAACCACTACACAAGGTACCTCAAACAAAATTTTATTTATATACAAAGGCAGTAGAATTTGCTTACTTATCTTCTGTTTCTTTGACCCAACCGCAACCGAAATCCACATATTATTTACCGGTAAAGATTCAAATTTTACTGGTTCCCTCCAAACATTAGTTAGAAACTTTTCAGAAATGGCGCTGCATTACGATCCGGAATCAATTAACATTTCAACCTCGGCCCCTACCACATTAGCTTTAATTACAGGAGACGACAACACTTCGGCTCTCTCTATTGACTCATTCTCGCCTTCACTCTCAGTTACTAAATCTTGACCAACCTCAATGTACCTTACTGACCTATTAACCTCTTCGCGAGCATCATTATTACCACCCCTCCAATTATCACGCCTATCACCATTATCATTACAATTATTCGACTGATTCGCATTACCATTGTTATCATTATTATTGTTTCTACTTTCATTAAATCTCCTTCTCTCCCCCTGGTTTCTAAAATTCTCGTTCCGATTCCTATTCCTGTCAAATCTATTATAAATACCTCTATAATTATGCTCTTCCACCTCCCTATTTTCTTTCCTATTATAATTTCTGAAATTCGACTCCTCTGCAAAAGTAGAATCTAAATTACGCAAATAAGCTTCGACTTCTTCTACACCTTTCAAACCTGAAATACAAATTCCTCTCTGAATTTCTTGTGGAAAATGTTTAATTAAGAAATGCACTAATTGCTCCTTCTCCATGCTCTCAGATAAAAATACCACTTGTCCTACCCATTTTAAGAAATAGTCTGCACGACTCCCACTTTTATATTGCCCATATTTGATTTCAAGAAACAATTCCCGCTCTTGTTCGATTCCCCAATATCGGTTTTTAAAGCACTCGCAGAAATTTTCAAAACTCTTAAAACTATTTTCTTTTGCCACGCCCCAATCATAAGAAGATCCTTTCAAACAATTTAATGCCAATCCTAATCTATTACGTTCGCCGACACCTGCCTCATCCATCAAATTTTTAAATTTTTTAAGAAATATCATGAGATGTAATGACCCTCCTGACACAAATGATAAATTTAAACCACCCAAATCCTTCCACAAAGAGACGTAATTTCTATCATAACTATTTTCATCTTTAATTTTATGTTCTGTGACATCATCGGACTTCACAATATCAACCTTTTTCGCTACTGTTTGCGCTAACTGATTAATGCTCCACTGCATCTCAGACATGCCTTCCGCTAGTTTAGTCACTACATCTTCTAATTTATCTACTTTCGATACTTTACTACATTTTGCACTTTCAATCTCGCCCTCATCATAATCGTTCTTATTTTTACGTGGCATTTTTATACAAATTATACAATTCACAAAATAATAATCCTAAAACTAACTAAAAGCTAACCCTACAACTTAATACATCAAGCATGATTTCTCGTTTCACATTAAATTTAATAATTGTCAAGGTGCGCATTCTTTCCTAACAATGAACTTTAAATTTTCAAAAGCATTGTAATTGTAAACAAAATAAACCTAATACAACGTACTTTAAAACTCGTTAGCTTTAATCTGTTAAAGATAGAACATTTCGATCTCCAGGGTTACAATACCAGTTATACCTGCAAATTCCTATCTAGCATTCTACACAAACATGAGTCATATAGGTCCAATACTTCTTCACAATTCTACCTAAACGTGGCCTTAATTATACCGCATTCCAATGTCATAAATTTTTCTCTTACAAGTTCGGCTGTACCTAACAAATATGTCTTTGTTTCCAGGAACGCTGGAATTTTACTTTTCCCCTCGCCTTTATTTCTGGCCCCACGTTGGGCGCCAAATTGAAAAGCTCCTTTTGTTCACACCTGAATTTATTTCACTATTTTGATGGTTAATTGTGCCTCGGACTAGTCAGTCATTCAATAAACAAAATAAAAACATGGAAACTACTTATTTATTGCAATTATAAACACACAAACTCCTCCTCTCAGGACGCGTAGAAATATTGAAAGGAATCGTATCCAACGTTAATGTTAAACCAAATGCAACGAGCAGTATTTAAATTAATGGCTGCTACAAATACAAATAGATATACCATGCCACTACGGTATATCAAACAAACAATAATAAATTCCATAAACAACTGGAAACAAAATAAAGAGTGATACTACCTTAATAATAATTGTACCAGAGCATTTATTACACTGGTCACAATGAACGAACTATCACTGTCGCGACTTGCCTCTACTTTAGGGTCACGTCTTACCCTCACAAGCACTCGAGGCAGACTGCCAAATCATTACTCCGCGCACATACCACTTAGTTAAGGGCGGCACCACTAAAACGCACCACAAGATTTATCAAAACACCGCATGTTGATAACTAAGACAGCTGCAAGCAGGTTACAATTATTGGGAAGCATAGAAAATTACATCAGAAACCACTTTAAATGCAAATATTTGATTAGTTATAAATGAGCGACGAGTTTCTAGACCATACCCACTGACGGAGTGGGAACTCAAGGATATATTAGCAGGTACGGTGATAACGAAGTCAGTTTACAACTCAACAAAGGCCGAAGTGCGCCGCTATGAAATAAAGTGATACGTAATAATAATAATTCAAAGTGAAAAATTGTAAAAGTGCTATTATGAAAATTATAATTGCCGATTAAACAATTTCTAAGTCCGGGGTAAACAAACTACAATTTCTAAGTCCGGGGAAACAAACTACAATTTCTAAGTCCGGGGAAAAACAAACTACAATTTCTAAGTCTGGGGGAAGAATAATACAATTTCTAAGTCAGGGGCAAAATAGACTACGATTTCTAAGTCCGGGGAAACAGACTACGAGTAAGGGAAGAAATAAACTACTATATTTGAGTACGTGTAGAATAAATGCAATAGGGAAAATAAATGATGATAATACAATTCTAAGTTTGGGGAAATTGACAAGAATAAGAAGTCATAAGTCTGAAATGAAACGACAATAAATTGGGATGCATAAGTACAAGTTAATGGTAGTCCAGAGGGTATTGGCAATAATTTAAATGCAATGGTTCAAACGTGTGGATAGATAATATTTCGAATGAGCATGTATTAATCCTGAATTGGGAGAAGATCAATTTTTATTCAAATGGAAGCGTCCATGCAAAGAAAATAGACCAGGTCAGATTTTTAGTTATAAGACATTTTATTTTTCTATATTTTTTATTTTGAATATTGAATTTGCTTAATATAAATGAATGTGAAAAAGTCAACAAAGGATTTGAATACGTATAAAGTGCGTAATATGATAACAGGTTTAGAACGTTCTACACTTCGTTTAAAAGATGATAGGGTTTTTTTGGTGACTTTGGGTTTTGAGTAAATAGTATATAATGTTTAATAAATGAAATTTACAACATTAACTAATTGAAAAGTGTATTTCAAATAATTTACAAAAGCTATACATAATATTGGTTTCATTATATAAAATCGAATTACCTGAATTTAATAATTCCAAATAAATGCTAGTCGAGGTCATAAGGAGAGTAATTTGTTAATTTAAATAGTTCAAGGAGGAGCTACGAGTTGAATAGGAAATTGATAACAAGTAAGGCGGTAACGTATCAAATTTTGTTATTGGTTGACAAGGTTGGTTCAAGATAAAATTCAGTTAAGTTTCTGGAGGGAATTTATAGCAACATTAATAAGACGACCCAACGTCGGAGGAGATAATTACAATCTAGTTTATACATAGTAATATTAATATGGTCGCCCAAATGATGGAGCGCGAATAATTTAGAGGGACATAGCAATAATAATATAACAGCCTACGTAGGGGCTCGATAATTCCAGTAGTATCATAGCAATATATATACATGTTATATACGTTTTAGAAGATTTATAACAAAATAACTTTTTATGTTAATTGCCAATTTAGTATAACCTCGCCTGATACCTTTGAAAAAGGGTTAAAATAAATCCGAAAGCTCTGGTTTATAAAAAAAAGCTTTCTTAAATAATCCAGCCGACCTAAAACCCACAATATTTTAAGATAATTAGAATAAAAGAGGTCGTTATTAGTAATTCATATATATTGCTGTGGTATGTTGGGAACACTCGGGATCTCCTTAAAAACCATTCGAGCCCCACGAATTGGGCGTCATAAGATTGCTGTGTTCGGGGACTTTAAACTTTAACATCGAGCCAGTGTCATCAAATAATTTTCAACAATATAAAATTTTAACACAAAAAAATTTCTTACCCGTTACTTTCTGCTTCAAAATATCTTCAGCAGCTTTCCTGGCTAGCTCAGCTGTGCCTCTTCTCGGATACCTAAATTTACAATCATTCTTCCTTCCCACTCACACACCATTCAATAAAATTGTATTCTCGGATAAATTGGTCATTCAATAAAACGAATTTAGAATATTATATTTAATGTAACATACTCTACGAGACGTTTCATCAATATGTCTTTGCCCTTACCACAATGGTTAAATCTGCAATTATAAAGTGATAAACAGACCTGATTATACTAATTTAAGTTTTTGTTTTTTTGATTTTTGAATCACCTTGTTCCGTTCCATTTCTTTTATGTAAATTTACTGTTTCCTTAATTTAAAACTCATTTCAATTTCTATTTATTTGAATACATGGGTTCGGTACATTTTTATTATTTCAAGACAGCTCAGATAGGCAGCCAACTGTGCTCGTCCTTTATTTACCTTTGCCATCCAGCTCAGTTAGACAATAAACGTTATTCGTCCTTTATTTAATTCACATTTCGCATGTTTATGTTTTCTGGTTTCTTATCTAGGCATGTGTTTGATAGAGAATTCCTGAATGTTGCTAGCTTAATTGTAATTATGCAAAGTGGTAGTGTTATCTTTGAAAGATAGAAATACGCACAAACCGATTGTTGCTTGTTTGTTTTAGAAGTTTTCTTGCTGCATTATATAATCAAGCGGCTCCTTGGCTTAGTTGGTATTGCGTGTGACTACTAAGCACAAGGTCCGGATTCAAATTCCAACACAAACCGCTTGTAAAATGTTAAGCGACCTTTCTTCATAAAAATACGTCCTTGTTCGGATGAGAGGTAAAATGTAGATCCCGTGTGTGAGTGTTGTCATGCACGTTAAAGGTATCTACCTTGCTTGGAACAGCAAGGATTCAGCAAAATTCAAAAGTTCCAGGTAAAAAAACTCGTTTCCTGGCCAATGTACTACCTTCGAATGAAGCATTAGAAAGTCAAATGTAGTGTATTATATAATCGAGCTGAGAAGTGGTATCGTTTCTATGCGATATTTAACAGAACACAGAGATTTCTGGACTAAACACTTTAAGGAGCAAAAACGGTTAGCAGCAAAAAATTACCCATTTTTTTTGGCAATTAGTGTACAGTTCGGTATCGGCACAGTTTCTAAAACATAAACGTAATTTTAAAAGAGATGTAATCAATTAAATGAAGTTATAAAAGTCTATGCTACACAGGTAAATATAGTCCGGGGTTGCAAAAGAGAATTGAAGATCAGTTAGTACTCTAATAAATTATCCTTAAGTATATAGAAAATTAACGAGTTTTAAAAAAAGGCATGCGTTGTATATTCGTGAACATATACGCAAAATTGATAATTGTTCATGTTCTTTATATAATTAAATTTATTTTACTATTATTGTTAAGATTCTTTGTTTACTTGGTAAGTTTACTATAATATATTTGACGCCCTGTATCTGAAATACAAGTACCATTACGAGAATTTTTGCTACGCAATTCCCACTTGTTTTTGAGTATTTTATTTGCCGCAATAAGAAGGCCATCTTCGTTTAAAACGCTATGTATATGTTTTGCGTAATTGCTACGTGTGAAATTGACTCTAATGACCATTTTAAGTTCTTTTAAAATTAAAATGTAACCGAAAAATTGCGCCAGCTAACTTACAGTGGCGAGGGGCGGATTCCGTGAAAACAAATGCAGTATCTCTTAAAGGGTAGACCAACTTTAACACTTTGCCTTTTACTTACGTGGAAAAGTTTCTAAACTGTTGGTCTAATTACTAATTCTGGCTGCGAACCCACCTGGAGCTGGTTTTATGGCCTAGAATAGATAGTGAGTGATCTACAAGACGACTGAAGAGCTATTTTTAATCTCGACAGACTGATGGAACCTTGTTTGCCCCGACTTCTTCCTACTACTTTAACCTAAGCACAAATAATAGAAATACTCCACGCTAGTTACTTAACCTACCTTAAAACAGAAATATTGTACAACTAACACAAATTAACTAACCTGTACCCTAATTGGCCAACTTGCGCATGTCTAAAAGAGAACATTTTAAATTTATTTCATTTTAAGTATTGAACAAACTGGATGTGTATGTACATTACTACAAATACAATTGTGGTGCTGGCTTTTGTTACATTTTGCTTTTATTAAGCGAGCACCAACGTAAATGCCTAAATAGTAATAATTTTTTATGCAAACAATGGGATATCAACAAAACATGCAGCACATAGCAAGCTAAAATTTTATTACTTACAGCTTTTCTCTAAGTAAAAGGTTTAACCACCCTGTTCAAAGCAAAACAAGCTTGTGTGTTAGTAATCTATAATCCAACGGGTGTTGACCAAAAGCATTCACTACATAAACACGCTCACAATTATTTAATTCTGTAATCATCCGGACGTTCAGTAACTTTTATGTACTGACTAACCAGAATCTATAACATTAGGCAAATTAATGTAAACCGGTTCATTTTTGTGACCTACGCTACTAGTTACTGTTCAATGATTGGAATGAATGCAAGTGAATTTTCCGAATTTTCCTCTCCATTATGCGAGGACCCTATTTATAAACTATATTATTTTAGGAAGTTTCCCAATTTTAACTATTCACACGGTTTGTCCGATATGCACTAAACTTGCGTTTAGGGGTCAAGAGTTTCTCGATACATCAGAACGTTAGATGATCCCACAGTTGCTAATAACTATTGAGCATCTGCAACATCGGATATGCTCAATACGTTTTAAATTGTTTTTTTTTGTGAGTTTCTGTCTATTTGAGTAATTTATAATAATTTTAGTATGGTACTAGATAGATTTTTAGTTCTTGGGAGCTCCTTTTTAAAAAGTTTATTTCCAAAAACACAACTATCAAGTTTATTTTATATCGTTAATTAGAAACTCGACTTGTTTCATTTACAATAGACTTTAACGCTTATATTCTTTAAACGCAAAGTGAATGGAATTGCAAATATTACAAGTTTAGATATATATATATATATATATATATATATATATATATATAATATATAAATCAATAATTAATAATTAAGAATAAGTAGCTTGAACAACTAACAATGTTAACGTTATGACGTTCGAAGACTGACTGACTAGATAAGTTTCTTACATTTAACATGAAGCCTCCGGTTTCACATGGGCAACTGCATTATTGCTTTTATTACGTTGCTTCATAATCATACAATGACTGTATTTCTAAGTAATTATAAATAAGTCTGCTTGGTAACAGTTTATTCTACGTTGTATCAACTTGCGTCTGTGTTACAAAGTAATCGTTTCTTTTTCTATTTCTAGTATGATCTTGGTTGACACTTATTATTTTACATTCCTTTATATATATCATGCTATATCTAAGGCATGATTATAAAATTTAATTTCAAATGCATATTAATATAGGGAATATGTAACTTACTGCGTGAGAATATTTTGGACTCCACGCTTGTATGATGATTAGTTATGGAAAATTTGTTCCTGTTTGTCGAATTTAGTATGCCTATAGTAAAGTCCCAGTTTTTAATTGTTGGTAAAAGAATGTACTAAGTATTTTAGTATTTATTTTGATATATTACTGTAACAATATAATTGAATAGTCCTTTTATAAACTGCAAATTACCCAACTTCTATAAAATTGTTTATATATTTTCTTATTACGATTCCAGAACTAGTTATAAATGATAAATAGTTTGCTATATACAAATGTATACACAATTAATAAACCGTTACATACTCTATTATAATACAAATTTAGTAAAAATTTTATTTCAATTTATTTGACTATAAAGTGACATTTGCTTTTGTGTTTCTTTAACTTACTAATTATCTAAAACGCTTTCATTGTGAGTAGCATAAACTGATATTAATTTTTTACAGGAATCAAGATGTCTAAGCATTTGTTTCTGCTAGTGCTTTTAATGTACCTGTGCCAAGGTTTCAGCAAGAAGATTAGTAGTAAGTTATTTTAATATATAAATTGAGACCTGCAGTTTTTTGTTCTAACAACCTATTAACCTATATAAAAACAATTCTTAAAATATGCGTTAATGAACAAGTAAGAACTAGACATTGAATAGGGAATAATATTGTAGCGGGCTACTATTAACGCGTTTCACTAATTTAGAAACATGTAATAACAAAGGTCTTTATTACTCACTGTTCATAAGTCTAATTAACAGTAAATGCCTTATTTATAGATGTTCTCAGTCCAATTAACAATGAAGCACTACCACACTAGTGCTATTTACAAGCACTATCTTCTTAAACTAAATCCTTAACCATGTCTTCTTAACAACACTAACACTACTATAATTTATTTATTACACTTTTGTCTATTTATTTACAAGCTGGCGGTACAATATACACGTATACATAACACAAATTTTTGTTAGGATAGGGCTTTCAAAAACGTAACTTATTAACTTCACACGATATAATTTATATTCGACATTTGGATATAGACTAACTGTACTTCATCATCGGTCTTATATATACCCTGAATTAAATAGATGATTCATAGACTGATATATGCTGGAACGTTCGAGACTTCTGTCGAATATACATCGGTTACGCCGCTTTTGGTTTGAAGGGTTGCCTAATAGTAGTTCGTAACAATATAATGCGATTCGAACAAAGCCAAAAGAAACAGAAAGGCCTTTGTTGTTTCAGTTTTGAATGTTTTTCCTTATAAAGAGTCTGTCGTTCTATCTTACAGTAAGGGCGCAAAAAAGAAGTGATTTATGATTGGAACAACATTGCAACGATATCAAGTTGGTTGGTATTGTACTAACGTACACTATTGGCTATTATAGGATGTTGCCAGGGTAAAACAAACACAATTTTTATAGATTCGAGTAATGCAACTTTGTTGTTTATTATAAAGTTCTCACAAGAAACATTCAATAATTTTAAATAATAAATAAGGACTTTGAACTAACTCCAATATTTTAACAGGTGTCAAAGTTTTTATTTGGTCACTATCAACCAATTGACGTTCGCCTACTTCCACTACAACAGAAAGCAACGGAGATGCAACCTCGATCAATTACACAAACGTAAGACAATAAAACGCCCTGTAAATCAGGTTCCTTCTAACAGTCAACGTAGGCAAACTGGGTATTTACCAATCGATGTTACTAAGTGCATTCTAAAGTAACAGCTTTTTCAAAATAGCACATTCAAGTAGCGCCACGTATTCCTCCTTAGTTGAAACCGCATATCCCTCACAGACATTCTATAAAATGTGCATGACGATCGGGCGTGCCGAAACTGAATTATTGCGTTGCAAATGATAGTATAATTGTTGCATCAGTGCAAAAATGAATATCGAACAAAGAGTCAACACTAATTTTGTTTTAAACTTATTAAAACTTCTACCGAAACGCTTCAATTGATGAAAGAAGTTTATGGTGATGAGTATTTATCTGGTAGCAGAGTAGGCAAGTGGTATACGCGTTTTAAAGATGGTCCTAAAGATGTAATTGATGACCAACATGTTGGGCAGTTGAAATTTATGATAGGGCAAGATTTCATTACAATTATGGGCGAATTCATCGAAGATCAGGCAAAATCTTAATTGAAATTAACCCATTAGTGCCCATGCTTTTTGTTTGGTTTAATTTTTAGCAAAGCCAAAGGAATGGGAGTCCATATAATTTTAAATAAAGAGTAGGTGCGATATTTTAAGTGTAATTTGAACAGAAAGTACAAAAAAATGGTGGTACCTCAATGTGCCATTGGACAAATTCCATATCACTTAACATAAAAAATTATTATACAAACTCTAGCACTAAAAAGTGCTACTTCTATTATTAAAATCTTATTGATAAACACATTTAAAAAATGAGGAAGTAGAAAGGTATTCGAGGATTTAAATAGTATAGTGAGAAAAGTAAAAGGAGATGAGAATTTAATAGTTATGGGCGATTTTAAAGCGTCAGTGGGAGAAGGTAGTGAGGGAAAAACGGTAGGAAATTTGAGTGTGGCAGACGAAATGATAGAGGAGAAAGATTAGTTGAGTTTTGCCAGGAACATAGATTAGTAACTGTAAACACCCTATTCGAACAACATGTTAAAAGAAGATATTCCTGGAAATCGCCAGGTGATAGGGCTAGATTACAAATAGATTATGTTTTAGTTAAACAAGTTAAAAACTGTCGTAGTTATCCAGGGCTGACATAGATAGCGATCATAACTCAGTTAAAATGAAGTGTAAGCTGAAATTCAAAAAATTGAGAAAGGTTAAAAGAGAGGGATGGGATCTTGGTAAGCTTAATGATAGTGAGGTAAAAGAAGAATGTAAACAAGTATTAGATAATAAGATCAAAGAGATAGCTTTAGGAGGGAACGTAGAAAATAGATGGAAAGAAATAAAAAAGACTGTACATGATTCAGCAACACAGACTATAGGTATGAAAAAAGTAGAAGCGAGAAAACCGTGGGTAACAAAGGAGATATTAGATTTAATAGAGAATAGAAGAAAGCTTAAACCTTTCAGAGAATTGGATAGTGAAAGTAAGTAAAAATATAATAGAGTTAAAAATAAGATAGTACATGAGTGTAGAAAAGCTAGAAATAAATGGATGGAGGAGAATTGTAAGGGAATACAAGACGATTTGAGAGTAGGTATAACAGGCAGGGCTTACAGAGCAGTTAAAAAGTTTTTCGGGGAAGATAGGAAAAAATATAATGGTATTAAAGATGAGAATAATGAGCTTCTAATAAATAAAGTTGAGGTAGCAGATAGATGGAAAAGATATTTACAAGATTTATATAAGGGAGACGATATGGATGAGTTAGAGAACGACCAAGAAGAGGATGTTCAAATATGGTTCTCAATATTAAGAGAGGAATTTGATAGAGCTGCTAGGGATCTTAAACTAAATAAAGCGCCGGGGATAAACGATATACCCACAGAATTAATACAATATGCAAGTCAGAAAACTTTAGACAGATTATATGAACTAGTAAAAGTAATATATGACACAAATTTCGAAAAAAATATTATTATCCCAATCCCAAAAAAGTCAGGAACTGATAGGTGTGAGAATTTTAGAACGGTTAGTTTAACTTCTCATGCTTCCAAAATACTAACAATAATAATTAAAAATAGAGTAGAAGCTTTGACTGAGAATTATTTAGGCGAAGACCAATATGGTTTTCGTAAAGACAGAGGGACTAGAGAACCGATACTAATGATTAGGGTAATTCTCGAAAAAGGTTACAAAAAATAAAAGACTCATTTCGCGTTTGTAGATTTAGAAAAAGCATTTGATAGGGTTAATTGGATTGTTATGTTCAGGGATCTCTCATATGGATTGAAAAATTATTTACAGTCTATATAAAAACCAAAGTGTAGTAATTAGATTTGATGAAATAGAAAAGGAAGCTAAGATTAGAAATGGTGTTAGACAGGGTTGTATACTGTCTCCCTTGATTTTTAATGTTTATATTGAGGAAGCTTTAAACTTAGCTAGAGAGAAAAAAGAAATAAATATTAGTGTACAGGAACAGAAAGTAGACATGTTTAGGTTTTGCAGATGATATAGCCGTTATAGCAGGGTCTAGAAAAGAATTAGGAGACTTTTTAAATATTTTAGATGAGATACTGCAGAATAATTATAGTATGCGAATTAACTCAGGAAAGACAAAGATAATGACAAGTGAGTTACAGCCTAGTTCTAAACCATAATTAAAAATAGGTAATACTGAGTTATAGAGGAGGTAGATGAATTTTGCTATTTGGGTAGCATAATTACAAGGGACGGATGTAGCAGAAGGGATATAGTAGCTAGAATAGCTCAAGCTAGAAAAATCTTTTTAAAAAAAGAAAGACTCACTAATAGCTAATAGTATTAGTTTAGACAATAGAAAGTTTTATAAAGTCGTACGAATGGAGTGTTCTACTATACGGTAGTGAGACTTGGACAATTGAAGAGGTAGATAAGAAAAAGATAAAAGCTTTCGAAAGTTGGTGTTATAGAGAAATGTTAAAGATTAGTTGGACAGATAGAGTAACAAATGAGGAAGTTTATAGAAGAATAGGTGAGGAACCCTCTATGTGGAAACAATTAAAGGTCAGGAGAGATAGAATGATAGGGCACCAGTTAAGACATGAGGGACTATTTAGTAAAGTCTTAGATTATAGACTACCAAATAAAAATAGAGTAGGAAGAGCTAGACAAAGCTATATTAGTCAAATTATTAGAGATTTGGGTTGTGACTAAAAACAATCTAAATTCTAAAAGTGATATAGACAACCTAAGTACGGTTTACACTCCAGAGTATACTCTTTAACCCACTGAATTGTCACCCCCCTCCCTCCATAAGACTAATTTTCCTTTATCACTTCCTTCGTACTATATCTACTCCGACTACACCAGTCATTTGTTTTAACCGTGACCAACTTGAACATGTCTCTCCTTATTGTTCCCATTCTCAGGTGCTACATTGTTATAGCTGAGATCATAAGGGAGTGACCTTGCGCGATTGTCCTAATAACTGTGCGCATACTTTACACCAACGCTAGGGTTCTTTGGTCAAGACGAAAACTCCACCCTTCCGATAGTCTCGAATTCTCCTTACCCAGACCTTAATGAACAATTTCGACTTTTATTAAATTTTGTACGCCCTTTTCTACAAGTTAAAATTTTTGGCATTTCGTTTACTGTTTTTCTTGATTCTGGAGCCATTATCCTTGTCAGTCCTGGTTGGCACCATTTACGTTCACTAAACTTATCTCTCCACCAGTCCTCTTCGTCTGTAGTCTAGCGAATAATTCTAAATGTGCCATCCTAGTAAATACTCCCTGTATGTTTGTTGTGGTTTGTTTAGCATTTTTCTTAATCTTCTTTGGGAATCAAACCACTCATAGTTTTTAAAATCATGTTTATTTACGTTTCGATCCATGACCTAGGATCGTTGTCAAAATAATAAAAAAACAACCAACATTTTTTAGAAAAATTATCAAACATAAAAATTGAAAATACACACACAATGGTAAGTTTTGATGTAGTAAATCTCTTCACAAATGTCCCTATAAACAAAACGCTTAATATTATAAGAAACAAACTAGAAAAAGATGGCAACCTTAAAGAAAGTACAAAACTAAGTATATCATCGATTATGGAATTACTTGGTATAAGCGTCAATACCACATATTTCCAAATAAATGATCAATTCTACAAACAGAGCTTCGGAATGGCAGTTGGAAGTCCACTATCGCCAATCTTTAGTAATATATTCATGGAGGAATTCGAAAAAGATGTAATATTCACACAAGAATTGAAACCACTAATCTGGTGGAGATACGTAGATGATGTCTATTGTATTTGGTATCATAATACAGAGCTAATTAAAAACTTTGTACAGTCAATTAACGAAATAGAACCAACTATTAAATTCACATATGAATTAGAACAACATGGAAAACTTCCGTTTTTAGATATACTAGTTAGCAAATACGATACAACAATTAATACATCGGTATACAGAAAACCAACGCACACAAACAGATACTTAAACTTCGATTCAAATCACCCACAATGTGTCAAACGAGGAATTATCAAAACCATGTATGATAGAGCAAAATTAATATCATCAAACGAAGAAATTTTAAAGAAAGAGAAAGACCTAATCAGATGTATACTAATAGAAAACAAATATCCTAAAAGAATAATATAGAAAGAAATTAATAAAAACCCTAAAAATAAAGAAAAAGGAAACAAAAACAACGATACACACCAAAAAATGCTCTCAATACCATACATAAAAGGATTCTCCGAAAAATCCAAAGAATAGGAAACAAATTCAGAATTAAAACAGTATTTAGAACCAACAATACACTAAGAGCACAATTAACAAAAACAAAACCCAAAAACTCTACAAAGTTCAAAAAACTGCTTCTACAAAATACCGTGCGATTGTAACAAGTTTTATATAGGGAAAGTTCCAGACCATTTGAAGTTCGATTAAAAGAACCTAAATCATATATAAAAAATAGAAAATTTTAAAAAGCCATGATTTGTCAACATGCATGGGACTCCAGTCGTAAAATAAAATGGGAGGACGCAAAAATTATCGACAAAGAAGAAAACCACCAAAAACGCAAAATCAAAGAAGCTGCTTATATACCGCTACATAAAAATAACTGCATAGCAAACGAATCCGTGACTTTCAGTAAACAATGGATTCCATTACTGAAAGAAATTGTTACGTGCCGAAAAATTCGGCACTAAGCCTTCTTAATTAAGTTTTAATTTGTAAGAATTTCGCGCCATAAATTTAAAAGGACGTGTGCGTATTTCCGTCACTTCAGATAATGCGTTGCGCGAGATTTGCGCCGACGCGGTGTGTCAAAAGGGGAAGTGGTGAATTTCCGGAAACTTCGAGACTAGCCAGCGAGACGTCGAGCTAGTTGTACTTATCTTTGTGCCTTATCGTGTTTTCTTTTTTTGATATGTAGGTTTCCTTTTATCTACCTGATTATCGTACCTTTTCCTGTATTCTTGTCGCTCTCTACACAAGAAGAAAGAAGACAAATTTGGAATTTGAATTTGGATTCAACCGGTGCCCAACGGATACCCACGCCCTCGATGCCCCGACGCCAGCTGCCGTTCTAATAGTGTAATGCGGTAAGGAGTTCTACAATTACGTAAGTACTTTTATCATTTTTATTTGCATGTGATGTAGAAATTTAAAACATTTGTATGACGTAACCGTTTATTGCACAATATTTTGCAATTATTTATCATTGTTACCAACGGTCGTAGTGGCTCGCGTACCTTACCACCGTAGGGGGTATAATAAAATAACAAATGAAAATCAAATGCCCACAATATCTAGGTAGCATTGCAAGTTTTTCCTGGGTTTTCCTTGCGATATTAACATGAAATACAGCCTACATACATGATTTCTATTTATACATACAATAACTAATTACATAACAATAAGAATGTTAGCAACCCCTGTAAAACAGCATTGGTATCTGACAAGTGTAAACCCACAATAGAGTTACCTCAAAACCATATACAATCTCCGTTGAACAGTATTGTTATCTGACAAGTGTAAACCCGCCATAGGGTCGCTTCAGAATCATGTTAAAATCTACCAAAGAAGTAGCCTAAATCATAATGATTTTCCCCCTCAAAATAAATATAAAAAACAACTGCTTAAGCCTTACGGTAACGTAATCGCACACTTCTTTAATAACCATCCCCTCAATTGTATAAATAGAAACATATTAAAAAATGTTTTCCAATCCCCAAGTTATTGAATATATATAAAATTCACCAATAAAAATTAATCAGCTGATTTCACGTTAAGCGTATTGGCTACCTAAAAAAAGTCGATCCCAGACCGCAACACAAATTGAAGGCAATCATTCTTTTAAACTTTAAAAATTTTTGCCTAGTGTACTCAAGCCAAATATTTCGAACATCAATACATCAAAGTCACCTTCAATTTATGTCATAAATATCAAACTTGAAGTTTTGATTATTTTGACAACGATCCTAGGTCATAGATCGAAACGTAAATAAACATGATTTTAGAAACTATGAGTGGTTTAATTCTCAAAGAAGATTAAGAAAAGTGCCATCCTAGGTTGCGTTTCCCTTCCTATAACCCTCCAGGATTCGATCACTACTCCAGATGTCCTCACAATTCCTGAAGTCTCCCACTAGCTCATCCTTGGTGTTGAGTTTTGGAAGTCTGTACAATGTGTCCCTAGTCATTATTATTAACAATTAGGCATCGCAATTATCACTACAACTTCAACATAAAATAGAATGAATGACGCATACTCTTTTTTTCAGAACACAAAAATATTACTATTGGTGCTACAACTGACCATCATCCTTGTAACAGAATATGTAAAAAAGGCGAACCTTCAATGACTTGTCGGTATACATTTAAACTAGAGCACTATCAAACCTTAAGCAAAGCATGCTATGATTGTCCTTATAACCCTGAAGATTGCAAGAGACTCAACTGTATACCCGGTGATGGAAATAAACGTCCGGTAGCTGTTGTAAATCGTCAAGTCCCTGGTCCAAGTGTTGAGGTAAGTTTGATTTATTCTTCTTGCTTTTTTAATATCGCATGAATCCTTAACTACCTCTTGGAAGTTATGTAACAGTTTTTTTTGACCACTGCAGAACGTCAATAAATTTTTAGTTTCACAAACCTTTTGTCTAGTCATTTATATCAAGTAAACAATTTTTAAATAAATAAATACCATAAATATTATGCGTTCTAACCGCCATACAGAAATGCTAGTTTGGTTGCTAACATCAGGCGTTAAATGTTAGTATAAATATTATCAAGGCCAAGCAGCTTTCCCGTTTCATGCATATTGCATCAGCACACACTTTAGCTAGAACTCTCGTCGAGAACCAACATGGAAACCAAAAGGGTTCTAGCATGGAATTTGCGTCTGGCCTTGTGCGGTAGTGGAGCCCTAGTGCGCTGAACACTAGGCTTAGTGGTTTAAATAATGCGCTTTCTTAATAACTTCTTTTGATAAGCTCTTTTGATAACATCTATTAATAATTCTTTTGATAATTCTTTGGATAGTTTTTTTAAATAGCTCTGGAAATATTTCTTAAATAACTTCGTAAAAGTTTCAATTAAATATGTCTTTCAACGCTCCGTTAAAAAACCTTCAATTAAATAATTATTGAAATTCTCCGGCAAATCTTCGATTAGATATTTATTTTATAATTCTCCTGCAAATGTAGAGAAAGGACTTTTTAAGTAATCGTTTTGTATATCAATTGTAAGGATTCTCCGTATATTCATTTGTTAGAATGAACTCGCCTTATCTGGTTTTATAAAAATAAAGCAGTCTGAAAGCTGTGTTTCAAGACGACTTTAATTCTACTTTCGCATCTGCGAGTACCAAGTTATAGTTCATTCACGTCAACTTTGCGATACAAAGTATCGATCCAGTATGAACGTCCTTCAACCTTACGCTGAATAGTTGGATTTAATGTAATGTTATGCGAGAAAACAATATGTTTGGATTTTAAGGAAACGTTCTACAAAGTACGTAGAAATTTTTATGGTTTGGAACTAAAGTCCGATGATGAATTGAAATGGTCTTTTTGCAGTTGCGAGTGTGAAATTACAAGTAATCAGGAGAACAACTATACGATGGTAATTATTTTAGTTAAGATCTACACACAGTAGAACATCTAAGTTTTGTATTGGATTTTGGTTGGCCCAGTTTGTGCGTATAAGAAAAACGCATTAAGTTCTTATGGTCCGGCCCGAGGATCACGCAGCTTTTTGTGTCCTGAATAACATGTGGATTCTACGTCACTTGTTTTCTGAGGAACGTATGTATTAACACCTGCTCTAACATGCTGTAACTCCATCACGTAAACAACACCTGCTGAATCAAGGTAAGAGATTAGTATTATTCTTACATCACGTCTACATTTGGTGATGTCTTATACAAGGCTGCTTCAGAAAATATCTTTGTAACAACTTACTACCATTAATCCGTTTAACAAACTAAAAAGAACTTTAGTAAATTTTTATTGTTAATATTAGTGCAGTGTAATCCCAGTTACTAATTTTAATGAAATTAAACAAACCTAAAAAGTGTTCTTATTAATGTTTAATATATGCATGATTTCACTTACAATTTCTGAATGATGAATAAATAAACAATTTAGCTAATTTTTTTATAAATATGTAAACAGAATAACGGATCTGATATTTCTGGTATAAGTTCCAGTTAAATTTTTGTAACGAAAGCAACACTTAAAGTTTTGATATTTCTTCTGAATATATATTCCTACCTTATGGGTAGATGATACTTGTATTATCTTTTCTTAAACATAAATTTTATATTTACAATTTTTATAAAGAAACAATTTTAATTAAAAAAGCAACATTTAATTTTGTTAATTAATTGTTTTATTCTGAACAAGTACGTTCAGAAATTGAGTAACCAGGTATAAGATCAAATGGTATAAAGTGGAAACCCCAACTTAATAAGAAGCTTTAATAGCCTTTTCAGATTTTGAAGCATAAAATATGTGTTCATGATGTTGTTTGCCTGATTAATCTCTGCTGTTTTTTTATATGAGGTAACAAGAGAATACCTCTTGTGTCTTCACTTTTGTTAATTTAATTAAATTTTCTTTACAGCTTCTGCGTTAGCAGTTAATAGGGAATTCCTCTCTAAGGACTCCCAAGTCCCCCTTAGGAAAACCCTGTGTTTAAAAATTAATGACTTGGTGGCGCCCTACTTAAACCCCTGTTTTGTTAAGAACCTAGCCCTAGTAAGAAAATAATGCTTTGTAAAAAGAACAACGACCAATCCTCATAATCTCTGCCCAAGGAATAGACCCTTAGCATAGTCGGAAGATATTTGCGTTCCATCATTTTAAGGAAATCTTTCTTTAAAGGCCACTGGTCACATTTGGGATATAAAAATAACCCCTAACTAGTAAACCCACCAGTAGGTATAAGTTATAGTTAAACAAAGATAGTTATTTTAATTACCGGTAACACTGTAAGAAAGTAGTAGCTGCAACGCGTATGTCTTTGAAAGCAGTGGGCGAGATTAGCTGCAGGTGCAGTCCTTACTGATGCACGGAGAATTAGAAACTGCTAGTGTTCCAAAAGTTTTTGTTTGTGTGGGTAGTTTTTTTGTGTATAGCCCATTACTAGAGATGGATTCAAACGCAAAAGTAAGACTCTGAAGGTCATAACCGATATTCTACAAATTTAGAAGATCTACTGTTTATATTTTAATTCCTTAGTCACCTGGCCAAAACACTATCAAGTCAATCAGATTAAACTCCCAAGTCGATGTACTCATTGCTTGCTTTCATATTATAATGTCATTATTGACAGATGCCCCGGTTATGTTTAAAGCATAGTACATGTATTGCTTTAACAATATATTCATAGACCATAGAGCACATAAGTTAAATGTATTTCTATCTTCATCTAAATCTGAATTGTATTAATGTGAGATTTTTAAAAACAAAACTGTTAATTGGAAGTTTTATAACATGTTCACACTTACAGTTTCTTATACAATAGTCAAGTCTCGCCAGCAAAAATAATTATGTATTATATTGAATGTTTCGTTGAACATTCAATAAACCTTTCCCTTTCTTTTAATAAATTTTCTATACGTATCACCAAATTTTTTATGTCCCTTTGCGCAAAATATCGAAGTACATGTAAGTTTCAAATATTCAAAATAAAATTTATGCTATTAATTAAAAATTTAATTCTAACCTGGTGTTCTTCCGATTGATTTCCACGGGAGTTTCCTGTTTTAAATCAGTTGCTAGTTTAATGGTTGTTTACCCGAATTTCAACGTGCGCCACAATGCTGCGAACTGTTCTTCTGCTGCTTAACAAGTGGCGTCGAATAAACGTGTTGCTTAGAGCTTTACTTGTAATCTCAACCAATTAATTTAGAGTTTTCCCGTTTATTTTGAGTTTTACTTCCGTACTTACTTGGAGCCCTAGATAATGAATTGTAAAGATTTCGTTTATTACTAATTAATTTTAGACTTACGTTTTAAGCCAACGGCAGATTTTCATACACTCGTATGTTTAAACGCGCACTTATACTGTTTTCTTCACTTGAAATTTTAATTAATGTGACTTTCACTTATAATTTTTAATTTAACTTCACTAACTTGAAATCTACATAATACTTTTGTACAACTAGTACAGTTCGTGCTTCGGTTATGGAATGAATGTTTGTTATCGGTTTTGATGCTGTTATTGGTTGACCACCCGCTATCTTGTTATTCGGCCATGACAGAGGCGTTGCACTGCGCTATCATGCAGCCGGTTGGGTTTTACTTTGAGTTGCTTACTTTATGCATTGCTCAGGCGCTCCAAAAATCACGTAGACAATAAGCTTTATATTATGGATTTCGTTAGCCAATAGTACTTTGTACCTTTTAACATCACCTAGTTGTAATTTTGTACAGGGACTTTGAAATATTGACCTTTAATTCTGCACGTACACTAAAATTATAATTTCCAAACTTTGTTTATCTACGTTGGGTTTCCTTTAAATGCGTTTTATTGCCTTCGATTGCTTACACAATGCGTCAAGTTTTAAAGAAATTTGTTTCACTTTTAAATATGCCTAATTTGTATTTATTAGAAGTTTACGAATGCTTTAAATGTTTCTAAAATAAATTGGGTTGCGCCCAGAATTATTTATTCTACAGAATAAATTTCCTTTTATATTATACACAGTGATTTGTATCTGCTTTGGCGCTTGAGCATGTTTTTGAATGTTTAGAAATGTATTGATTAACTTCCAAAGTTATTTATTTTGGAATGAGCTTCTTTTTATTGATTGTGGCCGGTTGTTGATTTTATACAAGGTGATTGTAATGTACTTTTTGCATAATGACTGAATTATGTACGTTTTATTATTTAAATGTTTGGTTTTCTTTATTTTTATGATGTTCACATGAAGTGTACCTCCCTTGTGACCGTATATACTCCTAAATAACCCTATTATCATAACATTTCCCCCCCCAAATTAAAATATAAAATTTTAAATCAAAGTCATTTTGGCGCCCAACGTGGTCACAAAATCCACATTGATCCCAAAATTCTTATATTTTTATTTTTACAATTTATACTTACACCCTTGATCATATGTGCACTAACTGACTAAGTTTTATGCAGTTATTACCTTTTAATCCCCCTATCTATTTACATTTACCCTACAATGCCTATCTAATTCCACAACTACTTCTCTATCTGGGTTCCCTATCTAACTTATTCATATAATAACCAATTCTACATTATTTACACAAAACCCAATACCATTATCCCCTCTTTCAATTCCCTTAACTATTTACATTTGCCCTATCTAAATTATTCATATAACAACTAATTAATTTTTATACCATTATTTCCCCTATTTTAATTCCCTATTTACTTATATTTATCCTGTGATGCCTAACTAAATTTCTATAATTATTCCCCCATCTGGAATCCCTATCTAACTTATTCATATAATAACTAATTCTACAACTGTTCACCTTGTTTTAATCACATAACTATGCCTACCTAATTTTACAACTATTCCCCCCTTTTAATCTACCCTTTTATATTTATCAAATTGATCTAAAATCTACCCCGGATCGATCGGGATGCAAACCTCTTCACACGGACCTAAAATATTCTACATATCCCCAATTAATGCAGCTGTACTTGCCTACAAACCAAAATGGACCTCTTCAATTTGGTATGTATGCCCTTCACGGAAAAACCCCTACATTTTCTCGCTTCTTTTGCTTTCTCAATAATACCCCCCTTTACCCTTTGATCAATTTCTCTTCCCACCCTATCCCTATACGCTGCTAGAATAGGATACAATTTTGCATTAATCGGTTCAGTATTCACCACTTCTAATTTATGTTCGTAACCCATAGCAATCCTGGGCTCTGACCCTATCAATTCGGAGTATTTATTCAATAATAATTCAACTTAACCCTTTGATTCGCCTGTACACTTAACTTCCTCTTCTGCCTTCCCTTCATTATCTAACTCACCTTCAAACTGATTTATATTCATTCATTCTGTCCTTAATTCTTGCACATTTTCGTTAATTTGCATTGTCATATTTTTCATGCTCTTTTTATTTTTGTCCATTTTATCATTAAGCGCTAACAAAATCGCCATCATTCTAGACTCCTGTGTAGTTTGCTGTTCCTCGCTTGATTCCTCTATAATACTCTTCCTGCAGTTTCAGTTTGTGTATCTTCTACGAACACACTTTCCTGAGATCCTATCTCCACCCCTTCATTCCTCAACGCGTTCCTAACTTCTTGCACTCTTTTGTCCATTTTAATTTAATTATATTTACAATAAACCCTAAAATTTTAATTTAATTTTCGAAATTTATTGTCTGGCTGCCTACAATTCTTAATTACCTCCCTAAATAACCCCTAATTTCAATTAATATTCCAACTTTCTACTTTTTCGAGCCCCTCTCGTTGGGTCGTCAAATTTACTTTGCTACGATATCTCCGAACTCCCGGTGTATTTAACGCTCAGTTATACCCTGACCGCCACCTCTCTGTGCCTTTAAAATATCTAAATTAATTATAAAATCAACACAATTAAATTTAACGCCGCCCCGACTATTTCAGTTACACCTTGCACAGAGTGAACGACGATATGATAACAGAGAATATTTACCCGCTCCCCTTAACACTTCATATGCCTGAATAAGACAAACGAAATTCACCAAATTTTGTATAATAGGCTAAGAAAATGTACAATTTATAACTTTACTTCCTTATAATATCATTAGCTATAAAAACTTTTAAATCAAATGAAAATAAATATTCTTATTAAATTTGCTTACTACCAAAATTTCAAGCAATTAAAGCCAACATAAATAATTATGTTTCATAATGAAAGCTTCGTTGAACGTTAAAAAAAACTATTCCCTTTTTAACGTAATTTTTACGTATTAACAAAAGTTTTTGATGACCTTTTACACAAAAGTTACCTATATTACATGTGAGTTATGCGCTTATAAATATTTGAAATAAGACACGCAACATTCAAGAAATTATAAAATTAAGTTCTGACCTTGTATCTTTCTGTTGACCCCTGCGGAAGCTTGGTGTGCCAGATTGATTGCTAGTTCCAGTCGTTGACTCTTAGCTTGGCTTTTAACTCAGTCATTCCCAGTTTCTACTAACTCGTAGACGTTCTTTAGTAAATTCTCTAGTTGCGTATTTAATTTAACATCACTTGGATAATTAATTAGATCATTTCATAGACCTTTACTTAGATAGTTTATTAGAATACTACTTAGATAATGCTTAGAGCCCTAAATTAATAAATGGTAAAGATTATGTTTACATTAATTAAATTTAGACTTACGTTTTTAATACCAACGGCAAATTTTCGCTACCTCGTAATTCATGCACTTCTAACTATTTTTTCTTGTTATTTAATTTTGTCACTTTTGACTTTACTTAATTTCATATTCACGTAATAAATTCGTTTAGACTGGTACAGACGTGCGTCGTTAAAGGAATGAATGCATTTTATCGGTTTCCGTTCCTTATATAGAACAAGCTCGTTCCTTCATATCTTTTAACCTGTTGGGTTTATTCAAAATTGCTTACTCTGTGCATTTAACTTGCACGTAGACATAACTTTGTATTGGGATTTGTCAACAAGTGTTGTAATTTTATGCTTGGAACATCACGTAGACATAATTTTGTTCGGGAATTTATTAAATTTTCACTTTAATTTTACACGTATACGAAAACTTATGGTTCCATATTTTGTTTACCCATGTCGGGCTTTACAAAAATGTGGCGATTTCTACATTTTTAATATAACGTACGCGTTTTGCCCCAATATCTAGATCTTATTGCGTTATGAAACATGCTCGTTTTTTAAAAGTTTGTTTTATGCGTTTTATTGCCCTCGATTCCTTACGCAATGCGTCGAGTTTGAAAGAGATTTGTTTCACGTTTACGTATGCCTAATTTGTATTTATTTGGAGTTTACGAATGCTTTAAATGTTTTTAAAATGAATTGGGTTGCGCCCAGAATTATTTTTTTTACTAAATGTGGTTCAGCTATTACAGAATGCGCTTTTATTTATTTTATATAAGGTGATTTGTATTTTACTTTGTCGCTTGAAAATGTTTTAAATGTTTAGAAATGTATTGAAAGACTTCCAAAATTATTTATTTTGATTAGTGTTTTTAATTTATTGCAGAATGAGTTTGCTTTGACTAATTATGGTTAGTTGTTGATTTTATAGAAGGTGATTGGAATTTACTTTTTTGCAAATGACCGAATTATGTACTTTTTACGATCTAAAGCTTGGTTTTCTTTATTTTTATGATGTTCACATGAAGTATACCTCCACTGTAACCTTATATACCCCTAAATACCCCTATTATCATAGCAATATATATATATATATATATATATATATATATATATATATATATATGTTGCTATAATAAGGGGTTATTTAGGGGTTACCTAATACATGTAAATAGTACTAGGAGTTAGAAAACCGCATTTATTTAGCATTAAAAATACGTAATTTGTATATTATGCAAAGAGCAAACATTTAACACCCTGTATAAGGATCGCAGTTGACTTTAATTAATGCCGAGTAGCATATCATTCAATAATAAACACGCATTTAGCAAAAGAAATAACTCTACACGCAATCAAACTTGACCTAAACCAGAAGGATTCATAAATTGCAAATAAATACGCGTTGAATGCATTGAAAAACTAGAAAATCAAAACAATTCACATTAAACATGCGATAATAAAGGCAGATAGCATAGTGTCCTGATAAGAAACGCATCCTTCAAAATAAATACGCTTCGGAAACGCAAAATGTAAACAGAAAATATGTTAATTTACGTCACTTTGTCTACGTGATCTTCTACATGGAGTTAATGTAGATCCCAAAGCATTATCTTAACAAACAAAGTCATAAGTGAAATTACGTGCCAAGGCGAATTAAAAATTCCTCTAACAACATCAAAACATACGGTATAAAATAAATACAAACTAGAAATACATTGGTACCTACGTGATCAAGGAATCGTTTCGACAAAGCAATATCAGAGATGAACCTGTAAAATCCCAAAAATATCCAAAACAAATGATGGTTGATCGTAAACTTTGAACAACAGCTCAGGTAAACCAATGAATTTTAGATGGGGCGTAGGCTATATAACGCAAAAGTTAGATACGCAGACAGTCTTAGTTTGAACCAAGTACAAGCTGCATCACTGATACTTAAGAATTTACGCGACGAGTAAATATTCAAATTAAACAATAAAATTTTTGTGAAAAGTGATATTACAAAATATTTTAAATAGTGAAAATATATAAGACAAGCTTAACCGTTTGCTGGAAAACGTAAGTAGAAGCTTATTAATTAATTTAGGTTAAATATTTATAATTTAGGGCTCTAAATCTAAGTCTAAATCCAACCCTAAGTGACAGCGCAAAAATTTTAAATCGAACTTTAAGTAACAGCACGAAATCTAAGTGATAGCACAAAAATACTAAATCTAACTCTAAGAAGACGGTACAAAATTCTAAGTAATATTACAAAAATTTTGAGAGACATCACGAAAATTCAAGGGACATTGCAACATTATGAAAATTGAAGGGAGATCATATTAAACGGGGTAAAACTTGGAAACCAAATAAACTCGACTGAATGCAATATTGGGGTACTGATCCACAGCACGCAGCAGAAAGACGCACAAGAAAAACTACAGATCAGAACTATCTAGCATAAGACATTATTTTCTATTTATTATTTTTGAATATTGATCATATTAAGGCACTATTTTCTATTTATTGTTTTTCAACATTGATCATATTTTATGTAAGGAGTCAACAAAAATTTATTCTAATACGTGAAAAATTTCGTAAACAAAAGGAAAATCTTGAATGTTCAGAGAAATTTCCAGTAGAGGACAACGTCATTTTGCTAGCATTAAAATCAGGAAAGGGAGCTTTAATTTTTGGAGACAAATAATTTAAAATTTATTGCTATTTGATCCAGGGGCACATTTTGTTATACAGTCAAACAGATTAAACTCTGAAGTGATCATTATTTTTTTTTTCATACAAATATTAATCGACTTCGTTTTATCATTCAAAGCAGGTAAAGTTTTAGGGAAAAGGGGTAAACTATTTGATTACCAAACGCCCTCTATAAATGGTACACCGGGCTCCATGATCTAACATCTAGTGGCAGTGGCGCGACGATACCTACGTTGTGTTTTTATAATGTGACCCAAATTCACACAGGGAAGATAGCGTTAAGGCGGGAAGGTTTGAAATAAAACTACAGCATTTACCTAACTCTATTTTTAATCAAAAGAATAACCAAAAAATATGTCATTCGCATGAAAGCATAGAAAAATGACATTCAAAGCAAACAGTGACGTACTCAACCTGGGCGATTGGGAAAGAGCACGGCAGAGAAAACCCCAAACTGCCCTCGCACTTCCAACTGCATTTGGCACATCTAGACAAGGGCGGGTAACGTACAGGTTCCCAGATTATCAACTCTGAAATTGATGGGATGTCAACTGAAGAAACGTTAGTGTAGACCAGCTAGTCTTTTCTGGTAGGTGCTGAGGTCGGCTTGGCCAATACTGCCCAGCTAAAGTTAAAGAGGGGGGGGGACACCAGGAGGATGACTTGCACCTTGACTACCAATGTTCCTCTCCGCACGGACATAAAATGTTAGTAATATTCAACAAGACTCGCACACGCGTCCACATACATACATTAATAGTTTCCAGCCCGTGTTACAAAATATTTCCTATTATTTGCAAAAGGGTACAACTACAAGTACCTTTACAAGACGACATGAATCGCTGAAATGAACTTATGATATGATTGCGCATAGTAAAAAAGGCGCTTATTATTGAATAGACTAACTCCAACATAGTTATAAATGCAAACGCAAAAAGGCACGAGATGATTGATCATGCCAGAGGTTCAATTTAATTACATCACAACAATTATCACAAACGTTAAATACTAGTTAATTATATAGGAACATCGGCTAGATTATAGGATAAACAAAACAACAAACATACAATTACGTTTAAACTAAGATATGAGTGGTGCAGTTGTAAAAGTGATTAATATGATGAAATAAAACAATTACACATAAAATAAAAATGTCAAATGCATCACAAATATCAAAAATATAAAGCATGTAGGCAGCAAATACATAACAAAATTTTACCTCATAAATACAAACCCAGATTCGGGCGCTACATCTTTATATAAATGCATGTTAGTTAAATATATTAACTCTAGTAAGCAAATGGTAAAAATTATTCATTATGATTGAATCGGTTAAAACTTACTTTTAAAAATTAAATACATCGTGGCATTACAAATTACAAACAAAAAATATACACAGCAACGTTGTGGTTAATTTAATTACGATCTTAAAAACAAAACAAATATAACATAAAAATATAATACAGTTCATATGCAAACTTGCCTAATAATTTGATTTAATATGATGTCAGTACTTTTCATTGTAAAATTACATTCTGCAATAAGTGCAACGCAATTGTAGTTCCAACTCTGGATTAAATACAAAATCAACATTATATCAAATAAATAAATATTAGTTTTACTCTGATTTAGATATTAAATAAACAATTTAAATAAATAAATATTAGTTTTTGGTTATTAAATCAAACATATTTAATAAAATAGTAAATTCACCTTAAATTTTACATATTAAACAATCCACATTAAATTCTAAGTCAAAAGCAACAGGTAACCCATAAATATATTTCCTTCGATGGTTAAATAACTAATGGTTTTACAATAAGTACCAACATCACATTCAAAACAACGCTCTGATAAAATTGCGATAGATGGCATTAACAGTATAATAAAAAAATTAAGTAACTAGAACGTGGATTTATTCAATTCTTAAATTTGATCGCGAAATGTTATTTTGATTTAGGTCACGATATTTGAAGTATGCAGTAAGAGTACTGTAATTTAATAATTACTATGGTACAATGAATATAGAAGTGATGTTTTAAATGCAAATTACATAAAAAATGGAATTTATTTAAATATAATAGAGGGAAAATTCTTCAAAATAATACTATTTTAAAAATTTTATTAAATAGTCGAAAGGAATATTTAACCGAAAATGTACTTTGGTAACTGCTGTTTGAAACGAGGATTTTAAATATGGAAAATCTTGTAAGCTGATTTGACGTCAATTTAAAATAAGAAGATATTCAATTACGAGGAGCGTTTTTGTGGACTCTGCAAGTATTGCTTTTAAAGGATTACGATCTGAATCATACGAAGATTCAAGGTCTGAATAGTTTTCAAAGTCAATGTTCTTAATATCGCCAGTTGGGTGTAGTGAAGTATTTGGCAGTGCGACAGCAGATTTTTGTTCAAATTAAGCGTCTCTTTAATATCACGATTAATATTAATAGTTTGAACTGGTCTTACATCAGACATGTGTCCACAACCTGTGTTAGTTGAGCTGAAGTTTCTTAGACATCAACCTAATTTTCTACAGCAATAATTGTATCACTATAATACGCTTTCCTGTAAAACATTCTTACTATTGCAAACACCTCATCTTTTTCAATTATTTTAAGTTCACTAGAATGCACTACATTTTTTGTTCTGTCTTCCCATAACATTAAAACATCCATTTTAACTGCAGGAACAGACGTATTCAACACATCAACCTACTTACACACAAACATAGTAACAACTGTTCTTTTACTCCTATTATACCATAACATGAAGTTTTTAATCAGGCAAGTCACAACAAGAAAATATTGGGATACGTTGAAACCACAAATAGTATAAACGAATAAAATAAACTCACAAAGTAACCTACTGTAGGTTTATGTAACATTAAGATACGACACCTCGTTGGTTCTTTATTTTATCAATCATAAGATATGTCCAACATTAAATACTACAAAGCCCGAAAACTATACTCGAATGAGATACGGCAGTTTGTGAGACAGTTAGAACACGCTAAATAATGCATATTATATTGTAGGCATATCTCAAATTCACCTTTTTTTGAAATCGACACTTGGTGAGCTAACTTCGTGAGCTAACACTATATGTTGGAATGTGTATCCTTGATACTACCAAATTAACTATCTACGATTTTCATTATGGGTATATGAATGCTGCTTTTGGAGATAAGTGCCATATTCTCTATATGGACACAATTAGTCTAATTTACAAAATTATAAATCATGATCCTTTGGAGACAGTATGATGAGTTTGCATTGACCACTTTGACACATCGGTCTATCCTTCTGACAACATTTATGGAATTTCTCTGGCTAACAAAAAAGTATTGTGGCTGATAAAGAACAAAAATTAAGGATGGGTTATGACTGATTTTATTGGATTGCGATCGAAGATGTGCATTACAAAGGTTCTAAAACAGCTGAGGAAGAAGTGGCTGAACTCTCGCAATTAATAGAATAAGATGATTCATATTCACAATCACTTGCTATCCAAAATGTTGGCGTTACCAAAAAGATCATCATCATTAGGTCTTCAGTCCTGGAACTGGTTAGAAGCGTACCTTCATTGTTTCCTATTCTGAGCTAACCTATACATTTCTCTGAAATTTTCAGTCTGCATCTTTCACTATGTGTGTGCAATAATCTGATCTACGTCAACCTCTGCTTCTATTTTTCTTATCTCTGCTTGTAATATATCCCGTACTACTCTCTTTTTCCTATCTCTGCTGCTAATATATTCTGCACTATTCCTTCATGCCTTAATATGTGACCTATCATCCTATCTCTCTTGGTTTTTACTGTTTTCCACATATTTATTTCTTCTCCTACCATTTCCAGTACCTCTTTGTTCTTAATTTTGTCTATTCATGATAACTTTATCATACGTCTATAGCACCACATTTCAAAGACTTCTATCATTTTCCTGCTCGCTTTTCCTACTGTCGAAGTTTCACAGCTGTACAGTGCTGTTCTCCACACATGTTTTAAGCAATGTTTTCCTTGTTTCTATGTTTGTTGCCTTTGAACACAGTAGATGCTTTTTCTTGTTAAATGTAGCACAACCTTGTGCTAAGCTTTGTCTTATATCTTTTGCGCTCTTCCCATCTTGCGTTATTTGGCTTCTTAGGTAGCAGAAATCTTTAGCCTTGTAATGTCCCAGTCCTAAATCATCAGCGAAGCAGTGGACAGTGGTCATTAACTAGTATCCTGTATGATACTACAGTGGTCTAGCCATTGCTAGACCTAGCCGCTCCGTTGCACGAGTCTAGGTCTACCGATGTGCTGTGACAAGAGGAAACTAAGGTAGGTGAAGGACGGTATAAGGGCGCCGACAGTGAGCACAGCGAACCTTATACTGGGATTATGGGTGTCGGCAATGGGTACAACATCGGGCGATGTTGAATGCCGGCTATGGGCACAGCAGTGGTAATAGCTGGCTTTGGTCGTAACAAGAAAAGAGAGTAGACGTCGGCTAAGGGCACGACGTCTATGGGTTCGGAGCACCGGCTATGGGCACGGTGCGGTAGGTACTGACTATTTAACACTGGCTATGGGTAGTAAAAAGAGACTTTAACCTTTCAGAGCGAGTCGGCAAAGCAGACTGATCTCTTTCGCAAAAGCGCCCTGATTTATACCGCTGCTTGGCAAACTCGATTTGTGCATTTATTAACCAAAAAGTGGTGTAACAAGTAGTAGACATACAATTAACAGAACTACTTAAAATGTCACATTGACTTTGGTAAATTGTCATTACAGTCTCTTGTAAGTTCTTGTTACCTATTTGTATACTAGTTTTTCATTTATTTTCCCCTCCTTTACATACTAGTACCGTAGTTTTATTTTTGTTAATTTTCATACCGTATCTCTCTGTTAGAATTGTTTCCATTTCATTAAGAGCAGCTTCTAACTCTTTCTTGCTAGATGCTAATAATGCTATATCATCTGCAAATCTAAGCACATCAATCTTTTGTCCCAGAATAGTAACTCCAAATGTCTTCCTGTATTTGACAGTATTCATTTGCTCTTCCACGTACAAGTTAAAAGTTAACGGGGATAGGGCACATCCCTGTCTTACCCCTTCCCTAATATTTACTTCTCTACGTTCCTGCTCTAATTCTATTACTGCTGTTTGCTCTTTGTATAAGCTATGTCTATCCCTAAAACTCGTTCCAATCTTTTTGAGCATATTTTTTTATTTTTTCCATTTTACATTATTGAATGCTTTTCCCTTCTAGTACTTCTTCAGCCCGTTTTTGCACTCGTCTTTGTACAGTTCTAGTTAATATTTTTGACATGTGTGCTGTCAAACTTATTGTTCGAAAATTTACACATCTATCTGCACCTCTCTTTTTTTGGTATAATGGCCGATGTTATGTTTGAAATCTTTGGGTATCTTACTTGTCTTATACATCAGCTTACAAGTTGGAAGAGACGTTCTGTTACTGCTTGTCCAGCGGCTTTTAAAGTTTCTGCTTGCACCTTATCTGTACCAGGTGCCATACCATTTTTCAGACCTGTTATTGCTAATTCAAACTCATCTCTAAGTATAGGATATTCCAAGTCATCCCTTTCAATCTCTGATTCCTGCTCTAATGCTGTTAGTTCCTCTCCTGCATATAAATTCCCTAAATATTCCTGCCATCAAATAATTTTCTCTATATTTTCTATAATGACGTTTCCTCCAGCGTTCCTTATATTTTTGCTATACAGTTTTATATCCCTAAAATTCATGCTAATTAGTTTGTATGCTTCGTCTGAATTTCCTATTTCCATTTTAGTTTGTATATTGTATATTGTTTTTTAGCTTTCATGCATTTACGAATAATTTCCCATTTTCCTGTTTCGTCTGATCTATTTTTGTATTTTCGTCTTTCTTCTATTAAATTCAGGATATCGCTTGGTATTCATGGTTTCTTATTTTCTTTTTGTGTATACACCAGAATATCTCTGGCCTCCATGTCTAAGCTGGATTTAATATTATTCCATTCTGTTTCTACTTCCTTAATATAAGAAACTTTCCCGATATATTTCAGCAATTCGTTTGACATTTTTTTAAAGCTTTCGTGGACATCTTTATTATCCTTTAGTTTTTCAAGTCAAAGTGCCATTTTCCGTTCCTTTATTTCAAATTTTTAAATTTAAGAGCGGCCTTCATGATTACGATGTTGTGGTCAGTGTCGGTATCTGCTTCTTGGTAGCTTATCTTAGTCTGGTTCCTCACTAAGACCCCACTAAGTTGGTTGAACCTCTAGTTTGGCTCTTTAGATCACTGGAACGTGCAAGCCATTCTACCCGATCTAGTAATCTAGAACTTCTTCAAAGTGCAGGTCCATTCTGAACGGACCAAAAAGATAAAAGGAATTTAAAAATCCATAATAAGGAACAGAATTACGTTTTTTAATTATTATGTTGACTGCATCAAAGATTTTAAGGAGGTATTTGTCACACAGAAATTAATTCGATCGTCTAATCATCAAGTTCAAACTATTTCCCAAGAGAAGCTTGCATTAAGTCCTACCAATGACAAGCGCCACTTAATTCCAGGATCATACTTAAGACTAGCTATTGTACATTATTCAATCATGGACGCGGAGTTGATTGTGGTCTATATATAGAATATTTTATTATAATATACACTTAGAATATAGCATATAAAATTTTTAATATTCTGCCTGTTAATACTATTATGTATATATTATTATATGTTAGTATCTAAATAAATTATATTGTATACCCTATTCACGTTAAATATGGGATGACGTCATAATTCAAATAAATGTTGCGTCGTCATGGTTAAGTTATTTTATGCGTTTTTCCTGATCAAAGTAACCATTTCGTGTGCGCGCGAATCCAAATGTTTAGGCATTCTAAATGTTAAATACTCGCAACTTGCAACGTACAAAGTGTTTTAGTTCTGAAAAGAACAGTTTTATTTAGCAAATATAAAGCACAAACGATTTACTACAAAACTAACCAATGACAATAAAATGAGAAATGACAAAATAATAGAAGTAAAAAATGTTGCAATACCGAACAGAACTGCAAACTGCTACACACTAAATCCTAATATCGTTAAACCTACGTTCATAGTTACGTTTACATTTTACAATCGCTAGCACTTTATTACTGTTTATGACGTCATCCCATATTTAACGTGAATAGGGTATATATTGCTATGTATAAACAAGAATTGGAATTATAGTTCTCCGACGTTGGGCTGTCTTATTAATATTGCTATCAACTCCCTCCAGGAACTTAACTGGATTTTATCTTGAACCTACCTTGTCGACCAATAACAAAATTTGATATGTTACCGCCTTACTCGTTATCAATTTCGTATTCAACTTATAGCTCCTCCTTGATTGTTTAAATTATCAAATCACTCCCATTAACTTTATCTTATGACCTCAACTAGCATTTATTTAGAATTATAAAAATAAAGTTAATTCAGTTTTATATAATGAAACAAATATTATGTACAGTTTTTGTAAATTATTTAAAATACACTTTTCAATTAATTAATGTTGTAAAGCTCATATATCAAAAATCATATACTTTTTAATCAAACCCAAGTCACCAAAAAAAAACCTATTAGTTTTATAAAAAACAGAAGTGTGGAACGTTCAAAACCTCTTATCATATCACGCACTTTATACGTATGCAAGTCCTCTTTTTGTTGACTTTTTTTATTTATATTAAGCAAATTCAATATTCAAATAAAAAAATAGAAAAAAAAGTCTTATAACTAAAAATCTGACCTGGTCTATTTTCTTCGCATTGACGCATCCATAATCAAGTAGTATTTCCCATGCATTAAGCCATCCATTTGAATAAAATTTATTTTCCCCCAATTCAGGATTATTACATGCCCATTCGAAATATTGTCTATCCACACGCTTGAACCATTGCATTTAAATTGTTGCCATCACCCTCTGGACTACCATTATTAACTTATACTTATGCACCCCAATTTATTGCCATCTCATTCAGACTTATTAATTCTTATCAATCTCCCCAAACTTAGAATACCATCTATTCTCCCCGGACTCAGAAATTGTATTATTATTTTCCCAGGACTCGGAACTTGGAATTCTCATCATTTATTTTCCCCTGACTCGGAATTGCATTATTCTCCCCGGACTCGGAAGCCCTATTATTATTGTGCTTTAGTTTAAATAAATTCCCTAAAATCTACTTACGTTTAATCGGCAATCGTAGTTTTCATCTTAGTCGCACTTATACAATTTTTCACCTTAAATTATTACGTATCTCACTTTGTCTCAGAGTGGCGCACTTCGGCCTTTGTTGAGTTGAAAACTGACTTCGTTATCACTGTGCCTGTTAATATATTATTGACCTCCTACTCCGTCAGTGGGTATGGTCTACAAACTCATCGCTCATTTTAACCAATCAAATCTTTGCATTTAAAGTAGTTTCTGATGTAATTTTCTATGCTTTCAAATAATTGTGGCCTGCTCGCCGCTGTCTTGTTATTAAACATGCGGTGTTTTGACGAATCTAATCGCTTTTCCATAAACAACTGATGCAATTCGATTTTTAATTTTCATATATGCATGTTATTTACGCAATTTTTAATCTCCTTTTTATTAAAAATGGTTAACTATTTTGTACGCATTTACACTATGCTTCTTGAAGCTCTATTTCTTATCTCTGTATTAACCTAATTGTTTAGAACTCTTTTGAATGCGTGTTTAATTACACTTTATTATGTTTACTTATAAAAACGCGTGCTTCCACTGAAAAATATCATTACTCGCCTTACCTAAATTAACTAAAACTCTATCTACAGGTTGTTAAATATTTACTATCTACTTAATGCATGTCTTCCTTGTTCCTACGCTAACTATGCGTCTTCCTATGTCTATATGCGTTGCTTAAAACTATTTATACTTTATATACAGGGTGTTGACTGCTTACTATTTACAAACTATCTCCATTTCTCAATTCTTTACTAAATAATTGCAGTTTTCTGCTGCCTATGGTAATTTCTCATTTCTAAACGACCTCTACTATAAAGTACACCCTTAAGCAACCCTTTATCACAGCAATATATATATATATATATATATATATATATATTGCTGTGAAACCTACAAAAAGCCTCACCAGAGTAAAAAAAAACACTCGAGCCTCTCGAATTGGGCGCCTAGATTTGCTTTGATTCTCTTGTCCGTTGAATTGCCTTTTTACTCTCTCCGCCTCGGCTGCTCACCTAGTTAAAACTTTCATCCTCATTCATAAAAAAAAACAAACACATTCCTACCACAAACATCAACGTTAACTCTATTTACATCAATATTCATAATACATTAAAATTTCAAAATTAAATTTCAGCATAAATTTCAGCATCATAACATTTCAAGTTAAAATTTGTCATCATTTTAATTTGCATCCAGAATTAGAGTCCTTGTAGGATGCATACTAATTAAATAAACAATATTTGCAGACCTGAGTCTGAATAAAAGGGAGCATCTCCCACCCCTTTACGTTAATTTAACAGGTTAGTCTAATTGAGCTCAAAGACCGACCCAAATTTTCATCATAATCAAAAACTTGATAAATACTCCTTTCTACTTAAACAAGAAAAATTTTACCTTAAAATTCATAATTCGTTCACGCTATACTAAAAACTGCATACTTCAATGTATTTATTTATCGTTACTAATTTGGATAATTGGTACAGTAATACCTGCAAATATTACTAGACTTTATTACTTTATCTCTCTTCTCTAAGTGTACTAATCACTTTTATTGTAGCACGTAATCACCACGTATTCTACTTAAAGTATCGAATAATCAAAAAATAAAAAGCAAAACTGTTTAAAGTATCGAATAAAATCAAAAATCTAGGAGCCAAACTGTTTAAAGTATTGAATAAAAATCGAAAATCTAAGAGAGCGAAACTCATATTAGCACGGGTTTATATAAGAGCCCGCTTGCACGTCGTATTTGTTCCTCAACGGACAATTTTAGAATTTCGCATTCTCTGTTCCCTTTCGACGGTCCGGCACAGCGATTCTATTAAATTTGCACACGTCCAAGTTGAAAATCTAAGAAATTTCTACACGGCTCGCCACGTCTGAGAACAACTAATTAATTTTACACACCATCTGATATGCTTTCCCCTTTCATGTTTGCATCTTATTTCAACCAATCGTAGCCTTAGTGAAGCTTTTCAAATCACGCCTTCTATTATCAGTGTCTCTGTTTTACGCTTTTTATCCGTCCTTTTCTACTTTGGTCTGAGTGGTACAAATCGATATTCTTTACTATCGGCTGTCTAAACTACACGTGGACTCGCGACGTGACTTTAAATAAACGCTGTTTTGTATTTCGTGCTAAAGCATCCGACCGTTTCCAATATACGTAGAAGCTGCATGTTTATCTATTCAAATTTATTAGAACTTTGACATTTAAAAGTTTGCAGGTGTGTGAACGTTTTAATATAATTCTCCGAGCTTTATTTCATGGTATTTTAACCAAACTTGGATTTTCACAGGCTTTTGTGCTTATTATATATTACCAATGGTTCAATTAACTCCAATTAAAATAATAATGAATGACATTGACTTCTACCCTTTAATTTTTAGCGAATACTAATTAAATATTAATTATTATTTGTACACTTTGTTTAATACCCGTTACTTAAAAATTGAATAATTAATATAAATTTCGCACGTAATTTCTATTTGTTTCTTTATACAGGATGATTAAAATTATTTTATGTAGTTAATTAATTTTCTACCCTGGTCTAAATTTGAGTAATATATATATATGTAAATTTTATGTATAATTATCCATGTATTTAAATACAAGCGTATCTTTAAAATAGACCTACAGGATGTTACTATTATTGTACATGTAAATACATCATTACATCATATATACATTTACTTATAACTATACATATTCCTAGGCCCAACCGAGCTGTACATTATTAAGTAATAAATAGTTTCTGTGGCTTGTTGGTTGGGTCCACGGTTGGAGCTTGGCACCCTTTCTTGTGTCGCTGCTAGCTTCGTTCAATGATATGGTGGGTATGTGGATGGTGAGTGTGTGCAGGTGTGCTTATGTAGGTCTTGTGTTTGTAGGACATTCCTTGGGTGTGTAGATGTGTGTATTGTGTTGTTGTTAGTCTGGTTACCGCAAAGTTTAAAAAGGAGGATTGTTTAATAGTACGTCGATAAAAAATTTGTTGGTTTGTTTTTGTTTTGGAAATTGGTTTACGAGGAAATTGTGGTTGGGTAGGGGGAGTGAAGGGGTTCAGATGGATAATTAATTTAAGGTGTGCTTGTTGGAGTAGGGTCAGGCGACATACGTAAATGAGATGGAGTGGTGTAATCTGGGGTCTGGTCGTCGCATAGGTAATTGGGAGATGGAATTAAATGTAATTGATGTAGTTTAGCTCTGAAGGAACCGTGTTCGGTAAGGAATTGGAAGGTTGGTTGATGGGAGTGTGCCATGTGTGGAGGAACATCTGTATGTTGGGGAAGATGTCATGTGTAAATCTACCGGTTTGTGAGAGGGTTCAGGATTCATGCAAGGAATGGATGAGAGATCGGTGAATTAAGGATTTGATCTCTGTTCTGGAAAGTGTACGGTAATCATCGGGATAGAGTGTTGAATCGTGTTAGGATACGGGTCTGTTTTCTTTAAGACTGGGGAAATTATCTCCATATTCTTCTGGCACAATCTTAGATATGCCTACTTTTCCTTTTTTAATTGTGAAAGTGGTTTTGGTTTTAAATAGAATACAAGAAGATAACGACATAAAACTAAAAGATTTTGAGCAATTTTTGAATATTTAGAAATTTGTTTGTAATAAAATAAATACTGCTGTAATTTTTACATTATCTTCTGCACATTTCCTAGTTTCAGAATGAAACAAAATTTTTTTTTGTTAAGTTTTTTATCTAAGATTGTGCCCAAATTATTTCTCCATGAGCGTCATGTAAATTTAAATCTGCTAGTACTCCCGCACATTCCTAATAGTTCAGTAAGATTTATTCTTATGTTGCCACACTTTTTTCATTGCAGGAGATGTCGAATAGGCGTGTCACTAATTATACCGTAACAAATGTACTTTACATTCTAGTAATGTAAAAAGAATACTAATAATCCATGGGTTTCACAGCGTCAACGAAAATTGCAGTATTCGGCGGAGATTTTTCTCGAATCCTAAAACAGTCCCTAACTCTAAATTAATAAACCTAATTTTGGAGCGTAACAAGGTAGCTATCTACTGATGTAATATCACATCAATAGATGTCATTAATAAACTTAGTAATGATCGTGTTATAGCTAGTGAGCATGACGAACTTATAAAATATACTGTATTGATGCACAAAATGTTACAGGTTTGTCTTGGAGATAACATCGTAGTGGACGTAGAAAATTTCCTTGTAGGGGAAAGTACAACAATTCATTGGCACGGTTATCACCACAAAGCTTCTCCTTACATGGACGGAGTTCCTTTTATAACACAATGTCCCATTCAACCTACAAACACATTTAGATACGCCTTTAAATCTAAGCAACCAGGAACGCATTTTTGGCACTCTCATACAGGTATCAATTATTTTGCATTAGCCAAGAGTGATTTTTTTTTACTTTTTAGGATTTCAACGTTCCGATGGAGCATTTGGGGCTATAATAGTTCGCCAACCAAAAGAGCAAGACCCACATGCAGGACTGTATGATTTTGATCTATCCTCGCATATAATTTCAGCTTTAGATTGGACTCGTGAAAGTGGAATTGGGAAGTTTGTCGCTCACCATCATAGTGATGGAGATAACAAACCTGTAACGCTGTTAATTAATGGTTTGGGAAGGTTCCTGCAGATTGATAATAATAATAATACTATTTTTACACCAGCTGAACGGTTTGTCGTGAAAAAGGTTAATGTTGTTTGTATAACATATTTTTGTGTATCTTTTGAAGTGGGTACTCGGTAGCAAATTACCATATAGCCCTATTATGCGTTTCCTAAGCGTGCGCGATCAAAGTGCTAAAAACTAAGCAATTGCGTAACGTTTAATTGTAGATTCTAATTTTCCAATTTCTTTAAAGTGACAAATAGTTATGGAGGAACTTATAGTAAAGCAATTTGCCCTGGAAAAATTGTCATCAAAACATGAGAACCACACTCTGACAATGCATATTATTTATACAAATCAAAGGGCTATAAACTTCTTAGACTAAGGAGCACATCGGGTCGTTCTTTAAGTCCCCAAGGGCTAACACCTTGATGCAAACCCTATACCTTGCTTAGCAAATTTTAATAGTTCATGCATGCAAATTTCTATATAAGAGTTGTACAAAATTATAACTTAAAGTTATTTCCTCCTCCAGCGGAATCGACTTCTCAGAGTCTCGTGATCGGGTTCTAAGCAGGTTTATTATGTGAGTCCTGTAGTGTGTAACACTCCACCCCCCTTCCTGACCTATCTAGCAGTCAAAGAAACAAGGAACGAGTTACCTAATACATATATAGTCGAATGCCAGCTCTATATCACTTTTTATGGTTCAAAATTGTAATATAAGGGTCCACTTACCTATTCCAATAGTATTTACTCTACTTTCTTCAAACGCCTCGGCTACTCTACAGCGGAGAGTGCATAGACATGTCCCAGGGTGGATAGGCTTAAAATTCTGAAACCGATACTGGTGAGTTAACTTACCCAAAAGTTTACAAAGTATCTGTACCTAAATGTAGTTCAACAAACCCTTTTTATGCATGCACATACACGTCCGTTCTCTCGAACCATGTATGCAAAGATTCACTCAATACGTGTGTTGGGTATGCAATACCCACTGTTGCTCCACTCTACACAATGCCCCGAGGTAATTTATTCTCACCAGGGTTGGAAATGTTTAACACGGTTGTTGATAACTTTTGCGCTCGAAACTCTTGATATCACGCTACTTCTATAACAATTGGGTTTGGACTCGGACTCCCGAAATCCAAACTTCCACAGTCAATCAAAAATGAACCGTATGGTTGGGTTTAGTTATCATCTTCTTTGTAATTAATAAACCTTTAAATTTATTGCTATTTAACTCTTCGTTAAGAGACTAACTTATCTATGTTCACCATCAACGATTTAAATTCACTATTCTTCCCGTAATAAGCATACTCTTTTCTTATGTTTGTTCACTAAACATTACTTTAATTTACATGGTCGTATAACCAATACTGCTAAGCGACATTGTCGCCTACTCCGCACTAGCTTTGGGCTAGTTAGTTTTCATTTATTACTTTCTTTCATATCTTTTGTCTTTGTGTGTCTTCTTAAGTCTTTGTGTGTCGTGTGTCGTGTTTTTGTGTCGTGTGTGTTAATTTCTTCACTTCCCCTATTTATATACCTTTAATCACGTGATTGTTCTAGCCAATTAAAAACCTTACATATTTCACAATTGTGTATCATCCCTACATGTGCTTTTAGGTTTATGGTTTAAATCCATTTTTATTATTGCAATTACAAATTGAAATTACCCTATAATTAAATTTAAGTTATTCTGCAATATTCTAAAGAATTTCCTGTTAATATTTTTATAGATATCACGAAAAATTGCATTTTATTACGTACTTCCGGTTTTGACTTTCCTAGAACAAATTAGAATTTCCTTTGGCGCCTTAATTTAAAATCTTCTAAATTTCAGGGGATGTCAGATATCAGCTAAGAGGTTATGTTCATTTAAAGTGTCAATTGTCACACCAAAATCAAACTAGGATTGGATAACTATCTTAATTCTGGTCAGTGATAGGTTACATTTTATCTAGAATTATTTGTGATTGGCCGAAAATATTATTTGAAATTTGGATTAATTTAAAAAGGTTCTTGGGTGTTACAAGTGCCTTACGGGAAAGGTAATAAAAGGGGAACGATGAACTAGAAACACTACATTGAAGCATGCGGTAAGATACACCCAGAAAACACAGTTGCTTCTCTCAATTTCGGTATCGAAGTTTTCAATTTTCGTTTATGTAAATTACCCCTATTGGCATCACACTTATTCGTCACTCCGGGATTGACTTATTCAAATCGGTTGATCTCTTTCAACTAATTGTAATCGAGAACTTTGTCACTTCAACAGCGCGTGTTCATATTACATTCCCTGTGAGCGATAAAAATCTTCAAAAGTATCTTAGCGTATTTATACATACGAAAACCATTCCAATGTTAGGAGGTAACTAATAATTTAGAAAACGACAGGAATTCCTTTACTTTTTTACAAAAATGATAGATTTATTAAATATAAGAAATGGAAACTGGTTATCCAGTAATTGAAAAAGGCATGTTACGGGTTAATTCATTGAATACACAACCTTAGCTAGCTCATCATACAGCATACAGTTCTCTTGAATTCTCAGAGTTACAACATGTTCTGGAAAAGTTCTTTTGCGTAATCGCTTGTCTGGAAGATTCGAATAGTTTTGAGATTTATCGAATTTGTTCTGTGCACCAAAGATGGGTAGTATAATAAAAAGTTAGACAGTTCAAAATTTTGAGTTGGGAGTGATAACTGCGATCTTGGAAGCGAAATATTGTTACATGCCAAAATTGGCATTGAAAGTTTCTAACTTGCGCGTTAATTCACGCCAATATTTTAAAAAACTTGTGCGTGCATTTCCGTCACTTTAGATAGTTGCGTCGGCGCCCGAGAATGCGCAGACGCGAAGTGGGGAAGTAAGTGGTGGTTTCCGTCACGTCATAAACTAGTCAACGAAACGTCGAACTGTGAGGTTGGCGTGTGTGCTTTTTTTGTTTTCTCTTTCAGGTATGTAGGTTTTCTGTCTTGTACCTATTATCGTTCCTTCTACCTGGTTGGTTTCTTTATCGTGCCGCTACACAAAAAGAGAGAAGACAAATTAATTTGGGGGGGCAAAGGCCGACTTAAAATCGAATCAGTACGAGGTAAAGGGTAGGCGTCCGACACAGTTGCAGAATTAAGCTTTCTGCCGTCAAAACAAACGCCATTCATCATTTTTTTTGCGGACTAATAACAAGGAAGACATCCATGGTGAATTTGAGGGAGAGATAACACCGGATCCTAGCATTTTATCTATTTCGGAATGCAAATGTTTTTGTAATGCAGGCGATAGCGGATATTGACGTTGCTTAAAAGGGAGAGCATCACCTGTAGAGATAATATGTGTTGCAGTAGTAACGCAACCAAAATTTGTCGATTGGAGAGTTAAAGAATTGCATTTTTGGAATCGGTAAAGAAATTTTATTAGATATTCCCGCAGACGCACGGGAATTTGTTTTAAGGAAAGTTTGTCCAGGAAAATCTTGAAAGTAAAGCGATAAATTAAAAAGTTTACAGAAATCTACGCCAAGTAAAAATGGGTAAGCTAATGTAGGTACGATCAAAAATGGAACGTCACGTTCAAGTGATTCTACTCGAATTTTTAGTTTAAAGGGACCCGCTACATATATTTGATTATCATCAGCTAAATTTATAGAGATTTGTTCCGGAACAACCTGAATTTTAATGTTTTGTGTGCTTTGGCCAGCCTGCTCATTGTTAAATAAACATAACAACTCTATCCGCTGCTTAACTTGCACTATACGAGACGCAACACGCTTAAGTTCGATTTCACTAGATTCAGGATCAATTTTATGTACTATATTACTGAAGTCATCAAGGAATTGTTTAATTTCAAAGATATTTTGAGGTAAATCAGAGACTGCAACACGCGCAATAGGTGCGCTTTTAGCTTCTTGAGCTAATATAACTTTTAGCTGCAATCGTTTGTCATTTTGATTAGATTCTGCTTGAATGTTTCGGGATTGAATCTCGAGAATCAATTCACATGCTTTGAGATGGACGGGATTCATTATAGTATATTGTTTAAGAGCAGATATAACGAAATCAAGTTTACGATAGCGTTTTAAGAGATAAGAATTCAGTTAATTACGTAAGCTATATTTAGGGACCAAATTTTCTTTAAAAAGGAATTCGTAACTTATAGTTAATTATTTAAATTACTAAGGGACACTTTTGGAATCATATCAGACTAAGATAATATATGAATTATTTAAGCAACACTTTTAATAAGTTAAACCAAAAAACAGGTATATAATTAAATTTAACATATATCAAAAAAATTTTCCATACGGAATAAGGAATAAAGCATGAAGTTAATTAATTTAATTTATGTAAAGGAACCTACGAAACGAATTATTTAATCCCAAAAGCACATGCTAAAGTTAGGTTATGTAGTATAGTAGACACTTTTAAAAGGTATATACTTTAATCTCATTCCAAACCGGATCACGTAATTATTTAAAAGAATTTAGAACAAGAACACACTATTTTTATAAAGATATTATATAATAACAAATATGAAGTAAACACATACAGTTCAAATATGGCTGTCTATATCAGATTGACACATCAGCTGTTTCCATGTCATTTCAATTTAAGATAGATATTGCCAACTTGCAATGTTGCCAACTTATGATTTTTCTATTTGAAAGATATTAAAAAAAATTTTAAATTATTATTTATTATTATTTGAGTGAACAAAAACCCAATTGCTACAGATATATTAAAACTAATACCTTATAAGATACACAAGAAGTGAAGACAAATTTCGACACACGTTAGGTGCGCCACTGTTATACTCTACCTGTCTATTCAAAGGTATACTCGTTAAAGTCCCGGCGTAATTGATAAGAGCCACTACGACAGTTGGTAACCTAATAAACCCGTACGTAATATTGAGCAATAAGGTGTTACGTCATTAATACGTCACAAATTATTATCACATACAAAAAAAAAAGATAAAACGTACTCACGTAAAATGTGGAACTCGTCACGGCATTGCAGCTATTCTGGCGTTAACATCATGGCGTTGGTTAGGCGTTGTTGGCGTGGTTCGGTTTTTGCCCCCTGTTGAAGTCAAATTAAATTGTTTTCTTTCTTTTTGCGTTGCGGTACGATAAAGGAATCAACCAGGTAGAAGTAACGATAATAGATACACGACAGGAAACCTACATACCTGAAAGAGAAGACAAAAAAAGACACAGAGGTCAACCTCATAGTTCGACATTTCGTTCACCAGTCCCTGACGTGACGGAAACCACCACTTACTTCCCCACTCCGCGTCTGCGCATTCTCGGGCGCCGACGCAACTATCTAAAGTGACGGAAATGCATACACAAGTCTTTTAAAATATTGGCGCGAATTCACTCGCAAGTTAAAAACTTACAATGCCAATTTTGGCATGTAACAATATAACGGAACTAGTGTGTTTTGTAAGTATTTTATGTAATTGAAAGTGTTCTAAAGATAAATTAGGTGCATTTTATTTATTTTAAACAACAGCCCGTAATAGTACTAACTGAAAGTTGATTTGAATACCAGCTTTTGATGTTGATTTGTATAGATATGGAAAAGAACCAAAAAATAGATAGTGGATACAGAACATAAACGAACAATCGCGATATCAGTATTGAGTGATTGACTCAAGTAATAAGGCAAACTAAACGCGGATTCAAATCTAAGCAGCTGTCGTTTACTGAACAAAAAGCAGTAACTAAATCAAAAGCGAAACATGGGAAACTATTTTATTTACAGGGAATTAATCCAAGATTACATGATTGCAGCTGCAGAAGAAACACGACCAAAAAAAGCTAATTTATTTAAAAATAGTTTGTTAGTGAATACTATCGATAGAAAAGTAGTTGATTTTGCACAAAATAGCTTAACTGAATTGTCTAACGAAAATCGACACTCGAGTGGTTCTCTTAGGCTCTGGATAAGTCAACAGATGTTCAGATTCTGCTCAGGTGTTACTTTTTATCCAATAGGTAGATGGAAATTATGAAATGTATAAAGAGTTTCTTGACGTTCAAAGCATTCACAAACAAACATTGCAAAAGATTCTTTTAAAAAAGTTGAAAAATGCTATTTAGAAAAACAAAAACGTGTATTACTCCTGATGGTGGCAAAAATATGTGTGGAAAAAATGAGTGGTTCCCGTTGTTTTCGCATTAAAAGCTGTAGAAAGTGACGGTGTTTTAAAATTATTAATCGTACATTACATTATTCAGCAATAGACTTTCTGAAAAATACTTGAACATGTCAGAATTTTTAGAGCCAATCACATCAGCTATTAATTATAGCCCATATTTACACTTCTTTATTAGGTCTAAATATTCACAAACATTTACAGGGTCCTTAATCGTTGAAATGTCGCTGCAGAGATCATTGGTGATAGTTACAAATAATTACAACTCTAAAGCAACAAGTACACTATGTTTACTACTATTTGCATTAAATTCATGCACTATTAATTTAATTAAAACCGGCGCTAATCAACAAACTATTATATCATAATTTGCATAGACACTACGTGTTTTTTAATAACAACTTGTTTCATATTACTTCAGATTAAGACACAGACTGACTACTGTCGAGTCGTGCACTTTATATATCGAACTACATAGTACATATTATTCTAGAAGTCTCCAAATTTGTCTCGCATCTTCTCATTGTATTCAACTTTTATACCTAGCCATTAATCATAGGAATGTTTGCTGAATGCGTTTTACCACTTTCATTTTTAGACATTCCGGCGACAACATTACAGTGTTAAAGAAAGCGTTTCGTCAATGTAGATTTTAGAATACAAATCAGAGATGCGCACGCATCAAAGTATGCTAAATTTGTATTTTCATTTTTCGATAGTTAATAGACATCGTCTTAGTTTTTTTAACAAACGAGGTGCATCCAATTTACATACAGTTTTAAATGTTTCAGAACTATCGGTACCGGTTCCGTCTAATCAACGCCGGTTTTCTAAACTGTCCTATTGAGGTATCAATAGATAACCATACGTTGACAATTATCAGCAGCGATGGAAAGGATTTTGTTCCTGTACAAGGTAATTCTATTTAATACTCCTGACATAAATACATAAACATATTTTTTAGCTGAATCACTTGTTACTTATGCTGGAGAAAGGTTTGATTTTATTGTCAATGCAAACCAGAAAGTTGGACTGTACTGGATTAAATTTAGAGGACTCATGGATTGTGATGAAAGGTTTAAAAGTGCTCATCAAGTGGCAGTTCTACAATATAAAGGTGCTTCAGATCTTGACTACCCAGAAGAAATTCCTGATTATGGTACAACACACAAAGTTGGGATGGTAAGTAACTATTTTTAATCGTTGAATTTAAATATGTGTTAAAAGTAAAAAAAGATTTCAAACAGAAGGGTCGCAGATGACAATTATTTTGGTTCGGAGGCTCTACTCTTGGCAAAGCATACCCTCGCTCCTCTTCTATATAAAATACTCAAATTTAGACCAGGGTAGAAAATTAATTAACGACATCAAATAACTTTAATCACCGTGTATAAGGAAGTTTTGGGAAAAAGTACGCGTAATTAAAGGCCTACTGTGAAGATTTAAATCATTCAATTAGAATGTAGGGTTTGTATAGAATTTTATTAGATAATACGCGTTACTAAAACCGTGGGGCATAAAAATTTATTCGTTTCATTAAAAATAAGGGATTTAAATTATTCACTAGACGCTTTCTATAAAAAGAAGCAGAATTAAAATGCTCAACGTGTATTTAATTTAATTGTTCCAAGTACTAAAACTAGCGAGAAATTACGTGCGAAATTTATATTAATTAATTCAATTTTTAAGTAACGGGTATTAAACAAAGTGTACAAATAATAATTAATATTTAATTGGTATTCGCTAAAAATTAAAGGGTAGAAGTCAATGCCATTCATTATTATTTTAATTGGAGTTAATTGAACCATTAATAATATATAATAAGCATAATGGCCTGTGAAAATCCAAGGTTGGTAACAAACAGCTAAAAGGAAGGTTACAATACCATGAAACAACGCTCGGAGAATTATATTAAAACGTTCATTAGGAGCACACACCTGCAAACTTTTAAATGTCAAATTCTAATAAATTTGAATAGATAAACATGCAGCTTCTACGTATATTGGAAACGGTCGGATGTTTTAGCAGGAAATGCTAGATGAGGGGTTATTTTACTCACGTAGGAATCCACGTGGATTTAAATAGCAGATAGTAAAGAATATCGATTTGTACCACTCAGACCAACGTAGAAAGGGATGGATAAAACGTGTAAAGCAGAGACACTGATAATAAAAGGCGTGATTTGTGAAGTTTCACTAGGTCTACGATTGGTTGAAATAAGATGCAAACATGAGAGGGAAAAGCATATAAGTTGGTGTGTAAAATTAATTAGTTGTTCTCGGACGGGTTGCGAGCCGTGTGGAAAATTCTTAGATTTTCAACTTGAACGTGTGCAAATTTTTAGTAGAATCGCTGTGCCGAGCCGTCGGAAGGGAAAATAGAATGCGAAATTCTAAAAATTGTCCGTTGCGGGACAAATTGGACTTGCAAGCGGGCCATTATATAAACCCGGGCTAATAGGAGTTTCGCTCTCTTAGATTTTGATTTTATTCGATACTTTAAACAGTTTTGCTCTTTATTTTTTTTTTATTATTCGATACTTTAAGTAGAATACGTGGTGATTACGTGCTACAATAAAAGTTATTAGTACACTTAGAGAAGATAAATGAAGGTAACAAAGTCTAGTTATATTTGCGGGTATTACTGTACCAATTATCCAAATTAATAACGATAAATAAATAAATAGAAGTATGCAGTTTTTGGGTATAGCGTGAAAGAATTATGAATTTCAGTGCTATTTTTCGGGGGTGTTAATAATCAAATGTTATTCGTAAACGTGATTGGATCCACAAAACAAGATTTAGATATACGTAGATGAATTCCTGAGAAGCCCTGAAACCTTTCTAGACGAATGGTGGTGTACAAAAATTTTAAAAGCGGTTAGAATCTGAAGCCGTAAACATAAACCAGCTGGAATGGTGGAATTAGCAAGAATGTACATTGGAGCCACGAGTGCAGTAACCTTCAGGTAACTTATGCTTTGTTGTTCGATCTTTGATGTTTTGGTGTGTGTGGAATATCTTTATAATTTGTTTGATAAAGATGGACAGTAGGAAATTTGTATAAACAACAAATTTTTAATTTTAAGGTAAAATTTTCTTGTATAAGTAGAAAGGAGTATTTATCAGGTTTATATTTTTGATTATGATGAAAATTTGGGTCTGTCTTTGAGCTCAATTAGACTAACCTGTTAAATTAACGTATAGGGGTGGGAGATGCTCCCTTTTATTCAGACTCAGGTCTGCACATATTGTTTATTTAATTAGCATGCATCCTACAAGGACTCTAATTCCAGATGCAAATTAAAATGATGACAAATTTGAACTTGAAATTTTATAATGCTGAAATTTATGCAGAAATTTAATTTTGAAATTTTAATGTATTGTGAATATTGGTGTAAATAGAGTTAACGTTGATGTTTGTGGTAGGAATGTGTTTTCTTTTATCAATGAGGATGAAAGTTTTATCTAGGTGAGCTACCGTGACGGAAAGAGTCAAGAGGCGATTATCAGAAGAAAGTCAACGGACCAGTTAATTTTGAGGGGATCACAGCAAATCTTGACGCCCAATCTCTTGGGCTCGAATGTTTTTTAAAAAAGACCAGTTCCCGTGACCAAAGGCGCTTTTCACAGCAATATATATATATATATATATATATATATATATATTTTGCCGTGGAACTCCGGTAAAATCCTCACCAACAAAAATATATTCAAAAATTCTATTAAATTTTCAAATTCGAATATAGAAAAATTTCCAAAAATTTTAAATAAGTCAAAAAAAAATGTTTCTTACCCGTTTTCTCTCTTCCTCGGTTGAATTGACAATTTTCTGCACCTGCTTCCGGCTAGCTCATTTGGACCTCCTCTTGGGTATCTAGATTCACTCGCATATTTTCAATTGTACACACACACTCGCAATAAAACCACAAATTACAACCAACATACAATCTTTTATTTATTAGTATTTACAAATGAAATGTAATATTGTCCATATTTCATTAATCACGTTACACTTCAGAAAATCCTATTTAGTAATGTCCAGTATTTTATTTTAAAATCATCAAACACATAAATCGTACCCGGAGTAAATGGGCCTTGAATAATACCTTTTCCAAAATTCCTTCTTTAAAATTTATTTATTTATTTTACTCTAAGTAAACTCTGGGGTAGGGTGAGCTCATTTTTAACCCAGCTAATTATGCATAATGTATGCCCTTCTACTTTGCATACTTTTAAAACAAATAACAAAACAAAGCCATGTACTCTGCACAAAAATTTCACGTTCTGATGGAACGATTAAAAGCTTTATAGACACCTTCAACTTTCTAGTTAAATACCATAATAAAGTTATTTACACGTATTATGTTCAATCCGTAAATAATCCACACTACCTTGAAATTTCACTCTCATACGTTCACGCAATATTCACAGTTTATAAGAATCACAATTCAAATCGTTACCTGGAATTTTACAGGAGATCTCTGCTCTGTGGATGATGCCATGTATTTCTTCTATCTGGTCAGCAGGTCGTTTCTAGCTGTTACTAGAAAAACTCTATCTAAATTGAACTGCCAACGCTGCCTCCACGGTGTAACCAAATTCCAATTCCATTTAAAAATACTTCTTCCTTAATTAGTTGCTTCAAACCACGTTACTTAATGTCTCGACACGAGTTGATTATAATTATAGGTGATACCTCTATTAAATGTAATCTCGGCACACTAACCGCGTATTGATTAAGAAATTACCACCATGCAATATCATTTAACTGATTTTGTAATACTTACAACTCGTGATACTTTGATACGTCGTTTGGAGCGATTGAAAACTTAAGGGCCCTCACCACGTTCTTCAAAAACATTTATACACTTCGAATGTAACTTCTCCATATCTGCCTAACGCGAAATCCCCTGTTAACAACATACATTCTTGCAATTTTGCACTCCACCAATATTTAATCCCGCGAAATTCAACACGTCGTTATAATTAATTTTTAGAAAACTACGCTACACTATCCTCGTGTTTGTTTCAAATCAAACTAATCATATCCACCAATCGTAGACCTACTGACGCTTCACAAATCCCTCCTATACTATTGTTGTCTCTTGCTTATGCGTTTTCTACGTCCCTTTCTAACCTGGTCTGAGTGGTACAAAATCGATATTCCTGTTTCTTTGCTATCCACACCACGTGGACTGGCTACGTGATTTAACTAACCCCTCATTAGGATTTTCATGCTAAAACATCCAACCGTTTACAATATACGTAGAATCTTCATGTTTATCTATATGAATTTATTAAAACTTGACATTTAAAATTCTGCAGGTGTTCAATCGTAACGAACGTTTTAAATACAATTCTCCGAGCTTCGTTTCATGGTATTTCAACCCTCCTGATATATTTATTTGTTAGAAACGTGTTTCACCTTGGCATTATTTGGTTTTTACAGGCTTTTATGCATATTATATATCAATAATCGTTCAATTAAGCTCTATTAAATTAATAAATGAATGGCATTGGCTTCTACCATTTAATTCTTTGCAAAGCTATTAAATTTTAATTATTATTTGTACAATTTGATTAATACCCGCTACTTAAAAATAAATTAATTAATATAAATTTCGCACGTAATTTCTGTTTGTTCCTTTATACAGAGTGTTTTGAAATTGCTTCGTTTATTTTTATTTTTACCCTTTAAAACCATTATAATATATATATATATATATATATATGCATATATATATATATACACAGAGTGGTAGAAAAGTCCCGGAACGGTCAAATATTTTAGGAAATACTCATCGCAACAAAAAAAGAAAAAATACGTGTTCAATATTTTTTTAAAAGCTATCCAATGACACCAAAATTGAACCCCCACGGGGTAGGGGTGGGGCAACTTTAAAAGTTTAAGTGGAAACCCCCATTTGTTATTGCAGATTCGGATTTGCCACAAAATGTTAGCCATAATTTTTTTAGGTTTTTTGCAGATGGCGCTGCAATCGACAAAAATTAACTATTTCTAGAAGAATTGATGAATCAGAAAATAAAAGAAGTAAAAATAATAAATTATTTATTTCATACATAACGAAATTACCGCCTCAGGTGTTCAAATTGACCATTTGTCGCGTTTTAGGTCTTCCAGATCTTGGTTCATCCTTCACCGAACCAGTTCGCTCAAAACGATTCACTGTTCGACTCACAGTAGATTTAGAAATCGGTTGACGTTCCGCATTGACTTCATTGAATAAATCTGCGACTTGCTGCAATGATCTTTCTTTATCTCCATACCCCCGCATCATCAGGACAATTATTCTTTCTCTTTCAGACACAGACATCACGAAATAATATCAAAAGTTAGTAACGAAATGAATACTAAAAATGAATGTAATTCTGACATTTTTCGATTTCAAATGTTTTTGTACCCTATTTTGGTTTTGTCAATTACAACGCCTTCTATCATCCAAAATGGCTTGTATCGTAGGTCAATTTGGGGTAATTTATCCTGTGGAATCCAAATCTGCAATAACAAATGGGAGTTTCCACTTAAACTTTTAAAGTTGCCCCACCCCTACCCCAAGGGGTGGGGGTGGGGTTTCAATTTTGATGTCATTGGATAGCTTTTTTAAAAATATTGAACACGTATTTTTTCTTTTTTTGATGCGATGAGTATTTCCCAAAATATTTAAAATATTGGATCGTTCCAGGACTTTTCTACCACTCTGTATATATATATATATACATATATATATATATATATATATATATATATATATATATAACAAAGTAAAAAGGAATTATTGGCAAGTGAGTCAAATTCAGCCACGAGGGCATCCTGTCGACGCGTTTCGCCCTAATTGGGGCTCATCAGGACAGGAGTAGCAAAGTTGTAAAATTTAACACAGACACCTTATGGCACCTTACGCGTCGACAGGATGCCCTCGTGGATGAATTTGAGTCACTTGCCAATAATTCCTTTTTACTTTGTTTAATTTAAGACTCATTAAACCTACTTTTCTCTTATATATATATATATATATATATATATATATATATATATATATATAGATAACATAAGTGGGACTGTCAAGAGAGTAGAGTGATATCTTCAGATCAAAAAGGGTAGTTTCTCATGCTCTCCAGAAGGGGAAGTTTCGTGAAGCGGCATCCGTTTATGAGAACAGCATGAAGAACCAGGCAGAAATGCGGCTGTAGACCCTGTATACGAAAGTATTACATTGGTCAGGAGGAGCGGGTTTTTCTACCTGAAAATTTTGAATTTTGCCAAACCCTTGCTATTCCAAGCAAATGTGCGTGACCACATACACACACACGTACACGCACATGCACGCACGCCCGCGCGCGCACACACATGCGCGCATGCGCGCGCACGCGCGTATGCATGCATGCACGCAAGCACGCTGTAACACTTCGCCCTTTTCTCTGTCTTAAGTTACACTCAAAGAAACAAGAAACGAGTTACCTTATGTATAAAAAATAAAATGCAAACTCTATATCAATTCTTACAGTTCAAGATTTCAATACAAGGATCCACTCACCTACTCCACAAGGTTGTTGACCATTTCTGATCCAACAGCAATCACTATGCTTTACTCAAACGCCTCGGCTCCTCTACAGCGGAGAGTACATAGACATTCCTCAGGGAGGTTAGGCACAGAACTCTGAAATCGACACTGGTGAGTTAACTTACCCGAGAATTTACAAAATCCTTGTACCTTAAATGTATTTCAATCCACACCTAACTGTAACTTATATATGTATCTCAACATTCGTATTAAGTAACGAATTTAATAACTTTTGGTAGGGTGATATAAATATATACATTACCTATATCGACATACCTTTCGCTTTCTTGGTCTTTTACACAATAAATTAAATAAATAAATGCAACAAGAAAATATCTATTATTTAACTAAAAGTTACCTTAACTCGGGTTGTTATACACTGTACTAATCAATGTAAATTCTACAATTAAAACAAATTGACCCCAAATTAAACATAACCAATAACTCTTGATATTTTACACAAAATTCATAATAATAAGTGGTACCGTTAATAATAATGTCCAAAAATTCCAACATTAACCTAGCAACTTAATAACATATTCATATAAAAACATATGTATAAAGGTTCATACCTGCATCCTCACGTGTATGCATGCATATGCAAATACACGTCCATTCTCCCGAATCATTTATTCAAAGATTCGCCCAAAACCTGTTTTGGGTATACAATACCCACTGTTGCTCCAGTGTCTACGGTACTTCCTAGGTAACTTATCCTCACCAAGGTTGAAAGTGCTTAACACTGGTGTTGATAAATTTTGTGCTCAAAACTCTTTATATTCCCCTACTTCTTCACCAAATTGGATTGGGACCAAGCTTCCAAAAACCTAATGAGTCTGTTCATTTAAACTAGCACTTCCACAAGGTAGCGAATCATCATATGGTGTGGGAGTCTCACGTATTGGATGTAAGCAGGGATTATTTTCGGTAACCCACGAACCGTACGGAGGTGGCAATTCTTCGTGATCCTCAAATAATGCAGAGTATGGAGGTGGTTCTTCCTCGTGAACCTCAGAACAATTTACCGGACTTCCACCATCACTAAATAATGAACAGTATGAAGATGATTATTCTTCGTAAATTTTATTTTTATTTAGCCTGTCACCGTCGCCAAACAACGAACTCTATGTTGGTTGTGAATCATCAACTTCTTCGCAGTTAGTAAAACTGCGCTTCCTACCATTAAACGACTTCCGACTTAACCATTTAGTTTTCTGCTTAAATTTAAATTCACCACTATTAAATTCTCCTTTAAGAGCCTAACTATATTGTCGATTAAGATCATTCGGGGTTAGACTATTTTATCTTATTACCTTATCTTGTAGAATTGAGCTAATATTTTTGTATTCCCGAATATTAATATTTAGTATTGTCCAACACCAACTCCTTGAATTCCACTATTTCTTCACGTATAAGCATCATCACCTTGCAGATTTATTAACCAAACATCACGTTACTTTAAACTTGAACATAACCAATGCTGCTAGGCGGCCATGCAGCATTACACGTAACAACCCCCAGGCTAATTACATTAGAATTCGTATGTCTCTTCATATTTTGTGTAGCTTTGTGTCTCTTCTTTTTCTAATTTTCCACTTACCGTATTTATATACTTTCGGTCACGTGACTGGTCTAGCCAATCAAAAACCTTATATATTTCACAATCTTAAATCATCCCCACATGTGGTTTCAGGTTAATTGCTTAAATCAACTTTTATTATTACCATTGCCGATTGAAACTACCCTATATTTAAATTTAAGTTATTCTTCAATATTCTAAATTACTTTCTGTTCATATTTTTATAAATATTGCGAAAAATTAAATATTATTGCCCACTTCCAGTTTCGAATTTTCTAGAACAAAAGTAGCATTTCCTTTGGCGCCTTAATTTAAAAATTCCTAAATTTCACGGGATGTTAGATATCAGTTGATAGGTTATGGTGCTTTAAGTTGTCAACTGTCACCCAAAAGCAAACTAGGGTTGGGTAACTATATTAATTCTGTTCAGTGATGAGTTACATTTTAGATAGAATTGTCAGTGATTAGCAAAAAATTTGTTTGAAATTTGGGTTAATTTAAAAATGTTCTTGGGCGTTACAACGTGCGCGCACACACACACACACATACACACACACCACACACACACCCACACACACACACACGGGACGTACATTTTACCTCTCATCCAAACAAAAGCGTATTTTTGTGAAAAATGCCCGTCTAACATTTTTCAAGCGGTTCGTGTAAGGGAGTCGATTCTTGAAATTGTTCCAATGGGAATCCACCATTTTTTCCCATGAAAAATACAAGTAGGATTCTTGAATCACTTCGTGTGAAAATGTTCCACCAAGTTTCGTTGAAACGTATTCACATGATACTTTCCATAATAATTGAATAGTGTTCATGCGTACTTGCTATATGTTATTTAAGCTGTTGACGTTTGTAATTTCGTTATATCTTTGTCGATCACTGCTTTGAATATTACTAATGTAATTTAAATATTTACCTACCGCGTATCCAATTAACAATAAATAATAAATGGGAAGGACCTCTAACACTATAGTACCCTCACGTTTCGGGACATTGCCTTGCAAGCTGCTGCAGTCGGTGAGAAGGGGAGGTTCATTAAACAACAACACACTAAGACAAAATTCCAATTGTTTTATTAAATGGGCTACTAACTAACTGAACCTAATTACATATGCATACAAAATTATACAGTAATTAACATTATTTACAATAGGGCGCCACCATGGGAATTAAACGGCCCATGGACCGATCGCGGTAATAGCTCTCGTCGCACTTTGTTCGTGGCGATGAACCAAGATTGCAGGACAGAAAATACTTCACTTCACATGGGCAAATCTTTTAAAGTCTCCGGCTAGCACAAACACAACTTAACTAAACAATTCCAAAGTCCTTATTTTATGAATATTAACAACAGTTCTGGGTGCAAACACCCCAATACATATAATTAATTAACGCTACCGTAGTCTACTTAACATGCATACTGAAACGACCTTCCTTTAATCACGGGGTCATCAATAACAGGAAAAACACGACCTTCACACGGGTCAAATAGTACAGTAACGGAATTCGTGGCTTAGTTATTACAAGCCTCGGACAACGTCGAAACACAATAAAATAGGAAACCCTTCTAAAGATGCGGTCTTTAAACAATAACCTAACGGGATTAAATTACTTGAACGGAGCTTTAACCCGAAGTTGTATGTTATGGAAGCCGACAGATATTGTATTTAAACAAATAAATGACTTATGATGCATAACACAGCCTTGAGTTCATAGTAATACCATATATAATAATTACTTACTCAGAGAAATAAACTAACTTTGAACATAACGGCACGCACTTGAATTCAGAGAAATAAAACACTTCACTCAATCTAGCAAGTCCGCGAGCTTTAGACTCTAACGCGTCTGGAAATAAACAACCCCGATTACCACCGGCTGGCATCCTTATATTGTAACAATTTTATTTTTGATCAATAAATCCCTTCATAAAAGTGCGAGAATAATAAAACACTTTTATTAAAACAATAATAAATTACATTCAACAACTAAAGTAATACGTTAAAGCAGCATCGTCCTTTGGTATTCTATTTGTGGTTAAATATCTGTGTTTTCTACAGCTATTTGCAGGCGCGTTTCTGTTTGGCTGTCCCCTCCTCGGACGCCTCGGTCGCCCGAGCTAGTTTTGTAATCAGTCGGCCATACGTGGAAGAAGCAATAAGATGTATCAAAAATTGCAGGCCGGCAATTTGCGTATCAACTTTGATGAGTTAGGACACATCTTCCAATAGCGGTTGGTAACGTATAAAGGTTATTAACTTGTTTAATTTGAGATAATTTATTTAGCGCGACGAGACATAATGCCACAATTGACAATGCAACTCTGAAAATAGAAAATTTAAGAAACCAATTTTATGAAAACCATTTTGTTATACAACGTAAGGATGCTACTTTGGTGAGGCGGCGTGATTCAACATCCGGATTGCAGCGGCTGCCGAATGTATCGTGGCCGTATTTGATTCTACACGTGGAGCAACTCCATAGTAGAAGTTGTTTTGTATGAATTTGGTTCACACTACACGCAGTGATCTTTGCATGAAATAACAAGTACCTCATCAAGGCGAGAAATGCAGTTTTTGGTTCGTAGATAGCTTTAAGTCCTTTTTATGTGTATCACACTAAAAACGCGTTAATTTGTTCTAATGTGTAAAAGCATGAATTTTATAAAAGTTTCAACTATTGCTGAGCTGGATTTTCCAGTGTCGAAATTAAAATTCACTGATTTGATGTTTTGAGAAACAACACGCGTGGTTCATTATGAATCGTTAGTAACAACAACAGGTGTTACTGACGTCACTTATTTTTCTGTAGTATACTGCTGACAGATGTATTCTTGAAAGCAAATGCTTCGAACAGCTTTAGCAAAAGTTATGTAAACAAGAGTATTTTTGTGATCTGCTTTTTAGAAACCAAAACTTGCACATGTAATTTAAAAAAGAAAAACTTGAGTAGTAACATTTTTAGAAGTAATTAATTTGTCATCTGCCTGAACAGATCTGCACAGGTCGGAGTTTTTTTTGTATAACAAGTTTACAATATACTGTAAAATATTTGATTATAAATAATTTAGATAAACCTGAAGTTGAAAACCAGGAAGTAATTCTGTTATTAATTAAATTTTTGTTGCAATTCATTTTATTTTAAAAGAGATTCTTTTTAGTAAACAATTGGTTCAAGATTAAAGTTTTTTATTTTGATCAAATATGATCAAACCTTAACACATAGGCTAATATCCTTATGAGCAGAATTTTGATGCCAACTTTATATTGAAAATATCTTTTTACTACTTCTTTATGTATATTTGCTGGACACAAATAGTGTTCCACTTTTTTATTTATCTAACTATTACAATTTCTTACAGGAACAGCGTCTTATTTTATTAAGACAGGTTTTTGTCATCAAAGGCGATCTTTTTTTCTTTGGGTCTCCACGTCCGCCCTTAGAAATATGCCATGCCATTATCATGAATAAGTCCGGACTTGGTGGCGCCTATTTGGTTTAGATTAAGTTTGACCTACAAACAGATTTCGACTTACCCCCCCCCCCCATTTCTCATAGCTCTACCCAAAGAATAGACCCCTAGTTATGTCGGAAGACTTAGTTTCACTGCCACCCAAAGTGGAGCTGGTGCTTTTAAAGAAAGATACGTTTCAATATACATTTAAGTTAATTGAAAAATAACCCCTTTCTTGGCTCTCATACTCGGCTTAGGATACGCCGGTCGTAAATCTTTAAGATTAATTAAACTGCCAATTGCCCTAAGATAGCCACACAAGTAGATCTCGGAACTAATTTTAGTTGAGTACTCCGCTAATTGAAAAATTGCTTCCGACCACCCTGACATAAATAGGATCCTAAAACATGATTAACATCTAATCATAGATAGCAACTAATCTGACATGTTTAGTGCCTTTGAAGTAAAGTGCCTTTAGAAAAATTGATTAACTCTTGGATTAGATTTTCCTGGAAACTTCGCTAGGACGCTACTTGGGTAGTCTTGCAGCCGTTACAATTGCAGACATATTTATGCTACAAGACCTTCATTCTAATAATTAGAATGCTAAAATTAAACTAGAAAATAACTATTTTTAGAAATCATAGAACTAATTAGAGCGTATTAAAACAGTTTGTTACACTAATAAATGGCGAATTTTGATGAAATTGTTCAATTCCTGCGCATTCCTTTTACGCAAACGCAACTGTCCGAAATGACGGAAATTTGATACGAATTTCTGAAGTTAGCTGGCCTCACGTTGTGACGCCAGTGTAACTATTTTTGCTAGGCCTTACGTTGGATGGGTGCCACTGAAACGACTTCTGTTTTACAAAAGACTGGAACGTCTTTTTTTTATATTAAGGCGCTAGAGAACAAAGTCTTCCGACAAAGCTAGGGGTCTATTCCTGGGTAGAGCAATGAGAAGTGGGGGGTAAGTCGAATTCTGTTTGCAAACCAAAGTTAAGCTAAATCAAATAGGCGCCACCATGTCCTGAGATAATTACGATAATTGCAAAGCACAGTTCTAAGGGCGGACGTGGAAACCCAAAGATAAAATGATCGCCTTCGTTAACAAAAACCTGTCTTATTAAGATAAGACGCAGCTCCTGTAAGAAATTGCTAAGATTAAATAAATAAAAAAGTAGAACACCATTTGTGTCCTATAAAAAAAATATAAAGAAATAATAAAAAAAATATTTCCAATATAATATTGGCATCAAATTATTACTCTGAAAAATTTTGCTTAATGTAATTAGATTTGATCGCATTTGACCAAAATGAAAGTCTTAGATTTTGAACTAAACGTTTACTAAAAAACTCTTTTAAAATATCGGAACTTGTAACAAAAAATTGTCATAATCAACTACATCAAAGTTAAAGTCTTAACTTTCCTTTTTTGTTTCATTAATCAACCAACTTTACTTTAAACATGAACTTGTTATACAAATTAAAGTGATAATGATTTGTAAGCATAACACAGTGAATTAAATTCTAACCTAGGCAGATCTTTTCAGGTAGATAACAAATTACTAGAACCTAACATAATGAGAATTTTAACTTTCATATTCACGTTGAATAATCTATGTATAGATAAAGCTGATCACAAAAATATGCATGTTTGTTTAAATTGCATTACAGCTGCTCAAAGCATTTGCTTTCAAGACAACATCTGTCAACTGTGCAAAACATACGTTGAACTTATCGAAGATTCATATGGAACAAAGCATGTTATTTTAGAAAGCTAATTCGACAAAATTTCATTTTACAACTTGTAAAACCAGCTCAACAATTAATTGAAATTTACACAATTTACGTGTACTAAACATAAAAGCAAGTTTACGTGTTCTAAACTTTAAAAATCTTACAGCTAATTACGAACCAAAAACTGCATTAGCCGCTTCACAACAAATTGAGACGGGATTTCCGTTCTTCAAGCAAAGTTCACAGCGTTTCTAATTTGAAACGACTCCATCCAAATTAACTTCTATAATTCCTTATCAGACAAATTTCTTATCAGGCAAAGTTTAAATCGACTGTTCCTAAATAACGGTAATTCTTTGAATCCTAGATGACGAATTATATTCGTTCCATTCTTAATTGTCGAATTATATTTGTTGCATTCCACATTGTCGTTGTCGTGTTCTAAAGGGTCGCGCTAAATAAAATTACCTCAAATTACATTAGTTCGTATAATATATACTTTACCAACCGTTATTAGAAGATATCTCCACAATTAATAATTGATACGAAGGTTGCCGGCCTCTAGCCAAAAATACATCTTAACAAAGCTGTTGCCCGTGGCCGACTGTTCATCGAAACCAGAGCCGAGCGGTCGCGCCGTCAGAGGGGGGAACACGAAACAATCAAATAGATATTTACTTGAAAATAGCTTTATGCGACACAGATATATCAATACAACTAGATCTCTAAGGAACAATACACGCTTAGCGTGCTTAGCGTGTAATACAATGCAATTAAATTACGACTGGAAAAATAAAATGTTACAAATTTAACAAGTTTATTTGAAATGACAGGAATTTAGTCACAAATTTAAAAGTGTACATGTCTAAATTTGGAATGTAACAATCGCGACAAAGCCATAAAAGAAAAAAATTTTTAAAAAGAAAATGACTGTTAGCATGGTAAAAAATTAAATCTAAAGCCTAACTAACCTACATATACCCTAACTTAAATTCTAGAAAATGTTTATTTTAGGCGCCACCGGGTTTTTTAACCGATAACGCGTCTTTCGAATAACCAGGAAACGGAATGTGTAGCCTCATTGTTTATGAACTACATCTATAAATGCACACACGAGTCTTTGATGTGGCGCAGTTATAATCGACAGCACAAATTTGTCGGAGGGCATGAAACACGACTAAAACTAAAACAAATGGGACAAGTCGCCTAACATATATACTATAACTAAAGCTAACATTACAGTTTTTTAAGTGCACACGCACAAAAACATTGCATCTAAACTGTTTTTTCTTGGCAAGAAAATGCCCAAATTTCAAAATGTCCAAGAGAGCAAGTTACTCTGCACTCTAGCAAATTTTTAGGTACTGGTACTCTGGTTTAATAAACAATACACATCAAAACTTGTCTAAGACATGGTTGTGAATTAACAAATTTACCAACAGTACCATCTTACTAGTTTCTTACATTACTAACCTAACAAATTATATTGCTACCATCAGGTTAGCTTCTTCACTCAATATTCAAAAAATAATTCCTACGTCTGATTATAAATACCAAACGTCAGGAAAACAAAAAAAGATAGCAAGACGAAGTCTCACGATATTATCAAAGATAATAGGTAAGATAAAGATATTAAAATAAAACTAGATAACAATAGGTGGATTCAAAAGGTTCCAGCACGCTAAGGCACGCTATGACCAGATACATTAATGATATAGCGTAGAATTCCCCAGCTCACCAAGCCGTTTTGTCATTCATCACAAAGATACAAGATAGAGTGGCTCCTCGAAGCCGTTATATAGGTAAGATACTCATACCCCCTAGAAGAGAGCGACCTGTGAGGCAGGCCCGTTTATAAAATCGATATGAGGGACCGAGAAAAGGCATGTGGGTGCATTCCTGCACCCGGCGTTGAACGATATCGATACGATATCTACACGTTTCTACATACACTCACACATTCACACACTCATACGTACATGCACTGTTAGCGGCCATGTGCGCTGACAGCGGCACCGCATGACTTCACGAAAGATTCCCAGAGACGTGGTCCGGGTGTCTGTGAAAACCCCCCGCGCAACCACACGGTGACTAATGGAAATGAAAAGGCAATAGAGATATAGGAAAGGTAAAAAGTGAGGTAGGCATTTTGAAATGCATAAGTGACACTTCCAGGTAGAAGAGAATAGAGGAAGGACGCATTGAGCAAAAGAGACAGAAAAGGTGGATAGAAAAGCACTACTCAACCAGCCAATGTGGTCAGTAGCATGGAGTGAGGGTAAATGTACTCTTATGTGGTAGACGGGCGTTCCGGGACAAGAACAGGTATACCGAATGAAAAATAAGGCGGAAACTGAAACAGCTGAATAAGAAAAAGTAGAGTTTTTGGACGAGCGTCCGAGAGAAGGTAGAGAGTTGTCCCTATTAAATTCAGGTCGGTTTGAAGGACCACCTGCTATGTTAATCAGACAAGTTAAGATACATAATAATTTAAAAAATTACTAGACTCTTAATGAGAACTAGTACAATCATTTTCCTAACGAGTGCATCCACTGCGATAAGAATATCAGACAAAAGTTGAAACAACAACCTAAAAGTATTACTACAGATATCTTCACACAAAAACCAACTGTTTCAAGGTAATTTTTAGAAACGGTAACGCCATAAACACACAAGAATTCCTAACTATAAACAGTTAAATACAAACACATTGTCCCAATATGCTAAAACAACCGAGAATGCAATAAGATATTAATAAGAAGCGATAGCACCTCACCACGAAGTTCAATAAAAAACAACAAAAAAATGTTTATATGTTCTGGTAACTTAATAGAAGAAGAAAACAAGTAATGATAAAAAATAAGGTGGGTAACTGTAATAATTCAAAAGAAAAACGCATGGAATAGAAACTCCTAGTTTTTGCAACTGCGAATATGGAGTATTTCTTACAATGGCATAGGCCGTGGCTCCTACGGGAGTCCAAAGAAAAAAGCATCCACTCAACATCAGCTAAAACCAATCATAAAAATTCAATGAGGTATTGCAACCAAAGTTACGACAATCACCACGAAATAAAACAATGTAAGATAAATGCTGAAAACAAAATAATATGGTGTAGAATAGGTGCTAGGATTAATTAAATGAAGCGACAGAGTTATATTAGGTAATCTAGATAATAAACAGATATGTGGCTAACAATAAATTCAAGGAAAAGTCAACAGGTAGCAAAAAGATAGCTAGTTTAAGGTATATAAGCCAAGCGTGTAGAAGGTAGGTGCTGTATAAGAAAAGAAATGACTGAATAAAGTTAACTAATTCATAAGAGGGGCAAAACATTAGGTAAATCGTTAAAGAAATGGAACGTGAAAAAATTAATTAGCAATTGGGTCAGCAGAGAATGGTTTAAGGTCTTTGTATACCACCTTCCTTGGCTTTTTCCTTCAGCATCTTGGAGTTCGTAGATAAGTGGACTAACAACACGGATGACCTTACATAAAATGAATTTAGGGGTTAATTTTGAAGAGAATTTTTTAGTTGCATCCGATAAGAACAATTCTTTTTCCAGACATGTTCACCTAAAGCAAAGGAAATATCTCGTTTACGCAGATTATAGCGGGTCTTACTTTTTTCGTAACCTTTAAGCAAATTTTTTCTAACGTCGTTAAAAATAGAAGGTAATGATTGTTGGTCTTTGTCCCAGCGTACTTTTTCGTCAAATTCAATTACGTTAGTATCGTCAGGAACAGAACCATAAAAACTACCATCGATTGGAGTATATCTTTCAAAAATAAGAAATGACGGAGTAAATTGGGTTGCTTCGTGTTTAGAAGTACGCAAAGCTTGAGCAATTTTAAAGATATTTTCATCCCACCTAGTGTGGTCTGAATCGATATATGAAGAGATAGCGGTAATTAAGACTCGATTTACTGATAACAAAATTGTTGACGAACAAAAAAAATATATCTTACAACGCATATAATTGCTAGGGTGACAAGCCCTCCTTTGAGCCTCACCTAAACTAATAAAGAATAACTTCAACATCATCCTCAAAAAATGATTCAAAAATTACTAGAGCGACAAACTTACCACGAGTCTCGTCTAGACTTATGTAATGTTGAGCGACCAACTCTTCATGAGTCTCGTCTAGACTAACATACTGCTGAGCGACCAACCACGACGACAAGTTTCGTCTAGACCAAATAGATCTTAAAATGCTTGCTAGTAAAAGATGGATATATAACGACTCATGCTCAGAATGCTTGTTACAGGGCATCAATGGAAAAGGGAAAAAGTTCCTCAAAAGGATCAACAACCAAGTTTTCAACTAGAATACCAGATCAACAAACATCAACAAAAAGAAGTTTTAGAAAACAGGAAAAAACTCAAATCTATTTTGAAGTGTATATTATTCCTTGCTGTTCAAAACGTTCCCTTCCGTGGACATTGTGACGATGGAGATTTAGGCGATACTGCCAATGCTGAAGGAAACGATGGTAATTTTCGAGAGTTATTTCGCTAAAATCATAATTGAAAAAGTTTTAGAGAGTAAATGGTACAGCCTAGTTTTTGATGAGGCTACAGATGTGTTACATCAGTCACAACTTACATTTGCAATTCGTTACGTGTATAATTTTGATAACTATGAGGATTTTATTGAGTTTTTGAATCAAAGAAAAGAAATGTTACCGCAAGAGGATGGATTATGTAATCTTAAAATACAATACCGATATAAATACAAAAAATTGCTATCAAAACGAAATCATGCTCACTACACAAGAGCAATATTCTAGCGATGCATCTACAGAAAAAACCAGTATACCAAATTATTAAAGTATTTCTTTTATATCGAGGAATTTATCAAACAACCATCGTAACTGAAGGTGATAGTAGATGAACTTAAATACAAAACATTATCATCAACCTCACTATTGTAGTGTTTAAGAAAGCAGATATAACGAAATCAAGTTTACTATAGTGTTTTAGAAGGTATAGATATACTAAGATAAGAATTCAGTTAATTACGTTAGCTGTATTTAGGGACAAAATTTTCTTTAAGAAGAAATTCGTAACTTGTAGTTAATTATTTAGATTGTAAGGGAACACTTTAAAATCATGGTAAACTAAGATAATGTGATAGGTAAAATTTAAACTAAAAACAGGTTTCAATAAACTAAAGAAATTTCAGGTTTAAAATAATTATAACTAAATTTAATGTCATTTTAAGGGAATTTTTTAATCATATAGCTTTTTATCTATGGGTAGAATACTTACAGAAAAAATTATTTAATCCAAAGCACATGTTTAAAGTAAGGTAAGGTAATTTGCTAAACACATGAAAGGTATATACTTTACCTTCATCCTAAATTAGGTTAGGTAATTATTTGAGAAAATTTAAATATAAACACACCGTTTTTATAAAAGAAAAATGCCAATTAATTGAGTTAGAAATAACATATATAAGAGGTAAACAAACACTGTTCAAACATGGCCGACTTAATCCTTCAGATTGACATTTCAATTACATTTAATGACGGCAACATAAGATAAAAATTACCAAATGCAATGTTGCCAGATTGTAATTCTTCTATTCAAAAGCCATTAAAAATATAAAAAATTATTTTTTTTTTTATTATATTTGAGTAAAAAAAAACCCAATTTCTACAAAGATATTCCAAACTAACACCTTATAAGAGAAATGAGAGGTGAAGACAAATTTTCAGCACAAGTTTAGGCGCCACTATTACAACCCCGCGACGCGTGTTCAGAGCCACGACCACAATTGGCAACACTGATACTATCCACGTTTGCATTATTGCACAACAAAGATATTATGACATAATTGCGTGTTAAATTGTATCACGTACCAAATACGTTTACAATGATACAAGTTGCACCTTAAAAAGATAAAAAGTACTTACTTAAAAATGTTGAACGCTTCACGATTTTGCGGGTCATCCTTGCGCAGGGGCCATGCTGATTTCCAGATACCTCGTTTGGGTATGGGTTGCGTTATACCATCGTTGATAACAAATTTAACGTCTTCCCACTTCTTTGTTCGTAGGTAGGACGAAGGAACAACCAAGTAAGGAACGATAAAGCAAGATAAAGAGGAAACCTACATTCTGAAAGAGAAAAGACAAAAGAACGACACAGGCAAACGTCACCGTTCGACGTCTCGGTGGCTAATAATGTCGTGTCACACACCGCGCACTTGCGCCATCACTCCGCGTCCCCGCATTGCTTTTGCGCAAACGCAACTGTCCGAAATGACGGAAATTTAACAAGTTTATTTGAAATAATGGCGGGAATTTAGTCACAAAATTAAAAGTATACATGTCCAAATTTGGAATGTAACAGAGTAGAGCTATTAACGAAATAACACATGCGTTAAATAATCCAAATATGTTGAACGCATATGTAAAATTTCCACAAACTGTTTACGAACAGAACGTATTAAAAAAGGCATAGTTACAAACTTCGTTGTGGAATGTTAAACCAAATATCACAGAGGAACGGAATAATGCTGCAATTAAAAGTTCTCGCAGCATTATTGAATGATGCAATGATATTTTAAAATCAAGATTTCGATGTTTGTTAAAGCACTGAGTGCTTCGTTATACTTCAACAAATTGCTCAAAAATAATTAATTCTTGTGCTGTACTGCACAATTTATGTATAGAACATGGTGTACTCGAGCCGGAACCACAAGAGGAAAATGACAACTTCGATTTTGGTATGAATGATAATGACGATTATCAAGACGATGCAGATAATACAAACATTGAGCTGCAAGCTGGAAGAAGTCTGCAAAAGAAAAATTATCCAGAACTCCTTTCAACATTAATTGTTAAAAGTAGTTATTCAATATTATGTTGACTGCAAAAAAATGTGTAACCTCTAACATTTTTATTAGTTTGTAACAGTTAAATGTTAATTGATCTTTATTTTGTCAGCTTGGTTGGAAATTATACACCACATTTGATACATCTAGTTTTATTAGAAACAACTACATTGAACGAGAGCAATAAAAATGCTTTAAATTCTATTTTAATATAACTATATGTATGCTAACTTCTCTAATGCGATAGCTATACGATCTTTTGCTTCAACATATCTTTTCATCAATGCCAATTTTTGTTGATAGTATGCTTTGATGTTAATTTTTTGTTCACATGCTTTAGTGAGGCCCTCTCTAGCGTTAATGCTATGTTCCATTCTGCAAACAGATGGAGTTGGTCCTTTTAGCTTTTTTGGAGTTGTAACTGTTTGGGGTGCGCTGGTGGTAGGATCATAATTCTCTGTTGTGTGCACAATTGTATTCTCATTACATGTATAATTGTGTTTTTCCTACAGACAATTGTGTAAGCAATATAGTTAATGCAGTATTAAGTACCATGTACACCAAAAACTCTTGAACTTCTGCATCCCCTTCAATGGCGGTAGTATCTAGTAATTTAAGGATGTTCTCATCGTCAGTTGTTAAAATAATATCAGTTAAAGGACCACCTCTAGTACCCCTGGCATGCCTTTTTATAGCACTAACTTTGTGGAGTGTCATCTGATGCAAGGATTTTCATTAAGCCCTTGACATCACAGTCATTCATTTTAATCTGGAATCGATCTTCCAGAGATGATCTACCATGCTGATTCTTCGTGGGGGTACGTGTCATAAAATGGTTCACATTGTCTTTAACTTTTGACGTTTGATTTTTCTTTGACCGTGAATCTACGTTCAAAGCTCTGTAAGCAAATATATAGAGGTTGGACCAAGCTGCAATGGTATTTTCTTGGCTTGCTTGTTGGATAACGCTTGCTAATTTATTTATTTATTTAGATAATAAACGGGAAACCCCCTTTACAAAAATAAAATAATGCAATATAGATATTAACTATTATGCTTCAAACGTAACATGACAAATACCCTAGAAATTAATACAATTTAAATAATAAATGGTTGAGTTAATAACCATACATTTGCACAAGGTGACTACTAGCTATTATCATAAAGTAGCAGTATAATAAAATAAGTAACAGTAAAATCTTTGCAAATCTACACCAACCAGTTTGTTACTAATGCAGAATGAATTACCAGTGCGTTGAAGCCGAGACATAGGACTGTTGCACCCATAAGTTATTCTATGGAAGTTTAATGTAAATAAATACAGAATTGTCTCTGGTATGTCTGTTAGGGATACGCCAGTTAATTAAAGACAGCAGCTAGGGTCAATTCATCATACCATGAACAAGTTTATAAAGGAGCATAAGATCACATTTGATTCTATATGCTTTAAGGGAGGGAAGTTTAAACTTGCTACGTAATTGTGGGTAGTCCGTAAATTCAACTCTCATCCTGGATGCACAGATCTGCAAAAATTTGTTTTGAATGGCCTCCAAAGAATTAATATGAATATTATAATGTGGGGACCAAACCGTAGAAGCATAAGAAAGAATACTTCGTACCAATGTAAAATATAAGATTCTATAAGAAGTGATTTAATTTTCTTAATATGTGGTATAAATGACAACGAGCTGTCAAACAACGCTCCCAAGTCTTTGATGAGGAACACCCTAGATAGTATATCAGATTGGAATTGATAATTAAAAATAATTGTACTAGATGATCTGGCAAATGTAATAGTGCAGCACTTGTTAATATTAAGTGCCATTAAATTGGAACAGATCCAGGATGAAAGCGAGATCCAGTCCCTTTGTAGTTTAAAACAGTCTGCAACATTAGTCACCCTCATAAATAATTTTAGATCATCAGCAAATAGTAAGTAGTGACAATATTGAATTGCATTAGCAATGTTGTTGATAAACAAATTAAATAGTATTGGCCCCAAATGAGAGCCTTGCCTGAGTTAACAAGATTGGGTTCAGAAATATAAGATTTAATCTTCACGTACTGTACTCTATCTGATAAATAACTTTTTAACCAAGACAAGTATCTAGGCAAGCCATATTTATATAATTTAGAAATTAAAAGATCATGGATGTGTCGAAAGCCTTAGAAAAATCTGTGTATATGGCATCAACTTGATATCTATTTACAATAGCAGAAGTAATGAAAGGTTGGTGTACGAGCAAATTAGTAGATGTGGATCTACTTTTAGTGAATCCATGTTGTTCTGGAATAATAACATTAGAACAGTAACGAGTTAAATTTTAGCTCAAGAGGAGGTCAAATAATTTTGGGATCACTGACAACATAACCACTGGGCGATAGTTTTTGACATCAGCTCGACTGCCATTTTTATAAATTGGTGTTACAAAACTCCGTTTCCACTTTAATGGAAATTGTTATAGCACTATTGATAAATTAAATAATAGTTAAATAGATTTAGACAGAGAAGTAGCGCATTTTATAAGGAAGTAACTTGGAATATTATCAGGTTCATGACTCAATTTAGGTTTCGAGGATAAAATAGCATTAAGTACTTCTTCGATAGAAAACTGTCTGCTACGTTCTACCGGCCTCCTTTTTGAACATGATGAAGAACACTTGTATATTTTGCAGCGATTAATTCACTTATTAAATCATCTGCTGAACCTTCATTGGAAGGAACCAAATTGTCTGGATGTACTTTCTTCGGATGATTTTCCAAAGTTTTCATGTTGACGTAAGTCTTTTGAAAATGTGGACATGGTATACGATTTGGAGCATCTTGGGAAATTTTACGAAGACATTGAGGACAGAGCAACTTTTTGCTGGAGAGTTCCAGTTTCGAAATTTGAGCATGGGAGAGGTTGACGTACTAGGAATGGAACCATTCCATACAATCATTGCACTGAATCATTTTGTTTCTATCATCGTCACGTTTGCAGATGCAATAAATTTGACTAGGAGAAGGGATGAGTGAAAGTCTAGTGGTACTGACCTCCTCTTCCATTTCGTCTTGTTGCAACTTCTCTTAAAGTTATCTTCAGTGCTTAGTAATTTATCTGATCTCTCATCCAGCATTCGAGGACTAATCAAACGGCTATATCTTTCCCTGCTGCGATAACGTTTAATACAAATTTTCAAAAAATTTGTTAAATTATTCAAAAGTAACAGAGAGCTTGTCTTTTTTAATTTCAACACCTACTGTACTGTTTTGAATGCACCGAAAAACACGCATACTTTTATTTTCTTATTTTTTACCACATTTTTAAAAAGGCACGGGAGCATTTAAAAACGTACGTACAATAAAAGAACGCGGGCGTGTGTGTAAAGCGGAAACGTATACACGTATAACAAATGCTTAAATTAGTTAGTGACAAGTACAGTTGAAAGTTTACAGGATTAACACGAGTGCGAGTTAATGAACACAAACAAGAATAAACGTTTATATATTCTTATATATAAACAAGCACAAACACATATACATACAACAACCGTCTTAAGACAGTAAATGACAACAGCATGGATATTTACAGGACTAACACGAGTACGTGTTTATGAACACAAACAAGAATAAATGTTCAAATATTCCGTTTATCTATAAAGCGAATTAATTCAATTAATAAAATATGAATATTTACATGATTAACACGAAGGTGTGTTAATGAGCACAAACAAGAACAAACGGTTGTCTATTCTTATGTATAACAAAAGCACAAACATTCAGGTAACAACTGCAGTAAGTCGGTTAAGGACAAATGCAAGCATGGTAATAACTACAATCAAGAATAAACGTTACGTTAGTTAAGCCAAATACAAATATGAATACATGATTAATACGAATGCAAGTTAATGAACAAATGCTAAGTTAATTAAAGTAAATCCTATATGAATAGAGGGTCAATACAAGTACGTGTTAACGAACACAACAAGAACGAACAGGAAATATACGTGGATTCTATTTCGCAACTTAGAGAAATGTTATTATGGACTAACAAAGGATTATTATTAGCCAAAAGATGCAGGCGCTCAAGAAGTGACTGTCGACGTTGGCAGAGCAGGTGATACCATGTCTCAATGTGGTACGACGTGAGTCCACTGACAATAGCTGGCTGGCTGACGGCGTCGGCAGGGTAATGCTATGGGTTTTCAGGTGTGAGTGAGTAAGGTGAGGTTAGAATGCAATTACTGACCCTGTAAAAGAATATATTGGTTTTGTGTCAGCACAATAACAATTACTGGACGTGTAATGAATGGCGTAATGGCGTGCTGTTGGGATAAAAATTACCGACGGTGTAATGTTGGAACCGGGATAAAAATCACCAGCAATGTAATGAAAAAGTAACGTGTGTTAACCAGGATAACAATCGCTGGTTGTACCTAGCGTAATACTAGATTATTTGGAAAACAATCACAAGCGTGCTAGTAGGTACTGTTCCTTAGATAAGAATCGACAAGAACTGAATTTATGGTCGATTCGGAGGTCTTTATATGTCTTTTCCCTTCTGATTGCAGGCTTGGTTATCGTGATCGAGGCAAAATGAATTATGTTCGTCTGTGTTTACATGTCTGATAACAATCTATTAGATATGTATTCTATCTTGCTTACAAAATATTCCATTCTTTCTCAAATAATGTCTAAAGCTGCAATTTTACGAGCTCATTAATTTTAGCTAATTTTTAAGTTAATTCTAGTGTTGGTTGTATCTGTGGTGCACTGTTAGTGCTTTGTAGTAGTATAGCAAATATGTATTTTAAATTGTGCAACTATTGTAAGCCCAGTTGTACCATTGCTATATCTACATATTTTTAAACAGAAAAACTTAATCAGAATTCCTTAAATAAAAAAAAAACATTAGAAGATAATTTTCTTATTCCAACTGAGCAAATTGTTGTTTTGGGTATTCTTATTCTCCCTATCCCAATCTACGACTGCTGCCAGCCACTGTATTCTTTTTCTTTTTTTTGTGTACCGTGGACAGTTGTCAAGTTTTTGAACTTGCATAGATTACTGCGTTAAATGTTGTTAGCAAGGGAGGAGTTAAAATACTGTTTTTAAAAAATTGAGACTTTAAATTTTCTATGATATCTAAATATATGTTACAGATAACATTTTTTTTGCAGCAACTGAACACATTAAATGTTGGAACAAACGTTTTGAATTCTATAAACATAGCCGAGCTACAATCCTTAGATAAACCAGATCACAGTTTAAAAAAGGTCGCTGACTTCCAATTTATCATTTCTTACGACTTTTACAAAATTGATAACCCGCACTTCCATAAACCTGGTTTATATGGCTTTCATTCTGGTACGATTTCCAATAAATACGAGATCAATCTTTTCTAACAATATACAGCAGTTTCAGACCTAAGAAAACAGCTACTTACGCCACAACTTAACCATATATCAATGAAACATTTGGCATCGCCGTTGCTACCAGCCAGAGATCACATTGATTCAAGTACTTTTTGTAATCGGACAACGCATACCGACTGTGAAATAGCCTACTGCGAGTGTCCTCATGTTCTACAGGTAGGTATAAAAGATATTAACGTTCATTTTTAAATTCGGCCTTCCAGGTCCCACTGAATTCTGTCGTTGAATTAATTGTGATCGATAAAGGTTTTGCATATGATGCCAATCATCCATTCCATCTTCATGGTCATTCATTTAGGGTAGTGGGCATGGAGAAAATCGCACAAGAAGTAACAGAAGATATTATTCATGAACTTGATAAGAATGGATTGATAAAAAGGAATTTGATTAATCCACCTATAAAAGATACGGTAACTGTCCCAGATGGCGGTTACACCGTTTTACGTTTTTATGCAGATAATCCAGGTAATGTAACTACACCCTAACTTTATACATAATACACTATAGGGGAGACCAGGGCAAGTTGTAACAATTTTAAAATTCTATTATTTCTTTTAAAAACTATTTGCATCATGCATTTTAAACTGTAGCACAGTAATGTAGATATATTTGGCTGGCATTTGGTTGTTACAGGATTAAAAACTATCTAACCGCTTCTTCTCAGAACAGAAAAATATAAGACCAAGCATTTGTTACAATTTACCCCGTTTGTGGGGTATGTTGTAACAGTCACGGGGTAGCTTGTAACAGTGTGTTTTTTGGCTACAAAATGGATACTCGAACCAATTAATTGAGAAAAATTGCCTCATATCAAAACTAGTGACATTTACTATGAGCCAAATTCAGAACAATAAAAATAAACATTTTACACAATTATTTACTTGGTTGCTCACCATATAAACTACTTGAAGTAAACCTTACAGCCCATATTACTCACAATCAAAATCACAATGGTGGCATATGTATGGGGTTGAACCAGGTGTACATTCTTCGTGTGCCCATTGTTGGCATTGATGGCACTGGGTCCAAACTTCCCCTGGTTTACTGTTAGAGTAATTTTCGCAACAGACAACGCAAATTGCATCATCTTCGTCAGAAGATTCTTGAAGAACCCTTCTTTTTGCTGATTTCAATTTTTGTTTTCCGGATGTCAATTTTTGTCTTTTTGATATCTTTTTTTCGGCTTCGAACTTTAACAAGTCTAATTCAGGTGTGTCGGTTAAGACTGCAGATTTTCTTTTCTTTCAGCCTTTGGAAGAAGATTTTCTTGGCTCGGCTCTAGGAATTGGTCTAACAGCTGACGGACAGAAGCCTAATGAGGAAATAGAGGCCGTTTTTGCTAATGGGGAAGACTGCAGTGTTGTGGAAGCTAAATTGCTACTACAATTGAGCTGTTGGGAAGTTGAAGAGATTGATTCAGCTTTATCCGGTGTAGATGGTTGCAAAAGTTTGTTGGATTGCTGTGTTGTAATAGGACCATCGGTGGAAGAGGAGTAGGCTAAAAAATGTGATTCTTGAGATAAACAATCGGATGTAGAAGGCAAATTAGGCTGTGGTTCTAAAGTAATTGGATGATCAGTGACACTGTAGGGCAGAAATTCATCATCGGCAAATATATTTCTATTGAATGGTTCAATGCCAGTACATTAAAATCCTTTCACAATATTTTTTTTGCAAGGGCTAGTGGTAGAGCTTCCCGAACTATTCCTGGTAAATCATAAATTATCATTGATTTACCAGGATTATTTCTCATCCATAAGTCCTGTTCAAATGTTAAATATTTTTTTAAAGGACCATAAATGGAGCAGTTCAGAGGCTGGAGTCGGTGCGAGCAATGAGGTGGAAATGACAACAAGATTACTCCATTGTCTTTTGCAAATTTAACAGTTTTATAGGCTGTATGTGACTCATGATTGTCGAGTAACAAGAGCACTGGTTTTTCAATAGACGAACGAACATGGGAAACAAAATGTTTCATAAAAATATAGAAATCTTCTGAAGTCATCCAACCGGATCCATTACCAGCTCCTATGCAACCTGCGGGACCGTCCCGAATAAAATAGTCTTGAAAGCGTTTTCGTGGAAACAGGAACATTGGCGGGACATGATTTCCAATGGCGTTTATTGCAATGCACAATGTTACGAGAACTCCTCTTTCGCTAGAAGTTATACCGCCAACTTGTTTTGTTCCTCTTTCAGCTATCACTTTACCTAATCTTTGCACAGTCGTCAAGCCAGTCTCGTCTAAATTCCAAATTTCAGATGGAGCAAAATGAAACCGATCGCAAACACTGGAAAGTTTATCAAAAAATGCGTTTACTATTGGTTTGTTAAAATTGGTGGCTCTGGCAATACTTGTAGCTTCAGGAACCCGAATTGATAGTCTTGGTTGTGTTTTCAAAAAGTTCGTGAACCAGTCCTCCCCAGCAGCCTTATTTCTTTTCCATGATTCAGGAACTGCAAAACCGAAAGCAATTGCACAATCGTAAGCCAGTTTGCTAACTTCTTTTGGAGACAGCCCAAAATAAATTTTTGAACAATGCTTTACATAATTAGTAAGCTCTGTAAGTTGTTGTTCAGATAATATCCGTTTATGTTTACTGTAGCCATAATTTTCTAAATGTGCATTTTTGTCTTTATTTTCGATATTTCGAGTCTGTCTAATTTTCTTTACATATCTGCTAAGAGTTACGTGACAGATGTTGGTGGCTTTTGCCACGGACCTAACTGACTCATTTTCGAGCAACACCCTGTCTATTGCCTGCTCCATTTTTTCTTTAGAAGTCACCCCTCTTTCAGATTTTTGTTTATAGTTTCTCATGCTGCATATACAATCTACTACGGGGCACATTGTAACATGTTACAATGTACCCCAGACAAACCGTTACAACTTACCCCAACGCTTGTTGATTATATGTTTGTCCTTAATCCCAAAACACTAGTTCTTAGAATAAAAATCTAAGTTATCAAATGATAAACTAAACTACATAACTTAATAACCAGATGTTAGTTTTGTTGTAACTTTTAATAACAAAACAGTAGTCAGGTTTTAATGGTACCTTCAAATATTACTTTAGTCCAGGAATTACACTCTTTTGTGAATAACACATAAACCACCCGTATAAACTCCACAACACTATATAAGAGTAAGCTGATAGATGCTTGAACTTGCTTACTCGCTTAATAAGAATGTATGTGTGTCCTTCGGTTTGTTGCCATGCGCAGTGTATCAACGTGGCCCGTGTTACTACCTGCCCCGGTCTCCCCTACTTGAAAACAATTGCAAACTGTTGAAATGTTATCTCTATTTACAATAGAAGATTAATCCGCCTGTATTCAATTAAGACACTAAATTTCCCCAGTTAAATATAATACTTACATTATTTACAAAATTTATATATTACTTTCAAATAACATATCCTAGTAACGGTACTTAAATTAGGTCCATTTCGCTGCCCCCGCCCCCTCCATCTTCAAATTCTGAGCTGAAAATCTAACGATAATTTTATACTTATTTTGTGTCATTTTGTGCACGACACCTCAAATTTTGTGCACGTTTTTACGAGATACAAGCAAATGTATTTTGGGGGCTAGGGAAATGCAGCCCCCTCCCCTATTTCCGAATTTTGACTTAAAACCATAATTTTGTGCAATTTTGTGCACAATATCTATAATTTTGTGCATGCTCTGGTAAATGTATTTGCTACCAAAGATTTGGGACTGCCCCTCCCCCCAATTGCGAAAGTTCACGTCAGGAATAGTGTCAATTAATAAGCCAACTTTTGTGCACCGTATCCTAGTTGTATACATGTCTTGTAGTGGTTTCTACTATTGGAATTTTAAGTGAACAGGTGAAGTTTTGGTTTCCCGCTTGGGGTGAGGAGGGAAACTCGTTGAAATGCGAGGTTGGTTCAAGATAGAAAGGAGCAATCGCCTCTGTACTTCAGGTTGAATGTAGTTATTGTGTTGTTATTCTCAAGAAGAGCTACACAAGGAACAGGAATTCTGAGCAGTAATCATTATTACTTCAACTTACATATGATTGTCAAAGAAGGACGGACAGCCTCATCCTAAATTTACCATATCCAGTGAAACAGGCAAGAATAACGAAGGTTGAATTAGTTATAAGTAAAGTTAAGTAGGTAAGCCAGCAATTTAATGATTGACATTTTTTTTGTTGTCATAATAAATAATAAAACCGTTCCATCCTTTATTTTCAATGTAAAAGTACCCAATGAGTTGTAACATTTTATTTTTCCAGTCGTAATTTAATTGCATTCAATTACACGCCCTGCGTGTATTGTTCCTTAGGGATCTAGTTGTATTGATATATCTGTGTCGCATAAAGCTATTTCCAAGTAAATATCTATTTGATTGTTTCGTGTTCCCCCCTCTGACGGCGCGACCGCTCGGCTCTGGTTTCCATGAACAGTCGGCCACGGGCAACAGCTTTGTTAAGATGTATTTTTGGCTAGAGGCCGGCTACCATCGTATCAATTATTAATTGTGGAGATATCTTCTAATAACGGTTGGTAAAGTATATATTATACGAACTAATGTAATTTGAGATAATTTTATTTAACGTGACCTTTAGAACACGACAACGACAAAATATAATGCGACGAGATATGATTCGACAATGTGGAATACAACAAATATAATTCGACAATTAAGAATGGAACGAATATAATTCGTCATCTAGGATCCAAAGAGTTACCCTTATTTAGGAACAGTCGATTTAAACTTTGCCTAATAAGAAATTTGTCTGATAAGGAATTATAGAAGTTAATTTGGATGGAGTCGTTTCAAATTAGAAAACTGTTAACTTTGCTTGAAGAACGGAAATCCCGTCTCAGTTTGTTGTGAAGCGGCTAATGCAGTTTTTGGTTCGTAATTAGCTATAAGATCTTTTTTTGCATGTGTTTCAAAGTTTAGAACACGTTAACTTGCTTTTATGTTTAGTACACGTAAATTGTGTAAACTTCAATTAATTGTTGAGCTGGTTTTACAAGCTGTAAAACGAAATTTTGTTGAATTAGCTTTCTAAATAACATGCTTTGTTCCATATGAACCGTCGATAAGTTCAACATGTGTTTTCGACGTCATATTTTTCTATTTTGTACAGTTGACAGAAGCTGTCTTGAAAGCAAATGCTTTGAGCAGCTGTAATGCAATTTAAACAAACATGCCTATTTTTGTGATCAGCTTTATCTATACATAGATTATTAGACGTAAATTTAAAAGTTCAAATTCTCATTAAGTTAGGTTCTAGTAATTTGTTATCTACCTGAAAAGATCTGCCCAGGTTAGAATTTAATTCACTGTGTTATGCTTACCAATCATTATCACTTTAATTTGTATAACAAGTTCATGTTTAAAGTAAAGTCGGTTGATTAATGAAAGAAAAAAAGGAAAGTTAAAACTTTAATTTTGATGTAGTTGATTATGACCATTTTTTGTTAAAAGTTCCGATAATTTAAAAGAGTTTTTTTAGTAAACATTTAGTCCAAAATCTAAGACTTTTATTTTGGTCAAGAGCGATCAAATCTAATTACTTAAAGCCAAAATTTTTCTGAGTAATAATTTGATGCCAATATTATATTGGAAATACTTTTTTTATTATTTCTTTATATATGTTTATAGGACACAAGTGGTGTTCTACTTTTTTATTTATTTAACCATTGCAATTTCTTACAGGAGCTGCGTCTTATTTTGTTAAGACAGGTTTTTGTTAACGAAGGCAATCATTTGTTCTTTGGGTTTCCACGTCCGCCCTTAGAGCTGTGCTTTGCAATTATCGTCATTATCTCAGGACATGGTGGCGCCTATTTGATTTAGCTTAACTTTGGTTTGCAAACAGAATTCGACTTACCCCCCCCACTTCTCATTGCTCTACCCAGGAATAGACCCCTAGCTTTGTTGGAAGACTTTGTTCTCTAGCGCCTTAATATAAAAAAAAGATGTTCCAGTCTTTTGTAAAACAGAAGTCGTTTCAGTGGCACCCATCCAACGTAAGGCCTAGCAAAAATAGTTACACTGGCGTCACAACGTGAGGCCAGCCAACTTCAGAAATTCGTATCAGAGTATTTAATCGGGTGCAATTAGTCAAAACGTTACAATGGGCCCAACAGTGGCGCATGAAAATTAAAAGGATGGAAGTGGATAAAAATGCATCAATTTTTATTGTTAAGGTAGGTAGGTATTGATATATATATATATATATATATATATATATATATATATATATATACATGTATCTTTGGATTGTATATACCAAAGAGATGAATATTGACCCTTTACATAACGGCACGTATACACAATTTTCAAAAGACACATAGAAATTATAAATTATGAAAACAAATCAACTTAATCTGACTTCAACTATAATTATCGAAATTGTTCCGAACCAAATTATACATCGTGTATACCAAATATCTCTCAGACAACAGCTAATAATGTGTTAAAAAGAATTTACAAAAATTAGCATATATTATTTAAAAGCATTGCTAAATCTTGCTTTTACATGTTACATATTTTACTTTCATCATCAGCTGCCAATTTCGATCTAAACCTGTTCTTCTTTAATTATTGCCAGGAATTTATAAGTTGTCCAAAACTTTTTCGGAATTCTTTTGTGTTCTTAAAACTTTATAGCTATATTAACAATCTATACTAAAATTAAAGTACTATGGTAAGATTTATAATTGAGAAGACAAAACAATTTTAGAACAAATATCACATGCTGCATCTAACAAGCTTGTAAATTTAAGACAAAGAGAAACGCTAGTTTCCAGTCCATAAAATCGTTTGTGAATATTTGCAAAGATGTTAAAACCTATTTTAGAATAAACATTACATGCAGTGTCTAACGATTTATACTCTCTTACTCAAAATTTATCTTTAAATTGTAAACTTTCAATAAAAAAATGCAATTGTATCAATTTATCTTTTGTTAAAAATTTGGTATTATTGTTTTAGGCTTTTGGTTATTCCATTGTCATCTTGAATTCCATATCGAAATAGGAATGGCACTTGTTTTTAAAGTTGGAACAAACGAAGAAATGTTACCTGTTCCGCCAAACTTTCCTCAGTGCGGAAACTACCAACCGGAACCAGTATAGTCGAAAAAAGATAACTCACAACATTACCATGATAGCCACAATGGAAAATAATTTTGTTTGTTACTGCTACTTTTATTATAATCAAAATAAATAAATAGATATCAAGCATATTATGTTAACGATATTTCTACTAAAAATTTACTAAATACAATGTTTATTGTATTAACATGTTTTCAGAGAACTTTAGATTTTAGAACTTATTCCATTCTAAGTAAGATTGTGTCCTGCTGTCGACACTGAGAGCTGTCCTAGAAGCTGAAACAGGAAATCCTCAAAGACTGAATAGCTTTAAGCCGCCGTTAGATTATACATATCCAGTGTTATGATAGTCATGCGACGAAATTGAGCCTGTTGAACTTCCCCCAAACTCATGGTCAAAGGTAAAGGAATTGAATGACTGCTTAAAGCGAATGCCGAGTATAGCTAGACAGAATGTATCATATGGAGATGCGATATCAAGTTTTCTACTTGATATTTTTACTTATTTAGATTGTTTTCGCAATTTTTCAATCAATACCTGGAACGGCTTTTGTAACGCATTCGAGTTACTTTAGATATAAAACCAGATGGAAATAGAAAAATTAATTTTAAACGTGCAGAATAAATATGGATGTGGCCTATATATTATAATTTCACAAATAGTAGTGTTAATTAAGCATGAAATTTCAATTTTGTTAAGTTTTATAAAAGGATTTCAGACAAGAAACTTAAACCATGAAATCGTAGTTATATTTTTTGTATAATACACAGTTGAACGTAGTTCAGGTCAATAACTTATTTCAACACCGCAAAAAGGAAAATAGGTTACGAATCCAAATACAAAGACGCAAGTTTGGGTAATTACATAGTTAGTTTGTGTAAACATATTCATCGCAACAGTAAATTTATATAAAGCAATCATGTTACTTTAAGAAAGCTTTTGGAATAATTAATAAGCAACAGCGGGATTGTCAATATTTATGTTATTTACAATAATTACCTCATAAATAGAAGAGCTTTGTTTTACAATTTTTTGTATAAATGAATAAAATTAGCGTTATAGGGAAACTGTGTAGTTACAGGACATAACTCCAGATAAGATAAAGGTAATATTTTACAATCTAGTTTAATCACTTAAATATAACTGATGACTTAGTGAAATTCACAGACATCATGTTACGAATGACCTAACAGGGTATAGCAATAAAATATTATGATATATATTACAAGTTACACATTTACAAACCGCTAAATACATCAAATAACAATAATCGCTCATCAAATCATATGAAATGATGCATATTTTACGTGATCTAATGAAACTGTAATACAATGACACATCCCTTCAAGGCATAGAAAAGCGAGGAGTAGGGCGATGGAGACTAGACAACGAATGGAAACAATGAATGGATAATTCGCGAGCCTGTGATGAGAATATATGTAAAGGGTAACAGTTGATAGGGTGGTTGAGAATACCCCTTGGGCTATGAAATAAAACAACAGGAGTTAAACATAGTAAAATCTGTGGATTATTCGACGACTCGACAACACAACAATTTTGAGACGGCAACTATCCATAAAATTAGTGTTAAATTATAACCCCAACTTTTTTTGGAGGAATGCAGTTATAACAGTGTTCACGTCTTCATTTTCTGTTTCCTCAATTCCATGAATTATTATACATTTACTACACAAATATTGTTCAAGGTCATCAATTTTTATATTCAGATTGTTTATCAAATTCCTGATGTTTGCAATACATTTTAACATATATTTTGAAGTCCGAGTATTCTGCGTATAAACTAGTAACTGTTGGCTTATCCATTTTGGTCTTATCAGCCTGCAAAGCAGTTTCTAATTTCATTTCAAAGGCTTTCGTTGATCCTCGACACTGTTCTGTTAAAGACATTATTTATTTGTTTACGTGATCATTCACTTTTAACCTGTATACGAGATTACCACGTTCTATAATTGAATGAGGCAAAATAAAATAAATTCGTTAGGCAATAAGCCTAATGGATATTATAGGAATCTGATTAACATGTGCAAGTTGAGGGTCGATCGCAGTTTAGCAAGTTATACGTTAAATTTATATTGATACTTATAATGCTGAATCACAGACGTCACAGTTAGTATGTCCTACAAAAATTTATGCACTTTTCCACTCTTTATATATACTTAGTTAGGAGAGACAATCGAACGATGTTTTGTGACGGTCGTGGGTGTTGCGACAAAATGAGATCACGATTGGGGCTATGGTCCCGATGCACCGATAGCAAGACAGGGCGGTGGCTAGACATAGCCGAAGGAGGGTGTGGGCGGCTGGCTTCCGTTATGGTTCACGGAAGCAGGAATGGGCGCCAGGATCGGAGTCGCTACAAAAAAAACCTAGAACCTTGACCCAAGGGTTCTGAGCAAGCACAAGGCAAATCAATAGCCTCCCAGAGTCCCAAAATCTCAATTCTCTTACCTCAATAACAAATTCTCATAAAGCCAAACTCAGAGGGTCCATTAATCACAAATTTACTAACTTTATGTCTATAATTGCTTCTGCAGCTGATCTATGTTTTCCTATCAAACACAAGGATATTGAATAACTGTTCCAAAAAAGTTGTCAATTGGTTTACGGATGACCTACGAAAGATGCGTGATAATTACGTACTTCATGTTGAATTCTATGCTGCTTTTCCTAGTGCAGAACTCAAACTGCATGTTACTAAATTAAAATATGCTTATCGTCATGCACTCAAAAATGCTAAAATTAATGCCTGTGACAACTAAATTCTTAGAGCTAATAATATAATAAAAGAAAATGGGATACGATCAATAATTTCAAAGGTTCTAAAAAGAGAGCCAATGGTATGTTCGATGATATTAAGAACTATCGTCCTATTTCCCTTTCACCCACTTTTTCGAAAGTTTTTGAATGTATATTAAATACTCAAATTACTTCTTATCTTGAAAATAATAGTTTGTTTTGTGCTGAGCAATTCGAATTCCGAAAAAATTATCTACTAGTGATGCATTAGTCAAATTAGTAAATAAAATTTCAGATGTTTTTGAGGAGGGTAATTATCTTGTGTTAAATTCTGTGATTTGACTAAGACTTTCGATTGTGTTGATCATGCCCTCTTAGTTAACAAATTAAAAGGTTTAAATTTTGATGATTATAGTATTAAGCTAATTGCTTCATATCTGACTGTTAGGTCTCAACGTGTTTTTTACAAAGGCAAATTGTCCAGCATGTGTGAAGTTTTTTCTGGTATTCCTCAAGGTTCCATCCTTGGTCCGTTCCTTTTCTTATGCTTCATTAATGACCTACCTTTTTTCTAAAAGACAAGTGTGATGTTATCCTTTATGCAGATGATACCACTCTATATAATAAGAGTGATAATATGGCTCAACTGGTAGCTGACAGTATGACATCTTTATGCCTCACTGAATCATGGTTTAATGATAACAAGCTTGCCCTGAATAGGAATAAAACCAAACAAATAATTTTTTCATTAAGGGATTCTTTTTCAAAGGATCAGTCAGCTAGTTTTCTCGGTATCACCCTGGATAGCAAATTAAGTTGGAACGCCCACTGTAATCTGCTATGCAAAAAACTTTGCCGAACTATTTATTTCATAAACTCTTTGGTAAGATCACTTTCACCTAATGTGCTACTGTCATGATATCATGGCATGTTCCATTGTCATATTTCGTATGCTATAATTGTGTGGGGTCATTGTAGCAGCTTCCTTCGGGTTTTCAAGCTTCAACGTAGAATTGTTTGCATTATGTCTAACCTTGGGTTCTGTGATGACTGCCGTGAATCTTTTATTAAATTTAAAATTTTAACTTTGCCTTGTCTGTTTATTTTACAATGTCTGCTTTACGTCAAAAAACAAATCTTACAATATCAACACAACACCGATATTCATCACTTTGACACTCGTAACAATAGAAAATTGGTTGTACCTTACCATAGGCTAAGTAGGAGCAGAAATGGTTCTAACTACTTTGGCTGTATTTTTTTATAATGCATTTCATTCTAGCATAAAAGATTTGCCTCTTCATCAATTTAAATTGAATATAAAAAGATTCTTATTAGAAAATGCTTTCTATACAGTACCTGAGTTTTTAGCTTCAGCTGGTTCTTTAAGGTTGTCCTCTGAAGATTTATAACATAATTTCCATCTTTTTGGTGATTTTTTTTTTTTAATTGTATATTGTAAACATACTTTTATTGTATTTGACAAATTGTTATTCACATTAGTGATTCACACATGTTTCATTATAAATAAAAAAATAAATAAAAAAAAAATAATATATGTTGACTATGTGCAGAACTTACTAGGGCTTATAAGCCTGGCCATTTTAGCGCTGGGTCAATATAATATTTGGAGCACTTTAGTGTTTATTTCGATTCAATTACCACGAATAAATTAACAAAAATCACGAGTAGTGTAGTAAGCCTGCATTCACTTCCACAACTCGGACTGAATTATCGTTGTCTGTTGAGGATACCCAGTAAAGTTAAATAATTATTCGGTAACCAGCAAAAGGAGCAAAAGTGTTAAACGGTGTAACATCTTTTAATTTAAATTAAAAGTAGCTAATATAAGGACATGTGGCCCGACCACATGGCACCGTACGACAATGTGGTGCTTATGATTTATAGTCACCGTCCATAAATATGCTAAGGCATCACCAGATTAGAATAGCCCACCATCTTTTTATCAACACATATGAGTTTTACCGCTTAATTAAATAACTAATCAAAATTCTATTCAGGAAGTTTTGTAAATCACGATTTTTAGAGTAATTTGATAATAAGTCCGTGTGAGGGGGAGTTAAATTACGTTAGTTAATAGTAATAAAATTATTGCCAACATGTTTAAGTAGGTCAAGTTTAAACGTAGTTTGCAAATAAGGAGGTAATAGTAAGATATTATGTAGGAAACTGGACCTTAACCCATCAATAAGGGTGCATTTGGAAGGAAATTAATAGGTTAAGAGTACCCCGAAGTTCTTTATGAACACTTTAAAGCTCCAGAAAGCTTAACAAAGAACCAAAATTGATAAATACCAGAGGGTATTCAGTTTAGGAATTATTATTATTTTTGAGTCTCAGATAGGGTAGTACGAAACCATTCGCTAGTAATCATTGATTAATATAATATTAGAAAAAAGAAAAAAAGCTTTTAATCGAGGCTCACCTCGATTAAATACAAAGTCTACTTAATATTTCGTTGACCGCATCGAGAACGATTCATACCCAATTTTAAGTGATTTATCATCCCAAGTGTAACTGATTAAATAAATTGCGAGCACGATTAACAGTACAGATATACAGATTGCACTAAATTAGATTGGAGAGCAAGCACGGATTGTAAAACATCAAAGGGCCCCAATCTTTTCACTTTCAATGTACGAAAGTGAAGGTGTGTGGTACACGTTGGAGTGTATAAAATCGGGACAGCTCCAGAACGTTTCCCAAAGCGTAAAGCTTATCAAATGGACTGTATGCAATTGGAGGTAAGACGCGAAAAACAGTAACATAGGTCAAACCGTAATTAATGTTTTGCTTACCTTGCAATGTTGTTCACCAATTTACTCCCGCGAAGATAGGTGTTGTTTACCGGTCGACGCAACTTGGTCGGGCAGCACCACATATGCACTCGCGGGTCGCGGTTATAGTTACTAGGTGTTGAGTCGGTGAAACGATACGAGAGAGTGTCATGTTGGTGAAGCGAAAAGGCTTTATCGCTCCGCCATATGTGTAGCACAACAACAATATACGATAAGGCCATCTATACTGTCAATCGCTGACCTCCAACTGTATGAAGTTTTAACAGAAGGTATTTATAAACTCAACTAAATACCGTTAACCCGACAAAGCAACCCTGTGGTGCAACCTTTAGCAGGTAGTTGTTGGTATGGCCACTTGATATATGCTATTAGAGTAGAAAGTGTTTCGTGCGAGGACAATAAACTACCCAAATACCGCGAGGGTATTACAAACAACGGCGACACACGTCAACCAGGACGCTCACCCAGGCTCTGGAATTTGCACCTGATCGTATACGCAACGCTGGTAGAAGAAAGTGGCGCATGTAATGTAAGTAATTTTAATGTTAAATTGAACCTTAAGGCGATTTATGACATACGTGTCTGTAGTATACAAAATAACTAGGTTAAGAGTTGTTAGGGAATTAGGTGTACATAAAAAAATAGATCCGTGGTGTATTTTGTTTTTTACATCCTAGTAAAGAAATTGTTTGTAAAGACTTATTATTTTATTTAAATAAGGTTGAATACAGTTAGGTAAAAGCTTGTAAGTGGCTCACGAACAAATACTGGAAGTCAGGGTAAAGCTTTTTAAAAATTTAAATTCTGAAATATTTAAGGGGTTAGAAGCAGCCCTTACCATGTTTAATAAGGGATAATGATTACCTTTTTGAAATACTCTGTTGCAGGATTATCATAAAAGAAAGAGAAATAGGCTCAAGAACTTATTTGTAGATTGAAACTGTAAGTACCCGTTTTAGGTGTTGTTGTTTGTCACCAATACAAATAAAAACAACCAATATTAAACAAAGAGGAGACGTTACAACGTAAATTTTTTCTGGAACTCTTTAATATTTCTGTATATAGTCTTTGTTTTGCATAACAAATTAGCAGGAAAAAACACCATTGAATTGATAATATTGATGACAAGTACAAATTCCCAAAATCAATTTTTTATTAAAATAGACCTCCCAGAATGAGTTTTTGCAAAATTGTCAAAAATATTTTGACAAAAGTTTCATTTATAAAAGTGTCATTTCAGTCAAACAATTTACCTTTATTTCAAAGTACATCTAATTCATTTTGAAATGGCTAAAGAAAATCTGTCTCAAAAATCTCTACTGCAAATGTAAGTTTCAATAACATCAAGTATAACATATTAAATGTTTTCAAAATGTAGAAATGATATCATTATGGACTTTGATCCACACATTCCCATAGAAAATTATCCAAAAGTACACAATGGATTAAATCCTTTGTTATTAACAATGCGACAAGAAATTCATTCTCTACAAAAATTGAGTGCTAAGGTACGTTCCGAAATATTTACTAATGGGTGTTTATTTTCAAATATAGAGAATACAAGTAGAACCTCAACAAAATATTTGTTTTAAATGCAGGGTAAATACTGCATAAAACGATTTGCTTCAAGCATATAGATTAGGGTGTCTGAAACCACAGGTCTTAACTAGTGTGTACGTCTATGGCTCATTAGAAAAGGGTTACATTTAGTTAACAAGCAAGCAATGAATTAAAGATCAGATTAGTCATTGAAAATGAAAGTTAGTTGTTATTCGAATTTACTTAATGTTATAAATAATATTAGTTATCCCTTTTTCCTCTAGAAGTGATATTGGCATATCTTTACTTTAGCCGCCACTCTTAAAATTCAATTTTCTTGGGCTAAAATGTTGTTCCAGACCCCACTAATAAGGATCAATTGCTTTTAGACCGCACTCGTGTCTGGATTCCGGCCGGCAAACCCACCAAATAGAATATGCTCCAGTTACCGCTTACACAACATTACGATGTTTATTGATGGCCAGATATGATCATTGCAATGTCCCCAAATGTCAAAAAAATCCTACCCGCCCGGCGGGCCGCCAAACCCGCCAATTAGGCTATGATTTTATTATAGCGCACATGAGATTGCCAGTGTAATATTGTCATTTTCCTGGTTTCTAAACAGATTGCATTGGAGTTCTCGATTTGGCCATTTGAGGTTTTGTTAGTTAAAATTAAGTTAGGTTAAAAAACACGAAATTTGATATTGCGCTGTTTAGGTAGTTTTTCAGTTGTAGTTTTGTTAATCAAAGTTAGGTTAGATTGAAAACACCAAATTCTGGTCAACGGTACACGCCATTACGTTATTTGGGCGTTAAGCGCAGTATAAAGCAATTGGCGAGTCTGCGGCCGCAGGGCGGAATGGAGATGCGAGCGCGAGTTGAAATCAAATTGTCTTAATTAGTTACGTCAAAAACTTTTTGAGAAAAACCCGCCATTTTGGGGGTAGCTGGTAAAGTAAATTTGTTCCGTATATCAAATACAGACACAACAATTGGCGTTGAGGATAAGTACCAAATAAAAATAAAAACGAAGAACAACTTTAACAATTTTTATCAGCAATGACTATCAACCAGCAAACTATTATGGATCGATATCGCAATCAACCATTGAATATTAGTTTCATTATGTTCATGCCGACATTTAAAAACATTAATTCGGAAAAAGAAAATTTTGTATTACCAATAGTGTTTTGAAAACCATTTGAAGTTAAAGAATGCATTTCAAGCTAAAAATTATATGGCACAAATGCTATTAAGCTCTGTTGGATCTAAGCAATCTCACGACATTGAGCGTCAAAGACACCTGCTGAATTTGATTATGATTACTTTGTGGGGGCCCCAGAAAAGCAATTATGCCTAAAGGAAAATATTCTAAGTTCTTATGCAGATATCAACTTGAACATCGATCCATTGCAAAATATGTTGCTAAGCTAAGACATGATACAATCGCTTGCAATTTTGTTTCTATGTGTGATTGCAAGGTTGTTGCATATATATTTCTTAGAGCTTTGGTGACAATTCAATTCGTGAATGCCTATTGCATTCCAGTAATCAAGAATTTGATAACATTGTAGTAAAGCGTTAGCCCTTGAAGCATTAAAGTTAGACAACAAGGAGTTAGATTTGTCAATACAAGAAATCAACCGTTCATCTACACTAGAATATTGAAACAATATAATTCTCTTTTATGATTTGAAGTTAGGCATCTATGGCTCACATGTCCTGATTTCAGACACCTTTAGTCTTTAATAACATTTTTTGAGCCGTAAAAGAATTGCTGCTACTGTGGGCACCTTCACAAAGTACACATCTTCCAGCCTGCGTGTTAAATAAGTTCACAGCTGTCACTACACTAGACATTACATTTTGAATTTTAATTTATTGGAGCCTTCTGTATTAAAACTACCTCCAAAACCTTCCGATGTATTCGTACGTGCTCTTCACTCTCAACCTCAGTTTTTAAGAACTTCATAAAACATTCCAACTTACTGAGAGTTTCATTGCTTTACTTCGAAGCACAATAGGCTGAACACTGCCAAACCTGAAGAAGATCTTCTATTAAACACGATCAATCTTGTCATTAAAACAACCAAAGGAACGTTATCTTTCAAAAAAGATTTGTTAAGCAATAGTTTTAATAGTTCCCGTACGTATGCCTCTACTTGCAATTCATCACGACCAAAGTGGGATTTCAAACTCTCAATGACCTCTTTATAATTGTCTGTTAGGGGAGGAAACTCTCTACAAGTTCGCATGCTCTTGAACAAAATACTGTTGCTTGTATTAAATACTGAAACTTGTCTTCCACATCAATGAGTAGGTTGTTAAATTGACTCTAAAATGGTAACTAATTACGAACATTTTCGAATTTTTTAAGTTTGATTCGAGGTAGCTTATAGTTTGACCCTTGTGCTTCTACCGAAACATCCCTTTAGACATCAGATCATTCTTCTTCGTGTATAATCAAATCCTTACAACATGCCGAAAATTTGGTAAAAACTGCCAAACAGGCATCCGGCAGGAATTACTTCTTTAACGAGATCGTCCTCACATCAGTTTCTAGCATCAGGTCGTAAATTTTCCTGTCTACTTCATCAAGTGAGCGTCGTTTCTGTTGAAACACGTCAAACGTTGCTTTCAAATCTTGTACGGACTTAGTTTTGTTTTCTAACAGTGACCTTAATTAATTTGCAGTGTTAGCAATTGCAATAGTGGGCTTTTATCTTAATTTTAAGTCAGCTAAACGGTTTCAGTTAATTTGATATAATTCGAGTTATCAGGGAAAGTTGTTTTGAAAAAGTGACATGTTGTCAAACAAATGTTTATAATTTGTATTAGAGAAGAGAAATTCCCATTTAAGAGGTTTAACTAGGCACAAATTGTAAGTAGTTTTACCTCCCTGATAGCTATGAACAATATTGTTTTGTAGGAATTCCAGTTTAGGAACACTGCAATTTTAATAAAAACTGTTAAGCAGACATCTGGAGTTTCTTTACGACCAATCTATGCTAGGAGCCTCTTGTGCCATTTAACCCTGTTATAACATCCTCGAATTCAATTTTAATTAATTTGAAGTTGATCAACTATCAAGTAAGGGACCTAATACAATGAATAAAACATCATGTCAAAGTGCAAACCATTGCAAAGTCACATACAGTTGTGGGCTCTGCAACAAAGTAGATAACACGGATGTGGTTGCATGCAATAAATGTCAAGTTTGGTACCGTTTTGTGTGCGTATTTAACTAAACTTAATGCTATTAAAAGCACTTAATTTGCTAACTTCACTGCCTACAGTTTTATACGAATTTTGGCAGCTAAAGGTAGCAGTTTGCGGCAACATTAGGTACATGTTTCACAAAGTTGTTGTAAAAGAGGAATACTAACAGGCCCAGCGCTTTCTTGGAGTGAAAATGGTTTTATATCTACATATGTAATGAACGTTATGACGTTTAGCGCTTCATGTTCACCTTATGTAGCCCAATATGCAAAAACATAAATAAATGCTTTAGAATATTCCGGACAATTCCCGAGAGCATCAATAGCAATCATAGAACGTCATTATGTGGAGGATTGGTTGGACAGCGTTGATAACGAAAACGAAGCCATTCAAACTGCAAGAGACATAAAGTATATGCATTCAGAAGGCGGTTTCCACTTACGAAATTGGGTATCTAACTCTAAACGTGTACTGGCTGAACTTGGTGAAGAAAACCCCAAGAATCTAAAAAACGTTGTTTACAATGAAGATCATGATTCAGCGAAGCTATTAGGCAGGTGGTGGGATTCTAGGTTAGATGTATTCTACGACAGAGTCAGATATCATCGACTGAATGAACAACGAAAACCCACAAAACGAGAAGTATTAAGAACTGTTATGTTAATTTTCGATCCATTAGGTCTTATTGCATTCTTCTCCATATATGGAAAAAGCTTATTAAAAAATATTTGAAAGTCGTCAGTCGATTGGGACAAACCAATTCGTGAAAAACAACATACTATGTGGATACAGTGGACTCGATTGTTACCAACTCTTGAACACATTATTATATCACGATTTTATATCTCGACCAACTCTGTACCGGAAACAATACAATTGAATTACACATATTTGTTTATGCGATTGACAGCGCATTTGCAGCTGTCGGCTATTTTTGCATTTCAGATGGCTACCACCAGTATTAATAGGCGCAAAAACAAAGATCGCGAGGAAGAATCCTATTTCCACACTAAGGTTGGAACTACAAGCAGCTGTACTGGGAGCGCATCTTGGGAATAGCTTGGCAGCCGGACATTCGATAAAAATTCCTCAAAAGTTATATTGGACAGATTCGATGGATGTAATGTATTGGTTGAGGTTGTTACATTCTAAATTTGGAAATGTACATTGTTGAATATGTGAGTAAATTCCCGCGAATATTTTCAAATAAACTTGTTAATTTCCGTCATTCCGGACAGTTGCGTTTGCGCAAGAGAATGTGTAGGCGCGGAGTGAATGGCGCAAGTGCGCTGTGTGTAATACGACGTCATTATACTACGAGGCCTGAAGCTGAAAACAGCTACCTGTGTCGTGGTGTGTCTTTTTTCTTCTCTTTTTAGGTGGTAGGTTCCTTATCTCTTACCTTCTATCGTTCCTCCTACCTGGTTATCCTTGCCGCCCCCCTACAAACAAAGAGGATGGACGACTAAATTTGGACTCAACAATGACGTAGCCGACCCACACCAAGAAACAACGAGGGCCCTGAGATGTAAAAGAAATACATGTGAGTATTTGTCCTATTTATATTGTGCTTGTACTTTAAGAATGGTATCAATTTTAAACGTGTTTGGTATTTGATAAAATTTGCAGCGTTTGCACGATTGCACAATAATGTGAAACACTGGAGCGTATCAAGGTCTGAGGATCCAAAATTCCAACAGTTTGTAGCGTATAGAGTAGGGGAAATCTTGGAAACTACTAATACATCCATTGGCGTTGGATTCCAACAAAATAGAATGTGGCTGATGAGGCAATGAAGTGGAAACGTACTCCAGAAATCTCGTCTGCGAACAGATGGTTCTCAGGCCCATACTTCCTGTGCCAACTTGAACCGGAGCAGCCCATTGAAAAGCCAAAGGATAGGCCTCTACAACTACAGGAAGAAGTTCAACAGGTTCGTGTATATCAATCAGAGAAATTTAAGGCTGTACTGGATCCAACCACGCTCCAGTTGGGAACGTTTAGTAAATACACAAATATGCCTGTTAAGAGTTTTGATCGTTCAAAGAAAAGACGGATAAATTGGTCTGAAATGATAACTATGAAAGGACGATTAGCTACAGAATATGAATTATTCCGCCAAGCTCAAAGAGATGCATACAGTAAAGACATTGTAACCTTATCTAGAGGTGGAAACATTTCTAAAAATTCGAGTATTTATAAATATTCGCCCTCTCTGGATGAACAATAGGTCATTAGGATGAAAGGAGGATTGTAAGAGGCGCCGTATATATCGTACGATACAAAAATCCAATTTTGTTACCATAAAACATAGAATTACTATGTTGATTATTGATTACTACCACCGAAAGTATTTTCAGAGAAACCACGAAACTGTGGTGAACGAAATGAGGTAGAGGTATGTAATTTCTAAATTGCGAGCGGCAGTTAAACAAATCACCAGAAATTGTCAGAAATGCAGAATACCATACCACTCATCCCGGACATGGCAGAGCTGCCTGATGCACGGTTGGCTAGTTTCGTGGGGTCATTTTCGTACGTCGGCGTTGATTCCATGTAAGTGTATTTTAGTAGGGGAATTGAAAAGGGATGGGGCGTTTTGTTTACCTGCATGTCAATCGAGCAATCCACATGGAAGTTGCACACTCGCTGACTGCAGATTCCTTTATAATAGCATTTGTAACTTCTAGAAGGGGAAGTCCATTAGAGGTCTTTAGTGACAATGGAACTAATTTCCACGAAACCTGTACTGAATTAAAAGAATTCCTCTCACGACATCCACCTGAAGGGTTCGGGAAAAACTTTAGTAAAATCTACTGGAATTTCGTACCACCCAGTGCTCCACATATGGGAGGGGCATGGGAAAGACTAGTACGATCAGTTAAAACTAATTTCGTTAAAGTTCTCCCAGCAAGAAAACCATGTAACGAACATCTAAGGTGTTGCCTAACAGAAATAGATTATATTATAAATTCTCGACCCCTTATATACATACCCGTTGATCCAGGAGAGCAGGAAGAGCTAACTCCTAACTACTTCTTACTTAGAACATCAAGTGGTATGAAACCATTAGGTGAGTTTATAGATGACGTTTTGGTCTTGATAAAGAATTGGAAAATTGCACAAAGGGTAGCCCAACATTTTTGCCAGCGAAGGATTAAAAAATATATGCCGACCATTAATCGAAAAACTAAATGGTTCAAGTGAATGAAACCTATCAAATTAGGTGATGCTATTGGACAACACTAAAGTAAATTCGTGGCGAAAAGGCAATATGAAGGAAGTTAGAATCTCAAACGGTGGTCAAGAGCAGCAAGTGTGGGTGTATACAGGGAGTGGCGATATTTGGAGACTGGTAGCGAAAGTTGCGGCCTTAGATGTGCAAGAGCAAAATGACTAGTCTTCTCCTACCATAAAGATCGTCACTGAAGGGGAGTGTTAGCGACCGCAATAGTTGGTGTTTATCTTAATTTTAGGTCAGCTACACTATCGGAGAAAGTTGTTTTGAAAAAGTGACATGTTGTCAAACAAGTGTTTATAATTTGTATTAGAGAAAAGAAATTCCCATTTAAAAGGTTTAACTCGGCACAAATTGTAAAAAGTTCTACCTCTCTGATAGATATGAACAATATTTTGTAGGAACTCCAGTCTTAGTTTGTGTTGGTTTAGGAACACTGTAATTTTGATAAAAACTGTTAAGCAGACATCTAGAGTTTCTTTACGCCTAATCTATGCTAGGATCTTCTTGTACCATTTAACCCCAACATAACACTCAGTTTTCGTGAACATACCACACAACACTGCTCGAGAGCTTTTGAGTTTTTACCTAAGAGATGTACAAACTTCAACACTGTTGGTTGAAGTTTCTCGGTGTCCACCTAGTTCGTGCAATTGATATAAACTTTCAACAAATTGTACACAAAGCATCGTCCTGTCACGGTTGTCAAATGTTATTTTAGTAACTGAACACTACCCATACTAGTTCTGTCAGTCTTTCAAAGTCGATCGTCATTGTTGTGTGTGTAGAAGAATGAATACACATACTAACTACATTTATTTCTAAAATTTTATTCAGTTTATATCACCTTTCACAATTAAAATTGGCAGACAAAAAAAACAACTACCTTCCTTTTTGTATATCAGGCTACCTGTACAAATTAATAGTTTAACTAAACAAGCATAGCCGTGACAATAGTAATCCCACTGTTTCACATTTCTCATGGTCAACTGTGCTAACCACATAAATATTCTTTTAGCGTGAGAACGCAAACGTATGCACTTTACATACTGTAATTCTTGAGTTAATGTTTTGGAATTCGTGGGAACTATAATCATGGAACTTACATGTAGAAATTTAAAGTAAGAACGAGAAAGAACGCTTTCCCATGCTGGTTTAAAAATCCCCTAAATTTAAATAAAATGTGAAGCCAAAAAAGTGCAACAAGGGAAAGTTAGACGTTTTTACTTTGATCTTATGCAAGCATTTGACAGCATCAACCATGCTATTTTGCTGTTTAAACTTACATCATTTGGTTGGAATCATCCGCTTATCATTAAACAGTACATTATATACAATCTTTTTCTGTCCACCTCGTTCTTAGCATCATTGGGAGTCTCAAATTTGGAGCTTCTTTTATTCATACTTTTAAATAACTATGTGATGAACCTATTCTCTTTATCATCTCCTCTATTCGAATGATCTAAAGCTGTATATGGTAATAACAGTATGCAGTGATTGTCGTATTTTACAATTACAAATAAACAGGTGGCACAAGTGGTGCTTCGTAAACAAACTCACTCTTAATGTTTCTAAGTATAACGTGGTGTCATACACTAAGAAACAACAAACAAATCACCATAAGTATCACACTGGGTCGTCCGAGGGTGTGCCGAGACAAATTACTATAAAGGACCTGGGAGTATTCTTTTGATACCGCACTATCTTTTAGAGATCACATTTATACCACCGCTAACTCTGCTCTAAAAGTCATAAGGTTCATAATACGAAACTCCAAATCTTTAAGGCCAGAAAGCTTAATAGTGTGGTACCAAACATTAGTTCGTCCTAAGCTGGAATACTCATCTTGTTCGGTTTCTGCAATATAAATATAATAAATCACTGCTACATGCAGCATAAATTTCTCAAGTATTTTTAAAACTGAAAGGTATTACCCAGAAAGAGACTATAGTTGGACCTTGCTATTCCAAAAATATAACTTTTTGTTACGAGATTTGAAGAGCGGGTGATGGCCATAACATTTTTGTATAAATTCCTACATAACCAGAATGATTGTACGGCTGTTGTCAACTCCACACTTTCATGTCCGGAGGCAAGGTACCTGACATTAACAAATTTTTAACCTGCCAATACCAAGAACAAATTTACCTACAAGAATCACCCACCTTCTGCTGGCACAATACATTACAATACTTATTCCAATTTGTTTCCCTTGCTGCTGTTCTGCATTTTTAATAAAAGTTGAAGAATTTGCTACTTAATATTTATTTTAGTGCCTTATTATAGAAATAATCACCACAAGACTAATAATTGAATATACATTTAAATTGGCTATGCTTGACGTTGAATGGGTATCAAGTATAACAGCAAATTCATCAAAAATATACAAATGTTATTAACATCAATTGTGTCGGTCATGTTTATCCTAGAGAACAGTTTCTATTAGTGTCAATTTGTAAAAATAAACACCCGCACAAACTTACTAATTAATTTATTATGTATTTTTAGAGCCGTAAAAACAGATTGATACAGCAACTAAAGAAGATTACCTGCAAGAAGAAAAAGAGCTACGTCAAGTAGGATTGGCTTACACAAACACACAGTATTAAATTTATTGTTCATAAAAATTATATACATTTATATCACACCCTATATATTTTAAATACTCAAAATTTGTTTGAGATCTATTATTCTAAATAAATGTACGGGCACACTGATATTTTTTTTTAATAGGAACAAAATTAAATATTAATATATTTTTGTACAAGAAAAAAATATGAAAAATAGGTTTATTCATAATATACTTGTGTAATCTATAATTTTAATCTAATTGAAGTTTTGAGGTCTTCTTCATCAGTTGTTACATCTGTAGTCGTTGAATTTTTAATATATATAGGCCCTTTTTCCCCTTTTACATAGTCATCAGTTACGTGAACACCAACAATTCCAGATCCAGGTATTTCAAACATAGGTTCAAGCAATAACGATTCCTAAAAGCTAGTTTCTAGAATAGGAGATAGCAATACTAACGTACCATAATAGCTCTTAAACCTCTTGCTCCTGTTTTTCGTTCCATAGCTAAGCCAGCAATTGCTTGCAAAGCTTCTGCAGTGAAACAAAGTTCACACTGATCCATAGCTAATAATCGTTGATACTGTGGAACAATTGCATTACGAGGTTCTGTTAAAATTCGTACTAATAATTTTTCATTTAGGCTATGAAAAGGTACTAAAACTGGAAATCGTCCCACAAATTCCTATAAGCTTAATAATAAACAAAATATGTTTGCGTGTTATGTTACCGGTATCATTCCAAATTCAATTAAATCTCTTGCTTGTACTTGTTTTAATGCCAGATCTTTTTCTAGGCTCTCTTCTTCAGCAGATATGGATGATTCATACATAGCTTGCTGTGATACAGCACGCCGACCTTGGCTGCTTGATACTGGTGCTCCAAATCCTAAATACTGAAATAAAAATAACTTTCAAGCTATTGACAAATATTAGTAATTGAGAAACAATAATTCAGGTCCCAATTTATCACTTGTCTTTAATGGGTTTGTGACGTTCCTTGCAAATACTTATCATATTTCATTTTAATGGTTTCTGTATTAGTAAATTCCACCAATGGGGTTAGACAATTTCCTTTAAGACACAATTTTTAGGTTACTACCTTTTTGTCCTAAGGTAAAATTATTTTGTATCATATATGGTTGATAGTCAAAGTTTGTCAAATTCATGTCATTTTTAAAAGTTAGAGATGATGTCATCATCATAATTTCATTCTAAATTATTATAGTTTCATGCTTCATTTGTTTTATTAATAATGTATTACTTTGGTGCGCCGGTAATCTCAACTCTAGGCATGAAGGCTTCACAAGCAGATTTGTGCCAATTTGATAAACGAGGTATTTTCATTTTAGAGTCTTAATTCATCTGTCCGAAATTTGTCGAGGATGTATTAAATTGTTTTCAGGGAAGGTCCATTTGTTTAAAACATTTCGTACCTGCCATCGCAACAATCAACATGTCACTTTAGTAAGTCCGTTACCTTTGACTACAAAGTTATCGAACAAGATTGAAGGTAATCTAATCATGTTCGGATAATACCCCACCAAGTTGGTTATTTTCAATTTTAGGGTCTCATTGGTTCCCAGATCAACAACTATATGTTGGAGATGAGCATGTTGAAGGTTGAGAAGTCAACCTAAATAGGCGCTTGTTATATTTATTCTAATTTCTGTTCAAATTCAGTGAAATTGATCTTTCCAGACATCAATTAATCATGCATGACCCTGACATAAAAAAATGATGCTTACAAATTCGATTGCATGAGTAACAGCCGTGAGTAAAGTACACAATTAATAAAAAAAAAAAACTCAGAACCTTACCCGGTTTTTCCTAAAGGCAAGGTGGTCTCCTGTTTCTCATGTCCAACTTAGTGGGTTCTCGGTGTTTCTTCCTGGTGTGGTTCAGATTGAGCACAACGAAGCACATGTAGCTTTAGATATAGGAACGTATAAATGAACTTTACCGCAAGCATCGCCGACTTCATCAAAAACTGATAGCCAAGTCCTCTCCTTTAGGAGGCTTAGTTGTCACGAGTTGTAGTCACTGCTCCCCGCCACAACAATAATTTTTCCATGCACCCACAAGCAAACCGCTACACATAGCTGCATTCTTATACCCTGGGATCGCAACATTTGCGATTTGCACACCACAACTTACAGGTTAATGTCCTGAAATGAGTGCGAAACTAATAATCTTGAAACTTACACGTAAAAGCTCAAATTTAAGGATGAGAAAGTTAAACTTTCCCATACTGCATTTAAAAATTCCCTAAACTTAAATAATAAAATAAAATGCGAAACAAAAAAAATCACAATTACGTTAAGTTTAAAAAAGAAATACAAATAAAAGAAAAAAGCCTTGCTGAACAACCACTCACATGCCCAGAAATTTTAAATTTGTCTATAAACGCCACCTGTTTTTTTTAAACCGTAAACGCCACCTGTTTTTGTTAAACCGTAACAATACTTGCGATACCAGGAAACTGAAATGAGCAGGCATATGAAATTAAGACTACCCCAACTAAGCAGGTACAGGCCTTTTTCATCGCACCGACCGTATAAATTTAGTAGTGAGCATGAGACTCGGACGCTTAGAGCTAACACTTAAATTCACTGTAAATCTAAATACAAAGTTCATTTTCACATTCCCATATGAATGTATACAAATTTTCGTTAATACCTTTTAAGATATTCTCTAAACTAAACAAATTTCATGCTGACTTTTAACGGGATAAAACAAAATATATTACAACAGCAACAAACGTTAAGTTAACAAATTAGCTGGCGCTACTGCATTAACGATACATAATTCTCTTGATCCTATCCTTTCAAAAACGCAAGTTAGCTTTTTCATGTTTCAATAATAAATCCAACCTTTGGTTATAAATACCAAAGGTTCGGAACAGCAAACAGACAAGACAATTTCTTAAAGGCATTTTTTCAAAGAGAAAGATATAACTTATTTACTTTAACATAAAGAATAGATAGAGTAACATCTCAGAGATAATTACAGAGGAAAAGATAAATACCTAACCATTTATGGGTTACAGTAGTGCTTAAGGCACAATAAGATCTCGAAGACAGTTTAGGCGAGAGAGAGAGATAACAAACCATGTGTAATTCAAAATGTTATCCAAGTAAGGTAAGTTCTCCGAGATATTTTCAGGAAAAGACAGCAAACCATTTATATATATATATATATATATATATATATTTATATATTTATATATATATCATATACTAGTTAGATAAGGCTTCCACTTTGAGGAGAAAGATAAGTAACAAACTTTTTATGGTTCGGAATATTAATTAGTTAAGAAACGTTCTATACTTATCAAGGTACACCACCCTTCCTACAAATATAATAATAGAAAAGGGATTTTCGAAGAAGTAGAGTGATTCCATAAGAAATTGAAAAGGGGTTTTTACTCATATCCTGTAAAAGAAGAAATTCCGTGAAGTGGTACGCATTCATACGAACAGCATGAGGGACCAGATAGAAAGGGGAATGCAATCCCTACATCCCAGCTTCCAATAAGAGAGAATCAACCTGTAGGCCAAATCAAATAACAAATTCACTGTTGACAGCTCTAACATAAATCAGCGGAAGACAGTGGCAATACACACCTAGATGAAAGTTTCCCACACCCACGATCAAATGTTGTAACCCTCTAACAGAGACTTAGAAAGTAAAAGGGAAATAGAAGATAGATAAAAGATAAAAAGGTAGATGAATATTTGGAGCTTTATAGCAACCTGGTACAAGAAAGAAGAGGAAGGGTTCGCGTTGAGCAACAGCAATAGAAAAAACGGTGGATAACAAAGCAATACTCGACCAGTCTAAGTGTAGTCAGCAGCCCGGAGTGGGAGAGCACCACTCCTATATGATGGACAGTTGTCTCTGGACTATGACAGGTACATTACATGTGATTTTCCAATGCTCCACCCGAAGGTACTACATTGGCCAGGAAGCGAGTTTTTTACCTGGAAAATTTTGAATTTTGCGAACCCTTGCTGTTCCAAGCAAGGTAGGGATCTTTAACGCGTGACAACACTCACACACGGGACCTCCATTTACCTCTCATCCGAGCGAGGTGTATTTTTGTGAAAATGCTCGCCTAACATTTTCAAGCGGACCGTGTCGGGATTTGAACCCGGGACCTTGGGCGTAGTAGTCACACACATACCACTACGCCACGGAGCCGCCCGCTATGACAGGTACACCAGAACTCAAAAATAAAGTTGAAAATGGAGATAGAGGGAAAAGAAAAAGTAGAGTTTTAAGATAAGCATCCCAGAAAAAATAGAGAGTAGATAATGTTCCTATTAAAACAGATTGGTCTAAATGACCACTTGTAACGTTAACGATAAGATAAAACCTAAACCAACATATGGATTTTTAAAACAATAGGCTCCAAATGAGACCCAGAGAGATCATCTTCCTACCAAGCGCAACCACTACAATAAGGAAATCAATAATGACATAATCAGCTTAAATATACGCACACAATAATTTCAAAAATGCAACTACCATGGACACGGCAATGATTATATGATAGACAGTTAATCGAAGATTTTTAATACAACCACACAATAAGGAATAATATTGAAAACTACAAAGGTTATAGCTTTACTTATTTTACGATTTAGTTTAACGAGAATTTCCGATAATTAAAAAGAGCCCACGGCAAGTTCGGATGGAAGATGGCTCAACGTTGAGGAAATGTCAAAGGCAAAGCGGCTAGTCGAACTATATGCTCTGGGTGGAACATGAGCTGTGGGTCGGGGTGTAATTGCAACCACTAATAATAAGAATAAGGCGCCACCGTATTTTTCTATACAGAGAAGACCTGACTCAAGTCCCTTGTACAAGGCTAATGCGGAAACCTTTCTCCTATAGCCGCTATACAATTTTTTAAAGACCACATAATCTCTGAAGTTTCTTACCTTATGGCTCGACCTTGACCTTAGCAATCCTCTGCAGCACCTGGGAACAGATTAAACAAAGAATAGCACCGTTTGTGCATTCATACTCAAAAATAATTAAATTCAATTAGAATCATCTTTCATTCATCCTAAATAAAAAATAGTCTTTAGTCCGAAAATAAGAATCTATTCTTCTGGTATTCAATAATGTGCTTTTATACAAAATATCTTTCTTTCTTTATATATTGATAAATTTAAATTGTGAAACAATATTTACTGAAGGCACTGGATAAGATCAGTACCAAATACCATTAAATGTGGTTTTATTTAACAAATTGACAAAGCATAAAATTGCTCATTTATAACAAAAAGTTAATTAGGGTAGATCTACCGTAATTTTACAGTGGATAATTTCAACTAAGTATTCATGAAATATCAAATATAGAAATTTAATTTTTAAGTGCTTATGATTGTAAGAATTCCCTTTCTCTAACACGTAATGACATCTTCTGATGTTTCTTTGAATTAATAAAAGAATGAGGTAAGAACAAGTTACAGATTCCTATCGCATAACATCGAAAAATAATTGTGGTCTGTCCTTGACCTATTTAGAATTTTACACAACTTGATTAAACAAAAATTTATCTCGTTACTACGTCGATAGTTCAAATAACATACGAACACAATTTTTTGTACATACCAATCTCCGATTTGCACCAAAATACCTGCTTGGGAGCATACGTCAGCATTAAACCACGGAATCTTCCAATTTAAACGAATAAATGTGCTGCACACTGAAAATCACATTACTCGGCCTCCATTATCTGCGTGTTAATTTAAAGATGCTCCAGGAGTAATTCAAACCACGAGAAAGATCGAATGTTGTTTGTAATTAAACAGAATACTTTATATATGAGGTACCATGTTACATGTGAATAAAATTGTTTTCTATAATTTAGATTGAATACCATTCATAAAAATTGCTTTATAAATTACGTTGCATTATATTTTAAATTGTATTATATACATAAGATTGCATTATATCTTTAGTTGCATGTTCCTAACGATTCTTTAACCAAACGATTTCTTGTCATCCACGAGCTGTTCCAACAAAAATGGACCATCTAAAATACCTCTCGGAGATGACATTCTCTTATTAAACTTCATACAAACGTGCTTCCAACACGACAAACAGCCAAAAAACATTGTTCCTAAGAACAATTCGACCTGCTTTCACCACAGCTGTGTTAGAAGTGTCGGGTCAAGCGTGTTGCTGCCCGGTAACAACGTTACTTCGTAATTTCCGAATAGATGGGGCTCTCGGAAGGATACTAAATAGGAGCTTTTATCTTGTCACCGTAGAAATTAATTTTTAATTTGAACTAAATGCTAGTACTTTATTGGACAATAGATGATATTTAATTAAATGGATTGTATAGCATTATAATGCATTATACTATTTATTACTAAATAAAAGAATTAGTTATACGGACATATTTAGGTAGAAAATAAAATTGCTACAAGGTGATAACCCTTCACCAACACTTTCAAGAAAAATACGAAAAAAAATTAACATCCTTATCATATAAAAACATTGATAACGAAAATTGTACGAGATTGAAATTTCTTGTGCTTGCAACTGTGAGAATTGACTTTTTACTGCAGTGGCATACGTTGGGGTCCTACGGGTATTCAAAGAGTAAAGCATCAGCCAACATCAGCTAGTGCAATTCCTAAAGATTTGCAGAGTTATTCAGACGAAAAAAATATAAAACACAACATACGACTGTATTGGGTTGTGAAATATTAACAAAATAGAAGATGTAAATTTAAAAGAAATTAGAATTATTTGCATCTAATAATCAATAAAAAAATTTTATAACCAAGGATGAGAGGTTCATCTTTTAAAACTAAAAAATTATATATAAATACTCCCTGTATGTTTGTTGTGGCTTGTTTAGTATTCTTCTTAATCTTCTTTGGGGATTAAACCACTCATAGTTTTTAAAATTATCTTTATTAACGTTTCGATCCATGACCTAGGATCAATTTCAAAATATTTTGAAAACAATGGTCATGGATCGAAACGTTAATAAAGATAATTTTAAAAACTATGAGTGGTTTAATCCCCAAAGAAAATTAAGAAAAATTATATATAATTGTGTTATAAATCTGATGATTATTATAAACAACTACAGATGTTGGTTGTGAAATATTTTCAACTAATGTTGATTGTGCGAAATGATATATTGGAAAAACTATTAATTCGACAAATGTACAAGTGCTGGAGGAACTTGGTAGTCACAGGCTGCTTATCCCCCCTTCACATACCACTGAATATCGGGGAAATAGGGTATATAACTCTAACATAATAGAAGGTGACCAAACTGTATCTACTAAGAAAGAACAGCAGATATGTTCAAAGACATTAAACATAGAGACAAGAAGAAAATTATTCAAAGCATATGTGTGGAGCACAGCACGGTACATCTATGAAATAGGTGCAGTAGGAAAAGCAGACCGAAAAAGATAGAAGCCTTCTGGAATGTTGTGCTTCAGATGTATGAGGATGATAGAATAGACAGACAAAGTTATTAACAAATAGGTTATAGAAATAGTAGATGAATAAAGATTTCTATGGAAAACAAAAAAAAAATGGAGAAATAGAAGGGTAGGATATGTTCTAAGGCATTTTTGAGGAATAGTACGAAATATATTACAAGCAGAGATGGGAAAAAAGAAGTAGAGGTAGACCGAGAACAGACTTTTGCACGCAGATAGTGATATATGCAGACACTGCAAATTTTAGGGAAATGTGTAGGTTAATTCAGAATAGGAAACAATGAGGGTATGCATCTAACCAGCTCCAGAACTAAAGACCTAAGGATCATTGTGTTAGACAGGAAATGGTTTGGTTGCATTTTCAGTTTTAAGATAGCAAAGGTGATTTTTATTTTAGTAAGAAATTAAATTTAAAAAAAAATAGATATTTTACAATTAATAAATGCAGTTAGTTATTTTTATTTAGTATATAAGTAAAATTAAAGCCATTTTTGCTTCATAGCAAGATTTTTTTAATTACACATTTGAACAATTGATGCAAAACAATATTTTGAGTACAAAAATTGAAATATGTATCATAAAAACGATTTTAGATAAAAGAAAAAGCACTTGAATAAGAAAATCAAATAAAGTTTTCCAAAAGTTAGGTTAATTTATGAGTACGTAAACGTGGTATTTGACCGTTAATTAATCAATGATTTGATAATAAAATTCCACAAGCTTATTAAGAAAAAAATGTTTTAAACTTACCCACCATGGATATTTTAATATGAAAAGAAAACGTTTCTTCGGCACCGACAAGTTAAATGTATATTATTTAAATTAAACTTTTTATATGAATTAATTAAAAGAAGTGCTTATTAACATAAAAAAATATCCGCCATATTTATTTACATTTTTAGGGTATTGTGATGAAATAGGTTATATACGATAGTGGCTAGATAGACGAAACCGGTAATTTTTTAAAATATGAAAATCTTAGAATTGGTGAGGAAAAGAGTTTTTAATAAATTTAAGATGTTTTTAGCTTTGATGATGAAATTTTTATATGTATTTAATTTAGATAGTAGATGAAGGACAAAGGTGAATATGAATGACGTATTCTATGAAAATCAAATTACTGCATGAAAAAGTTGGCTTTTTATAAACATAAATTTTATAAAAAAAGGTCCCATTGTTGAAAGCCTTACTGTTATATTTACCGTAATTTCGGGACAAATTCAGTAAAATTTATTTTCCCTAGTGTCGACTAATTATCCATGACCCTGACATGAAAAGAATTACGCCTGCAATTTCGGTTGCATAGGTAACCGTCACGATTAAAGTACTCAAATTAATAAAAACAACTCAGGAGATTACTTGGTTTTACATAAAGCCAAGGTGGCCTCCTGTTTCTCAGGTTCAAGTCATAGACTAGTTTCTTCCAAGTGCAGTCCAGACTGAGCATGATGAAGCACAGGTGGTTTTTAGATATAGAAATGGGAATCACTTTGCCGGACTTAACTATATGCACGCCCGACTTTGGCAAAAACCGATAGTCAAGAGGCTTGGGTCTCAAAAGCTGTAGTCCTCCCACCATTTTTCCACGCTCCCACACCCAAAACCCAACTACATTCTTACAGCCTGGCAATGCAGCGTTTGTGGTTTACACATCACAACTCGTAGGTTGATATCTTGGAATGCGTAGGAAACTAATAATCACACAACTTACACGTGAAAGCTTAAATTTAAGGACGAGGCAGGAAATTTTCCCATACTTGGATTTTGAAATCCCTAAAACTAAATAATAAAATAAAATGCGAAGCCAAATAAAGGTACAACACGTTTTAATTGAGAGTCCACCTTAACTACAGAAAACAATCACTCATCAGGTATTTATGAATCCATCCAGAAACAGTCCATATCTAAATAAACATTTGAAACTCATTGCATGAGCTGATAAAATGTACCTATAGTATGTCTGTGTGATTAGGTTAAGAACTTATTTAAGAAAATTTGTGATATAATTGATTTTTAATATTTGCTTAAGGATGTCTCATGTAATTGTAAGTAACATGGGCATGTAGTACCGCTGAAAACACAATCGTGTAAAATATTATATTGACATGTTTATATTTGGTTTTTTCCTCAATTAATATAATGATATAATTACAGTTTTGTTGTACTAAATTATTTTATAATTACCTAGAGGCGTGATTAAATATTCAGGTCATTTAACATTTGCTTTTAGAAACTTTCCTTACAGCTAGCCGTTTTATGTAGGTTTTTTAGTGTTCTTATGGTTAAGGTTTGTTATATGTTTAGGCAATAGTGTACTTAAAAATTTCCCAGGTAAATTTTAAGCCAGGATCACTCTCCCAATATCAGGTTTTGTACCCTTTTGTTATGCTTTTTAGGGCTTTTTTCCTAGAAACCCTGCGAGATTATGTGGCGTCCAAGATACTTCCTGATAAAAACAATTTACACCCGGGACCCTCTTCAAACAGTTTCACCAACGCCCCTCTGAATTAGTCGGCAACAACTTTTGTTAGTATAGTCAAGGTATTCGGTACTTTACCGAAACAGGATTTCTAGCGAAGTACTTCACCGAGTTTTTCTGTATATTACCGGCTAAATTTTCTGGGGCCAAAACTGTACTAACAGGTTGATACTTACATTTTCATTATTTCGCCTCTGTATTAATTTTTCTAATCCGTTATAGGCACCGCTAGCTACAAAAAGAATATTTGTGGTATCCACTTGAATAGTTTCGCCTCTTAATTTTCTGGGCGAGTTTCTTTCAGGAACATTTACAACAGTACCTTCAAGCATTTTCAACATACCCTGTTGAACACCCTCGCCTACAAATTAAAAATGAAAAATATGTCACTTAAAACCATTGCACCTCCAACATCACGTAACTGATGAATTCCAGGTACCGCACCAATTTTATCAACTTCATCTAAAAATACAATGCCAATTTGAGCTTTTTCAACACTATAATTTGCATCTTGTAATAATTTTCCTATTACGCTTTCAATATCTTCACCGACATAGCCAGCTTGGGTCAGTGTAGTACAATCACAGATAGCAAACGGAACATCCAAACACTGTGCTATTGTTTGAGCTAATAATGTTTTGCCTTAAAAAAAACAACTAGTTAGGCACTTTAATTCAAACAGGCATAAAATTACCTGAACCAGTAGGCCCCAAAAGCAATATATTGCTTTTTTCCAATTTTAAATCGTGTGTCGTTTGATCTAAAATATCAGAACCCGTAGAAGTATGTCGTGTACTTGAAGTGGTGTTATCTGCTTGTTGACTTTGGAAATTAAGTCCCATAGCACTATGACCCATTCCTGTTATATGAAGCAGGTCTACACAACCAAATTGCTAATGTTTTACAAATATGAAATTAATGTTTAAATTTACCTCGATGTGTAAAGTGTTGGTGATGAGGGCCTTGTTCCATCACAGCCGTATCTTGCCTTGTATTATTTGCTGGATTTGGTAAATTATTAAAAATTCTTTTATAATGGTTGTATACTGCAACAGATAAAACCTGAAACCAAAGGTGAATATATTAAATTTGAAACAATATCTAAAGGTATTATATGTCAGAAAGTGCTTCAAAAGATTTTGAAAAATAATTAATTATAGGGGACTTTTCGTATAATTAATGTAGGCCAGGTTACACATGTTTGTATAATATAGTTAGAAAGTAAGTCGTATGAATTATCTTAGGGATTTTTCAGAAATAACTGTACTATCGTGCAGTACAATGGGAAAAGAATGTTCAATATAATTTCCCACTGTTCATAATAGGCATGTCGCCCTCCTAACCAATCAGGACAGCGAACAACAAAAAGTGGTGGTCTTACTAGTTGTTGAAAGCAGCCGCCATGATAGACTGCTGTTTTGACTATCTTATGTTTAACTGCTTGTGCAGGAGTAGTGCATTATAGACTTGATCATGTAATGAACCTGCAAAGTCCCTACCTATCCCAATGGTAAAGCTTCATACACCATAATTTCATAATCTTATATTAAGTTTTAGAAATATTAATTGAAGTAGCAAAACACATTCCTTTAACTTCATGTCATTTCGTCCTTTCCATTAGTTCTGTTTGTACCTCTACCTACCTACCAAGAAAAGGATCGAACAGGTAAGATGCCAGTGATTTCAGCAGTGTTTCAAAAGATGCAATCGATGTCACACGTACATGTCTGTGTCTCGATCTTTTACATTACTCATAAATGCATATTATTGTAGTGTTATGGTCGTAATAATTTTGTGCCGTATAATTCGGTTTAAGGTATAAATGCATAATAAAAGGAAGATCTTAAAAGCTTAATCAAAATTTTGTAATTTGATGGAGACTGTTTTAATGATTAATATCCAACCCGATTTGTAAATATGCCATGAAAGACAACTAATTCATACATATGATTAACTAAAAAAAAGTGTTAAATTGGGTGTTGCCAATTACTTCTGAGATAAGAAATTATCATAAACTACACAAACTGTCATTTTCTAAGATTCCAACTCCGGTTTAGTCATATTACTTCTTTGTGATGTAGAATAACAGTCCTCATCAATTTATAAACTTTAATTTAATGCGTTTTAAGGTCATTTTAAAGAAGGGTAACATATAAGGTAATAGAATTTAGAAAAAGGAAGTAAGGGAAGCCATGTAGGATGTTACGATAAAATTTTATTATTATTAGAAATAATTACAGAGAACGAAGACCGCTTGTAAACACCGTAAATTAGGAAATGGTAGAGGTTGAAGTAGTACAAGTTAGAGAGAATACATATTATAAGAAGCTTTATATATTAAGATGAGATAGGAATATTAAATATGAATAGAAAAGCTAAACATATTTATGGATATGTGGGGCAAAAACTTATATTCTGGTTGAATAAGGTGCATTAACAATGATATGTGAATATCAATTTTATATTCTTAGAATATTTTAATGAGGGGGTGCAGAAATTTTACGATAGATAGTCAGACATGGTTTTTCCACGAATTTGAACTTGGATATTGTTTGCGAAGGTTTAGACATGCCGAAAAAGGGAGGTAGAGTTTAAATACCAAGAAATTCAGTTCCGCTTTCCCTTTCGATTTTCAACAACAAAAGTTCAACCAGTCAAAAACATTGAACAAATTTAGTGCAATAATTATTTTAAATCTTTAAAATAGAAAATAACTAAGAAAATACTTGTATTGTGAAAATTTTGTAGTCTTGAAGGAGTTTTCTCAGACTTTGGCTGTAAAGCGATAAAATGTGATGCAAGCGATAACATTTGAGTGGAACAATTAAAAATTTGGCTGTAGAGTGATAAAACCGAGACTGGGACGATAAAAAAAAACGTTGGTACTAGGAGGGATAAAATTTTGGTGCATGGAACGATTAAAAATCTGGATACCGAGTAGCACATTCTGATTTGGGTACAGCAAATACCAATTATTTGTATAACATGCCTGTTCTGGAAACCAAGTGAGCTTGGAGGCAGTCTCAGAAAACTCGATTCAGGTACTTATTACAGTGTTTGTTTTTTATTGTTTGTGTGTTGGAAAGAATAAGATCCACATTATTGAAATGTTAGGTTATTTGTGGTAGTGAATTTAAGTATAACTGATTGGGGGAGCTTGTAAGAGAAAGCAAACATTCTTGTTAAAGAATTTATGAAAAAGGCTTTTCAGCACTTTTATTATTATTATTATAGCGTAAATTTAATGTTTGTAAAATACTATTAAGAGGTTGCTTATTATAGCAAAGGCTAGAAAACAGTGAATTTATAAAGGTTATTTTATTGTTAAAGTCAGCACATTTTCTGCTTGAATTACACTAAATAAGTTTATTTTTACCAGTTATTTGACTACACTTTATAATACAATAATAGGCTTACTTAAGAGACATTAATTGAAAAGGTGTGGTGACATTAATAAAAGACAAGGATAAAATATGTAAATATTTGAAATGCACCAAGTTGCTGACTGTGTGAAAATTTTCTTAGTAATAGAATTGGGAATTTGTACAGAAACAGTTTATTACTTTGAAACATAATTTGTGAATTTATTGAATTTTAGTAATTCAATTGATGGGTTTTATTGAGTTTGTGTTTCTTCGGAGCAGAATTTTTTAAATCTATTCTACACGGGTTGAAGCAATATCGACCGAATTTGAGCTGAGCTAGTGGGGAGTGGTGTTCAAAGTGAATTATTGTTATACTTTATATTTCAGAATTCATCATGAGCACTGCGTGCGTTGGAGTTTTAGCCTAAACAACTAAAATTTCACACACACACACACACACGCACACACACCACACACATGCACGCACACACCACACACGCACGTACGCGCGCGCGCACGCACGCACGCAGACACGTACGCACCCACGCACGCACGCACCCACACACACACGCACGCACGCACCACACACACGCACGCACCACACACAACACACACGCACGCGCGCGACACATGCACGCATGCACACATGCATACACGCAACCACGCGCGCGCACACACACGCACGTACCACACACGCACGCACACACCACACACACACGCGCACGCACACACCACACACGCGCGCACACACACATAAGCACGCACGCACACACACATACAAAACACACCACACCCACACATGCACACACACACACACACACACACCATACACATGCACGCACACACCACACGCACGCACGTACGCACGCATGCACGCGCGCGCACACACACATACCCACCCACACATCACGAATAACTTGAACGATAATTAGGTCATAAAAATCAACGATTTTAGATGCTAATTGGGTATTCTGAGAACCTTACATTATAATGTTCTACATTTTTCTAGTAAGCTTCTGGAAACAGATAAATTTGTATATGAAGTGTTTTTTCATTCGAAGGTCATTCATTCATTAGGTTTCATTCACGCGAGCACGAAATGTTAATTAACCGCAAGCTGTTGCTACGTGGAAATAGTATGCAGTAAGCATATTGGAATTGAATTAGTGGAGAGGTTGAAATGAATTAAGAAGCAATGTTTTAAACGAAATTTACAAATGAAAATTATTAATTACAAGAGTGAGTTCTTTAAGAAAAAACTATTTTTAAAGATTTTATTAAATAATTGAAGGGAAAGATTTAACCAAAAATGTACTTTGGTAATCGCTGTTTGAAATGAGAATTTTTTTTATGGAGAATCTTGTAATCTGATTTGAAGTCAATTTAAAATAAGAAGATAATTTTACAAGAAACATTTTTGTGGTTTCTGCAAGTATCACTTTTAGATTTATTTTTAACTGATTTATATTTAATGTAAGATATAATAATAAGGATTAATCATAAATTTTTTTATGTAAAAGGGTTTTACTAGAAGAATTTGTGACTAGAGTTCGAAACACTCTGACCAGTTAATAGATTATCTGTCAAGGATTTTTTCTGGCCAAAACAAATCTTTCAAGCATGGAAATAATTATAACCAGGTAAACCATTCTCAAACGAATAAATTTACTTCTGCACATTTAAAATACGATAAGGAACATTTTTTTTAAATCCTTCTTAGAAATTATTTTTGTTTGAAAGAAACAATGTTGTATAAGTTCTAAATGCTTTTGTATGAGTGAAAATATTTAATACTGTATTAATGCTTAGTGATATTTTTGTGTTTGATTTCATTTTGAAAAACTCCGTCGGTTCCGTTGAGCTAGCCAGGCAAAGTTAAAAAGGAAGGTAGGTGAACCAATTCCAAGGTAAACAAATTGCAGTGTCTGTCTCACATCACTGTTTTAGTAGGCACCCAACGAGGCCATTTTCATACACTCTTTCAGTGACCTCAGTACGACCTTGTCACAGCACTCTTTTAGTAGCACCACATCAATAAATATATATATATATATATATATATATTATAGTGGTTTTTATATTGTTAAAAATAAAAATAAACGCAGCAATTTCAAAACACCCTGTATAAAGAAACAAACAGAAATTACGTGCGAAATTTATATTAATTAATTTAATTTTTAAGTAACGGGTATAAATCAAATTGTACAAATAATAATTAAAATTTAATAGCTTTGCTAAAAATTAAATGGTAGAAGTCAATGCCATTCAGTAGTAATTTAATTAGAGTTAATGGAACAATTAGGGATATATAATAAGCATAACAGCCTGTGAAAACCCAAGGTGAAACGCGTTGGTAACAAACGGCTAAAAGGAAGGTTAAAATACCATGAAACAAAGCTCGGAGAATTATATTTAAAACGTTCATTAGGAGCGCACACCTGCAAACTTTTAAATGTCACGTTCTAATAAATTCGAGCTGATAAACATGCAGATTCTACATAGATTGGAACGGGTGAATGTTTTAGCACGAAATACAAAACAGCTTTATTTAAAAGTCACGTCGCGAGTCCACGTGGGTCTAGATAGTAGATAGTAAAGAATATCGATTTGTACCACTCAGACCAGGGTAGAAAGGGACGGATAAAACGCGTAAAGCAGAGACACTGATAATAAAAGGCGGTATTTGTGAAGCGTCACTAGGTCTATGATTGGTTGAAATGTTTAGTCTAGTTTGAAACGAGCAAGAGCGTAGTGTAGCGTATTATTCTGGAAATTTAATAACGATGTATTAAATTTCGTGGAGTGAGAATGGTGTTGAGTGCAAATTTGCAAGAACGTGTTGTTGTAGAAAGGAGATTTCGGATGAAAGACAGCCAGGAGGTGGCGGCCTAAGAGTATAAATGATTTTAGAGAACGTGGTAGGGGCTCTTAAGTTTTCGACAGCTCAAACGAAGAGATCGCTGTATCATGAGTTGTAAGTAGTACAAAATCAATTAAATTTATTATAAGGTGATATTCTCGTAATTAAAAACGCGGTTAAGTGTGCCGAGATTATTTTTAATCGAGATATCATCTTCAATTATAAACAACTCGTGTCGCGCTTTAAATAACGTGGTTCGAAGCATTTAAATTAAAGAAGAAATAATTTGAAATGGAATTTGGAATTGGTTACATCAGGGAGGTCGCGTTTGCAGTTCAATTGAGATGGAGTTTTTCTAGTAACCGCTAGAAACGATCTGCAGAACGGACGGAAGAAATAGACGACAACATCATCCTCAAAGCAGAGATCTACTATAAACTTTCCAGGTAACGATTTGAATTGTGACTTTTTAAACTGTGAATATTGGGAGAATGTTAGTGTGAAATTTCAAGGTAGTATGTATTAATTACGTATTGAACGTAATACGTGTAAAACTTTATTATGGTAGTTAACTGAAAAGTTGAAGATTTCTATAAAGCTTTTCGTTCCATCAGAACATAAATTTTTTGTAAAGAGTACATGGCTTTGTTTTGTTATTTGTTTTAAAAGTATGCAAATGCATAATTACTGGGTATTCTGAGCTCATCCTACTCCAGAGTTTATTTAGAGTAAAATGAATAAATAAATTATAAAGAAGGATTTTAGCGAAGGTACTATTCAAGGTCCATTTACTCCGTGTATAATTTCTGTGTTTAATGATTTAAAAATGAAATACTGGACATTATGAAATAAGGTTTTTCTGATGTGTAACGGGATTAATGGAATATGGACATTATTGCATTTCATGTGTAAATAGTTATAAATAAAAGCTTGTATGTTGATTGTATTTGAGGTTTTATTGCTAGAGTGTGTGTATGATTGAGAATATGCAGTGAATTTAGATAACCCAAGAGGAGATCCGAATGAGCTAGCGGAAGCAGTTGAAGAAGGCCGTTCGAAGGAAAACAGGTAAGGATATTTTTTATTAGGTAATTTTGAAAATTTTGTTTATTGTCGAATATGAAAATTTATAAAATTTTCGAATATATTTTGTATCGTAATTGCTTACCGAGATCCACGGCATTAATTTGCGAATCGTGAGGTTCGATTAGATTTGAGGATACATATAGGATATATATATATATATATATATATATATATATATATATATATATATAGTGTGTACAGTATAAAATGCAGTACATGGGGATCTTGGAAACTGTAGGAGATACGATCTTGGTTAAATGGGACAAAAGTTGCATAATCATGAGGGTATCTCAGATCGGTTTTCAAATTTCAAAAATTTTTCATAGGTTACTAGATAGAGGCAAAAAACACAAAATTGACGATTTCTTTATTTGCTCGTAGTTAGTCTACCAATTGAAATAGAGTGTTCAAATTTGGTACATCATGGTAAATCCCCATTGCGCTTCACATTTTCAACTTAGATTTTGTCTAGGGCATATAGATTTTGCGTAATGATGTTTAACTTTTTATTTTTAAATAGCCGCCATATTGGATTTTACATTTTTGAAATGCTGACAAAAAACCCTTTCCAAAGAGGTATAACATGGCTATGTTTGATTGAATCAAAACACTAAAAATCACATAATTATGTTTTGGTCGTAGTAGGCTAGTAATTGAAAGATGGAAAATATAAGGGCTTGGACAGGACTTGAACCTGTATCTTAGTCTTTCTAGGACCCTGCGTTTTCCAATTATGCCACCGAGACCGATGACGACAATTGAAAAATTTGCAAATCTAAATCGTGTATACAAGTATACATCAACCTATCTTTTAATTATGTTTGGCATCTGACATTGTTGACTTTTAAAAATTTCAGTTTTTTCGTTGCTGTTTGAGAACGGCACACGATATCATCAATTTTCTTTTGGATTCTATTGCTCTCCTAAATGGTCAATTCTTTCCCCCATTTAACCAAACCTCTATCTCTAATAGTTTCCAAGATCCCAATGCATAACATGCGAAAAAACTCGCCCTGTATATGTATACTTTCATAATTGTGCTTTTTATACGCTTCAAATTTATATTTTTTTAAATCGTTTTATCATTGAGAAAAAATCGTTCCCTGTGGTTTATCTCTACCTTTTTTATTTCATTTCCTAGCAATGTTAAATGCTGTATGATTTCCTCCCATTTTGCAAATTCAGTGAATTTGGTGGAAAGTAGATTCCATCAGCAATAAACCTAAGAGATAATAGAATAGCTGTTGTGGGTACGGCGTGCAATTGAACATGACCATTAACATTTGTGCTTGTGAAAATCACAACAAACTGTCAGCACACAGAAGAGCAGGAAACAATCCACAACAAAAAAGAGAGAAAAGTCTTACACAAAGCTTTGAAGTGATAACACGATACCTTACACTGCAACTCAGGGAACATCCCAAGAATGTGAACCATCAATAGTAGAATATCAGGGGTATGTATTTCTTTCAGAGTTCCTAATTAAGTTGCTTTGTTTATCATTCAACTACAGTTTACAGATAATAAATAAGTAAATAAAAGAAGAATATCTTAGTACTTTTATCTTCACAATAATAAAGTTATTATAATGTCAATTTAATAAAAATACGACGAGCGCTTTCGACTGTTAAGTCATTATCAAGTCTAACAGAAAACTAAAATTGAGCTAAAATATATATAAAGCTAATCACATATAGAGAGGAGGAATCTTGAAGCAAAGTCAATTATTGGAGCATTTATAAATGTAATATCATTAACAATATTTTGCCCAAATACGCCTTCTTAATTTCTATATTTTCCAAACTGTCCCTTGTTACCTTTATTTAAAATGTGAAGGATTTCAAAATTTGAATTAAAATCACAAGTATGATTATTGTCATTTAAGTGTCTAGCGAATGCACTAGAAGCCATATTTTACCAATATCACTTCTGTGTTGGTCAAATCGTAGTTTAAAGCTGGTGCCAGTTTGTCCAATATAAAAACTATTACAAGTATTACATTTTAATTTATATACTTCAGTTTGATGGAGTTTGTCCATTTTGGCTTACAATTTTTAATCATCGATCCTATTGACGACCTAGTGTAAAATGTAGGCTTTTGTCTTTACATTTATTAAATATCTTATTAAAATAACCATGGATAATTTACCTATATATAGCAGTTTACAATATCTCATTTCTAAGGTTGGTACAACCTTAGGATAGATCAAGTTTCTAACCCTATTGTTCTCATGTTTTCTTAGGTTTAGTGATTAATTCAGGTTTATATCCGTTGTTCAAAGCTATTTTAGTTTTGTATATAGCTCTTTCGTAAAATTATCGGCGTTCATAGGTATGTTAACAAGTCTGTGAAGCATCGAGTTAAAAGATGCAAGTTTATGACTAATGGGATGTCTAGATGAAAAGGGTATAATAGCGTCCGTATAGGTAGGTTTTGAAATATTTTAAAGAGTGCTTATTGTGTACATTACTGATATTCAAATCTAAAAATTAATATTATGATCTTCCTCTATCTCCATCGTGAATTGTATTGATACGTGTCGAGGTTTAAGTATGTTAGAAATTGTGTCAATTGCCTATTTGTACCTCCCCATAAACATAATATATCGTCAACATATCTATACCAATATAAAATGTGGGTTACCAGGTATAGCCTGATTTCATCAAATCTTTCTCGAAGAGTCCATATAAATCTCTGCCAACAAAGGACTTAGGCGAACCCATTGCCAGCCCCTCTGTTTAGAACTTACCGTTCGATTTAAGTAGTTATTGTGATACAAATTGCTATTGTCCTCCCATAACTTATTTAAGATATTCTATCCAATTTAAATGTAGTCCAGTATGTCACGATATTAATTATTCTGGAATCGCAGTAAATGTCTGCAAGCATATAGATAGCAACCACTTCACAGCTCGTGGGTTATCAACTTCAGTTCGTTGTAGAAGTTCTGTATATGCAAATTTAGATAAAATTTGTATATAGCTCTGTATGTCATTATGTCAATGTAGCTATTATCTGAGCATTATGTAATTACTGAGTCTAAATAGGTATCAAGTTATGGATTTTTAAAGCCATCAAACTGTCGAACTTGTAGATTCAATCTTACTTGAATTTAGTTGTAACATTTTTCTAAAATTGTGTTCAATTCTGTTAATAGTCTGTATTCAAGTTCATGATAGATTATTAGAGGGTCTTGTAGAGCAACAACTGCTAATATTTGTTACGTGATGAATTCATGTAATTTTTAGCCATAGTAACTCGTTTTCATTCCAATTATTACACATACTTTACCTAAATTGTTTCTGTAATAGTGGTTAACTTCACTGTATTGACGTTAGATTTACGGCATTAATTGTATTCGATAATTTTAATTTTTCTTATATCTTGCAAACATTTTGTAACAATGTGTTTATACTTGTAACAGTGTGTATAACAAACACATTGTTACAAAATGTTTGCAAGATAATAAGAATAAAATTAAAATTAATCGAGAATTAATAATGAACACCACGCTCTACAATCAATTCGCGAAAATCATTAATAATGAATTAACTATCACAAAGCAGATAAGGGTAACAGTATTGTTATTATGAAGAAAACGAGTATATGGAGAAAATTACTGAATTCATCGACGATAACAAATTTAGATTGTTGCCTAAAGACCCTACCAATAATTATCAAGTGAACGTTAAAACCACTATTAACGAATGTAAAACAATTTTAGGAAAAATGTTAATAAATTTCAAGGAATGAATCCAAGTTGCACACGCTTGTATGGCCTTTAAAAATCCATGTCAGACACCTATTAGACCAGTGGTAGCATACATCAATGCACCCACATCTAAAATAGCGCACATTGAATAATGAATACAGAGCTATTACAAATTTTACTCCCAAATTTGCAATACAGAATTCAGTACAACTCAAACAAACTAAAAGATGTGATTATACCTAACAACGTGAAGTTTGTGTCATTTAATATCATTCACTATTTACCTGCATTCCACGCTCAAGTAATTAATATCGCATATGAAACTCTGATGGATAATAAATTGGATCAGAATATCATTAAAGAGTATATGGACATATTACATATTTGTATACAACAAAACTACTTTACAACTAACGGTAAGTTCTAAAACAAACAGAGGGGCTGGCAATGGGTTCGCCTCAAGTCCTTTGTTGGCAGAGATTTATATGGATCTCTTCGAAAGATTTGATGAAATCAGGTAATACCTTGGTAACCCACATTTTATATTGATATAGATATGTTGACTATATATTATGTTTATGGGAGGTACAAATAGGCAATTGACACAATTTCTAACATACTTAAACTCTGACACGTATCAAACAATTCACGATGGAGATAGAGGAAGATCATAATATTAATTTTTAGATTTGAATATCAGTAATGTACACAATAAGCATTCTTTAAAATATTTCGAAAACCTACCTATACGGACGCTTATTATACCCTTTTCATCTAGACATCCCATTAGTCATAAACTTGCATCTTTTAACTCGATGCTTCACAGACTTGTTAACATACCTATGAACGCCGATAATTTTACAAGAGCTATATACAATAACTAAAATAGCTTTGAACAACGGATATAAACCTGAATTAATCACTAAACTCAAGAAAACATGAGAACAATAGGGTTAGAAACTTGATTCATCCTAAGGTTGTACCAACCTTAGAAATGAGATATTGTAAACTGCTATATATAGGTAAATTATCCATGGTTATTTCGAATAAGATATTTAATAAATGTAAAGACAAAAAGCCTACATTTTACACTAGGTCGTCAATAGGATCGATGATTAAAAATTGTAAGCCAAAAATGGACAAACTCCATCAAACTGGGGTATATAAATTAAAATGTAATACTTGTAATAGTTTTTATATTGGACAAACTGGCACCAGCTTTAAACTACGATTTGACCAACACAGACGTGATATTGGTAAAAATATGGCTTCTAGTGCATTCGCTAGACACTTAAATGACAATAATCATACTTGTGATTTTAATTCAAATTTTGAAATCCTTCACATTATAAATAAAGGTAACAAGCGGGACAGTTTGGAAAATATAGAAATTAAGAAGGCGTTGGCATTTGGGCAAAATATTGTTAATGATATTACATTTATAAATGCGTCTCCAATAATTGACTTTGCTTCAAGATTCCCTCCCTCTCTATATGTGATTAGCTTTTATATATATTTTAGCTCAATTTTAGTTTTCTGTTAGACTTGATAATGACTTAACAGTCGAAAGCGCTCGTCGTATTTTTATTAAATTGACATTATAATAACTTTATTATTGTGAAGATAAAAGTACTAAGATATTCTTCTTTTATTTACTTATTTATTATTATTATGGATCTTCACCAAGTCAACGCTGATTACATTAATATGTTACAGTTTACAGAGCAAACGTGAGTCCTGGAAAATATGCAAACTATAATACGTCATCAACATATGTAGCAAATCAAAAACTGTTTGAGTAGAATGCACATTATGTGACAGAAATCAATTTTCCTCTTTTCCAGTGGTGAGATAAATTAATATTCAAAATGATGGTTAAAAACGTCAAATTCTGTAATGGACGGTAATGTATTTTCTGCATCTAAGACACAATTAATTCATGAATATCTATGAGATTTAGTTTATAACCACTAATTTGCACTATTATTTGTTTACTTGTTACTCTGACTGTACTCTTAAACTAGCAGAACCATCACACCATGCCCTTCCAGGTCTCATGTTTGCTTCTGTTGACTATACATTTCACTATATTATGTGTACATAAAAAGCATACAAACCTTTTTAGCATGCTCCTGCCCAATAACATGTTTATTTAAATAATCATAAATTTTTTTCGGTGGAGGTGGTGGTTTTCTAAAAAATCCAGCTTTACCCTCGGCAGTTTCTTTCTTTTTACTATCAACTTCGCTAAGCACAACAAAAAGTGGTGGCATTTTTCACATTTAACAAACCTAGTTGAACTAACAAAAGTTTCAACATGAGTACATGGATCACCACATTTCGGACACGAAAGTGTGTTTTTATTTTTGCCACCGCCTCCTGTTGTACTACCTCCTCCTGGAGGTATGGGAGGTGGTGCTCTGCCTATATTTTTAGAGGAAATATTACTATTTGTAGGTGGAGCATCGCCTGCACTACAAGATTTTAGTAGTAGAATGGTAGTAGACAAATATTTGGCAGTAGGTGGTAGCTGACGGTTATGTGTAGCAAGGAGAACACCTGTAAAAAATACATATTTGTAAAATAATACAACATTTTATGCAATACAAGAGTTGGGGTAAAATTACAGAGGACAAACTGATACAATTAAACATTACTAGCTATACTTTAATCATCCAAATAGTAAAGCGTTTCAAATTATTAAAAATAAAAGAGAACTCATCTAATTAAATTCAATTGTATCAAAAGATTTGCTGCCTTTCTAATATTAAAGTGTTATAACATACTAACCGGCAACTTGAAACTGTAGACGACTTTATGAAGCAAAGCAAGGCAGAAAAGATCATACAATGTTGTAAATTTGAAACTCTCAGATTTCGATGACTTTAAATATTGGTCAAAAGACAAACCAAAAAACTGTGCAATTTGAAAAGTGGCATTTGTTTCTACGAGGATGCTTTTAAAATTAATTTGTTACATGCCAAACTGGCTATGTACCACTTTTAGATTTAGATATAATTTATAAGTTAATTGCCGCGTACTTTTTAAATTAATAACGCTAACTTCCGTCGTCGCTGATGGTCGAGTCTGCGCAGAAGGAATGCGGATGTGCACGAGTGTCAAAAGCGGGGATTAAGCCACGAAACCTGAATCATGCAACAACTATCCGAGTGGTGTGTGTGTTTTTTCTTTAGAAATAGGTATGAAGGTTCCCTGTACCTTACCTTTGTTGTACCTGGTACCTATTCCTTCCGATCCCCCAACGAGTGTAATAAAAGTTACGTGACGGACAGATAGCAAATTTGATGGTCAACGTGGCGTAACCCACAAACCACCTGCTGGATCCTGAGATTAAGTTCCGAGATACACCTCATGTGAATAATTTGATTTTACTTAATTTGTGCATGCAAATTTGACTTAGACAGCAATTGCATCAAATACGTGATCTGTAGAAATATAACAATGGCGGGTAAATATGCCCGCAATTATAACAAATTACAAATATGATGTTTTGAACAATAAATACTTAATAGTTTTGAAAGCTGTTGCTCCTTTTTGATTCCACGTTTTATTTTAATATTTAAATTTAGGGAATTTTTAAATCAAACATGGAAATCCTTAATTTAAGTTTCTACGTGTAAGTTTCACGATTATAGTTTCCCACAAACCCCAGGAAACTAACTGCATGTTTATGGCATGTAAACTGCATAGGCTCAAGTTCTCAGGTTAAATGAATGTGGATATGGTTAAAACAGCCTGCCGTGGAAAACGTGGAATGGTGGAGTTACTACAGCTCGTGAGAATCAAGCATCTTAAAGCGGAGGACTGCACTATCAGCAATCGAAGAGAACAGACATGTGTGCAGTTAGTTTGGCGAAGTGATCCCTCTAGTGTCCTTGTGCCGAATTTGTGGAAATAATACTTTATGTCCAGGGTCATGCATAGTTGGCGATGTGGGGGATGTTTAAATTATACATTAATTTTCATTATTGAAACAGTGGCACCTTAACAATGGGCCTTTTTTTGTATAAAAATTTGCGTTTAAAAGCTATATTTTTCGCACAATTAATTTGCTTTTCACAGGTTACGTCATCTATATTATAGTTAAAATCAAAGTCAACCATGACTCATCGTTAAGTCATATTTGGTTAATCGGTTACAATATGTTGATGTAAATGGCTTGGAGTCTAAACCATATCCCCTTTTCAATGGAGTATCTCAAGGGTCTGTACTCGGACCTCTACTATTTCTTCTATTTATTAATGATATCACCAGTTTTATTTCAAGTAGAAAATTACTCTTTGCTGATGACCTTTAAGATATTTGCTAAAATGGATTACGCCCATGATTATGAATTGCTTCAAGCCGACATATTACAAATTGCTTCAATAGTGTTCATCAAATAGTTTATCTCGTAATACCGATAAATATGTAGTAATGTCGTACAGCAATAGTATTTCCCCTATATTATTTGATTATTCACTAGGAAACACTAGAATTTCACGTGTATCATCCGTTAAGGACTTGGGTATAACATTTGATCCCAACCTTTCATTTGAGTACCATGTAGATAGTATAGTTAAACAATCATTACAGACATTGATTTCCTGATCCGTAGCACATCATTGTTCATCGACATCGATTATCTTAGAACTCTATACTTCGCTCTAGTTCGTAGTATGTTGGAATATAGTTCCCTTATCTGGTCGCCTTTCTATAAAAAAAAACCTCTCTTAGAACAGAGAAAGTCCAAAGAAAATTTCCAAAATTTTTGTATTACAAAAAGCATAAGCTTTATCCTCCTCGTGGTTATCCTTACTTGGACCTTGTCTCAGAATTTAGTGTTCCGTCCTTACACTGCATAAACTGAGATTGGATATAATATATCTATAGAAACTCCTAAACAACCATCTTGATGATCCAGTTAATCTGTCTTTCATATATCTGCATGCTCCACCTAGGTTAAGTAGAAATACTTCCACCATTCACTTAAATTTTGCTAAAATTAACACCTATAAAAACTCTCTGATTTTTAGAACGTCCCTTTCTTTTAATAACTTATCTGACGATTTGGATATCTCGGCTCCTTCACTTCATCTGTTTAGGGAAACCCTTACTGCGGCTGTTGTACCTGTATAACTGTAATGTATCTCTTGTTTATTACTTAACGTTTAGTCCATAATTTAGCTGATTATATGTGAATATATTGCCCATTCATATAGTATTTGGTATTATAATCATATTCATATTAGTCTATGGTGTATTTTCTATAATATTTTATTCATACTGACATCAACATTTAATTATTATGTATTTTAACTTCAATAATTCTTTATTATGTAATTTGATTGTTCGATATTTTGTCTGTGTTTATAGTTTATTGTGACTCCATAATTGGATTATTATTATCTGTGTAAGTCGATTGGTAATAAATATGAATAAAACACAGCCATAGTATTGCTATGCTACTCTAATAACTAATTTTCCCAATGTAAAGAAGGATAGATTCAAAAATATGAATCGTTTGGATAATTAAATGCAAAACTTTGATCGTATGGTGTTCGGTCTCTTTGTCGCACGTTCGCGTGGTTAATTTTAAGTTAGTTAAATTTGTAGTCGTAAATCTAATAGTAAAACTGTCATCCTTTGTTCCCTTATATCCTGCCATAAAAATTCCTTGTGCATGGGTGAATAAGTTGGACTAAGAGTAGTGAACAAACACTTTCTTATGGATATTGAAGCAGAACGGTCGTCGGTTTCTTCGTTCAGTACCGTAAGTTAGTCAAGTGCCGCAGACTTTAGTTGTTAAGCCCCCTAAAAAACACAGTGCAAGTGTAACGTAACATAGACTCAATTCGCATACAGTCAACTTGGTTGAAAGAATAGGAGCTGCAGCTTAGAACACCAAAACACCGCGGAGGTAAGTCGATGTATAAATTTATAAGACCCCCCGCGCGTGAACAAAATTGGCCTTCATCACCGGATCTTTAATTAATTAATTAGTTCCCATCCTTTAAGCTCCTTATACTTAAATTTATAAAATTGTCGTAGTTTTTATTATGGTTAAATGTGTTACACAGAAAAGAACATCTTGCTTGCACATCTAATGATAGAAACATCTGGTTTTTATTATGGTTAAACGTGTTACACAGAAAAGAACATCTTGCTTGCACATCTAATGATAGAAACATCTGGTCATAACGGTAGATTTTACAATACCTTCCTTATCCTTTGTGGCAAAGATTAGGGTCGTCGTCGGTATCTTTTTATGTAAACTATTTATGAGGGTTATTGTATCCTAAATCTTTACCTTATCTGTCATTTCAAGTTGGAGCAACCATTCGGGTTCATGCAACTTGTATAACAAAGGGGTTGAAATTTATTTGAAACCTTAAAAGCTTTGTCGGGCGAGCACTGTAGTTAGTTGCATTTTTCTATTAATAATTTAATTTCGTAGATGAATTAGTAATTTAGCGTATTCGAGTCACGCATTGTTTTTACATTAATTTTTATTGTCGTTCATTAATCATTAATTAAATATGGTTATATCAATTGATAAAGCTATTCTTGAAGCTAAATTTGTAGTTAAAAGGTTGGATCACATATACAGTAAGATCAACCAACCGGAAAACGTATCGATTGCTTTGATTAGAGCGTCGATTAAAAGTGTCGAAGAGATTGAAACGCTTTTCAAATCCTTTTGCAAGGATATTTTCTTTGATGAAGAAAGTGAACAATTGGATGAATTTTCGGCTCTTAGGGTGAAAATCAATGATTATCTATTAGATATTCGTATTATCGCTGAACAATGCGAATTAGATCGGGTAGAAAATAAGCCAAAGGTGGAAAATATGAATAATTCTTTTCGTCAATTGTGGAGGAATTCGCTTGAAACATCTTTCAGTCCCCCGCTTCTCCGGACGAATTTCAGATTTTGAGAGTTACAATGCAATTTATAAGCGGTTGATTCATGATAATGTCAGTTTGTCACCCGTCGAAAAATTTTGCCATCTCGTTGATACATTAGATGAGTCGTCGCGTGGCTTAATAAAACACTTGCCATTAAATGATTATGCATTCGAGGAAGCCTATAAAATCATTACTAATCGTTTTCAGTCCAAGAGGTTATTACTTTCAACATATTTTAATGCTCTCGAAAAATGCCCTAAGGTCAGTTCCTCAGACTCGCATGCGGAACTCCGGCAATTAATTAGTTGTTTTGATGAAAATATATTCGCGTTAAGGTAGATGGAAATAGATTTATTAGATTTCATGTTGTTTAATCTGTTATCAAAAAATTAGATACAAACATTTTAAAGCGTTTTGAATTAGGAAATAGTGACGAAATTCCTTCGTTTAAAGATTTAAGGTCGTACATTGAAAAACAATGTAAAGTGTTGGAAATAAATGATATTGCTTCAGGAACATGCTTAAAATCTCGAGATTCCGTTAAAGAAAGAGAAAAAGGAAGGTTTGTTAGCACTTCGGCTAAAACTTCTTTAGTTGGTACCACCAATGATGTTAAAAATTGTAGTTTCTGTCAAGCTGTGCATCCTATTTATAGATGTAAGCAGTTTCTCGATAAAACCCCTCAAGAAAGATTTGAGGTGGTAAAGCTTAAAAATCTTTGTATTAAATGTTTAAATCCTTCACATTCGATGAAAAATTGTACGTTAGACTGGTCGTGTAGAAAATGTCATCAGTCGCACAATTCGTTGCTTCATTTCGATAAACTAGAAAAAAAATCGGTGTCGCCACGCCGACAAACCCATCGTCAAAGGTCAGCGTCTCCTCGGAGAGCGGCGCTTAGACTTACTTCTACAAGTAGACCTAGTGAAGACAATCTGTCGTCGTCGGTTGTGCATGAACAACCTGTCACTAGTTCGTTGATTTCGACGTCATTAGAACACACAACCACGCTGTTAGCTACGGCAATGGTGTCGGTGCTTGATTATACAGGAACATTGCAATCTGTTCGTGTAATATTAGATAACGGATCCATGGAAAGTTTTATGACTGAAAGGTGCCGTCAAAAATTAGGTTTAAGGAAACGGAGAGCCAATGTCACTGTTCAAGGACTTGGCTTGAATTCGTCGTTGGTGTCTGGTGCACTATCGTGTAGTCAGCCCTCGGGAGCACGGTCTCCAGCATATGGAATTGATTGTTATATTTTACCTAACATTTGTAATCAATTACCTTCGTCGTCGATAGGGGTCAAGGAATGGTCGCATACTCGAGGTTTGGCCTTAGCTGATCCTAATTTTAATGTTCCTGGTAAAATTGACATGCTACTCGGAGCGGAAATCTTTGCTCAGGTTTTGTTGAACGAGTCTCGTTGGGGTGTCGCTAACGAGCCAGTTGCTATTAAAACAACCTTTGGTTGGGTTTTAACGGGAAAGGTCGTTTCCCCGAATAGTTCTATTACGTCGTTGTGTGCTTTCATTGAACCCTTAGACAGTGACATTCGTCGATTTTGGGAATTAGAAAATATTCCCTTCAAAAAACACATTTCTCCTGAAGAAGAAAGGTGTGAAAATCAATTTGTGGAAAGTTATAGTCGTAACAAGGACGGTCGTTTTGTAGTGTCCTTGCCCTTTAAAATTTCGGAACCCTCATTCGTGGGTATGAGATCAATTTGTATTAAAAGATTTTTGTCATTAGAACGTCGTTTGTTAAAAAATCCTGAATTGTATTCAGATTATAAAAAATTTATGGAGGATTATTTGTCAAGCGGTCACATGGTTCAAGTGAAATCGCCTGAAAATTCGTCGGGTCAGGAAAAAATGTATTACATTCCCCATCATGCTGTACATAAGCGGGATAGCACTACCACCAAATTGCGTGTGGTTTTCGATGCTTTGTGTCAGGATCAATCTGGAAAGTCGTTAAATGATAGCTTGGTTATTGGCCCTGCTCTGCAAAAGGACATTGCAGTTTTGTTGTTGCATTTTCGTGTACATCTTATCGTAATTACAGCTGACATCAAACAAATGTATCGGCAGATTTTGGTTAAAGATACTCATCGTGATTATCAACGTATCGTCTGGAGATTTTCTCCGTCAGATCCTATTATGGACTTTAAATTAAATACTGTAACTTATGGAGTCTCGTCGTCGCCTTTTTTGGCCTTGCGTACTGTTCAAGAATTGGCAAAGTTAGAGTCGATTAATTTTCCTTCGCGTCATCGGTATTGGCGGCGATACCTATGTTGATGACTTAGTCACTGGATGCAATTCGATTGAAGCTGCTAATCAATTAATTGGTGAATTGAATAGTATTTGCTCTAGTGGTGGTTTTCAATTAAGAAAATGGAATAGTAATTGCCCGGAAGTGATGTCCAACTTGAGGGAGTCCCTGTCCAGTTCGGACGCAATTACATTTCAAGATAAAGATAGTGGTTCAATAAAAATTTTGGGCCTTTCGTGGCGTGCTCTTACAGATGCATTTTTATACAACTTAGACGTTGAGGAGCGCACTTGCACTAAGCGTAATATTTTGTCGGCTATCGCAAAAATTTTTGATCCTCTCGGGTTGATAGCACCTGTAGTACTGTTCGCTAAACGTTTAGTTCAAGATCTTTGGCTTTTAGGTCTCGGGTGGGACCAAGAGCCTCCATTGGAAGTCATACAAAAATGGAAACATTTTTTGGGTGAATTGCCAGCGGTGTCGAATATTGAGATTTTGCGTCACATCGTATGTCATAATTTTAAAAAGGTGGAGTTGCATGGATTCTGTGATGCTTCTGAAGCCGGGTATGCAGCTGTCATCTATTTTCGTTCGTTCGATTTAGAAGGTAATACTACCATTTCATTAGTATGCGCAAAATCGAAGGTTGCTCCTACTAATCGCGTTTCATTGCCCCGTCTCGAATTGTGTGCTGCCGTACTCTTGGCAGATTTAGTAGATTTCGTCAAAAATACTTATACAGATATTTTATCATTTAGTAATATTTTCGCGTGGTCAGATTCTACTGTTGTTTTGTCTTGGATTCGGTTTTCCTCGCATAAGTGGAAGACATTCGTTAGCAATCGTATTTCGCATATTCAACAACGTATTCCTCCATCTTCATGGTTTCATGTTAAGTCCCAGGATAACCCTGCGGATTGTGCCTCACGTGGACTTTTGGCTTCAGAGTTGGTTCATCATCCATTATGGTGGACAGGACCTTCTTGGTCAGTGCGTCGTAATGAAGAATGGCCAGTAACATCGCTGCCAAAACTTATCGACTCATCTCAGATGGACGTCGAATATCGTACTCTGTCGTTAACAGTCGTTATGTCTGACAATTTCTTAGATATGTTGTTGGATAAATTTTCAAACCTGCAGAAAATTTGTAGGATTATTACCTGTATTCGTCATTTCATTCGTAATGTTCAATGTCCAGATTTGCGTTCAAAATATTCTGATGGTTTGTCTCTAGCTCAGCAGCAAGAGGCTATACATTTATTGATTAAAAGAGTTCAAACAAATGTTTTTGCTCAAGACATTGCAAATATTAAGAAAACTTGTTAGTAAACAACTTCGTAGCCTTAGTCCGTTTCTAGATAGTTATGATTTGTTGAGGGTGGGCGGTCGCCTACGTAACTCAGAGTTATCGCATGATGCAAAATTTCCAATTTTGCTTCCTCGGTCGCATCGGTTGACTGAACTTATTATATTAGATTGTCATGAAAGACATTTACATCCTGGAAATCGAACAACACAATTTTTACTAACTCAAAATTATTGGATCTTGTCCGCAAAGAGGGCTCTTCGGCAATGTTTGAAATCCTGCATTCGTTGTTTTCGTGTAAACCCTGTGGTTTTATGCCCTCCTATGGGGGATTTACCAGCTTCTAGGTTAACTCCAGGTAAGGCGTTTATACATACGGGAGTCGACTTTGGTGGACCTTTCTCTGTCACGATGAATCGATGTCGTGGCGCAAAATCATTGAAAGCGTACATTTGCTTATTTATTTGTTTCAGCACTAAAGCCATCCATTTGGAACTAGTGTCTAACTTGTCGACAGACGCTTTCTTGGGTGCTTTACATCGATTTATTGCTCGAAGAAGCAAATGTATTCAAATCCATTGTGATAATGGTACTAATTTCGTTGGGGCCTCTCGTGAAATCTCTCAGTTGATGCGCCATTCGGCAGGCGTTGAGGGAATCGAATTTGTGTTTAATCCTCCTGCTGCTCCTCATTTTGGTGGGTTGTGGGAGCCCGAGATTAAATCGGTAAAATCCCATTTAAAGAGAATTATCGGTGAACAAATTTTGTCGTTTGAAGAATTCTCGACGGTATTGATTCAAATCGAAGCGATTCTCAACTCACGTCCACTATGCGCACTGAGTTGCAAACCGCATGATTTCTCGTATTTGACCCCGGGTCATTTTCTTAATGTTGAACCAGTTTCGGTGTTACCAGATCCAGATTTGTTGTCCATAAACCCCTCTCGTTTGAATCGCTGGCAACTGTTGCAGCAAATGCAACAAGGGTTTTGGAAGAAATGGAGTGCTGAATACCTGCACACATTGCAGCAGAAAGGTAAGTGGTTAAGGAATTCCGCTACCTTACCTATTGATTCGCTTGTCCTCTTAAAGGAAGAAAATAACCCCCCTCTACAGTGGCGTTTAGGAAGAGTCGTAGATGTGCACCCTGGTAGAGACGGTATCGTTCGGGTAGCTACAGTCAAGACATCCCAAGGGTTAGTTAAACGCCCCCTAGTGAAACTATGTTTACTGCCAGTTACTTGATATTTAATGGTATGTACACATATATTCACTTATATAAGTTTGTCGGTTAGGTTTCTTAGTTAATAGCTCTAATTAGGTTTTAAATATAAAATAAGTTAGTTCATACTTATTTTGGTGGGCGGGATGTTCGGTCTCTTTGTCGCACGTTCGCGTGGTTAATTTTAAGTTAGTTAAATTTGTAGTCGTAAATCTAATAGTAAAACTGTCATCCTTTGTTCCCTTATATCCTGCCATAAAAATTCCTTGTGCATGGGTGAATAAGTTGGACTAAGAGTAGTAAACAAACACTTTCTTATGGATATTGAAGCAGAACGGTCGTCGGTTTCTTCGTTCAGTACAGTAAGTTAGTCAAGTGCCGCAGACTTTAGTTGTTAAACCCCCTAAAAAACACAGTGCAAGTGTAACGTAACATAGACTCAATTTTGCATACAGTCCACTTGTTGAAGGAAGAGGAACTGCAGCTTAGAATAACAAAACACCACGGAGGTAAGTCGATGTATAAATTTATAAGACCCCCCGCGCGTGAACAGAACATATGGCATACTTTATACTGTCGAACATTTCTAAGGTTAGGTTGGAATTTCTGCTGTGTTATTCACGTGAGACATTTATCTATTTTTCTTTTAAAGTTAATTTTGATATAAAAGTTTTTTTAAACTAAGAACTTTCTACACACTTAGTAGCGTTCCTTAACACATTTTCAAAATAAACTCGCTTAGTAACAAACATCTGAACTCTCAAATTTAGTTGTTGGTTATGAATGTTCTAAACTATTTCCAAAGAGAACGTTATAATCATGGAGCATTGGTCCCTTTGGAGTCAGTATTACAGGTATAAGCATAATGTTTAGGTCATATGTTGTTTTGACTACCACTTCTTGTTAGCGAACAGCAGAGGCTTGTGGGATAGGACTCAGCACCATCAACTCCATTAAAAAACGAGTTTCAGAAGCCCAAAAAGAAAATAAAGCCTCGAAGTCTAAATTGTGTGATGTTGACAATTTTGTAAAAGATGCAGTAAATAAAAGGAAGATGCCAAACGTAATATAGTTTTAATAATAATTTTATTAAGTGTTTATCAGTATTGGTTTTTAGGCCTCCATGTAGCTGTTAAATCTTCACAACGAGAACTTTCAGTAGCTGAAATTGTTAACTTCAGCAATTATATTCTGACGAGTCTTCTACCGACAATTGAGTTTTCGATTGCAATGAATGGTAGTAGACAGGGTATACTTGAATTGGAACATGTTGCTACTGCACGAGTCAAGCTTTTAAGAGAATATGGAACATACAAACCAATGGGACTTTATGATCATGTTTAGTTAGATAAGACAAGGATTTTTAGTCAGGGTTCTCTTAAAAAGAGTTGACATGATGGTTTCAAACAAAGTGTAAAGAGAAAACCTCTTGGAGAAGGAAAAATGTTAGTTCTTTAAGTTAAATTTAGATTTAATAGAAATATTTACGATTGGTTCATAGTCGTACACGCATGCAACTTTGGTTAATACACGGCTAATACAAAAACAAATTATCACCAATTTGCATGATTACAGTACAAGTTTAATAAATTAGTGTGCAATATGTATGTTAACAAATTATTAATATTCAGCGATTAAACGTTTAACGTTCATTAATTGTTGATATTTATTACCTGTGCAATAAATTTATATTTATTCAATCACAGAACTGTCATGCTTTAGTATTTAGCATTATGGTGAACACGCCACTGATTTGAGGGATCATTGGAGTACGCCCATGCTTTTGAAAAAGCCAGTAATGGCGCATTCTTGTAGCACAATTCTGTGTGCTGTTGTAGTAATGTATAAGCACCTCACTGCAACCTTTATACAACCAGCTTTCGTTATAAATATATTATTAGTAAACCCACAAGTGTTTTATTCGATAGAATAATATATAACATTTTGGCGACGAGTTTGTTGATCATATTTATAAAACTGAAACATGTGGTGTATAAAAAAAAAATTGTTGGTTAAGTGATAACGTAACTTTGAAATTTACGTTGCAAAAAAGATATAATAAGAAAATGGCCATGATAGGAAGTATAGAAGTATTTAATGGGAATGCAGAAGAGTTCGAAACGTATTTAGAAAGAGTAGAACATCTGTTTAAAGTTAATAGTGTTACACAAGACATGAAAGTGTCAACGTTTGTCACATTAGCCACCACTCAACTTGATCATATTTAGGGTTATTAAATTATTATAGTAAATTTATCCCTATGTTATCATCAAAATTAAAGCCCTTATATGCGTCGTTAGAAAAAGACACTGTATTTGATTTTGATAATGAATGGAAAAATTCATTTAACTTAAGTAATGATTTGTTTGTTTGTTTTAACCCATTACGACCCAAATAAGCCTATTATAATATCGTGTGATGCAAGTTCTTACGAGGTCAGGGATGTTTTGTCATAGAATTAAGGGAATATAAAAACCAGTGTTGTTTGCTTCAGGTACGCTCTCAAAGACAGAACGTAATTATTCTCAATTGGAACCCAAAGCGTTACCAGAAATATTTTGTGTTAAATGTTTTCATAAATATATTTTTGGGAAATCCTTTGATTATTTAATATTTATAATGAATTAAATATTTGAAAATATGGTGTAGAAATTTGCATTATAAAATAATTGTGTAGTATCTGTTTATGTAAAAAGTAAACGGGTGTTAGATGGTTTCAGTGCAAAAATTAGCACATGTGTACAAAAAGGGTTTTTACTAATGAGCTGATAATTAGACCTGGGGTTAAAGTAAGGGTATGGTTAAGCCCAGTTTACTGAATTTATTGATGAGTACAGTTGTAGTGCAAATATTATATTGAAAATGAATTATTGTGAAATGAGGATGAATGTAATTTAATCTAAGTGTGAAATAATTATTACTTAAGTATTTATTTCTTTTGTTGTATAGAATTTCCTGTTGGAATAAATTATGTTGAAAGTTTGGTAGTCGAATTTCCTTTGGTAGACAATAGGGTAATAATTTTAGGTATAAGTAGCAGAGCAGCCGTGGCAAACTTCACTGAAGAAGATAAGTTTGGCGATCAGGAAGATAGGTGATGCAATCAAGAGAACCTCACAGCATTTATCTCGACCCAACAGTGGGGCACGAATTTACCAACTTGCAATCAGTAGAACCTCGCAGCAATATATATATATATATATATATATATATATTATTATTATTATAGTGGTACTAAAAGATCAAAATAAATATAAAAGAAACAATTTCAAAACACCCTGTATAACGGAACAACCCGAAATTATGTGCGAAAGTTATATTAGTTAGTTCATTTTTAAGTATCAGGTATTAACGAAATTTTATAAATAATTAATGAAATTTAAGTAGGTTTGCAAAGAAATTAAATGGTAGAAGCCGATGCCATTAATTTATTAATTAATTTGAATTTAATTGAACGATTATTGATGTAGAGTATGCATAAACGCGTTACTATCTGACAAATATATCAGTGGGGTAGAAATATGCCGAACTCTAAATCGTGGAAATGTATTTAAAACGTTCGTGTAAAATTAAACACCTGCGTATTTTCTAAATGTCAAGTTCTGTTTAATTTGTAGATAACGAACAAATTATTCTAAGGATTGTACAAGCGGTCGGATGTTTTAGCATGAAATACTAATGAGCGATTATTTAACTCACGTAGAAAGTCCACGTGTGGTAGACAGCGCACAAACAAGGATATTGATTTTCTACCACTCAAACCAGGTTAGAAAGAGACGTAGAAAACGTATAAGCATGAGACCATAATAGTATAGGAGGGATTTGAGAAACGTCATTAGGTCTACGACTGGTCGATATGTTTAGTTTGACTTGATATAAACACGAGAATAGTGTAGCGTAATTTTCTTAAAATATTATAACGAGGACGGAAATTCGCGGATTTGAAAATGGGGTTGAGTGCAAAATTGTGGGAATGTGTTGTTGTGAACAGGGGATTTCGGATAAATGTGGCCAGGAGAAGTTACATTGGAAAGATATAAATAGTTTACGAGAATACTATTAAAGCCCTTATTATTTCGATCGTCCCAAAAGCACGTATGAAAGTTGACACGAGTTGTAAGTATTATCAAATCATTTAAATTGTATTGCTTAGTGGTAGCCTCTTAATTAAAAACGCGGTTAGTGTGCCGAGATTGCAATTTTTATTGAAGTATCGCCTATAATTTTTTTTATCAACTCGTGTCGGGACATTAAGTAACGTAGATTACTGTGAAAGAAGTATAATTGAAATGAAATTTGGAATTTGGTTACACCGAGAAGGCGGCGTTGGCGGATCAACTTAGATGGAGTTCGTCTAGTAATAGCGAGAAACGACCTGCAGACCAGGGAGAAAAATACATGGCATCATCTACAAGAGCAGAGATCTTCAAGAAATTTCCAGGTAACAATTTAAAATTGTGATTCCTATAAACTGTAAATATTGGGGTGGCGTATGAGAGTGTTTTTCAAGGTAGTGTGAATTATTTACGTATTGAACAGAATATGTGTAAATAACTTTATTACGGTATTCAACTAGAAATTTGAAGGTGTCTATAAAGCTTTTTAAAACGTTCCATCAGAACGTGAAATTTCTGTGAAGAGTATATGGCTTTGTTTTTTTTTATTTTAAGAATATGCAAAGTCGAAGGGCATACATTATGCAGAATTAGTTGGGTTATTATGAGCTCACCATACCCCACAGTTTACTTAGATTATTAAAATAAATAAATAAATTATAAAGAAGGAATTTTAGAGAAGGTATTATTTAAAGTCCATTTACTCCGAGTACATTTTATGTGTTTGATGATTTTAAAATTAAATACAGGACATTACAAAATAAGAGTTACTGAAGTGTAACGTGAACAATAAAATATGGACAGTGTTGAATTGCATTTGTAAATAGGAATAAATAAAAGATTGTATGTTGGTTGTATTTTGTGGTTTTATTGGGAGTGTGCGTGAATGATAGAATTTGAGAGTGAATATAGATATCCAAAAGGAGGTCCAAATGAGCTAGCCGGAGGCAGTTGAAGAAGGCCATTCAACCGAGGAAAACGGGTAAGAAATGTTTTTTTTCTATTATTTAATTTTTGAATTTTCAAGTTTTGAAAATTTTATAAAATTTTCGAAAATATTTTTGTTGGTGAGGATCTTACGCAAGTACCACGGCAATATATATATATATATATATATATATATATATATATATATTTGAATACCTACCTCTGCCATGTTTTTGGTAATTGCAGGTAACAAACCATTCGTTATGATGTTCAATGTAACCAAGTCTGTAAATTAAGTTGTGTATGAACGTTGAGGTAAATAAAAGTTGCTATCAAATACAGTTATTCTTGCGTAAATAATTTATTATCTACTCAAGACATAACAGATATCCAGCTACCTCAGTGATGATGTCGTATTTTGGGAGAGGCTTTTATTTTGAACATTTCTTTAATCCGATAAAAAGTAAATGAGTGTTTTTAAGGTTCGGTTGAGAAAGGTAAAATGAGATGATGAGATTTAAAAAATACGAAAGCACTTTGACCTACCTGGAATAAGCCTTCTGGGTAGCAAAAATATCAAAGCTATTGCTAGGTGAAGACAGTCTGGTGCCTTCAACTTTTGACAACTAGTAAAGTCTTTCAAGGTAAGCGGTATTCGTAAAGTAGTTTTGTATTTTGGCCATTTTGCATTTTATAATTTTTATCATTTTTAGGGTTCCGTACCTTATAAGGTATAATGGAACCTTTATAAGATCACTCTCGTGTCCGTTCGTCCATCTGACACAGGGGTTTTCTCGAAAACTATGTAACGTAGGAATTTGAAATTTGGCACAATGCTATGTCTTTATGGCGTGCACATATATCGACAGTCAGAAAATAGAAAAAAATATTTCTAGATTAAATGGCGGAGGTTAATTCGGTCAAAAGAAAAAAGGTTTAATAAAAATATCGTGTGAGGTATCATTTGATAGAGGATTCTAAAAGACTTCTAAAAATATTTTTTTATAATTTTTGGTCCAGTAGTCTTCATGATATAGCTCAAAATGTGTCAAAAATGACCATCCCCCTCTGTTCCCCAGCATTTCCAAAGCTAAAATTTTGATTTTAATAGGGATAGTAGTTATCGAGTCATAGATTATCGGAAAACTGCAGGTTTTTTTGACAGTGTAATAGTTGCTGGGGAAAAATTTTTTTTAAACACTAATAGACAATGTATTTACTAAGGTACCAGTACAATGTGGGACAATATATTCATTTTTCAGTTATCACAACCAAATTTGAATAAGATTTAAATATATATAAAAAATAAAAACAGCTTAATTTGGTTTATTGATTGCTCACTGTAGGATTGGTACGGAACCCTAATAGTGCGAGCTCGACTTACTCTGGCTAACTTTATTCCATAAGAACCCACTCGGACAACACTTAGTCGATGCACTTTTAAAAATGTTACAAGGTGCCCGCCACTTCTGGGCAAATGGAAATTCGTAACGTAATGTCATACCCATAGCGCTGACAAAGAAATTGTTCAATATGTGAACAAAACCAAAAGTGAACTGTACTCAAAAATACAGATGTGCAAGTAATAAAATATATGTAGTCAGTGCACTTTTTAAACAATATGAGCATGTTACACGTCGTCTATCACCTTATCATCCACAGCTAAACTCAATTGAAAAAGTATCGTGAACAACCAAAAATTTAGTATAAAACAAATATTATTTCACACATTTTTTCTCTGAAAGAGTCATTGAAGATTCATCAATTTAAAGTTCAAAAATATGATTGACACAAAATCGATTTTTGTAAGAAAAATTTTTTTTGAACCAGTGCTGGATCAAAATCTATAAGTCATGTTTTTAAATTGCTTGGGGATATTATAAAAATTACGCAATACTGTTTTAATTTAGTAATACCTGAGCAATATTTATAATTTAAGACGGGTTGAAGGTATTTGTGGAATGAGTTCAATGATGTAATTATTACAGGACCAGTTTTTTTATGTTCGTTAGCACACAGTTTTCAACAATTTTAGATTTAAGTGAAAATTTGTTATTAAAATTGTTCTAATTAATAGTAAAAAGTTTCTATACTTCGTACCATTTTATTATTTTCCAATAACTTTAAGACTAGGATAGATGACATTTTGCAATTATTTGTTTAATACAAAAAGAAATGTAGTATAATAGCCTACTTCCCATCCAAAATCACAATTATCACACAATTTTATATTTAAATACTTCAGCAGAGTAAAAATTATTATTTGTTGAAACTGTACTGTTAATTTTAGAAATCTGAAATCATAAACAATTTTTATCTGTACTTTTAATCTATTCATGAATAATACAATATAGGATGCAACTAAAAATTTCAAAATCAATAAGGTCATAACTGGTTAAATGGGTCATAGTAAACAACATACCTCAATGTTAACTTGTAAATATTGACACCTGAACAACCTTGCAAAAATGCAGGGAATGCATACAGAAACATAACCAATAAAAAAGTGGTTCAATTTTTTAAGTAGCTATGCTTAAAACAAATATCACAACTAATTTAAACTATATACAAAACAAGTCATTAAACTTACCATGATGATGTGACTTTGTACATCGAGCAGCTAATGCAATTATACCAGTAGTTAAACTGCATCGAACACTAGACATTTTAAAATTTTGGGTATAGGATATCACAATGTTAATTGATTAATAACACTTCAGTTGCGTACACGTTAAAGAATAAACATAAATTGAAAGTATAATTTTGATTGAACCTTTTGCTAAATCAAAAACCTTGATAAGATGTCAAGGTTTGAATGTCATAACGTAATAAAACAAAATTAATTGAACAACTAATAATGTAAATTATTTTTAGTTAGTATTTTGATAGATAAAAATAATTATTTTTGAAATATCACATTGTGAGAATATGGAATTTCACTAAAAATTTATTGAAAGAGGCATTATTCACGGTTTATGAGTAAAAATGTTTACCAAAATATTTGACAATTAGTTTGACGTCTAGTGTTGACGTTACTTGCGGCACTGCCAACTTAATGTATTTTACAATTAAATGTTTTGGAAAGAGGTGGTTCAATAGCGAAGTGCAGTTTCATTAATCTAGAATTACTGAAGTACTGTCGTATAATGTATACCTGAAAAAACAGACTTGTAATAAAATAGTAGTTATAGGTAACGTAAAACGTGAAAGGGTTTCTTAATTTCTCATTAACCGTGCTTGGTTATAATAGGCGATTTTTCGCGACATACTTGAATTGTTCGAGTATGGTATGTTGAAGTATGCCCCCACTATTTAAAAAATATTTACTTGTGCGGCACCGCGAAAACGTATTGTCGTTTCCTAACCTCGCTTTCAATAATTACCCAATAAAAGTCAAGTGTTTAACATACACAAGCATAACCTGGTACAGATCAGGGTATGTTCGTTTAACTGATAGAATGGTGCCGTACAATTTCACCTCCAGTAAATTTTATCGCCAAAACGCAAGTTTAACACATACACACATAATTAAATATGTTAGTTTATGTCGCAAAAATCGCCTTATATTATATTGTAATAAAATGATAATGAAAAATTGAGAGAAACATTAGTGAACATGTGACGCTCAAGTTAAATCCGGTTTTATTAAAATCTTAATTGACTTTTTTTGTAAAATGTCTGCCATTGTTATCAGAAGCTAGATCACATGTAATTTTAGAATAAAACTGTTTGTAGAACTTACAGTAATCAATAAAATAATGTAATATTTTGCTTTTTGTTCGAGTGGACTAAGAAGAGCAGTTTGTAGGACTCGCATATATTCGTTGAGGAGTTCGATAAAAGAACAGTTGACCATTTTGTCAAAACGCCAAGTACCATTTTATTTTTAAAAATATTTTCATGCTCAAAATAATATATCGGTTCTGTAGTACATTGCCGTCCTTAGCAAGAAAGCGGTAACTAACATTTTTTGGAAAATGAGATTTTGTTACCATTTAATGTGTATAACTATTTTTCAAGCATTCAGCAGACAAAAAAATGGTAAAATCAGTCCAAAACTGAGAAAACCGACATTTTTTATGCCGTAACTACGCGTACGTCACCAAAGTCACTAGTATAAAAACCGTATCTAGCATTTTGTAAGCACAAAGGCGGCAGTTGTTGTGATAAATCATTTAGTTAGCGCCTTTTTACTAATCATTGACAGTTGCGGCTTTTTCAACTTTTAAAACAATTATGTCACAGAACCTTAACGGGTGATACACATTCTTACCGCCTTTCATTTTACTCAATCTGTTTATACTAATAGATACTCAAAAGCGGCAACATGTTTTTTATTTGTAATAATGCGACAATGCTGACACTGAGTATGCAGATACTGATATTTGTATGGTTTATCTTCAGATATCGCTTTTTAATACTGAGAATTAATTACATGTGTAAAGTTAGCAAAAAATATAAAGCTAACCCAGATAAATATAAGAGTATTCATATTTATTTAGTGTCTTACAAGCCAATAATGTAAAGTACACAAGGGGTTTTACTCATTAAGCGCTAATAAAGTATAAGGTTAACAATCGTATATAATCCAGAGAAACATATGAAAAGTAAGTACCATTTACTTAAACAATGTTTACCAGAGCGTTAAGTTAAACATAGTGTACTTTTCTAGTAGTTAAATTTAATTCATTTTAGAGTGTATATATAAAAAATGTCTAGCCGAGGTCATCTTTTGGTGAAAATGGCTCTTGCTGATAGAGCAGACAACCAAGAAGTGAATAAAGAATGTACTCAAACTAGTTTCTCAAAAAATATGTAATATTCGCGTATCTGAAGGTTTATGAAATTTTGGACTACACCTTTACATTTTCTAAGGTGCCATTTTTATCATCGTTATTTTTCAATCCATGCTTTTAACATAAAAACTGACTACAACCACACTTTACGTGTTCTAGAATGTTTTAAATCTTTTACTTACAAGTTGTTATTTCATTTCTGGAACACCTTCAGATGCTGTGTATACACCTCCTGTAGTTAGTTCAGTACCATCAAATAATATAGAAAATATTGATATTAATAATATTACTGATTTTATGTACATTGATGAATGTACAATGACTAATACTGAATTTTTTGATCAACAACTGACTACTTGCTGGACTTAGATGTATGTGTAGCTAATACAGATTATAGAAGTGTTGAGAATACTAAGTTGGCGCACAACATGACAAGCAACAAAAATATTAATAGTGCAGAAACTGTTTTTCTAATAACAAAGGCGACAATTCTAGAGAAAGTTATCTTTCAAGCAATGGAAATATAATTCCAAATGTTCAATTTGTTGTTTCGATAACAGTGTAGAACCTAATACTGATGATGGTATATTATTTGTAATTGATCCACCAGCAAACGCTCAAACTAACATAGCTTATCAGAATATTGAAACAATTGGAAATACTGAAACTGACAATACAACCTCTGAGAACGCTGAACTAAATAAAAACATTGAAACTGGTCATGTATCTACAATCTCTGACTATAGTGAAGAAAATCATCTACTAACCAAGAAAGGCAAGCTGAGAAAAAGGAAGAAAAAATACAGCTCTCAAAGCCGGAAAAAAGAATGAGGAAGTTACCTAATTACAAGGTTAAAGCACCATGTACAGCCCGCTATAGAAAAAAATGTTCTTCAATAATTGGTACCGAGCATAGAGAAAAAATTATCCAGGAATTTTGGAAACTTAATTGGATTGAACAAAGACGATTTATTTTAAGTAACACACGAAGACTAGCGATTAAGAGACGAACAACAAGAGAAGAATCAATGTCTAGGCAGAATTCTTTTTCATATCATTTTATGAATGACGCAGGTTCAGAAGTTCCAATTTGTAAGATCTTCTTTCTTATAATTCTTCAAATGATCGAGTTGTACAGAATGCGTTGAATAATTCTACCGAACACTTGATTCCAAAGCCAGATATGAGAGGTAAGTTCAAAACATTACTTAGATTTAATTTTTATTAAAATTTTTCCTTTTAGGCAGGAAGGCTTCAACAAAAAAATGTGACCAAACAATTACTCGTCAACATATTAACACATTCCATCCAGTAATATCGCACAATCGGAGAGAGCATGCTCCTAACAGGTTATACCTGGCCAGTGACATTACTATTACATTTATGCACAAGGATTATTTGGAATAGCATCCTGAAAATAAGTGTTCTTTAAACATATATAAAAAGACAATAAATGAAATGAAGATCTCGTTCGCCAAACTTGGTAATGAGAGTGTGAAACATGTACAATTTTCAATATGCACGAGCATGGTAAAAATGAAATGCAGTCTGGTTGTTCAGAATGCTTTACTTATAAAAACCATATCGATAATGCGGCCAAATCACGAGAGGAATATCAAAAAGATGCCAGCAAAATCAGAGACAGTCTGGTAGAGGTCTGCTATTCTGCATATTTGCAGAAAATAATAATGTTGCCACGAATGGAGCAGTTTAAAACTGTATTATTCACTCAAAGGTTAGTTACTTTCAACGAAACTTTTATCCTGATAGGCAAAAAGCAACACAATTTGAAGCCACAGGCATTTATATGGCATGAGGCTATTGCTGGCCGTAAAAAAGAGAAAATAATAAGCTGTTTCCATCAATTTTTGCTACAAAATAGAAATGTAAAACACATTATCTTATGACTCGATAACTAATCAGGCCAAAATAAAAATTGATGCCTGATTAGTTATTTTGTTTATGCAGTAAATTCCAATGAGATCAACACTCACAAAATTTTAATTAAATTTTTTGAGACAGGCCACACCTTTATGAGCGCCGATAGTTTTCACCACCAGGTGGAACTATCAATGAAACATAAAAGCAAGGTATACGATTTTGTTGATTTTAAGAATGCCGTTCAAGACGCGAATTCTGGCAAAGTTTATGTTCATGAAATGAAAGCTACAGCCTAGCTGATATGTCCAAAATTTTATTTAAACGCGGACAATAAACATTTATTTATTGGAAAAATCATGATAGTGATATTCATGATGGTGTTGAAGTGGCATTCTTAAATGCTAAGACTACGAAAGGCAAGTTTAGAAAAGGACGTGCAAGAGATGTCGACAGGGGCATTAACTCTGAAAAGAAAGATGATATAATCTACAACCTTTGCCCATTAATACCCAAAGATCGTCAAACATTTTGGAAAAATCTGCGAGTAGTGCAAGATCGAGCAAATTTAAGTACAGCGTTTGACTATTCCTCTTTCTTTTAATATAGATTTTGCAAGCTGTATTATATAAATATATCCAAATCTGTTTTTTTAGTTTTTTATGAATAATGTTTATTTAATAAAATATTTCTAACAGCTTGTTTATAATGTATATGGATGTGAAGGTTCAATTACTAGTAAAAATGCAGTATTAATTGTTATGAGATGTTGCACTTACTGCCTTTTAACAGACATTTCTTTCATAAATCAGAGGCCGAATATGAACAACAAGCCTTTCAATGATATTTTCTCCATAAACGAATATAATAATTACGTAAAATTTGTAAAATTGGCTAAAACTGACTGTAAAATGTGGCGTAAATTTCGATAGCTAATTTAGTAAAGATAATGTGGACTGTATTAATTTAAGGGTGTTGTAACAAGCAACAAATAATTAATGTTTTTAAACAAGACAAACAAACAAAAGCGTTTACTATTAGCACTCACCTTTAAAGCGGCATAAAGATCAAAAACGTTGGAACCAATTAACAGCTTGCAGCACAAGTAACAAGGGCGGTTCATCAAAGCGGATCATCCAATTAGCGGCATGCAGCACATGCACAACGCGGTGTGTACAATTCACAAGACTACTCTATATTACTCTCTGCGACTGCGGTTGATACGATACTATAACAAGCGACTTGTATAAGCGACGATATGTGACTGCCTTCTACGACACTTGTTGAGCGACTACTCTTTGCGATACTTGAGCGAGGTTCTTGGATACTCCAATCGATGATTTCTGCGTTCGCGCACTAGCAGAACGTTCACCATTCACATAAGTTAACGTACATAGATAAACGCATTGGAGAAATTTGTACTAATCTGCCGCGACGAATTTAGAATAAGCCAACAAGCCCAAGTAATAATAAATCCTAACTATAAATTATTCACAAGGACGGAACATACCGCCCACCAAAATGTAAGGCATTTTAAAAGAAAAAATAATTGTAAGGCGGGGGGCGGAATGACCAAGCGAAAGAAAAAGCGAACAAAAAAAAAGGATCTATATAAACAAAAGAAAAAAAAGAAATTTTTTTCTACATTGCGGGCAAAGGGCAAAACTTTAACGCAGGACGTTTCAGCTCGCCATGAGCGGTTTTAAGCGTGATTACTCTAACAACACCATCTGTCCCAGGATGGACAGCCACAACTCGGCCGAGAGACCAACAAAGTGGGGGAACATTAGCGGTCTTAATTAGTACTAAGGTGCCCAAATCAACTGGAGGAGACGGGGTGTGCCGCTTTGAGCGTTGTTGTAGCGAGTGTAGGTATTCTTTGGACCAACGGGACTAAAATCTTGGTGAATGCGCTGGAGCAGTTGCCAGCGAGAAAGGCGGTTAAGCGGTAGGAGCAAAAGTGCGGGCTCCGGAATGGCGGTTAAAGGGACCAAAGTTAAAAAATGACCGGGTGTAAGACAGTTCAAAGCATTGAAGTCAGTGCTCAAAGGTGTGAGTGGGCGTGAGTTCAAGATGCCCTCAATTTGGATAAAGACAGTGGCCAACTCTTCAAACGTTAACACTTGCTCGCCAATAGTGCGTAGTAGCAGGGTCTTAACGATTTTACTCCCGCTTCCCATAAGCCACCAAAATGAGGTGAAGCTGTCGGTATAAAATGCCACGAGATATGGTCCTTAGAAGCAGCAAGCTTGGCGAGATGAATCACCTGTTTATGAGCACCTACAAAATTTGTGCCACAATCACTATAGAGGTGTTCACAACGGCCACGCCTGGCGATAAATCGGCGCAGAGCCGCGAGAAAGGCGTCCGTTGACAAGTCAGATACGACCTCAAGGTACAGCGCTTTGGTAGCCATACAGATAAAAAGACATGAATATGATTTGAAAACTTTAGCGCCTCGTAGTCGAGACACAGTAGTAGAAAAGGGGCCAGAGAAGTCGACGCCCGAACACAAAAAAGGTTTGACTTGAGTAACTCGACATGAAGTCAGGTTGCCCATGGGCGGTTGTAATGCGACAGGATTGGTCTTTCAGCACGTTAGACAGTGACTCAAAATATGACGGATAGATCGCCTTTTAGAAATAATCCAGAAATGCTGACTGACGAGAAAATGGACTATTTGAGCACCCGCGTGGAAGTATTTCAAATGAACGTAAGTAACATACAGATCGGTGAATCGACTTTTGCTAGGTAACAAAGCGGGAAATTTAGGGTCAGAGGACAAAGGCGCATGAACCAGGAGACCACCGACGCGCAAGATTCTATTAAGAATAAAAGGAGACAATTTGCAAAAACTCTTTTTTAAAGGAGAATCAGAATGAATCGCTTCAAGTTCGATAACGAAATAAGATTGTTGAGTATACACAAGCAAGGGGATCAAAGCATTGTGCAACTCAGAAGATGACAAAGGTCCGGAGTACCTTGCGAGCGGGTGACGTACAGTATGACGAAAACGGAGAATCCAAACAACAATTCGAATAATAAAAGGAAAAGAAGAGTGATTTTCTAGAATTGATTGAATCTAAGAGGATGTTACGACAGCGGATAAAACAATAGAGCGTTTTTCAGTGAGAACTTCAAGAATATCTAAAGGGGGAATATCTGGGCTGTAGTTTTCGAAAGACCCATACAAGGTTGGTAAAGCCGCCCACCATAGAGAACATTGGCACAAGTCCGTAGGGAGTAAACTACGTGACCTGACGTCGGCAGGATTCTCGGTGGAGGGGATGTGATGCCAAGAGGCACGAGACGTGTTGTCCTGAATGTAAGCTACACGATTGGCGACGAAAGTCTTCCAACGCTGCGGCGGGGAACGAATCCACGAAAGTACTACCATGGAGTCAGACCAACAATAAATTTTATGAAAAGTAAGGTTCGAATCAAAAGTTTTGAGGACAAAGACTAATAATTTTGATGCCAAAGTGGCGGTCAACAATTCGAGACGAGGTAAAGAAATTGTACAAAAAGGTGCGACCTTAGACTTAGCGCACAAACGGTGATGAGGGGGAGGGGTAGCATCCCAATCTAATTTTAATGACCATAAACATTGAATTAAGTGTTTTACCAGAAAAGTAAGAGAAGATAAGAGTCTCATGGGGTCAAAAATGCGGGCTAAGTTTGAAAGTAGGTTGCGTTTGGTACAGAAGGTACTTAGTGGCTGAACAAAAAAAAAATTATCTGAAGTGGGATTTCATTGACCTAAAACTTTTAAAGGTTGAGTGTCAGGATCCTCAAAGGAGCGGGGTTGCGCGAATTGCCGCGTAGGGGAAAGATCTTTTAACAATGCGGGATGGTTACTTGACCATTTATGAAGTTCGAAACCACCAAGTTTTAAAAGAGCAATTAGTTGATTGCGTAGAGCGAGGGTTGATTCAATAGAATCTCCACCAGTAGCGATGTCATCAATATAATTATGGTGGCGAAGTGCGAAAGCGGCTAATGGATAATAATTCTTTCGTCTACGGCCAACTGCTGAAGCGTTCGTATGGCAAGAAAGGGAGCACAATTGATTCCATACGTAACGGTATTTAATTTAAAATCCTGAATGGGCTCCTCAAGGGGAAGCGCCAAAAAATGCGTTGATAGTCACACTGAGCGGGATTTACAAGAATTTGTCTGTACATCTGACGAATATCGGCAGTGATAACATAAGAATGTAAACGAAATTGTAACAAAATGGCGGTGATATCGGGTTGCAATTTCGGCCCAACAAACAAGTGATCGTTTAAAGACAATCGAGACAAAGTTTTAGCGGAAGCGTTGAAAACCACTCGTAATTTCGTACTTACGCTTTCGGGTTTCACAACGCAATAATGCAGAATGTAATAAGAAAAGCCCGAATGAGACCAAATAACAACAGCTTGCATATGTTGAGAATCAAGATATTCACGCATAAACGAAACGTATTGTTCGTAAACACGCCCAAATAATAATAAATCCTAACTATAAATTATTTACAAGGACGGAACACTGACCTTAATCTAAACTATATAAAACAAATTAGTTATTAAATACACTTGCAAACCAATTGGATCAATCAAATACTTTTTTCGCCTAGCGTATATGAAAATGAATCATATTTGCCCTAAAAATGTGACTGAAAGTAAACCTTTGCGGCCCTAGGGCCGCTAAACTCATAACAGCATGATTTTGTAGGTTTTTACAATCTAGACACTTATGACTATCATTGAGATTCATTTATTACGACTTTGACGTTTCAAATTATTTTTCATTTAACCTCGGCGTCGGTGTAGTGTTAATGAGAATTTCGAATAAAAATATAAAATAATCATACATGAGTACGTCAAATGTTATTAACCTTCTTTATTTTGTGTTATTTTTCCTATTTTTTTTTTTTTGTTTAATGCTAGGCGAAAAACAATTGTGTGTCACACAGGCAAAAATGCATTAGCAGCCCTAAGCTATCAGCTGCCCTCGCTCGCTTCGCTTGCTCAGGTATCTAATAGCTGCGGGCTGCTAATGCTCACTTTCTGCCCTTGTGACACAGTATACTATAGTGCTTGTTTTCTCATCAAATGACTTTGTAGTTACCGCTTTCTTGCTAGGGACGGCAGTATACATCACTTATGCATGTTTGCAACGTATAAAAAAACAGTTAATGAACGGTTTCTCGGTTTTTGCAGCGCATTGAATTGAACTCAAATTAGTGGTTAGTTAACCATACTGTCTGCTTTCTGTGAAAATATTACCTACCAGCCGTGGAGGCTTTGTATCGCTTCCTAACTCAAAATGAATTATATTACTTTCTTATTCTCCCTATACCGATTATGTAGTTACTACGTCTCAATTAAAAAATAATGATTGGCAAAAATGTTCTATGCTTTATGCGCTAGTGGGTTATCATTGTTTATAACCTCGTTTTAATTACAAATCGACCTAGTTGCTATAGAATACTACGATGGCATTGTTTCAAGGGATTCGCCGATTTTGTTCAACACAATCCATACAGCAACAAGCAAAGGAATGTGTCCAATCTAAAAGTTTTAATCGTGTTATGTCTAAAGTGCGAATTCAAAGAATTTTACAGTACAAAATCGTCTAATTTTTAAATATCATTCCAGATAAATATTGTGAAAGCTAGTGATGGAATTTGTGTAGCTGAACTAAAACTCGAAGAAGAACATTTAAACCCTATGCAAACTTTGCACGGTGGTTTTTCTGCAACATTAGTTGATAATATTACATCATTTGCCTTAGCTACGCATAAAAAAGGAGCTTCTAAAGTAACTGTTTCTGTTGACTTGCACATGTCGTAGGTATTTTCATGAATTATTTTATTTCAGTGATATTTAAGTAAGGGCATATTTAAGTATAACGTTGCAGGTACTTTAAATCCGCATCATTGGGCGACACAATTGTTATAGATGCCAAAACATTACGAGCAGGAAAAACTTTAGGATTTTTAAGTTGCGAAATAAGAAATAAAGATACAGATGAGCTTTTAGTAAAAGGAAGTCACACTAAGTTTATCATGGAACCCAGAGGTTGAGTTATGTATATATCTGAAATATAGATCTTTACTTATGATGTTTTTGTTATACAAAACTGTGATACGGACGTTTATCAAATGTTTTAAATTGATTTGCGTCTAAAGGACATCCCAAAATTGTTAAAATATAAGGGCGTTAGGAATGCAGGGGGGATTCATTTAGCATGAGGAGATTTCATGAAAGGATATATTTTGATTGGGCATTTACATTTCCAATAGGATACGGAATGTGTGGAGCTTTTTTATATAGTAGATGTCGGCAAGCTAATCTTTCGGAATACCTTTTAAATTTTGAGAAGCTACTCTCCATGTGTTTCATAGTTTTAAATTTTGTCAACTGATACATTATAACACCTAGTTGGATAATAGAATTGGTTGGGGTTTATAGTTTGCGAACAAGAGAAAAGGGAAGTACAGTAAGCAAAGGAACAGTAAGCCCACACTGAGTGCCACAACAAAAACAAAATAGATCAAGAATTAATGCTGTGCGAACAAAAACGTCAGAGTGGGATTGGTCACAAGAAGAAAAAGGAAACCTCAAAAGAGAATGTTTTTATTTACAAAACTTAAGAAAAAAGCAAGTTATATAAAGGAAAATCAGTCGCGGAGAAAACAACATTCATCCAAAATATCTCGGAGGATTTACATAGCATAACAAAATCTCCACTTAAATAAAATAATACCTTCCTTTAATAATCGAACAAGAAAATCACACCAGTATATAGTGGAACGTTTTCGGTCTTTTACTTACTATAATATTTTAATATTCCTTAAAGAAACAAGTTACACAAACTAAGTACTTACTCGGTGTTCACGTCCCTTTAAAAGAAAAAAACATTAATATGATAGTGGACACAGCAATTAAAGATGATACAAGCTGAAATGTATTTGAGCTGGAGCTGAAAGTACATATAAACCGTAACAATAAAGGTGGTTGTTGTCATTAACATATTCTTAACATGAAATCAAAGTAATTAGATCTTACCCGATTGTTTCTACATAAATTTCCCAAGTAGAAGAGCACCCCTAAAAAAATGAAGTCAGTGCGAATCTATTATTAATAAGTACTCCCCCACTAACAGTGGTCGCCGTATACACATTCCGACGGTCCAGGTAGCGCAAAATCTCCATCTCAATACCTGAAAACAACAAAGGAAATCCAAGCATATAACTGAGCGTGACGTTCTGCATGCGTACATAGTTCTAATGGACTATTTATTCGTTCTCCGTCGATATCTAATTCTTTTAAAGACGTACAATGGCTTAAAAGATCCTGCTGCATTGCTGACCTATTGGCATTATATAAACGTTTATATTTCTCTTGCAAAGCATTCATTGAAATTTTGTTGCAGTATTCTTGTTGAATTTCCTTTATTATATCATGGATATTCTTTGTAAGTGCTCCTTGCAGCTGGTTTGTTTAAGTTCTTAAATTCATCGTTAGAGTTTTGTCTTCATTGTCTAACATACTGGATTATTATGTCTGATATTGATAATTAAGTTATCCCGTTGGTACAGTGGATCAGTATTTAAAATCTTGTAGAAAGGATTTCATCCTATTGACAAAATGTGGATCATCTAAAGGGTGTTATCGAATTTCCAGTATGGTGAGCTGTTTGTAGAGGTCTGTGAACGTAGTTTTGAAACTAGTGACACTGCTAGATGGTTCGAAAATGTAGCTTGTACTTTGATAGAGGATAATTTCGTTACCATATTTTCAGTGCAATAAATATGGTCTATGAGGCAGACGTGGCCCTAACAAAAGTGTATCCTCCTTTAAACTTATTGAACACACTCCAAGCATCACATAAGCTAAATATGTTACATTTACTAGTTTTTTTTGCTACATTGATTTGGCTGCAATATACAGTTGTAGTCTTTAAATATTTGATACAGGTAATTTTGTAGGGAAAGTAGTATTTCTTTTGCTTTTAAAGTATCATACAGAAGGTAAATGTTACGTGCCATGTGTAATTTTCTAAATGAAATGATACTGATTGTAAATACAATTTGTACAATATCTTGTGTTAGGATATTAAGCTGGCTTGACTCCTTTACTAGAATTGCTGTTATTATATATATTATTATATTATATTAAAACAATTGTCTTATATTTTTTTACGTTTTTGGTCATACAAGCATTTCATATACAGTAACTAACATGTCTAATATAAGAACATGTAATGCAACTAATAATAGTAAAGTTCCTAAAGTTAATTTATGCCTACTGTGTAGAAGCTGCTTGTATTTTTCGAGCGAGTGTCGGCAACTGATTATAGAAAGCACAAGGTAGACCAGTTAGTGCTTTAAAATTAAGGCTAATACTTGTGACAGATCTGTGAGACTGTTCTTATATTTGATAAAAATGTAACAGAGATAATTAGCTGACCCTTAGATTCTTTAATCAATTAAAGTGAGTTATCTTATATCAAAAATTTTTTTAGGATGTAGCTATTGTCAAAAAAGAATTTTTTTACCATTTTGGCAAAATACTTTACGTTCTAGATAGAGGTAATGTTGTTGGGAAGGATATTATAAAGCTTAGGAGCAAAGACACTCAGACAACGCTGTGTTTTATTTTTGCTCTTATATGGGACTATTAATTGTTTGTTCGCTTTTGTTCTTGTGAAATATGTGTTCAACATAATCATGATTTCCCTTTTTCTTGATATAAATGCATCGATTTAACGCATAGAGAGAGCGAATGTTATTAATGTTTACATTATATAATTGTTGTGTTGGAAAGAGTCTGGTTCTTTTATATATTATTTTCAATATTGTTTTTTGTACTAAATCAAGCTTTCGTAAATTATTTTTGTATAGACAGACCCAGACCAACAATCCATATGTTATCTTGAACTCGATAAGAGATTTGTAAACCATAATGAGTAGTTTTTCATGAAGTATGTTTCTAAGTAAATAAAAGGTATGTATAGAAGCCCTTATTTTATTAGTGAGGTTTGAGACATGCTTGTTCCATCTCAAGAATTTATCTAGTACAATTCCAAGATATTTAGTATGTGACACTTCTGTAATAGGATTTTCAAAAGTTTCAATTTGTATTGAGTTAAAAGTTTGGTCTGCGAAGCATTAATTGAAAAAGGTATGTAATTCGTTTTTGTTACATTTAACGTCAATTTTAAAGAATCGATATGAAACAATTTTTTCATTTCAACGCCAACTTCTTCTTTTAGTTTGAACCAGTTGCTATCTTGAAATATTATTGCGGTATCGTCAGCATAGGCAATACTATGTGCATCTATTTCAAGATTCAGTAGCGAGTTGATGTAAATGTTGCATAACACTGGACCAACCACCGATCCCTGTGTAATACCGATTACAAGGTATTCTAACATATTGAGATTGCCCAGTTAGATAGTTTTTGAGGATCTCCAATACTGTACCTCTCACTCCATTTGCATATAGGCAGTCTATTAGGATGTCATGAGATACAGTATCAAAGGCCTTTGGGAGGTCCAGGAACAGAATGCATTTCCTGTCATTGTCTAGAGCATCAGCAATTTGATTCGTGAGTTCTATCATGGCATCCGTTGTGCACTTGCCTGCTGTGAACCCAAATTGGTTAGGACTAATAATGTTATTTAGTGTTAAAAAGGCAGTTAGCCTTTCACATATACATTTTTCAAAAAGTTTGGCAAAATTATTAATTATGCTTATAGGACGATAATTGGCGATGTTATATATGCATCCCGACTTATGAATAGGAGTGACTATTGAAGTTTTAAATTGTTTTGGAACAGTTCTTCTGTCAAATATTAAGTTAATGACGTAGCATAGAGGTTTAATTATATGCACATGTATAGCTTTTATTATTTTTGCACTTATTCCATCCTCACCAGAGCTACAACTGGTTTTTAGAGAATTAATATGTTTAATCAACTCATTTGGTCTAATATGAGATAAAATAATAAAACGTTTAACTGTCGATTTTATTTTACATTCTCTTTGACGAAGCTTTTGTATTAATTGTTGTCCTATTCGAGAGAAGTAGTCATTACAATAGTCAGTGCATTTATCAGATTTAAACTTTTTGTTTTTCATCATCATTAGGTCTTCAGTCCTGCAACTGGTTGGACGTGTACCATCATTGTTTCCTATTCTGAACTAACCTACAGATTTCCCTGAAATTTGCACAGTCTGCATCTATCACTATCTGATCTAGGTCTACATCTACCTCTTTTTTTCCTATCTCTACTTGTAATATATTCCATACTATTCCCCAAAAATGCCTTAGAACGTATTCCACCCTTCTATTTCACTTTTTCCCCAGATATCCTTGTTCCCCTACTATTTCTATAACCTATTTGTTATTATCTTTGTCTGTCCATGCTATCGTCCTCATACATCTGAAGCACAGCATTTCAAGAGGCTGCTACCGTTTTTCTGTCTGTGTTTCAGACTGCCCGTATTTCATAGGCATACTGTGCTGTGCTTTACACATATGCTTTCAACAATTTTCTTCTTGTTCTATGTTTGTTGTCTTTCCTCATAGGCGATGCTCCTTCTTGTTAGATGCAGTTCGGTCACCTTCTGTTGTTTTACAGTTTTATACCCTATTTCTCTGACCTTCAGTGGTTGTGAAGGGAGGTAAGCAGCCTGTGGCTGCCAAGTTCCCCCAACACTTAACCATTTACCGATTTAATATATTTTCCAATATATCTTTTCGCACAGTCAACATTAGTTGCAGATATTTTGCAACCAACAACTAGTTTATACTAATCATCAGATTTATCTGCGCTTATTTTTTCGTCATTAGGTTTTCCGTCGCAAAACTGGTTGGACACGTATCTGCACTTATTTATATTTTGAGCTAGCCTACATAGTTCCCTGAAATTCTCACACAGCATGTGTATACAGCTCGTTCCCCTTATATTGTTTTCTAATTTTATGCCCTATTTCACCGAGATTCAGTGAAGGGGATTAAGCAACCTGTAGCTACCAAGATTCCCCAACACTTAGATATTTGCCAAAATAATGGTTTTCCAGTAAATCCTTTCACACACTTAACATTATTCGAGAATATTGTCCAATCAATTCTTGTAGATACTTATAATAATCATCATGTTTAAGCACAGTTATTTTTTCGTCATTAGTTTATCCATCTTGGGATTGGTAGGATGCGTACCTCCATTGATTTCTATTCTGGGCTAGCCTACACATTTCCCTGAAACCCCTACAGCCTAAATCTTTTACTATCTGTGTGCAGTAGTCTAACCTAGGTCTGCCTCTTCTCTTTTTTCCTATCTCTGCTTCTAATATATTCCGCACTATTCCCTCATGCCGTAGTATGTGGCCTATCATCCTATCTCTCCTATTTTTTTTATCGTTTTCCACATATTTCTTTCTTCCCCTACCATTTTTAGTACCTCTTCGTTCTTAACTTTGTCTGTCCATGATATCTTCATCATACGTCTATAGCACCACATTACAAAGGCTTCTACCTTTTTCTTGTCCGCTTCTCCTACTGTCCAGGCTTCACAGCCGTACAGTGCTGTGCTCCACACATATGTTTTAAGCAATATTTTCCTTGTTTCTATGTTTGTGCTCCTTGAGCACAGTAGTTGCATTTTCTTGTTAAATGTAGCACGACCTTGTGCTAATCTTTGTTTTATATCTTTTGTGCTTTTCCCATCTTGCGTTATTTGGCTTCCTAGGTAGCAGAAATCCTTAACCTCTTGTAAGTTCATGTTGCATATTTGTATTCTTGTTTTTGATTTATTTTCCCCACCTTTGCATACTAGAACTTTAGTTTTAGTTTTGTTAATTTTCATACCGTATCTCTCTGTTAGAACCGTTTCCATTTCATTTAGAGCAGCTTCTAACTCTTCCTTGCTAGACGCTAATACCGTTATATCATCTGCAAATCTAAGCATATCAATTTTTTGTCCCTGCATAGTAATTCCAAATGTCTTCCTGTATTTGACAGTATTCATTGCCTCTTCTATGTACAAGTTAAAAATCAATGGGGATAGGGCACATCCCTGTCTCACCCCTTTCCTAATGTTTACTTTTCTACGTTCCTGCTCTAATTCTATTACTGCTGTTTGCTCTTTGTATAAGCTATGTACTCTTTGTCTATCCCTATAACTCATTCCAATCTTTTTGAGTATTTCAAACATTTTTTTCCATTTTACATTGTCGAATGCTTTTTCCAGATCTACAAACCCTATATACACGCTTTCCACTTTTTCTTTTGGTTTCTCCATTATCACTCTCAGAGCTAAAATAGCATCCCGTGTTCCTCTGTTTTGCCTAAACCCAAATTGGTCTACTCCTAGTATTTCTTCCGCCCGTTTCTTCATTCGTCTTTGCACAATTCTAGTTAATATTTTTGACACGTGTGCTGTCAAACTTATTGTTCGAAAATTTTCACATCTATCTGCGGCTTTCTTTTTAGTATAGTTACTATGATGCTACGTTTGAAATCTTTGGGTATCTCGCTTGTCTCATACATATAGCTTACAAGTTGGAAGAGACGTTCTGTTACTGCTTGTCCTGTGGCTTTTAGAGTTTCTGCTTGCACCTTATCTGTACCCGGCGCCTTACCATTTTTCAGACTCTTTAATGCTAATTCAAACTCATCTCTAAGTATAGTATATCCCGTCATCATTTTCAATGTCTGATTCCTGTTGTAATGCAAGTTCCTCTCCTGCATATAAATTCCCTATATATTCTTGCCATCTACCCACTTTTTCTACGTTTTCTATAATGACGTTTCCTTGTGTGTCCCTTATATTTTTGCTATACGGTTTTATATCCCTAAAATTCATTCTAATTAATTTGTATGCTTTGTCTGTCTTTCCTATTACCATTTTTGTTTGTACCTCTTTGCACTTTTCATCAATCCATTGTTCTTTAGCTCTCCTGCATTTTCAAATAATTTCCATTTTAGGGCTTTGTATCTCTGTTTTCCTGTTTTGTCTGATTTGTTTTTGTATTTTTGTCTTTCTTCTATTAAATTCAGGATATCCTTTGTTATCCATGGTTTCTTATTTTCTTTTTGTGTATACCCCAGAATATCTCTGGCTGCCATGTCTAGGCTGGATTTAATGGTATTCTCTGTTTCTACTTCCTTAGTATCAGATATTTTCCCGATATCTTTGAGCAATTCATTTGACTTTTTTTTCGAATCTTTCTTGAATATCTTTATCTTTTAGTTTCTCTAAGTCCAAGTGCCTTTTTCCGTTTCTTTTTTTCACATTCTTAAATTTAAGTGCAGCCTTCATAATTACGATGTTGTGGTCAGTATCTATATCTGCTTCTGGGTAGCTTCTACAGTCTTTTACTTGATTCCTAAACCGTTGTCTAACAAGAATGTAATCTATTTGATATCTTCCTATATCTCCTGGCATCTTCCACGTATATCGTCTTCAAGCATTGATGTTGAAATAATGTGTTTGTGATGATTAAATTGTTCTTGTCGCAAAATTCTACCAGCCTATTTCCCCTGTCGTTTCTCGTGCCTAAACCAAATAAACCTACTACCGCTCCTTCCCTACCCTCACCTACCACGGCATTAAAATCCCCCGTAATTATTAAATTTTCATGTCCTTTTACATATCTTAAAATGTCTTCGATATCTTTGTAGATGGATTCTACCTCTTCACCACTGTACTAGAGGTGGGCATGTATACTTGCATTATTACTGTGTTTACCGGTTTAGATTCTAATCTAACCATGAGTACTCTTTCGTTCTTTTGTAAGTAATTTTCTACACAGCATCCTATCTTTTTCCGCATAACTATCCCCACACCCAAATTTCCTTCCTCCGCTCCTATATGAATTACCCTGAAGTCTCCACTCCAAAAATCCCCCACCTCTGGCCACTGAACTTTGCTGATCCCTACTATGTCTAGTGATAACCTATTCATTTCGAGTTTGAGGTTCTCTAGCTTACCTACTTGCTTCATACTTCTAACATTCCACGCTCCGACTAGCAGAATGTTCCCAACTCTTATTTTTAACTTTCCGATCGCATCCTCCGAAGTAGTCTCCACCTGGAGAGCCGAATGGGGGACTATTTTAATTCCGGAATCTTTTACCCCAGAGAACGACATCATGTTTGTTACGATTTAAGTACGCTGTGTACTTGGGAGATAATGTGGTGGTTTTCCGTTGCCTTCCACATCGCGGTAGTGTGTCTTAGACTGCCATACCGACCCCTATGGTCTCTGCCAATCTAAGTACCGAAAGAGTCGCTGCTCTCTTTCGGGGATCTGTCTTAGTCTGGTTCCTCACTAGCGACTCTACTACTTTGGTTGGACCTGTGGTTTGGCTCTTTAACTCATTAGAACACGCAAGCCATTTCACCTGTTCCAGTAATTTAGAACTTCGGCACGGTGCAGGTCCATTCGAAATGGCTATTTCGTTTTTATCATTCATTATTTCTAAAGGAGTCTTGCTATGTTTAGTTTTTTTATTAACAATTTCTGAGATAAGTTCATAAGTCTTTCTCATGTTCTTCACGTTTTCATTAATTTTTGTTTCATAATAGGAGTTTTTAACAGTAAATATTAGTGTTTTTAATTAGTTTCGGTACTGTTTGTACTCGTTTTTTTTTTGATTGTATGATTATGTTTTAGAGATCGATACATGTTGTTTCTTTTTATCGATTTGACTAAACCGCCTGTTATCCAGGGCTTAATTTTTTTATATTTTTGTATCAGAGGTCTTGTTACATGTTGCGGAGAGTTTATATGATTTTTTATAGTACGTAAGAATTCTTGTGTTGCATGCTCAGGATCGCCTGATTCCATAACATTGTTCCATTTCTCTTCGCCCACTAACTGATCAAGTTTTTTATAATCAATTATTTTCCTTGTCATATGTTGAATGGGTTGAAATGTTTTTGCAGGTGCTTTTATACTGTAAGAGAAGAGAATAGGCAGGTGATCTGTAATATCATAGTTTATTATGTTTGCGGATATTTCATTAGGAGAATTATATTTCTTTTCTTTTACAAATAGGTGGTCAATACAAGAAGATGAAGTGTTAGTAGTGCGAGTTGGTTCATTTATTAAGGATTGAAAACCTCGTGAATTAAGAATAGATAAATATTCGATAGTATTAATACTGTTTGAATCTAAGATATTAATATTAATGTCTCCTACGAATATATTTACATCCTTATCATAGAGACAATCAAGATATGTATCTAGGTCACTAAGCAAATTTGCAGTATTCATAGCGAGAGAACGATAAGTGGTTGCCACAGCGATTTGTACATTTTCACAACAGAATTCTATGCTAGTTAAAGTAGCTCCACTCTCAACTAAATTAATGTTATTAACTTCAGCAGAAATATTATCTTTTATATAGATAACTATTCCAACGCATTTATTAAATGAGCTATTATTATAGTTAGCTTTAAAGTTAGTAATATTAAAGTTATTCGTGCTTTCAGTTTGCCAACATTAACTCAAAATAATTAGGTCGTAATAGTTTAGCATGTATGAATCTAGAAAGACGAGAAATTTATCAAAAATTTTTCTTATACTTCTAATATTAACGTGCAGTATATGTAACGAACTTGTACTGTTGCTATTTAGTTTACTTAAAGCGTTGGGCTGTATTACCTGATCAGATTGATTGCTTATGTTTTTTTTGTTAAGTACAGTTTGTTTTATGAGATTACCAACCATAATCTATGCTGGACTTGTAAATCTGAACCTTCTTCTTATAGCAAAAACAATCAGGATTATTCGCCGCCTAGTTTATATCATAGTTCGTACCATAAGTACTGTTAGACATTATACAGTTACAGCACTTTCTGTATTGATTTTTACATTCTTTTCGATCAGGATTTTCTGCACACAAATCACAATTTTTTTTTCTTTTTACAATCATTGCTTTTATGAGAAAAACCCTGGCAGTTAAAACATCTTGTAATATGTATGTCTTCATATATAGGATATCTTTCCCAGCCTATAAATACTTTTTTTTGTTGTAACAAATTATGAAATGGATTGGAGGAGCATTGTAAGTGGATAGTACTTTTCCCATTATGTGTATGTCAAATAAAGGTAACCTCACATTTATCAATTTCACTATTAATGTTATTTTTATTAAATAGTGCGTATTCAATATCCTCTTTCTTCATGTTGGGATCAACTCCTATAATTTTTAATCTTGGTTTCTTTAATGTGTTTAGTTCTGTTGAGTAGCTACTACTATATTTAGTTGAAATAGCCTGTTACATGCCATTGCCACTTAAACATTGTTTTAGGTTAGTTTTTGGTGTACGGAAGTTTCCCCGCCATATTTTCAAATACGCAGTGCGCGGGAATTTTAAATAGACTAGGCGGTGCTTCCGATACGTCAGAGTAGTGCATTCGCGCAGTGTGTTTATCCCTAGAGGGGTATAGGAATACTAGACAAAGGGTGGGGAGAAGTGTTTCCGTGACGCTCAAAATCGCGGCCTTTTGCCGGTGAACTTTCAAGGTGTGTGGTCGGTCAGGTATCGTAGTGTGCCTTATCTCTAGTATGTAGATTTCCCTTCTGTTTTATCTTGTTGTCGTTCCCTATAAAACCTGATCCTGCCGTTCCCTACATATTAGGTAGATAAATTTGCAGCCACCTCGAGGCAAACCGGAATCCACGACCCCGGGACAAATTGGATGTCCAAGCTCAGCCGACAGCCCCGGAGCAGAGGCCTACCGTAGCGCGACTTCCTGCCGGATGCCGGATTCCTTATGTAAGTAATAACGCATTACCTTTTGTTTTTAATTCTGTATTATTTATTGCCTTAATTTTGTGTACATTTTCCGGTTATGGCGCAATATAAATTATTGGTGACGTCATGGTAGAGATCGCGCCAAATCTGTAAAAGGTTCGAGCTTTCCTCCGCCAGGGCGTTGCATTGCTTTTTATCCAGTGCGCTCGCGCGATGTATCTTATGAACTTTAGTAACTGTTTTACCTACCATATAAACTTTCACCAATAAAAGTGTAATAAGCCTCCTTAAGTTTATTGATTTCTTCCTCAGATTAACATTTTATAAATGTGGTTTCATTCTTTGCCTCTTTAGCACTTAAATATTCACACCAATTTTTGTCGGATTAATTAGATCATGTAGTTGCTTTATCCTAATTGCTTTTTCTTGGTTTATTGTTTTTAATATCATGCTTGGTACATTAGAGGTATTTAACCCACATATTTCCATTAGAGTTTCCCTTTGTAGCATTTGCGTATGTACTATTAAAACACGTGCTTGATTTAGGGTTAGAAGTACTCATTTTTAATATAGAAATTTTTTGTTCCAATTCTGTATTTAGTTTCTTTAGAAAGTGGATTTCAGTATTTGCTAGTTGTATATTATGTACCTGAATAGTTACATAAAGTGGGATTGGAAAAAGCCCTATACTTTAAATTAGAATAATTTAGGTGCAGTACTAAATCAACATTAGTTTCTTGCAACAGTGTAACCTCAGGAGAGTTTTTCAATAGAAAATCGATTAATTTGTAGCCTTTCCGATCGCTCCAGATGCTTTTACTTTTGAGTATTGTGATATTTAGAAAATTGATGTGCATTTTTAAAAAATATGTTTTGTTATTTAATTTGGTTTTAATAACTAGGGTTACTCAACGGGGTTCCTAAAGAATTATACTTTTTTGACAATCCATTAAGGAATCAATCGAATCGGAGTCGTCAATGTTACCAGTATTCAAACCCTTAGTTATTGATGTTATTAGGCGTTTAACACTTTTTCACAAGGCGGGTACGTTGCATACCTTTTTAGCATCTTTAGTATTTCTAACAACTGTATGTAATCGGCGTATTTCTTTGCAATGCTAAGGGGGTTGGTCTCTCCCTTGGCCTTGTTCAGGAAGTCTGTGAAGTGAATGAAGTCAAGTTTTTGTTCCTTTTATTGTCATAGAACTTCTAGCTTGTAACAATTTTTGTAAAGGAAAAAATTACTAGTTGAAGCGAATTAAAAGTATAAAGGCAAGAGAGAAGGGAAAAAATTGAAAAAAATTTGCCAAAACTTTTCGTTAGTAAAATTAGGTCGGTTCTAAATTTTTAATAAATCCTTGATCCCATACCCAAAACAACGTGTGAGTTGCTATTTTCCAATTTGGTTCAATTACAAGGCTAAGTTCAACATTTTTTGTACTCACAATCTTGTACAAAACAACTCAGCTGTTATGACACAGTTTGTAAAATCATAAATAGCAATTTAATCTTCCAAAAATTAGTGTAAACACCTTATTGTTCAAGAAATATCTCACGGTTTCCAACTCGCTTCATACACACGGCATGCAGGCATTAAATATTTGTTCTGATGACTTCCCCCGGCTAAACTGTCCTTGCAAGTAGTTTTCGATATTCGCTTCAGATCATCTTTTAGTTAAGTAGGTTAAAAAGTCGTTGATAGTGATTTACAGTCAAAAAAATGTGTAGCTTAATCAATTTTTATTACAATGCAAACCCCCCACCAGTAGGGTTTACAACCATAAAGACCCCATAGTGCCAACCGCTATCATGAAGTAACCAGACAATAGGTCGTAGGAGGGGAAGTAACTAGCTAGTCTTCATGTAGCCTCTAGCCGACTACCGCTTTTGAATATCCAAAAGTGTATCCATCATGTACCACATCAGTCTGGGGCGACACCTTTTATTATCCAGCTATAACCTGTGCCTGACCAGCCTGAGGATAGTCACCAGCAGCTAGTGTCTGATAATTATGTTTGCAACCCCCTTTTCCACAACGGCTGTCTTGAGCCATCCAGAACAATTTTAGTTCCAGTCAGTAAGATTTGGCATGTCACTGACACAAATCAAGACAAAAATATTATTTAACTAATAATTTTTTTATATTACTAACACACATGAAGTTATTTAATTTTTTTATTGTTGGATGAAAGTTATTTGTTATATAAAAGATACTTTTTGGTTTTAATATGCTCCATTTGCTAAAAATGGTAAATTAAAAATCTTAAATGATCCACTCCGACAGATACAGATACAGTGGCGTCCAACTTCACTTTATTTAGTTTTCGTTTCACGATGAATATTTCAACCCTACCCTTTTCATGATCTCCCATGGGATAATAGCCAAGCTAGCCGCTGGCGCAGCAACTTTTTATAGTTCCACCTGGCATGCGTAAAAAGTTCGTCACTTTAAATTCCAAGCAAAATTAAAAACGAAAACTGCTACGTGGGGCTAAATATTAAAACTGCTACATTAACGCCCAACGTTCTGTGGCTCGAATTGAGTAACCATTTACATACACCATCTAAATAATAAAAAATGGAATTTGGAACATTGGCACTGCATCGTGGGGTCCGAGTTAGAAAAATATACCTAGAAGCTCTACACGGTTATCCTGCTTTTCGGGAATATTATCTACTCTCATTTGCTTTTGGATCTTGTGTGATGCGTCAGCTTTCTGGTAGCTCGCATGTAACTTCAAATATTATTTATCACAATTTCAATAACAATATTACTAGTGTGATTGATCAAGTAGTGCCGCAGCATGAGAAAATATTCTTACATAAGAAAAATGAGTGGTTTGACTGTGAAATAAGAAAGGCACAAAAAGCAAGAGATATTTCCTATAAAAGATTCACTTGGAATCTCACAAATGACAATTGGGATAGGTATAAAATACAGCGAAATATAGTGGTAAATTTAATAAGAAGAAAGAAACAATCGTTTTTAGAACGGAACATTGATTTATGTAAACATGATAGTAAGAAAATGTGGAGAACATTAAAAACAATAATATCTGGCACAAAGAAGGAACTAAACTATGATATTCACTTTGGTAAGTAGTGTTACGTGCCAAGGGTCACTTAAACATTGTTTTAGTTTAGTTTTGTTGTATGGAAGTTTCCCGCCAAATTTTCAAATACGCGAGACGCGGGAACTTTTTAAATAGACTAGGCGGTGCTTCCGGAACGTCCGAATAGTAGTGAGTTTGCGCAAATGTGCGTATCCCTAGAGGGTTAGGGCAATAGTAGACAAAGAGGGGGAGAGAGTTTCGCGGTTCTCGCCCGGAATCGTGGCTTTTTTTGCCGAGCTTTCAAGTGAAACAGTCGTGCCGGGTGTGATATCTTATCGTATCTATGTAGATTCCCTTGTCTGAATTATCTTTGTTGTCGTTCCTAATTAACCTGTTCCTGTCTTTTCCCTACATAGGTAGGTAAATTTGCAGCACCTCGAGGCCATTGGAGCAGCCCACGACCTCGATGTCCGAGCTCTACCAACAGCACCAGGAGCCGAGGCTACCGTAGCGTGACTTCCTGCCGGTTACCGGATTCCTCACGTGAGTAGATTCTCTAATTTTCATTGTTCTAATTTTATGTAACTTCTCCTAATTATGGCGCAATATAAATTGTCGATGACGTCATGGTGATTGGCGCGCGAAACCTGTAAAAGGGGTTTGCGTTTCCGGCCGCCAGGGCGTAGCATCGCTTTTAACCATTGCGCTTGCGCGATGTATCTTTTGAACTTTGGTAACTGTATTACAGGCTTTTAAGAACCATCTATCGCCATTTCAATGTACCACCATCTAAGTGTAATATTTTGTTAACTGTTTTACCGACCATATAAACCTTCAAATCAAGTGTAACAGTAGGAAGGGACAATTGAAACCAAATTTGATCAATTTTATTGTGATAGTATTAAGGATATTGTTGAGTCTATAGAAGTAGTGAATAGTAACTAGGTGTAGTATGGGGTACAGGGTTCAATCGGATGTTTCAAACAGTTTCAAGCTATTACTCTAAATGAGTTAACTAAAATTGCCAAGAACCTTAAACATAAGGCGTCTCCTAATTTGGTAAATGTAAAAGTTATTAAAAAATTTGACGTTATCGGTTGTCCGCTTTTAAATTTAGTCAATGTCATTAAGACTAGGTCAAATACCAACTGAGCTGAAAGTAAGTACTATTATTCCTATTCCAAAAGTGTTTAAGGCATCTACACCTGAAAGCTTTCGACCAATTAATATTTTGCCAGTTGTTGAAAAAATAATAGAGATTGTTGTCCATAAACAACTACTTGAATACTGTGAAACTAATAAATTACTGTATATGTACCAATCTGGTTTTCGTAAAGGTCATTCATGTGAAATGGCTGTACAATGTGCCATTATTAAATGGAAAAAGGACATGGATAATAATATGACAATCTTGGGTGTATTTGTAGATGTGCAACGTGCCTTTGAAACAATAGACAGAGACATTATGATACGAAAATTGGAGTATTATGGTATAACAGGAATTGCTTAAAATGGTTTGTTAGCTATTTGAATGATAGAGGTCATAAAGTAAAGTAAGGAGACAGATTATCAGAAGTGACTACTAGTATATATGGAGTGCCACAGGGCAGTGTTCTTGGGCCATTACTTTTTATATTACATGAATGATATGTACTTGAGTGTGGACCAGTGTTTTGTGAATACGTTTGCAGATGATACACTTTTGTCAGTATCTGGTTATAACATACAGGATCTAATAACAGTATTTAATAATAATCAGCTAGAAAAGTTTTACAAATGGTTATGTATAAATAAATTGAAACTGAATGTGAATAAGACAAAAGGCATGTTCATTGGTTCCACAAAAAAATACAATGATTTTGTAGAAAGTGGTCTTCATATTTCTATAAATGGTAGTAATATTGAGATTGTAAAGTCAATCAAATACTTGGGGATTTATATTGACTCACAACTTAAGTTTACTGGGCATGTTGAAGAATTATGTAAGATGGGCAAGAAAATTGGCTTTTTAAGTAGACTCTCAACCCATTTAACACTATGGGCTAGATGTGTTGTCTATAATGTAATAATTTTGTCACATTTCAATTACTGCCAGACTGTGCTCTTTATGTGCAAAAGAAAGGACGTACAAAGACTGCAAATTCTGATGAACAAGAGAATGCATGTAATACTAAAATGTAACATTATGACTCCAATTAACAGTATGTTACAGCAACTGAACTGGTTGCCTCTAGAAGCACAAGTTGAACATGCTGTTATGGTCCTAGTCCACAGGATTAAATACAATCAGGCACCGGAATATCTTTTGCAGTATATATATTATAGATCAGCATATGTCAACTACAACATCAGAACCAAAGATTATATTAATGTGAACAGAAGTTTGACGATGAAAACAATTATATATAAGGGATTTTGTTTATTTAACAATCTTCCGTCTGATATTAAAAATATTCAAGACATGAAACTGTTTTCTAAGAAAGTTAGGACTCATAAAAGGAAAATATGAAATTATGTAATGGTAGTGGTGTATCTGCAAGACTAGATTGTATTTAGTTAAGGATTTGACTCATTTACAGAAGTGAACACTTTACATTTTCTTTTCTTTGGTTCTTAAATTAAATTGTTTTATTTAATTCCTTTATGTATACTGTAAATAGCATTGGGCTAATTAAATAAATAAATAAAATAAAAATAGCATTACTCGCCAATGGTAAATCAACATGTCTAAACTTAGTAACGTCAACTAATTGATTTGATCTCTCACTGTCAATTTCTAAAGTAAGATTCGCTGCTACAGAACTCTGCAGTTAGCGTAGAGGGTGGTCTTTTAACTGTAATGCTTTCTTGAATGTTAAGTACCTCTGGGTTTAATCCACTGTTTTGATTTGGGCACCTTGATGAGATATGCCCTGTCTCTTTGCATAAGAAACATTTTGCATTTTTATCAGAAATAAATAATGTATATTCATCACTATCACACGTAAGAATAGTTTCAGGTAATGTTTGAACTTCGTCATCTACAATATACACCTGCCTTTTAAAGATGTTGGTATTCGTTTAAGCCAACACCTGCCTCTATGAACGATAACAATTTAACACGTTCGCTGCTTCACGGGGTCAATATGACCCATATGCTTCCTGCTACAGTGTGGCGGTATTAATTCTAGGTTATTATGGGGTGCGTATGTTTTAACTTTCTTAATTATTGAAATAAAATTGTCATATTTATAGGGACCTTTTATGTAACTACATGTTATATTTTTCAAAATTTAAACTGTACGTGATGTACTGACCCCGTGCTACACTCGATCATCATGCCATATGCAAATGCGGTACGGGGTTGACAGACAAGTTCTAGCCTGTAAAGTTTATTGACGTTATATGCTCAGAATCACACTCTATTTCTTAGTTTAGCGCCAACCTTCTATTAGTATAGACTGTATTGTAGTCTGTGTAGTGAAATAATGGCGGCTTCAGACCGCACTAAAAAGATTGTAAATTTAGTATTGTCACGATGTAGAAAGCAGTGATGCTAGCGCATCTGACGATTCGGATGATTCTGTACTTGATAAAGACTATTGTCCTTCGTAAGAAGATCTAGATTCAGACGATAGTGAAGATGATGCTAGTATTCAGGAAGAAAAGGATATTGTTTGAAATGTTTCAATGATTCCCATAATGTATAGCACCTTTTTCATACCAATTTCATATAGTTATTTGCTAGTATGTAACATTTCTCATTTTATAATGCTTTGTCAATAGATTGCATTCAAACTTTTAGTAAAATGTGTATGATATTCAGCAAAATCTTCACTTTTTTGATCGAACATAGGGTATTTTAATGTGTTTAATTATTTAACGTTGTGTGCTATATGGGTCGGCCGAACCCCGTGCTACGGTGTTTTTATATTTACCTCTAATAGACTGTTAAATAACCACACGAACACTTTCAGTTAGATGGTTGTCTATAACAATATCATCATTATAGTACAGAAAGTCTACGGGACATATGTCACCCATAATGCACTCTATTAGAATGCGGTACGGGACGAATTTGCCCCGTAATGCACATTAATTGGAAGTTAAAATAATCTTCCGAAACGAACGTGTTAAGACTATGTTTCTTCAAAGCAGTTTCAATAAAAGTATTAAGTGTGCATGGCGACACGTTACATAATACAATGCCCTTTGAAGGGCAGATTAATTTATGAGCTGATAGAAATATATATATATATATATATAGAAATTAATAAGATGAAATAATAACTTAGACTTTTTAAGTAAAGCCCAAATGATCATTTCAAATCGAGCTAGTAATTGAAAGAAGGAAAATATAAGGCCTTGGACAGGATTTGAACCTGCATCTCAGTTTTGCCGGAACTGTGCAACTCAACTCAACTCAAAACAATTTATTTACATTTTTACATAAAATATATATATTCACATGTCAACAATTAACGCGACACTTCCTATATTTAAGAGTTGGGGTGTTGTCTAAAATGTTCCTGTCCATAAGGATATACCATTTTCTTATTCTTGTTTGTATCAGAGTGTTTGTTACTTCGATATGTTGCAATTTGCCAATTGCTTGTGTTGTTGCGGTCTAGTTGATATGCGATCGTTTGGCAGGAAAGACCGTGTCAGAAAACCTGCTTTTAAGTGTTTCGCCATGCTAGCTTGTTATTCTATTTATTTTCTCTCTTCTTGGTATATTGGGAGATTTTGATATGTTAGTTTATGTTTCAGTTTAGTTTCTGTATTATTCTGTCTTATTTTTGTGATGTTTTTGAGGAGTGGATTCGACTGTAGTTGTGTGGAGTAAAACTTCTGGGAGATCCGGTTTATGTATGTACCTATGTATTCTATTTGTGTTTGTTCATGTAGATCTGTTATTCTGGTGTACCTATCTCTTTCAGTTATTAATCTCAGGCATTTGTTCTGAAATCTCTGCAGTGGGATTAATGCAGTTTTACTAACCGAACACCAGACAGGCGCAGCATACGTAATTGCTGGTCTTATTATCGCGGTGTACAGAAGCTTTTTGTTTCTCATCGAGAGGTTGCTGTTTTTAGCCATTAGTGGATACAGAGACTTTGTACTTGCGTAGCCTTTGGCTATGCTATTCTTTATATGCTGGCTGAAATTTAACCTCTTATCTAAATGAACACCCAAGTATTTTACTTTGTCTGTTTCTCTGACGTTAACACCATTCATGCTGATCTTTTTGAAAGTTTTTGTATTGCTGAATTTTCTTGAAAAGATTATTGCCTCTGTCTTTGTTGGGTTAACTGTTATCTTCCATTTATTGTAGTATTTTGATAGAATATTGAGGTGGAACTGAGTCTGTTGGCTGCTAACGATTGCCAGATCCGAGTGTGCATATATTGCAGTATCATCAGCGAAGAGAGCTGTCGTTGTTTTGGGGAACTCTGGTAGATCTTGTAAGTATACTGTAAAATTTTCGGTCCTAAAATAGACCCTTGGGGTACTCCAGCGTTGATATCTTTAGTGCCTGATATTGTCTGATTGATTTTTATACAAAATTTTCGTTCGGTTACGTAGAGTATATTAATCGGATTATGTACGTTGGTACCTTTAACTTTATAAGTTTATGCACAAGACCTGGAATCCAAACTTTATCGAAAGCTTTCTCGATGTCAAGCAGAACCATTGTTGTTACTTTTTTCTTATTGAAATTCACAATGATGTCGTTCACTATACGCACCACTTGCTGAACGGTATTATGTTGTGCTTTAAACCCAAATTGAGCATCCTGAGTCGTTCGTATAGTTTCTTCAATCTTATTGATTCTTATCAGTATGAGTTTTTCCGCTAATTTTCCTAATGTAGGCAATAGGCTAATAGGTCTATATGATGTAATTTCGCAAGGATTCTTTCCTGGTTTCTTAATTGGAACAATCAGCGCGGTTTTCCATATTTTTGGAAAATATTGTAACTTGATGATGGTATTGAATATGTACATAAACTGTAATATGGCTTTCTTCAAAAAATTTTTATTATTATATTATGTATAGTGTCGTTGCCGGGAGCCTTATTTTTTGGTAATGTTCTTATAATTGCAGATATTTCATGAGGGTTTGTAGTGATTTGTTTCAACGTTTTTATTGGAATGGAGTATTGCTCTTTGTTTTTTAGGAATTGATTTACCTCAGAAACGATATCCTGGTGACATTGTTGGTCTGGTTCTAGTGTATGAACACTTGCAAATTGATCCGCTAATACATTCGCTTCTCTTTATCTGTAAGATATTGTCTGTTGTTTCCGTTTAACGCTGGTATGGTCTCGTAGGTCTTGGTTAGTGATTTTGTAACCTTCCATAACGAGTTGTCTTGAGGTCTTAAGTTTTTTAATTTTGTAGTCCATGTGTTGTTTCGATGTTCTTTAATGCGAATTCTGATGTCCTTATTCGCATTTATTAGTTGGTCTTTGTTGCTGGATTAGCGGTACGCTGCCAGGCTCTTCTGATGTTGTTTCTTATTTTTATTAATGTTAGTATTCCTTTGGTAATACATCCCTGGTGGGGTCTATTTCAATTGTGCTTGTGTGTTTTTTAACAGTTTTTATAATCGCGTTAGTGAATTGTTCGATGCACTTTTCTAGTTCTTCTGCACTGTTAATTGCTTGAGTGATGTGTATATTTTGATCTAGGTCGGCCCTAAAACGTTTCCAGTCTGTTCTTCTGTATGATTTTACTTTTATGGTAGAGAGTTGTTGCGGTCCATTATTTAGTTCAAATATTACAGGATTGTGGTCTGATTCCAGTTCTGGGATGGATTGTGGCTCTATTATTTGTCGTATGTTTTTTAGTACTACTATATCTATTGTGGTGGGGGTGGAACCATTCCATGGGAAATGTGTTGGCTCGTCGGGATACAGTACTTCGAGATTATTATTGTTCGCATAATCTCGCAGTGTAATGCCGTTTCTGTTATTGCGGTGACAATTCCAGCTAAAATGTCTCGAATTTAAATCACCTGCTAACACTACTTTTCTACAATTACTAAATAAGTTATTTAAGTCACTATTACTAATCTTGTTCCTAGGGAATTATATGCACACACTATATTTATATTATTATTTAACTTTATACACCGAGCTTCGAGGCTAATGTTTTTTAAGGGAACTATACTGTACGGCACATTGTTTTTCACTGCAATAGCTATACCACCTTGTCCTGTTTCATTCGGACCGTCACGACGGATAACACTATAGCCTCTAATTTTTATTTTTTGTGACATTTTTAACTTGGTTTCGTTGATCATGACTATATCTATTTTGTATGCACTTAAAAATTGTATCAATTGTCCTAACTTATTAGATAAACCGTCTGCGTTCCATGTTGCTATTCTTAGTTTATAATCCATAACTATTTAAATTTAGAGCGAAATTATTAAATGCATTAAACTTTTCTAACGGCGTTTTACACTTGCTCAGTACTACATTCAAGTCCTTAATTGCTTTAAGCACTACTTACATTAATTAGGAGTTCAGTTTACCTATTTCTTGTACCAACTCTTGGAATTCTGTTAGTTCGGTATTTCGGTCACTCCTGTTTGCATTTTGTTTTTCTTGCTGTGACGTCCTGGTCCAAGGATTTGTGGTTGGTGCGGGTGCCGGAACATACATTTTTGGGAACTGTTGGTGGCTTTTCATGTTTAAATAGGAATTTTCTGAACTTCGGGTTGTGGTTTGTAGTTATGCTGTTTTTCATCTATCTTCATTAATATTTTAATGTACACTGGGCATTCTTCGCTACTAGCCGGTGTGACCCTTGACAGTTTGCACATTTCGCTTCTACCTCTCGAGGTTTTTTGCATAGATAAGTCCAGTGTTCTTCTGCGCATTTTACACATCTAATGGTGCCTCGGCAATTCCCAGTTGCGTGGGACCATTGCTGACAGCGTCTACACTGAGTTAATCTCCTTTATTTTGTTGTCGCTCCCAAGTTATCCGTGTGTACGCTAAACATTTTACTTCCTGCTGCAGCTTCTTCAATGTTATTGAATTATTAGTTATAACTAAATACAATGGGGCACCTTTAGTTTTCATGGTATATGTGTTGATGACTGGGATATTCTTTTCTTTCAGTTCCTCGTTAATTTCGAAATGTCTATATCACTACCAAGTCCACGTAACACAAACGCGTGTGATTTTTCATTCACGTCACTAAAAGTGTGAAACTTTATGTCATCCTCTTCAATAAATTGAGAAAATCTTTGCGTTCATTACGATCGCTTATAAATATTATTGTTTTGTTTAGCGTATATTTTATAGAAAATCCTTTGTTTATTTTCGCACTAATTTCTTGCACTAATTCTTTATGATTTTTGTTTTCCGTGGATTACAATCGGCGGAGGTGGTTTAGCTTTACGGGTACTGTAGCTTTAGGTGCAAAATCTGTCAGGCTTTCGTTATCGGATTCGTTTAGGTCCATATGTACTTCATCGTCGTCTTCATTGTTTTGCGATTCTATAGGTGTATATCGATTTTGTGTGCTAATTATCGACTCTTGGCTTAATGTTTTATGCTTAAGTTTTGCTAATTTTTTTGGTCTCTGAAATCCGTCGGAATCGGTGTGCGAACTTGAGCTTTTATTATTATTTAACTGGAAATCGAAATTCTTAGTAAACCTTTTCCGTTCCATGTTAATGGGTTTTAAATCTATAGCATCTTCACTATTTTGTACATTTATAACCTCGCTCGGGCGACGTCCTCGACCGCTTTATTGTTCAGATGTACCTGCGTTTCCGTACCCTCGGTTACTAAAGCGCTTCCTGAAGAATGTTGGATACTTTCAGTAACGATTTTATTTTTAAGCTCTAAGAGGCATGCAGCGTTTACAATTTCACTAACCTCTAATTTATTAGTCTTTTTTGATTTGCGAACATTATATGACTTCGTTATCAGTTTATCCGGTGGTTTCATCAACACTTAAATTTAAACGAGCTTTTTGGTTTTAATTAATAATATAAAAGTTTAATTTACGCACTAAATTGAACTAAAATTAACACTGAAACTACATCATTACTCTCATTGTTCTACATACTACTTAATTATATTTACACTCAAAACTAAAGATAAATTATGCGGTTAATACGATATATAATACTACGTAAAGCACGTCAGCGCGGAGCTGATTAATACGTCTATACGGTTTCGATGACCGAGTGCGACTGGGGCCGGAACTGTGCGTTATCCAATTACGCTACCGAGGCCGATGGCTATAATTGGGAAATTTACAAATCCAAATCGTGTACAGTACCATATATAAACCTAACTTTCAATTACGTTTAGCATTTTGTCAATCATATCTGAAATTGTCAAGTTTTTTGACTCATGTCAGATATAGACAGGAAGCAACACTCAAAATCACGGCTAAAGCCAAGTATTAATATATAAATATTTTAAGTAGTTTTTTACACAAGGTAAGTTGATAAATTGAAATTAATAAGATGAAATAATAACTTAGACTTTTAAGTAAAGCCCAAATGATCATTTCAAATCGAGCTAGTAATTGAAAGAAGGAAAATATAAGGCCTTGGACAGGATTTGAACCTGCATCTCAGTTTTGCCGGAACTGTGCGTTATCCAATTACGCTACCGAGGCCGATGGCTATAATTGGGAAATTTACAAATCCAAATCGTGTACAGTACCATATATAAACCTAACTTTCAATTACGTTTAGCATTTTGTCAATCATATCTGAAATTGTCAAGTTTTTGACTCATGTCAGATATAGACAGGAAGCAACACTCAAAATCACGGCTAAAGCCAAGTATTAATATATAAATATTTTAAGTAGTTTTTTACACAAGGTAAGTTGATAAATTGAAATTAATAAGATGAAATAATAACTTAGACTTTTTAAGTAAAGCCCAAATGATCATTTCAAATCGAGCTAGTAATTGAAAGAAGGAAAATATAAGGCCTTGGACAGGATTTGAACCTGCATCTCAGTTTTGCCGGAACTGTGCGTTATCCAATTACGCTACCGAGGCCGATGGCTATAATTGGGAAATTTACAAATCCAAATCGTGTACAGTACCATATATAAACCTAACTTTCAATTACGTTTAGCATTTTGTCAATCATATCTGAAATTGTCAAGTTTTTGACTCATGTCAGATATAGACAGGAAGCAACACTCAAAATCACGGCTAAAGCCAAGTATTAATATATAAATATTTTAAGTAGTTTTTACACAAGGTAAGTTGATAAATTGAAATTAATAAGATGAAATAATAACTTAGACTTTTAAGTAAAGCCCAAATGATCATTTCAAATCGAGCTAGTAATTGAAAGAAGGAAAATATAAGGCCTTGGACAGGATTTGAACCTGCATCTCAGTTTTGCCGGAACTGTGCGTTATCCAATTACGCTACCGAGGCCGATGGCTATAATTGGGAAATTTACAAATCCAAATCGTGTACAGTACCATATATAAACCTAACTTTCAATTACGTTTAGCATTTTTGTCAATCATATCTGAAATTGTCAAGTTTTTTGACTCATGTCAGATATAGACAGGAAGCAACACTCAAAATCACGGCTAAAGCCAAGTATTAATATATAAATATTTTAAGTAGTTTTTTACACAAGGTAAGTTGATAAATTGAAATTAATAAGATGAAATAATAACTTAGACTTTTTAAGTAAAGCCCAAATGATCATTTCAAATCGAGCTAGTAATTGAAAGAAGGAAAATATAAGGCCTTGGACAGGATTTGAACCTGCATCTCAGTTTTGCCGGAACTGTGCGTTATCCAATTACGCTACCGAGGCCGATGGCTATAATTGGGAAATTTACAAATCCAAATCGTGTACAGTACCATATATAAACCTAACTTTCAATTACGTTTAGCATTTTGTCAATCATATCTGAAATTGTCAAGTTTTTGACTCATGTCAGATATAGACAGGAAGCAACACTCAAAATCACGGCTAAAGCCAAGTATTAATATATAAATATTTTAAGTAGTTTTTACACAAGGTAAGTTGATAAATTGAAATTAATAAGATGAAATAATAACTTAGACTTTAAACCAATTAAATTAAGAAGACAAATAGCTTGAAGTTTGACGCTAGTATTGAAGAAGGAAATATAAGCCTTGGAGGTTGAACGCTTATTTTGCGGAATTCTATCCAATTACGTACCAGCCAGCTTAATTGGGAATTTACAAATCCAAATCTACGACATTAAAATCTAACTTATAGTTAGATGAGCAATCTCAAAATCAGCTAAAGCAAGTTTAATATTAATATTTTAAGAGTTTTACACAAGTATGTAAATAAATTAATAAATAAATAATAATTAGATTTTTAAAAAGCCAATGATAATTAAATAAGATAAATAAAATAGATTTATAAGGCCTTGACAGTTTAACATCCAGTTTTGCGGAAGGAATATCAATCCTCCAGGTTGGCTAATTGGGAATTTCAACATCGTTACATACCTAAGCCTGCTTTAATTGTTGATTTCAATCATTTAATGTCCATTTTAACTATTCATTATACAGTGACATCAAAATAGCTAAAGCCAAGTATTAATATATAAATATTTTAAGTAGTTTTTTACACAAGGTAAGTTGATAAATTGAAATTAATAAGATGAAATAATAACTTAGACTTTTTAAGTAAAGCCCAAATGATCATTTCAAATCGAGCTAGTAATTGAAAGAAGGAAAATATAAGGCCTTGGACAGGATTTGAACCTGCATCTCAGTTTTGCCGGAACTGTGCGTTATCCAATTACGCTACCGAGGCCGATGGCTATAATTGGGAAATTTACAAATCCAAATCGTGTACAGTACCATATATAAACCTAACTTTCAATTACGTTTAGCATTTTTGTCAATCATATCTGAAATTGTCAAGTTTTTGACTATGTCAGATATAGACAGGAACAACACTCAAAATCACGGCTAAAGCCAATTTAATATATAAATATTTTAAGTTTTTTACACAAGGTAAGTTGATAAATTGAAATTAATAAGATGAAATAATAACTTAGACTTTTAAGTAAAGCCCAAATGATCATTTCAAATCGAGCTAGTAATTGAAAGAAGGAAAATATAAGGCCTTGGACAGGATTTGAACCTGCATCTCAGTTTTGCCGGAACTGTGCGTTATCCAATTACGCTACCGAGGCCGATGGCTATAATTGGGAAATTTACAAACCAAATCGTGTACAGTACCATATATAAACCTAACTTTCAATTACGTTTAGCATTTTTGTCAATCATATCTGAAATTGTCAAGTTTTTTGACTCATGTCAGATATAGACAGGAAGCAACACTCAAAATCACGGCTAAAGCCAAGTATTAATATATAAATATTTTAAGTAGTTTTTTACACAAGGTAAGTTGATAAATTGAAATTAATAAGATGAAATAATAACTTAGACTTTTTAAGTAAAGCCCAAATGATCATTTCAAATCGAGCTAGTAATTGAAAGAAGGAAAATATAAGGCCTTGGACAGGATTTGAACCTGCATCTCAGTTTTGCCGGAACTGTGCGTTATCCAATTACGCTACCGAGGCCGATGGCTATAATTGGGAAATTTACAAATCCAAATCGTGTACAGTACCATATATAAACCTAACTTTCAATTACGTTTAGCATTTTTGTCAATCATATCTGAAATTGTCAAGTTTTTTGACTCATGTCAGATATAGACAGGAAGCAACACTCAAAATCACGGCTAAAGCCAAGTATTAATATATAAATATTTTAAGTAGTTTTTACACAAGGTAAGTTGATAAATTGAAATTAATAAGATGAAATAATAACTTAGACTTTTAAGTAAAGCCCAAATGATCATTTCAAATCGAGCTAGTAATTGAAAGAAGGAAAATATAAGGCCTTGGACAGGATTTGAACCTGCATCTCAGTTTTGCCGGAACTGTGCGTTAACAAATAACGCTACCGATGCCGATGGCTATAATAGGGAAATTTACAAATCCAAATCGTGTACAGTACCATATATAAACCTAACTTTCAATTACGTTTAGCATTTTGTCAATCATATCTGAAATTGTCAAGTTTTTGACTCATGTCAGATATAGACAGGAAGCAACACTCAAAATCACGGCTAAAGCCAAGTATTAATATATAAATATTTTAAGTAGTTTTTTACACAAGGTAAGTTGATAAATTGAAATTAATAAGATGAAATAATAACTTAGACTTTTTAAGTAAAGCCCAAATGATCATTTCAAATCGAGCTAGTAATTGAAAGAAGGAAAATATAAGGCCTTGGACAGGATTTGAACCTGCATCTCAGTTTTGCCGGAACAAATCAAATCAAAATCAAAAAGAATTTATTTTTATCGTTTTGTACAATATATCAGCACTACAAGTACCGACTGGATGTCAATTGAATTCATAATAGTACCTACATACAAATGTTTAACTATAAGTCTATTTTAAATAACAATATTTGGTATTTGTATATACCTAATTGTTGTCAATAGTTAATTCCTTGTTTTAAATTTTGATTTGTATGTCCTTTTATATTTATTATAGGAAAAGCAATGAAAAAAACCTATTTTATACTTAACCCTAACAATTAATAACATAAAACATACTATATACAAACTTAAATAATAACAATTAATAACAATAAAATAATTAGTATGTTAGTTTGTGTTTCATATGCTGTGTTGTGTGTTTCTCTTTGATAACGTTTCGTATAAGTGGATTTTTGTGGTTTCTCATTGTGTTGTAAAATTGTTCAGAGGTGGCTTGTAGGTAGTCTTGTATGTAGGGTACTCGTGTCTCTTGGTGTAAATCGGTTATTTTCGTGTATCTATTAGAATTCGTGATCATACGTAGGCATTTGTTTTGCAGTCTTTGTATGGTTAATCGTTTTGTTTATTAATTTTCCACTAAGGAACTGCTTAAAGGCTGATCTCTTAAACGGCGGGTTTTTGGGGTCTTTGTTTTATTTCAAAAAATTTGGGTAACCAAATTAGGCAGTTTTTCCCAAGATGGTTAAATTTTCCCTGTCGAATTGCGGTTTTAATGTATGGAGTTTAATTGTCTTTTTCTAAAATTTTAATTTAATTCTTTTTAATTCCCGTCCAAACCGGTTGTTTTATTCCGTTTTAGGTATTTGTTTTTATTGTAATTTTCTTTGTTGGTTTGTTTGCGGGCGGCTTTTCCGTAAGTCTTTCAAAATCCAAATTACTTCCTTTTATTTTGTTTTTTCAAATTTGTAAACGTTTAGATTTTTTCCAAATTTTGGTACTTCTTGAAAGGTTGTGGCTATAATGGTCGGGTTTTTTCTTTTGTTTGATTTAATTTTGGTTCTATTTGGATTTTCTTGGTGGGGTGTTTTAAAGTTTTGGGTTTAATTAGTGGTTTTATTGTTTTTTAAAATTTTGATTTTTGTTCCATTTGTCCAATTTTTTAACGTTGGTAATTTTTGAATTAATTTCTTCTCGGTTTGTTTGTTTGTCTTTCCTTTTAACGTTTTGAAAGTCCCTTTTCTTGACCTTCTTTTCGTAGTCGTTTGGTTGTTCCATTAAGTTACTTTTCTTGAGGCAGGTCTTTTTTCTTTTGTTTATTTTTGTTAAGTTTATGTTGGATTTTTTGTGGGGTCTTTAAAGTTTGAAGTTTCCTGGTGTTTTTTTTTAAAATTTATTTTTTCCATTTTATTTTAAGTTGTTTTTTGAAATTTAATTTCCTCCGTTTTTTAATTAAACCTTAAGTTTGTGCTTTTTTCTTTTAAATTGTTTCCGTTTGTAAAAATTTTGACAGGTTTTGGTAAGTTCCTTTGTTTATTTTGTAAGGATGTTGGGTTTTAAGGTTGAAGTAATGTTTTTAATTTTGTCGTTGTTTATTTATTTTTTTTAGGGTAAGTGTTTTTCGGAAAATTTATGTCCTATTTTATATTTAACTTAAGTTCTATCTTGTTTCCCTTTAAATTTCCGCTTTGCAAGTTCCAATGTCTATGTTTGGCGTTAAAATCTCCTATAAGTAACACCTTATTACTAACACTTAATAACCTAAGAATGTCGTATGCACTAAAATAGTTTGTTGGCTTATTATAAGCGGAGTATACAGATATTGTTTTTAAGTTTTATTCCCGCACTTCAGGTCGTATTTGGTATAAGTAATTCACAATTAGGTACCACCGTGCTTGATAAAATTGGGCAAATTTACCGTTCCTGTGTAGTCAGGTCTTAAACCTAACTATATTGTAATTTCTAAGTTTAAGTGTATCAGTGTTTTTGAGTCGAGTTTCGTTAATAAGTAATATGTCTATGTCTTGTCTATTCACAAACTCCAAAACTTGACCCATTTGAGCTTTTAAATTTTTTCCATGTGCAGATTTTTAAAATTTAAGTTGATAAATTTCTATGTTCATGATAAAATTACTAAGACCTTTGAAACTTCCCGTTTTTGTGTTGCAATTTTAAAGGCTGTTAAGGTCCTTTTATAGCTCTAAGCATCTCTTTTAGGTTGATCATGCTACTTAGTGTTTTCCATTTCCTACTAACCGTGGAAATTTTGGGAAATTTGCTCTTGTGTTTTGTTGCTATTAAACCTTAATTTTTGTTGGTGGTTTTATTCGTCCAATCATAGGTTGCATATTTCTTTGGATCGACATTCTTTAAGTTTGGATATTCTTGTTGACTATTTATAAAGGGAACGATGTATGGGTTTGTGGGTTCTGATGGTGTTCCTTTGCTTCTATTTGTTGCAACTTTTTAGGTACACTGGACATTGTACCGTTATTCGCTGTGTGGGACCCGCTGCAGTTGGCGCATTTGGGCGGCGTGATTGTGGGTTTTTCAAATCTCTTGTTAGGGGCCTGCCACAGGATTTGGCGGAGCCCAGTTTTGTTGCATGGGACCATTCCTCAGCGATGGCATTGTATGAAATTTTTTATTATTAATGTGACGTTCCCATGTTATTTTGGTATGTAGTTATTTTACTTTGTTTTGCAGCTCTTGCAGTTAACGGAACAACATGTGGTAATTAAGAACCAAGTTTTTTATTTGGTGCGCATTCAAAGGTAATTTGATAATATTTTGCAGTTCTTTTAATGCTTGTTCTAGCTCTTCCACACTAGGATCCCAAATTCCATTTCCTCCTTAGAACGAAGGCATGTGTTTTGGCCTTTGCGGGATTTGAAATTCAATTCTCAGTCGAAACTGTTCCTTTAGCACTTGATATTCTTGTTTATCATGCACAAATAAGTTGGTTCTGTCTCTGGGAAATTTTATTGATATCCGTTTTTATTTGAGTGTTTAAATTGTTTAAAAATTCCTATGATTTATGGACTTACCGTGTAATCACAATTTCCGGGTTTTTCAATTTTGCCTTTTTCGGTTCTTCAAATCCAGCTTCTCCAAACCATATTGCTTTTAACATCATTCGTCCCTTCCGTTTCATCGAATTGAAAAGTATTTCAAATCTGTTATTTGTTGCTACGGTAATTTCTTCAGGATTTAACTTTGGCCTTTATTACTTCCAGTTTCCATGGTTGTTGTTTAAAAAGAAAACAGATGCCTGTACAGTGACTTCCTATTCGTCTCGCTTTTGTTAGTTGTCTCGGTAGATGGGGCAACTCCTTACTGTGCTTGATGGTTTACTGGTCGATCCGTTAGCATTGCACGATTAATATACTTATTGTATATATCCTGTCTACTATTCTTTTTAACAAAAGCTTTACCTTGACTTAGTCCGAGGGATGGCATTTGGGAAATTTACTCCAAATCGTTACATCCATTAAAACCTAATTTAATTCGTTTACATTTTTTTCAACTACTGAAATTGTCAAGTTTTTGTCAGTCGTATAACAGGAAGCAACATCAAAACACGGCTAAAGCCAAGATTAATATATAAATATTTTAATATTTTTACACAAGGTAATTATAAATTGAAATTAATAAATAAATAATAACTTAATTTTAAGAAACCCAAAGATCTTTCAAACGGTATAATTGAAAGAAGGAAAATATAAGGCCGGACAGGATTTGAACCGCATCTCAGTTTTGCCGGAACTGTGCGTTATCCAATTACGCTACCGAGGCCGATGGCTATAATTGGGAAATTTACAAATCCAAATCGTGTACAGTACCATATATAAACCTAACTTTCAATTACGTTTAGCATTTTTGTCAATCATATCTGAAATTGTCAAGTTTTTTGACTCATGTCAGATATAGACAGGAAGCAACACTCAAAATCACGGCTAAAGCCAAGTATTAATATATAAATATTTTAAGTAGTTTTTTACACAAGGTAAGTTGATAAATTGAAATTAATAAGATGAAATAATAACTTAGACTTTTTAAGTAAAGCCCAAATGATCATTTCAAATCGAGCTAGTAATTGAAAGAAGGAAAATATAAGGCCTTGGACAGGATTTGAACCTGCATCTCAGTTTTGCCGGAACTGTGCGTTATCCAATTACGCTACCGAGGCCGATGGCTATAATTGGGAAATTTACAAATCCAAATCGTGTACAGTACCATATATAAACCTAACTTTCAATTACGTTTAGCATTTTGTCAATCATATCTGAAATTGTCAAGTTTTTGACTCATGTCAGATATAGACAGGAAGCAACACTCAAAATCACGGCTAAAGCCAAGTATTAATATATAAATATTTTAAGTAGTTTTTACACAAGGTAAGTTGATAAATTGAAATTAATAAGATGAAATAATAACTTAGACTTTTAAGTAAAGCCCAAATGATCATTTCAAATCGAGCTAGTAATTGAAAGAAGGAAAATATAAGGCCTTGGACAGGATTTGAACCTGCATCTCAGTTTTGCCGGAACTGTGCGTTATCCAATTACGCTACCGAGGCCGATGGCTATAATTGGGAAATTTACAAATCCAAATCGTGTACAGTACCATATATAAACCTAACTTTCAATTACGTTTAGCATTTTGTCAATCATATCTGAAATTGTCAAGTTTTTGACTCATGTCAGATATAGACAGGAAGCAACACTCAAAATCACGGCTAAAGCCAAGTATTAATATATAAATATTTTAAGTAGTTTTTTACACAAGGTAAGTTGATAAATTGAAATTAATAAGATGAAATAATAACTTAGACTTTTTAAGTAAAGCCCAAATGATCATTTCAAATCGAGCTAGTAATTGAAAGAAGGAAAATATAAGGCCTTGGACAGGATTTGAACCTGCATCTCAGTTTTGCCGGAACTGTGCGTTATCCAATTACGCTACCGAGGCCGATGGCTATAATTGGGAAATTTACAAATCCAAATCGTGTACAGTACCATATATAAACCTAACTTTCAATTACGTTTAGCATTTTTGTCAATCATATCTGAAATTGTCAAGTTTTTTGACTCATGTCAGATATAGACAGGAAGCAACACTCAAAATCACGGCTAAAGCCAAGTATTAATATATAAATATTTTAAGTAGTTTTTACACAAGGTAAGTTGATAAATTGAAATTAATAAGATGAAATAATAACTTAGACTTTTAAGTAAAGCCCAAATGATCATTTCAAATCGAGCTAGTAATTGAAAGAAGGAAAATATAAGGCCTTGGACAGGATTTGAACCTGCATCTCAGTTTTGCCGGAACTGTGCGTTATCCAATTACGCTACCGAGGCCGATGGCTATAATTGGGAAATTTACAAATCCAAATCGTGTACAGTACCATATATAAACCTAACTTTCAATTACGTTTAGCATTTTGTCAATCATATCTGAAATTGTCAAGTTTTTGACTCATGTCAGATATAGACAGGAAGCAACACTCAAAATCACGGCTAAAGCCAAGTATTAATATATAAATATTTTAAGTAGTTTTTACACAAGGTAAGTTGATAAATTGAAATTAATAAGATGAAATAATAACTTAGACTTTTAAGTAAAGCCCAAATGATCATTTCAAATCGAGCTAGTAATTGAAAGAAGGAAAATATAAGGCCTTGGACAGGATTTGAACCTGCATCTCAGTTTTGCCGGAACTGTGCGTTACCAATTACGCTACCGAGGCCGATGGCTATAATTGGGAAATTTACAAATCCAAATCGTGTACAGTACCATATATAAACCTAACTTTCAATTACGTTTAGCATTTTTTCAATCATATCTGAAATTGTCAAGTTTTTGACTATGTCAGATATAGACAGGAAAACACTCAAAATCACGGCTAAAGCCAAGTATTAATATATAAATATTTTAAGTAGTTTTTACACAAGGTAAGTTGATAAATTGAAATTAATAAGATGAAATAATAACTTAGACTTTTTAAGTAAAGCCCAAATGATCATTTCAAATCGAGCTAGTAATTGAAAGAAGGAAAATATAAGGCCTTGGACAGGATTTGAACCTGCATCTCAGTTTTGCCGGAACTGTGCGTTACCAATTATACCGAGGCCGATGGCTATAATTGGGAAATTTACAAATCCAAATCGTGTACAGTACCATATATAAACCTAACTTTCAATTACGTTTAGCATTTTTGTCAATCATATCTGAAATTGTCAAGTTTTTGACTATGTCAGATATAGACAGGAAGCAACACTCAAAATCACGGCTTTAAAGCCAAGTATTAATATATAAATATTTTAAGTAGTTTTTACACAAGGTAAGTTGATAAATTGAAATTAATAAGATGAAATAATAACTTAGACTTTTAAGTAAAGCCCAAATGATCATTTCAAATCGAGCTAGTAATTGAAAGAAGGAAAATATAAGGCCTTGGACAGGATTTGAACCTGCATCTCAGTTTTGCCGGAACTGTGCGTTACCAATTACGCTACCGAGGCCGATGGCTATAATTGGGAAATTTACAAATCCAAATCGTGTCAGTACCATATAAAACCTAACTTTCAATTACGTTTAGCATTTTGTCAATCATATCTGAAATTGTCAAGTTTTTGACTATTTTTTTTTTTTTTTTTTTTTTTTTTTTTTTTTTTTTTTTTTTTTTTTTTTTTTTTTTTTTTTTTTTTTTTTTTTTTTTTTTTTTTTTTTTTTTTTTTTTTTTTCCCCCCCCCCCCCCCCCCCCCCCCCCCCCCCCCCCCCCCAATTACGCTACCGAGGCCGATGGCTATAATTGGGAAATTTACAAATCCAAATCGTGTACAGTACCATATATAAACCTAACTTTCAATTACGTTTAGCATTTTGTCAATCATATCTGAAATTGTCAAGTTTTTGACTCATGTCAGATATAGACAGGAAGCAACACTCAAAATCACGGCTAAAGCCAAGTATTAATATATAAATATTTTAAGTAGTTTTACACAAGGTAAGTTGATAAATTGAAATTAATAAGATGAAATAATAACTTAGACTTTTAAGTAAAGCCCAAATGATCATTTCAAATCGAGCTAGTAATTGAAAGAAGGAAAATATAAGGCCTTGGACAGGGATTTGCGATCCAATTTTGCCGGAATTGGTTATAATTACGTACCACCATCATAATTGGGCAAATCCAAATGTGTACAGTCCATATAAACCAACTTTCAATTACGTTTAGCATTTTTTAATATATTAAATTTCAAGTTTTTTGATATGTAATATAACAGAAGAAACCAAAATCACGGCTAAAAAAAAAATATATAAAATTTAAGTAGTTTTTCCAAGGTGTTATAAAATTGAAATTAATAAATGAAATAAAACAACTTTTAAGTAAACCCAAATACATTTCAAATCGAGCTGTAATTGAAAGAAGGAAAATTAAGGTTGGACAGGAGAACCCATTCAGTTTGCCAATTTTATAATTAGTACCGGGATGGTAAATTGGGAAATTTAAAAAAATCTTAAGACCTTATAAACCAACTTTCAATTCGAGCATTTTTGAAATATCTGAAATTGTCAAGTTTTTGCCATGTCGATATAGACAGGCATCAAAATGGTAAACCAAGTTTAATATATAAATATTTTAAGTAGTTTTTACAATAATTGTAAATTGAAATTAATAAGAGAAAAATAAAATTTTAAGTAAAGCCCAAATATATTTAAATAGTAGTTTAAAGAAGGAAAATTAATTTAAAATTTGAATAATCCAGTTTTGAATGCATAATTGCTTTAAATCAAAATTGAAATTTACAAAATGTTAAAAATTAAAACTTTAATTAGTTTAATTTTGTCAATCATATCTGAAATTTTTTTTGACCATGTCGTATAGACAAAACCTCAAAATCAGGAAAAATTTAATATATAAATATTTTTAATAAAATTTGAAAATTAAATAAAAAATAATTTAGACTTTTTTAAAAGCCCAAATGATCATTTCAAATCATAGTAATTGAAAGAAGGAAAATATATTTTATTAATACTTTTTAGCCGTGATTTTGAGTGTTGTTCCCTTTATCTGACATAGTCAAAAACTTGACAATTTCAGATATGATTGACAAAAATGCTAAACGTAATTGAAAGTTAGGTTTATATATGGACACGATTTGATTTGTAAATTTCCAATTATAGCCATCGGCCTCGGTAGCTAATTGATAACGCACAGTTCCGGCAAAACTGAGATGCAGGTTCAAATCCTGTCCAAGGCCTTATATTTTCCTTCTTTCAATTACTAGCTCGATTTGAAATGATCATTTTTTACTTAAAAGTTAAAGTTATTATTTCATCTTATTAATTTCAATTTATCAACTTACCTTGTTAAAAAACTACTTAAAATTTTATATATTAATACTTTTTAGCCGTGATTTTGAGTGTTGTGTCTATATCTGACATGAGTCAAAAACTTGACAATTTCAGATATGATTGACAAAAATGCTAAACGTAATTGAAAGTTAGGTTTATATATGGCTGACGGATTTGGAATTTTAAATTTATAGCTATCCCTCGGTAGCGTAATTGGATAACGCACAGTTCCGGCAAAACTGAGATGCAGGTTCAAATCCTGTCCAAGGCCTTATATTTTCCTTCTTTCAATTACTAGCTCGATTTGAAATGATCATTTGGGCTTTACTTAAAAAGTCTAAGTTATTATTTCATCTTATTAATTTCAATTTATCAACTTACCTTTTGTAAAAACTACTTAAAATATTTATATATTAATACTTGGCTTTTAGCCGTGATTTTGAGTGTTGCTTTCCTTCTATATCTGACATGAGTCAAAAACTTGACAATTTCAGATATGATTGACAAAATGCTAAACGTAATTGAAAGTTAGGTTTATATATGGTACTGTACCGATTTGGATTTGTAAATTTCCCAATTATAGCTATCGGCCTCGGTAGCGTAATTAAACGCACAGTTCCGGCAAAACTGAGATGCAGGTTCAAATCCTGTCCAAGGCCTTATATTTTCCTTCTTTCAATTACTAGCCGATTTGAAATGATCATTTGGGCTTTACTTAAAAAGTCTAAGTTATTATTTCATCTTATTAATTTCAATTTATCAACTTACCTTGTGTAAAAACTACTTAAAATATTTATATATTAATACTTGGCTTTAAAGCCGTGATTTTGAGGTTGTTCCTGTCATATTCGACATGAGTCAAAAAACTTGACAATTTCAGATATGATTGAAAAAATGCTAAACGTAATTGAAAGTTAGGTTTATATATGGTACTGTACACGATTTGGATTTGTAAATTTCCCAATTATAGCCATCCCTCGGTAGCGTAATTGGTTAACGCACAGTTCCGGCAAAACTGAGATGCAGGTTCAAATCCTGTCCAAGGCCTTATATTTTCCTTCTTTCAATTACTAGCTCGATTTGAAATGATCATTTGGGCTTTACTTAAAAGTCTAAGTTATTATTTCATCTTATTAATTTCAATTTATCAACTTACCTTGTGTAAAAACTACTTAAAATATTTATATAAATACTTGGCTTTAGCCGTGATTTTGAGTGTTTTCCTGTCTATATCTGACATGAGTCAAAAACTTGACAATTTCAGATATGATTGACAAAAATGCTAAACGTAATTGAAAGTTAGGTTTATATATGGTACTGTACACAGGATTTGGAAATTTCCAATTATAGCCATCGGCCTCGGTAGCGTAATTGGAAACGCAAGTTCCGGCAAAGAGTTTCAAACGCGCGCTTGAAGAGTACGGACTTTCACTACCTGCTCGCATTGAATAGATTAAATTCCTAATTTAAATATACCGTTGAAAGAGGTTTCTTATGGAATTTCTTTTTAGGAAAATTAGTGTTTAATTTTATTTTAATAATTAGTTAAAGATTAAGTTAATAATTAAATTGAATAAAAATTTTAGTGATTAAATAGTTGAAATAAAGGAACTCAAAAAAGTTATTAAATTAAAATTTTGGAAATAAAGGCCCCAAGTTTTAAGTGCTTAAAGGATCCCGAAATAAAAGGAATTTTGCCCAAACCAACCCAAACAAAAGGAACCCAATAAAGTCAAAGGCTTTTTTTTAAAAAAAAGGAAACGGAATAATAAAAAAAGTAAATTAAAATTCCGTCAAATAACCAGTTTAAAACCATTCATGAAACGGAAGGGACGAATGATGTGGAAAGCAATAGGATTTGGACGAAGCTGGTTTGAAGAACCGAAAAGGAGGCAACTTAGGTAAAACCGGACCAATTGTGAACACGGAAGTCCATAAATCATAGGAACTTTTAAACAATTTAAACACTAAATAAAAACGGATTTTAAAATACACCAGAGACAGAACCAACTTATTTGTGCATGATAAACAAGAATATCAAGTGCTAAAGGAACAGTTTCACTGAGAACGTTGAATTTAAAACCACAACCACAAAGCGGAGAAAACACATGCCTTCGTTCTAAGAGGACTGGATTATTAGTTAAGAGCTAGAACAAATTAAAAGAGGACTGCAAAATATTAGTGCAAAGTATCTATAGAATTTCCAACCACATACCGACCACTGTTCTTAAACCACATGTGGTTTTAGACTGCAAGAGCTGCAAAACAAAAGTAAAATATGTACACATTAACCAAAATAACATGGGAACGTCACATTAATAATAAAAATCATACAATGCCATCGCTCCAGGAATGGTCCCATGCAACCGCAAATTGTTGGGCTCCGCCAAAGGTAAAGGTGCAGGCCGATAACAAGAGATTGCACAAAACCCACAATCACGCCGCCCAAATCCCAATTGCATCCCCACAGCGAATAACGTACAATGTCCAGTGTACCTAAAAATTAACAAAAAAGCAAAAGGAACACCATCAGAACCACACAAAATCCATCGTCAACTTAATATAAATAGTCAACAAGAATATCCAAACTTAAAGAATGTCGATCCAAAGAAATATGCAACCTATGATTGGACGAATAAAACCACCAACAAAAATCCTAAGTGATTAATAGCAACAAAACACAGAGCAATACTAACATCAACGAAAATTTAGAATTAGTAGATGAAATGAAAACACTAAGTAGCATGATCAACCTAAAAGAGATGCTTAGAGCTTAAAAGACCTTAACAGCCAAATAAAAATTGCAACACAAAAACGGAGAAGTTCACGGTCTTCAGTAATTTTATCATGAACATAGACAATTATGGCATCTAAAAATTAAAATCTGCCTGGAACGCAAACGGCGTTAAAGCTCAAATTAAGTTTTGGAGTTTGTGAATAGACAAGACATAGACATATTACTTATTAACGAAACTCGACTCAAAAACACTGATAATTAAACTTAGAAATTACAATATAGTTAGACGTGACAGACCTGACTAACAGGACACGGTGGAGTTCTTTTTACAAAATTAATATTGTGAATTACTTATACCAAATACGAGCCTAGAATGAAATAAAACTTAAAACAATATCTGTATACTGCCGCTTATAATCCAACAAAATTTTAGTGCATACGACATTCTTTTATTAAGTGTTAGTAATAAGGTGTTACTTATAGGAGATTTTAACGCCAAACATAGACATTGGAACTGGAAAGCGCAAATGCAAATGGGAATTATTGTATAGACTAATGTTAAATACTAACCTGACATAATTTTTCCGGAAAACACACACATTACCCTACAAACAAATACACCATCAACAATCGACTTAATAATCAATAAAAACATTACTTCACTTGACAACCCGACATCCTTACATGAACTAATCTGACCACAACCTGTCATTTTACATTAGACGGACAATTTAAAGAAACAAGCATCAGAACTGTAGTAACCTATAAAAATACGGACTATTTAAATTTGAAAAACACTTGACACTAAAATAGAAAAAATAGGATTTGTACACGCCACAAAAGTTAGACGACGCAGGCAACACTTCACTAGACCATTCAAAACATCCCAAAACATTCACAAAAAATAATACAAAAGAACTTCACCAAAGACCTGCCTCAAGAAATAGTAGACTTAATACGAACACGAAACAGACTACGAAAGAGGTGGCAAAAAAGCGGACATCAACGTTAAGGATTTAATGTAACAACAACGAGAGAAATTAATTCAAAAAATTACAACGTTCAAAAATGACAAATGGACACAAACACTCAAATCTTTAAAACCTAAATAAAACACTTGGAAACTCTCAAAGACTTTAAAACGACCCCACAAGAAAATACCAACACTAGAACTGAACAATAAGACTCACTACACTAATGAAGAAAAAACTGACATACTAGCTCCTTTCGAAGAAGTAATAACCTGGAACAACCATCTGACGTACAATTTGAAAAGCAAGTCAAGAAGGAAGTAAGTGACTTTCTGAAAGACTGTACTGGAAAAGCGAAACCGACAAACAACTAGCAACACCAAGAGAAGTATATGACTTAATCAAAACACTACCTAACGATAAAACACCTGGATTGGACGGAATAGAGAACAGAATAATCAAAATTTTACAAAAAGACAATAGTACAACTTACAATTAACGCAATACTTGCACTAGGACATTTCCCACCATCTGAAAACTGCCGTAATAGTACCAATATTGTTCAAACAAAGACCCCAAAACCCGACCAGTTATAGACCGATCAGCCTTCTAAGCACCGTATCCAAATTAGGGAAAAGTTATACTAAAACGTATTGACAAGATTGACAGAAAACATAAAATAATAACGGACATTCAATTTGGATTTAGACGGACATAATACAGTACAACAGCTCCCCGCATAACAAAACCACATAATTGAAAATTACAATAAAACAAAGTGACCGTAGCAAAATTTCTGGACATCGAAAAAGCATTTGACAAGGTTTGGACAGATGGACTTATCTACAAATTGATTAAATTAAAAATTTCCTTAATTTAATTAGAAATTAACTCATACATAACAGACCGACAATTCAAAGTACGAGTGGAAAACGTAACATCTAATGAAAGAAAGATAAAAGCGGGGTAAAGGTTCTGTTACCCAAAAGCTTTTCTGTTTGTATATAAATGACATGCCCATTTCACAAAAACAAACACAAAGGGTTTAGATGATACAGCAATATATGCTAGTTCCTTCAGTGCAGAGATTGCGAATAAACAAAACAGATACACATAGATATTTAGTAAATTCTACAAACTTTGGAAAATCAAAAAATTCTCACAAGACAGAACAAGTAGTATTCAGACGTAAATACACAAAACACAAATCTTTGCACCACTAACATTATACCGCACAAAATACTACCCAAACAGCAGGGAAGTATCAATGTTCTTAGATTAAATAATTTTAAAACCCACCTATTAGATACAATCAGAAAAGCAACTGGTGTCATAAGACTTTTATACCCACTTCTATCAAAAACAGTAAACTGGACCAAAGTAACAAAAACTAATATACACAAGTATTATAAGACCTGTAATAACCTATCAAACAGTGTAAATAGGAACAAGACGCAAACACTAACCATACAAAGACTGCAAAACAAATGCCTACATGATCACGAATTCAATAGATACACGAAAAATAACCGATTTACACCAAGAGACACATATTACATACAAGACTACCTACAAGCCATCTGAACAATTTTACAACACAATGAGAAACCACAAAATCCACTTATACGAAACGTTATCAAAGAGAAACACACAACACAGCATATGAAACACAAACCAACATACTAATTATTTTATTGTTATTAATTGTTATTATTTAAGTTTGTATATAGTATGTTTTATGTTATTAATTGTTAGGGTTAAGTATAAAATAGGTTTTTTCATTGCTTTTCCTATAATAAATATAAAAGGAAACAAATCAAAATTTAAAACAAGGAATTAACTATTGACAACAATTAGGTATATACAAATACCAAATATTGTTATTTAAAATAGACTTATAGTTAAACATTTGTATGTAGGTACTATTATGAATTCAATTGACATCCAGTCGGTACTTGTAGTTTGATATATTGTAAACAAAACGATAAAAATAAATTCTTTTTGATTTTGATTTGATTTGTTCCGGCAAAACTGAGATGCAGGTTCAAATCCTGTCCAAGGCCTTATATTTTCCTTCTTTCAATTACTAGCTCGATTTGAAATGATCATTTGGGCTTTAAAAAGTCTAAGTTATTATTTCATCTTATTAATTTAATTTATCAACTTACCTTGTGTAAAAACTACTTAAAATATTTATATATTAATACTTGGCTTTAGCCGTGATTTTGAGTGTTGCTTCCTGTCTATATCTGACATGAAGTCAAAAAACTTGACAATTTCAGATATGATTGACAAAATGCTAAACGTAATTGAAAGTTAGGTTTATATATGGTACTGACACGATTTGGTTTGTAAATTTCCCAATTATAGCCATCGGCCTCGGTAGCGTAATTGGATAAACGTTTCCCAAAACTGAGATGGGTTCAAATCCTGTCCAAGGCCTTATATTTTCCTTCTTTCAATTACTAGCTCGATTTGAAATGATCATTTGGGCTTTACTTAAAAAGTCTAAGTTATTATTTCATCTTATTAATTTCAATTTATCAACTTACCTTGTGTAAAAAACTACTTAAAATATTTATATATTAATACTTGGCTTTAGCCGTGATTTTGAGTGTTGCTTCCTGTCTATATCTGACATGAGTCAAAAAACTTGACAATTTCAGATATGATTGACAAAAATGCTAAACGTAATTGAAAGTTAGGTTTATATATGGTACTGTACACGATTTGGATTTGTAAATTTCCCAATTATAGCCATCGGCCTCGGTAGCGTAATTGGATAACGCACAGTTCCGGCAAAACTGAGATGCAGGTTCAAATCCTGTCCAAGGCCTTATATTTTCCTTCTTTCAATTACTAGCTCGATTTGAAATGATCATTTGGGCTTTACTTAAAAAGTCTAAGTTATTATTTCATCTTATTAATTTCAATTTATCAACTTACCTTGTGTAAAAAACTAAAAATATTTATATATTAATACTTGGCTTTAGCCGTGATTTTGAGTGTTGCTTCCTGTCTATATCTGACATGAGTCAAAAACTTGACAATTTCAGATATGATTGACAAAATGCTAAACGTAATTGAAAGTTAGGTTTATATATGGTACTGTACACGATTTGGTTTGTAAATTTCCCAATTATAGCCATCGGCCTCGGTAGCGTAATTGGTAACGCACAGTTCCGGCAAAACTGAGATGCAGGTTCAAATCCTGTCCAAGGCCTTATATTTTCCTTCTTTCAATTACTAGCTCGATTTGAAATGATCATTTGGGCTTTACTTAAAAGTCTAAGTTATTATTTCATCTTATTAATTTCAATTTATCAACTTACCTTGTGTAAAAAACTACTTAAAATATTTATATATTAATACTTGGCTTTAGCCGTGATTTTGAGTGTTGCTTCCTGTCTATATCTGACATAAGTCAAAAAACTTGACAATTTCAGATATGATTGACAAAATGCTAAACGTAATTGAAAGTTAGGTTTATATATGGTACTGTACACGATTTGGATTTGTAAATTTCCCAATTATAGCCATCGGCCTCGGTAGCGTAATTGGATAACGCACAGTTCCGGCAAAACTGAGATGCAGGTTCAAATCCTGTCCAAGGCCTTATATTTTCCTTCTTTCAATTACTAGCTCGATTTGAAATGATCATTTGGGCTTTACTTAAAAGTCTAAGTTATTATTTCATCTTATTAATTTCAATTTATCAACTTACCTTGTGTAAAAACTACTTAAAATATTTATATATTAATACTTGGCTTTAGCCGTGATTTTGAGGTTGCTTCCTGTCTATATCTGACATAAGTCAAAAACTTGACAATTTCAGATATGATTGACAAAATGCTAAACGTAATTGAAAGTTAGGTTTATATTGGTACTGTACACGATTTGGATTTGTAAATTTCCCAATTATAGCCATCGGCCTCGGTAGCGTAATTGGATAACGCACAGTTCCGGCAAAACTGAGATGCAGGTTCAAATCCTGTCCAAGGCCTTATATTTTCCTTCTTTCAATTACTAGCTCGATTTGAAATGATCATTTGGGCTTTACTTAAAAGTCTAAGTTATTATTTCATCTTATTAATTTCAATTTATCAACTTACCTTGTGTAAAAACTACTTAAAATATTTATATATTAATACTTGGCTTTAGCCGTGATTTTGAGTGTTGCTTCCTGTCTATATCTGACATAAGTCAAAAACTTGACAATTTCAGATATGATTGACAAAATGCTAAACGTAATTGAAAGTTAGGTTTATATATGGTACTGTACACGATTTGGATTTGTAAATTTCCCAATTATAGCCATCGGCCTCGGTAGCGTAATTGGATAACGCACAGTTCCGGCAAAACTGAGATGCAGGTTCAAATCCTGTCCAAGGCCTTATATTTTCCTTCTTTCAATTACTAGCTCGATTTGAAATGATCATTTGGGCTTTACTTAAAAAGTCTAAGTTATTATTTCATCTTATTAATTTCAATTTATCAACTTACCTTGTGTAAAAAACTACTTAAAATATTTATATATTAATACTTGGCTTTAGCCGTGATTTTGAGGTTGCTTCCTGTCTATATCTGACATAAGTCAAAAACTTGACAATTTCAGATATGATTGAAAAATGCTAAACGTAATTGAAAGTTAGGTTTATATATGGTACTGTACACGATTTGATTTGTAAATTTCCCAATTATAGCCATCGGCCTCGGTAGCGTAATTGGATAACGCACAGTTCCGGCAAAACTGAGATGCAGGTTCAAATCCTGTCCAAGGCCTTATATTTTCCTTCTTTCAATTACTAGCTCGATTTGAAATGATCATTTGGGCTTTACTTAAAAGTCTAAGTTATTATTTCATCTTATTAATTTCAATTTATCAACTTACCTTGTGTAAAAAACTACTTAAAATATTTATATATTAATACTTGGCTTTAGCCGTGATTTTGAGTGTTGCTTCCTGTCTATATCTGACATAAGTCAAAAAACTTGACAATTTCAGATATGATTGACAAAAATGCTAAACGTAATTGAAAGTTAGGTTTATATATGGTACTGTACACGATTTGGATTTGTAAATTTCCCAATTATAGCCATCGGCCTCGGTAGCGTAATTGGATAACGCACAGTTCCGGCAAAACTGAGATGCAGGTTCAAATCCTGTCCAAGGCCTTATATTTTCCTTCTTTCAATTACTAGCTCGATTTGAAATGATCATTTGGGCTTTACTTAAAAAGTCTAAGTTATTATTTCATCTTATTAATTTCAATTTATCAACTTACCTTGTGTAAAAAACTACTTAAAATATTTATATATTAATACTTGGCTTTAGCCGTGATTTTGAGTGTTGCTTCCTGTCTATATCTGACATGAGTCAAAAACTTGACAATTTCAGATATGATTGACAAAATGCTAAACGTAATTGAAAGTTAGGTTTATATATGGTACTGTACACGATTTGGATTTGTAAATTTCCCAATTATAGCCATCGGCCTCGGTAGCGTAATTGGATAACGCACAGTTCCGGCAAAACTGAGATGCAGGTTCAAATCCTGTCCAAGGCCTTATATTTTCCTTCTTTCAATTACTAGCTCGATTTGAAATGATCATTTGGGCTTTACTTAAAAGTCTAAGTTATTATTTCATCTTATTAATTTCAATTTATCAACTTACCTTGTGTAAAAACTACTTAAAATATTTATATATTAATACTTGGCTTTAGCCGTGATTTTGAGTGTTGCTTCCTGTCTATATCTGACATGAGTCAAAAAACTTGACAATTTCAGATATGATTGACAAAAATGCTAAACGTAATTGAAAGTTAGGTTTATATATGGTACTGTACACGATTTGGATTTGTAAATTTCCCAATTATAGCCATCGGCCTCGGTAGCGTAATTGGATAACGCACAGTTCCGGCAAAACTGAGATGCAGGTTCAAATCCTGTCCAAGGCCTTATATTTTCCTTCTTTCAATTACTAGCTCGATTTGAAATGATCATTTGGGCTTTACTTAAAAGTCTAAGTTATTATTTCATCTTATTAATTTCAATTTATCAACTTACCTTGTGTAAAAACTACTTAAAATATTTATATATTAATACTTGGCTTTAGCCGTGATTTTGAGTGTTGCTTCCTGTCTATATCTGACATGAGTCAAAAACTTGACAATTTCAGATATGATTGACAAAATGCTAAACGTAATTGAAAGTTAGGTTTATATATGGTACTGTACACGATTTGGATTTGTAAATTTCCCAATTATAGCCATCGGCCTCGGTAGCGTAATTGGATAACGCACAGTTCCGGCAAAACTGAGATGCAGGTTCAAATCCTGTCCAAGGCCTTATATTTTCCTTCTTTCAATTACTAGCTCGATTTGAAATGATCATTTGGGCTTTACTTAAAAGTCTAAGTTATTATTTCATCTTATTAATTTCAATTTATCAACTTACCTTGTGTAAAAACTACTTAAAATATTTATATATTAATACTTGGCTTTAGCCGTGATTTTGAGTGTTGCTTCCTGTCTATATCTGACATAAGTCAAAAACTTGACAATTTCAGATATGATTGACAAAATGCTAAACGTAATTGAAAGTTAGGTTTATATATGGTACTGTACACGATTTGGTTTGTAAATTTCCCAATTATAGCCATCGGCCTCGGTAGCGTAATTGGATAACGCACAGTTCCGGCAAAACTGAGATGCAGGTTCAAATCCTGTCCAAGGCCTTATATTTTCCTTCTTTCAATTACTAGCTCGATTTGAAATGATCATTTGGGCTTTACTTAAAAGTCTAAGTTATTATTTCATCTTATTAATTTCAATTTATCAACTTACCTTGTGTAAAAACTACTTAAAATATTTATATATTAATACTTGGCTTTAGCCGTGATTTTGAGTGTTGCTTCCTGTCTATATCTGACATGAGTCAAAAACTTGACAATTTCAGATATGATTGACAAAATGCTAAACGTAATTGAAAGTTAGGTTTATATATGGTACTGTACACGATTTGGATTTGTAAATTTCCCAATTATAGCCATCGGCCTCGGTAGCGTAATTGGATAACGCACAGTTCCGGCAAAACTGAGATGCAGGTTCAAATCCTGTCCAAGGCCTTATATTTTCCTTCTTTCAATTACTAGCTCGATTTGAAATGATCATTTGGGCTTTACTTAAAAAGTCTAAGTTATTATTTCATCTTATTAATTTCAATTTATCAACTTACCTTGTGTAAAAAACTACTTAAAATATTTATATATTAATACTTGGCTTTAGCCGTGATTTTGAGTGTTGCTTCCTGTCTATATCTGACATGAGTCAAAAAACTTGACAATTTCAGATATGATTGACAAAAATGCTAAACGTAATTGAAAGTTAGGTTTATATATGGTACTGTACACGATTTGGATTTGTAAATTTCCCAATTATAGCCATCGGCCTCGGTAGCGTAATTGGATAACGCACAGTTCCGGCAAAACTGAGATGCAGGTTCAAATCCTGTCCAAGGCCTTATATTTTCCTTCTTTCAATTACTAGCTCGATTTGAAATGATCATTTGGGCTTTACTTAAAAAGTCTAAGTTATTATTTCATCTTATTAATTTCAATTTATCAACTTACCTTGTGTAAAAAACTACTTAAAATATTTATATATTAATACTTGGCTTTAGCCGTGATTTTGAGTGTTGCTTCCTGTCTATATCTGACATGAGTCAAAAACTTGACAATTTCAGATATGATTGACAAAATGCTAAACGTAATTGAAAGTTAGGTTTATATATGGTACTGTACACGATTTGATTTGTAAATTTCCCAATTATAGCCATCGGCCTCGGTAGCGTAATTGGATAACGCACAGTTCCGGCAAAACTGAGATGCAGGTTCAAATCCTGTCCAAGGCCTTATATTTTCCTTCTTTCAATTACTAGCTCGATTTGAAATGATCATTTGGGCTTTACTTAAAAGTCTAAGTTATTATTTCATCTTATTAATTTCAATTTATCAACTTACCTTGTGTAAAAAACTTAAAATATTTATATATTAATACTTGGCTTTAGCCGTGATTTTGAGTGTTGTTTCCTGTCTATATCTGACATAGTCAAAAACGACAATTTCAGATATGATTGACAAAAATGCTAAACGTAATTGAAAGTTAGGTTTATATATGGTACTGTACACGATTTGGATTTGTAAATTTCCCAATTATAGCCATCGGCCTCGGTAGCGTAATTGGATAACGCACAGTTCCGGCAAAACTGAGATGCAGGTTCAAATCCTGTCCAAGGCCTTATATTTTCCTTCTTTCAATTACTAGCTCGATTTGAAATGATCATTTGGGCTTTACTTAAAAAGTCTAAGTTATTATTTCATCTTATTAATTTCAATTTATCAACTTACCTTGTGTAAAAACTACTTAAAATATATATATATATATATATATATATATATATATATATATATAGTAAGTGATACCTTAATTGGACATTTGCGAGAATTTAACCCGGAAAATTCAGACTGGTCAATATTCAAGAAACGTCTGAACAATTATTTTGTGGCAAATAACATTATAGACGATAAACGTAAAGGAGCAATACTTTTAAATGCGTTAAACGAAGAAGCATATAAATTGGTGCACAACCTATGTTTAGCAACAGAACCGGAACAAAGAAAGTATTCAGAATTGATAATCCGGTTATCTGATTATTTTAAACCAAATTTAGTGTTATTTGCGGCCCGATATAAATTTTATAATGCCCGTAAAACCATAAGCGAATCTGCAAAAGAATGGTCAGCCAGGCTTCGACAATTAGCAGCATTATGCGAATTCGAGACGGGAGAATTAGAAATGATACTACGAGATATCTTTATTATCGGGTATGACAAGGGGTTAGTACAAGATAGATTGTTTGAAGGACAAATAACGCTAACATTTAAAGAAGCTGTAGAAATAGCAGCGGCTAAATCAGTGGCAAAAACAGAACCTTTGGAAGCCGGCTCAATAAAACAAAAATCGGAAATACATTTCACACGAGCATCGCAACACCAATGGCGAAAACTGCAGGGACAAGGGGAAGCCACCGATTCAACACCTGCTCCTAGTGCTCGAGGAAGTAGATATATGGCTAAATTAGATTATGAACGACAATGTGCGATTTGCGGCAAAAGGAACCATGCTACAGATAGATTTTTTTTTTCAAAATTCTTCCTGCTACAAATGTGGACAGAAAGGGCACTTAGCGCCCAGATGTACAAAAAACCAGGGGTACAAAAATAATAAGGTAAATGCAATTAAAAATAGTGTTCATAATTTCTTGGAAGCAACAGAAGATTGTTTATATAATTTAGGAAATCAGGGTAATCCAATTAAAGTTAATGTGTATATAGAAAATAGTTATCACATATTTAATTTAGATACAGGTGCAAGCTATAGCGTGATATCGGAGAATTATTGCAAGAAGCATTTTGCAGACATGTTATTGTATTCGACTGATAAAGTATTTAATTTGTATAACGGAGATAAAATTGTTCCCGTCGGTTATATACGTGGAAATGTTTGTTTTCAAAATAAAACAGAGCCACTCAATATTTATGTGGTTAGAAATGGTAACGGGCCTCCATTGTTAGGACGCGATTTTTTTAATCTTTTCCAGTTAAGCATCGCAAATTTAGATTTTATAGCTGATACATTTGATAAATTACCAGAGGATGTACGGGAAATAATAAAAAAATACGCAGAGGTATTTGAACCCGGAATTGGCCTTTTTAATAAAGGACACATTTCCATCAAACTAAAAACCGGAGGAGTTACACCGAAATTTTGTAGAGCAAGACCGTTGCCATTTGCTATGCGGTAACAGGTGGAAAAAGAACTACAAAGATTACAACAGTTAGAGGTTATAGAACCGGTAAATTATTGTCCCTGGGGAACACCTATCCTCCCGGTCCTAAAAAAGATGGGTCCGTGCGGTTATGCGGGGACTTTAAAATAACATTAAACCCACATATAGAAATCGATCAGCACCCGCTTCCACGTATAGAAGAGTTGTTCGCAAAACTGCAGGGGGGTACCAGTTACACAAAAATCGATTTCGCCAGTAGCGTTAGACGAAAATAGTAAAAGTTTAGTAACTATTTCGACACATAAAGGGTTATACTGTTATAATAGGGCAACTTTTGGTATAGCAAGTATACCGGCCCAATTTCAAAAAATTATGGAATCCCTATTAGGTGGTTTAGGAGTCGTAGTGTTTTTAGACGACATTCTAGTGACAGGCTGAGACAGACAAGAACATTTAACAAGGCCAAATAAAGTATTAGAAATTCTACAAGAATCAGGTTTTAAAATATCTCTTAAAAAATGTGAGTTTTTTAAACCCGAGGTTGCGTACTTGGGATTTGTAATTGACAAATTTGGGTTACACATTACAGAGGAGAAAATTCTCGCTATTAAATTGGCACCAAAGCCAGAAAATGTTACTCAATTAAAATCCCTACTGGGTCTCATAAATTATTATGGTAAATTCGTGGCCAACTTATCCACCATCTTACACCCCTCGTATAAAAACCGACATAAAATGGGAATGGTCACCCGAATGTGATCAAGCCCTTAATCAAGTTAAAGACATGTTAGTAAGCACACCCATATTAGCGCAGTATAATCCTAACTTTCCCATACTTTTATCTACAGATGCATCTGCATATGGCATTGGGGCGGTAATCACTCATCTAATGCCGAATGGGGGCGAGCAACCGATAGCTTATGCTTCGCGTACGCTGACTAAAGCAGAAATGGGATATTCTCAAATTGAGAAAGAGGGGCAATCCATAATTTTCGGGCTGTGTAAATTTAACCAATATCTATATGGGCGGCATTTTACCTTGATAACCGATCACAAACCACTTAAGACCATATTTCACCCAGAAAAGGGAATTCCACAGTTTTCAGCAAATAGATTACGGCGATGGGCAGTCATTTTATCCAATTATAATTATGACATAAAATTTGTTAAATCAGAAAAGAATTATGCGGACGCTATGCCGAGACTGCCGATAACTTTTGATGAAAAGGAATGGGAAATAGTTGATATTAATTTCTTAAATTATTTTTCAAACAATGACCATTTCCCAATAAATCTCGAAAAAGTACGAAAAGAAACCCTGAACGATGCAACATGCATGCAAGTAAGAGAGTATATTTGTACAGGGTGGCCTAAAAATTTTAAAGATACGCTTAAAGGATTTTATAAAATAAAAAATGACAAGTCTAGAAAACGATTGCATTTTGTGGAATTCCAGATTAATTATACCAGATAAATTGCAATAAGGTATGTTAAATAAATTACATGAATCCCACATGGGAATCGTAAAAATGAAAAGCCTGGCCAGATCATACTTTTGGTGGCCAGGATTAGATAAAGAAATTGAAAAAATAGGCAGTTCATGTGAAAACTGCGTGTTAAATAAAAAAGCGCCAAATAAAGCAGCCATAAATTGTTGGGATGGCCTTCTGAAGTGTGGTCGCGGTTGCATTTAGACTTTATGGGCCCGATATTTGATAAATATTTCCTAATAATATTAGATGCACATTCTAAATGGATAGAGGTCATTCCAATGTCCTCTACAACAGCCAAACTAACAATTGATGCACTACGATCTACTTTCGCGAGGTTTGGGTTGCCCCGTCTAGTGGTTACCGATAACGCAACCATGTTTTGCACACAAGAAGTGCAAGAATTTCTGGCTAATAATAATGTAAAACATATAACTTCCCCGCCGTACCATCCATCGTCCAACGGGGCGGCAGAAAACGCCGTTAAAACGATTAATGCGTTAAAAAATTATTTTGGTAAAAACTACCGAGCAACAGATTTAAATAGAGCGCTAAATAAATTTCTTTTTGATTATTGGAACACAGTGCACGCCACGACCAAGTATAGCCCCACATTTCTAATGTTCAATCGTAATCTACGCACTAGGTTTGATTGTCTAGTACCCGAGAAATCAAATGGAGACCAGAACTTAAAAATATAGTAGTAAATAAACAAAGAAAACAAACACGGTACCACGGGGGAAAAAGGCATATAGAATTTGAAGTAGGCGAAATTGTACTGGTTAGAGATTATAAAGTTGTAAACAAACCTAAGTGGATAAAAGGTATAGTTAAGAAGTGAATAGGTAAATCTATTTATATCGTTCAAATACCGAGTTTAGATAACATTAAATGGAAGCGACATCTGAATCAGATAAAAAAATCCATATTTACATCAAGTTCCCTTCCAATAAAAATGGAAGAGAAACAATCTTATTCAAATGTCGTAGAACAGTACCAAGAGGCACCAAATGAACCACAAGTGACCAATGACCCAATCACTAACAAACTAAATACTAATTCTAGTAATGCTAGACCTAAGCGTACTATTAAACCTATTGAAAGACTACTACGACTGATAAAAATAATTATAAAAATGTTTTAATTTTTTCTGAAGGAGAGAGATGTTAGGTATATTATAAATAAGTATTTGTATTTAAGTTTTGACTCTTGTGCTGCTAGGGGGAATGGTAGTTTAAGAATGTGAATACTACAATAGAGCATTCGCGAGCCAGCCGCAATGCAGGCAACAATGTTAGTATCCTTAAGAGTTCAATTCCTTTGTCTTGTATACTTACATTTATATAAATAAAAGATTAGTGTAATAATTACTTGTGTTGTGCTAATCAATACATCACAAAAATCAAAACATATATTATACAGCTATCAAATTTTTAAATAGTACTTTAAAATAAAAATTTCTTTAATTTTGTCATTACTACTATTTGATTCACAATAACTTTCTCTTGTATTAATACAATTAGCAAAAACATTCTATACAATATTAAATGTTTTACCTTTGAGAACGGGCATGTGATTTACTTATAGTATGTAATATGTATATCTAAATATTAAGTACTACTGTGAATAAAAATAGAAAAACAAATTAAAAAGTTTTAAAAAAATGGTTAAAATTATTACTGAATAGTGAAAAGTTGTATGGATGAAAATATTATAAACAGCATTGAAGACATAGGCAGTGTCAGAAAATGTGATCACAAAAAATTATGTACGACTAAGGCTTAAAAGAAAATGAAACAAGCAACAAAATAAAAATAAATAACATAAATTATGGAAAAGCTCGTTCACTTAGTTCACTTCAACCATTTTGAAGCATAGGACAACAATTTTACTTGGCACACTATCTCCCTGTGAAAATTAAACATCGTGTTGCAAGTAAGTTATTGTTTCACAGTAACTTCCTGCTGAAACATAAAATAATATAGATCTAAAAGTGCTATAAACCAAAGCCATACCTTAATAGATAATCCAATAACAAATAAATATTTTATTTAAATATGCGCTCCGTTATAAATTTTGTATGGCTTCCTTTGACTAAAAGTTCCTCTGTGTTCTTATCTCGAATTTCACAATTTATACATGCTAAGGTTTTTTCTGCATGCATGGTTTTAGCTTCTATAATAATTGTGTCGCCCAATGATGCAGTTTTAAAGTATCTACAACATCAAAATGTTTACACTAATTAATTACAACGGAAACTATAAAAATTAAAAAGAAACCTACTCAAAATTCAAGACAATGGAAAATGCTACCTTGGAACAGCCGTTTTCGTGAGTCATTAAAGCATATGTAGATAAGTTGTCCACTAATGTTGCTGATAAACCACCATGTAACAATCCCAGGGCATTTACATGTTCTTCTTCAAGTTTTAATTCAGCAGTACAATTTCCATTTCCGGCATTCAAAATATTTACCTGAAACATATTTGAATGTGATTATCAAAGTTGTTAGTAGTAAAAGATCAAAAGTTATAATGTGTATATTGAGAATGACATCAGTAGTTAATAACTACAGGGTGTATACAGTCACGAAAAAGACACGAATTTCGTTTTGCGGTAACTAAAGTAACGAAAAGTCACTAAATCCTATATCTCGGTCACGAATTTTTTCTTCATTGTTTGATTATCGTATGTATTTCCACAAATACGTCATAAAATTATAGCCATACTTCAGATGCTGCAGCAAATAAATGTTAAAAGACAAAAAATTCCTTCATCGCACCGAAAGCAGCCTGTCTCTTTTCATTATACATTTATTCGGTTGGTTTATATAAACCCTGCGGTTTTTGTTTGACGCCTTGAATCTAGAAATCGCGGCTTATCAATGCTTGAGCAGCAGTTTTGTCTGTATATTTATGACATGCTTTTTTATTATTGTATGCGGCCGTAATAAATACCTGCTATTATAATCAACCCCAGACACTGTGGTCGTGGCGCCAATGACCTTCATTTAATAGGGAATTGGAATGTGGGGTAGGTAGCAGCCCGACGACCGCATTTAAAGAATATTACTGCAATTCTTGTTGCATCCTCACTAATCCACACTACCAATGGAAGATTTCGATCTAACAAAAACTTTTTTAATTCCATAAAATAAAATACGCTTTCTTCATATAATTTTTTAGAAGACATACATCTTATTATTATCGAAACCGAGGGTAGAATATTTTTTTAAGTTTGCATAAAGAGTTTCATATGCCAGTCTCCCACCAACAATAAATAAATAACTAGAAATCCATTTTAATGGAGAATCATATGCATTAATTTTGTTCCTTGAATTTCTTTCTGCACTTTCTTTTAATATGGAAATTAAATCTTTTGTTTGAATTGAACTGTTAGATTATTTTTCATAATGTTTCAATAGAGAATTCTTTAACTCTTCATTTTGTTGAATTAACCTTTCATATGAGTTCATAGAGTACTTTCACATAATTAGAAATGAGAGGTTGATTGGGTAAAATTTTTTGTATTTGTCTCTTTGTTAGGTTTACACGACAATATATTTCATGTTTCCACTTTGACTCTGATGAACCTATGTTTTGAGGTACATTTGAAACGAATGCACCAGCCTCCTGAGCACATTCGTTACTCTGAAAATCCAATTGAAAATCTTTTTCTGTGCAAGAATTGTCTTCACGTTCATTATCATCATCTGCATTGCTGTCCGTGAAATCAAGAACATGCGATGCCATTCTGGAGTCAGCAACATCATTACTGTACAATTGGGATTTCTTTGTTATAATATCTAACATATTCAAATTTTGTGTTTTGCAGAATGTTGACTGTCTGAAAGAATGGTATTGTTATTTTCCTTGGTTTTATCCGAGGTTTTATCTTTATTTACATTTTGACTTGTGAACTTTATTAAAGTGACGATGAAAATTACTACATGTGCATCTATTTTTTAATTTTATAATTTTAATTTTGATTCCACATATGCATGTAACTATTGCTGTCACATTGACATCAGGATCGTTACTAACAACACATTCTACTTTTATATCTTTCAAATCAAAATTATCCTTTACACTATTTTGCCGAATCCAGTTTTGGAGTATTTTAAATACTACTGGATTTTCAGCATTTATATCAATTTCAGCAATTTATAAGACTTGCTGTTTATGAGTTTTACCCGAGGTTTTACCACTACAAATTCTCTGTTGATTACGAAGTCGAATATCTGATTCATATGCCGTTGAAATTGTTTGTGTAAATGCCAGAAGCAGTCTTCTATTACCTACTACCACTTTAAATTTGTTAAGGTTATTTGCACACATTCCTGAATACTTGTAATGTTCTTTTTTTGATACAACTTTTTTGATACAACATTAAGCATATCTTCCATAGCAAATTTTTCTAAATATTCTATATCTTCTTTTCAAAAATTCGCTACTGAGATTGTCAAAGCCAGTAATTTTTAATAAATTTGTTAAATAATCAGGTAGATTTATTTGCACTTCCAGTTGAAGTTTCCTTAATTTATCGACATTTTTGGAATTGCCTGCCATATTTTCTGGAAAAGATAATACAAAGGTGAAACCAGATTTTGCCTCTGAAGACAGGGTAAAATATCAGTGTAAAATGTTATAATGCGAATCACAATAAATTGAAGAAAATTGTAGAATTTACTAATAAATGTGCAATATAAAAAATGATATAATTCTGCTGATTTGATTTGAAGATCCTGAACTGAATTTCCATAAAACTGTCATCTTAAACTTTATTGATTCCTTAAACAGTATGTCGACTCGAATTTGATACATGGGGAAATAGCATGCAGAATCATCAATTGGCAAATATTGGCTCTACTGCTCGCTCTACTGTGTATTGTAAAAAATTGTCAAATACCTTCTAAAGATACGACGGAGGCGAGGATGGCGGTTATTATTAATAGTAGTATGAAACGAGCTCCCTCTTTTTAAAAAGTTTTTGTTAGTTGGGAAAAACCGTCATGAAATTGTAATAAATGAATATGACATTCGATGCATTTTAGAAAACTATCCTACAATTTATCCCTGTAATGCTTTTTCTAAAACGCGCAGGGAGTCAATATTTGCCAATTATTGATTTTATATGTTATTTCCCGATTATTTCCTTATGTCTCAAATTCCAGTCAACACATTGTATATTTAAATTGTGATTATTTCTAAAGTTCACAATTTCCCGAATTTTTTTATCTAATTTATAATTCTATTCATCGTTCTATTCTAAATAATTAAAAAAATTACACACTTTTACATCTAACTCGAGACCTAACTGCAGTTTAAGAATATTTTTGAAAAAAATTTTGTGTACACATTATTGTTAACGTCTGTTTAAACTAGTAAAACTCGAAGTAAAACACTTCGCAATTCATTCACAACTTGCATCACAGCTTAATTCAATATTACTAAATTTGTACAAAAATATGTAGGGTCATTCCATGGAAACTTAAACCTCAAGCTTAAAAAAAAAAGTTTGAAAACACAATAAAAACTATATATTTTGTTATTCTACAACTATTGTAGTTTAAGGAACTGGCAACAATTATCTTTGTATATTGAATCTGGCAACAGTGAGAGCTGTTAAATCACATGATTGTTGGATTTGTTTTACCATGCACAGATATTGGATTTCAAAACCATTCTGTTGATAAATCTATACTAGGGGAATTACTTTTAAAACCAAGTTTTTTTCAAGATTTAACCTTCATCTATCACATACAAAAGCCATAGTTTGAAAATATTAAAGTTATGTAAAAAAATTATACTGTTTATTTTGTTTTGAATGTTACGTTGGTCACAAAAAACTATTGTTTTCTCAATAACTCAAGTATTTATAAAGTTAAAACTTTTTAACTTCAAAATCTCTTAGTTCACATCATAAGTGACAAAAATGCATCTTCGTTTTTTTAAAAAATATTTTTTGATTGATTGTAAAGACTGTGACCAACGTAACATGTGTTTTGTGACCAACGTAACATGTTAATGTGTTACGTTAGTCACACTGTTTTTTTAGTGTTTACAGACTGGTAATAAAACTCTTTGCCAAATTTCTAGAATTTAAAATATTTTTTATTTGAAGGTGTAAAGTATTAAATACCATGGCTGGTACATCTAACTGCCTCTCTGCTGCCGAAAGAAAACGGAAAAGCCGGGCAAATCAAACTGAAGAACAAAGGCTAGCTGAGAAAGAAAGGGCTAAGAAATTTGAGAATGAAAAAGTAAGGAGATGCAAAATTAAAGAAGAAGGAAAATGAAGCAACCAAATTAAGAATGCGCAAAATGCGAATGAAACAAAAAACGGATTCGTCTGCAACAGTTTTTTCAAGTCCCAAAAAGGCATATTCTAGTCCTCAAAGTTTTGGAAAGGTCTTAAAGCGTGTCAAGTCTACTTTGCCTCAAAGCCCCCGAAAAAAAATAGCAGTCATTGAGAAGTTGGCTTCAGATGTAGGAATTCCAGTCTCAAAGCAAAATGCTGTTTCTCAAGAAAAAGGAATCACCGAAGAAGTGAAGGAATTGGTCAAAAAGTTTTATCGAAAGGATGAAATTTCACGAATTTTTCCAGGCAAAAAGGATGTAAAATCTTTTAGAGACCCAACTACTAAAACCAAAATGTGTCTTCAAAAACGATTGCTGATGTACAATTTGAAGGAAGCTCACGAGATTTTAAAGTTGAAATCCCACCATTGCTATAGGACTATCAAAATTTTGTGAGTTTCGACCAGTAGAAGTTGAAGTAGTTAAGTCGAAAGACCATGAAGTTTGTTGTTGCCCCTATTGCGAGAACTTTAACTTCTTGTTGCATGAATACAAATGGAAGGACAATATCAAAAGTATTAATGATTTATTATTACACACACTGTTTGTGATCAGCATTCAGCTGAATGTATGAAAAAAAGATGCAATAAATGTTCATCTTCATTTGAAGTACTGTTAAAAGAAAAGCTTTTATCGAAACAAATTGAAGTTGTACAATGGAATGTGGAGAAGCTTGAAAAAAAATGTGTCATTGATTATGCATTGAAAGATGAACTGGTTGAACAGTTTACACAACTAACTGAGCATTTATATAATGTAAGTAGGCAAGCGAAAGAGCTGCGAAATCAAAAGGATAATCTGAAGCTGGACGAAGTTTTGCTGCAAACTGATTTTGCACAGAACTTTCAGATAAAACATCAAAATGAAGTGATGGCGGCACACTGGAAAAGTACTGAAGACCCTAGCGTTACAATTTATACAAGTGTCATCTACTTCAGAAGAGAACCTGATGAAGACATTCTAAAGCAGACATATGCTGTTATTTCAGACACAAAACAACACACCTCTAAAGAAGTAAAATTATTTAATGAAATGATTCTTGAGGACTTCCAAGTTAATTTCAACTTTAAAGTAAAGAGAGCAACTATTTGGAGTGATGGGGCAGCTGCCCATTTTAAGAACCGCTATTCTATAGCAAGCATGGCAGTGTCCGATGTTTTTTCGGAATGGAACTTTAGCGCCTCTTATCATGGAAAAGGTCCACACGATGGAGTGGGTGCAATATTAAAGCGCCACGTCTGGAAGAAGGTGTCCTACAAACAAGAGTAATTGTGAAAAATGCGCAGGTTTTTTTTGCAGAAGTTCTATCGGCAGAGTTAAATGTTCGATGTATTTATGCATCAGAGGATGACATTGCACCAAAATGTGTGGAAGTTGATACTTTTTATAATGTTATAGAGCCACTAAATGGAATTAAGTCTGCACATTCAATTCAGAAGGCAAGCAACATGTGTGTCAACATGTATGTTAATACAAGAGACGAATGTCCAATGGCCAAAGATGTTTCGCGGTTAAAGAACCCAATTGAAATTAAACTAGAAAAATATTATGCAGTTGGTTACGATGACAAATGGTACATTGAAAGAGTTGTTAAATATGACCAAAACACGCAACTTTGCGAAATAAATTTTTTACAAGAATCATATCGCGGATTTCAGTGGCCTACTCAGGATGATATCCAAACTATATTAACTAAGTTTGTTTTGTGTGGCCCCATAAACATTATTGGAAACTTACCTTTTAGTGTAAGTACACAAGAAAGAAGAAAAATAAATAGAATGTATAAAAGTTGGAAAAAAAAATTAATCAATGAATAAAATTGCTAAAACACAGACATTTATAGTATTCTTTTTGTTACGTTGGTCACGTTACGTTGGTCACACCACTTTAGTTGAAAAACCCTTTTGTATGAAATTTAATATTTGTATTTAATATAACTACATACCATATTTGAAAGTAGATAACTTGTGTATTATAAAAAACTTAAATTTTAGTTTATTGAATAAGAACTTTCAGAGAAAATGCTTTCAAAGTATAAGTAAGTTTTTATATGGTACTTTTTTTGTTACGTTGGTCACAGCACTAAATTTTGTTGTTATTAACTATTATTTACATAAATTACTGCACTTTTTTATTGATAATGCACTTATTACCTGCATTGATATCATAATATGAAAAAAAAAATAGAAATTCACTTATTTTGTCCTTAATTATCAACAAAAATGCAAATTGAATAAGCTGTGAATGTTACGTTGGTCACGATGGAATGTCCCTGTATGTACATTGCAATGATTGCAATATATGTACATGAATGAAAAATGAGTGAAAAATGTACTCGCCTCTTGTTTGTCTGTATTATACCGATTCACAAAAAGTATTTGTATTCAGCTTGGTGTTCACTAACAACCACTAATAAGCACGCACAACAATTTTCAATATAATTTCGAATGTAATGAAATCTTGAGTGAAATCTCAAAACTCAAGCTCTAATTACTATAGCTGATTTCATCATGACATGATGTTTCAATAGTGATGTGAACAGGATAACAAAAGCACTTTCAGAACAATAATAAGAGATAATCTAAGAGATAATTAAATAACTGTAATAATTTCAGAGGGTAATAAAATGGAATTTAGCATTTAATGTTCTTCATATTTGTGCTGAGCTAATGCAAGTCTACTATTCAAATGTGAGATGCCACTATCAAACAGTTTTAGATATAGGGTATTCAATAAAAGATTAATCCCAGCAGAACACCTAGGTCATCAGTAACCGTCAGTAACTAACTATAATAGAAATTGTAAGACATTAAATATTTTAATTTGTTCTGAAAATGAATTGCCAACCTCAAGATTGAATGTGGATTGCAGATTTCCATTTAATTGTAGGTGGGTACTGCTAAGATTAGCCATTTGATTGCACAGATTTCATGTAGATTGCAAACATTGCACGAAGATTGCAATGATTGCATGCAGATTGCAAGTGACTGCAGGGGTTCTCTACACCAGATTGCAATACTGAATTACCCCTCGACTTATGCACTTATTTAGAATGAAACTATAAAATACAGTTACTGTGTATGGTATATTTCTTAGTTACTTGTATTGATTTTTAGAATTCTGTCAATAAATGGGGTATTCACCTGTATATTAATTAAAATATAAATAAGCACCTTCAATAATAACCACTGTCTTTTTGACTTTTGTAGTATTTTGCTGTATTAATTATTATCAAAAATAAAGTTCTATGGTTGACATTTGTCGGAATACATATTTGTTGTTTTAATCTTCCAAACCTTAATCCATTTTCTGCTACACAACCAACAAAAGCCAACTTTGTATTCGAACCTTCTTCGATAGATATGTACTCACCTTTGATAAAACTCCATCAAAACCTTTTCTGTCGATACATTGCCTAATATGGATTTTTTGTAATAATTTTGTTGAACAGAATCTTCGAACTTCCCTAAATAAAACCATCCCAAATATTTTGATATTAGATTTTAGATATACTACTTCACAAAAGTAAGGTTATGTGCTATATTATAGATGAAGAACCTTAGTCCATTAAATAAACATAGACCCGGCGTACTCTGTCCTGCAGTGCCGTGAAGCCAAGATCCCACCACTTATGTGACGTCACGTGTGGGAGTATCTCGGTGGTACAATAATAGCTTGTTTTTCTATTATGTGTGCAAACGCTTAGTGTTCTACAACTGGGCTTCAATTCTCGAGTTATTTTCGTATACGAAAAGTTTATCACTTCGTACAAAAAGATACAAAGTCGATTCTTGAGCGGGCGGATGAATGTTCGCATACGAAAATTACATCGTCTGCTTGTTGGCGTGCGAATTTCTGTTTACGTATACGAAACAGCGGCCGGCCTACGAAATATCATAGTTCTAACCTCAACTTTCACTGTTTCTTGTTTGTTTATACGTTCTTTTTTCAATATTGTATAAAGTTAGGATAGTATTATTATTATAGATTTGATGGCTTTGGGAGATCAAATTAACTTGGCTGCTATAGCAGGATTAGAAGAAGCGGAGTTGCTTGAGGGGTTAGGTGATAGACAATTTCATACCTTTGTCAACCCCCTTGAGTTTTTAAATGATAAAACATTTGTGAAGTTATTTAGACTTGACAAAAGCAGCACTCATAATTTAATTGATATCTTAGAGCCCTTATTAACACCACCTAGTAGAAAATCCTGCTTAAGTGTTACGAGAAAAGTAAATTCTTAATTGTATTTGGCTCACTAATAAAGTTTTAGTTTTAGATTTTAACAGCTTTGCGTTTCTTTGCTAGTGGCAGTTACCAAAATGATATTGGTCTAAATTTACACTTAGGTGTTAGCCAGTCGTCGGTAAGTCGTTGTGTTGCAGAAGTATCAGATGCATTAAACATGCCACAGATATTTAATCAGTTTATTAGATTTCCACAGAATTTTATGGAATTAAATAGATTGCGGCGCACGTAAGTTTTGTTTAACACTTGGGGGGAAAATAACAAGTTTTAATTGTAGATTTTTTATACAAAATAATTTTCCAGGGGTAATTGGTTGTATTGATTGTACACATGTGGCTATTTACCCTCCAAACATAAATGACCCTATATATCCTGAGGCTATTTATGTCAATAGAAAAGGATACCACTCCATAAATGTGCAGTTGGTAAGATAACGTACTTTGATTAAGCTTAGCTGGGATATTCTTAAAATACAATTTATTTAGATATGTGATCCAAACCTGAAAATAATTAATGTTTGTGCAAGATATCCGGTAGCAGTAACGACAATTTCATCTGGAATAATAGCAATGTGTTACCAATAATGGAAAATTTGCATAGAAATGGCCCGGTTCCTATTATTTGTTAGGTATGAATACATTGCTTAATAAATTGAAAATAGGTAACAGCATATCAATTGTTCGTATTCTAGGCGACTCTGGTTATGCTCTTCGCCTTGGATGTTAACGCCTTGTTGAATGTTGAGCCAAATACTCCAGAAGCTGCATACAACAATAGGCAGATGAGTACACGATCACTTATAGAGCGGTGTAATGGGGTGCTAAAACTAAGATTTAGATGCCTCCTCAAACACCGTACATTACACTACTCTCCACAAAGAGCCTCAAGATTATCAATGCTTGTTGCATTTTGATCTGCATAGAAAATAATCTAATGCCAGTAGACTTTGGGGAAGAGAACGAAGGAGATGAAGAAGATGATTTAGGAATGTATGATTATGAGCCCGTTATAGAACAGCAAGTAGTTGGCCTCAACAGAATTAATCCTGATTTAGCAGCTGGGAGAAGGCTACAATGGCAAGTGATTTGCAATCATTTTGCCTAGGACTCTAAATAGATTTATCATTTGTTATCGATAAAAACATTTTTTTTGTATTTATAATTTTAGCATCTATTGATTCATTATGTAATTGTAAAATGTACATACAAATACTGACAAAATGGTTGATTAGATAAATTTTAAATATTTTAATATTTTAGAAATTAAATTATAAGTAATGCATTAAAACTATTATAATCATGTATGAATGTAATGTATTTGTAAGGTAATAAATTCTTTTATTAACACTAAATTTGACACTATAGGACTATTTACAATTTAAATTTGCTACAATGATTTTTAAAGAATTGCTGATTTCGCTCCACTTCAATATTTTCTTCTAACAGTTGTAACTTCCGCTTGTAATACTCCTCCTTTATGGTTATCAGTCTTTCGTTCTGTTTAGCCAGTTTTTCTGTTGCTGATATAGTATGATCCAGTCGCTGAGTTCGTCGATTAAATGTTTTAATACCCGATGGTGATGAAACAGGTTTCTCTTTTATTGTAGGCACACATGGCAATTCTTCTGAAATGTTCTTCAGTGTTGTTACCGTTTCAGACCTGTGTCCTTTATTTAAAGTTGTTAAAACTTTCTTTTGTAGATAGTTGTTTGCTGTATTAGGTTCACTAGGTCCTTCCCCGCCAAGAACAATTGTATTCGACTCGTCGTTGAACACCTCAACCATGACATTATCCTCACTTGGGCAAAATTAAATTCTGTTGAGGATTCTAATATCCCCAAGTGTCCTTCGATTAACGCGGGCCTAAAGTATAAATTATTTCTTCCTCTAATGGAGTTAAATCAGTATGGCTGGGTTCACCACCACCAGTAGCATTTCGGTGTTTTACAATAGAAGCTTTCTTACTTTTCGCATTACTGCGAAGATCATGCCATGTCTGAAAATATTGCATTTAATAAGTTTTAAATTATACTAAGTTCTATTTATAACTTACTTTTCTCCATTGCATCCAGTCCTTTTAGCCCTGGCTGAGATTTAAGGAAACTGCAAGCAGTTTCCACAGATTCTGGCCGTCTACCTTGGTGAAAGTTTTGTAAATTTACCTCTCAGTAAATCTGGGTTGCATTTCACAAACTCTACCATCACCGTTTTTGGTTCGGATGTAATGTTTGCCACGCGCTTACTATTTTTATTGGCGGGGAACTGCATTTTATAATAAAATAATGCCTTTACAAAATCAATACATTTAGCGCTAAAACGTTTGCTATAACCTTTAAAACGTTAAACAACATTCGCGATACCAACCTAGTTTCTTGGTGATATATAACTAAGTATCCAACTTTGAGTGTGGTTTCATTCATTATGGCAATGTTGACAAATTTCTATGGGAATAATATTCGTATTTGAAAAATATATTTCGATTGGTGTTCCAGAATAGCAATGAGTGTTCGTATACGAATTCTGTTGTACGAAATGCTTCGTATACGAATTATTTCGTAGGAACTCGAGAATTGAAGCGCTGTAGTTTAAACGCTATGTTATGGTTTAATATTGCTATGCATTCAATTGTACGGAGAAATCAAAGAAGAACAAAAATGTTTCATTCCATCTGTAAGTATTATTACTATTTCTAAATCTTGTTTCTTAGTCAATAAACCACTTAAAACCAGAAAACGATTTTAATATATTATTAGAATATTTTTACTAATAATGAATGAAAATGAATAGTAACTTGCTTACCTTTTCTGTAAAATTTAGTAGTTTGTGGGTTGAATGGGGAACGGAATATGGACCCTTTATTATTATTTTTGACTTGATTCTATAAATTTTATTTTAACACAAACAACAATTAACTCTTAGGTTTCCCAAAGATGGAACGATTAGAAAAAGTGGATTTAAGCAATGCGCATGGAAAATTGCGATCCTTTAAAGCACGTAAGAACATGTTCGCTACACTTCACTGATGATTGTTTCAACACAAGTAGCATCTATACAATCGTTGAAAACTTATACTGTGCCCAGTATTTTTAATTTTTCTAAACATTTAATAAAAACCGTATGTAGTCGCAAACCACCTGCAAAAAAACAACAACGAAAGCCATGTACATAATCTAATAGCGGCACTCTACCTGCAAAAACATCATATTTCAAACTGAAACACTTAGTATTTTAAAGCAAAAGGTAGTTGAGATGAGCGGCAAAGGAAAACGTTGCGATTGTTCCTCGAGCATAGAAGCTAGAAGTAAGATTGAGGTGCAACTGTTAACAGGGCACGGCGCCCTAAAAGTTAATTTACAAAGGTTCGGTTTAACTGATAACGACCGCTGCGAATGCGGTAAGGGCGCAGAAAGCGCAGTGCACGTGCTTTTCGACTGCCCACTCGAGGCTGCAAATCGAGGGTTAGCTGATATGAAATTAGCTGTCGCAGGGCTAGCATGGCCCAAGAGCCTAGAGGAAGTCAGAGAAGTGGCTAACCAGAAGGGTGAGGGGGTGGGGGATGATTGAAAATTTTAGATTTGACTTGGCATGAGAAATGGATATGAACATGGTATAACCAAAACCTGTATAAAAAAATTTAAAAAAATTAATTAATTATGATTATAACCAAAATCTAATATGCACGACAAACCCACACACCACTAAATAATCACTGTCAAACCTTAAACGCGCGGAATATTGGGAATAAATTAAAACAAGTAAATAATAACAAACTAAATCTAAAACCCTTGTTACATGCCAAAACTTGGCAATGTACATTTTTATTTATATTGTAAATAAATGTATAACTGGTTAAAAAAATTTATGTCATTTTTTAGAGTTAGCTTTAATTTGTAAATAAATTCCCGCGGATATTTTTTAATTAAAAAATGGCAATTTTCATCGTTCCCAAGTCGCGCCTGCGCAGAATGAATGTCGGAGTGCGCGCGGTGTTATAAAACGCTATTAAGCAAAGGGACCTCAAGCCAAGAACATCTACCTGTGTGGTGGGTGTGTCCTTTTCTCTTTGTGGGTATGTAGGTTCCTTTACCTTCTGTGTACCTCTACCTGGGTTCCTTCATTCCTCTACGGGTAGGGAAGAGACAGGAAGAACGAATTGGCAATTTGAAACTCAGCAATGGTGTAACCTACCCACAAACAAGACGGATCTTGAGATCTAGTTACAAAATACCATCCACGTGAGTACTCTGTTTTACTTATACTGTGTATGTAAATTGACTATTGTATCATATTTAAAACGTAGTGATACGTTGATAGCGATTACGTCGTCTCTACTACACCCTCAATAATTTAAATCAGTAAATAAATAAAGAAAATAAAATAAAGTGAGTCCGCGCATCCCTCCTGGACTTTAAAGTGATTGTGATCCTCTCACAACGTTTAGTGCATACCCACCAAGACTTTAGTGCATACCCATCTCCCCTTAGCAATAAGATATAAGATAGACGTAAGAAGACGACCAGATCTTCGGATAGGAGACATTATTATCGAAGTAAGAAGGAAAATTGTGATGGCTGCACTCGCATAAGCTTTGATTTGTATTGATAAGTAGATTTGAAATAATTTAAGGAACACGTTTTTGTGAATAATGGCGCTAGCCGACATAGCGCTTATTAGAGTGCACCTGATAAATTGGGCAATGCTTTTTGCTTTTTTGTGCACTGCTTAATGCTTATTAGATATCTATTTACATAAATATATTTATTTATATTTACATTTTATATTTATTTATGTTCATTTTGCATTTATTTTTAGAGCTTGATTTGTTTTGTCTGACGTTCTGTCGCCATTTTTGGTGGAAGCATTTTTATAGGAACGAAGATTGTAATTGTGAAGAATGTAACTATAATATAGATCAGTTAGGGAATGGTAGGGAAAGCAAGGGATGGATTTAGGCTAAAGATAGAATACACTACTTAGATCAGGGAGGACGAATTTGTAAATTTATAGAGCAGGCAAAATAGCTGGATTCACTATTAAAATATTTGGCAAATGCTTAGAAATTTGAATCCATGTTTAATATTAGTTAGCTAGATTTGGATAGTTTTAAGACGACCTTTCGGGTCGTATCGATAAACAGAGCTGTCGACTGCTATCCGTGTTACATGCCAAATCGGCACGCAAAATGTTAGTTATAATTTATAAGGTAATTCCCGCGTATCTTTTTTAATTAAAAACGCCGACTTCCGCCCACCCGGACATTCGCGTCTGCGCAGAGTGTATACGGAGTGCGCGTAGTGTGAAAGGACGCCATTGAGCCACGAGTCCTGAAGCCATCTATCTGTGGTGTGTGTGTGTGTGTGTGTGTTGGTGTCTTTTCTCTTTTTTAGGGATGTAGGTTTCCGTATCTTACCTTCTATCGTTTCTTATATCTGGATCCTTATCGTTCCACCTACGAGGGAACAGAGTTACAGGATGGACGGATTGGCAATTTGAAACTCAGCAATGGTGTAATCAACCCACAAAACAAGCATGGACCTTGAGATCTAGCTGCAAAATACCATTCAAGTGAGTAACCTGTTTTACTTATATTACAAATGTAAATTTGACTATTGCGTCATATTTAAAACGTGGTGTACGTGTTATAGGTATTACGCGGCTTTAACAATTGAGCAATAGTATAACAATTGACCGCGTTTATAGCTAGTGACCGGTTTACAACATCCGGTATTACCGATTTCACCCTTTTTACTTTCACGTGTGTCTTATTAATCGGACACACTCCAAATCAACGCTAGAGATATCATTATTCAAACCCTACTTTTAGTTTTTGTTTTAGTCTGTTAGATTTTTATTTAGGATCGATTAATTTTGAAGTAAGATTACATCTGAAGCACGTTTATATTTTCGCGTTTAGACCCAATGTAGTACTTTCAGGTAGAGCATTGGGGACGTAGCCGCAAATTTAGCGGCCCTTATTCAAATTATAATGCATTTTTTCTTTAATGGTGGATGAAGTGTCGATATACAAAAAGGTTAAATGGAATGGGAAAACGTTTGTAGGGTACGTATTTTCTTCTCGTTTGTATAAATGTATTTTTATATAGAACAGTTTTGATTACTTGCTGCAGATATGTCGATATCGGGAGCACAGTGGAAGACAACGAATCATCACCATTAGCCACGCAGGCCATTGTCCACCTATTAACTAGTGTCAACGATAGGTGAAAGCTTATTGTGGGTTACTTTTTGTTGAGTCACTAACTGGAAGACAGAAATCGAATTTATGAAGTGTGTGTAAAATACTAATTTCTTCCCAAGCTGGTCGTTGTTCTCCACTCAATAATACGTCCCAATTCGGCGTCATTCTCCTGGTCTTCTCGTATTCTGTCGGGTTGCCAAGTATCATCGGCTACCGTCATTCTATGGATGACACTTATTTTCTTTTCCATCTTGGATCAACGATTGCAGTCTACCGGACAAGGTCTCCTTGATAGAGCGTTTGCATTCCGATGACTAGTTCCTACACTTTGTTCTGTGTCAAAGTCATATTCCTGCAACCGCTCTATCCACCTTGCAACTTGCTCTTCAGGATTTCGAAACTGCAGTAACCATTTTAGTGCAGCATGGTCTGCTCTCAACAGCAATTTACGGCCGTATAAGTACTTATAAAAGTGCTCTACGGATTTGACGACGGCCAACAGCTCCCTTCTTGTCACACAATAATTCCTTTCTGGCCGCGACAAGACCTTGCTGAAATACCCAATAACTTTTTCTTGTCTGTCCTGCACTTGAGAAAGAACGCTTCCTAAAGGTGTGTTACTGGCATCGGTATCCAACACAAATTTCGCCTCCATCCGTGGATAACTCAAAATTGATGCTGTAACTAGTAGCCGTTTCAGTTGTTCAAATGTACTGTGGCAGTCGTCATTCCAATCATATTCTTGTCCATCTTCGGTTAATTTTGTTAACGGTTTGGCACTGTTCGCAAACCCAAGTATAAAACGTCGGTAATATGTGCACAATCTTAGAAAACTGCGTAGTTGATGTATATCTGCTGGCGTAGGCCACTCTTGTACCGTTTTTATGATGTTAAAGTCAGCTCTTATTCCGGTCTCCGAAACAACATGTCCTAGGTATTTTACCTCTTTTCCAAATAGGTGACATTTCTTGGGGCTCAATGTGAGGTTTGCCTCGCGTAATCTTTGGAATGTCTCCTCTAGGTTCTTAAGGTGTTCTTCAAAAGACCGACCTAACACTATCACGTCGTCTAGGTACACCAGATATGTTTTCCAAGAGAGTCCACGCAGTATCGACTCCATCAAACATTCAAAAGTAGCAGGGGCATTGCATAATCCAAATGGCATGACCTTGAACTGCCATAATCCAGTTCCAATTGTAAACGCAGTTTTTTCTTTATCGTTTGGCTCCAAGCCTACCTGCCAGTATCCGCTTTTCAAGTCCAAGGTCGAAAACCATTTAGATCCGGATAGAGTATCCAAAGTGTCATCAATTCTGGGCAAAGGATAGCTGTCTTTCTTTGCCAAATTGTTTAACCGCCGGTAGTCTACACAAAACCTTGTCAACCCATCCTTTTTCTTGACAAGCGCTACCGGGGATGCCCATGGACTATTCGAGGGTTCAATCACTTCTTGTTTTTCCATGTCGGTGATAATTTGCTCGACTTCCTTGCGTTTTGCCAAAGGAAGCCGCCTGGGGTGTTGTCTTATCGGTTGCGCATCTCTAGTATTGATTTTATGTTGCACAACATTCGTCCTTCCTTTCTTACTATCATCCAGTGCAAACACACCTTGATATCGTGCGGCCAGTACTTTTACCTTGCCCAGTTGGTTGCAGTTTAATCCTTGACACAAAGATATCAACATATCCAGCAATTTCTATGAGCAACCGTTGGCTGGTTTATCTTTCGTGTTGTTCACACAACGTTTAATATGGCATACTAAAATGAAATTTCCCACAATCATGTCTTTCTTCAGGGTCACCGTATGCGGATTAACGTTTAGCACCTTTACTGGTTTATATTTCGAAATTTCACCAGCGTTCTTCCAATCAGTAATCCCTCCTGACCCATTCCCGATTCAGTTGCTTCCATCATGCATATTTGTCCTTCCCGGAGCGTACCATCTGGGCGTCCCATTACTATCATTTCCGCCTTCTCAGGTATTTTCATATCACAAATCATTCGAACTTGCATCGTCTGGTTACTCGTCTCTTGAAACGGAATCTCATCGTCATCTATCCGTAGCACATCTTCTTTCATGTTCACATGAAACCCATATTCTCTCATGAGATCCATTCCCAAGATCACTTCTTCTGTGATTTCAGTTACCAACACCCGATGATCAATTAGTTTGTCCCCAATTGCCAACGTAACGGCAGTCTCTCCGTGAGTACAAATTTTCTCACCACTTGCCGTTCGAAGATACACCGATGCATGTAGCACTTTTCCACGACCAACCAAATCTGGTCTTACAACAGTCCTTTTTGCTCCTGTATCCACGAGTAATCGGACAACCCTAGCATTAATTTCACCATCGATATAAATGCTGTCCAGACTTCCCATCAACGATGCAGCACGGATGATAATCTCTGGGGCACTACGTTGTGCTGTCAACGTTCGCCCCCTTACGTCGACTTGCTTTAGTTTTCCTGCTGCTCAACCAGTTGTTTTGCTGGTTGAGTGCAGCGTCTCTGTATATGACCAACTGCACCGCAGCTCCAGCATCGCAGACGCCATCTCCGCGGTCGTTGTCTTTCATCGTCGCCGTGGATTAATGTAGTAAGCGTAAGACTACTGATCCCAAGGTCCCGGGTTCAAATCCCGACACGGCCAACTGCTTGAAAAATGGCAGGTGAGCATTTTTCACAAAAATTACGCCCTCGTTCGGATAAGAGGTTAAATGGAGGTCCCGTGTGTGAGTGTTGTTACGCACGTTAAAGATCCCTACCTTGCTTGGAACGGCAAGGGTTCGGCAAAATTCTAAATTTCCAGACAACAGAAAACTTGTCTCCTGGCCAATGTAGTACCTACGGGTGGAGCATTGGAAATGTAAATGAACGGTCGTTGTCTTTCCAACTTTCCGCCTCACGGTTGATTATTTCATCTATGCTGTTTTGCGCTTGACCAGGTTCTCATAAGGCAGACCGACCTTTGTTACTCACCCTGTGCGATGTCTGCTTAGCTGCTTCAAATTCAAGCGCATGAGCCAGTGCGTCATCTAACATTTTTGGTCTTTAGCGCTTGCGGTATATCGCCATCTTTAACGCCATCCACAAATGTTTGTATAGCCAGTTGTTCGAGGAAGCTATTTGGTGCCGTTGGGTATGCCAATCTAACTAATCTGGCATTGTCAGCTTCGAATTCTTTTGTCTTTTCAGAGCGGTTCATAACTTATGCATGGGAGCGTCTCTATATCTCATCTCAAGCTTCGATGTTAAGAGGCCGTAATCATTCTACTGATGATCGCGAATAGTTTGTAAGATGTTAAGAGCTTCCTCCCGTAGGGCCACCATTAAAGAGATAGACTTCTCTTTGTAGCACCAACTGTTGGCTATTGCAACGGCTTCAAATTGTTTCAAATATGTGAGTCAAGGTGTTTTACCATCGAATGTGGGTGGTTTTACTCTAAAATTTGACGGTACTGACTCGCTTCCTTCCATGCTTCTTATTTCTAGAATGTTCTGATTTACAACTTGGTTTACTTAATCAAGTGGCCGCGTTGTTAGTGAAATCACTTGTTCTTGCAGCTTCATCACATCTTCTTCCATTTTTACCAATTTACTGTCCAACTTTTGTTCAACCGTTTTTACCTATTCGGTGAAATCTTCTTTCAATGCAATGGAGCTTTCCATTAATCTTTGTTCTAACGTGGCTGTACTTTCCTTCAATTTTTCTTCCATTTTGGCAGCATTTTTACTTAACCTTTCCATTTTCCCAGAATTTTCACTAATCTTTACTTCAATTTTCGCAGCATTTTCACTCAACTTATCCTCTATATCCTCAGCATTTTCACTTAACTTTTTTTCCATTTTCTCAACATTTTCACTAAGTGTCACTTTTAGTTTAGCCTACCTCTCTTCCATACCGGATTTAAAATCCTTAAGGAAAGTCATTAAAGTTTCTGCTACCATTTTACTATGACTTCTTGTAACTGGCATATATAAACTACTTAAAATGTCTTTAGACTTGTGTGTTTTCCTTTTAAATTAATCACTATATACCCCACACAGGCCTGACACCAGTGTAGCGAGCTACTACTACCGCGTTCCACTAATTTAAATCAAGTAATAACAAGAGTCTTTATTACTCACTGTTCACAAGTCTAATTAACAGTATATGCCTTATTTATAGATGTTTTCAGTCCAATTAACAACTAAGCACTATCACACTAATGAATTTACAAGCACTAATATTTTCTTAAACTAACTTCTTAACCATAGGTCCATTAACAACACTAACACAACTATTTATTTATTACACTTTTGTCTATTTATGTATTCTACAAGCTGTATGTACATTATACACGTTCATATAACATTTATCTTTACTCTTGGACTTCCAATACCTCAATTATTTAACTGTACAGGATATAATTTATATTCGACATTCTGATATAGACTAACTCTTTACTTCATCATCGGTCTTATTTATACCCTGAATTAAAAAGGATGACTCATCCTCCAGTAATTGCTAGAAGGTTCTCGGTCTATGGAGAATATACAGTGCTTACGGCGCTTGTGTGTTTGACGGGTTGCCTAATAGTAGCTCGCAACATTATTTTGAATTTGAATTATTATTATAGTATAGGCGAGTTATGATAATAAATTTATAAATTCGAATTATTTTGAGTATTTAATTAGAACAAATTATTGTCTATGTACAGTTCATGGCTAATAAATAATAGTGTGTATGGAATACGTGTCAATAAGTAAGATATGATTAATTTAGTAGTAAACGCATCTAATAAAACAATGCATTATAATTGCTTCAGAACAAATCACTAAGTGTACAAGACAATTTACTATTTTTGAGTATTAAAAAGTTAAATTAAGACATCATAGAGCTTCTTTACTGTTTATAAATGATTAAATTAACATTGTCGCTCTCCGATATAAACATAATGTTAGGGTTTAGAGTTTGTCCCACGCATGACGTCACACGACCAGATTCATGTTGGCTTCGCGGAATAGGTCGTGCGCCGGGTCAATGTATTTACAATGGTCTAAGTGAAGAACTATGCAACTAGAGAGAGGAGAGTACTGGTAATTTGTCTTTAGCTATGACGCCAACTTAAGTCTCAAAACCCCTAACTGAATAATAGGAAAAATTGTCTTTCTTTTGACTAGTGGGCTGGTCGCAGTACTTCTTTTCTTAATCATCCTCTCGAGTCTTTACGCTTGAACGAGTCCTTATGTAGGTTACTGTTAGAAATAGATATTATTATTAAAAAACACAAATCACTTAACACGCATATCAGAATAGTTGTTCTAAAACTATTCATTCTGATATGCGTGTTAAGTGATTTGTGTTTTTTAATAATAATATCTATTTCTAACAGTAACCTAACCTCAAAAAGGCTATCGCGGGACTAGTTCGAGCGTAAAGACTCTGGAGGATGGTTAACAAAATTTTTTGCGGTCGGGGCCAATTACATAGATAAATAAAAGTTCTGTATGTTCTCTATGTCGGTTAACGAATATTTTAAAAAGTAAAAGTAAGTATATAAGTATTATAAAAAAGATTTTCCGCTTTTTAATTTTATATAATAACTGGTGGATTAAAGCAAGACAAAAGGGTATACTTTTGGGAACGACTATTTTTTATAATAATTGGAAAAACTTGTTTGTCATAAAATACCGTTTCAATTAAATTTATTAAACGATGATAATATTGGAGTTAATTATTTCTTATCGAATTATACGTAACCACAAATGCTTATAGATAGGTATACTGTAATTAGATAGGGACTTTTATTACACACGCCAAGGTTTATTTTAACATTCCTTCGCTCCGAAATGTTTGCTTTTAAAATTGCACGCAGATGGTATTCAACTCAAGATGTCTTAAATGCCTTAAAAGCAGGCTTTGGCGATACCTTACCTGAGGTATGTATATTTAGAAAATGGTAATAAAAATAAAATATTTAAAGATGAAGGTGATTGAAGCCAAAAATGGAAGGCTGTTATTCGATTTACGAGTAGAAAAGGAACATTTGAATTCTTTAAATCAAATCGATGCAGGATTTGTAGCTACTTTAGTAGATACCGGCTGTGTATGTGCATTATTAACAAATGAAAAACGAAACCTTATGCCTTCTGTGACTGTCGATATGCATATGGGGTAAGTAACTTGTACATGTATTAAATGGAATATCATAGGAAGAAGAAGAATTGAAATGTTAGCAGTAATTCTAATATTTCTCTCACATGTACTATCGTTAACAGTTGAAAAATCCTTTTCGCGCGCTAGGGTAATTTCAGAACCGATTCGTTTCTATTGCTTTAACAGTATCGCTCTCCATAGACGAACATGTGCTTATTGTTAAAACTTGTTTGCGCGTATAAATTTTAAAAACGAATAAAAGACCAGTTTCAGTTAAAATTTACTAATCCTACAGTTCTTAATAAAACGACAATATCGCGTCTGATTCCGCAAGTCCAGGAACGTAAGAGATCGAAGGAGTACAAGTCTACCATCACTGGATCTGGATATGTCCACAAATGTTTGAGCTCACACAAAAGATCGTTCAGGAAGTTGGTCTTACAATACCTACTACTTTCAGGGTTACTAAAAAATTGCATTTGCATGCCCACTGCATCTGTGTTGGTTCTAAACTGAAGAACGTAGACCGAGGAAGACGTTTATAATGTTGTTTGTTTCGTTATCTTGTTTATGAAAATGGTACTGAAAAGTTAGTTGTGTTTATTTTAGCAACAAATGCTTTCATAGTAGAATGGCTATTGTTACATTCCAAATGTGGAAATGTACATTTTTAAATATGTGACTAAATTCCCGCCATTATTTTAAAATAAACTTGTTAATATCCGCCATCCCAGATACTTGCGTTTGCGCAAAAGAATACGCAGGCGCGGAGTGAATGGCGCAAGTGCGCGGTGTGCGACACGACATTATTAGCCACGAGACATCAAGCCGGTAACATCTGCCTGTGTCGTGTTATCTGTCTTTTCTCTTTTTTAAGATGTAGGTTCTCTTTTATCTTTATCTACGAGTACCTTTACCTGTATCCCTTTTGCCTTACCTACGAACGACAAAGAGAATCTGATTCAACAATGGCGTTATGCAACCCACACCCAAACAACAACGAGGAGATGCCCTGAGATTTAACTGCAAGGCGCGTTTTAAGTGAGTACATTGCTTTATTTAAACTATAAATTAAGAATTGTATCATTGTTAACGTGTTTGGTATTTGATACAATTTGCCGCGTAATTATGCTATAATACACAATTGCGCAATATTATGAAACGTGGACCGTATCAGTGGTGCCAAGCGTATCAATATAACATTTAAAATTGCCGAATATGAAACGTTGGAAATCCTTATACGTTTTATGAACGATCATATTAATATGGTCAGTGTTGGCGCTAACACAAACGCTTATTACTGTTGCAATACGCATTTTGATTGCTGTACTTTTTTGTTTAAACAATATATTCATATTAAGTAACGTTTGTACATATGTTTATTTATACAAAAACCCAAGCTATAGTTCAATTAAATTAACTTTAGGATGACGTCAAATACAGTAATAAAGTATTGGCAACCGTGTGCAAATAAATACCTAGATTTGGACTTGAAGAATACTGTCATTTAACAAAATAAAGGTTAGCAGTTCTGTACGGAGTTGCCACCGTTTCTTCTTTCCAATGGGAATATCACTATATCTTTCATTAAATATATTAGAATTTAAGCTAACATTGGCAATGTGGTATTTCATTCAGTTGTGACGTCATCCTAAAATTAAAGCGAATGAACTATATAACAAATGTTCTATTAGATATAATGCTTTATTTGTTAATCCTATATTATATTTTTAATAATTGTTGTAGGTATTTTAAACCAGCTGTAACTGGAGACCCGATTTTGGTAGATGTGCAAACCCTTTTGGTTAACGAAAAGTTGGGGTTCTTAGAATGTGAAATCCGAAATAAGGCTACTAATGAGATAATTGCAAAAGGATGTCAAACCCTAGCAATAGCAACCGGTGGTTAAATAATAAACATTTGTTTTGTTGTAAAACTTTATTTATTATTTAAAGACATATTGTATTATAATGCGTTTAACGAACAGATCCAGTAATTAAAATAATAGGATGGGCTTTAGTTGCGCAGTACAAACTGAGCACAAGCTTGATTTACAGCGAACAAATTAGCACATACGGTAACTACAAATTTACATTTATAGGTTACTATATTTGATTTTTCCAATGCTCTTCCTGAAGCTACTACATTGGACAGGAAGAGAGTCTTTTTTACCTGATAAATTTGAATTTTGCCGAACTCCTGCTGTTCCAAGTAAGGTAGGAATCTTCAACGTACGTTACAACACACACATGTGACTTCATCCGAACGAGCGCGTATTTTTGTAAAAGTTGCTCGTCTAACATTTTTCAGGTGGACAGTATCGGGATTCGAACCCGGAACCTTGGGCATAGTAGTCACAAGTATGTCAACTACGCCTCGGAACTGCACATTAGTAGGTTAGCAATACAAAATTAATTGAGTTGTGTGTACCAGGCCAGTCAATACAAACTATCTATTTAAACTTGGCGCTTATTTATAGAAGGAACACTTTCTGAATCTGTTCGTTAAACGCACTATAGATGCCTGGGCTGTATTATTATTATTATATATTTAGATATAAAAAACTTCAGCTGACATGAAACTGACAAACAAAATATATATATATATATATATATATATATATATATATATATATATATATAATATTTTGTTTGTCAGCTCATGTCATTATAATTTGAATTAGGGCCGCTGTACTTGGCCACGTCCCCAATGCTCCACCCGGAGGTACTACATTGGGTTTAAACGCGAAAATAATCGTGCTTCTTATTAATCCTAACTTCATAATTAATCCACCTTAAATAAAAATAAATAAAAATAATCTAACAAACTGAAACAAAAACTAAAAACAGGGTTGGACTGTCTCTAAAGTCAACTGATTATATAATACTCGTCTCTGCTCGTATGGTTTATTACGTAATCGATAGCCTCTCGTATGGCTACCAATTCGCATTGGAAAATTGTACTCCAGTTCGCGGGTGTGGTTCGAAACCGAAACACCTCCCTTTTCTGCTTATACACGACAAACGCCGCGCCTGCTTGCCCATCGTCCATACGTGAACCGTCCGTATACATTCTGATACCCATCGCGACCTCATCACCTTCGACAAACTCGATTCCTCTAATATCAGCCGGGTGCCCCAACTCAGATACAACGTTCTTTCTTGCAATTTTCCTATTACCAAGAATAAGATCTTCGATAATTTCGCGCCCTTTTTCTATATTTATTAATCGCCTATCTCTAATCTCCCTAACGACATATTCGATAGGGAGAGTCCTACTGATCACCAGGACCGCCTCCGTGGAGGTGGTCCTGTACGCCCACGCCGCTTTTACCGCGGTTATGCGTTGTACGCTCGTCAATTGACGCACCTCCTCTGACTTTACAACCTTCTCACCATACAGAAGCTGCGTACAGCATTGCCGGCTCAATTGCTCCGGCATAAACCGTCCTCAGCGATTCGCCCCTGAAACGCCACTTTATTTTAGCCGCCGCCATCAATTTATTTGATATTTCTCCGCCCTTACTTTTTACGTATTGTACGTGCGCTTTCCAATTTAATTTATCGTCGATCTTGACGCCGAGGTAGGTAATACAATCTTTAAACGGGATTTTCTCCCTTCCTAGCTCTAGCCTAGGAGGTCTCTGTCCTGTTTTCGTGCCGAAATAAAGCGCCTTTGACTTCGCCGTGTTAAATTTTAATTTTACCGCCTGCGACCATTCGTGTAATTTATTAAGCGCCTGGTTCAGTTTTGTGCGCATATCCATTAACAATCTCGATCTTACAATTAAAAGCGTGTCATCCGCAAACCCAACGATTGAGCATCCCTCGGGCAACTTGACCCTAAAGATGCTCTCATACAACAACTTTCAAAATGTGGGACCAGAACATGACCCCTGTGGGCACCCCCTTTCCACCTCACGCGACAGAACTTCACCCGGAATTTCAACCTGTACCAATCGCCCCGAGAAATAACTCTTGATCAAAGACATCAAGTTTCGCGGACAATCCCTACGATCTAACTCGCAAACGATTAATGGCCACCAGGCAGCATCAAATGCTCCTGAAATGTCCAAAGCAACAACGACACAGTACTCTTTAGCATCTCTCGCTTGCTTAATTTCCCCGACAACCAACTCTAACGCGTCGATAGTCGACCTGCCTTCCACGAAACCAAACTGTCGGTTATTAAAACCGCCGCTGTCTCGCACTAGGTGCTCAACACGCGTAGTCATAACGCAATCTAAAACTTTCCCCAGCACCGGTAGCAAGCTAATTGGACGATAGCTGCCCGGATCTGACGCATCCGCCTTTTTAGGTTTGGGTATAAATTTCACATTCTGGATTTTCCAGCAACGCGGAAAAACGCCCCTTCCTAAAGAAAGATTAAACAACCCGACAAAGACACACGGGGCTAACAGGCACGCCTCCGGAGCTGCGTCTAAAGTGATTCCATCATGCCCCGGTGCCTTCTTAGGGTTCATCCTCCTAAGAGCCCTGACGACCTCGTGAACTAGGATTGCCTTATCGGCACCTGTTTCTTGCGCCTCTGCAGCTTCCCGACGTACTAAATCGTGCGACCCTTCATCCTCCTCGGGATTATCCGATGGGAAAAATTTCTCTAGTAAATATTCCGCTGTGGTTTTAAAACCTTCCGTGTATTCGCCATTTGTTTTCTTTATATTAATGAGCGCGATTTTTGTTGTTTTCCTCTAATTGCGCGGTATGCGGTTCCCCAGGGTTCTTTCTCTGAGTTTCGCGTGCAGAATTCTTTAAATTTATTCGTTCGCGTTTCTTCTATTAATATTTTATATTTGCGGTAACTTTGATTATATTCTATTTTCCGTTGTCTTATATCTCCAGAGGCGCGTTGATAGCGGCGCCTTAGGTTACGCGTTTATGCCCGCTTGGTGGTTAGTTCCCGGGTCCACCAGGGTACGCTGTCCTTAAATGTTTTCTTTTGAGGCATGGAATACGATGACGCGTCTACCACCGCGTCGTTTAATTTTTTCGCGAGTGTTTCTACTTCGTCTGCCTATCGGCAGTTAAATAGCTCATTTTCGAGCGCAGGGATACTTTCGCCAAATTTTTCTTTAAACCGCTCCCAATTTGCTTTTTTAATACAGAACCGCAGAAATATAGTTAGCTGCTCGTTTGCGCTTACTTTGGTTTCAACGTCCCATGTTATTAATTTATGGTCAGAGAGTGTTTCCTCGTCCGACCTTAATTTCCAATTACAAATCGTTTCTAACATTTCGTGCGAGACTGCAGTAATATCTATAAAACTGCTGCCTCTATGCCCCTCAAACGTAGGTGAATCATTAGTGTTTATCACACTAAGGTCCCATTCCGTAAAAAGATCAGCAACCTGAGAGCCTCTATCGTCTTCGATAGGGCTGCCCCATAATGGCGACTTAGCATTAAAGTCTCCCGCGATAATTAGATTTCTATTTCTACCGATTTTACGAAGGATTCCTTCAATTTGATTTATTAAGTCATCTGTTTGAGAATTCTTCCGCCGGGAATCGACCGGCGGAAGGTAAGTGCTTATCGCGTAAAACGTATGCAATCCCGTTTTTATTTCTGCGGTGGTTATGAACTCATTCGACAGATTGTTTAAAATTATTATGGCGCACGTCCCATTATTTATTATTATTCCGCTACGCGGTCGCTAGCTATTTGTATTTAAAACGGCAACCCTCCTCCCAAAACCTGTTATTTTGTGGCCATACAGGTGCGGCGTCGCCGTGGATCAATGTAGTAAGCGTAAGACTACGGATCCCAAGGTCCCGGGTTCAAATCCCGACACGGCCGACTGCTTGAAAAATGGCAGGTGAGCATTTTTCACAAAAATTACGTCCTCGTTCGGATGAGAGGTTAAATGGAGGTTCCGTGTGTGAGTGTTGTCACGCACGTTAAAGATCCCTACCTTGCCTGAAACGGCAAGGGTTCGGCAAAATTCTAAATTTACAGGCAAAAAAAAAAAACTCGCCTCCTGGCCAATGTAGTGCCTACAGCTGGATCATTGGAAATGTAAATGAACGGCCATACAGGTGCGGTTCCTGTATGAGCCCGATGTCGATTTTATTTTCGTTCATTATTTTAACAAAATTATTTGTAGCCCCTTTGCCTCTACCTAAATTAATTTGCGCACATTTAATTAACGACCTCCTCTGAACATCATCTAATGGCCTAAGATCCATAGTCGATGTTCCTGGCGATGACTGCTTTCAAACGCTGCATCTTGGGGCACTGGCTGGACTTGGCGTCGTGACGAGTATCGACCCTGACACTACCAACCTTGTCGTTCGACCTCGCACAGACCACACAACAAGAAACTGCCCGCCTACAGTTCTTAAACCATGCCCAATCTCGGCGCAGTTACCGCAACAGTTTCATGTCAGCTGAATATATATACAGTGTGTACAGTATAAAATGCAGTACATGGGGATCTTGGAAACTGTAGGAGATACGATCTTGGTTAAATGGGACAAAAGTTGCATAATCATGAGGGTATCTCAGATCGGTTTTCAAATTTCAAAAATTTTTCATAGGTTACTAGATAGAGGCAAAAAACACAAAATTGACGATTTCTTTATTTGCTCGTAGTTAGTCTACTAATTGAAATAGAATGTTCAAGTTTGGTACATCATGGTAATTCTCCATTGCGCTTCATATTTTCAACTTAGATTTTGTCTAGGGCATCTAGATTTTGCGTGACGATGTTCAACTTTTTATTTTTAAATAGCCACCATATTGGATTTTTACATTTTTGAAATGCTGACAAAAAACCCTTTCCAAAGAGGTATAACATGGCTATGTTTGATTGAATTAAAACACTAAAAATCACATAATTATGTTTTGGTCGTAGTAGGCTTTAATTTCCATTATGACAAAGAGAAACAATTGCTCTAAAAATTTTAAACTCAATTTTCAGTGGTAATAAAAACAGTAAAAAACGTAGAAAATTGAAAATAAATCTGTATTAATCAGAACTTACATAACTATGCAAGTTAGAGTTCGTGGCTTCGAGCGGTCCTTTTTAAAAAGACTTCTTTGAACTTTAACACATTTATTTGGTTTAGTACAGAATTTAATTATTGAATTTGAACAAACTTGAATTATACATCTAAGTCGAATTACATTAATTAATTTGTACAGTGAGTTATCAGTGAACTGCAAGGTTAAAGCTGAACGTCTGATGAACTGACTAGGAGTGGAGCTCCTGGTCCTTATATAACTTTCTCCCCCTCACAATACTGTGGGAACCTGCGGACGTAATGTCCGCTTACACTTTACAATACTTAGTTGCTATCTTAAAAGCTATTCATAAATACAATGTTGCAGGCTTATTCTGCGTAATCACGGTACGTGACAACCGTCGACCGTCTGTGACCTGACTTTTGCAGTGTCACTTATCCTTGTGCTACTTTGTAGCGTTTCCACTCGTGGGAACTGAAATCATAATAATATAATGTAATAATATGTTGCAACAACATTGTTGCACTGTCCTAACATTTCTTAATGTTTCCTAATATTTCCTAATACAGATATTAGCTTTATATATAATAGATGGGGGTTCCTATAACTCCTCCCAACGTACATTAAAAATTAAGGGTTTTTACCTTTTCTTGATTTTTAATTGAATTAATTTTCGTTTAATCTTATTTAAAATTCATATTTTCTAGGGGTACATTTGTTTGTTTGGGTTTCTTAAATCTAAAACTGTTTTCTTTATTATTCTTAAATCTAATACATAATTTGTACGTTACATAAATGATCAATAAAATAGTCAATAAAATCAATATAATTGTCCATACACTAATGTTATCATAGTGCACTTTGGGCGTCTTGATCTCGTTTAATTTTTCTTTGTAATCTTCCATGAGTTTCATGGCGTGGTTTAAGTTGTCTAATTCCAGGTGTTCCAATTGCATTGGTTTTTGAAGGGTTTCTTCATCTTATTCTTGGTTAATCTTGATTTGCAGATCGGGTAGGTTTGCTAATTTCTTGCTTTGTACTGGATCTTGGTATACTCTAATTATTTCGTTTTTTAATTTTAAATAACAATTTTCCTTAAGGGTGATTACTTTACTTCCGGTTAGTGCTAAATTACTTTCGTCTTGATTGCAATACATTGTTGCGATTACTTCGGTGGGAAAAATGGCTATCCATTTATTTTCCGTTACTTTCTGAATTTTCATGTTGTTGATTAATACAGGTTTGGCTTCACAATTTTCATAGTGATTGGTAAATTTTAGTAGTTGTATTTCGCAAGGGCTGTCTTCTTGAATTGTTGTGGTTGTTAATGATTGGCATAAGTATTGATTGGGTGTGACTTCATTACATTTTTCGTTTGTATAACCATATCTTTGTTCATTTAAGGATAGGAATTTGGTTTTGGAATAATAACTTGGTATGTGCTAGTCATTTTCATTGGAAAAGCAAATAAGTGATAATAATTGTAACTGTTAATCTCTACTATTGGTATTTCTATTAAAATGTTATATCGTTATTTTTTACATAGCCTTTAACTATGGCTATTTTTTCAAATATTAAAATGTTTGATTCTAATACATCGAAAGGTAATTTACTGTTAGTTATAAAAGATTTTATTCTCAATAATTCTTTTAATAAATCTATTGGTTCTATTATACTGAATGTAGGGTATTTAATTTTGCAAAGGTTACTGCGTTTTCTAATGTTGCTAGGATTTGTTGAATTAAAGTTAGGGTTGATATTATCTGGTTATATATCGTATTGAATCTGATTAAATCTCGCATGCCTAACATAGTAGTTCGCATGTTATTTTCTAAGGTTTCTATTCGATTGGCTATACTATCTTGATTTCTAACTAATTTTCTAAGGGTTTCATTAAATTTGATGATCGTTGATTGTGTTAACGATATTTAATTACTAATTATGGTTTTAATGTCGTTTTGATTTTCTATCAATTGTTGTATCGCGTTATCATAGCGTTCTGCGTCTTGGTTATTTAAATTTCCGGTAATTGCTTTAATTAAGTTTCCTAATCCGTTGATTAGTCCTCGTTTTCTTTTCGTCATTTGTTCTGTAGGTATTAGTCGATTAAATTTGTCTTCGATATTTTTCAAAATACTTTCTGTTATACTGTCGTAGTTCATCATTTCTATTGCGTATTCTTTTCCGAATTTTGTTGTGTCCATTGATTGTTTTAGTCGAAAATAATTATTTTTGATTATTTGAAATTCTCGTTTTAGCTCGGTTAAATCGAATTTTTGTGCAAAGGTCCAATAATCTATAGTGTTTTGCATACTGCCTAATTTAATTGGTAGTATATCGGGGTTGTTTTTTATGTCTTCAATTATAATTTCTGTGTCCGTTCTACCTGGGTGGAGGTTGACGGTAAGGGTGACGATTGTCCATCTGAAAGTACAGGGTGTCTTAAATTTTGAGGTGAACATATTTTGTTATCTTACCGTCGTCTATCGCGGCTACGTTTTTGTCTGATATTCGTTTGATTTTAAAGGGTCCTAAATTTCTCGGTGCCGTTTTGTGTCTTTTACTTTGGTAATTTTTCTCGAATACGGTTTGTCCTATGGAACATTTGTTTATATCTGAGTTTTTATTACGGGTCGCGGTAATTCGCTCTTTATCATTATCTAATTTGTCCTTTACTTTGTCGTAGGTTATTTTTAGTTTCTCCTTGTGGTCTCTAGCGTATTGCTGATAGATTTCTTTGTTATAATGTATATCGTAGGGGTTGCGTGAATCTGAATGTCCTAAGGTTAGTTCTAAGGGTGTAAAATTTGTAGTTGAATGAATCGTGTTATTATACGCGATTAATGCGTATGACATTAAGTTAGTTATGTGTTCTTTCTTGTAGTTTATTCTTAATAGTCTGATCTGTTCTAATAGGTTTGAATGTAGTCTCTCAATTAGTCCGTTTGATTCAGGGTGGTTTTCCGTTATAAAGTGAATTTTTATTTTGTGTAATTCTAAAGTGTTTTGAATTGTTTCGTTTTGAATTCGCTTCCGTTATCTAATGTTATTGTTTCGGTGTTCCGTAAAATGTAAAATAGTGTAGAAATCCTTGGGTTACGTCTATACTATTTTTGAAGTGATTGGTATTGCTTGTCCTATTTTCGTAAATGCGTCCACGATTGTTAGGTAACTTTGTGCTTCTACTACTAGAGTATCTGCATGTAATTTTTGGAAAGGTTTGTCTGGTGTTTTAGTTAACATTAAGGGTATCTTTGGGGGTTTTCTGTCATATTTGGCTTTATCACATAATTCGCATTGATTGATAAAGTCTGTAGTTAATTCTTTCATGTCCTTGAAATAGTAACGTCTCATAATTTGTTTTAGGTCTCGTTTATTCCTCGATGGTTGGTCTTTCCTTCGTGTTGGTTTCTTATTACGTCATTTATTTCGTCAGGGTCGTCTAATGTTATTAATTTTCTTGTGCATCTTATAAGTTCGGGGCCAGAATTGTTAAATAGTTTTACATATATTTCTGAAAATCGTTTATATAAGTTTTCCGTGTTAAAATAAAAGTAAAATCGTTTTTCTCGGGGTGTATTCCTTTAATATTTTAATTATCTGTGACTTCATTGTCGTCTTTAGTTATTTGAACTTTGTAAATTTTCTTATTGTCCACTTTCGTGTATTTTACAGGGTTGGGGTTGTTTAAAACTTCTGTGATTATAAATTGATTGGGTTTCATGTCAATAGCTTCGTTTAAAATTTTTATTGCGGTTTCCGGTTCGTCATTTTGTGTTGAATGTATGGTTTCCATTTCTTCTGGGTCTTCTCTGACTTCGGTTTCGTCTACGTTTCCTGCTAATGATTCTGTCTCAAGTGCGTTAAGTTGGATTCTACTTAAAGGCGTCTGCATTATTGTTGTAAATTCCTTTTGTATATGATCTCATAATCATATTCTTCTAGTCTGATTCTCCATCTTTGTAATTTCGAGTTAGGTTCTTTGAGTTTGCATAGCCAAACTAATGGTCTATGATCGGTATATATATAGAATTTCCGTCCGTATAGGTACGTTCTGAAATACTTTGTTGCCCAAATTATGGCTAACAATTCTTTCTCTATCGTACTGTATCGTTGCTCTGTTTCGTTGAGGGTTCTTGATGCGTAACTGATGGGTTTATCGTTACCTACTGTTCCTTGACTTAATACTGCGCCTAAGGCTACATTTGATGCGTCTGTTGTTAAAATGAATGGTTTTGAAAAGTCTGGGTATTCTAATACGGGGTGATTTGTTAAAATGCTTTTAATTTTATCTACTGCTTTTATAAATTCTGGGGTATGTACAATTTTGTTTCCCTTTTTTAAACAAGTGGTTAGGGGCATAACCTTTTATAAATTTTCGGTAATATCCGCTAAGGCCTAAAAATCCTTTAATCTCTTTATTCGTTTTGGGTATAGGGTAATTTAATACAGCGTTTGTTTTGTCGGGGTTTGGCATCACTCCTTGGGGTATTATTACGTGTCCTAAAAAGGTTACTTCTTTCTGTAGAAATTCGCTTTTGTCTAGTTGTACTTTAAATTTTGCGGTTCTTAATCTTTCGAACACTTCTCTTAATCTTTCTATGTGCTCCACTAATGATGTTGAATACACTATTATATCGTCTAGGTACACAAGGCATTTTTCGTTGTGTATCCCTCGTAGTATGTTATCCATTACTCGTTGAAAAGTTGCGGGTGCGTTCTTCAGTCCAAATGGCATCCGTTTATACTCGTAGTGTCCTCTAGCGGTGCTAAAGGCTGTTTTCTGTGTATCTCCTTCTTCCATTTCTACTTGATTGTATCCTGATGCTAAATCTAGCGTCGAAAAGTATTGGCATTTGCCTAACTTGTCTAATATTTCTGTGATATTCGGTAACGGGTATTTGTCGTCTACCGTTTTTTCATTTAATTTCCGGTAATCTATTACCATTCGGTATTTCCGTTTTCCTGATGCGTCTAGTTTCTTTGGTACTATTAGTACGGGGCTGCTCCATGGTGAATTGGAGTGTTGTATTATATCTTGATCTAATAGATCGGCAACTTGTCTGTCAGCTTCTTCCTGACTTGCCTGGGGTAATCTGTATGCTTTGGTGAATAGGGGTTTGTTATCCGTTAGCTCAATGTTGTGCTTAACTGTATTTGTAAACGTTAGGGGTATTCCTTCGCAATGGAATATATCGCGGTACTCGTAACATAATTTTTGTATTGCTTTTTGTTCTTCGTGATTTATTTCGCGGTTAAATCGTATATTATTTAAATTTTGTTTTAACATTTCGTCATTTTCTACGGGGTTATAATTTTCGTTTGGGGATTCATCTATTTCCATTTCGTCAAAGTTTAAGTCTTCTACGTTAATCGGGTTTGTTAAAAATAGTTCTACGGGGTAATCATTTGAGTTTATTATTGTTGTTGTGGCGTAATTATTTTTGATTTTTACTAATGCGGTTGGGGTTTCTACTCCTTGTTGAAAAGTTATGTGGTTTATTATTCCTAAGTTTTTATTTGAATTTACGGAGATTCTTATTTTTTTTCCGTTCGGGGTTCTAATGTATATTTTTCGTCTATTTGGGTATTTTGAAATTTAATGGGGATTCGTCCATACTTGGTTCTTAATAATCGGTTTTTGATATCTATGTTGGCTCCTAATTTTTTTAGAAGGTCCATTCCTAATAGTCCGTCATATTTGTCATTAAATTCAAATATGCAGAATTTGTGTTTCATCTTTACGTTAAAGGTTTTTGGTAAAGGTATGTTTGCTACGAATTGATGTATGGTTGTTTGATGGGCGGTTTTAATTTTAAAGGGTTCTCTCTCTACATAGTCTAGATAATGTTTTTTTACTGTTCGCGGGCTTATTAATGTTTTAGAAGATCCGGTATCGATTAGTAATTTAAATTCAGCGTGGGGTATTTCGATATAGGGTAATACAAGGTGATTCATATTATTTAGATTTATTACGTTAGGTCGTTTATAAAATGGTCCATTTGAAAATTTGAACATGTGTTCTCTTCGTCGTCTTCCTCGTAATTTTCGTGTGATTCTTCGCGTTCATAATGGTTTGATTGATTTTGTTCGTTATTCGTACACGGTTGATTGTTATTATTCTGTTCATTTTCATACTCTTCTACTTCCTGATGAAATAGCTCTTCTGAAGTGAAAGTGCGTTTTGATTAGGGTTTGGTCTTATGTGCGTTATTTTTGTGTTAGGTCTGGTGTTACCAGATGAGGTATCCATTGGTGTAGGTTTGTAGTAGTTATTGGGAATTATTACTGTTTATCATCGGTGAGTTTCTGTTAGGATTCGCGTTAAATGCTGGTCTTTGTTGATTTATATTTTGGTTAAATCTCGGTTGAAATGCGGGTCTTGAAAAGTTCGAGTTAAATGTTGGTTGAAAGGTGGGTTTTGAAAAGTTCGGATAAAATGTTGGTTTTGTAAATTGTTTGTATTGGTTGTTAAAGTTTGAATTATTAAAATGTGGATTATTTGTTGGCGTTTGGTTTGTTTGTGCATTGAATGAGTTAAATTTTTGTTGTGGATTTATTTGTCTTGCGGGTTGTATAGTTTTCATTGGCGTATAGCTTTTATTTGCGTTGGGGTTATATAGTCGGTTTCTGTAGTACATTACGTTTTCTTCTTCGATTATCATATTCATTGCTTGTTCTAAGTTTTGGGGATGTTGAAATCTAATTTTATCTGAAAGTCTCTCGGGTAGTGCATTTAGATAGGTATCTAATGCCATCTCGTCGTACATTTTAGTTTTTATTAGTCTCACGTTTGGGTCGGTTTCTTCGATTTTGAGTTTTGTCAAGATTAAACTTCTTACATCTTGGCATCTCATTCCAAATTGATAGGGTGACTGGTTGTGTTCCATTCTCAGTCCGGTTAAGTCTCTTATTAAACATTTTAAGTTACGTTGATCGCCGAAATATGCGATTAATATCCGTTTAAAACTTTCCCATTCGTCCACGTCTTCGCGACTGGCTATTAGCGTTAGTGCCCTTGCAGTTAGTTTACTGGTTATGAGGCGGATCAGCAGAGTGTTCCTGTCGTTATCTCCTGGCTTGTAAAAGGTCTTTAAGAATATTTCGCTTGCCGAAATGTACGTACTTAACATACATTGATCTCCGTTAAATTGGGGTATTATTTCGAGGTACAGCTTCATTTCATTAGTCATCTTGGCTGGAGTAATATTTGGGTAATTTAAAAAAATTAAAAAAAAATTATTTTTTTTTTGAAAAAATTTGGATTTATTTTGTGGTTTTTCGGTGTTATTTGATGAGTTTTACGCTTGGTATTAGTTTGGTTGAGTTTACTTTTGATTTGCCGATTTTTAATTTTAATTTCCAAAGTTTCAATAGGCTGGGTTATTTTTGTGGTAATTTATCAGGTGTGAATGTTTTACGTTATTTGCGTCAGGTTATTACTTCTCTACTTTTTAATTATGTCGATTTTATTTAGGTGCGTATTAATTGTTTCGTTGGTTTATGCGATTGTAAGGTGTCTGTAATGCTTACAATGTTGTTATCTGCTGTTACAGGATGTTGTTAGTCACTTAGTTGCATTTGCGTCTTTATTATAGGTTATATTTAATTTTTGCGTGGGTGTAAATTATTACTCGCAGTGTTTTTATATAATGAATTTTTATGCGTCTTTAATTTATTGCAGTAAAATTTTCACGTTTGAATTCGGTTGTAATTTAAGTTTTAGTACCGTAGTTATTTATTCGTTCTGAGTAGTTTTAGATTGATACTTAAATAAAGTTTCTGATCGTAATTTTATATTGTTTTTAATTTAACAATGCTGAAAGGTTTCGCGATGTATTTAAATAGCTTTTGTTGTGATTTATTATTAGATTTTTATGCGTGTTTATTCAAGGTTAGTTTCTATTCACTTTGTTGAAGTATGATGAAATTTTACGTTCAATTTGAATTCGCGCTTAGTTAATTCTCGTATTAAGATGTGGTTTTTTAATAATAGAATGCGTTTTGTCTATTTATGGATGGTATTTGAATTTGAATCGTGGTGTTATAAGGTTTTGACTTTTAATTGCTCGTTTTGCTTTCGCGTTTTTATTCTTGGTGTATTTTAATTATTTCTGTGAGTCAGTTAATTCTTTTATTGTGGGATTGGAAGTTTTTTGTTTCTTGTGTTAGTTGGGATTAGAAATTCTAAATTTTGTTGCGTTAGTTAAGATTGAATTAGAAATTCTAAAAATTTTTGTGTCAGTTAAGGTTGTCGAGTTAGAGGTTTTTTTTTAAAAAATTTTTCGCGCCAGTTAAGATTTAATTCAGCAATCTTAAGAGGTTTGATTTTGTTTTTAAGAATTTTTCTTACGTTAGTTATAACGTGATCTAGTCTCTTGCGCTTTGCGACTTTTTTAATAATTGTCTCTAGTTTTTGTTTCAGAATAATTTTTCTCAGTTCTTAGTCTCAGAATTTTTTGTTGTCTCAAGTTTTCATAAATTTTTCATATATACAATTAAAACAATAATAAAATTTCAATAAAGGCTTGAAGATAATCTCTAGCAATTGCTAAGCCGATTATTTTCAAAAAATGGCATAAAATTTTTGTAACAATAGTCAACATATACATAAATAAATCATAAATCATAAACTAGCAAATATCAATTGTCTTTGTTAATAATAAAATAATTTTTTAATTGGTTTAGGAAAATGAACTTACACTAGTTGCTTGGTTGCTTTCATTGATTTGTTTTCTTTGTTTCTGTTTTTCTTTTGGCTTCTTGGATTTGATCTATTCTTGTATCGCCTCCAATTTTTCTTTTGTTGAATTTGAACTATGCTTGTTTCTCCTTCAACGGCTGGACTTGAACGATGCGTGTTTCTTCTCCAGTTTTTGGTTTTGTTCTGCCAAAATCGGAATTGAAATTCCCGGACCACCAGTTCCTCGAAGTTGGATTCGCTAGTGCCCTTTTGACATCCGTTACGACTGCGCCAGTTAGAGTTCGTGGCTTCGAGCGGTCCTTCTTAAAAAGACTTCTTTGAACTTTAACACATTTATTTGGTTTAGTACAGAATTTAATTATTGAATTTGAACAAACTTGAATTATACATCTAAGTCGAATTACATTAATTAATTTGTACAGTGAGTTATCAGTGAACTGCAAGGTTAAAGCTGAACGTCTGATGAACTGACTAGGAGTGGAGCTCCAGTCCTTATATAACTTTCTCCCTCTCACAATACTGTGGGAACCTGCGGACGTAATGTCCGCTTACACTTTACAATACTTAGTTGCTATCTTAAAAGCTATTCATAAATACAATGTTGCAGGCTTATTCTGCGTAATCACGGTACGTGACATCCGTCGACCGTCTGTGACCTGACTTTTGCAGTGTCACTTATCCTTGTGCTACTTTGTAGCGTTTCCACTCGTGGGAACTGAAATCATAATAATATAATGTAATAATATGTTGCAACGACATTGTTGCACTGTCCTAACGTTTCTTAATGTTTCCTAATATTTCCTAATACAGATATTAGCTTTATATATATAATAGATGGGGGTTCCTATAACTTGCATTAACAAAAAATAAATACAAACTAGCATCTATTCAATACAAAATATTATTTAAGCTGTTTTTAGTTGTCATTCATGTTCAGACAATTGCAAATTAACAATCAAGAAAAAAAATATAACAATAGTCAGCCACATGAATTCATTATTTATTTTAAATGTTCAAATAACCCCCCATTTTGTTGAACACACATCCGACACCTTCTATAAACATCTTTACAAGATCGTCTTATCATGGTTGGAGTTATTTTATTTACGGCCTCTTGGACTGCTTGTTGTAATTGGCCTACCTTATCATACGTTTTTGAGTACACATGACTTTTTAAATGGCCCCATATAAAGAAATCTAGAGGAGTTAAATCCGGTGATCTCGCCGGCCACTTAATTGGTCCCCGATTTCCAATCCAGTTTTCATTATACTCAGAATTAAAAAAATTTCTAATAATCAGAGCATTGTGGGGTGGAGCGCCATCATTTTGAAAAATCATATTTTGCAAAGTAGCGAGTGGAAGCTCCATTAGTCTATCTGCCACATTTCCCTGCAATAAATCTAAGTATCTCGCAGAGTTTAAATTTGCATCATAAAAAAACGGACCTATAATGTACCTTTCAATAATACCAATCCAGACGTTGAATCCCCATTTAACTTGATGTCTAACTTGGCGGTTCAAATGTGGATTTTCATCTGACCAAAAAATTGTATTTTTGCAGTTGAACATACCACAATTCGTAAATCGACTTTCGTCAGACCACAAAATTGTATATGCAAAATTTGAATTTTCGTTGCACTTTCTGATGTACCAAGCACAAAATTCCATTCTTCGAATTTGATCTTCAGTACGCGATCCCTGACATGGTCGTTCATGATATGGATGGTACTTGAAACGTTTTAAAATAGCTCTTGCCGTAGAATGAGCAACACCTGTTATATTCTGAATTTGTCTAAGAGAAGTATGAGGATTGTCGACAACTGTTTGTAAAACGCTGTTTTCATTATCTTTTTTAATTTGCCTATTTCTCTTAGACAAGCCAAAACTACCATAATTTATTAAATTATTTTGTAATCTCCGAAACATACATCTGTTTGGTTGATGTTTTTCTGGGTATTTATTTAAAAACAATTCAGCGGCTTTAACATCATTCCTTCCAGAAAGAATAAAACATTCTAACATTTGATATTTATCACGGTTAGTAAAGCGATCTATTTCAAGCGCAAATGCTTTGCTTAAATTTCTATGTAAATTAATTAACTGTTTTTTTAAACTGCACTACTTGAAACATAAAATAAACGACAAACTTTGACGTTTCTCAGATGTCGAGCAATTGTTTCTCTTTGTCATAATGGAAATTAAAGCCTACTACGACCAAAACATAATTATGTGATTTTTAGTGTTTTGATTCAATTAAACATAGCCATGTTATACCTCTTTGGAAAGGGTTTCTTGTCAGCATTTCAACAATGTAAAAATTCAATATGGCGGCTATTTAAAAATAAAAAGTTGAACATCGTCACGCAAAATTTAGATGCCCTAGACAAAATCTAAGTTGAGAATGTGAAGCGCAATGAGGAATTACCATGATGTACCAAATTTAAACATTCTATTTCAATTAGTAGACTAACTACGAGCAAATAAAGAAATCGTCAATTTTGTGTTTTTTGCTTCTATCTAGTAACATATGAAAATTTTTTGAAATTTGAAAACCGATCTGAGATACCCTCATGATTATGCAACTTTTGTCCCATTTAACCAAGATGGTATCTCCTACAGTTTCCAAGATCCTCATGTACTGCATTTTATACTGTACACACTATATATATATATATATATATATATATATATATATATATATTATACTGTCAAGAAGGGGGTGGGCTTATAAAATGTTTAAATAGGGCTTCGAAACGACTTTGCTAGAATGGGGTATATTTGGTTTTGTTTGAGTATTTTCTTTCAGGTATTTTTGGTTTATAAATTAACAACAACTATTCCACGTTTATAAATTTATAAAGCTTTTGAAACTGCATTGCATTCAACAACATATACCGGCCATAGACCAGGCTAAGCTAGTTATAAGTTTGCATTGTATACGTATTTTAATTGTTATGGTTGCACGTATATGCAATTTAATTTGGAGTTAGCGTTTTCAGAACCATTTGAATGTAAAACAAATATCAAAATTGCTTGGTATACTGCACGCTTTTAAAATTTTAAGGAGTTAAGTGATACTCCCGTAAAATTTGTAAATCAATTTCAGTTTGAATATGTTTTAACAATTAAAGATTGGTTATGTAATGACAGGACGTTTACCGAATAAGACATAAATGTCTGTTGCGTACAATTTAAAAGCTGAACCATCAAAGTTTGTTAGCTATTTTCAATATTGTAAAAGTTCAATATACATAAATCACTGGATTACAAACCATCTAGAAAATGAATGTATCTAGAGAAAACAACTGTATTATTAATCAATTATTAATAATTATAAATTACATAGTGTGCGTAGAGATAGTTGCTATGGCAACGGAAACAAAAGAAGACGGTTTTATTTATAAGGGACTTCAAATTTATATTACTGAAAAAATAGACGTGTTTTGTACTGTTATGAGTTTTATTACATTTAAAAAGTTAGGAAAAGTTTTGAAAGTCAAGTTGTACCTGGAGATAGCAAATAGTAGCAGTTTTACGGCGAATAAAAGTTAATTAAAAGAGGGATTGCTGGTCTGTACCGTTATTGTTTGAAGACGAAAGCATAGTGGAATTGGAGTTATCTGAGTATTTGTATAACATAAAATTTGTAGAAATATTAGTAGTTTATAGTCTGGAGATTACCAGTTGCTCGAGTTACTTATTATTTACAGGAGGTGCCTGCAGTTGGTCACTTGGCTTCAGGACGGCTGGAAGGCGGCGCTTGTATCTGGATTCCAGGTATTAGTATTTAATATCTACGCAGTGCTTTAATCAAATTTATAAAAGTGGAACTAGTGTTTGGGAATACTTTTGGCTTTTAAAATTATTTTGAAAAATCCTTGAATATTTGTTTGGGTGTCTAGTTGAGAGGTGTTTGCCTAGGACGGACCCACCCTAGGTAGATTCCGCTACGTGTTTGACGGCCCTGTAAAATATTTAAGTGCAGCAGCCGTGTAAAATATTTAAAGATAAATTGTGTGGCATAACTCAACAAGGCTCTAAAATTAGACAAGGAGTGACAGATAGATATATTACGCCTATCACTAATAAGGTAGGATCACAGTATATATATATAAATAATATATATATATATATATATATATATATATTTGTAAATGGTTGTTTAATATATATATATATATATATATATATATATATATATATGTACACGATTTAAATTTATAAATTTCCCAATTGTGTCATCGGTCTCGGTGGCGTAACTGGTAAACGCATGGTTCCGGCAAAACCAGGATACAGGTTCAAGTCCTGTCCAAGACCTTATATTTTCCATTTTTCAATTACTAGCTGGATTTGAAATAATCATTTGGGCTTTGCATAAAAGTCTAAGTTATTATTTCATCTCATTCACTATAATACGATAGTATTTATCAACTTACCTTGTGTAATTAACTACTTAATATATATATATATATATATATATATATATATATATATATATATATATTATTGTGTATTTAAAGGGGTAAATGAATGTAAACAATAAAATTTCAGCAACCATGTATATAGAAAAGAACAAACGCGACAAATTAATTTAATTCATTTAGTGAAAACGGACGAGTATTAACGTATTTTTATATTTAATAATATATTCGTTTTAAAAGCCAAAGCTGAGTTTTATCAAATACAAAAAAAGCAGAAAATCGAGGAATTGTTATGTTCAAACGGTCAATAATTAACAGAAACACCTGCTTCTTAAAGATTACGTTAAAAAAATTCGAGCGTATGTTAAGATAGGATTTCATAGAAATTGTTTTCAACCGTCAGTTTGGATAAACAGCTAGGGTAGCAAACATCTTAAGGAGTGAAGGAAATGGACAATCGATAATATACAACAGATAGAAACAGATATAAAGCAAGCAAGGAATTGAAAGGCACGTACGATATACACGTGGAGTTGAGATAGGACGTCAACAATATCGATTTTCTATAACTCAAGTGGGGTTTTGGAAGGAGACAGCAAACATGTATAGAGAATTCTCCAGGTAATTTATTTGAAATTTCTGTTGTTGTATAAACATTTGTGGAATTTTGTGTTGTGTTGTTGATTTTTTGTGGCATATTTATGGTTTTAGAAACTTGTTTTGAAAGATACATGTACAGGACAATTTACTAATTTTGAGTTTTGAAAAAGGGTGTATTTTGAATATATTAAAATTTTATTCAGGATATAAATTGTGTTGTAAAAGGTAAACGGGTCTGTAAATTTGTTTTAATTAATGCAAGGTTTAAAAGGCATATACAAACAAAACTGGGTTATAATGAGCTCACAATACTCCAGTGTGAAGTCAATTTAGGGTAACATGTGGGGCCCATCTACTCATATCTGATTGAATTTGTTTAAAATCATTATAAAAAATCTAGGACTTTAAAACATATCATAAACTGAGCTGATAATTATTGTATCAAACTGTTTTAACACATATGTAAATATAATTTATCTGTTAATAGGTGTAAATAAAAGGTTGTATGGTTGTTGTATTATTTGGTAATTTTATTGAATGGGGTGTGAGTGTGAAAGAGTTATGTATGTAGATTTAGGTGTTCGAGAAGAGGCCCAGCTAAGCTAGCCAGGGATGCAGAGGAGTTTGAAGACTTAATAGAAGGGTAAGAAATTTTAAGTTTTTGAAATTTTTTTTGAAATTTTCATATATAGCCCAGACCGGGGCACGAATTTTTGTAAGTTCCACTGCAATTTTATGACGCCCAATTCGTGGGGCTCGAATGATTTTTAGGCGGAGGCTCGAGTGTTCCCAGAACTGTCACAGGGTTCCACAGCAATTTTATGACACCCAACGTGGGCTCGAGTTCCAAATAAAATTTGAACATTTTATTCTAGGAAACTGGCAAACTCAGAGAGAGAGAGAGTGTGTCTGGTATAAATTTATAAAGAATTTTGAGTGTGTGTGGATGTAATTTGAACGTCTGCAGAGGAAGGAGTGGTTAAGAAGCCAAGGAGTTGAAATTGGAAGTGACGATAGTGCCTTATTTGATAAAGCAGGAAAAATGGAAGAAGCTGGAGGAAGTAGGGATCAGCCGAGGTCAGAATCAGGGGAACAAGGTAATCAATTGATGATTGAATGTTAGAGAAGATGAAATTAAGTAGGGAAGAATCGAACAGGAAGTTTGAAGTAATTAGAGAAATGGGTGAAGAATCAAAAAAAGAGTGGAGCAAATAAATGAGACATTAGGCGGGGTTAGAGATGAATCAAATAAAAAATTTGAACAACTGAGCCAGGAATTAGGAGATAAAATAGAAAAATCTACAAGAGAATTTTCCGATTTCAAAAATAAGTTAACCGTAATAATGGGGGAAGTAGAAAATAGGGTAGATAAAAACGAACGTGATATTAGAGGTTTGAGTCAGGTAATGGGACAATTAAGGACGGAGGTAAGGATCTTCTGTGAAAACGAAATTAACGTTAAGATGACTGAGGTGACGGACTCATGTAGGGATCAGTTAGGTAGGGTAGAGAGAGAGAGAAGTGAACGGAATTAAGCAAAATGTATCAACTTTGATGTGGGATGGTTCCAGAATCGTAACAGGGAATATGTCGCTGGATCAACAAATGAAATTCTATGGGGATAGTAGGGTAAATCCTCAAATATTTATTAATAACATTAGAGGTTTGGTTAGTAATTTGTATGATGAACAGGTGAAACTCAACATTATTAAAGCGTTGCTGAAAGACAATTCTGAAGCTTGGTATAACTTAATAGGACAGGAAATTGACACACAATGACTTTGAGGACAGATTTCTAAAACACAATTGGAGTGACCACCGACAGGACCAAGTACGAGACGACTTAATAACAGAAAAATTTAAAAAAGAGTTTGCAGGAAGTAGGGAGCAATATGCTATACGAAAGTGTAGCATAGCAAATCAGTTGAATCCACCATTGACGGACAGACAAATAATCAAATATCTTTAACGAAATTTCGAGGTTGAGGTTAGGCAACATGTAGCATTGCAAAACATTGTAGACAGGGAAATGTTTTTGGAGTACCTGCAGAGGTATGATGGTGCAAGCAGTAAACGACCTCGGGAACCAAGGGAACGACAGGTAAACACGGTAAGATTCGACAACAGAAGGGACAACTATACAAGACGGGGGACTAATTATGGATTTAACCGACAGAATTGGGAACCTAGACGGACATTTTTCAGGAATAACAGTGTTGGTAGGGGACCTGCACAATTCGTACACTTTTCAAAATGATTTTACGTTAATTTTCGATTCACTGGTTACGTAAAATAATTAGCACTTCAGAACATAGTCGTCGCCCAGTTTAAATATATACTAAACTCGTCGCTTCGTTCTTATCGTATTTAAAGCCGTACTTCTACCTGCTTTTCATTCGTTCATTCATTTGTTGGGACGACGCCTTTTATCTTTATCTTTGTGTACTTCGGGATTTTCGCCAATTATCTAGTCCAAATATTCGAATGGATGCCTGGTTCGTCACGTAATACACTCACATATCGTGGCATTATTTGAAAAATCTCAAAATTTCTTTTTATTAAATCACGTATTCAGTGTTTGTCATTTATTATAATTTAAACCGAAATAATCTGGTGCTTGTTTATTTCCTAACTAATATTGGATTTTTGAACAAATGTGACTCTTCATGTCACGTACGATTTTCTAATAATGCATAATTTAGATTGCGTGTACGATGATATATTTAACGCAATTGTTAAATATTTGTAAAGCCAATTCATATAGGTTTCCTGTTGATTTAATTTTGATGCATTTTGTTGCGTTTTTAAATCTTATCTTAACTTGTAAACTACTCTTGGATATTTCTATATTCTTATGCATTTAATCCCATGTATTTTTATATACAGTGTGCTCTCAATTAACAATATGTATAGTGACCTGTTTACTTTTATAATATCTGGAATTATGTGCTTTTGTTAACTGGAAGTTGCTTTTATTTATTCCACGACCTCTATGACTTAACTTACCCCTAAACTACCCTATAATTATAGCAATATTACATATATATATATATATATATATATATATATATATATATATATTGTGGTGTATTTTTGGACTGGGGTTTTATTACGACATAGAAAGTGGGAGATTATAAATTTTAAAGGGAGAATTGGAGATTTCTCCGGGTTGTAGCTTAAGGTAGTTTTAAGTTTGCCCAAAAGACTTGAAAAGACAATCATTAGAAATATTAAGTTAGTTTTAGTATGTGTAAATAAAAACAATATGCATGTCAGCATGTAGTAGCAACAAAAGGTAGCATGTGCTACATCTACAGATCATCAAATAAACAGGTTAGCTTAGAAAATGATTAAAAGAGATATCATAGTGGGTAAAAAGAAATATTAGGGATAGAAGTGTGCTGTTATAGGTTATCTGGGTGATGGGAAACATAAATAAAGGGTCTTTTACAAATAATTCTTCAACGTGTATAGTCATAAGAAATTGAGCTCAGTGAAAATTTAATTAGTTGACGAATAATTTATGAACACAAAGACTTGTATAAAAATGAGCTTTGTGTAAATTTACTGAAAATAAGTGATTTTATAATAGAGAGTAGAAATAATGTATTAGAGAAGAAATTAGAAGAAGAGATTATTGTTGAAGAAATAATTTTGAGATTGATATGAAAACAGAATATTTGGACACATAGTATATAGACATTAATTCTTGGAAATGTATTTAGAAGTTCTTTGAAGTTGTGATTGATTGATTGTCTTTAAAACAAAAAAATAAAAAGTAAAATTAAATTCCTGTCTGTCATTTGAAGTCTAGTTAAAATTTAATCCAAGTGTAGACAAGAAGATTTCAAACCGCTAGAAAACAAATCCAGAAACAATAGAATAATCAGCTTGTCAAGGAATAGTTGCAGTTTAAAATACAGAAAAATTTATGAATAAACCAACCAAAGAAGGACCCTTTTGAGGTGTATGAACCCAGGACAAAACAACATATAAAGGAAAGTAGATTATTAATTTTAATTATATTAGTATCTTTCAGGGTTACCAGACACCCAGGATACCAGTAATCATTGTATATGTATTGCTATTTAGATTAGGTCCTGGAGGAAATTCCAAGCCGATCCTTTAAAATACTCAATAAAACTTCCTAGCGATTTCGTTATTTTCAATAAACAATATTTGTCAAAATTAGTTGACAGATGCGAGATTGAAAGGAGGTTTTAGAATTATTTTGCAAATTACTACTACGTACTGAGGTTGTAGTAAGAACCTTGCGGTGACGAGTTACCCTGAAAAGAAAGTCATAGATTGAAACAATTGAAAATAACTCGAGGAGGACATAATCCCTGAAGGAAATATCTGTTTTGAACGCTAAAATAATACGCTGCTAACAGGATTCCAAACGTAAGTGTTTAAACATTTTAATATTGTTTCAATCCTATTTTGTAACACTGTCCTAAGTAAAGATAAGTAAATTTAGTAAACAAACACAAAGTTATATATGGACCTGATCCCTCCCTGAGATCGTCGAATAGAAAGTGATAAATTTAGCTAGCCTGAATCTTTATTATTATTAAAGATTCAACCATAAGTAACTCATTGCTCTTATTACTTATTTGACTAATGGATTTACAATATCTTACAAAATTATAAAGGTCCAATATTTTATTTGAACAATTTGATATTTTAATTTAAAATAAAGTAATCATAAATACTACATACATAACGAAAGGAAAGTATTACATAAAAGAAAATGGCGCCCAACGTGGTGCTACAGAAAATATAGCTATAAAAGCTCATACAGAAAATTTGACAGTATATATATATATATATATATATATATATATATATATATATATAGTGTGTATATTGCTGGATGATTTTCCTGCAAGTTAGCTTTCTTTTCAACATACCAAATTAGCATTCAGATCCATGGATGAAAACATGAATACCTGAAAGCCGCTTGGCATTATGCATTGCAACAGATATTGCATTGCTTTTTGCTTAGACGTTTTAGATACATGATAAGCAATATTATGATTCTGAATTGTCAGTTGTCAACATAAAAATTAAAAGTGCTCCAACCCCACTTATTTAACAATTATTTTAGGACAATGAAACCTGAGCAAGTACAAGTAATTTTTATTGTATCCGATAATTATAAATAGAATTAGGTGTAGCATTGAAACCTTGGTTTGCCAGTATTTTTTGTTGTATTGGCTGTTCTGAAATTTATTTATTGCTGCAATAAAAATAACCCCAGTTCTATCGCGTACAATGCAATTTTAATTGTACCAGCTGATCCAAAATTTTATAACAACACAGGCGCGTGAAATATTGTGCCTTGTATAGTATAACGTCAAGCGACGTTAACACAAAACTTCATATTTTAAAACCCTCAGACATCGTTAACAATATGGTGTTTTATTCATTTATAAGTTAATACACACACAACTTAATGTACTATAAACTAAACGCCTCGCCAAAGTTCGAAAATTATATTCAAAACCAAAACAAAGAGGTATTTTTTAAAATTCAAAATTGTTATTTACAAAATAAAATCCTTAATTACAAATTCAAAGTTATACTCTTTTCATACTGTTAATGACTATAGTTTGCACTTATCGTTACCAAGGAAAAATATCACAAATCCTTCTACTCTTCATTTTATAGTGGATCGAGCAATAAAATAAGGTCTGTATAATTAATCATTTATGAGTTTGGCCTTTTGCGCTCTCTCTTTGGAACGTATCGATTTTAATAAGTTATTTCAATGTTGGCAATGCTGATTAAGCTGAAAATTTATGTTTCCATTTATAGCTAACTTCAACAAAGTAAACTTTTATGTTATAATGCTTAGTTAAACAAATAGAATAATGTCTCGTTTCATGTTTTTCCGGCGATTTTGCACTCCTTCTATAGCTGAATTTATTAAAATTAGTCTTGAAAATGTAGAGACCGGTTTTGGTCATCACATTTCTAAGGAAAGTATTAATAACTTCTTTAAACTAATACTTTGGAGTAATATTTTAGGCCAATGTTATTAAAGCACATAATGGAAATCTCTTAGTTGAATTGAAAGTTGAAGAAGATTATTTAAACGGCTATGGAACGTTACACGGTGGTTTCACAGCTACCTTGATTGATGTACTTTGTACTTACTCTTTAATGACACATCCAGTTCGTAACTTTGAGCCTAGTGTAGTTACAAATATGCATATAACGTAAGTAAACAACTTTAGGTTTGTAGTATTTTCACCACTGCAACTGCTGTTACGATTGATGTTATTTTTCAAAGGGCTATGAGCTACAGGAGGCTAAAGCAGTGGAGATGTTTATAGACTGGTTTAAAGTGTGGTGCCAATATTAAACAAATTAAAAAGCGAAATATAAACGAATTTTAAAGATTAAATTAATTTTTTCGCCTAGCGTATATGAAAATGAATCATATTTACCCTAAAAATGTGACAAAGTAAATCCTTGCGGCCCTAGGGCCGCTAAACTCATAACAGCATGATTTTGTAGGTTTTTCACAATCTAGACACCTATGACTATCATCGATAAAAATGTCACCATGCTACCAGCACCTCAAATTCTTACCAAGTGCCTACAAATTCGGGTATTACTATCCATAATAATGCTCAAGGGATAATTAATATCAATTATTATAATAAATAAATACTTCAAATGTTATTAACTTTCTTTATTTTGTGTTATTTTCCTATTTTTTTTTAATGCTAGGTCAAAAACAGTTGTGTGTCACACAGGCAAAAATGCATCAGCAGTCCTTAGCTATCAGCTGCCCTCGCTCGCTTCGCTCCCTCAGGCATCTAATAGCTGCGGGCTGCTAATGCTCACTTTCTGCCCTTGTGACACAGTATACTATTTAAGAATAGCAAAACTTTGCAAAAGCCTTTAAATTTTGATTCAAATTAACAACGAACAGGTTTGTTTTGCTCAGGAATAGAGACTTGGGTACTACATATTCGGTGTTTCACGACAAACTTAAGCTATCTGTATTTCAATTTTGTTTTGAATTTGCATGTAGGCTAGGCGTAAGATAGGACCATTAGGCCATAATCGCGCTTGATGTAGTGTATATTAAAAGCAAATATTAATTATCTTAATAATAAATACGTTTCAATTCCATTCGAATATGTGAGTTGACCCTCCTTCTGTTTAAAATTTGTTACATTGGTATTTGCAAGGTAAGATGGTATAGTGGTAAATACACGTCATGTGGTGAGTGTAACTTCTTTTAAATAAAGCAGTTTTATGAATTGGTGGCATGATTTAGCCCTTAAATTTAAATATAATGCATGCACAACTTTTGGAGATCTATTAAGGTTTTGATAATTCTAGGCTGATTATCAGCCCTATAGTAGGGGATAAAGAATACTACTATAGTAAGCCTGCTTATCGGAAAAGGCGATTAAAAGGTGCAGCAAGGGGCAGCAGCCTTGCTGGCTAAAAGATATTGGAGGAGGGTCGGTTGGTCTCGGGCGATCCCCAATAATTTACAAGGTTGTTGGGGGTTGGCCGTGACGGATATGGCTTTTTGCTAAAATCTTTAAAAACTGCATTGTGGAAAGATATGGGAACCTACCACAATATTTCCCAGGTGTGCGTGGCCTAAAACACGAAATATATATGATGGAGAGCTTGAAAGTAAAATTCTTGTCCGGAGGTAAAATACTCCCTCATTCGGATCTCCGGGAGGGGCTACTTGGGGCTCGTCATCATAAGAATATAAAACAACAGTTCGATTTAGTGATAGGGACTTGGAATGTAGAGCTTTTTAGATTAGCACAGAATAGAAAAGAAATTAGAGCTGCGTCAAACTGACCTTAAATAAGGTCGAAAACAAAATGATGATGATGAGGCTGATTATGTAGTAATTGTCTTTTAATAATGTTATTGGACTGTAGATGTAGTGCTGGTTAATGTTGAAGATAAACACATCGATATAGATTTTATCATATGATATTAAAAAATGATATTAAAAATATAATATTAAAAACTTTGTTCCTACATTTGACTCAAAAACAAAATAGTCCACTGTAAACGACTAGAACAAAACAACTGCATTGCGAAAATGTAATGGTGCAATGGAAAACCTGCTATTGATAATAGAGGCGTAGGTATAAATGACACGGGGGAGTAGAACAAGTAGTTTTAGAGTTCAATACTGAAAAAATAACAAATATTAACAGAAATTGAACACTGAAATTTATATATCACTTTAACTGTTATCTTCGTACTACTGAAATTCCGTGCTTGTTTCTTTGTGGGTCGTTTGTTTAGCTTTCTTGGAAAGCGATTGATTTGGTTCTTAAGTAGATCATAGCCTTTTCTTACAATTTTTGTGAACTGAAAATACTGGGTTAACAAGGGAATTAATTCATCGTTCAATTACTAAACTTACTCATGCATGTTGTGCTTTAAACCGATATAATAAATATAATAAAATCGTGTATTTAATAATTCTACCTTTTATAAGGTTCTAATCAACTAAAAACTAGCTAATAATTTGACAGATAAAATAAACATTTTGCAACCTAGTAACTAGGAAACTGGAAGGGTAAAGTGATTAAGCAAATAATTTCATTATTACTACAATCGCCCCAGCTGATTTAAAGAACATAGTCTTCCAAGTGTTTAGGTTTAATCTTTTCACGTGTAGAGCATCTAGGCTAGGGAGCCTTCTCCATTTCAAGAACTGACGCATGCGTCGGCTTGCATCTAACAGTAGCATATTCAGGGTTAGTATCAATAAGATCAACTGAGGAGAGTTCTAGGGGATAGTAACCAAGACGGCAACAGTTTACCATTAGCAGATTTTCTACTGTGTTGGAACATTTTCTCATGAGGACTGCAATTTATTGAGGCGCAAAGCAGTGACCTGACAGAGTGTAAGGCATCTTCCAAGACCATCTGCCACTGGGAGGTTTGTAACCCCCTTGACTTGAGGGCAAGCAAAATAGGTTTCCAAATTACATCATTGTACTTTTCAACCTGTCCATTACCAGGAGGGTTATATGGCGAAGAACGATTCGTCGCGATACCACGCAACATTAAATACGATTTAGCTCATTCGGCATAAACGAAGATCCTTGATTCAAGTGTACATACAATGGAAAACCGAATATTGAAAACAAGTTATTAAAGCACGTAATCACAGTAGCGGTAGACACATCGGCACAAGGATATGCAAAAGCGAAGCGAGAGTACTTGTCAACGATGGTTAGCATGTATATGTTACGATTGGTGCTAGGAACAGACCCCTTGAAATCTACATTCAATCTTTGAAAGGAAGCAGTTGCTTTAATTAAGTGTCCATAATATATTATTACAAATTGAGGTTTCAGTTCAGTGCATACTGGACAATAGGATATTACGTGTCTAATCTCTTCTATAGAGTAGGGCATATTCCTAGAACGAATCCAGTGCGTCATCCTCGTACTACCAGGATGGCATAACGTTCAATGTAGTTCATGAAGATATTTAGGACCTTTAAACAAACTACATACTCTGCTAAAAACATCAGGCACCATATTATCTTTGCCTTTACGATACGTAATATCAAAAATATAATTATTGCAATTTTCTCATTTTTTATTTTGCTGCTATCTTTCTGGTCAAACATGAACGGAACAATGTATAATTGAAAGTGTTTTCCAACAAGAAAATGTCGCCATTTCTTCAATGCCTTGTTACGTGCCAAAGTGGCCCTTAAACATGTTATTAGGTTAATTTTGATGTGCGGAGGTTTCGCGCCATAAATTTCAAAAGACGCGGTGCGCGGAATTTTAAAAGACTAAGCGTGCATTTCCGTTACGTCATAGTGCGTTTGCGCAGATCGCGCAACGCGAGAGGGTTGGACGAATAACTTCGCGCCGTCGTGAAAAAGACGAAAAAGTGGGGAGAAGTTTCCTGTGTTCTCTATAACGTGGCTGTTTTTGCCTGATCTTTCGAAGGAGTGTGGTCGGTGTCAGGTATCGTATCGTGCTTATCTTTATCTATGTAGATATCCTGCCTAATTATCTTTGTTGTCGACCTTTACCTTGTTCCTGCCCATTCCCTACATAGGTAGATGAAATCTGAAGCCACCTAGGCGAACCGTACTGCACGACTCCGGGATGAACGATCTCATGACTGCTGTAGCTGGCCGGAGCGCGTGAAGGAGCGTTGGCAGGAGTCACCATCTTTAATTACCGCAAAAGGGCTTTGAGTAGCCTGATGGACTTTAATGGAGGCCTACCTTAGCGCAACTCCGTCGAACGCCGGATATCTTATGTGAGTATTCTATCTGCTAATTGTTCGCTTTTATCATTTATTGTTTTAAATATGTAAATTTCCGAAGTATTGCGCAATATAAATTGTGCATTGGTGACGTCATTGGAAGTTGGCAACGCGGAATCTGTAATAAGGTTGTCGTTACCATCCGCCAGGGGCGTTGCTCGCTTTATTCATTGCGCTTGCGCGATGTGTTTATGAACTTTTGTAACTGTAATTATCGACTTTTTAACTGTATTATCGTTTTAAATTGTAAGAGCTTCCACAATAGCATAAGCCTTCTTCTCGACCGACGAGTGTCGGTGCTCACTTTTAGATAGCGTACGAGAGAAAAATGTGATTTGAATATTAACACTTCATTCTATCAATCAATCAATCAATCATTTATTAGTCACAATATTACAATGTGTGATAGGTCTATAAGTCCATTTTACAGAAAATCTTGAACTGCATAGTAGCAATTGTTCACTAGCATATTTCTAAGCTTAACTTTAAACATTTTATAAGTATGAGCATTCTTAATGTCAATGTGTACTTTATTGTAAACCTTCATAGCCAAACACACAAAGCTCTTATCCGTAAGGGCCAATCGGTGTTGAGGAATTACAAAATTTCCACCGAACCTAGTATTAAGACCATGAATTGAGAAGTTTGTAGAAAATAAAAGCAGGTTTTTACACACATAAATAGCAACAGAGTAAATATATAGGCAAGGTAAGGACATTATGCCCAATTGTCGAAAAATGGGCTTGCAGGTATCAAACCTATTGGCATTAACCATGCATCTTAGAATTTGTTTTTTGGATAGAAAAGATACGTTTTGCGTAAGGAGAATTTCCCCAAAGCATAATGCCGTATAACAACCTAGATTGTACTTCTGCAAAATAGAAACACTTTAAAGTGTGAAAATCTAAGACTGCTTTTAGAAACCTGATTTGTTACAACTAGCAATAATCGCACCTCGGATTAACCTCATTGGTTACGATATCGCCACTGCGCAAAGCTATATATATGTATATTTATTTAGGTTAACATCCACAATTATGCATACTTATAATTACGTAAAAATTAAAAAAAAAATTATTGGTTTTAAAACACATAACCCGTTATTCGTTTTTCCGCCATGCTTCATTTCCCCCCACCTAGCAGTCACATCACAATAAATTTAAATTACAGAAAGATAAAAATGAGAAGGGAATAATTTATTCAATCAGAATCGCCCCCTTTCTCGTAATCACCTTGACAAAATTCAACAAACCATTTACTTAGAAATAATTGTAATAACCTAGGAAAATAAAATGCTTTGGTTAATATATCGGCCCAGTTTGATTTAGTATTCACATATTTTAATTCAAACCATTTTTCTAAATAAAGTCTGATATAATGATATTGCACATCAATATGTTTTGATCGGATGTTAATAGCGCACTTTTTTACAAAAAATATTGCGCTCTGATTATCTGCATACAAATTTGGTAATCTAGAAACCCCTTCTAAACCTAAGCATTCCCTCAGTATTCTCATGAACCATTGCAACTCAACTGCTGCATTATTCATGGCTATGTACTCAGCCTCCATGCATGATTTGCCGACACATTTTTGAACTGAACACCGCCAACCGATTGGAACATAGTCTAGAAATATTAAATACCCACTAAAGGACTTCCTATCATTTAATGAAGTTCCAAACGATGCATCAGTAAACATTCTGATGTTGCCACTAGTTACTTTAGACAAATCTGTTAGCAAATTTCTGGTTGAGTAAAGATATTGTAAAACCTTTAATAATAATTGCAAAACACTATAATTGGAATTGGAGGCAATTTGAGCTAGTTGAATCATCACATAAGAAACATCAAATCTTGTCCGTGACCTACGAACAACAAACTACCAATTAATTGTTTATTTTAACATGAAAAAGCATCTTCCCTATAGTTCAAATCCCTAAAATTCACACCAGGATCCAAAGCAATTAAAACCTTTAGCTCTCTGTTAATTTCAAATTTCTCTGCCAACTTCTCAATAAGAGACTTTTGATGTAACAAAACTTGTTTTCCATTTCTTACGAATTCCAAACCAAGAAATCTTTGAATTGGTCCTAAATTTACACATTTAAACTCTGCGATAATTGAATTCAATAAATTTGTATCTCTTGTGAATATAGCCATATCGTCTACATAGATAAGAACGAATGCGTCACATCTATTACCATATAAACAGGGACAATAATCAAGAGACATAAACCTTAATTTCAACAAAATTTTGTTAATATAGCAATTCCACTCTTTCCCAGCTTGCTTTAAACCATATAGGGCTTTATTCAATTTTACAACAAATTCCTCATGCTTCCCTCGAATAAAGCCGTTTGACTGTTCCATATATATCGTTTCGTGAAGGTCTGCATACAGATATGCAGATTTGACGTCAATATGTTCATCAACATAACCATGTAAACACACTAAAAATGTAAACAAGAACTTTACAAGAACAAATTCTATGACTGGTGCAAAAATGTCATGGTAGTCAACTTTATATTGTTGACGAAACCCATGGGCTACAATCCTAGCTTTAAATCGATCTGGGACTCCGTTGTTAGTTTTCTTAGAAAAAATCCAACGATTTAAAATGACTTTATGGTTGTTGGGACGTGACACGATTTCCCAAACATTACTTTCCTGTAATACATTATATTCTTCCTGCATTGCATTAAACCACTTGTCCATATCTGGTGAAACTAAGACATCTTCGTAGTGACCTGGAATTTCTGTCAGTCCTGCAAAAAATAATGCATCATCTTCAATAGAATTAACTTCAGTTCTCTCATCTTTATGTAAACCATCATCGTGAGGGTTTCTGTCGGTAATAACATCAATTTGTACTAGCAGGATTTACAGCTAAACAACGAGAGGTTTTAAAATCAAAAATCCGTTCATCTAGTTCTAAATTATTCTTTTTACAGAATTCACGGATATCTGGTAGCGATCTCAATTTTGAGGAATCTCTATATTGATAATACACATCCTGTTGACCCTTACTTTTGCTAGATTGACGAGTATGAACTATCCTTTTCCAATCCAAGTTATTGCCCTGGTCTTGCATTGTTGAAGTACTATCAATCGTATCCTCTTTTGGAAGAGTGTGTGGCATTGAAACAGCCATATCAGACTCATCCACCCAATCGTTATCAAGAGAGATGGGGTCAAAGACGGAAAAATCCCTGAGCATTTCTTTCGATAATTCTTTGAATTGTTCAAGACCAACCTTGGACTCGTCAAACTTTACATGCTTGGACTCTATTACTGATTTAGAACTAGGATCATAAATTCTATATCCTCTAGTATGAATGGCATATCCAACCATTAAGCCAGGTTTTGCTCTACCTTGTAGCTTGTGTCGATAACGTTTAGGTAAATGGTAAAATGCCAAACATCCAAATCTTTTGAAATAAGATACATTCAGTTTATGACCGTGCCATAATTCAGATGGTGTTTTATTGCCTAGAGCTGAGTGAATGACTCTATTTTTGGTATAAACGAATGTAAATAGTGCTTCCATCCAAAATTCAGGTGGAAGACCTGAACAATTAATGATGCCCTCACACCGTCTAATAAATCACGATTTGGTTTCTCTATAACTCCATTTTGCTGTGGAGTGTAGGTAGATGTTTTTCTATGTTGGATTCCACACTTTTTGAACATGGCTTCCAACTCATTGCTACAAAATTCCAAACCGTTGCCAGTTTGAACCTGAATAATTTCAGATTGAAACAAGACTTCTAATTTACCTTTTAATTCGTTAAATGCATCGAAAACTTGGGATTTAACTTTTAACAGAACAACAATAATGTAACGACTATAATCGTCCACTATACTTAAAAAATAACGCATTCCTCCCATTGAATATCCTGGGGTTGATCCCCACAAATCCATATACAACAATTCTAATGGGTAATGTGATCTCTGCCCGTGTAAATGCTTTGAAGGCAACATCGAACTTTTTGCCAGTCGACAATTACCACAAATATCTAAATCCTTCACTAACGACATATTTCCTCTTACAGCGCCCAATTTGAACAAATTTTCTATTGAATTAGGGGCTATATGGCCTAATCTCCGGTGCCATAACGTAAGAGAATTTTTCAGTGAGGATGCTTCTAAATTTTGGCATTTCTCAGAATTTGTCTTTATTTTCGACACATCTAAACATACCTTTAAAGTAGAAAAACTCTATTCTTCAACATATTTATCAGTACTTATTTTTGAACCAGGGAGTAACAAAAACAATCTATTATCAAGCGTTAAATTAACACTTGGTCCATTTTTGTCAGTCATAACTAAACCACCTTTTCCAAAATTTATTTGAAATCCACCTTCGACCAGCGAATACACAGATATTAAGTTTCAACTTAGATCGGGAATGTGATATACGTTAAACAGGGTGAAATAATATATCTTTCCTTCTTCGTTGATCATACTCGAAGAAACTGTACCTTTGCCAACCGCAAACATTTTTCCATGTCCCTGCACGATAGGGATTGGTTTAATTTTGGTGTATGTTTTAAAGACATCTTTGTTAAAACAAAAATGATGGGAGGCACCGCTGTCTAGTACCCAATGATCATCCCTTTGTACTGGTATTGTAATTAGACCAGTCAAAAGGCAACTAAATGAAAGCTGTGACAGACCACCCTGTAATAAATCGTAGTTATTAATTTAAAGTATGTTATTTCTGTTATATGATAAGTTTAATTGTGTCGGGTAGTAGCGAGTTACATACATGAAGACAGTGGACACGGCAGTTTATTGTGGAGTTGCACGGATCGACAGATGCAAACGAAGGGGGGTGAAAGTTAAATGTTCACCTGGTAAAGACGTCGAACGATTTTAGTGAAGTTTTTGTCGAGGTAGATTTGCAATAGTAATGCAAATCGTGCGTGCGTGTGTTATCAGTATAGTATAACTAAAACTAATTCTTGGAGGTGGTTGGAGTTATTTTAACAATCGTTTATCGTGAAACACGCATCAAAGTTAGAAACATTATCTTACACAAACGCGAGTTTCCGACGGTAGTCAGCTGAATTAGAACGTGGTGTTGTTTGCACTCCTTAATTAGATTGAAGGTCGAGGACTGCGCTGTTAACTTCGACACATGGAGCTGAAATAAGCGGGCTCATCGTGGGATTTGTAAACGTTCATCCTGCCAAAGGGTGAGTGAAATGAACTTGTGATTTATTGCGCTTGATTTAAATAAAATACTATCATAACATTATTTAAGGTTCATGGTTTATTGTAATATGCGGCTAGTATTAGCTTATTATTTGATATAAGATTATTTCTTTTGTTATAAACTAAGAGTTTATTAAATTTGGCAGTTGTTTTGTGACTGGAATTCGTGTTTTGTATCAATTATTAGTGTTCTAGGAGAACCCGATAAGTAGAATATTATTTAATATTTATGAACTAAATATTTGGCGCCCTGGGATTACTTAGATTGGTTAATGTTTCTCATTAATCCGGTATAAAGAAAGAAGTCTTATAGCTCAGAGGTGGGACAGAGCCCCGGCCTGTTACAAAGCTTCCCCCTAATTTTCCATTACCATCAGAATTATTACTTCTAAAACGATTACCTCTATGAATATTAGATTTACTTTGTTCAGACAAGTTACTTTCGTTGTAAGATTTATTATTTATATTAACCCTACAATCTTTCCTAAAGTGTCCAACTTTTCCACACCTATAACATTTGGATCTATTATTATTTATTCGTGGATTGTTCCCAGTAATTTGTTTCCCTAGATTTAAAACATTGTTCCCAGTATTTTGTTTCCCTAGATTTAAAGTAGAATGATAAACACTAGTTTTCAGCGCACCTTCCCCTAATTTGCCACCACTTTTAGCATTGAGTCGATTTTCTTCTATTAATAAGCAATCTCTAACTTCCTTTGTTGATAAGGTTGCGGGCGGGGTTTGACAAATTGATTGCGATACGGAGTCATATAAATCACCTAACCCTAGTAACATAACAATTGTCTACCAGTCTATCTTAGGAACAGATTCACTTAAGTGCTCTAATTCAGACACAATACATAAAATTCGTGAAATATATACCCCCATTGACTTTGTCTCTATCTTACTAATATTAAATAGATCTTTATAAATTAAAGCAATTCTAAGTAATGAAATGGGTTCGAATTCACTTTGTAAAGTCATCCATGCATTATATGGATCATCATTATTAATTAACAATGGCTGAATTTCTTCTTCTAACGTAAGGTATATGGTACTGTGTTTGGTCACGTTTGATTTCAAATTCGTCTTTTTCTTTTTGTGATGCAGGGTTCTTCAGGGGTAGCTGCTTCTCTTCTATAAACTTATGCAGACCTCTATCCTGAAGTAGCGTACTGCAATTAATTTTCCATGCCGAATATATCGTCGTATTTAACTTTTTGAAAGTCATCGCTGTTTCACGTGTTTGCTCCATAATTGGTAGGAACGTAAATAAAAGAAACCAGTATCAATTTAAAAATGGAATTAACGATTAATACTCACTGTTATAGCCCCTTCTTATTGTTGAGGGGCAAAACTAAAAAAAAATTCAGAACCAGCAAAAATTGTTGAAAACGGTAAACCCATATGCATAATCTCACATTAACTACGTAAATTGTGTGCACCAATCTTCATTATTAAAAATATTTTATTGTAAATTAAAAGATTCTTCCTCTTCTGCACACAACAAATTTCATACGGCAAAAATTAATTAATTTCCCAATTCCTTCTACCATTGTATAAATAGTGCATCTGCTTCTACAAACCACAAACAAAAACAGCTGGCCGCCGCCATGACACCATTGAACTTGTCCTTACTTTGTAGTGCAATGCACTTGTAATTTTTACGAATTATAAAACGTTGCCAACCACGCTCTGCTACCACTTGTGATTTGAATATTAACACTTCATTCTAAATGTATATTTATTTACGTTATCATTGACAATTATGCGTACTTATAATTACGTAAAAAGTTAAAAATAAGATTTATTCATTATAAAACACTTAAGCCGTTATTCGTTTTTCCGTCATTAAGATAAAAATGAGAAGGGAATAATTTATTCAATCACAGAAGCAACATTTAAGAATTTAGATATAACTGCGAAAATGCTTCATGCTGCAAGGAATGCATCTTCTTTAAGATGTGAAGCTATTGCCGAAAAAAAGAAATCTAAGGAAAAGGAAGTATGCAGTAAAAAGCGGATTGTGAAGGAAGTTACAGACTTACAAAAGAAACGGAAGGACATGAGAAGCATAACTTTGAAGAACTAAAAGTATTGGACATTGAGTTGGAAAAATTAAAGAAACAATTAAAACCATTATGAATTTAAATTGTGTTGTTCTGAAATAACCTTTATATACTTAAGTACGACAAATGTCCTAACTACTTAATTTTGTGATTATTATGTTATGAAATTTAACAGCAATAGAATAAATACAAGTAAGCTTTTTTAACACAGGTCACTAATATTTTATAAAATGGTCCACTAAAAGTCACTAAAAAGTCACGAATTTTCGTTTTTGAATCTCAGTAGACACCCTGTTTGTTATTGTGGTCACTTGCCTCTGTGGTGAGTAGAATATTTTCAAGTGTTCAAAACCACATTAGCGAATTGTTGATGGAAAGATTAATTTCAGCTTACATAGTGACAATATCTTTGATAATAATTAAACATTTATTTGGTTTTTTAATTATTTTTTGTTACGAGCATTTATTGTTACATGCCAAACTGGTCATGTATCATGTTTTGGTTTAAAGATACATTTGTAGGTTAATTGCCGCGTATTTTTGAAATGATACGCTAACTTCCGCGTTGCTGACAGTCGAATCTGCGCAGAAGGAATGTGGACGTGCGTGAGTGGAGGAAGTAACATTAAGCAACGAGACATGGACTAAGCAACAAGTATCTAAGTGCGGTGTAGTTTTTAAAGAAATACAGGTATGTAGTTTCCCTTTACTCCCCCGTCCGCTTTATCGTTCCGCTACCTATTTTCTTTCAAACCCCTACGAGATGCAATAGAAGTTCAGTGACGGATAATAATTTGATGTTCAACATGGCACAATCAAACCCTAACCGCGTGCTGGACCCTGAGATTAAGTTCCGAGAGATACACATCACGTAAATAATTTGAATTTTACCTAGAATGTGCATGTAAATTGACTTAGACAGCGATTGCATCATCCGGTAAACGTCTGTATATGTTATAACAATGGCGTTAGAGCAAATGCCTAAAGTGTAAAAATAGCACATAAATTGCACGCCGTGAATGTAACATATGTTGCCACATTTAGCATTATTACTGCAACATTTATTTAACCGAACTAATGTACTTATCATTTGTTAAAAAAAGTTGTATGTGGTGATAGATAATTTATTAATATTAATAAAGTTTACATTGTTTTAGATATTTCAAACCAGCTGTTCCTGGAGATGAAATAGTTGTAGACATAAAAACCTTACGTGCCGGTAAGAAACTAGGATTTCTGGACTGTGAAATTCGTAATAAGGCTACTAAAGAGTTATTAGTACAAGCTAGTCATACTCAGGCATCAACAGCTAGTTAAACATAGCGATTGTATGTATGTTTTTATTAACATCTATAGAATAAATTAATTTTTTTTGTGAATATCAAATCATGAAGTTATTGAACTTGGATTTACTAAGTTAGTGTATTATCCATCCCTTGTATCTCCTTTCTTTGTTTTATTTTGTAATAAGATATATGTGTGCTCGATGTGTGTCAGTGCACAGCATGTACCTCCTAGTGGTCGTAGCACGGGCAACTTTCTGCTGGCGGCTTACAAGGTAACCCTCTTGAAAGGGAAAGTTTTAACTTTTATTGAAAGATGTTAGACACACCTGGAGGACTGGGAATCGTGGAGATGTCTGTGGCAGAGAGGCTAAACATGCCAACACTGAACGGTAAGGTGTCGTTATCGCTAGTAGGGAAAGCTACAACGGCAGGGTTGCAATTTAGACTGGTAACCTGGTTCAACTTAATTAACACTACTAACAAAACCTTTGCGAAAGCCTCAGACTGTCAAAGTCATGGTGAGCGACTGAGACAGAAAATATCTGGCCCATCAGATAACGACCGCATGCAGGAATGGAGATTTGGTACTTGGAATGTCAGGGGAGTGTACGGTAAAGGGTATGAAATCGTGAATGAAATGAAAGAAAGGAGCATGCATGTGCTGCGAATGAGTGAAACGAAGTGGAAGGGGAAAGATGTTGAATTTGTGGTCTGGAGTAGAGAGAGAGCAATGAGTTTGGGGCGAAAGGTGTTGGTTTAATTTTAAATGATCAAGCACAAGCATGCATGAAACAATATGAATTGGTTTCTCCATGCATTTTGTGGGTTGAATGAAAGTGGGCTTTAGAAAGATTTTGTAATAGCATGTTATGCTCCAAGGAATGATGATAGGGAGTGTGAGCAGTTTTGGCAGGAGTTGGAAAATGTTTTAGACGAATGCGAAAGGAATGACTGCGTGGTTCTATTAGGTGGTATGAATAGTTGGGTCGGAGTACAGAGACAAAATGCTGAGCATGTGGTAGCCCTGTTTGAGGATCCATGAACGAATTAAAATGGAGAAATGTTAGAAAGAGAACTGTTTGTATCCAACACATGGTATTATAAGGACATACACAAGTACACATGGCAAATGCGAGAAGTATAATTGACTTGGTTGTGTTTGATTAAAGTTTAAGAGAACTGCTAAAAGACACGAGAGTAATGAAACGATCTGAGTGTGGGACCGATCATTTTCTAGTTCTGTCCAGAATTGATCTTAGCCAAAAGTGGGTGTGAAGAAGAAAGTAGAATGTGAGACAATCAAGAGTGAAAGTAGAACGTGTGTTGGAAGAGAGTACGCTACTATGTTAGAGAGAAAGTTGTATGATGCAAACAGGAATGGAATAATGCTCTGAAGTTGGAAGATGTGGAGAAAGCATGAGGTGGGGAAGGATTCAATTTAAAAAAATAATGTAATTTGATCATTCGCATTTTTTCTCATCCTCCACAATATGAAAGACTACATTACTAATTTTGTTACATTTGTTAAGGTGTTATGGAAACAATGCACAAAGGGTTTTGAAAAATATTTATTGTTCCAGTTTTATGATTTTCCAAAGTGCACCCTTTTTGAAGACACAATATTTCCTGAAGCTAAAACAATTGAAAATAGTTATATAAACTTTTATATTAAATTAATTCTCTGCTGAAGCACTGTTCAAAGGTGTAATATTTATTTATTTATTTAAACATACATCTATCTTACAGAAATTAATACACTTACAAAATAGAGCTACAAACAAAGAAGATAAATAAAACATAACTATTACAGTGGGGGAAGTGAGTGACATTGTGAATATAATTCATTTAGCTAATACAACTTGTTTAATATTCTTGATTGAGGTGCAGAAAATGAGTAATTAGAATAAATCTTATGCAATGGGGAGAATTTAAGAACATCAGTATGCGGTATGACACAATGAAACATGATAGGGTTGCAAAAATTCGGACGGGGTATAGAAAATTGTATCTGATGGAGAATTGTAGGGCAGTGAGATAGTGAAAGGATATTATTCAGAAATATGAAGTGCAGAAAACGACGGTTTTGTAACAAATGAACATTAAATGATAGTAAAATGTTGTGGATATCCAATAGGTGGGTAAATACCTTGAGTATGCAACATAACTAACTTCAAAAATTGTCTCTGAACATTTTCCAGTATGTTAATGTGTATAGCATAGTAAGGGCACCATATAATTGAAGCATATTCCAGACGAGAATGTATATATGCATTATATAATGTAAGAAAAGTGGAAGGATTTGAAAAACTGATTGAATTGCGGATAATGAAACCCATTGTCTGATGTGATTTTTTAACTAGATAGTCAACATGTTCAATGAAGCACAATTTCCTGTCAAAAATCACTCCCACATCCTTAACATGAAGTGGTCTATGAAGAGTTGTATCATTTAAAAAATAATCAAATCTAATCAGATTATCAATTCTAGAGAAAATGTCATGATGTAACATTTTTTAACATTCAGCGAGAGATTATTGATAGTGCACCAGGTAGTTAAAAGGCCCAAATTGGTCTGTAATTTTCTACAATCCTCCTCTGAATTTATTTCATTGTAAAGTTTTAGATCGTCTGCGTATAGAAGATAGTTTACTTTTAGTGTGTCTCCAATGTGATCAATATATATTAGGAAGAGAAGTGTGCTATTTAAAATAACGAAGTTGAGTCCAATTTCTGGTATAACCAGAAGTTTCACTTAGTTGGACTTGCTTTATTCCATAAGCCGTGCATGCAAAGTTTGTTTTCTAGTTTTTGAGATGCCTATAATACCTATAATGAAATATACAGGATGTCCCAAAATTGATGGGAAATCTACCACGTATTGTAGACATCAAAATAAGTTGATTGGACTCAATTTACGTATATACCAAAATGTACCGTTTGTTCGTGAGGAGTTCAAATACAAATTCAGTTGGCCGTGGACACAAAAACAACACTTTTTTACATGTTCAATGTGACCACCTTCATTAATGCATAGATCGATTCAACATATGAAATTGACTTGCACCCATCTTAAAACATCACCGTTTTGTCGTTATGCATTTACAGTATTTTGAATTCTGTTCCATAATTGTTTGAGATTATTAATTTGAACCTTGTACACTTGTGTTTTTAAAGCTCTCCAGATGAAGAAGTTTCAAGGATTTAAGTCAGGAGAACACGGAGGCCATTGAATGAATGCTTCATGGCCTCTACCAATCCATCTACGAGTAAATTGTTGATTAAGATACTCTCTTACCACATTCAAAATGAGGTGGTGCATCGTCGTGCATGAAGAACATATTTCGACGGACATTAAGGAACAAGTCTTCTAGTAAGTCTGACAAACTTTCTTGAAGAAATCGAAGGTAACTAGCGCTATCCAAATGATCAGGCAATCGGAATGGCCCAACCATAAACTCCAACCCAGACATTAATTTTAAATTCTTGTTGATAATGGCTACTTTTAATAGCATGTGGATTTTCATCTGTAGCATACACATGCTTGTTGTGCAGGTTCATCATGCCACGGCATGTAAAACAACTAGTAAACGAGATATTAGTGTGGAATCCGTTGCTAACTACCCTATGTTCCTGTACAATTTGTGAAAAATTTAAACGTGCTCTGTTGTCAAGTGGCAGTAATTCTTGCTCTAGCTGAATGTGGAATGAACTAAGTAATTGATCTCTAATGATCGGACTTACGGTGCTTTTTGGAATCCCAGTCTATTGTTGCAATGTTCTGGTACTGGTCTTAGAATTGTCATTAATCATTTGAAGAACAGCATCTTCCGTAATTGGTGTTCGGGCTTGTCGAGGTCTTCCGGCGTTAGTTCTGACTGGCTTCAAAGTTCCTGTTTCTCGAAGACGTCTTTCGATTTGGGCAAAGGTTTTGTGATTTGGAATTCTCCGGTTTGGATACTTCTCTTGATACACGTGGACACTTTCGAGGCAGTTACCCTGACAGAATTCACGAACTAATAGCATGTCCACCTGCTCATTAAAAGGGAACTCCATAATTTGCTAACTGCCAAAATTACACAACAGTAATAGCATTTAAAGCAATAACTGTGATGGCATTAAAGAAAACAGTAAAAAGCAAACTGAATTGAACAAATTATTGTTAACATTTACTGTCAAAAGTGGCAAAAACTAGTGATATGATTGTGTTTATGAATATGATTTAGCAGTTTGAGGAAACGTTTTTCCCCTTGCAACTAAGCGAAATACGGAGTTAACAAGAGTCTAAAAATGAAGATAATGGGAGGTCCTTCTGTTAAAAAAGTCTTAGAACGATATTACCACTCCTGAGAAAAGTATAACAAAAATTGCGAGGGGTAAAGGTGGTTTTAACCCATCTACAATTTCCTTTGAATTTCTTTGATTACCGAAAGTAGGTTAATCCTCTAAAATGCACTTTTGCCAAATTTCATAAATTTGTTTCACACATTTCTGAACGTACAAAAATGTGATTTCTCAAGTAAACTTTGAACCTTCTTACAGACGCACGGTACATTTTGGTATATAGGTAAATTGGGTCCAATCGACATTTTGACGTCTACAATATGTGGAAGCTTTATTTCCCAGCAATTTTGGAACACTCTGTATGTATGCCGGGTGTTCCACTATGGTGGACACCTGCGATGTCTCGGTAAGTACTGGTCGTACGATGTCCAGAAAAAATTTTTTATGAGGAAAGTGACCAAGATAAACTGCTGGAAAAGTTTTTAAATGTCTAGCTCCACTGCTAGAGGGCACAATTTACATGTTAACGCTAATTCCCCTAGCGAAGGTACACTAAAAGTATAAGAATATCGATCTTCATAAAATTCTACTTAATTTTGACTCGGCACTCATTAGTCTAACTTGTCAAATAAGGGGCGGGGGAAACGAAATGCATTTGATTAAGAGAATGCTTATTAACTTTGGTTTCCTTCAACCAAAATTGACAGATGTGGTGTAGTTTAAAAGAGCTTCATTTGTTCTATGGCAATTTTTGGAAATAGTGCTATTTTGTTCATTAAAGTGATTACTAGAGGGCGCTGTGTCAAAATTACACAAATTTTTAATTTTTTTGAACATTTTAAATGGAATGGTATCATTTTATTTAATAATCGAAAAGATGGTTTAAAAGTGGAAAAAATGGCGAGAACCGCATGTTGATACCTTGTTTCTAACTGAAGATATACACAAAAATGTGCTCATAACAGATATTGAAACATTGGGATTTACTCTTTGAAGATACTTCATTTTACCACAATGCAACTGGGGCAAATATACTATTGACCAATATATTTAACAGTGGTCTGTTTCAATTTAGTTTTTTTTGACCAATCTAATTTAAATTCATTCATTGTAGCCTTGTGTCTGTAATGAAATTAAAATAAAAAAATATCACAAGAGACAACGCTAATTTTAAAAAGTTGACTTGATAATGTACAAACCCTATATTATAATAAGTTGAAAGTTTATTAACACGTGCAGTTAATATATCTTAAAATCTACCATCCACAATTACCGATTATGTTACTTTTGTACTCTTCTCACTTTTTAGGTAAATTGTTCCAAGTTTTCCATTTCATCATTATAAATATTAAGAGTTTGTTTGCATACTGTAACATAAAAAACATGATCGACAAGGTATTGAAGTATTTTTGAACAAATATCCTAAAAACATTTTATTCAGCTTATGTATAAGAGTATAAACAGTTAGTTGCATTAAACAATATCATCACATTTTAACAATTAAAAGCTATTACTTACACAACAGTCTATAAAAATGGAGCAGACCTAGGACTAGCTGTGACTGGTTGATAATAAAATTAAATAAAACTGATTTTCTATTTAATAGATATGTTTGTTGTATCTCCAAATTAATTTTTATGTGTAATAAGATAATGCCTAAAAAGGTTTTTCATATTTTTTTTTACAATGATATGACTTTGGCACAAAAAACTTGTAATTAATTTATAAAGTTTCCTATCATATGTTGCAGAAAGCAGGCCAGGGTGGTAAGTGTTCCAAAATTTTATTTTTGGAAACAGTTCACAATAGGATTTAAAATTGAAAAATGTTTGCCTTAATCTAGGTGCCAATTAACACAATTAATCTTCATTTATTATGAATAAAACATGACAGAGTTGCAAAATTTTAAAATCTCAGCTATGAACTATTTTTTCTCAGTCCTTAACAAAGCATTTAATAGCATATAAATTTCGTCTTCATAAGCTTCTGCTGCCTGGGATCACAGCCAGCTTTAACAGTTAGAAATTCTTCATTAGAATCAACCATTGTGACCCAAACCACTTTGTCATAGACATACGTAAGTCATGGCCACTTGGAATCAGATCGGAGCCGTACGGTGAGCGAGAAAACATTTTTTTAAAAATTTTATTTTTAATTAAAATGTATTTGTTTTGACACATGAAACAAACTGTGCGATGTTTTTCATTCGAACAATGATGTAAAAAATGCTTGCAAACATTTGTGATTCTCATTCTATCCGTCTGCCAACTGATTTGAGAGAAAAATTAATTTAAATTTTAAATCACAATTTAACGCAAGAATTGTAAGATAAATGATTAGTTAAACCTTTATCAACAATAAATACAGAAATATTTCCCTGATAAAAACATTTATATTAACTGCCGAAAAGTGTCCTCTATTAACATTTAAACATAAATTAACACATCTTTTTAAGTTATCAAACACATTTTAGAGCATTTTTATCAACTAATTTGCATTGCCTATGTAAATATTATTAACTAATTATTGTTTTAAATTGCAACAAAACATTATAAAAAAGGTAAAAGAAATTAATTTGTTGTTTGGCATTCAAAATATGAAACGTTAATTCAACGGTGTAAAGTAAAAATCTGCATAGGTGTGCCATGATTCCAATTCGGATATGGGAGTGTGGCTAAAGCCATGTACACTTAGGGTAGCCTTACATACTCGCTTCTAGAAGTTGCTTCTTTTTGTATACGTATTTTGATTGGTTGCTGAGTACACGTGACTCTCGAATAAATCATGATAAAAAGAAGCAAAGAAGTTGGTTTAACTTTAACTTTTTCGCTTCTTTTTACATTTTGACGTATCATTAGTTAGGTTAGGTCAGAAAATTCAATCTAGAGCGGCTTTCATAGAAGGTGATAGACAAGGATAGAACTTAGAATCAATACAATAAATTCTTATTTAGAATTATTGCTTCATTTACAATGAGAAAAATTTTTGTTACGTATATAACAGCAAGAAAGTGGAGTAAATTGCATAGAAAAATACTGAAACGCCAAATCTAGAAGCCACTTCTTGCTATTACCGTGTAAGCAGTGTACAAAAGTAGCGTCACTTCTTTCTGAAGAAGCGAGTATGTAAAGCTACCCTTAAATGTAATCATGCTACCTCCCTTGTATTAGCCTCACTCTCATTCACACACGTCCAATTCTGTAGATAAACTTATGATGTTAAACCAAGGTGTGTCACTAATTCTAGCAGTGTTGTTAGAGAATCCCCAACAGATCCTCATAGTTTGTATTCTAATTGACGACTATTTCAGGATGGGTACTCAGACTAGTCGGGAAGCTACGCAGTTGAATGGATCCTTCACAATTTGAAAGACCCTCTGGGCCAAGCAGTGCAAGGATATGATAAAATTCAATGGTGATATTTCAAATTCTGTATATACCATCGTAATGAATGACAAATTATGGATTTATTTGTACGAGCCTGAAACTAAACACTCAATTGTATGGTTATTTCAAACAAAAGTGGTGTTTATGAAGCATTTCGAAATAAATGACAACTTGTTACATCAGAAAAGAAGTCACGTTACAAATGTTGCATTGGAAGATCAAAAACAGGCAATGGGGAGTTGTGGTTGGTGGAAATTATCGATGAAATCAGATAAACAAACACGAATGATGACAATACAAGCATGCATGATGTAGAATGAACTGTGAAATTTTAGACCAGTAACAACATTGAAATAATACTAATTGGCAATATTTGCCAGATTTTGATGACATCTTATTCCAATAAAATGTATGAGAATTTTCATCACCTGAAGAGGCCGCTGAACCATTTAATTCTCTTGTTTTGAGGGTATTTTATTCAGAGTAGCAGAAATGTTTTGAAGATTGATTGATTGGGTTTTCGTATATTATCTGACAATTTTTGCAATGATTCTTGAAAAGCCTTCCTGAAGAGACTGTTTTAATTATTCTTAGAGAAAGTCGTTATGGGAAAGTGTAGTTCTGTATTCAATTAGTTGCCAAAATTTGTCATTGTTTTTCAATAATTCATCCGTAAACCTTACCAAACTTGGATAATTTCTTTTTTGTTTGTGCACAATTTCTAACAAAATCTGCGAAAATATTTCGATCATGCATTTCTCTATTATGAAACTTCCATTGTGCCATAAACATTAAGAGAGTATGTAATAAATTGGTACATAAGGGTCAATCTTGAACAGTTGTGATGCTAGTGCATTGTTTAATGAAACATTAGGTGGTAGAAAACAATTTAATTAGTTAAATGAGCTTTTATAGCAAGAAACTACTCTGAAAAGTTATAGGCTTTGGTAGCATATATTTAATAACATTGCTTTTTCAGTAAAATATTAAATTAAAATGGAACTAAAATAGTGAAGCGCCTAGTTTATTATATACAAACATTAATAAAGATCGGGACTTTACACATCTCGTACTAAATTCAGAAAAATTACAAAGACACTCTGAAAGTAACCGAGCAATTAAAGTTATTTGTATACGTTCACACAACTTCGAAAACAAACCATTTAGTAATGGAATCGGATAGATTACACCTCAATAACCATATAGTCATAAGACTGGCGTTGACCTCGAAAATCGAACAGTTGAGACACTACCCCTTACATTTGATTTTCCAATGCTCCACCCAAAGGTACTACATTGGCCAGGAAGCAAGTTTTTTTTTACTGTTCAAGAAAAATCTTTTATTCTGCAAAAATTGGTGTGTTGTGTGCGATATCTCGCCAGCATATAGTCGGACCTATATTCTTCGAACAGACTGTAAATGGTGAAGTGTAGAGGAATATTGTGCGCCAATTTATGGTTCTACTGGAACCTCAAGAACGGTATTGCTGGTTTCAGCAAGACGGCGCTACCTGTCACACGTCTCGAGAAACCATGGATTTTCTGCAAGTTTTTTTGTGGTCGAATAATAAGCAAGGGTTTATGGTCTCCAAGGTAGACCTCGCATCCCTTGATTACTTTTTATGGGGCTGCATTAAGTCTGAGGCCTTCAAAAACAATCCTCACAATACTAATGAACTGAAAGCCAATATTACAAACTTAATCACGAATGTTTCCAATACAACTATGAAAAAGGTTTCTGCTAACATGGTGAAGAGTCCGAGCATGTATAACCTCAAGGGGTGGACATTTTGAGCATATTCTTTAATAACTAAGAAATGTGAGTAATAAAATATTAAATTTCTTTTGTAAATAACTACAATTTTTTATTACACCTAAATTTCCGTTTTATAAATTATTTAAAAATTGGATAACAGGACTAAAAATTACCCTGTAGTTATATATACAAGAAGTTGAGTTTTTGTCTCGATTTATTTTAAAATCAGTAGGAGGTAAGAAAGTTGTAATTGAGGCTCCATCACCCTTTAGCAGCAGTAAGAACCACTCAAATCTGTACTCTAGTCTCGCACCTTTCGTGTGGGTTTATTTGAATTTGGGGTTTTATCCAGGTGGGTTGGCGCTCAAAGGCTTAATATAGAGGAGTTCAACAATCTTTCAAGTTAAGCGTGTAGATATGTAGTATGCCATAATTTGTATACCCCTAAGAATTTTGCACTTGGGTTTATAGAACCTATTCGCATCACTGAAAACTGACTGGTAAAGTATGGGGGTGGTAATTATAGAAAAGCGGTTCCGTGGCATAGTGGTATGTGTGTGACTACTACGCCCACGGTCCCGGGTTCGAATCCTGACATGGTCCGCTTGAAAAATGTTAGGCGAGCATTTTTCACAAAAATACACCCTTGTTCGGATGAGGGGTAAAATGGAGGTCCCGTGTGTGTGTGTGTGTGTTGTCACGCACGTTAAAATCTCTACCTTGCTTGAAACAGCAAGGGTTCGGCAAAATTCCAAATTTTCCAGGTAAAAAAACTTGCTTCCTGGCCAATGTTGTACCTTCGGGTGGAGCATTAGAAAAATCACATGTAAGGTAATTATAGAAAATCGAAAGCAAGGAGACATCTGAAATAACCATCTGTCAGGTAGCAAAAATATTGAAGGGATTGCTGTGACAGGATGGTTTGACGCCCCTTATTTGTGATGACTAATAAAGCATTTCAAAGTAAGTGTTACTTGTAAACTACTTTTGTATTTCGGCCATTTTACATGTTTATTTTTTTTATCACTTTTTTCCCATAGAACCCATCCCACACCACTGTAGTTAGCTGATGCACCCTTAAAATTATTACGAGGTTCCAGTCTCTTCTGAGCAAATTGAAATCTGTAACATAATGTCCTCTTTACCTGTAACACAGTGTCCAAATGAACCATCTACAAATTTAGAATATAAATTTTCGAAGAATTAAGATTTTGATTTATATAGTATCCGTCTGTGATTTTATGTAAACCAAAATTTCGCTGCAAATAAAGAAAATAATCTCTTCATAAGTATAATAGTGTATGCAATTTGTTTTTCTTATACCTTGCAGTAATAAAGAAATGGAACAAATAAATATCTATCTATCTTGGATTGCAAACTAACCCTACTCTCTTGAGTATTATATAATTATTCTCTGCAGTTTGTTATATTTATTATTCTATACTTATTCATGTTTCACGAGGCTGTGTCTTGAGCTATCTTATTTAAATCCAAGAAGATATGAGTCAATTGGTAAAAAACCATTTATTTGATAAACTATCGATGTGCAATGTATGCAATATGTCAAGCAGTTGTTTTGTTGGTGTGTTAAAATAATGTTCTGTTCGTACACAACGTAATTTTATAGTACAAATGGTTAGCATAAAGAACATTGGTGCTACAAATTACTAACATTTTCATTGTAGTTTAACACATCAGCAGTGCATGAAGAGCTAATATAAACAATAGCAAAAATTCACAATTGGTCGTACTTTGCTTTAGGATGAATCCAGAAAAGTTCATCCTTGCAACAGCTGTTGTTTTATAAAATAATTATATTATATGTTGAATGATTCAAAGAGATCATCATACAACATATGATATTGAGGGATCCTTACACAATTCACATTCCATTAGTAGGAAAAAGCTTTCTTCTCGCTGGATGCTGCATAATCTTCCCACAGTTCAAAAAAGATGTGTGAAATGAAGCAAAGCAATGCAGAAAAATTCAATCTCTTTTTCTAAACATATTTGTAATATAATTGCATGTGACAAATTGGGAATAATGTTTAAAATTAGAAACAAAGTAACAATCAAGAACATGCAAGTTTCATAATGAAAATATTCAATCGCAAAACACTATAGTAAATAAATAGTTGCATGTTTCATAGTCAAATCTGTTCATGTTCTAACAATTTCTCCAGAAGATCGTTGTACAATAAATACCACAAGGTATACAATTCTGTTTGGCCACTCTTTAAAAACCATCAGGTAAATTTTAATATTCCTTAAATGCAACTGTGTTCCAAACAGTTTTATAAAAATTAATATTTGTGTTAAAATGGAACATGTGCAATGTTATTTTGTCATGCTTATAACCTCCATAAATGTGATTTATACATTTGTCGGCATCTGAAGTAATAGTAGGTATTTGTTACACTAGGTAGTTACAACATGGTCGTTCGTATTTGTTGTCCTTTTGTTCGATATGTACATCTTTGTAGTTTAAACCATCGTTGAGTGACTAATATAATTAATTACAATTAATTATATCATATGTTTATTTTCTAATCAGCTGACGTTTGTTCTTATATAGATACTGTAAAACAATATGGTGCAGGAATGTTTGTGATCGATCCACTTTCACAGACCTCTAATTAACATGAAAACATAATTATTCAGTTATTTGTGGAAACAGGACACCATTTGGTTGCTTTACAGAAATATCAGTTCAATTCAAGTAAGTAATTGCACACATTCTTCAATATAATGAATGTACAATTTTTTGTATTGATCGATAGATTTCTATAATTAAAATTATCCTTACAGTTACTCCTACCGTTTAATGAATTCTACGCATGTAATCAACTTTTATCACAACCATTTGTGAGTAAAGGCATCGTATTGATGAGTCATGCAGCCAGTGTTCCCAATTTGACTTGAATTATTTTTCTACGTTTCTCACGAACAAAAGTAAAATGCCATTTGTCCTGTCCTGAAAATGCAATTAATGCATTAAGTATGTCAACTTTAGATCAAATAAATTTTTCAGCGATTGGTTTGTATGTATAAAAAGTGCATATGGTGAATATTTCAAGAAGTAATACTTTTATTTGCCTTTGTTCTTTCAGAGCTATTTTTGGTCATTACTGATGTACGCCTTCACAATCTAAAAATGTCTTTAAAATTGCAAAATTAAATTATTGTATTATTTATCAAACAAATAACTGCTATTTGCTGCTCAAAAAATTGAAATGTGTAAAATATAAAACAGTGCATTGTCACAACTTGTTCTAAATCAGCTCTAGGTAACTAACATAGCTAAAACATTTCGTATAAAAAATATATTATTCTTTTTTCTTGCTTTCAGACTCAAATGCTTTCTCGTGTTCAGACTTAGATTTTTCTGGTTCGCCTTTGTTTCTATCATCTTCTGTGATTTTTAAAAATGCATATACTATAAAAATAGCACAGAATATAGGTAAAACTACAAAAGCATTATACGCTGTAAGGCCATATAAATCACAAGCAATACCAAATATGGGTGGTATTATAATTAACACCATCTTTGTTATGGTTTCCTCAACCGCACTTATTTTATGTTGAGCAAATAGTTCTTTGAATAAACGAGTTATAACTCCATGTGCAACTATCATCATAACAAAACTAACTAAATATAAAATGTATGATTGCGTATTGCTTAAAATACCTAAAGATATACCTATAATCCAAAGCCACCGCAACAGTACATTATTGTCTAAAGTAGTAATAAAATAGTTTATAAAAAATGTAGATAGGAACGTTACTAAACTTTGGTATGCGTATGTTAATCCTATCAGTGTAAATGAAATACCTTGATTAAATTTAAGTGCATAGGAGAATTTTATAAAAAATTGCGTTAAAGAAATCATGTAAAGAGCTTTTAACAAAATTAAATAATTGCATTTCTTAAAGTCAACTGCCATAAAATTTCTTACTACACTAAATACATCTTGGTCCAATTTCTTTATCAAACTTGTTGTTTCTTTAGATGTGGTTTCCAACAAAGGCAAAGAAAATGAAATACCTGTAAAAAATAAAAAATATTTGCTAAGAATATAAAAAAACATGTAAATATACACTAAATATCTTATTCATTTTCTAAATGGATTACAATGTACTTTTATATACAGTTCCAATCTTGGCACTCGAAGATAAATTAAAACAAGAACGGGCTTTTAGATGAATGGTCCAAAACTGATTGTATTGTATACTATATAGGCAGTGGCAATTGTAAACCTGTTTGTTACTTTTATAAGCATGAACGTTTTGAACAATAGTGATTTAAGTGGTGTGTGTTACGTGTTAAGTGAATCAACTCGTAACATGCCTTTTCATTTATTGGATAGCCATGTTTTAGTCTCTTATATTCTATTAAAACTACTGTAAGTAATCAATGTGTGTGGACCTGTTTTAATTTTGCTCTGCAATGTGTTTTATTGTGCTACTAAGTAAAGTAGAAATGTTAAATCGTGATCGTTGTGATGAGTAAATTTAGAGCATCATTTTGATATATAATACTCTAGACCATATAGTTCACTTCTAGGGTATTATGATTAATTTAAAGTAAAATTTTTAAATATTATTTGAATTATATTTGAACAATCTGGTCAAAGGTGAAGGCAAGTGATGGCGAATTTCACACCTGTTGAAAATTAATCAATTATTAATTACAATCCAAATATGGAATGCATGATATGTAAGACAAATGCTGAATTTTCTGTCATTATCTGTGATGGATGTCATAGATCCTTGCACAGAGATTGTTCGGATTTAAATGCAACTGAGTTAAAAGTGATGGACTTAAAAAGGGAAAAGATTGCTAAAATTTTATAAAGGATGTGTTATTGGAGCACAACAAACATCAAAACAATTTGCAAATGATAAACTACCAGAAGCAGTTCTAAAACAGTAAAGGAAATGGGAACTTTTTTAAATAGTAATACATTTCAAAATTTACTTAAGGCAATTGTTAAGCAATAATTTATTCAACTCCTTAATGAGGTGATTTTAATAAAAACTCAGGTAACAAATCTTAAAGAAAGTAATTGAGCTTGTCAGGTTATCCATAATGTGAGAAATGAATTATGGATATTCAAGCAAATCGAGCACAATTATTGAGGAAATTCGAAAAACTATCCAAGAAATTGAAAGTACAAAATTAACGATATGGTTCAACAACAGCTGCATAAAAAAGGATCTAACCCCAAAATACATAAATTTATACTCGAACACTAAAAATGTCAGTTCCGACAAAGCAATCAAGAAAGCCAAGATCATATGGATCAAAAACGAGATTTCCAAACATTATAGGACTCTATCAAACATTAATCGACAATTATATTCACTACATCTACATATAGCATCTGTACTTCAACCATTTGAATGGGATATAATTTTACACAAAATCAAGAACTCAGTTGATCCACACTGATGACCTCTTAGTTATATCCAAATTATTTCTTTTAATATTACACCTATACAAAGTCCTTTACATGATGGCCGCAGATGCAGTATAATGTTTAACATATCTCTCGAAATTTCTGGTTTTATCATGAGGTTCGACCTCATGGTAGGTTGTAAATTCAAAAAAATAGACATTATAAAACATTAAGCAAATATATATATATATATATATATATATATATATATATATATTGTAGTGTATAAGGGAGATACCAAGAGTTCTAAGGGTTGTTTAGTACAAGGTAGTATATGCCAAGCAAAATAATCCACATATTTGATCACATAAACTTAAAAATGTATGTTTGCCGTATTTTACGTATATTAAAATACCATTCAAAATGGTAGTTGAAATTAAGTGACAAAAGGTAATATTAAAATGACAAAATGACGTAGTAAGATGTACAGTGCTCAAGGGTTTATGCCGAGTTTGAATTTTAAAGGCCATTGAAAGTACATTTGCCGTCCAAAAACCGGATGCGTCTATAAATGTTTACTATCAACCACGCATCCAGGTTCAAGTGCGATTTATTTTGGTTTCATTTTAAATAGAATCAACTTTTGGACAATATTTGTAAGCTCAAAATTATTAGTTATAACAACTTCAAATATGATTGGTGAACTGTAAATATTTAGGACAAATAATAGAATTGTATGTGAATCAGGAAAGTGTAAAAGGACATGAACTATGGTATGTGCGACACAAACGAAATGTTAAGATGTTATTGGACAATTTAGTTATGTACTTTAAAAGTGTAGTAGGCAGGAAAGTTAAAATGGTCGCCTTGGAAAGTAAACAAGGGAGATTATTTTCGAAATTCATTTTGTAAAAAGACGTGTTTTTCAAACTGTGCTAATTTGTAAACAATTTTTAAAAGAAGTTAATAAAAGTATTTGATTTTAAAGAGTTTGATTAAGTAAAGAAGGGTAAAGAAGTAACAGCGACGCAAGTAATAAGTATAAAAAGTGGTGATTGTGCAACGGCGAAGCGACGGAAAATTATATAGATTTGGAGTGAAATTGGGAAAGGTAGCAGGACATCGAGTGGTAATATATAAGGAACGGAGTTGGATTTGGGTAGCGATTTAAAGGGAGCAGGACATCGAGAGGAATTATATAAAGGAAAGAAGTTGGATTTGGATAGCGATTTATAGATTTGTAGCAGGACATCGGGAGGAATTATATAAAGGAAAGAAGTTGGATTTGGATAGCGATTTATAGATTTGTAGCAGGACATCGGGAGGAATTATATAAAGGAAAGAAGTTGGATTTGGAGAGCGATTTAAAGATTTGTAGCAGGACATCGAGAGGAAAAATATATAAGGAACGAAGTGGGATTTGGATAGCGATATTAGGTAGCAGGACATCGAGAGGAAACATATACAGGAAAGAAGTTGGTTTTGGATAGCGATTATTAGGTAGCGGAGCATAGAGCAATTTTGAAGTAAGACGACGAGTAGATTTGGATAAGATACGAAGAAGCGGACCGAGAAATTGAGAACACGAAGAGCGAAATTTAGGATAGCAACAATTGGTAGTGGAGGATTCGAAGCAGAAATTAGCACAGGGGAAGTTACAGCACTGGGTATTCAAAATTCTAAATTAGGGTTAATTATTTCAGGTATTGGGGGAGCAGCTAAATTAAGAACAACACCTGGAGGCGGTACTAAACTTCAATCAGATAGGACAAAAGTGTAAAGACGCATACGGCGACAAGGATTTTGAGCCAGCAGTCAGAGCGGCCAAGAACGGAGTATAAACCAGGTGAGTGCTGAGATATCTTAAAACGTCAAAAACAGTCATATAATTTTGGTAGTAATTTAATTTGGCACAAAGCAACGCTGATCGTAGTATAATTTTGGCATATACAAAAGTAGAGTAAAAAAATTTAGTACTAAAACAAAAGAGGTGCACTTTGGTTGGACTTTGCACATCTACTTATAACAGAACTCACTATAAGTAGTTGACCACCCTGAGATTTAAGAGCTTATATAGTCGAGGCATTGAAATAAATAGTTAATTAAAGAAACCAACCAAACGTTGCAAGTACGGGGCGTGCATTAGGTGTGCACATTACAAAAAGGCGCGACAAAAAGGGGTAAAATAAAATTTAAATTTTTTAAAAGAATATAGAATTGAGAGTGATTGAACAGACAGTCAGTAAGTGAGTAACAGAAAAGTGGGATTCAATAATATATATATATATATATATATATATATATATATATATATATATATATAATAATTAAAACTATCTTCAGTAAGTATTTCAAATGTAGTACACTATAATTTTAAGGTTAATATTTTAGTGTTCGATTTATAATATAATCGTTATTTGTAATTCATATATAAAAATATTTCTTTGGTACTTTCAAGCGCCTGAAGATGGGCTAAGAATTATAAGCCTGAAACATGTAGTGAAACTTCTTGTACCATAATAATTTTTATTTTATTTTATTAAATTGACACATGGGGAGATTGTGAGTCATTCTATTCATTTATTTCATCACTTGTCAGGTTACTCATTAGCAGCGGTTTTAATGCTAAGACAATACAGGACACCACTGTTACAAATAAGTCAAATAATCTTAAGGCATCCATAAATAATGCGATTGTCAATAATGGGATTGATAAGCTTCCAGAGGTTACTTTGACTCGAGGAGATAATCCTGAAGCAAACACGACATATTGAAGTGATTTTCTTTGATATTGAAAAATTTGGGTGTGAGTCGGACACACCAATACCATTATTTTGACGTTGGGCATCAGTAAAGCGATTTTTATTTGATAAGACTTTACTCTAAAATTTATCACTTCCAATAGACTCACGGGCTTCACAATATTCACGGCTTAGTCTGGGAATTACCCCAAGGGTGGGCAATGAGAATGGGCATGGATGTAAAGTAAACTTAACTATAAACAGAAATCAAAAAGGGGTAAGATTGAGCGCCACCGCATCTATATGAACGATAAATATCTAAAGTATTCTGTGACAAGATGCAGAAACCCACAGGCTATAGTGACTATCTAAAAAAATATACAAGCTAAACAAAACAACATTTCTGGAACCTCTCTAAAGTAGCCACTTCAACTCTTGTTGCGATAATCCTGAAAGAAAATGGCACACGATAAACTTTAATCTAGAGACACAATTTGCGTCTTACAAAAGAAATACAACAATACTCATAAGTTAAACAGCATGAAATTACTACTCTAAAAGTGTTATACCTAAATATGGGTTTCAAAAAAATCATTTTCGTCACTTCTATAACATAACTCTGCTTGGGTGTCCCTCAAGTTTCATTACTCAAATTTTATCTTCTCGTGTGTGTGTGTGTGCGCGCGCGTGTGTGTGGGTGCGCGCGCGTGCGTGTTGTGTGTGTGTGCGCGCGTTGGCATGCGCGTGGGCGGATGTGTGGGTACACGCGTGTGTGAGTGGGAAGGTGGGTGGGTGGGTGCGGACGTGCGCGGGCGGACGCGCGTGCGCGTGGGTAGGTGCGCGGGCGGGCGGGCTCGTGCGCACGCGTGCATGTGGGCGTACGGAGGTGGGTGGGTGTGGGCGTGCGGGCGCACGTGCATGTGGGCGTGCGTGGGGGCGGATACGCGCGCGCGCGTGTGTGAGGGTAGGTTCTTACAATTTAAACGTGAATTTTTACATTTATAAACGTCGATAATCTACTGTTAAAAAAAGTCGATAAATACATCGCGCAAGCGCGAAATAAAAAGCGAGCGACGCCACTGGCGATTGGTACGCTAACCTTTGCTCAGATTTTGCGTGCCCATCTGTCAATGACGTCAGCAATGCACAAATGATGTTACGCAATAATCGGAAAAATATATAAATTTAAGACAATAGGTGATACAACGATTACTCACATGAATATGTCCCTGGGTTAAAGTTGGCCTCTATTCAAGTCCATCAGGGCTACGGAGGGCCCTTCTTAGGTAGTTAAAGATGGTACGCCCAACGCTCTTCCAAAGCGTTCGGACCAGCTCCGGCAGTCATGGGCTCGTTCCTCCAGGGTCGTGCAGTACGGTTCGCCAACGGCTGCAAATTGTCACCTACCTCAAACGTCCACTCCACTCGAAGGTTCAGGCAAAAAAGCCACGTTACAGATAGTCACGGAAACACTTGTCCCCACTTTTCCCTACTCCACTCGCGTCGCGCGATCTGGCGCAAACACACTGTGACGTAACGGAAATACGCGCCAAGTCTTTTGAATTTGTGGCGCGAAACTTCCGCACATCAAAATTAATCTAAAAACAATGTTTAAGGGCCAATTTGGCACGTAACAAGGTGGGCGTGTGCGCGTGCGTGTGTGCACGCCCACTCCTGCTACACGGTTGTGTGCGAGCGCACACACACGTGCATGCTCATGGGTGTGTGTGTGTGTGCATGTGGGTTAAGGGACATTTAATGTGCAGTAATTGACGTCTGAAGAACGCTTGTCATAATTTATGCCCACATTTGGGGCTTAATAATTTGCGCCTGTTTGGGTAAAATGTAGTAACATTAAATTTCAACCTAGGGAGCTGCATCGCACACCTACTTGTGACAGTAACATTTTTTTGCATAGCTTTCTTGGCACCTTTCCATATACTTTCTTATCCCTTTCCTAAAATAGGTTTCTCCTGTTTTGAAGCAGAGGGCACACCCGTGATGTTCTTAGGCTCCTTCAACAACTAAGAAATAACTGACAAACGGATATCATACAGAATTATTTTCCCCAAGTATTTCTTGAACAATTGAGGGGCGCTGATCATCATTCATTGCAAAATGAACAAAAACTTTAGTAGGCCATCTGATTGTTTTTCGTTTGCATGAATATACTTGGTGATCTACACCAGACATAAATTTATTGTATTGGACTATTGGCAATGGTTTCAATTTTTTGTCATTATGTATAGTTAGGAATTATCGACGAGGTTGAGTGAATTAAATTGTGAAGTGTGCGCAAAGTGTAAAATTCACGTACTACCGTTTAAAACGTCAACCACCCGTGAAAAGCAAATTTTTAGGGTTGGTGCATTCAGACATTTGCGTCCCAATCAATGTTGAATCCTTAGGTGGTGAAAAATATTTTGTTATGTTTATCAATGATAACTCCCGTTATATGGAAGTAGTTATGCTTCGAAATAAATCGGACATATTTCAAGCGTTTAAAATTTACAAAATGCGTGCGGAAAAGCAAACTGGCAAATGCTTGAAGAAATTTCGTACAGATATTGCTAAAGAATACGAATCACGCGAGTTCAAAAATTTTTTAGAAAATGAAGGCATCGTGCACCAACTAACAGTCGAGTATACACCCCAGCTAAACGGTGTAGCGGAATGGGCAAACCGGACTTTAATCGAGATGGCGCGATGTATAGTATATACCTAAGTATAATAAACATATAAACACACACAAATTTAACACACGTTGCAAGTTTGACTTGGTGCCATCCTGTCATAGGCTGTCTCGTAGCAGGTTTGGAACCAATTACTATAGTTGTATATTTTACAATGCACTACGTCCCTGTATTAGAGAATTGCTACTTACTGAATTTAAAGCTACGCTAAAAAAATTTCTAGTTAAAAATGCCTTCTATTCTTTTAATGATTATCTTAATGAAGCAGTAAATCTCCAATAACCTTTTCTAGAGTCTAAAATTAGTTTATATATTATTATTATTATTATTAATTAAATAATTATATTGACACATCCAACACATTTAATTGTATAATGGAAATAAATACATGATTGATTGATTGATACGTTACTTCAGGCTAACCTCCCGCCATCACTATGGGCTGAAATAATAAATACCACTGCGTATTTACAAAATAGGTGTGCAACAAAGTGCGTTGACGAAATCACTCCCATAGAAGCTTGGTCGGGACGAAAACTTTATGTCGGTTTCTTTAGAATTATCGGCAGTAAAACAATTGCTCTAAATAAAAGTCAAAGGCAGGGAAAATTTCAAGCTAAAAGTGACGAATATGTGCTAGTTGGTTATTCGCAAGAATCGAAAGCTTATCGATTATGGAAACCTGGAACGAAAACCGTAATTAAAGCACGTGATGTTAAATTTATAGAAAGCGTTGTGCCACACTCCGAAGGAACCCAAAATTTTTATCTTACCAGACGAAGATGAAGTTAATGCTTCGCATGAAAAGGATCACGAACTATGCCAAGAAAATATAAGTTCTAAAGTGATTCACAAGCGGAACAAGAAAAAAGTAGTCCACAAATAGGACCTGGCCGTCTTAAAATTTTAAGAATTGGTACACCCGACAGACCGCGAAAAATTTATAATGTAAGAAAAACCACCACAAGATATTTTGATCCAGAATCAGCTCCTGAAGCGATACAACGCGATGATAAAGAAGCATGACTAACCGCCATGAAAAAAGAATACGATACCCTCTTGGAAAACCACACTTATATTCTTGTACGTAGACCTACAGATAAAATAATATTAACAAACAGATGTTTTTAAAACAAAAATAAACCATGCTGGTGAAATTGAGAAATATAAAGCGAGACTAGTTGCACGGGGACACACTCAACAATATGGAGTGGATTATGATGAAGTATTTGCGCCCGTAGTAAGATACGAAACAATTCGTACATTACTCACCGCATCCGTAATGGACAAGATGCATGTACATCAAAAGGATGTTATTTCGGCATATGTACAAGGTGATTTGTGTGATAAAATATATATGGAACAACCGGAAATGAATATTGAACGCAGATGTGAAGACAGAGTGTGTAAGCTTTTAAAACCTTTGTATGGTTTAAAACAATCCAGTCGCGAATGGTATAATAAACTAGACAACTTTATTACTACTAATGGTGGTAAATGTACTCCAGCGGATCCATGTGTTTACGTGTTTGATGAAAATGACAATCGTGTCATAGTGATAATCTACGCTGATGATTTGATACTAGCAGCAAAAAATATAGAAAACCTGGAATCAATCAAAGAAAGATTAAAATCAACATTTAAAATGGTGGATCTTGGTCAAATAAACAACATTTTTGGAATAGATGTTCATCGTCAAGGTGCAACTGGAAAAATTTATCTTTCGCATCAAGGTATGTTGAGTATTTGATCGATAAGTGTAATATCCAAAGTGCAAAATCTGTGTCAACCCCAATCGAATCTAATTTTAAAATAACTAAACGGATGTGCCCAAAAACTGAAAGATGTGAAATGAAAAATAAACCGTATCGCGAATTAGTGGGCAGATTAATTTATTTAGCAAATGCAACCCGTCCAAATATACCTTATGCTGCAAATACGTTAAGTCGTTTTTGTGTTGATCCAGGAAATATTCATTGGACTACCGCAAAACGCGTGTTACATTATTTAAAAGATACCGCCAATTATGGGATCACATATGTGAAAGACAAGGAATGTCTGAGAGCCTATATGGATTCCGACTGGGCAGGAGATGATGATAGGAAGTCGTGTACTGGTAATATTTCAGTATTGTCGTGCGGGCCCATCAGTTGGAAGTTGAAAAGCAATAATCTGTAGCCTTATCAACAATGGAGGCAGAATACACAGCGTTATCGGAAGTGTCACGAGAAATTATTTACATTAGGCACTTGTTAACGCATATGGGTTTTGAAAAATATGTGAAACCTCCGGTGCAAAAGCTATTGAATTATCCAAAAATGTAGTGTTTCATAAGCGTAGTAAGCATATTGATATTAGTTTCCATTTTACTCATGAATTAGTTAATAAAAAGGAATTAGTGATTAACTATTTACAGATAGAACGGATGCCTGCTGATATCCTTACAAAATCTTTAACTAAATATAAGCATGAAAAATGTGTCATGATGTTGAATTTGAATATGTATATTTAAATTAATGTTATTTTAACATAAATTGATAGGAGGGATGTTGGAATATGTCAATAATATATCGATGTATGCTATTAAGATTGGACATATTGAATATATTTACGCTCATGTGCCTTAACACAACGCAGCTGCTTTCCCAAGTTCTACGGAGCAGTTCCGATTAATGTACTTGTTACGGGTAGTCGTATCTTAACCGCTCAATTATATTTTATGTACCTATATTTGCAATTCTTTTGCTTCCTATAAATAAATACTTTAGTTTGCTCTGTTACGTATTTTATTCACAAATACCTGACATAAATAAAATGTAATACTTACCAAAACTTAATAGCAGTATCAAAGAAGCAGTCACGGTTACATAGTAAAAATTTAAATAATCAAAGAAAATACTACTAATTATCGGAGCTATAATTAAACCAGCAACTCCAACAATGTTCATTAAATTATTTACACTTTCGATTGTTTCTGCTGGATTTACAGAGTCAACAATACTTTTACATATCGACTGTGTTTGATTTGTCAACGCTAAAAGATAATGAACTATAATACTTGATAAATAATAATTGTATACACTAACCAAAAATTACTCGTAACCCAATAAATACTACATAGGATGTTGTAACACCAAGGTAATAATATACAATAAAATATATGAATATTAATAGCAGCAACGACAGCTTTTTTCCAATTAGTTCCTTACAAGAATGCTAAAAACAATCACATTTAAAAATAATTCTGCATATGTAATCCTTACAATCAAAGGACCTGAAAATAATAGGAGAGCTGTATGTAAGGTGCCTAAAATTCCAAGACAAGTATGGTTGCCACCTAAGGACATCACATGAGCCGCCATAATTGGAGGTAGAAAGGCCAAACATAGTGAATCCTACAGAAATTAATTAGAAATATTCAAAATATGAGTACATACATACAATAAAAGTTATTGTATATAACTTAAAGTTAGTTGAAGGCATGATATAAGTGTAGTTATTAGTGTAGTTATGCACATTTAACAATTCATTACCGCTTACACATACAACACAACGATAATATGTTAGAAGATGATAATTCACTCAAATTTATTCTGAAATATTCAGAAATGCTTCGGTTTGCTTATCACACATTATCTATTGTTACATAATCTTAATCATATATTAGCTTGAAAGAAAATGTAAACAAATATATTATCTAACCTATAAAATATATACTGTGGCTAGCATTCATCACATCGGTTCCCCAGTAACGTATTTAAAATATATGACAAATAAAAATTTTAATTTGGAAAAAGTGAAGGGGGTGTGAAGCTGTATACCATGATTATTAATATAAATTTGACAAAGGATCATGTAAATGACTTGTGTTCGTTATAAACTGTTGTAAGTTTGTCAAAATATTAGAAAATTAAGTCAAACTAGATCAAAACGATTTTATTTATTTTAATTAAAAATGTAATGACGTCGCTAACTTATCTCGATTGAATAAATGATGAAACAATTAAAAACAATACGAAATGAGTAAATATGAGTACGACAGTCAGACATTTGAAGTACTTAAAATCTTGACGTAGTTCTACGATAAACACCTAAGCCATTAGATTATTAAACACGATGTGATAAGCCTTGTTATTTTATCAATTTTGTTAATTGATAGGATGATATTACATACCAGAGTAAAAATACACGTGTACCACTTGCTGTAATTACACCACAAAATAGATTATCTCATAACATAAACTTAGTGCTGTGCAAATTATACGAACTGTATATGACGCAATACAGGTGTACAGTAGACATCATAAGGTTAATAGAAGCATTTTGTTGGCATTCTGCCAAAAATTAATCTTTTTGAAGGACTGCAAATACAGCAAAACCGACCATTGAGCGATTTCTTTTTACAAATTACCCAAACACGTCCAATGTTTAATAGATTTTCCGTTTAGGTCCGACTACAGATTTGTAACACGGTTGTTAGGTTTATATCTATATAATAAAATCCTTACAGCATACGTTGTTCAATTCGGCTAGACGAAATTAATTTTTCCACAAACACACACGCGCGCGCACGCACACATGTATGCGCAATTGGAGTTTCACTCTTGATATCCTTTAGTGTTTTAATACAAGTCTGCCTAGGTTAAGCTTTTAATAGCTTAAGATAGTAAAATAGTAAATTTCTTTAGCAACAATGTTTGTTATGCGTTAAACTAATTAATAATAAATTATCATATATTATGGAATGCAGATTGTTTGTGTAAATAAAATAAAAATCAAATTGGAGTATCGATTTGTAAGCAATTGATTTTTTATAAAGATCAAATTTTGGTGACGTTGGCTAGTTAAAATATGGAAGAAAGAAATTTATAAAATAAAATTAAATTGAAAACAGCTGGAACCAGTTCATTGACCACATCGCATTTAAGTATTTCATTGGTAAAGCGCTTTACGCTATTTGGTTTTTATATAGTAATAAGGAATACTCAACCATGGATTTTATGTCCTAAGGAAATACATTTGTGTTAAGAAAATAAGATTTTTAGAAATGACAGGTATAAATTATTAATTGCTTCAGGAGGATTTTCTATTAAGGTAAGAATCTCTAAAAGCTATAGGTATTTTATAATTATGTATGCGAGTTGTTTGGAAATGTCATTAAAAAGAGATCGACCGGAAAATATTTGCCTTTGGTGTTATATTTGTGTTATTTTATGATGACCCTATAAAGAAAAATAGTGACTATTTTTGTAAATAATCTATTTCGAGCTTGTAAACAGCTTTTGATACTTGGAAAATGCTTTCAGTATTTGTCTTATTATAATTATGCTAAAACAAATTTACAAAATTGTAGATAAACTGCATAATACTCTTGAATTATTAAATACTTATTCTACTTATAAAAAATTTAGAATTTTTTGGACTTTGTTTCTTGGTGGATCGAAAAATTTTGTTGTTTAATTTCAAATTCCAACTATATAGCAGAGAGTGAGCCCTACGTGGTAAATAAACAAGTAACATACAAGTGTTGAGTTAAATTGATAACATAGCTATATATATATATATATATATATATATATATATATATATATATATGTATATATATATACATATATATATATATATATATATATATATATATATATATATATATATATATATACATATATATATATATATATTGCTGTGTTATAACCCTTATATTAGGCCCGACGGTTGGGAATGTCATAAAATGCTATGATATTTTTGCCCCTACGCTTGGGCGTACATAAAATGCTGTGTTAATCGTGCCACACGATTAGGTTGTGCATAAAATGCTGTGATACTTCACCTTCACCTACGATGAGCGTCCTAAAATGCTGTGTTATTTTCTTTATATTACTCAAGCACTTGTAAAAATGTTAATTTATAAATCTCTTTGCCTCAACTAGCTGATTCAATTAAATAAAGCAATTCTACAATACACAGTATAATGATTAAATATTTACAACTTTTTTAAATATTTTCCCCTTTTTAAATTATTTACATCTGTCAGATTATGAGAAAATGAAACCAGCAAAACGAGCTTTTTATTGTATTTAGAAATCTTTTGAAACGTTTCAAGATGCCTATTGCCTTTTATAAATTTATCTAAGAAACCCCGGTTTTGTCGACTCTTACATTTTTGAATTATTATTGAATTAAAACAGTTTACAGAAATAAATCATATCAAAATATCTAACCAATGACATCACGTGGAAGGGCTAGTCTATATATAATTTACCTAAACTGATAACAATTATTGAATCCTTAACCGAAGCACGAACTATACAAATCGAAATAAAATTATTACGCAAAGTTCAATTGTGATGTTATACAAAAATGTATGTGAAAGTTACAGTAATTAAAATTTCAAGTTGAGAATACAGTCAAATGAGCGTTAAAAGAAAGAGAAAGGTTTATTGAACGTTCAACGAAACATTCAATATAATACATAACTATTTTTCTGGCTTTAATTGATTAAAAGGGGGTTATAATTTTGTAAAGAGCATATTGAATATTTATTTTACTTTGATTCAAAGGTTTTAAATAGCAAATGACATTACGAAGGTTGTAGAGGTGTTAATTGTACATATTTCTTAGTTTATTATACAAATTTTAGTAAATTTCGTTTGTCTTATTTAGGTATGAAACTCAAAAGAAGGAAGGATGTAAACATTTTTTGTCGTCATATCGTCGTTCACTCTGTACAGGGTGTAACTGTGCTAGCCGAGGCATAAATTTAATTTTGTGAATTTTAAAATTATTCTAGATTATTTAGCGGCACAGATAGATGGGGCGGCTTCGTGGCGTAGTGGTATGTGTGTGACTACTACGCCCAAGGTCCCGGGTTCGAATCCCGACACGGTCCGCTTGAAAAATATTAGGCGAGCATTTTTCACAAAAATACACCCTCGTTCGGATGAGAGGTAAAATGGAGGTCCCGTGTGTGAGTGTTGTCATGCACGTTAAAAATCCCTACCTTGCTTGGAATAGCAAGGGTTCGGCAGAATTCCAAATTTTCCAGGTAAAAAAAACTCGCTTCCTGGCCAATGTAGTACCTGCGGGTGGAGCATTGTAAAATCATATGTAAGGCACAGAGAGATGGCGCTCGGCAAGGCAACTGAGCGTTTTATATACCAGGCCCTAAAATTGGGTCGTCATAAATGCTGCGAGCTCTTTTCTGTAATATACTCCACGCTTGGGTGTCCTAATGGTCTGAAGTTACCTTTGAAATAAACTCCAACAGTGTAATTTGCCACGGCTATTCTGCTCCTGTCTGAAAAATAACTACGCTACAAAAAGGAAAACGCTGCAACTGTAACACTCATCGATTTATTAAAAAAAAATTATATACCAAAAATCATCATCAACATCTAGTTCTCAGATTAATTATTTTACATGTTATCCCCTTTCAAATGATATATTTTATTACACATTACCCAGATTAATAACTATTAAAAGTAACAGGGCTTTACCAACAAACTTGCGTTACCCTTGGCTTAATACGAGCTCATAGTAAAACCTTTAATTACTCGTGCTAATTTCAGCACAACAAATTACCAAAAGTCCCTTTTAGTTTGCACATAATAAAATAGTACAACAATCATTTTAATAACCTAACTTCCTCCTTTAGCAAAATATAGAAAAATAATATTATAAAAGTTTAATCAGTAACTGTTTTGAATTCTGTTACTGTTAGTTTCACAGTACATACCCATAAAGTAAAAAAGTCATTGCACACCAATTAAACACAAAAAGCAAATTTTTACTGAACATTTGTTACCTGGATTTCTACTGCTCATGGATCTGCTCCCATATCATCGACGTCTGCGGCCTTTATCATTAGCTGCGTTTTCAGGAATGTCCCCCAATCAGGATGGCACCAACGGTAACTGCTAGCTGCTACTCTCGATTACCAGAGATTTCCAAATTCCTCTACTTCGGCTACGGATCCTATTTACGGTAGGTAAACAATCAAATCTTTCTACCATGGACTTCTACTCCATTTAATGTCCCTACTATGCACCCAACCAAATATCACGCAGTCGGTACGTACTTATGTATGTCTGCTATATATTTTCATTATTTAAAGCTTTCTATAATACCTTTGCAGACAGCTGGTCGAAACTCAACACCACTGGTGTCAGTTATATTTCAAACTGTACTTGAACACTATTATTATTTGTAGACAAGTCGGCTACAATCTCGTTTACTATTACTAGCGTAGTAGTTAGCGCGTAAAGAAAAGCGAAAACAAGAGAGCCCTACCACCAAATCCTCTTGTTTATATAGGCTTTTGTGCTTTTCTAAAGCTCATAAATTCTCAAAAATTCGTCGATACAAACAAACAAGGCTTCTAAGTAAATTTCCAACGGTTACAAAATTTTAAAAACCTACAAGCTAACGTTCACTCATTCCCCCGAAATTTCTGTACAAAACATTAACTGCCATTAAATCTTAGAACTCGCCCTGATACAAACACGTTCACGTAGACGTATTTTACGGAAACTCCGGTTTAGCCTTTCAACGGACACTCACTTTCTCGAAATTTAGCCCATACTGGCAAAAGTATAGCGTTTATCCTACGCCCATAATAATACGCACATTGTAGCTGTCTCAATCTAACATACACACACCATCTTCTATCTTTTACGCTCTCTGCCCTCATTCCATTACCTTGTTTTCAAGTTTCATGTGTTCTTGATGAAATAACCACAAGCTTAACTAACTTCGTATTATATCTCTCTCTCCTCCTCATTCTGCTCCAAAATAGCTTTTCTTTGTCTACTGTTAATAACTTGCATGAATATCCATCAAATAACCTCACTCAAAAATATGTCTATATTAACATATTGTATTTCTTTCTCTCTTATCCATACTTAACCAATACCCCTCCTTGTTGCGCTTGTTGTCCACCTGTAGCAGTAATCAAACATTACCCTCTCTAACCAATATTCAAAACTATACTTGTTTCCGTCCCATACCTACTTTGTCTGATAGTCTTTCTTTGTTAGCAGGTTTCATCTGTCATTAATGAAATACCCACTCTAAATAACATTCAAATAAGCTCAACTCCTCCTATCCATTATGTGCATTAATATCTATTATCTTTATTTTAGTTTTCCCCCATATTAAACGAATACTTGATACGTTACGTCTCTATCCTATTCTTACTTATTGCATAGATAACCTTCCTTGTTCTGTTTCGGTCCCTGTATTCTAACTGGCTACCCATTCCACAAACAATAAATCCCTCGTAAGTGGAATTCGCCTACCATCCTTCCTTGAACTCGATGTTTGTTTGTCTTGCCTTATCTTATACTTGGAAAATTTATTAAAACTATAACCACCAGTTTGTTGTTATACACAATTCGTAGAATTTCAACGGTTTAAAATGCTTATCCTCACTCCGATATACAATTAACCTTGCTTGAAATAATAAAAAAGCGTTTTAACAAATGCGCCTCTTTACTATCACGTAACTTTTGAAGGTTACATATCTACTTGAAAACTATAACGGCCCCTTTTTGCTTTTAGAAATAATATTTATACAACAATTTAAATATGTTCTAACACAATCTAGTCATTTACTGTTAGGGTTAATTAGTTAGGGGTTATTTTTATATCCCCAAATGTGACCAGTAACCTTTAAGGAGGGATTTCCTTAAAATGATGGAACGCAAATATCTTCCGACTATGCTAGGGGTCTATTACTTGGGCAGAGCTTATGAGGATTGGTTGTGGTTGTTTTTACAAAGCATTATTTTATTACTAGGGCTAGATTCTCAACAAAACAGGGGTTTGAATAGGGCGCCACCAAGTCATTAACTTTAAACACAGGGTTTCCCTAAGGGGGACTTGGGCGTCCTTATGGAGGAATACCGTATTAACTGCTAACGCAGGAGCTGTAAAGGAAATTTAGTTAAATATATAAAAATGAAGACACAAGAAGTATTCTTTTGCTACAAAATATAAAAAACAACAAAGATTAATCAGGCAACAAGAATATGAACACAGGTTTTATGCTTCAAATACTGAAAAGGCTATTAAAGCTTCTTGTTAAATTGGGTTCATCACTTTACTCTATTTGATCTTATACTTTGTTACCCTATTTCCGAACGTACTGGTTCAGAATAAAACAATTAATTAAGAAAATTAAATGTGGTTTCTTTAATTAAAATTGTCCTTTCATAAAAATCGTAAATATAAAATTCATGTTTAAGAAAAGGTAATACAAGTTTCATCTACTCATAAGGTAGGATTATATACTCAAAGAAGAATATCAAAACTTTAAATGTTACTTTAGTTACGAAGATTTAACTTGAATTTATACCAGAAATGTCAGATCTGCTTTTTCTGTTTACATATTTATAAACTTTAACTACTTTGTCTATTAATTCATTATTTAAAAATTGTGAGTGAAATCATATAAATATAAAACATCAATAGGAACTCTTTAAGTTTGCTTAATTTCATAAAATTTAGTATTAATTATACTGTACTAGTATTGACAATAAAAATTTACTGAGGTCCTTCTTAATATGCGAAACGGGTTTATCAGAATAGATAGTTACAAAAATATTTTCTGAAACAGCCTTGTATAAAAGGTCACCAAATGTAGACGTGATGCAAGAATAATTCTAATCTCTTACCTTGGCTCTGCAGGTGTTCTTTACATGTTGTCCTCACAATATGTTCGGGCAGGTGTTAATACATACATTTTTCAGAAAACAAGTGACGTAAAATCCACATGTTCCACAGCTGCTTGACCCTTGGACTGAACCATGCTAACTTCTATGCGTTTTTGTTATACGCACGAACTGGACCAACCAAACTCCAATACTAGACTTATACGTGCTATTGTATGTAGATCTTGAACGAAAGTTTCAACAGTACCATTCCAATTATCGTCGGACTCAATTTACAAACCATAAAAATTTCTACCTACTTTGTAGGACGTTTGCTTTACATTCGAACTTATTACTTTTCCTATAACATTACACAAAATCCAACTATCCATCGTACGGTTGAAGGACGTTCGTATTGGATCAATCACTTATCGCAAAGTTGACATGAATGAACCATAATTTGATATTCACAGGTGCAAAAGTAGAATTTTATCTTTTTTTAAACACAGCCTACTTGCTGCTTTAGTTTTGTAAAACCAGATAATACAAAACGACTTTTTAAAGTTGATAATTATAATATAAAAATATAACTGAGGACTTCTACGAAGCCTTGAAAAACATATCTTATCGTACTTTTACGAAATCATTAAAGGAATATTTTCCGTGTTATTTACACAAATGTCCTGAGAATTATTTAATGAATTTATCTCAGAAATGATCAAAACGAAGTTATTTATTAGAAGTCATTTAAAAACGTCTTTTAAAAGGAACGTTATAACAAAAAAATGGAAGATTACTAAAAGCAAAATTACGAAAAGTGCAATTATGAGAAGGGAAATTTACGAAAAGAAAATCTTCTAAAAGTTAAATTACGAAAAGAGCGCTACAACAAATTATTTAGTTGGTCTAATTAATTATTATTTTAATTCTTACCATCCTTAAAACATCAAGGCCTAGTGTCGAGCGCACTAGGGTTCAACTACTGCACAAAAAGCCAGGCGCAAGTTACACGCCAGTACCCTTATTAGTTCCATTATCTTCTCTACGAGGGCTCTAGCTAATGTGAGCGCAAATGTGCTATGCACTAAACAGGAAAGCTGTTTGGCCTTGATAATAGTTGTATTAAATTTCTGCGCCTGATGTTAGCAACCAAACTAGCATTTCTGTATGGCGGTTAGCACATACAACATCAATACTTGTATTTATTTATTTAAAAATGGATCGCATGGTGTTAATGACTATACTAGAGTTATTAGGACTAAAAATTCGTTGGTGTTCAACTGTGGTCAAAGAAACTCTTACAATGCAACAGAAATCGTTAAAGCTTTATATTTATATCCTATGTTACCTTATAATGATTAAATATACACGCTCAGAATATTTCTATCTGCCGGATTATGACTGTGAAATTATTGATTTCTATGCTAAAAGAATCTGAAAAGCTTTTAGGAATAAACATCGAACCTCGCACTTATGAATTACAATGGTTTAAAACAATACAGCTTTTAAAAATAACTCTCTCTTTACTATAATTAACCTCTTCACTTATGAACTATGATTAAATATGTTTCTAGTTTAGCTTACGCTATATTTTAACTGCTATCTATATACGCTAATAATATCTTCATCTGCCGAATTATGAAAATTAATATTTTAGCTTCCTTGATTATGCTGCACTGCATTTAAGCATCCTGAAAGTTATTTGTAAAATTAAATCCTACACTAATAATTTGTAAAAGCGCTACAAATTGTTCCTTTTTGGTATTTACATGCTCAAACTTGAAATAAATTATTAAAATGAGTTATCTAACCCCTTTTATTATTTTAGAAGGAATTTAATCATTCCCCAGGCGCTTTTGTACAATTGTTCAAAGATATTTTGTATAATACTTAGAAATACACACCGGCTATTAATTTTTTAAAACGATTCCTATTTTACTTTATTTGATCCTGGCAATATTTGTGGTGACAAAAATATTTTAAGAAGATGCATTAAAAGTAACCATTCAAGTATCAAACTGGTAATCTTTTCCTGATTTTAAATATATTATAGTAATAGTCTTCGATTAGAATAGATTTTCAACTCTATTCTGGGTCCTATGAATTGTAAAAAAGTAAAAATTAAGCATGGCTTACATTTAAAGACATATTCGTAAGAATATTACTCGAAAAAGAGCATCGCTACATGCATAAAATTATATTTAGTGTTCAATGCACTTTTCATTTAATTTTAAAAAATTATATATGAAATTTTTAATTAGGAATAATGTTGATTGGCTGTTGAAGAGACACGTATTATATTTAGCCAATAAAGATTAATCCCTACACGTTGTAGGTGACGGATGAATGTTGCAACGTGGATATAACATAACCTATTACTGAATTTTGTGTTATATAAACTGGGTTCAAGATGAGATTATTTCCTGCATTATTTAGAAAAAGGCGTATACCAGGAAATTTGCATACAGGAAAACACCGGCTTATCAAGCCTGTTTCTAAAGATGACTTCTGCAAACTGAAGACGGAGTTTGAAATTGAAGAACGCAATATGTTCTTTCTGAGACATCCCTATTTAACCGTAGAACAATCTTGTGGACACGTGAAAGCCTTGGGTAAACAAAATCTTTTTATGCAGAACATAATTCTTAAAAAGAAGGACTTTTATGAAAACGTGTCAATAGAAGCACGATTAGGTCACTTAAGATATAAGGAATCTTGGGACTAAGTTATGCAATAGTACAAGTGCTAGTGGTCATTAATCATAACCTTGAGAAAGTGTAGTTTGTTTTGCATTTATTATTATTGTTTGTGAAAGAACAATTCTTCTTGATCATGTAAATGTGCTGTAGTCTTTTAGTTATAGAAGCTTTTGATAAGATAAGATAATTAAATAGTAATTTACTTGGATTGTACTCTTTTATCTAATAGAACATTCTTAGTTAAAATGCCTTTGAAAACCATCTATTTGTTAGGATTTCTCGTAAGTATTTAATTGATAGGTTAAAAAACTTCATTATATGTTTAACAGGATGCTTTCAAATTTGCGATTGCTTTACCTGCGACTAATCCGCATGTGATGTCATTAGGAAAATCTTTTATGTTCTGTGGAATTTTGAATTCAGCAGTGGCTGCAATGGAACTTCTTTCTAGTCCAGTTATTGTAAGTCTTTATTTAAAATGCAGTTATTTTTTTCAGACACAATATATTTGATTAAATACAAGCAAGTGATCGAGAATAGTAAGAAATGTGACTGACGCGTGAAAATATTAGGTTTGGTATTTTAAGTACGATTTAATTGCTGGGAATTTTATAATTTACTGTTTGGTTTTTCTATTGTTTGTTTAATTTGGGACGGATTTTTATGCAAAAGTTTTTTCTTAAATGGGCATATGCTTTGCAAATTTAGAGATTTGCACGAATTTTATAAAACAACGATAACAAAAATTTCATTTTGTATATTTTCTATTTACTGATATGTGAGGAATAACATTTATTTTTGTAATTAAAGCTTAGAATTTAATCTTTAAACAATACTGTTTCACATTGCAGTATGTAAAAATTTTAAAGAGTTGCATAAATCGAACGCCTGCATATTCCAACAACAAATGATAACCTTTTGATTGTACTCGAGTAATCAGTGTTTTAATATCCATTAGTGTATGGTTTGGAGCTTTTTAAACTTTAACTTGATATAATAACATTTTAGTGAAAATGTGCTAATTTTTCATAATTCTTATATTTAATTCTTTCTTCTTTATTGACTTTCATAACCGTATGCTTTATCATCTATTGAATGCGGTGTAGAGCTTAAAATATACTTTTTCAAACTTCAGGAATCGTGACGACTGTAAAAATATTTTTTAAAGCCATTATTGGAGCTGGTAGGTGTGAGAATTTTAGAACGGTTAATTTAACTTGCCAAGCTTCCAAAATACTAACAATAATAAAAATAGAGTAGAAGCTTTGCCTGAGAAATATTTAGGCGAAGACCAATATGGTTTTCGTAAAGACAGAGGCACTAGAGAATCGATACTAATGATTAGGGTAATTATTGAAAAAGGTTACAAAAAAAGAAAGACTTATTTTGCATTTGCAGATTTAGAAAAAGCATTTGATAGTGTTAATTGGATTGTTATGTTCAGGGTTTTGAAAAATAGCAATCTCTCATCATCATCATTAGGTCTTTAGTCCTGGAACTGGTTAGACGCGTACCCTCATTGTTTCCTATTCTGAACTAACCTACACATTTCCCTGAAATTTGCACAAGTCTGCATTTATCACTATCTGAGTGCTAAAGTCTGATCTCTATTTCCTATCTCTGCTTGTAATATACCCCATACTATTTCCCAAGAATGCTTTAGAACATATTCTGCCCTTCTACTTCTCCTATTTTTTTTCCACAGATATCCTTGTTCCCATACTATTTCTATAACCTATTTGTTATTAACTTTGTCTGTCCATGCTATCGTGCTCATACATCTGAAGCACAGCATTCCAAAAGGCTGCTACCGTTTTTCTGTCTGCTTTTCCTAACTGCCGCTATTTTATAGATGCAATGTGCTGTGCTCCACACATATGCTGTCAACAATTTTCTTCTCGTTTCTATGTTTGTTGTCTTTAATCATAGGCGCTGTTCTTTCTTGTTAGATGCAGTTCGGTCCCCGTCTATTGTTTTACAATTATATATCCTATTTTTCTGACATTCAGTGGTTGTGAAGGGGGGTAAGCAGCCTGTAGCTGCCAAGTTCTCTCAGCACTCCAACATTTGCCGATTTAATATTTTTTCCAATATGTCTTTTCGCACAGTCAACATTAGTTGCAGGTATTTCACAACCAACACCTGTTGTTTATAATAATCATCAGATTGATCTGCGCTTATTTTTTCGTCATTAGGTTTTCTGTCTCAAAACTGGTTGGACACATACCTGCACTTATTTCTGAACTAGCGTACACAGTTCCCTGAAATTCTCACACAGCCTATATACAATTCAGTTCCCCTTCTATTGTTTTATAATTTGATGCCATATATCACCGAGATTCAGTGAAGGGGGTTAAGCAGCCTGTGACTGCCAAGATCTCCCAGCACTTAGAGATTTGCTGAATTAATAATTTTTCCATAAATCCTTACACACAATTAACATTATTCGAGAATATTGCCCAACGAATACTTGTAGTTGCTTATAATAATCATCATGTTTCAGTACAGTTACTTTTTTCGTCATTAGTTTATCCATCTTGGGACTGGTTGGATGCGGACCTTCATTGATTTCTATTCTGAGCTAACCTACACTCCCTGAAATTCCTACAGTCCACATCTTTCACTATCTGTGTGCAGTAGTCTAACCTAGGTCTACCTCTACTTCTCTTTTTCCTATCTCTGCTTTTAATACATTCCGCACTATTCCCTCATGCCGTAGTATGTGGCCTATCATCCTATCTCTCTTATTTTTTACCGTTTTCCACATATTTCTTTCTTCCCCTACCATTTTTAATACATCTTCGTTCTTAACTTTGTCTGTCCATGATATCTTCATCATACGTCTGTAGCACCACATTTCAAAGGCCTTTTTCTTGTCCGCTTCTCCTACTGTCCATGCTTCACAGCCGTACAGTGCTGTGCTCCACACATATGTTTTGAGCAATCTTTTCCTTGTCTCTATGTTTGTTGTCTTTGAACACAGTAGTTGCTTTTTCTTGTAAAATGCAGCACGACCTTGTGCCTAATTTTGTTTTATATCTTTTGCACTTTTCCCATCTTGCGTTATTTGGCTTCCTAGGTAGCAGAAATCCTTAACCTCTTGTAAGTTCTTGTTACCTATTTGTATTCTTGTTTTTAATATTTATTTTCCCCTCCTTTGCATATTAGTACTTTAGTTTTATGGATGCTAATACTGCTACATCATCTGCAAATCTAAGCATATCAATTTTTTGTCCTTGTGTTAGGAACTGTAAATAGTTAATAGGTAGTTGTGTTACTATAGCATTTATTATTATTAGAAAGATTATTTAAAATAAGGATCAAGGACTATAGAGGTCAAAATTTGAAAGAAAAATTAAATTAATTATTTTTTGACAAGCTTAAAAATATTGGAGTTTATAGAAATCTTGGAGGGTTACACGCGGTTTGCAAGTAATTGTTAAAGGCCACAATGTAAGTGTATTCCAGACTAGCTATTATCCTGTATTAAGACAATATTTTTTAGGAAATTTATAACGCTATTATAAAATTGACAACCTAACATTTTGTGTGAAGTTGAAAATAAAGCTGTTCATAAATTTGGTGCCTTAACAATAGGTTAAAACCAGTAGTCGGACAGCCCACCATAGAGAACCAATCCTACATGTTGTGGTAAAGCTGCGACTTTGTGCATCAACCGCAACGGCACCGTCACACCTTGCATAGTAATTCCAAATGTCTTCCTGCATTTGACAGTATTCATTGCCTCTTCAATGTACAAGTTAAAAATTAATGGGGATAGGGCATATCCCTGTCTCACCCCTTTCCTAATGTTTACTTCTCTACGTTCCTGCTCTAATTCTATTACTGCTGTTTTCTCTTTGTATAAGCTATGTACTATTCGTCTATCCCTATAACTCATTCCAATCTTTTTGACTATTTTGAACTTTTTTTCCATTTTACATTGTCAAATGCTTTTTCCAGATCTACAATCCCTATATACAGTTTTCTCCTTTTAATATTGTTTTCTCCATTATCACTCTCAGAGCTAAAATAGCCTCCCGTGTTTCTCTTTGCCTAAACCCAAATTGGTCTTCTCCTAATATCTCTTCAGCTCGTTTTTCCATTCGTCTTTGTACATTTCTAGTTAATATTTTTGACGCGTCTGCTGTCAAACTTATTGTTCGAAAATTTTCACATCCATCCGCGCCTTTCTTTTTTGGTATAGTTACTATGATGTTATGTTTAAAATCTTTGGGTACCTCGCCTGTCTCGTACATATAACTTACAAGTTGGAAGAGACGTTCTGTTACTGTTTGTCCAACGGCTTTTAGAGTTTCTGCTTGCACCTTATCTGTACCCGGCGCCTTGCCATTTTTAAGATCCTTTAATGGTAATTCATACCCATCTCTAAGTATAGGATATCCCAAGTTATCATTTTCAATATCTGAGTCCTGTTCTAATGCTGTTTGTGAAGATTAAATTGTTCTTGTTGCAAAATTCTACCAGCCTATTTCCCCTGTCATTTCTCGTGCCTAACCCAAATAAACCTACTATCGCTCCTTCCCTACCCTCACCTACCACTGCACTAAAATCCCCCATAATTATTAAATTTTCATGTCATTTTACGTATCTTAATATGTCTTCGATATCTTTGGAGATCGCTTCTACCTCTTTGACACTGTAGCTAGAGGTGGGCATGTATACTTTTATTATTACTGTGTTTACCGGTTTAGGTTTTAATCTAACCATGATTATTCTTTCGTTTTTTTGTAAGTAGTTTTCTACACGTTGTTCTATCTTTTTTCACATAACTATCCCCACACCCAAATTTTTTTCCCTCTGCTCCTGTATGAATTACCCTGAAATTTCCACTCCAAAAATCCCCTACCTCTGTCCACTGAACTTCGCTGATCCCTACTATGTCTAGTGCTAACCTATTCATTTCCAATTTTAAGTTCTCTAGCTTACCTACTTGCTTCATACTTCTAGCATTCCACGCTCCGACTCGCAAAATGTTCCCGACTGTTATTCTGGACTTTCTGATCGCATCTTTCTAAGTAGTCCCCTCCCAGAGATCTGAATGGGGGACTATTCTAACTGGAATCTTTTACTTCAGAGAATGCAATTAGGTTTGTTTCAATTTAAGTACGCTGTGTACTTGGGAGGTAATGTGGTGGTTTCCCGTTGCCTTCCACATTGCGGTATTGTGTCTTAGACTGCCATACCGACCCCTATAGTCTCTGCCAATCTAAGTACCGAAAGAGCCGCTGCCCTCTTTTGGGGACCTGTCTTAGTCTGGTTCCTCACTAACGACCCTACTACTTTGGTTGGACCTGTACTTTGGCTCTTTAGCTCATTAGAACACGCAAGCCATTTCACCCGTTTTAGTAATCTAGAACTTCGGCAAGGTGCAGGTCCATTCGAAATGGGAATCTCTCATAGGGATATAAAAATTATTTACAGTCCATATAAAAACCAAAGCGTAGTATTTAGATTTGATGAAATAGAAAAGGAAGCTAAGATTAGAAATGGTGTTAGACAGGGCTGTATACTATCTCTGAGGGGAAAACCGCTGACCCAAATGTTGTACACTACTTCCCAAAAAGTATATACTTCCTGTACTTCCTAGGAAGTATTGTGTACGTCCTTGATACTTCCCGTACTTCCTTGATACTTTCCATACTTCGTTGATACTTCCCGATACTTCCTATACTTCCTTGTTACTTTCCATACTTCCCGTACTTCCTGCATATTTTGCTGATGTAGGATCTCAAAATCAAATATGAAAGTTCTTTATGTATTCAACAAATAAACTTATAACGTAAAGCTCTTCCAAAGTAAAATAGATTTTAGTTCGGCGATGATATATTGCTTTAAAATGTTGTTATTTTTGCCAAGATTTCGTTAGAAGCAATCTTAAAGTTAAGTAACTTTAACTCAAATTTTGCAACCTATAACATGTATGTGTCATAGATAAGTGAATTTATCAGGTCTACAAGGCTCTTTAAAGTTAGGTCACTTTTTACAAAATTTAATCGATTAAGTTTTTTATCTAGTCCATTGATTACAAAAATCTTAATAAAATACTACTCTATTTACAATTTTTTAAATATTTATATTTACTACCGGACGTTCCTTAGTTAATGTCCAAAAAAAAAATCACAATTGATTTTAACTACAATCTCTTTGGAAGGCAGATAACAAATCATATTACATAAATCACAAAATATAAATTGATTACAGAGAAGTAGAATTATTGTATTTACAGATTATCTATGATAAGTTTGACACAATATTACGTCTGCTCTATTGACCCAAAAACAGTATACTTAGTTTATAACAGTAATTTAAAAAAGATAGAACAAAAAAGTATTAAGAAAAGTTTTCATAAAACACTCAAACTTCCCAAATAACAAAATTTTTTGACAACTTTTCATTTTTAATTTTCAAAATTTTTATGTAGTCAAGAGATATTAATTGGTTAAAATTCCAACTATTCCACACAAACAAATAAACTATGTCTATATAGTTATGTTATATAAAATCTTACTGATTGTCACTTGCATTGTATTTTATTAAGTTCAATTCAGCCATATTTAATTTAATTTAAACCTATTTAGTAGATAGGTTTAAGTGGAAGAGCAGAACTAGCTCAGTTGCTTGCAACTTCAGCTCAACTCTGAACTTTGCCCATTTTTACCACAATCATATTTTGTATTTTATGTTTACATATCATTATCATTGGTGTGAATTACTTGTGGTTTAATAAAGGGCGGCTCCGTGGTGTAGTTGGTATACGTGTGACTACTACGCCCAAGGTCCCGAATTCGAATCTCGACACGGTCCGCTTGAACAATGTTAGGTGAGCATTTTTCACAAAAATACGCCTTCGTTCGGATGAGAGGTAAAATGGAGGTCCCATGTGTGAGTGTTGTCATGCACGTTAAAGATCCCTACCTTCCTTGGAACAGCAAGGGTTCACCGAAATTCAAAATTTTCCAGGTAAAAAAACTCGCTTCATGGCCAATGTAGTACCTTTGGGCAGAGCATTGGAAAATTACATGTAAGGTTAAATAAAGACAATAATAATGATAATAATAATAATAATAATAATGAGAGTGCCATGAAACAAGAAAACAATTTGAAAATTTTATTCCGCATTAATAAACTACAAAATAACAATTTAACGAACAATATTTTAAATAAAATTTTTTTCTACTAAATTCCTTGAAGATGAATAATTCTTTCAATTAAAACAAAGTGAAAATTTTTCAGCTAAATTTGGCATTTTGGGTTTTCGAGTGATGTACATCAACTTTTCTTAAGTAATACTTTTTTGGTCTATCTTAATCGTTACTATGACTTTACTTGAAACGCTATTTTTTATTTTAATCATAGTTGTCCAGATTTCGACTTTATAAAAACCCCATTCACTCATGAAGATGCCTTATCTTGGTCTACACAACTGATAAAAATTTTGTATCGATTGCTTTTAAAATAAAAAATTATTTGGGTGTTCTCATGAAAAGTGAAACGCACTGTGTACAGGGTTAGTCAATTTGGAAGCTCACCATTGAAATCTTAGTACCGGTAAGAGATAGAGAGTTGGTTAAATTGGGGCAAAGTTGAAGATTCGGATGCTTGTCAATATTCACAAAAGAAATTTATCCTAACCGTTTTTGTTTTGTAGTTATGGTAAAAAATTTGAAAAAACCTGTTTCGTTTTTGTCCAAAAATTTTTGATATCTATATAAACTTCTCTGGAGCAGTCTTTTATGCTAAAAACAATGGTAAAGTTGAAATCGTAATCCGTTTCGATGCTTCATAACCATCATCTGTTGCATTTTTTCTTATGGACGTCAAATTAGATGGTTTTACATATTTATATAGATTATTTTTTGGCGATTTCAACTTTCAACTCGGCACCACACGATATACTTTTATTTGTGAAAACAATCTATTATTGATAAAAAACGGAATATGGTTTGAAAACAATTGAAACAAGGTTGTAATATTATATTCAATTTTAGACTAATAAAATTAAAATTAGAATATATCTGATATTAATAAACAAAACCACGAAAAGTAAAATCTGTCAAAGCTCAACAATACCAAAATCAAAACTGTAACAAAATATGTACAGTAAATTAAATACGCGAATTAAAAGCCATTCTTTTTGCATGTAAACAAAGGTTAGCTCTGAATTCAACTCTGTTTACTGCTCTTTGTATTACTCGTTTGCAAAAGTAAAAAATGATAATTCATCTTGTCTAACAGCGACCTGCTGTGAATCGAAGACACAACGCAGTACTATCAAATAATCATATTAAAGATCTAAAACTTACGATTGTTAATATATTTGCATCGATCCGCAGACGAGATATACTGTTACGTGCCAAGGGTCACTTTAACATTTTATGTTAAGTTTTTTGATATACGGAAGTTTCCCGCCATAATTTTCAAATACGCGGTACGCGGGAACTTTTAAATGAACTGGGCGCTACTTCCGTATGTCATGGTAGTGAGTTTGCGCAAGAGTGCATATCCCTATAGGGGTGTGGGAATACTAGACAAGGAGTTCGGGTGACGCGCGGAATCGTGGCTATTTTGCCTTTGATCGTGAAGTTATGTGCACGTGATTGTCTGGCAACGTATCTTTTACCTATGTAGAAATCCCTGCCTAATTATCTTTTTTGTCTACCTCTACCTCCTTCCTGTCCAAACCCTACATAGGTACAAATCTACCGCCACCTAAGGACTTTCGAACTTCATGCCTGTGGATGTCCTCCATGTCTACCGCAGCTAGCCGAAGCTGCTCTGCACGCATTTGGTAGCGTCGACGTTCACCTCTAATTCCTTCGGGAGGAGCCCCGACTGGAGTGGTTAGAGGCCTACCGAGTGAAATTGCAGGCGGAAGCAGAATACCTGATGCAAGTAATCTTTTACTTAATTTGTGTTAAAACGGATTAATTTGTTGTTAAAATGACTCTCGTTTATCTTTAATTGTTTAATTTTATATGCAAATTATTGTGCAATATCGATGACATCATCAGTAGTTGACGCGCCGAAATCCGTATAAGAGTTGGCGCTGCCAACTGTGATAGTGTCTCTTATACCATGCTACCGGTGTAGTAATTATCGAACTTTAAATTTTAACTACCGTTTGTCATATAACAATTTGACGCTCCAACGTGTTATTTAGGTGGTACTATACCTATGGAATGTTTAGGTTAATTTTAAACATGCTTTTTCATTTAAACAATCTCCTTAAATTTCATGATCTATGTTACCTAAGATATCTGTGAAGTTTTAATTTCATGTTGGCAACTTGGAAAAATTCACTAGAATATTTTCAGGAATTGACAGATTAGGCTTGCAATGTAAACTTTGTTATTATAATTTGTACCTTTTTATCAAAAAAATGTTAATTCATTTACCTTATTGAAATTTTAAAATAAAGATAACTACAGTTGCCTAAAATATGTGCAAGTTATTTAAAAAAAATGTGTGTAGTGTCTAAATAAACTCCAAGGATTTATGGATAACCTCACTTTTTCAAGTAAGTAAATGAATAAATATTTTAATTGCATTTTTACCTTATATCAGCTAAAATATAACCCTTGCCGTATATAATAAAAAAACTGTACCTAAAATTCTCTAGTTTGTTTATAAAAAAATTTGTTTCAATCAATTACCTGTAACTATATTTAAACTCGTTTTTAAAGAAACCTTTGTTACAAACGTTATTGAAATAAATTGCCTTTCAATATCTTTTTATGTAAAGTTAAAGTATGGATTTTTGTGGTTATTGGTTAAATAATGCTTTACATGTGTGTATTTTCTAAATTGAAGGGCTTTTTTTTCTTGTAACTTATGAAGGATATATCCCCTTCTTAAGCATTTATCTTGTTTAGATACCTTTAAATATAGTTATTACAAAATTATCTATTAAAATATCTTTGCTTGTTTTCTTAACCTTAAAAAAGCCGTTTTTTTGAAACTTAAATGCACTGTCTTGTATGTTACATTTAAAAAAATGCCTATTTAATAACAAAATTGTTTTCCTAAATATAGAACTCTTGTTTAACTAAGTTTTTAGTGTCTTTTAAAGCGTTTTAATCAATCACTTGTTTAACTAATATTTTAACATATCACCTGCGTGCATTTTCTACTTTGGAGGGTTTTTTTCTGTAACTTATCAAGGAGATATCCCTTGTTAAATACTGGCCTTGTTCGCATATAGTTCTAAATGTGTTTCCTTAGTGTGTTAATTAATTAACGCTTTAATATTTGCATATTATTCTTTACCGTGACGTTTCTAACAAGTTCTTACCCCTAAATACCGTACCGTACTAACTTAAAGTAGCTATGGCGTTTATTACCTCCCGAATTGCCTAACTATTTTATATTTTATATATCGTGTCTTGAATATTTTATTCACAATGAACGTTTCACATTTAAAATCCCTCGAATTGATCTACGAGCTGGAGTGTAGGAATATTATCGCAGCTAGTAATCAGAATGATAGGAGATCTCAGCTCAGGGCTATTTTGGCTCAGGAATCGAAAGGCGTTGCTATCTTAAAGAAACCCGTTGGCGACTGGCCCCTTAACGTATCGGAAATTAAATTATCTTTGGATGATATATCGGGTATAATAAATAGAACGGATCCTGCTGCTAGTAATATCGAGCTAGGGAGATTGACTTCAAGAATAATGCACGTCAAACAACGTGTCGAATTATTATCTTTATATAACGACGACCAAGCGACTCAATCTAAACAAAATTTGTTGTCCGAGGTGTTATTGCTTGAAGGGATTGTCCTGGAAAGACTTAATCCTAATGCAGACGTAGATATATCGTCATCCTTTTCAAATCTCGCTCTCGTTTCACCCAAACCTGTAGGAAAATCTATACCTGTATACAAATGGGGTCTCACTTTTGAAGGGTTTGATTCGCAGGTCTCTTTATCATCCTTTCTTGATCGTATCAATGATTTTAAAATCTCTCGCGGGTGTACCGACCAGGACCTATTTGTCTCAGCTGGTGACTTGTTCGCAAACTCAGCGTTGATATGGTACAGAAACATACGAGACCAAATTTCTACCTGGGAAGAGTTAGTTGCGTGTTTAAAACGAGACTTCCTACCTTATGGCTATATTAACGACCTTTGGAACGAAATACGTAACCGAACCCAAGGTCCTGACGAAAATGTTGTTTCTTTTATTACCTCATTAGAAGCTTTATATAGCAGACTCGACAAAAAACCTTCCGAATCCGAAATTATCGATCAATTACTTAGAAATTTAAACCCCTATTTCTCAGAACGTTTGGCATTACAGCCCATATCTTCGCTAGCCCACTTTAAAGACCTATCATTCCGTGACCGTATGTTCAACAGTACAGTTCTAAGTTAATTCGTTGATAATAAAATACGACCTCGGAAATAACAAATTAACAAGTGATAAAACCAAAACAGGTATTGTTTTCTAAACATTCCTCTTCCTTTTATTACAGCTACATTAAATAATCCTAACCCAAACCACTTACCAAAACTACCTGAAATGTATCCTTTACCAACAATAACAGCCTCAACCATAAATCATTCAACCAGCCAAACAAAAAACCCACTCGCCCATCAGACAATAAAAGAAGGGACATATTCGAATGCAGTAAAAGCAATGCACCAAATGAACAAACATCTGCAAGCAGTTTCCGTCAAAAGAAAATGCGATTATATTAAATTCATTGCCAAACACGAAGTTAGAAGATTATCTAAATGCAATCACGGAAATAATAGATCCTAAAATATAACCTTTGCATCAAGAATAGCAAACAACCGGATCTGTATTTATTTATCTACAAAAGAAGATGCTGACCAGTTTGTAAACAACCATCCTAATATAACAGTAAATAACACAGAAGTGAAATCGTAAATTACTAACGCCGACCATAAGGGTGGTTATTTCAAATGTTAGCCCATCCATACCACACAATGTAATAGAAGACGCACTTATTAAGCTAAATATAACTTTAACAGGCAAGATGTCATTTATAAAAGCTGCATTATCAGAAATAAAATTTAAACACATACTTAGCTTTAGAGACAAATCTATGTTAAACAAACTGCAAATTTAAACATCCCAGAATCAATAATAGTATTAGTTGAAGAAACCCCTACAGACTATTTTTATCTACAGAAACATACTGCTATACATGTAAACAAACGGGCCATTCAACCTCAAGCTGCGAGGAACATAATATACAGAGTGAAACAAAACAACCTGAACAAATAACAAACCTAAATGAAACAATAAGAAATAAAAGACCAAATCAGTCACCTGAAAGTACACCTACAGAAGAACTAAATGAAACTTACATTGAACATCAAATAAGAGAAGCAACTCAAAAGAAAAAACAAGAAACCAACCAAGAATCAACCCTGTCAAATTTATCACAAACCAAACGGATAAACAAAAAACAAAAAAAGGATCCTACAATTAAAAGAAGAACTTGGAACAAACTGAATCCCCAAAACACAATACAATAAAGGAAATCATAGAAAGTGATCCAGCCAAATACATTATCTCATTCGGACAATTTCAGGACTTTCTAGAAAACACGATCGGAACAAAAAATACTAGAATTAAGTAAAAACTATACCAAAGATACAAACCAACTCATACAAATGATGCATGAAATCCAAAACAATACTGATGACAAAAAATAAAAACAACAATAACAAGAATAACTAAAAAATGGAGGAACAACAAATTGAGTCAGAAATGTCTGATTCCTCAGTCGATAATCAATAACATGAACATCATTCAATGGAATTGTAATGGACTTCAATCCCATAAAGCTGAATTCCAAAACTAATTGAAGAAACACAACCTCATTACATATGCTTACAAGAAACACTTCAAAGAACATCAAAACATAAATACATACAATTTTATACAATATCGCAAGGACAGACTAAACACACATATAGCTAGCGGAGGGGTGGCAATTCTAGTAAACAACAAACAACATACAACAAGATGTACAAACTATCCTGAGAGAGACACATCCAATATTGAACCACTGCTGAACTATCTTAAAGACATAGAAATCCAACATCGTATATAAAATATATAAAAGATAAACATATATTGTACCATAGATTATAAATAATACTTCCAACCTCCGCTAATAACTGTAAAGGTGGAAGCGGATGAAAGTGAAATTAAAAAAAAAAAAAAAAAAGACCTATGTCGTTCTCTTCAAGAAGTGAGGTCAAGAATTAACAAATATCGGCCACCGCCCGAGAAATTATCTGGTCTTCTAGAACCTGACTTAGCTTGCCAAGTTCGAGCTTCCCGTAAAGTATCTACACTTAACGTTCCTTCTACCGTTACTAACAACTCACTTACCTGTTGGAACTGCAAGCGAAGTGGACATAACTACACTGTCTGCACATACCCTAGAAATATTTTTTGTTATGGTTGTGGTCGCGCAAATATTTACAAATCTAACTGCACCAACTGTAATCCTAACGTATCGGAAACTCCGTCGAGATATTTCAAATCAGGGTGTGAATATCTCAAGGATCCAAAATCGCCCTCAACACCAATCATCCAACGGACACAGACGCCAATAAATTCAAATTATAAAACTACTTCTAACGTTGTACCGTCATTAAATTTATCTAATAATAATACCGCTACTATTAATGTACAAAATGCCTTACCTTTAGAGGAATTATGCTATACTACCCCAGCCGAGTGGTCTAAGTGGTTACAAACCGTCAATTCCTTTTACCATAAAAGACTGCTGCCGTTTCACAACTTGTTAAAAACCCTTCGATAACCGTCCACACGTATCTATTTCAATAGGTTCCTTAAATGTAATTGCTTTATTGGATACAGGTTCTTCATGTTCTCTTATAAATAACGAAGGGTTACATCAATTATCTCAACAAAATATCAAAATTCAAATTATTCCGAAAAACTTCCATAAATTTAGCTGACGATAATCAAATACATGTAACCGGTTCCTTAAGTTAAAAATTCGAGTAGAATCTCTTGAACGTGAGGTTTTATTTTGATTGTGCCTGCATTAGCTTATCCCTTTCTACTAGGCGTTGATTTCTGTAAACTTTTAATCTGTCACTTTACTTTCAGGATTTTTCATGGCAAACCTCTATTAAAACGAACTCCTGTGCATCTACAGGAATATCTAACAAAATCTCTTACTGACTCCCAAAATGTAACCCTTAACGCTACAATCGACAAATTTCGCAAACTTAATACTTCCGAACTTGGTTGTGTTACAACGGCAACACACGTTATCTCTACAGGTGATGCCCTTCCCTTTAAGCAACGTCAATATCCCTTATCGCCTGCCTTACAAAAGCATTTACATGCTGAAATAGACAAAATGTTAGAATCTGGTGTTATCTCTCCTTCAAATTCACCGTGGACCTCTCCTGTATTATTAGTTCGGAAAAAGAATGCCGAATGGCGTGTCTGTTTCGATGGCAGAAAGTTGAATTCTGTGACTGTTTCAGATGCTTACCCTTTACCTAGAACTGACTCGATTTTAAGCCGCCTTCGAAACGCAAAATTTATCTCATCTATCGATCTTAGACAAGCTTTTTATCAGATACCTCTCGACTTATGTTCTCGTCAAAAAACTGCTTTTTGTGTACCAGGCCGAGGTCTTTTCGAATATAATTTTTTGCCATTTGGTCTCTGTAACGCTCCACAAACTTTACAACGTACTATGGATCAAACGTTAGGTCCTATCTTACATCAAGAACGTGCCTTTGTATTTTTAGATGATATCTTAGTTATCTCAAGTTCTTTCGATGAACATATCGCCACATTAAATGAAGTTGCAGAACGTTTAAACGCAGCAGGTTTTAAGATAAACTGGGAAAAGTCTCAATTTTGTCGTTCATCCCTCACATTTCTCGGTTTTATTATCGATGGGACAGGCTTACGAGCAGATCCTGCTAAAGTCGATGCTATTACTAAATTTAAAACACCTAAAACTGTTACCGAAATCAAAGCGTTTAATTGGAATGATTAGCTATTATCGCATTTTCTACCCAATCTTTCAACTATATCCGCACCCATTACTGCTTTAATTAAAAATAAAAAGAAATCCCAAACTATCGAGTGGAATTTAGAATCCCAACATGCTTTCGAACAAATTAAAACATTAATCACTTCAGCACCTATCTTAATCTCTCCAAATTTCGATGATAAGTTTTTTATACAAACCGATGCCTCACTTACTGGGTTAGGTGCAATGTTATTCCAGGTAAGCAATGGTTTAGAACATCCAATCGCCTATGCGAGCCGTGCCTTAACTTCTGCCGAACAAAAATACTCTGCTACCGAACGGGAATTATTGGGCGTTATCTTTGGCATCGAGAAATTTAGAGGATATGTCGAAGGTACACACTTTACCGTAATCACTGACTGTGCAGCTCTCACGTGGCTTAATAACTTGAAACAGCCCGCAGGTCGTTTGGCAAGATGGAACTTGCGTATATCCCAATTTACTTTTGACGTTAGGCATAGGCCTGGCAAATTAAATATCGTACCTGATGCCTTATCTCGTGACGTCGTCTCTCTTAACCTTCCAAATTTAATTCTGGATACCTGGTACCTCAATATGATTAAAAAAGTTTCCGATACCCCCGACAAATTTCCTACCTTTCGTGTATCTAATAATAGACTATATAAATTTTTATCTTCGTCCCCACATAAAATATCGAATACACCTGAATGGAAACTGGTCTTGCCCACTGCAAACCGCAGTGAGGTGCTCAAATTATGTCACGACGATCCCATTGCTGCACACCTTGGTGTTACAAAAACTCTCGCTAAAATATCTGAATTATATTACTGGCCCACACTTAAGCAATCTGTTTGTCGCTACATTAAGAGCTGCAAAATTTGTGGTTCCATAAGAGTTCACAAGATGCTCGCCCTGGTTTAATGGGTAACTTCAAACGTGTATCTTATCCCTTTCAATTAATATCGCTTGACTTATTAGGACCTCTCCCCCGATCGAAAAGAGGTAATCAATATCTTTTAGTGGTTACCGATTGGTTTTCTAAATTTGTTATGGTGCAACCCTTACGCAAAGCTACATCTGCAGCTATAATTAAATTTCTAGAACAAAATGTCTTTCTTATCTTTGGTGTCCCACAGATTATTCTTTGTGACAATGGTGCACAATTTATCTCTAAAGATTTTCAGAATTTTGTTAACAGTTATAAAGTACAAAAAATTTGGTTTAACGCAAAATATCACCCCCAAGTAAACCCTACCGAGAGAGTAAATCGAGTGTTAATTACCGCTATCTCGTCTTATATTGATTCAGACCATACTACATGGGATGAACATATCTTTAAAATTGCCCAAGCTTTGCGTACATCTAAACACGAACAACCCAATTCACTCCGTCTTTTCTTGTTTTGGAAGATATACCCCAATCGATGGGAGTTACTATGGTTTAGTGCCTGACGATACTAACGTAATCGAATTTGACGATAAAATGCGTTGGGACAAGGACCAACAGTCATTACCTTCTATCTTTAACGACGTTAGAAAAATTTGTTAAAAGCTTACGAAAAGAGTAAGGACCATTATAACTTACGTAAACGAAATATTTCCTTTGTCTTGGGCGAACAAGTTTGGAAAAAGAACTATGTCTTATCGGATGCATCTAAGAAATTCTCTTCAAAATTAGCCCCTAAATTCATTCTTTGTAAGGTCATTCGTGTCATTAGTCCCCCTTATCTACGAACTTCAGGATGCTGAAGGAAAACGCCAAGGCAGGTGGCATATTAAAGACCTTAAGCCATTCTCTGCCGACCCAAATGCTAATTAAGTTTTTCACGTTCCATTCTCCTCACTATTTACCTAATATTTTTTTGTTCTCACCATCAATTAGTATCTTTAATTACTTATTCCTTCTCTCATACAGTATATAATTTCTTACACGTTTAACTTTACTTACCTTAATTTAGCTATCTTTTTCTTTTGGTTGACTTTTTCTTAATCATAACGTAGTTATATATCACTTCATCCTCTACACCCCCAAATATAACTCTGTCGTTTCATTTAACCAACCCTCGAACTTTTCCTACTTCATATTATTTGGTTTTTAGTATTTTCTTACATGGTTTAATTGTGTGGTAATTGTTGTAACTTTGGTTGCAATGACTCATTGAATTTTTATGATTGGTTTTAGCTGATGTTGAGTGAATGCTTTCTTCTTTGGGCTCACATAGTGTTCGCGACCTATGCCATTGAAAGAAATAGTTCATATTCGCAGTTGCAAAACATTAGGATTATCTATTCCATGTGTTTTTCCTCTGAATTATTGCAGTCGCCCACATTATACTACACCATTATTTCTTTCTTTTTCTACTAAATCTACATAACTTATAAACATTTTTTTCATTGTTTTTTTATTGAACTTCGTGGTGAGGTGCTATGGCTTCTTATTGTTATCTTATTAAATTCTCGGTTGTTTTAGCATATGGGGACAGTGTATCTGTATTTAACTGCTTATAATTGGGCATTTGTGTGTGTTTAGGGTGCTACCGTTTTGAAAAACTACCTTAAAACAGTTTGTTTTTGTGTGTTTGTATCTGTAATGATACTTGTAAGTTGTTGTGTCAACTTTTGTCTGATTTTCTTATCGTAGTCAATGTACTCGTTAGGAAAATGATCGCACTAGTTCTCTTAGGAGCCTAGTGAATGTTAACATATGTTATATCTTATCTTGTCGGATTAATATCGCAGGTGGTCCTTCAGACTACGCTGTGTTTTATAGGGACAACTCTCTACCTTCTCTCGGACGCTTGTCCAAAAACTATACTTTTTCTTAACCCGCTATCTCCGCTATGCCTTATTCTTCTCTCGGTGGACCTGTTCTTGTCCCGGAACACCCGTCTGCCACATAAGAATGATGTTCCCCCATTCCGAGCTACTGACCACACTGGCTGGTTGAGTAGCGCTTTGCTATCCACCTTTCCTCTGTCGCTTTTGCTCAATGCGAGCCCTTCCTCTACTTTCTTCTACCTGGAGGTGCCTCTTATGCACTCCAAAAAACCAACCTCCTTCTTTTTACCTTTCCTATTTCTACTGCCTTTTCATTTCTGTTAGTCACCGTGTGGTTGCGCGGGAGGTTTCCACAGACACCTGGATCATGTCTCTGCGAATCTTTCGTGGGGTCATGCGGTGCCGCTGTCAGTGCATGGGCTCTGGCAGTGAAGGCATGTATGAGTGTGTGAATGTGTGAGTGAATGTGTATATCTTATATACCGTGTGGATATCGGGTGATAGTTTCACCGATATCGATCAACGCTGGGTGCAGGAATGCACCCAAATGTCTTTGCCGGTCCCCCGTGCTGTTCTTGTGAACGGACCTGCTTCACGGGTTTCTCTTTTTAGAGGGCACGGGTCAATCCCATTTCAACGGCTCTACTGGAGCCACTCTTTTGTTGTTATCATTGTCTTGGGTAATAACTAGGCCAATATCTTTGTCTTCTTTATTATCTTTGATAATACCCTTAGTTTTAATATCGTTATCTTACCGATTACCTTTAGTAATAACTTTAGTTTAGTCTTGTTATCTTACCGATTACCTTTAGTAATAATTTTGGTTTAATTTCTTGTTATCTTACTGACTACCGTTAGGAATAACTTCGAGTTATTTCGCGTTATCTTACCGGTTATCTTTAGTAATAACTTTTATTTAAATTCGTGTTACTTTACCTACTATCTCTTATAGTCACTTTAGCTTAATATCGCGTTATCTTATCTAGTATCTCAAATAACAACTAAAGCTTAATACCGTTATCTTATTCATTACCTTTGAGGATAACAACTTAAGCTTAATATCATTATCTTATCTCTTATCTTTAACATCAATTTGAGATCTTGTTTTATCTTTTTATCGTCCTAACGTGTGGTATATATGACCAGACGTGGGAATTATTTTTTTTCTGAAATTTAAGTGAAAAAGCTAACCCGATTTAGAAATGTAATTTGTCAGGTTAGCATATAAGGATTTAGTAGTTGGTACTTTTGGTAAATTTGTTGATTCACAACTATGTCATGGACAAGTTTCAAATGTGCATCGTAGAAAACCTAAGTACCAGTAAAAAAATTTGCTAGAGTGCAGAGTGACGCACTCCAGGAACATTTTTTAAATTTGGGCACTTCTTGCCAAAGGAAGAATAGTTTCAATGCAACACTCATGTGTGTTTGCACATAAGAACTTTTATGTTAGCTTTAGTTAGATAGGTTTAGATAGGTTAGGCGACTTGTCGCACCCGTGTTAGTTTAAGTAGTGTTACATGCTCCCCGACAAATTTGTGCTGTCGGTAATTAGTGTAGTCAAAGACTATCGGGCTACCTATTCCGTTTCCTGGTACTTCGGTAGACGTGTTATCGGTCGAAAAAACCAGGTGGCGCCTTATATAAACATTTTGTAGGTTTTAAGTTAGGGTTTATGTAGGGTAGTTAGGACGTAGATTTTAAGCTGTTACTGTGCTAACAGACTTTTTCTTTTTTTAAGTTTGTTCTTTTGTGGCTTTGTCGCGATTGTTACGTGCCAAGGGTCACTTTAACATTTTATGTTAAGTTTTTGATATACGGAAGTTTCCGCCATAATTTTCAAATACGCGGTACGCGGAACTTTTAAATGAACTGGGCGGTACTTCCGTATGTCATGGTAGTGAGTTTGCGCAAGAGTGCATATCCCTATAGGGGTATGGGAATACTAGACAAGAAGTTGGGGTGACGCGCGGAATCGTGGCTATTTTGCCTTTGATCGTGAAGTTATGTGCACGTGATTGTCTGGTAACGTATCTTAGGGTTTACCTATGTAGAAATCCCTGCCTAATTATCTTTTTTGTCTACCTCTACCTCCTTCCTGTCCAAACCCTACATAGGTACAAATCTACCGCCACCTAAGGACTTTCGAACTTCATGCCTGTGGATGTCCTCCATGTCTACCACAGCTAGCCGAAGCTGCTCTGCACGCATTTGGTAGCGTCGACGTTCACCTCTAATTCCTTCGGGAGGAGCCCCGACTGGAGTGGTTAGAGGCCTACCGAGTGAAATTGCAGGCGGAAGCAGAATACCTGATGTAAGTAATCTTTTACTTAATTTGTGTTAAAAACGGATTAATTTGTTGTTAAAATGACTCTCGTTTATCTTTAATTGTTTAATTTTTATATGCAAATTATTGTGCAATATCGATGACATCATCAGTAGTTGACGCGCCGAAATCCGTATAAGAGTTGGCGCTGCCAACTGTGATAGTGTCTCTTATACCATGCTACCGGTGTAGTAATTATCGAACTTTAAATTTTAACTACCGTTTGTCATATAACAATACTGAGAGCAGTAAACAGAGTTGGATTCAGAACCAACTTTTGTTTACAAAAGAATGGTTTTTAATTCGAGTATTTAATTTACTGTAAATATTTTGTTGCAGTTTTGATTTTGGTATTGGTAAGCTTTTACGGCTTTTACTTTTTGTGGTTTTGTTTGTTGATATCAGATATGTTCTAATTTTAATTTTATTAGCCTGGAATTGAATACATTTCAATTGTTTTTCAAAGCGCTAAATTGCCTTTGTACGGCCCTGCATTTAGCTTTGTTCAAATTCAGTGTTTGTTATAGATTTCTGTGCCACGAATATCGTATAAGTGAACTTATACTATTATTATAACAATAATTCAATTCTGGTACTTCATGTATAGTTTATTACATGTTGTGAAGTACAAAAATATATATTGAGTGTCTCAAACTTGACTCCCGAGATAGAGCTTGTTTATCTTGAAAAATAACTATAATCATACTTATGTATTTGTAAATGGGCGAAAATTTTCCGTAAGATAGCACTAAAAAAAATTTCAAAATTTGCAGTGGTATAAAAGCAGAGATTTTTATTTGTTTTTTAAAATTTAACCTTATTTTTTTCTGGTTTTTCTAGTAGAAGATTTTGTTCCGTTTTCAAACATGTATTCAAATATGGATCTTACATAACAAATGTTCGAACAAAATTGAACTATAGGTTTATGATAAATATCTAGTTCATGAGGGAAACAAGCCTTGATACTTCCCGTACTTCCTTGATACTTCCCATACTTCCTGTACTTCCTTGATACTTCCTATACTTCTTTGATACTTTCCATACTTCCTTGATACTTCCTTGTACTTCCTAAGGTTTGTACACCAAACTTGCTCAGTGGTTTATCCCTCGACAATCTTCCTTGATTTTTAATGTTTATATTGAGGAAGCTTTAAACTTAGCTAAAGAGAGAAAAGAGATAGGTATTGGTGTGCAGCGACAGAAAACAGACATGTTACGTTTTGTAGATGATATAGCCATTATAGCAGAGTCTAGAAAAGAGTTAGGAGAGTTTTTAAATATTTTAGATGAGATACTACAGAGTAACTATAGTATGAGAATTATCTCAGAAAAGACAAAGATAATGACAAGTGAACTACAGCCTATTTCTAAACAAAAATTAAAAATATGTAATACTGAGTTAGAAGAGGTAGATGAATTTTGCTATTTAGGTAGTATAATTACAAAGGACGGATGTAGCAGAAGGGATATAGTAACTAGAATAGCTCAAGCTAGAAAAATGTTTTTAAAAAAGAAAGACTTACTAATAGCTAATAGTATTAGTTTAGATAATAGAAAAAAGTTTCTTAAAGTGGTATGTATGGAGGATTCTATTATATGGTAGTGAGACTTCGACAATTAAAGAGGTAGATAAGAAAAAGATAGAAGAGTTTGAAACTTGGTGTTATAGGAGAATGTTAAAGATTAGTTGGACAGATAGAGTAACAAATGAGCAAGTTTATAGAAGGATAGGTGAGGAACAATGTATGTGGAAACAATTAAAGATCAGGAGAGATAGAATGATAAGGCATCAGTTCAGGCATGAGAGACTATTTAGTAAGGTCTTAGATTATAGACTACCAAATAAAAATAAAGTGAAGACCTAGACAAAGCTATATTAGTCAAATTATTAGAGATTTAGGTTGTGAAGAGTATGTAGACCTTTTTAGACTAGCCCAGAATAGAAAAGAATGTAGAGCTGCGTCAAACTGAGTTTGAAAACAAAACAAAAAAATAAAATAAATAAAAATCAGTTAACTAAATGTCAACATGACATAACTCATAATTAGTTAGCGGTCTGGCATGTTGGTAGCGATTCGTTGCTTAAGCCTTACCATATTACACTTTACCGGTGATAGTTTATATGGTCGGTAAAACAGTTAACAAAGTATTACACATTTATATGGTGATAGATAGTTCTTAAAAGTCGGTAATACAGTTACCAAAGTTCACAAAATACATCGGCATAGCGTAATGAATAAAGCGGTGACGCCTCTAGTGGAGGAAAGCGCAAACCTTTTACAGATTTTGGCGCGGCAATCCACCATGACGTCACCGATAAAAAGGTATATTACGCAATAATCAGAAATATAAAATTAAATAAACACTTAACAAAAGTTCATCTTCGTGAACAAATTAAACACGGTATTACTCACCCCGGAAATCCGACATCCGGCATGAAGTTGCTCTATGGTAGGCCTCTGCTCCGAGGTTGTTGGCGGAGCTCGAACATCAGGGTCGTCTAGGGTCTATTGCCGAAGGTTGCTATAAATTTACCTACGCAGGGAATGACGGAAAGAAAAGGTAGAAGGTACAACAACAAAAGATAATTAACAAGGGAAATCTACATAGGTAAAAGCTACGATACGATACCTCCGAGGTGACCACTTCACTCCTTGAAAATTCCCGGCAAACAGCCACGATTCAGGGCGTCACCCAAACCTCTCACCACTTTGTTCCCACCCTTTGTCTAGTATTGCCCTACCCCTCTAGGGATAAGCACATTGCGCAAGCTCACTACTCTGACGTATCGGAAGCACCGCCTAGTCTATTTAAAAATTCCCGCGTCTCGCGTATTTGAGAATATGGCGCGAACTCCCGTATATAAAAACTTAACCTAAAAACACTGTTTAAGTGCAAATTGCACGTAACAACCATAACATATAATTTAACACTTTTCCTTTTTTGGAGGGGATAACCAGGTAATATTTCATTTCCTTATAAATGGAAATAATGTAAACATGTTGCAGTTCTTCAACAACCATCATCTTGCTCATATCTATGTAGAGCCAGGTAGATACAAAAAAGATAGAGTATAGGAAGACCTAGACCAAGCTATATTAGTCAAATTATTAGAAATTTAGGTTGTGTAGGGTATGTAGAACTTTTTAGATTAGCACAGAATAGAAAAGAACTTAGAGTTGCGTCAAACCGACCTAAAGTAAGGTCGAAAACAAAATGATGATTATTGTTTTTCCCATCAAAACTTATATTTTTGACAAATAATAGCAACTATAGTGGTAACATAACTATGCTGTTAAATGTTAGATTGACAAAAAGGTTATATCTAATATGTGTTTCATCTTGGAAATTGCATTTCTGCAGGGTGTCCGCTAATTAATGGTACACATTACATTTGATTTTCCAATGCTTCATCCGAAGGTACTACATTGGCCAGGAAGCGAGTTTTTTTATCTGAAAATTTTGAATTTTGTTGAACCCTTGCTCTTCCAAGCAAGGTAGGGCTTTTTAACATTCGCGTAACACACATATGCGACATACGTTTTATCCCTCGTCCGAACGTAGGCGCATTTTTGTGAAAAATGCTCGCCTAACATTTTTCAAGCGAACTGTGTCTAGATTTGAATCAAAGACCTTCGACATAGTAGTCACACGCATATCGATTATGCCACAGAGCTGCTTTCATTAATGGTACACAGCAAAACTGTAGATTCCATAAATAAAGATATTGAGTTTTGACCAAACTAACCTCGGTTCAAAAGTTGATAATCACCGAGATACAGGGTGTTAAAGTTTTAATTTTCCTTTTAGGTTTTCTTAATAACACTATGTAACAAATTTTTATTCATTTTGTGTCCTTGGGTAGTAACTGTCATTTCCTAATATTTTATGTCTGAACAGTATAGAGAAAGTCGACTATTCCCCACAAACTTTACTTACATGACCAGGACAGTGACATTTTGAAATTTACCTATTTTCTGTAATAAGTACGTATGGCAAAATGTAACTGGCGCAAACAATTTTATTAAATGTTCAAATTCGTGATAAGCAGTTTAATACTATCTTTGGTGATTTTAAAAATTCATTTCATTAGTTTTAAAATGATATAAAAGGCTACTGAATATTCAATACGTTCCTGGGTAGTACGTTGTTTCCTAATTACTTATATCCAAAAACTATAGAAAATTACTATTTTATTCCTCAAAAGTTTTCTTTTGTGACTAGGACGATTTCACTAAATTGTATTGCTTTATAGGATGGTATAGGGGAGAAAAGAGATCCATGAAGTTTGCAATACCAAGATTTTTGACGGGAACCCACTGGCCACTCAAGCAACTGCTACTTTTGCATTGTGCACCCTTCCCAACTCGTACTGGCAAAAATGCACCAGCTATCACGTATCTGAGCCTTCTTTCATCTATTGCTCTTGTATTAAACAGGCCTTAACTGCCCGTACATGCTCCTCCTGAGATAGAACAGGCATCTTTAATCGACAAAAGCGAGTCTGAGTGTTAGGAAATCATCGTAGAACTTAATGACGATTTCATATGTGTAGATGATGAGAGACGCCCATACTTCCCCAACCAAAAAGACAAACGACTTGGTCAGAGATCTTGGACTCGCCAAATCCAATGCAGAGCTTTTGACGTCTAGGCTCAAGCAGTGGAACTTGTGAATGAAAATGTGTAAATCGTAGATCAGAGATCTATCTTCTTCACCTATCAAGATGGGCTTTGCTTTTGCCACGATGTGACTGGTCTGTTCGAGGAAATAGGAATCGCATGTAACCTGAATGCGTGGCGCCTCTTTGTTGACAGCTCTTCAAGGAGTTTCAAAGCAGTGTTGCTGCATAACGGAATATTCGTCCCTTCCCTTGGGTCATTCAGTTTACTTCAAGGAGGATTATGATAACACCAAAACATTGCTGAAAGTTTTGAAGTATGACGAATATGGTTGGGAGGTTATTGGTGACTTTAAAATGGTGACATTCCTAATGGGTCTGCAAGGCGATTTCACTAAGTTTTTGTGCTACCTTTGTCTTTGGGACAGCGGAAACACCAATGCTCACTACAACAAGCACGACTGGACACAAAGGACATAGTTTTCTGTATGGAAAAACAACATCAAATGGGAGCCGTTGGTGGACCCCCTGAAAGTGCTAATGCCGCCACTGCACATAAAGTTAGGGCTTATTAAACAATTTGCGAAAATTATGTATGGAATCGCCAGCCTTCAAGTACCTTCAATATTTATTCCCTAACCTTTCTGAGACAAAGGTTGAAGCTGGTGTCCTCATTGGACCACAAATAAAAAAGATCCTGGACTGCGATGACTTCCTCAAGAAGCTCAACCGTAAGGAGAAAGCGGCCTGGGAAAGCTTTGTCGCAGTTGTTCGGGGTTTCTTCGGCAATCACAAGGCTGACAACTATGTGGAGCTGGTTACGGATCTAGTGAGAAACTATGGAAAAATGGGTTGCAGGATATCCCTCAAAGTTCACATGCTTCATGCTCATCTTGATAAATTCAAAGACAACATGAGAGCTTACTCGGAGGAGCAAGGAGAATGCTTCCATCAAGATATCATGTACTTTGAACGACGCTACCAGAGACAGTATAATCAGAACATGATGGGAGACTTATTTGGGGGCAGATTCGCGAAAGTGATTTGCGGTATAATCGCAAATGTTGAAAAATTACGCACTTCTAAATGATAGGTGGTCATTTTTATATAATTGTAACCAAAATACATCTTAATTTTGCCATGTATGTTTTTGTTGTTATTTTATATGTGAGTGGATGCATGTAAATTTGACCGTTATTTTATTGGAAATAGGCAAGTTTCAAATTTTTGTTATCCCAGTCACAAAAGCTAAGTTAAAAGGGAATAGAAGTATTTCTCTAATAGTTTTGAATCATAAGCAAGTAGAAAATAACATTTACTACTCAAGGACAAAAAACGTGTTTCATAGTGTAATTCATCAATAGAGCAACAACGGCACGAAACTAGGTGTTTGGAGTTTTTCTAAGGTGAGAAATTCAAATTTGTTCTCAGTTTGGATGCCATTTGTAGAGTGCCACTTAATGTATATTAAATATCTTTAAATTGATTTAACTTTTTGTGTTGGGGTGCATTACTCTAACGGGTATACCTTGTAAATGTCTTTTCAAATGATCATTGTCCAGACATCTCTTTATTAGTTATTCCGTACACCTTTTTAAATTCTCGAAAGTAGGTTCTGACCAAATGTGATGCAATAACAAACTCTACGCATTTAGTTGATATCAAACCTTTCTGGTGTTTGTTAACATTTTGCATGTTTTATGTAGTTTTGAAAGATTTTTTCATAAGTATGAAATGACCAGGCATAATGAGTTTTCTAGCAGAGATGCAGGATATCAAATCCAATCAAATACAAATTTATTGTGTTAATGTAATACATAGTTGAAATATAGTACAATATCCAGGATGCTGTCTGTCATTTATTATAGTACTCCATATGAATAATACAACACGAAAGAGAAAGTTTTGCTATGCAGGTCTTCCACCCTGGATGTGATCTTAATTCTACATGTCGTTTTTGTCTTCCATACTTCAGGAAAGTTCGAAAATTTGTAAGCGTAGTTTTATTGCAGTAATATAGGTTTTATTTCAAATTTAGATTAAGTTGCATTTAAATGAAGGAGTTTAAATGCATAATTTAGTAGGGTTGGAGTTACATATATAAAACAGATTTAAATTTAGTTGTTCTATGTTGTGGTACCATGTAGTTGTCTCTTCTGTTATTTATGTTGTGAATATCTGATCATTTTATAAGCGTTTGAAAAAGATAAAGTGGGATTCCTAACCAGTTTGTATAAGAAAGTAGAAATGATATTCAACTCGAATTTTTACATTCATTTCATTAGTGTCTTTTAGAAATGGTGAGATGTACTCTATATACAGTATATAACAAGTACATCTCGTGCATAGTTTTGTATTTGTTGTAATTTTTGTTTGTTTGTTTGTGTGCATCATCATTAGGTTTTTAGTTGTGGAACTGGTTGGACGCGTATCTCCATTATTTCCTATTCTGAGCTAATCTACACATTTCCCTAAAATTTCTACAGCTTACATCTTTCGCTATCTGTGTGCAATAGTCCAATCTAGGTCTACCTCTACTCTCTCTTTTCCTTTCTCTGCTTCTAATACATCTCGCACTAACCCCATGCCTTAGTGTCTGTTCCATCCTCTTATCTCTCCTATTTTTTTTTACTGTTTTCCACATGCATCTTTCTTCACCTACCATTTCTAGTACCTCTATGGCCTTAACTTTGTCTGTCCATGATATCTTCATCATATGTCTGTAACCCGCATTTCAAAGGCTTCAATTTTTTCTCGTGTATTTCTCCTACTGTCCACGATTCACAGCCATACAATATGTGCTTCACACATATGATTTCAGCAGCCTTTTCTGTGTTTCCATGTTTGTCGTCTTCGAACATAGTAGTTGCTTCTTCTTGTCAAATGCAGCACGACCTTGGGCTAATCCTTATTTTGTATTTTTGTACTTTTCCCATCTTGCATTATTTGGCTTCCTAGATAGCAGAAATGCTTAACCGCTTCTAAATTCTGGTTTTCTACCGGCATTCTGCTTTTTACGTACTTTTCCCTCCTTACATACTAGTACTTTAGTTCTATTATTGTTAACTCTTGTACTATATTTCTTTATTAGTACTGTTTCAATTTCATTAAGAACAGCTTCTAACTCTTTCTTGCTAGATGCTAATACCGCTATATTGTTTGTGAATCTGAGCATATTAATCGTTTGTTCGTATATAATAGTTCCAAATGTTGTGCTGCTTTTGTGAGTATTCATTGCCTCTTCGATATACGCATTAAAACTTAATGCGGATGGCACATATTCCTATATCAAGTCCCAATTTTTATCTAACACTTTTATTACTACTTCTTTTGAAATGTTCCCAAATAAATTAACTACATCTAAGAAAATCACTTTAAAACCCTCAGGTATTTCAAAATTGTTTATTATTTCAGCAAAATCAAAAGAATGTGATATATATTGCTGTGCACTGAAGCGAAAAAAAATGAACCCCAAGTTGGCGTCGATAAAAGTGCTGTGGACTATAGCTGGTCTAGTCGCCTTAATTATTTTGCTAGCTCAGTGTTTAAATGAAACCACTAGAATCAGACATCAAACTTATAATGACATGAAATATTCTTTAACAAACAATCTCTTAAATAACAATTGCTACATCCACATAGGCTTTTTTTAACAAAGAATATCTTGCTTTCATACAAACATTAAAATCTAAAGTACAATATTGCCACAACGGCTTTTCCTTTCAAACAATATCTTAAGTCTAAGATCAAAATTTTATAACTACTAGGTAATCACTTGCGTACACTAAAATAAAGCCAAAAATCTTTCTTTCTAATTAGGATATTCATTCACAAATCCTTCCCTATTTAAATCATACTATGTACAAACTTTTAGAAATTAAGTAGGGTAATTTTAATAACTCTCTTTAAATCATAGTTAAACATAGCTGATCAGTTAATGTCAATAATTTTCATTATATAATGACCAAACCCACCGAAGTTCAAACACTCTCAATTTCAATAATCCACATTCACGCCAAGATATACACACAAAATCTTACATAATTTAACCTTGTTAAATGATTGAAGTAATGTCCTTTTAAAGATTTTAAAACAATCAGATTCTTATTTTACCGTTAAATTATGCTGGTCGCCTTGTTTTCCATATTGTAAACTTGCATTCATGTCCAAAATCGTTGAAAAAATACCATTAAATAGCATTTTAAATTCATACACTAAGATTGTCCAAATCATATTAAATTACTTTATCATTAAATTTCATATATGGTGTCCAAATCCATATACCAATATCGTCCAAATTGTTTAAAATCATATAATTTATTTACCATATGCTTCTATTCAGATTAAAACTTCATTTTGCTGTAATTCATTATTGTTCATTCATTTAAAACCATTTTAATTATTTACTTCAAAATCTTACTTCTTCAGAGTAGCAATAACTTTCAAGGTCTGTAACCTTTGTTTTTAATTTCTTATCTTTCTAAAACATTAATGAGGTTAAGATTTTCTTGCTAAAATATAAATGGACTGCACTCTTATCTCGGGGACTGCAGTGGGGTTCTTTGAATTGTTATTCCTACTAGTAAAACCATACACTTGATTTAATCCAAGTTAAATAAACAATAACACAATGTCACTATTTTAGTGAGTAGAAAAAATATATTATAAATAATTTTTTTTAACCAATGATATGTACAACCTAATTATTGTTATAAATGTTTTTTTACAATATTTATAGAATTGAAATGTTGCCACTTGAACAATTAAAATAAAAAAAATATGCTGAAATGCAAACTGCACAAACAAATTGTTATATACTTCAATATTGAATGAAGTCGTCATGTATTTTAAATCGAGCTCGTTTTAATTGTTTCAGACTTGTACAAAATTGAAGTCCCAAGTTTAGTAATTAATTCAAACTAAAAATTGAGGTTAATGAAATTTCATGTGCTGCTTTAAAAAATTTTACAGCACTGTTTTAACTACTCATAGAATTAAAATTTTGCCATTATAAGAGGAATAAAATTTGTAATACCTGTTTGCGTGTTTGGTATGTAGATAGTTGTTGTCACCTGATAAATAAGTTGATAGCGATGTTACCTAGGGGCCTCAACCAGAATTTCCTATTACGGCTCCAACAAGGACGACACCTGTGAAGATAACAGCTTAAAAAACACAATTGGACAGCGTGCACGGTCAACGGCTTTCCATACTTTACGATTCCATCACCAAAACGCATTTTGTGGATTCCAGGCAAAATAACTTATTAAACTGTAGATTGGTGATACTGACAATTGCTAACAACTCTTCAGAAATGATGGTTGCATTGCAGGGTGCGTTTAGAGTTGCAACGAATGGTGTTTGAGATGTCCCAAACTTAGTGGTTAGAATTCACCATGTGCGAATTCTATTAAAATAATTCGTATTTCTGATACCAGAGTGAATACGCCAGGATAAAAATTATTTCCACGTGTTTCCAGGAATAATTGATTATTGCGAGTTTTCGCATTAATTTAATGTCACGTGAACCCGTAACTAAATGCTGTAGTGAAAAACCTTCATCAGATTTAACAATTTCAAATTAATAAAAGCGAAGTAAATTTACCCACTTTCGGCTTTGTACATTATAACAAAGTAAACAAACTAAGTTATGATCACCTAAGTATTTGATGCTTTTCAGGCTAAGCTCAAATTCAGAATTAGGAAGACTCATTTCCGTTCAGTGCTTAAATCAAAAAGGAAGACAAAATTCGCGTATCTAACAAAGTAGATAATATCCCTCCTAAGCACAGATGGTTTCTCAAATTAACGAACAAAATGTTGTTTTCAACCAAACACGTTTCTAAGAGGTCTGTATGTATGGTTGTCTATCTATCAGATTAAGTATAAAACATTGTCTAACTAATTGGTAACTGAAAAATTTAAACTGTTACAAGTCATTTGTTTACTACTTCATACTAACATCATGGAAACGAGTATTCAACACTGGCCTTTTGATGTCTTTAACGAGTATTAAAGCATCGACCATTGACCACCTTCTTTAATTGGTTATATGGTATAAAATCTTACTACGTCATAAAATCTAGATCGATCTAATTCACTCTGGACGTTATTCGTACGTTCTAATTAGTTTAAATTTAGAGGGCCCGTCGAAATGAAGTAACATTTCTCGAACTAGACGTTCAAATAGACCCGAGTCTACCGTTAATTAATACATTTACACACGTTATCAAATTTATTGCTGTCATTCTTTCATTTTTACGTCCCTTATCACTTGATTTATTACTTTTGCTAATTGTTGAATAAACGTTTAAATTCTTTATCTTATATTATGAATAATGTCATTTACCTAAGATTTTTCTGAAAGGTTCTTAATGATGCACGCCTTTCAACTTAAAATACCTGCTCCTCGTGAAAAACATGACTGCATGTTTAGCATCAGTATACATGCATCTTTAAATTGTAAAGTGAAATTTTTTTAGAACTTGTTTACGAAATCCTTTATAATGATCCCTTGTTGAGTACTTCGATAGTAAGTTTATGAATGAGGACTTTTCAAAAAATGTATTTTTACTTGCGAAATATACTTTATATTTATTTAAAAATACAATTAAGTTATGTAATACGAATGAAGCTTGTTCAATTATGGGATTTATGCATTGAGAATATATCATATTGGGTGTTACAAAAATACCGAATGTATCTACAAATACACTACAAAGTTTATAAACTTTCACTCTTTCATTCTTTATGTATTGCCTACAAGACAATTGTCTGCCTACAGGAAACAAGTGTTGCATTAATACAGAGTTGTTCTCCTGGTACTATAATTTGTTGAAAATTCGTTATCAAATTATCAAAAGAGGGTTTTAGTTTGTCCGACCTAAGCTGTTCAATATATCTTTCATTGTCTTTGAAAAGTAAATTAGTAAACAGCAACTCAAAATGGTTATGAGACATATAGTTCTATATTTGACCTTTATATAATTCTCGCAATTTCTAAACCGACTTTCGTCACAAATGACATCACGCCATATTTACTGCAAATGATATTCTTGTCTTATTCTAACTCCAGCAAAAAGTTTCCTTCTCGGTTTGTAAATTTTGCAATGTTGCCACCTCATTTGAGACATTTGTTGACAACTAATATTACTTGTATTGGTTATGTTAGATTTTCGTTGGCGCTCTTATTTCATGTCATTAACCTCTTGCGTAGTTTTTGTCCCGCATTTTGTGTTATTCTTGCTTGCATTTAAAATTGTTCTTTTTAGAACAGGCTAGCATTATTTTTGTTTGGGTGAATAAACCATGTCCGGTTCATGTTTAGGAAGTAGAGGGCAAACCTTAAAAACAAATTTTCATAACTGATTGCCCTCTTACTTTAGTTTAATAAACATAACCTCTGGAAGTCTTGATTATTGGTGGCTATTATTCTGTATCTGGTATAACATGCGTATGGCTATTTAATTAAGAATATATCACATTAAAATCATCCAATTAAAATATTCAAAGTATGCTCACTAGTGCAAATTCCCACATAACATTTATTATTAAACTAAACAGCTTAGACTGCAATTTTGTCAGTATAAAATCATTTTACAAGTTACTTTTTAAAAGTAACAAACCACATTCTGTCACCAATTACTAAATACTTGCAAAATTTATATTGTACCGATAGCTTCATTGTAGTTACGAGGAATTGCTATTTTGATAGTGGCAACGACGCCAGTATATGACATCACAAATATTGATGTCGAAAGTCGGTTTAGAAATTGCAAGAACTATATAATGAAATTATTGACCAATATGATCGCAAAGTTGACAGATGTTTCAATACCATCTAGCTAAGAAATGTCCGAAATATCTTTATTTCTTCCCTAGTGGTGTCTTTCTACAAATTAATTTGCTTTTTCAGATCATTTCCTCCTGCATTAATAAACCACGAGCCTGAAAATGTCATTGGTTTGTTGTCGTACATTTCAAAATGCTGTTCTTTGATTCCAGAATTTTGACATCTAAATTCTATATTCTTTAACTTGCTGCCTTCTACGTTTTCCAATAACAAGGGTGCATTGTCTGCCACAATAATTTCTTCTTCATTAGAGGAATGTTCCTCATCTGATAAGCAATCCTGAGCAATAATACTTTCAATTGTTTCTTATACTTTACCAAATTGTAAATTATGCATTTGCAACATTGAGAGTCTATTCTGCATATTTTTTTAATATTTTAGACTTTTGTCTGAATAGGTATATTTTTTCAGAAGAGCTGTTAATTTTATTTTTGCTACTGACTACATGGTTTTTATCACGTACACTGTCGTCACTAGCTTGATACGCTCCCGCGTTTCACATTATTGCGCAATTGTATATTATAACATAATTACGTGGCAAATTGTATCAAATACCAAACACGTTTAAATGATACAATTCTCAATCTATAATATAAATAAAGCAATGTACTCACTTAAAACGCGCCTTGCAGCTATATCTCAGGGCCATCTCCTTTTTTTAGGGTGGGTCGGCTACGTCATCGTTGAAACCAAATTTAGTCGTCCATCCTCTTTGTTTGTAGGAGAGCGGCAAGGATAACCAGGTAGAGGTACGATAGGGCAAGATAATATAGAGGAACCTACATCCTAAAAAAAAGGAAAAGACGCACCACGACACAGGTAACTGTTTTCGGCTTCAGACCTTGTAGTATAATGGCGTCGTATTACACACCGCGCACTTGCGCCATTCACTCCGCGCCTGCGCATTTTCTTGCACAAACGCAACTGTCCGGAATGACGGAAATTAACAGGAATTTACTCACATATTTAACAATGTACATTTCCAAATTTGGAATATAACAACCTTTGCCTGATAAAACTTCTTCCATTAGTTTTGTAAACAGGCTTGCTCTTTTTCATAGAGATTTTGAATATCCCTTTCTCAACCAAGTCCTTACATAAAAATAAATAGCACTACAAACTATTCCCTTATTTATTTGTAAACTGATATGATCGGCAAGTTTGTACGGAAATATTCTTGTCATGTGAGAAGCTCATTTGCATCTCAGCATAAGATAAAGTATAAAGCTTATCGTGGTCATGAGATGCACACGTACGTGCATCTCAATTAAAAAATAGTTAAAAATAGCTATTTTTGATGAAATTAAATTAATTTTTAAGAAATATGAGTTAGAAATTCGTCGTTACTTATTTTGAAAATTTAATGATTTTGGTCCTACCAATCCATTTGGTAATGCATTGTTGGCACGTGCTAGATATTCCTTAAATAATTATTTTGCAAAAGTCAATAGTTGACATATTATCGACAATGTTTGTGAGTCTGCAATTTATCTAATTCTGTGATAGAGTTATTTTTATATCGGTAGTGATTCAGATACATTATCATGCGAAGCGTACTTTGACACTAAATAATCTAGTTGTGTGTAATTTAGGATTAGTTGATCAATATTTGCATATCCATTAATCAGTTTTGCATTGGTTTGAAAATAGATAAAGAGGAAGACCATTTTTCTCTGTAATAATATTTGAGAATATTTTGTGTAAAATAAATACAATTAACCTCACTTGTGGGAGGTACTAGTCTGTTTGCTCCTTGTTAAATAAACTTGATTATTTCATGGATTATGCATATTAATTAAAAAATTTGGTATCTATTTATGCTGAAAAGTCTGTCTTTTAGATGTGATGAAGGTTGTGCCTAATGCAAATACGATCTGATAGTTCTATAGTAAAAACTTAGTGCAACATTTTAATCATAACAATTTATATTCAACTTTCTTATCAATAGTAGATTAACACGTGTTTATTATTTTATCTCAATAACAACCAGCTGTTCTAAGTAATCAGTACAGCACAGTTAAAGTACTTATGTACATTTTAAATAAACATATCTGATTTAAATACTGATCTTTGTGCGAAGTGTCAGGAGACCTTTGTGATTCTAGATACATGCATTAAATGTGATGTATGATTCCAACCTGTCCGCAAAGCCTTTGTCGATATTTCACCATCAGAACTTAAATGTGCTTCAGAAAAGTGGCCTTAGGTTTCTTTGCAACTGCTGCATAGAAAGTGTAAGAAAATTACTCTTTCTTGAAGATTGAATCGATGTGTACTTCTATAGATAATTTAATTCTTAAGCTTTCTTCTCTAGTTGAAATTGCTAATATTTGTACCTATAGTGCAGTTGTAAAGCCTTATTCAGAACCTGTAATTGTAGCCAATCCTGGGAAAGAACAAGAAGGACAAGAAACCAAAACATCATTGATGCAGATAAAATCGGAGTTAACATTTCAAAAATTAAACAAATATCTGAAGGGGCTATAGTCATTGGGTGTTAAAACAAACAAGGTCATGATGTTTTACATCCAAAAATGGCAGAATTTATGCAGGATAATTGCAAAGTAGAAATTCCTAAAACTTAAGTAACCTAGGCTGAGTTGGTACAATTAGCAATGACAACATGGACGTCCCAGATACAATAATACCTAAATTAATTAAACAAAATAAATTAGAAACTATAAGGACAGACATTAAAATGTGATTGGTAAAAGTTGTTAAAAATAAAATACCTACGTTTTTTACATTAATCCTGGAAGTTGATTGTATTACTCATCGCAGTCTTTCTGAAACGTCCGCAGTTACTCTTGGGTATCTGTGCTAATATATACAATCGCTTTGAAATTACAGTGTTACAATTGCCAGGAGTACGATCATTTCACTATAAATTGTAAAAATAAAGAAATCTGTTTCCAATGCTCAGGCGAACACAATCATACACAATGTAAATCTTCAATCCTCAAAAGCATCCACTGATTGCTAATTCAACTTACGGAATTAGCTTTGATGTCAACAGCAATTCAAAAGACAAAAATATTTTTTCTGCACAAGACTACTGAAAGTCAACCGTCATGTATCAACTATGGGAATATATAGCAACTAAAATCTTCATCTACAAATAACTCCTCCCTCTATGTAAGCCATATTAAAATTCGATCTCTTGTTATATACAGAATATATACAGAACTCCACCTATTGGGGTTTTCTTTCTTTTTATTAAGGATTAATTTGTTTTGTATGTTTGTTTATACTACTTGTTTTCCTTATATGTTTTTTTTTAAATTTTTCCCAATAAAGCTTATAATAATAATGTTGCGAGCTACTATTAGGCAACCCGTCAAACACACAAGTGCCGTAAGCACTATATTCTCCATATATTCTACATAAATAGACAAAAGTGTAATAAATAAATAGTTGTGTTAGTGTTGTTAATAGACATATGGTTAAGGATTTAGTTTAAGAAGATATTAGTGCTTGTAAATTCATTAGTGTGATAGTGCTTCATTGTTAATTGGACTGAAAACATCTATAAATAAGGCATATACTGTTAATTAGACTTGCGAACAGTGAGTAATAAAGACTCTTGTTATTACTTGTTTTAAATTAGTGGAACACGGTAGTAGTAGCCCGCTATAATAATAATAATGTGTTTCAAACAATGTGTAGATATTTTAAGCTATTTGGATTTACACGTGATTGCTTTTTCTGAAACTTGGATTGTACCTGACTTTTCTTCTAACCTTATTACATCGCCAGGCTACAGCCTTGTAAGAACCAATAGAATTAAGAGGAGGGGTGTCTGTGTTTATACATTAGAAATGACATTATCTTTATAGTTTATGATCTCATGAGTCCTCGACTCAAGCAGTTATGGATAAAAGTCAAGTTACAAAAAATGGCCTTAGCAGTAGAAGTTATCTACAGGCCCTGTTACGTTTATGGCTCTTTAATATAAATTAAGCTAAATTCAACTTCCCTGACGTTGGTTAATTAAGCACAACCCTGACGTTATAGAATTACTCCTACAAATTAGGTTGCATGAGTAATGAGTGTGAATAAGTACACAAATTAATACAACACGTCAAGTTACTTGCTGATTTTTACTAAAGTTACGGCTGCTACCCGAGTCTCAGGGGTAGTTCTTCTGCTGGGGTTTTTTGACACGTTCCAGTTGTCCTCGTCGACGAAGTCAAGATAATTTGTAGATATAGGAAGGAGGTATCAAGGAATGCATTACTTCTCTAAACTCAAACTTCACGCATGCTCGTCCGCGTCAAATGTCGATAGTAAAGTCCTCTTCTTTAAGAGGTTTACTTCTCATGCTATAGTCCCCACTATTTCTACCATGCTAAACCCGTTAACTGCAGCTGCATTCTTAAATTAAATTTTTTTATTTTATTTTATTTTATTTTTATTTTATTCATTTACGGCAATGCCATTTTACAAAGATTAGTTAAAAAATGTGAAATTTCCTATAAGAATAACTAAATTTATTATTTTATAAGTTTTTAATGACTTTTAAAAGATTGAATGGAAGAATCAAACAACTCCAACCTAAATTTGTAGGTGTTTGCTAACTTCATAATACGAGTGATAGGTTCATTTTGACCATAATTTGTACAATGAAAAGTTATACTAAAAACTTCAGAGTTCCTAGTTCTTTTCCCTGCAACATTTAGTTTAACTAACTGCACTAATGTGGAATCATTGATTCTACCATTCAAAATCTTATGTAAAAAACACAAATCTGCATTCACTCTACGACTTTCTAAAGAAGTCAAATTAAGAATTTTTAAAGTCTCACAATAATTATATGTATCGTAATTAAAACCTAGCTGATATCCACAATGTCGTACAAATTTACGTTGAACAGATTCTATCAATTCTATATATAAACTATATCTAGGGCACCAGATAATAGAATTGTATTCTAAAGTAGATCTAACTAGCGAGCAATATAGCAGTTTAACTGAGAATACAGAAAATAATTTGGTAGTTCTCCTAATGAAACCCAAAGTTTTTAAAGATTTTGAAGTAATTTCATTAATATGAGTATTAAATGTTAGTTTTGAATCTAGTACTACACCTAAATCCTTAATACTAGGTTTCCTTACTAAAGATACATCATTAATTTTATATGGGAAAATAATAACATTATAGTTTCTCGAAAAAGTGATTTCGCTACATTTGTTAATATTCAGGCTTAAAGAATTTTTGTTGCACCATTGAGCTAAATATTATATGTCCATTTGTAATGTTTCTGCATCTTTGATGTTAGTAATAGTTCTAAACATTGTTAAATCATCCGCAAAAAGTAATATTTCACTGCATTTAATCACTTCTTTTAGGTCATTGACAAAAAGGTTAAATAATAGAGGACCAATATGAGAACCCTGCGGTACCCCCGAGGTCACTGTTATTGGATTCGAAATTGAATTTCCACATTTCACATATTGGGTTCTTCCAATAAGGTAGCTGTTTATCCATTTCAAAATATTGCCTTGCATTCCCAGTGCTTGCAATTTAGCTAATAATATTGAGTGATTAACCCTATCGAAGGCTTTAGCAAAATCTGTGTATATGGAGTCCACTTGCACTCGATTCTCCAAAGCCATAAAGATATAACGTGTGTACAATAAAAGATTAGTACAAGTAGATTTGCCTTGTGAAAAACCATGTTGCTCTTCAATAATTACATTTCTACAATCCCATGTAAGCTTCTTATTAACCAAGTAATCCAACAATTTAGGAAGTTCCGACTGATTACACACAGCTCTATAATTTGTTACATCCTCACGAGAACCTGTTTTGTAGATTGGTTTCAAATAACTATTTTTCCAATAATCTGGAAAAATTCCCGCATCTAAGGATTTATTGAACAAATATTTTATTGGGTGTATTAAAGTATACAAGCAGCGTTTTAGAACAACCAGTGGAATTCCATCTGGTCCATGTGTTTACTTTATTAAGCTAAATTAAAGACGAGAAAAGAATACTTTTTTATACTAGGTTTAGAAAATCCCCTAAAAATTAAATAGTAAAATAAAATGTAAAGCCTTTTAAAAAAAAGGGCGCAACAATCCCTACATTTGATTTTCCAATGCTCCACTCGAAGGTACCACATTGGCTAGTAAGCGAGTTTTTTTACCGGGAAATTTTGAATTTTACCGACGCTCGTGCTATTCCAAGCAAGGAAACGTTCTTTAACTTGCATGACAACACACACTCGAGACCTACATTTTATCTCTCATTCGAACAAGGGCATGTTTTTGTGAAATATGCTCTCCTAACATATTTCAAGCCATTCATGTCGGGAATCGAAACTGGGACCTTTGGATCAGCAGTCATATGTGAATCCTTCTGATCCATGGAGCCACCAATCTGTAGAACTTCAAAGAAACCTTAATGTCTCTAATAGACAGCCAACGTCATTTAAAAAACATACAAAAGCTCTATTATTTCAGTCAATTTTAAAGGGTGAAGCCTTAAAATTACCAAATCATTGATGACAACCAACAGTAGATACTGCTTGACAATTGACCGAAATGAAAATAAAAAGGCATTCATGCTTATGCACAATCCATTTTTGAAATTCAAGCCGTTAAGGATGACTTCCATTAAAATTAAAAAAATTTCTTAGACCCATTTCAGAATCATTCTAAATGGCAAAAACATTTCCGATTGGAGTAATGTTAATTTTTCTTTTAACTTCCAAATTGGATTTATCAAACCAAAATGAATAGGAAACTACTCCAAGAACGAACACCTCGTATTAACCAATTTGTCTTGTCTTACCGAAAGATGTAAGTTCTTGCAATCCATCGACTATAAACTACTTCACAAAGACACGCGGGCTGAAATTAAGTCAAGATAAACTCAGCCTTAGCAATCCAAAGGTGTTGCACATACACTCTCAGCAGCAACCTCTATGGCCAAGCCTTGTCTATCATGCAAGGAACTTAATTTTATTTATATGTGTAAACTTTTCATGACTTGCTTTTAAGCATCCAATTTTGCGAGTCAAGCATGCCAATTTATGTAGAAATTGCTTGTGACTGGGACATAGAACAGATGAATGCAGATCCACCATTCTTTATTACATAATGCAATTGCAAGGGAACCCATAAGTTCACAGTTCACTGTATCATCTCCTCAAAACGAGGCTGAAGTTAATCCCCACAATGATCGTAATCTTTACTGTAAAAATCAAAATCCTAGTTAATATATTTTACTATCTACATCCCACATTAAGGTCTGTGATGCTATTCGCAAACTAATTACTTGCAAGGCAATTTTGGACAATGGTAGCCAAATTAATTTAATTACTGACAACTGAACAATTAAAATTTAATCTTACATACAAAAACATAATACCAATTCTGGGAATAAGTCAGATTTCCGTACTAACAACTAAATGGGTAAAATTATAATTCCAATCAATAAATGGTACATATACTTTTGAAATGCATACATAGTAATTGGTAAAATAACGAGCATTATCCCCCAGTATAAAATTAATCCTAAAGATATAAATGCTCCAAGCGATATTCGGCTAGCTGATGACTACTTTTATTAACCTTCCGAGGTGCAAATACTCGTTGGGGCTGATCTGTGTTTTTGATATGTTATGTTTCAGCCAACCTAAAGCTGGAAAAAACTAACCTCACTTACAGCAAACCAAACTGGGGTGGATTGTTAGCGGCCCCGTACCGGTTTCATCATTTAAAAAATATTAGCCACAACTTTCATGCTTATTAACAGGCCCTGTATTTGATTTTCCACTGCTTCACCCGAAGGTATTACATTAGCTAGGAAGCGAGTTTTTTTTACCTGAAAACTTTGAATTTTGCCGAACCCTTGCTGCTATAACACTTACACATGGGACCTACATGTTACCTATCATCCGAACGCGGACGTATTTTTATGAAAAATACCAACCTAACATGTTTCAAGCAGTCCGTGTCGAGAATTGAATCTGTGACCTTGGAGTCAGTAGTTCTACACAAACCTGGCTGATCCAGTGAGCTGCTGCTTATTAATACCCACAGCTAAATTACAAAACTCGTTAGAGAAATTGTGGAATATTGGGGAAAATGTTCTAGAAAGATGTTATATTTTTTCTTCAGAGGAAGACAGGCACGAAGAACATTTTAAAGCACGACCAAACTGGACGTTTTTAAGTTAGTTGGTTATTGTAGCTAAAGTTTCAGAATTAGGTGAATTATACAACGTTGTTTAAAAACGGTTTCTAGCTGTGGAGAGAAAACTTCAGAAAAATCTACGTTGAAGAAGTCTTACACTGATTTTATGTCGGAATGTCACTATGTCACATGTTTTGTGTAGAGTCTACTGCTAATCCAAACACTACTTATCCCATTTATTATATTCTTTCATGTGGTGGAAAAAGCTTATGACCTCACTACCAAATGTCGAGTAGTATTTGATGCCTCTGTCGCTATTACTACTGGACTTTCGTTAAATAGTGTTTTTGCTGTCAGTCTCTTGGTACAGAATGATGTTTTCCATCATTTTGAGATTTCGTCAACACAATTACATATTCAGAGTGTAACAGTTTTTTAAATTATTTATTTAATTTACTGAGAATGCATTTCAAGACTTTGCTCCAAGGAAAGAGATAGAACAACAATTTGGCATCACGATGCTAGCGCCATTGTAACGGTTCTAAAATTTGTTTTTAATTATAATAATGAACCTGTTTAAAATAATTGCTGTGGGCTTGATTATTATTAATGCTTGTGAGATGCGGTAATTCAGAACTTTAAAGGGATTTAAAACTGTTATGTCAACAGCTACCTTGGCTAGCATCCCAAGGCAAAGTTAGAGATGAGGCTGGGTTGCAATATTCATTGCAAAACTGAAAACAAAATAATTTGATGTTGGACGCCGCTGTATCTAGCAAGTATTAAAAAAATTATAGTTTTAGGATGGATACAGAAACTCTTGGAATAAATAATTTTAAAATTTTAGATATAATCTTTTGAAAATTGACCAGATTAGAATCAGAATGCTTCTATTCTATAATAAATAATTTGTATTCAATAATATTATTTAACAAAAGAAGTAAATAATTTCACATATTTTAGTCATAAAAAATTATTTGTTGTAGTGTTTAATGTATTTTTGACCTGCTGCTTTTAATTCTAGTGTTATGTATTATTTATTAATCCTGTGCATTATGTATGAAATTGCATTTTTATTTTGTTACTCACATTTATATAAAGTCAAAGTAATCATGTAAGTAGATTGATTGTATTGTTTCAGAGCTTGCCATTATTTCAACATAATTTTAGTCTTTGAAGAAGGCATAATTCGTGTGCCGAAACGTTGAATAGAATTACAATTTGACACTAGTGAACGATTGCATCCCAAGATTTTACTAACTATTATATTAACTACTTACTTACGTTTGAGAATTTAGTATTAAATACAAGCGTACTTTTATTCATTGATGTACAAGCGAAAAATGCAATAGCGCATGTATAAATAATCACCCTGTATGATATAAGCATATTGTAAATAAATAGCGAATAACGTAAATTGTATATGTAAAAATAATTAATTTTAGGATACCTTAAAAATGCATTCAATGCGAACACAAATCGATCATTTTAAGATACATACAAAGCCATTTATTTTCACTTATTAATTATTAATACATTTTCGATGCATATAAAAATGCTGTTCATTTGCTGTAAATGGTATAGAACAGTACTAGCTTTACGCATTTAGCATAAAAACTACAAATCAATCTTGTATTTAAAACTCTAATTTTAATCTTAAAATACGTTTTACTGTGAAAGCAAATATTTGCTATATATAAAATACAACTAATTTGCATTATAAATCCATTAAAGCTTAAATTAATTACCCGATGTATTGCATAAATTCAATCAAATAAAACATGGTCGCGTATTTTCGAAAGGAATTGAGAAGAAATACGTAAAATTCGTATGAACTAATTAATAAAGAAACGTTCATTTCAAGAAGCGGCCGGAACACTAAAAAAAACAGGAAATATAATAGAAATTTATAAGAAATATTTATTACCTTTCGCAATCATTGTTCGAGAGAAGCGACGAAGCAGCGCGCGTCACTAATAAGTGGAATGAGATTGCGAGGTAATAAAACATGGCGATTCTTATATGCTAATGAGTTTTTCTCGGAAACCTTGCATCATTTAGGTGTAAAATGTTCCATACTGTAGTAGTATATTCGAGAAATAGATAATTTTGTATATATAAGGAAGCGTTTATGAAATACATTCATTCATAAATTCAATCGTGAAATGTTCATTTAAGTCACGAGCTGTTGCTTTGCGACGATGATACTTTGAGTATGCAATATGTATACCGTAATTTAATAATTACAAGTTACAATGAATAAAGAAATGATGTTTTAAATGTAACCTGCATTAAAAAATGGAAATTATTAAACGAAGAGGGAAAATTTTTCAATATAATGGTACTTTAAAAATTTTATTAAATAATTGAAAGGAAAATTTAAACAAATATGAAAATTGGTAACTGCTCTTTCTAAATGGAGATTTTATGCATTGTCTTGTAAGCAGATTTGCACGTCAATTTAAAATAGGAAGATATTTAATTACGAGTTGGACAAAAAAGCGCTTTGTGGATTTTTGCAAGTGTAATTTTTTTGTAACTGATATTTGAATTTTGTCATTTAGTTTAAGATAGTCCTAATAATTTTTTTGTAAAGGATCTCTACCAGGAAGGCATGTGTTCAGAGTTCAAAGCCCTCTGATCTTTTTAATAGATTATCTATCAAAGATTTTTTTAGCCAAAACAAACCTTGCAAGTGTGGGAATAAACAAGGCCAGGTAAACTATCCATAATAAAAGAGATTTAGTTTTGTAAATTTAAATAAGGCAAGGAACTTTTTTTATAATTAAGTAAATAAGTACTTGTTAGAAATAAATTGATGTTTGAAAGAAACATGCTGTAAATGTTCTAAATTTTTTTGTATGAGAGAAAATATTTTATGTATAAATGCTTTGTGATATTGCTGTGTTTGATTTCATTTTATAAATTCCAACATTTTCGTTGAGCTAGTCAGGCAAAAGTTAGAAAGGACGGTAAGTGAATAATTTCAAATTTTACAATTTGCTGTATCTGTATCAAAGCACTCTTTTAGTGGCGCATCAAAGTGAGGCGTTGTCATATCACTCTTCTAGTGACGCCTCAACGGGCGGCCTTACCACAGTACTCTTAACAGCGGCTCAACATGCGGCCATTTTCATATCACTCTTTCAGTAACTCTCCAACGTGAGGCGTTGTCATAGTAAAAAACGAATTAATGGCAAGTGATTCAAACTCAGCCATGAGGGCATGCTGTCGACGCGTTTCTTGTTAATTGAGGCTCATCAGGACAGGAGTAGTAATTACTAGCTTCTTAAATTTAATTACTATTGAAGCACTATAATTAACTATCTAAGCATTATTTATTAATTTATATAATTACAATAATTTATATCAACATTAATTTATATGGACAGTAATTTATATCACATCTTTCAAAGCTTTAAACTAGAACATGCTATAATGGGAGCTTCAATCAGAATTTGTATTATAATCAAAGCTTTAATTAGAGACTTACTAACGCTCATCATGGTAGTTTATATACATTGCGAAAATTTATAGCCAATTCTAAAGCGTACCAGAAATTATGTAAACAATCACTCGAATGTACCTATTGTAATCTTTTAAATGCAGTCTTGTACCTGTCAATCAAGAGATCTCGCATAGCAGAACCTATCGATCATCTTTTTGGTGTACTTTCTAATGTAATTATTCTGCCCAAAGACAGACCAATCGCCACCACAACACATTTATTTATAAAACATAACATACAGTTCATTCATTGTATTTTATTTTACTAATGTTGGTTATTTTCAGGGCAGTTGGAGCGATTCATATGGACGCAGGCGTATGTTGTTACTGACATTAGTAGGCAGCTTTATTGGTGATGCAATTGCTGCAAATTATTCATTTCCATTATTTTTTCTAGGAAGAATATTATATGGTCAGTTGAATAACATAACTAAAAACTGTATTCATAACAGCATTTCTAGGTGCTACACATCATACAGATCCTCTGACAAAAGCAGCTGTTTCTGATATAATTCCTGACAAACAGATGCAAAGTGACGCATTTAATAAACTTTTAGTCTTACCAGCTTTTGCTTTTATTATTGCACCAGTCCTTGGTGGAATTTTATATCAACAGTTTGGTTCATTCACCGTTATTAGCCTTGTCTTGTGTACTGTTGATGCTTTACTGATTGGTATGCGACACAGTGGCATATTTTGCAATGACTTATACATTTGTTTTAGCCATGGTATATATGAATATTCCAAATGTTAAAATAGAAAAGAAAATTGAGGAAAAGAAAAACCGTAATTGGAAAAAGTATCTAGATTTATTATCAATCAAGCTTGCCGTAGAAATCGCGTACAATTTCTTTATTGCAAATTCAGCCCTTATATTGGTAACAAAATATGCATATACAGAAATACAAATTGGTCTATTTATAGCATACGTCAGCATAACGATGACGTTAGGAGCTATCTTTACACCTCATATTAATAAACGGTTTTATCCTAATGATTCAGTGGGTTCTGTACGGATTTTGCACACGTCATTTATAATATTGATGTGTTTTGTAATCCTACCCATGGTAGGCAATCCAATACTACACTTGTTGTTATTTCTACCAGCTGGTTTGGCTAAATTCATGTTGGAAATCTCCTGGATGGAAGCATTAACCACACGAACAACTGAAACTGAAAAAGGACTTGCGATGGGCTTGGCAACTAGCATGCTATCCGGAGCTGGTCTTGTATGCCCATTAATAAGTGGGGTTGTAGCAGACTATATTGGTATTCACATTTTAACATTGTTACCCTTATTTCCATCAGCCGTTGGAGCAATATTGGCAAATCGAATACAAAAACCACACATTAATTAATATTTGTGTTTGTAATGTAATGATCGAAGGTTGTCTTATAACTAATGAGCCATAGGGCTACTGAAGATGCTAGACACTAAATAAACCAATTATAATTTTTTCAAGATGTTGCTAGTTGAAACTGTAATAATTAATTATTGATTTTACTATAGTGATTATCACAATACAATAAATTAAAAGCAACAAGATCACTTTAGTAAATGTTATAAATAGCCACCACGCACCTCAGTACTTTTATTTAAACTTTTAACTAAGTAACGTCTAGCTTTGGTTAAATTTCGTAATTATTTTTAATCATGTTAGCGGGTATAAGGTTATCAGTTAGGCGTCAATTATTATCTTAAGCTTGGACGTATTTTATTACACCCCAAATGTGGTCACAAATTATTGCCAAACGGTTACAGATTTACATGCAAGAAAGCAATTAAAAATATACAAAAGGCTTACCTTGATTAACAGCTGTAGCCAAGGCATCCTCCGCTCGTTGATTCCAGCCAAAAATCATCATTGACGTATTCAGGTAAATCAGAGTTTAATGATGTCTGTTTCTTATGTTTGGTTCAGATTTTTACAGTGAAGTGTGTTGAACCTAAACTTTTAGAGAACAGATATGTGTGGAGGTTTGATACGGCACAGTAAAAGATTTTACAGGTACACCTCCTGCAATTAACGCTCATTCGCATTTAATACATCAATATTGTACGGTAGTTTACAATAAAGTTCTGTTTAAAATATGCCTTTCTAATGAATTCGTCATTTTACTCACCATAAAAACGTTTCTCACTAGCTAAGCACGATAACCACATTCTTTGACCTGGGAAAATGCTTGTTCAAACGAACACATTGATAAATTATGGGTTCTTGACCTCAGTTCGTATGAACCCATAAACCATAAAGTTTCCACGTAGTAACCTAATTAAATTAATGATGGGAGAGAGCTTTCCCTTTTCCGAGGCGACCATATGGCGAACTTACACTCGTCAGATACCAATGTTGTTCTACGAATATTTTATGGTTCTTAGGCGACCCTCAAGCAGGTTTACACTTGTCAGATACCAATACTGTTAAAATTTACCAAAGAAACAAAATTTCAAATAATAATTATTCGTAAAATCTACAGAATGCATTCATATTTAGTCTGTTCCTCAAAAGTTCAAGTAACGCGAATGCGTTAGACATCTCGGTGGTTTGGATTATCCGATTATTAAAAGCTGTTTCTTTTCTGAACTGTCCATGCTCGCACAAACAAAAACTAACATGCTTTTTAGAATGTTTTGTATTAGAACATTTTTGTCTTATTTATATTTGAATATTTTATCGGGATACAAATATGTAACACTTACACATACAAGAAGTTAAGGATTTCTGCTACCTAGGAAGCCAAATAACCCAAGATGGAAAATGCACAAAAGATATAAAACAAAGATTAGCACAAGGTCGTGCTACATTTAACAAGAAAAAGCAACTACTGTGCTCAAAGACCACAAACATAGAAACAAGGAAAAGATTGCTTAAAACATATGTGTGGAGCACAGCACTGTATGGCTGCGAAGCCTGGACAGTAGGAGAAGGATACAACAAAAAGCACTGTACGGCTGTTAAGCCTGGACAGCAGGAGAAGCGGACAAGAAAAAGGTAGAAGCCTTTGAAATGTGGTGCTACAGACGTATGATGAAGATGTCATGGACAGACAAAGTTAAGAACAGAGGTACTAGAAATGGTAGGGGAAGAAAGAAATATGTGGAAAACTGTAAAAAATAGGAGAGATAGGATGATAGGCCACATACTATGGCATGAGGAAATAGTGCGGAATATATTAGAAGCAGAGATAGGAAAAAAGAGAAGAAGAGGTCGACCTAGGTTAGACTACTGCACACAGATAGTGAAAGATGTAGGCTGTAGGAATTTCAGGGAAATGTGTAGGCTAGCTCAGAAATCAATGGAGGTACGCATCCAACCAGTCCCAAAATGGATAAATTAATGACGAAGAAAGTAACTGTACTTAAACATGATGATTATTATAAGCAACTACAAGTATTGATTGGGCAATATTCTCGAATAATGTTAATTGTGTGAAAGGATTTACTGGAAAACTATTATTTCGGCAAATGTCTAAGTGTTGAGGATCTTGGCAGCTGCAGGCTGCTTAACCCCCTTCACTGAATCTCGATGAAATAGGGCATAAAATAAGAAAGCAATAGAAGGAGAACCGAGTGAGAATTTCAGGAATGTAAGCTAACTCAGAATATGAATAAGTGCAGGTACGTGTCCTATCAGTTTTGAGATAGATAACCTAATGACGAAAAAATAAGCGCAGATAAATCTGATGATTATTATAAACAACTTCAGGTGTTGGTTGTGAAGTATCTGTCGACTGTGCGAAAAGATGTATTGGAAAAAATATTAAAACGGTAAATGTTTAAGTGCTGGGGGAACTTGGCAGCCACAGGTTGCTTACCCTCTTTCACACCCTTACATGTGATTTTCCAATGCTCCACCCGAATGTACTACAATGGCCAGGAAGCGAGTTTTTTTTTACCTGGAAAATTTGGAATTTTTGCGAACCCTTGCTGTTCCAAGTAAGTTAGGGATCTTTAACGTGCGTGACAATACTCACACATGGGACCTCCATTTTACCTCTCGGCCGAACGAAGGTGTATTTTTGTGAAAAATGCTGGCCTAACATTTTTCAAGCGGATCGTGTTGGGATTCGAATCCGGGACCCCTGAATGTCGGAGAAAAAGGGTATATAATTGTTAAACAATACAAGGTAACCGAACTGCATCTAACAAGAAAGAATAGCGCCTATGATGAAAGACAACAAACATAGAACAAGAAGAAAATTGTTGAAAGTATATGTGTGGAGCACTGCACTGAAATACGGGCAGTCTGAAAAGCAAACAGAAAAACGGTAGCAGTCTTTTGAAATGCTGTGCTTCAAATTTATGAGGATAGACAGATAAGGGTAATAACAAATAGGTTATAGGAATAGTAGGGAAACAAGGATATCTGTGGAAAAAAATAGGAGAAATAGAAGGACAGAATACGTTCTAAGGCATTTTTGGGGAATAGTATGGGATATATTACAAGCAGAGATAGGAATAAGGAGGTAGATGTAGACCTAGATCAAATAGTGATAGATGCACACTGTGCAAATTTCAAAAAATGTGTAGGTTAGTTCAGAATAGGAAATAATGATGGTAAGCGTCTAACCATTTCCAGGACTGAAGACCTAATGATGATGATTTTATCGGCAATAATTTTAAAACAGCCCAGTTTAGTCGTTGTTGAAAATGTCTTTCACTTTTTTGTAAGCCAACTTGTTGCGTCTATAGAAGCATTTTTCAGAAGTGATGCATATATCTATCCAATCTATTTAGCTATTAAACGGTACAACATCGTTTCCTATACCATTATGGCGCATAGCCAGTTGTGCAAATTTCTATGCTGTTTCTTGTAATATTGGACCAGAAATGAGAACGTGGTAGAGAAAAGTGGACACGTATACGAAAATAAATTATAACTGATAATAGACAAAACAATTAATTAAGGAATTTAAACAAGACAAACAATTACTTCAAACACTTACCTTATGTATGCGAGCGTATTGAAGCACATTTATATTCATGCGGCCGATCAAACGAAATTCGAAGTAAACAAACTGTAGAATGCGTCCGTCAAATACGGAATACAAAAATCGACTCTTCTTTGTGGTTGTAACGAAGCGAAACGCATTTATTTTATAGCGGTCATTCTGAACGAAAAGCGGTTCTTCTAAAGATAATCGTAAAACATGTAGTAAATGCGGCCTTCTACGACGAAAAATCGATACTACTAAGCTTCGTGTGTTTTCCAAGGTGATAATCGATATCGCGGCACTTGGTCAGGCACGTGCTTGAAGTAATACATGGTATTTTTCAATAGGAATTAATACTGGGCGGACGCAAATAATCAACAAATTTCACATGGGAAAATAAATTTAGCTGTAAATTATGTAAACTATAAACAAAACATACTTCAAGCGGTAAATTATATACAATAAAAACGGAACAACATGATTTCTAGCTAGATGTCATATTTTTTTATATTTTTTGTTGTCACATTTTTATGTGCAGCACTTAAATTTTTGTTTTGTCTTTCCATATAGTTGCAACAATCGAATTTGATAAACCAAATTCACGACGTTAGTGCATTTGGGCACCCCTTTTTTAACGTGGATACTATTTTTAATTTACAAGCTCTTGTAATAGTTTTGTGTTTAGCCTCCACCATGTTTAATATACAAAACAAACTATATGTTATGATTGTGTACATGGTTGTTGTTTAACATTAAAATTTAAAATAAGAAATGTCTATTATGTACATGAAAGCAGCCTCGCTTGCATGAAAAGATGGCTTTCTGTGGCTGTTTCCACTATGTGCTGGAATTTATTTAAGGGTAATCAAGGTCACACTACCTTCTCGGATCAACGGCAATCTGTTGCTAGTGTTACGCCAAATATTCCTTTATATGGATATTTTCTACTACAGATATTAACCAGGCTAGCGATTTAGATTTAGTCGTTTTGTGGATGAGATTAATCTTAAGAGGACGTATGGGCTTGGTTATAAGTTCAACAGTAAAGAGTAAACAAACTCCTTTTATTAACTAAAGCACATATAAACAGAAATTAAAGTTATAAAAGTGTCTAAGCAATCGTATCAGCTGATACTACACTCTGTCAACAGGAATACAACCTGATACAGAGTATACATAAAATACATCAGCAATATGCCTAAATAATTTATCTAATAATGTAGCGCTTATACTAATTAAATACTCACAGTTGCAGCAGTTATACGATTTGCACACTGTATAACGTAAATTAATAAAATTACTGATTGGGTTAACTAGTTAGGGGTTATTTTTGTATCCTCAAATGTGACCAGTAACCCAGGAAAGATTTCCTTAAATTGATGGAACGCAAAAATCTTCCGACTTTGCTAGGTGTCTATTCCTTGGACAGAGCTTATGAGGATTGGTCGTGGTTCCTTTTACAAAGCATTATTTTATTACTAGGGCTAGATTCTTAACAAAACAGGGGTTTGAATAGGGCGCCACCAAGTCATTAACTTTAAACACAGGGTTTCCCTAAGGGGGACTTGGGCGCCCTTGGGGAGGAATACCGCATTAACTGCTAACGCAGGAGCTGTAAAGAAAGTTTAATTAAATATACAAAGATGAGGACACAAGAGGTATTCTCTTGCTACCTTACATAAAAAACAACAAAGATTAATCAGGCAACAATAATATAAACACAGATTTTATGCTTCAAATACTGAAAAGGCTATTAAAGCTTCTTGCTAAATTGGGTTTACCATTTTACTCTATTTGATCTTATACTTTGTTACCCTACTTCTGAACGTACTTGTTCAGAATAAAACAATTAATTAAGAAAATTAAATGTTGCTTCTTTAATTAAAATTGTCCTTTCATAAAAATTGTAAATATAAAATTCATGTTTAAGAAAGATAATACAAGTTTTATCTACTCATAAGGTAGGATTATATATTCAAAGAAAAATATCAAAAACTTTAAATGTTGCTTTAGTTACAAAAGTTTAACTTGGATTTATACCAGAAATATCAGATGTTTTTTCTGTTTACATATTTATAAAACTTTAACTACTTTGTCTATTAATTCATTATTCAAAAATTGTAAGTGAAATCATGCATATATGAAACATCAATAAGAACTCTTTAGGTTTGCCTAACCTCATAAAATTTAGTAACTAATTATACTGAACTAGTATTGACAATAAAAATTTACTAAGGTCCTTCTTAATTTGCGAAACAGATTTATCAGAATAGATAGTAACAAAAATATTTTCTGAAGCAGCCTCGTATCAAAGATCACCAAATGTAGACGTGATGCAAGAATACTTCTAATCTCTTACCTTGGCTCTGCAGGTGTTGTTTACATGTTGTCTTTACAACATGTTTGGGTAGGTGTTAATACATACATTTTTCAGAAAATAAGTGACGTAAAATCCACATGTTCCACAGAACACGAACAGCTGCGTGACCCTTGGACTGGACCATGCTAACTTCCATGCGTTTTTGTTATACGCACAAACTGGACCAACCAAATTCCAATACTAAACTTAGATGTTCTACTGTGTGTAAATCTTGAACGAAAGTTTCAACAGTACCATTCCAATGCATCATCGGACTTAATTTACAAACCATAAAAATTTCTACATACATTGTAGAACGTTTCCTTAAAATTCGAACGCATTGTTTTCTCCATAACATTACATAAAATCCAACTATCCATCGTACAGTTGAAGGACGTTCATATTGGATCGATACCCTTTCGCAAAGTTGACGTGAATGAACCATAAGTTGATACTCGCAGGTGTAAAAGTAGAATTTATATCTTCTTTAAATACAGCACACTTGCTGCCTTAGTTTTATAAAACCAGATAATACAAAACGACTTCTTAAAGTTGAGAATTATAAAATAAAAATCTAATTGAGGACTTTCCACGAAGCGTTGAAAAACATGTTTTATCGTAACTTTTACGAAATCATTAAAGAAATATTTTATGTGCTATTTACACAAATGTCCAAAGAATTAGTAAATGAATTTATCAAAGGAATTATTCAAACGAAGTTATTTATTAGAAGTCATTTAAAAACGTCGTTAAAAGGAACGTTATAACAGAAGAAAAGAAAAAATACGAAAAGAGCGCTACAACAAAATTATTCAGTTGGTCTAATTAATTATTATTTTAATTCTTACCATCGTTAAAACACAAAGCCTAGTGTTCAGCGCACAAGGGCTCTACTACCGCACAAAAAGCCAGACGCAAGTTACATGCCAGAACCCTTATTAGTTCTATAATCGTTCTCGACGAGAGCTCTAGCTAATGTGAGTGCAGATGTGCTATGCAGGAAACAGGAAAGCTGCTTGACCTTGATAATAATTGTATTAACATTCGGCACCTGATGTTAGCAACCAAACTAGCATTTCTGTATGACGGTTAGCACATACAATATCAATACTGGTATTTATTTGTTTAAAAATGGTTTGCATGATATTAATGACTATACTAGAGTTATTAGGACTAAAAATTCGTTGATGTACTGCAGTGGTCAAAAAAAAACTGTTACAACTGTTACAATATAGTTACTCGTTTTGATCCTTACTCGAGACTTCAACATCTGTACATCCTAATTTTGAAATAACGGTGTCCTCGGCAAGGACTGAGAGGCCAGCAAAAAGTATTGGCAGGCCATTTCTAACCCATAAATGAAACTTAGGGAACACCATTCCAAGGGTATCCTATGGAGGTTGGTAGAGAAGGAAGCTTCTCTGCATATACCACACAGCAACGAAAAGGTTTCGAAAACGTAATGGCATAATTTGTACGTACAGCACATATGTAGTCTTGCAATCCACACCAAACCACGGCAGTGCTAATAGACAATTTGCGACTGCAAGATCCCAAAAAAAGCAGAGTAGCAATTCCGATTCTTAAACATCAGCCAGCACGTGTCGACTTCTGCTATGGCTGACTTACGACCCTCCCTCCTGCTCAACTTTATGTACATTCTTGATTGTGGACAATTATTGAAATTCAGGCCTAAGTAAGCGAATGGACCATGTACACTAGATCTAACTCTATAAAAACAAAACATTACTCCAATGACATTTAACTAGCAGGAATCCTTACCAACACATCACCGCGAAATCACTGATTTCAGCTGTAAAACAGTTTAGCATGCCCAAGGTCCCGGGTTCGAATCCCGACACAGTCCGCTTGAAAAATGTCGGGCGAGCATTTTTCACCAAAATACACTCTCGTTCGGATGAGAGGTAAAATGGAGGTCTCATGTGTGAGTGTTGTCACGCACGTTAAAGATCCCTACCTTGCTTGGAACAGCAAGGGTTCAGCAAAATTCCAAATTTTGCAGGTAAAAAACTCGCTTCCTGGCCAATGTAGTACTTTCGGGTGGAGCATTGGAAAATCACATGTTATGTAAAACAGTTTAGCGGACAGTGACGTTCTGCCAGGGGTATCGTAATACAAATCAATTTAACGACTGAGCTTGGGAAAGCTCTATGGTACGAAATATATATCAAGACTCATTACCTATGATTAATTATATCTGAAAAAGAAGGAACGGGAGCTCTTTTTAAAGTACAACCTGTCCTCTTAGCTTTGCGAGGAAGAAATTATAGGGGATGCCAATGATTACAATACTATCACCGTTGAAAACCAACAGGGCTGATGCTATCAGTTAATGGCAAGAAATCCCTGTCTAACAAAGTTCAAAAATACTCACAGCCGTATTTACAATACCGACTAAATTAAATACATTTAGTAGAAAAATGACAATAGTTTTGAGTAATAGAAGCTACAGATATTATTGGAACGAGCAGGTAAAGATAGTTAATAGTACTTGGGAATCTAGAAGCAACGATACGGTTAAAATAAACCATGACACATGTTCATTATAAACGATTTAAACACCTAACATATGTATAAAAACCAGTTTACTAAAACCGTTTGCTATATCCGTGTTTGTTATATCTATTAAACTATGCGTAAGCGATAGTATATTTTGAATGGGACTTTAAATTTTGTTCGTTATAACAGTGTGTTTGTTATATTTAGGGTTCGTTTAAGCAAGTTCTACTGTAAATCATTTTCTAGAAAGTGGAAATAAGCTCCAACAATAGGTCTTTGTAAAAGTTCAAATGGGCATGTAGAGGATGAAAATGTGGTGAAAATGTTTTTCTCTCGGCAGGTACAAATTTTTTGTCCAGTTAAAGATTCCATGTTTGGATAAGGTGACTTAATCAGTAAATAACAAGGTTATTAGAATCTTTCAGTTTTTGTTTATGAGCAAAAACTGCGTTTTCAACTTGGGATTGCTAATCAGATTCTTATAGATCTTCCACAGATATTAAGTGATAAGGATGTAATTTTTCTGTATTGCAATTCGGTTACATGGATGATTTATAGGCACAAATAATAATAATACACAACGCTGTTTACTTAATCTATATTAAACCATAATATCTCGCAACCAACACAAACTAAACTGTACCCTAGTTGGTCAAATTGCATATATCTAAAAGAATATAATATTTTAAATTTATTCCAGTTTAATGATCCAACTAATTGGACTGGTGTCTGTAAATTTCTATGAATACAATTGTGGTGTTAGTTTCTATTACATTTCGCTATTATTCAGCGTGCACTGCACTAACATAAGTTTGAGTGTAAAACAAAATATAGAGCAGGTAGAAAGTTAAACTTTTATCACTCACAGCTTTTGTTGGAGCACAAGGTTCAATCGCTTTGTTCAGAGTAAGACATACTTTGGTGTCAGTAATCCATAATCTAGCTGGGATTGAGGAAAGTATTCATTACAGAAACACTTTCACTATGCAATGGCAATTTATTTATAATTCTGCGATCATCTTCGTATTCGGAAGCCTTTTTATCACTAACAAACCCGAATTTGAAAAGTTACCGTTGTGCAAATTACTGAAAAGCGTTTTATCTGCTTGACAATCGATCGTGCTTGTCACTGAAAACTAACCGCTCGTCTTCAACGATTTGAATTTGAATGAATGCCAATGAATGATGAATTAATTTAATTATCCTTTCCATTATGTGATAGCGGTGTTTATAATTTATATTATTTTAGGAATTCTCCAATTTTAACTAGTTACACGGTTTGTACGATTTCTACCGAGCTTGTAGTTGGGGTTCAAGGGTCCTTCGGTACATGGGAATATTAGGTACTCCCATGGTTGCTACTTCTGTGTCATTGGATAGGTCTGATATGTCTTAAATTTATATTATTTTGAGTTTCTGTGTGTTTGAATAATTTATAATAATTTCGATGCTTTTCAATGTATGTTTGTTTTCACACCTACGTTCGTGGGATGATTAATCATGGAAAATATGTTAGTATGTGTCGAATTTGATGTCTATAATGAAGTTGCGGTTTTTAATTGCTGGATGTAAAAGAATACACTAAGTACTTTACTATTTAATTCAGTATTTTACTTTAATAATATTCTCGAATATTCCCATTATAAAATGTAAGCTACCTAAGCTAAGCTACCTAACTTCTATAAAACTGTAAGGATATTTTCTTATTAAAACTCCTGAACTAATTCGAATTGATAAATGTTTTTCCTATATACAACTGTATGTTTAATAAATGCACAAGTGCTGCAGATTCTTATCATAAAAGCAACTTGTTTCGCCTAAATTAGTGTAAATTTTGAAATATCTTTCTATCTAGTTGAAGTTTATTGGGGTATAGCCTTAAATATCTTTTAACAGCAGCACAGTTGTTATAATTTTCTCGAGGATAGACGTTATTCATTATTACTAATTGATTATGCCATGGGATCTCACAATGTCAATAAATTTAATGCAACGTTCTAAACTTTACTGATTTGTTTTGACGGAAACTATTTCATTGTTACAATAAAAGTAACATTTATCATGTACTTTGTTTTTGGGATCCACAGCCCACTAAGCTTTTGTCAAGCTTTTTTCGAAAATAAATTTTCTTTTGGAACATCTTTTTTTTTAACCAGTGACATCTCAAAATATTTATAAAAAAAAGGTTTATTTTAATATTTAGCATTTTCTGTTACTCTAGGGCCAATTGCAATATATACTGTAGATTTGTAGCAATAGTAAAATTTATTTCTTTTTAATTATACTTTATTGAGTAACATGTATAATATAATAATAATTAGTTTAGAGTATGTGAAACTTAGAGAATAGAAATAAATTTAGACAACTCGAGAATCGAACTGATTGCATTGCTTTACAAGAAGATTTAGATCATCTACAGGAACATTGTGCCAGTAATCAACTACCTCTTAATGTCAATAAGTGCCACATAATATCTTGTACAAGGAACCTGTGCTCGAGTAAGTATGACTACGATTTATTTGGTAACTTGCTGGGTAAAACTATTAGAGATTTGGGTGTAGAGGTCTTTCAAAATCTCATGGGATGTTGCGCAAAACACCAATTTATGTTATTTACGTTAAAGTGCATCCTAATAACATTGACAACTCAGCTGTCGATTCTTTACTCCGGTTATTTATTTGCGTATTTAAGATTTGTGGTTCATTATTATTGTTTTTGATTATTATTTATAAGATTTCAGCCTTGATTCAACTTCGACCAGTTTCTTTCAAAACTACGGCAGCTCAGTGTAGGTTTTTTTTTGTAAGTATAGATAGATAGATAGATATTTAATCAGTACCCATGTAAATATGGTAAAATTACATAGTGAACAATGCCCAATACATAAATAAATACATATATACATACCATTAGCCTAGTTTGTCAAGCAAGATTGTAATACAATTTAAGAAGTGAAGAGAATAGATACATAATTTAAAAACTTAACAACAAAAGTTTATATCGCAGTCTAAAGCATCACCATGCCTTATCCAAACTTGTCACATAAATAATGCAAAATCACAAAATGTGATAGAAGTCATCAGTTAGAGATAAAGTTTATAGAATACTACAGAAGCTACAAGAAAAACAAACCCAAGGGTTAATCAAAATGATCAGTAAGGAATTTTTCGATCCTGTAATAACAGCGCTCATGCAGCAAGGACAGTAACGAAAATTTAAACTGTTTGAAGTTATTGTAAGATTTTATTTCTTTGGGAAGTTTATTAAAAGTCGGTTCTGTGTACAAAAATGATTTTTTTATAAAGCTTGATAAAGGTAAAGGTCTATAAAAGTCTGCTGCAGTTCGTGTATTATGATGATGAAATGAACTATGAGTAGCAACATTATTATTATATCTGTGAAAAAGGATTAATGATTCAAAAATGTACATTGAAGCATAGGTTAGAATGCAGAGTTTCTTGAAAAGAGGTTTGCAATGAGCAGTTTTATCCACCTTGCAGATTATTCGGATGGCACGATTTTGTATTTTAAAAATACTTGGAATATTTCCCAAAGTACAATTGCCCCAATAGGCTATGCCATACCTCATTCTAGACTCAAATAGTGCATTGTTTCGATAAAGTTCTCAATGCAAAGCAAGCCGAAGATAATTTATAGGCTAATGAGATTATATGTTCGGACCAGTTCAGACTCTGGTCAACTATTAATTCTAAAAACTTTGTCGATGTAACTCGGGACAAAGATGTCATTCAAAATATTATCAGCAATCGTTATACCTTTAAGCACCACCAGACAGGTTTTTTTCAATATTTACTACTAACTTATTGGCAGTAAGCCATTTTTTAGCAGATTCAAAATCTGTCATAATATTCTCTAAATGATTGATAGGTGGAGATTCCCAATTAATAGTAATATCATCTGCAAATAAAGTAACATTTCCATGTATAATTGCATCAACAATATCACTGATATAGAATAAGAACAAAATGGGTCCTAGCACTGAACCGTGGGGAATGCCTAAGGATATTTTTTGTTTATCAGACACATTATTATGAGTGTGAACTGATTGGAATCTGTCGTTTAGGTATGATCTCAACCAATTGCAGGTTTCAATTCAATTAAAAGTGTTGGTTTTACAGTTTATTTTGTGTGAGCTTTTAATTTTGTAATAAGTAACCACAAGAAAATAGTTCACAGTCAAGGAAAAGAAATTATTTATAGTGTTTATAATTCTATTAGTGAAGAAAAGAATGGAATACCTGTCATTCCTATGAATAATTTATAAGAATGAGTAGCAACAGCAACTACAGTTAGACTAAACACAGTCGAACGAATTATTTCATAAGCGAAGAGCAACCCGGAGGGTTGTTTGAACGACTGTATATAATTATGCAAGCATTCATAAGGCAAGACCCACCCTGAAAGCCATATTTGAGGAATTAAAAAATGATTATCATGTTAATTTTACTGGAAAATTGTCATCGTTTAAGCGCCTTATACATAAATTGGGTTTTCAGTGTAAGAGAACGCAAGATAATTGAAAAAACTGACATCCGTAAAAAGCGAGTTGAGTTTTTAAGACAGTTACAGCAATACAAGAAAGAAGGAAAAAACATTGTATACTGTGACGAAATATTTTGCATAGCTCACACAGTTCCTTTAGTTTGGAATGATGACAGCAGTAACTGTTTAAAAACACCTGTAGCCAAGTAATAAGTGATTTACTCCAACCGCTTTGTTAATGTTTAAATCGGTTCTTAAAACAGGGGATATCATGATGATATGAACAATCGTAATTTTGTAAAGTGGCTACAAATGAGATTCCTTTTAAATTGTGAAATGAATTCAGTTTTAGTAATGGATAATACAGCATATCATAATATGACAACAGAATGTACTCCTCGGGAATATACAGAAATGGTTAACAGAGGAAGAAATTGTGTGTGGTGTGTGTGAACTATATTCAAAAATACAGATGGGCAAACTTAGTTGATAATGTATATTGTGGATGTACTTTTAGAACAATATGGGCATGTTGCCCTTCGTCTACCATCTTACCATCCAGAGCTAAACCAAATTGAAAAATATGGGCATTCGTTAATAACCATGTTGCAGCACACCACAATTTCTGAAGAAAAACGTCAGATAATACTATGTGATATGCACATCCACCAAACACGTGCCAAAGCAGGTTACAGTCAACTTGCTAAAGATAAAAAGTTGGCAGAATGTAATCCATCCACCATTTTTGTTCTGTTTTTTGACTTACAACAAGTATTATTTTGTCCTACACATGACCTACCTATTTTTTATCAACGTCAACTATCAAACTATAACTTAGATATACCTGATGTGGCAACTAATAATGCGTGTATGTTGTGGAATGATACGGTGGCGAAAAGAGGATCCGTAGAAATTTTGTCATATATTTACGATACGTAAAAGATCATTTCCAGCCATTGCAATCAGATGAAAAGAAACATTGTATGGTCTGACAGATGTATTGGCCAAAATAACAACTGGTGCATACTTGGTACATTTAAGCTGTTACTAGAATTGAAGTATTTCACGTTGGTACATAGAAGGTTTCTGTCGACAGGTCGCAGTTTCTTACATTGTGACAGATTTTTCGCTTATAGAAAAAGGGCCATTCTGAATGGACCTGCACCTTGACGACGTTCTAAAATACTAGAACAGTTAGAATGCCTTGCGCGTTTCAATGAGCTAAAGAGCCAAACTATAGGTTTAACCGGGACGGGACTACTTCGGGGGATGTGATCCAAAAGTATAGAAAAAGATCCGTGAACATTCTGCGAGTCGGAGCATGGAATGTCAGAAGTACGAAATTCGCAACGTACAGTGTGCAATTTATTGTGGAATCAACCAAAAAGGTGTCTATATCCCAAAACAGCAACACAGAATTTTGCGACAAGTACAACTTAAACATCACAAATACATTATTTCAACATTATGATAGAAGACGATACACGTGGAAGATATCAAATAGATTACATTATTGTTAGACAGCAGTTTAGAAATCAAGTAAAAGACTATAGAAGCTACCCGAAAGCAGATATAGATATAGACACAACATCGTAATTATGAAGGCCGCACTTAAATTTAAAAATCTGAAAAAGAGGAACGGAAAAGGAACTTTGAGAAGCTAAAAGATAAAGATATCCACGAAAGATTTGAAAAAAAGCCAAATGAATTGCTGAAAGATATCGGGAAAGTATCTGATACTAAGGAAGTAGAAACAGAATGGAATAACATTAAATCCAGTCTAGACATGGCAGCCAGAGATATTCTGCGGTACACACAAAAAGAAGATAAGAAATCATGGATAACAAAGGATATCCTGAATTTAATAGAAGAAAGACGAAAATACAAAAATAGATCAGACGAAACAGGAAAACATCTACAAAGCCATAAAATGGGAATTATTCGCAAATGCAGGAAAGCTAAAGAACAATGGATTGATGAAAAGTGCAAAGAGGTACAAACTAAGACGGAAATAGGAAAGACAGACGAAGCATACAAATTAATTAGAATCAATTTTAGGGATATAAAACCATATAGCAAAAATATAAGGGACGTGGAAGGAAATATCATTATAGAAAATGTAGAGAAAGTAACTAGATGGCAGGAATATATAGGAATTTATATTCAGGAGAGGAACTAACAGCATTAGAACAGGAATCAGATGAAAATGATGACCTGGGCTGTTCTATACTTAGAGAGGAGTTTGAATTAGCATTAAAGAGTCTGAAAAATGGTAAGGCGCCGGGTACAGATAAGGTGCAAGCAGAAACTCTAAAAGCTGCTGGACAAGCAGTAACAGAACATCTCTTCCGACTTGTAAGCTATATGTATGAGACAGGTGAGATACCCAAAGATTTCAACCGTAACATCATAGTAACTATACAAAAAAAAAGAGGCACGGATAGATGTGGAAATTTTCGAACAATAAGTTTGACAACACGCGTTTCAAAAATATTAATTAGAATTGTACAAAGATGAATGGAAAAAAGAGTTGAAGAAATACTGGGAGAAGATCAATTTGGGTTTAGGCATTCGATAATGTAAAATGGAAAAAATGTTCAAAATACTCAAAAAGATTGGAATGAGTTTTATGGACAGACGGATAGTACATAGTTTATACAAAGAGCAAGCGGCGGTAATAGAATTAGAGCAAGAAAGTAGAGAAGTAAATATTAGGAAAGGGGTAAGACAGGGATGGCCTTATCCCCATTAATTTTTAACATGTACATAGAAGAGGCAATGAATACTGTCAAATGCAGGAAGACATTTGGAATTAATAAACAGGACACAAGATTAATATGCTTAGATTTGCAGATGATATAGCGGTATTAGCATCTAGCAGAATTAGAAGCTGCTCTTCAATGAAATGGAGAGATACGGTATGAAAATTAACAAAAATAAAACTAAAGTTCTACTATGTAAAAGAGGAGAAAATAAATCGAAAACAAGAATATAAATAGGTAACGAGAACTTACAAGGTTATGGATTTCTGCTACCTAGGAAGTCAAATAACGTAGATGGGAAGAGCACAAAAGAAACAAAGATTAGCACAAGCTCGTGCTACATTTAACAAGAAAAAGCAACTACTGTGTTTAAAGACAACAAACGTAGAAACAAGGAAAAGATTGCATAAAACAGACAAAGTTAAGAACGAAGAGGTACTAAAAATGATAGGGGAAGAAAGAAATATGTGGAAAACGGTAAAAATAGGAGAGATAGGATGATAGGCCACATACTACGGCATGAGGGAATAGTGCGGAATATATTAGAAGCAGAGATAGGAAAAACGAGAAGAGGTTGACCTAGGTTAGACTATTGCACACAGATAGTGAAAGATGTAGGCAGTGAGAATTTCAGGGAAATGTGTTGGTAGGGTAGCTCAGAATAGAAATCAATGGAGGTATGCTTCCAACCAGTTGCAAGATGTAAAAACTGATGACAAAAATAATAACTACTTAAACATGGTGATTACTATAAACAACTACAGATATTGGTTTTGCAATACTCTAAAATTATTGAAATTGTAGAATAGTAAACTGTGCATATTTTAATTTCATTACTTTAAACTGATCACACCTTTGGTTTGACAATCCTGTCACAATAATATAATAAAAGTTTTTCATTACAAAAACATATTTGTGCTTTATTTTTTATGGAAACAAGTTCTCAGAATCTAAAGAAAATATGTATGGTGTTCCGCAAGGGACAGTACTTGGTCCAAATCTGTTTATTGTATATATAAATGATATAACTAAATATTTGAAAAATGCAATATACAACTTTTTGCTGATGACACTTTAATATACTGCATTGGTGATGATATTGAATATGTGGTAAACACCCCAAATTAAGAAATGATTGAGATACATGAACGGATAAAACATAACGGTTTGAGCTTAAATATAGAAAAAACTAAGTTTATGATAATTAAAAATCGATTTAATACTCTATCAACTAAAAATCACAGTGGAATATTTATTAACAACCAAAAAATAGAGCAAGTGGAGGAGTGCAAATATCTGGGAGTCATTATGGATGAACATTTAATATTTTCTAAACATGCAGAATACGTAACCAAAAAAATAGCTAGAAAAGTACATCTTTTAGGAAGAATGAATAAGTATCTTAGGGTTTGGTCCAAATTGACAATTTACAAAACCATTATTTTGCCACATCTTAATTACTGTTCATCAATACTATATTTATTAAACAAATCTGAAATAAATGATCTACAAAAGAAACTAAACCAGGCTCTGAGATACATTCTTAAATGCAATCGTTACACAAGTGTTAGTAGTATGTTAAAGAAAACAAACTTGAGAGTGTTAATCAAATAATTTTTGTAAACACAATGAACGTCATATACAAAATAAAGCACAATTTCTTTCCAGCACATTTAGTAAAACATACTAGGATAGTGTTAGATATACATTCTTATCAAACTCGGGCTAGTGAAGACTTCTATGTACCTACAGTTTCTACTACATATAGTCAAAATGATCTCTTTCATAAGGGACTTGTGCAGTATAATAAACTACCTATTAGAGTAAAAAATTCGGAAACTGTAACATTCTTTCAACAAAGATGTATTAAATATGCTATGTATAATTTAGGTGTGTGAAGAAGGAACACTATATGTGATGATTGTCTATTATGTACATGTTGATGAGTGGGTCCCTGTGTTGCGTGACTCCATTCACTGCCTTTAAATAAGTATGTATGTATGTATGTAAACTTATTGCTAAACACTTAAGTTAGAATATTCTATTAGCATGTGCAATTAAAATGAATAAATACAAAATACAAAAAATATTTGCTTAATTTAATTCTCAGCTGCGCAACTCTTGCTTCAAGTGATTATTCCATTAGGTTATGGGCCCAGGCAGAGTTATTGAGAATTAAATTACAAATTTAGTAAAAATAAATTGTCGACAAAGGTTGACGTACTAACAAAAACTGGCATTCCGTTATTCGATGGAACGAATTTCAACAATTGGCTTTTTTGGGTTGAAAATGCGCTAGATGAGAAAGGGTTGTCCAAATATATCAAAAAAACCTTAGATGAGTTATTGAAAGGCGTCACGGCAGAAATGGATCGAATGGTTTTTGCAAATAATGAGAAGAAATTCAAAAATATTATCGTATAAAGCTTTCATGCTTTCCAGCTGGAAAACATTAGAGGAAAATCATCAGCAAAGAACATGATGGATGGTCTGGCAAACATATTTGAGCGTAAAAGTATTGCAAATCAACTTTTGTTACGGCGTCAATTGCTCACAATGAAATACAAGGAGTGTCAAGATATGACTGAACACATTTTGAATTTTGATCGTAAAATTCGTGATCTAAAATCTTCTGGTGCCAAATTGGAAGAATTAGATATTGTATGTCATTTACTCGTTACTTTACCAACTGACTATGATGCATTGGTCACAGCAATTGAAACAATGGATCCAGACAAAATAAAAATGGATTTTGTGAAAAGTCATTTATTCGACGAATACAACAAAAGAAAACCGGGAGGTTGTGAAAAAGTGACAAATGGTTTGGCTGTGGTCAGATAGGCCATTTAAAATCTGGTTGCCCTAAATACCAGAAACAGAAAAGAAAGAAGAAATTTTCGAATAAAAGTACTGAAAAAGTAAGTGCAAATGCGATCGAAACTGATTCAGCGCCAGTGATTCTTAGTGCAGTCACTGAACCTGTGTTCAAAGATTCGTGCACAGACATGAAAACTGTATATAGTGCAAAGGCAATGCGACAAAATGACTTGTCAAAAATTTATTTTATTATCGATTCTGGTGCTACCGCGATATGGCAAATGACGAATCAGTATTTGAGGAATTGCAAGGCATTGATGGTGTACAAATTTCTGTTGCAGAGCGGAATGCAAATTTGTGTGCTAAGCAGAAAGGTGACATTCAAATAAAAACTTTTTACAGCAGTGACTGCAATACAAAAGTCATCAAGGATGTACTATTGGTGAAGGATTTGAAATGCAATTTGTTATTGGTGAAAAGTTTATCAAAGCAAGAATTTCGTGTTATCTTTGAAGGCGATTTTGCTTGCACAGTACAAGGATAAAATGGTATTTGTAGTGCATTCTTCTGGAAGGTTATATAAAGTAGATTTTCATGTTGTTCGTAATGCATTTGCTGGTTTAACAGATCAAAAGATTTTTAATTATTCGTCACAAATATTTTGGCATTATCGACTAGGTCATTTGAACTACAATGACATGAAAAGAATGGTTGATCGAAATATGGTTGATGGCTTGAATAAAGTAAAAATAAACATTGACCATAAATTTTGTGAATCGTGCGTATTGGGCAAACAAGCTAGATTGCCATTTCCAGAGAGAAAACAATGTCGTTCAAATTGATTATTACAGTTGATTCACAGTGACGTTTGTGGGCCGATGTCAATTCAAGCATATGATGGTTCAAAATATTTTGTTACTTTTACTGATTTCTCAAGAGTTTCTGCTGTATACACAATTAGACAAAAGAGCGAAGTCTTTGAAAAATTCAAAGATTTTATTGCGTCATCAGAATCTGTGCATGGTGTTAAAGTTGCAAAGTTAAAGGCGGATAATGGCGGCGAATATATTTCAAATGAGTTTAAAAACTATTGTCGGAAGAAGGATATTCAACTGGACTATACAGTACCAGATAATCCTGAAATGAATTAAATATCGGAACGTTTAAATCGAACTATGGTTGAAAAAGTTTGACCAATGCTGAACGCTAGTGGTTTAAAAAAGGAATTTTGGTCAGAGGCGGTTTTGGCAGCGAATTATCTGAAGAATCGATGTCCGACTAGTGCCTTTGGTAAACAATTTCAAAACAAGACACCGGCTGAACTGTAGTATAAGGTCAAACCAAATTTGTCAAATCTTCGTATTTTCGGTTCAGTTTGTTACAATTTTGTTGTGGATTCCAAACGATCGAAGCTTGATGCAAAATCAGCTAAATGTATTATGTTGGGTTATGCTTCAAATTGTTCATATCGATTATGGAATACTGAAACAAATAAATTGATAATTGGACGAAATGTGATTTTCAATGAGCAATCTATTATGAACTAAAGTAACAATTTAGAATTGTATGATTGGGAAGATACAGAGGCGGTTGACAATCCAAAGGATGATGACTGTTGGGGTTGCGGTCAATTACCTGTAGTCAACTGACAAGGGCTGTTTGCAGCAGCACTAAAGACTTCCTTTGCCACTCAATGTTCAGATTAAAAACATGGCAAGTTGACTCTTTATTAAGCAGCTCAAATTCCTAACAATTTTAAAATGAATAATAGTAACAATTTTACAATAACTTACTGTATCCCTTACTATCATACAACGTTGCTTTTCTTAAATAATTTCTAATTGTAACATACTTTCAAGTAAACTACTTAATTGTAATACACAACCAGGATATTTGTCATTTAAAACACAGTTTTTCCAATCTGTCAAAGTTCACCCCTGCCCACTGGATTACCAAAACTAGGGTTACAACTATCAACAATAATACATGTATTAATTAACAAATCCCAACAGTGACATTGTTAATGACGGCAAAACATTCCATAACGTAAATATGGACATCAGTGATCTTGAAGAAAATATTTACGATACAAGTTTGAATCGTATTGATGATGATGAGGTACTAGGCTTACGACGCAGTACTAGAGTACGACGACCACCTGAAAGATTTGGTGATTGGCAGGAAGATGCACGTTTTGCTTTATCGGCACAGCAGTATGTTGACAATGATCCAAAGATGATCAGTGAAGCAAAACAATTAACTGATTGGAAAGATTGGGAACAAGCGATTAATGAAGAATACTCATCACTATTTAAAAATGGTACATGGACTGTGTGCGACTTGCCTAATGGAAGAAGGCCGATATCATGCAAATGGTTTTTTAAATTAAAACGAAAATCTAATGGAGTCATTGACAAATACAAGACACGTTTGGTGGCGAGAGGTTTTTTTTTACAAAGAAGCGGTTTTGATTATAACGAAATATATGCTCCGGGGGCAAAATTGGCAACATTACGCACACTATTATCCATAGCTATCCAACATGTTATGAATGTTCATCAGATGGATATTAAAGAAGCACTTTTAAATGGTGAATTGTCTAAAGAGATATATATGGAATTGCCTGAAGGATTTGAAATTGATAATAAAGTATGCAAACTAGATCGTGCGTTATACGGTTTGAAACAAGCTTTACGATCTTGGAATGAAAAATTCAATTATTTCATGCTGAAGATTGGTTTGAAACATTGCGTATCGAATCAATGTCTTTATATCAAGGTAGAGAATGGTATGCTGTTCTATGTTTTGCTGTATGTTGATGACCTGTTGATCTATTGCAAAGATGAACAAAAAATTAAGGTCATCAAAGGATTATTAAACAATCAATTTGAGATGACTAATATTGGAAAGGTTGACACTTCTTGGAATGAACATTAAGCAAAACATTGACCAACGTACAATAATTTTGAATCAAACGCAATATTTAAACAAAGTTTTGATTAAATTTGGCATGGATCAATGTAAAAGTGTTGATACACCAATGGAAGTTGGTTTAGATTTAAGGAAAGGAGACCCAAACAAATTGCTTGATGTTCCATACAGGGAAGTAATTGCTTGTCTAACATATGCAGCACTCACAACTCGACCAGATTTATGTGCAGCTACAAACCACTTCAGTCGGTTCCAAAGTTGCTATACAGTTGAACATTTTACACATGCCAAACGAATTTTGGAGGTATATTAAAGGCACTCTGGATTTAAAGATGATTTATCGAAACGGAAAGAATGAAGATTTGTTGATAGGCCATACGGATTCGGATTGGGCTGGAGACAAAAATGATCGCAAGTCGATTTCTGGATATGTATTCAAAGTATACGGCAACACAATTAATTGGACATCGCGTAAGCAGGCTACGGTAAGCTTATCATCAACTGAAGCTGAATTTATATCACTCGGTCGGGGCATTTGTGAAGCAAAGTGGTTACGAAGTTTACTAAACGAAATCGATTTCAAATGCATGAATGCAACAACTATTTTTGTGGATAACCAATCATGCATAAAGGTGGAAGAAGAGCCACGAGAACACAAACGAATGAAACATATCGATGTCAAATATCATTTTTTTCGTGAATCGATCGCCGATCATGAAGTGAAGCTATTTTTCAAACCCAGCACTGATCAACTAGCTGACATAATGACGAAAGCAATTGGACGGATACTGTTTTGTAAACATCGAGAAAATTTGAATTTGTTTTAAAAATTAATTTTGAATTCAAGTAGGTGTACAGCAATATTGAAATTAAGAGGCGGCATTGGAATTGTACAATAGTGAACTGTGCATATTTTAATTTCATTACTTTAAACTGATCACACCACTTGGTTTGACAATTCTGTCACAATAATATAATAAAAGTTTTTCTTTACAAAAACATATTTGTGCTTTACTTTTTATTTGCTTAATTTAATTCTCAGCTGCGCAAACTCTTGCTTCAAGTGATTATTCCATTACAACTAATGTTAATTGTGCGAAAGGATTTACTGGAAAACTATTAATACGGCAAATGTCTAAGTGTTGGGGGATTCTTGGCAGCCACAGGCTGCTTAACCCCCTTCACATATCACCGAATCTCTGTGAAATAGGGTATACAATTAGAAAACAATAGAAGGGAATCGAACTGTATATAGGCTGTTGTGAGAATTGCAGGGATCTGGGTAGGCCAGCTCAGAACATAAATAAGCTGAGGTACAAGTCCAACCAGTTCCAAAACGTAAAACCCAATGACAAAAAAATAAGTGCTCTTAAATCTGATGATTATTAAAAACAACTACAGGTGTTGGTTGTGAAATATTTTCAACTAATGCTGATTGTGCAAAAGGATAAATTGGAAAAACTATTAATTTGACAAAGGTTCACGTGCTGGGGGAACTTAGCAGCCAAAGGCTGCTTACCTCCCTTCACATACCACTGAATATCCGGGAAATAGGGTATTAACTGTAAAACAATAGAAGGTGACCGAACTGCATCAAACAAGAAAAAACAGCAGCTATGTTCAAAGACAATGAACATAGATACAAGAAGAAAGCTGTTCAAAGCATAGTGTGGAGCACAGCACAGTACATCTATGAAATAGGAGCAGTAGGAAAAGCAGACAGAAAGAGATAGAAGCCTTCTGGAATGTTGTGCTTCAGATGTATGAGGATGGTAGCATGGGCAGACAAAGTTAATAACAAATTGGTTGTGGAAAGAGTAGAGGAATAAAGATATCCAATGGAAAACGAAAAAATAGGAGAAATAGGACGGGTTACGTTCTAAGGCATTTCTGGGGAATAGTACGGAATATATTATAAGCAGAGATAGAAAAAGATAGGTAGGGGTAGACTGAGATGACTTTCGCACACAGATAAGGATAGGTGCAGACTGAGCAAATTTCAGCGAAATGTGTAGGTTGGTTCAGACTAGGAAACAATGAGGGTACGCGTCCAACCAGTTCTAGGACTGAAGACCTAATGATGATGATAATAAAAAGGGAAGAAAGCAGCCAAGATATTTATACTAAATGAGTGGATATAAGTTATATTTCAAGCGCGAAAAAGCAATCCCTTTAACGTAGTGTGCATGCAAAGAGAAGATTTTAAAGATCTTTCAAGATTAGAAACATCACTTTACAAGAATCTTAAATTAAAACTCACTGAATCGCTCAATATTTTATATACACGAGCTAGTCATAACACACTATGTCTATGGGCATCATATTCCATCATCATAAATATTCGTAAGCACAATCAGAATGCCTTTTTTGTTAAAATAGATAGTCTACCTTTAGCTTATGTTAGAATATTACCTATTTCGGCAGTTAAAAAAGCTGATTTAGTCGATATGTTTAAATATATGGATCCCATTTACCACGCATTCTACCAAAATTTGATATCTGATTGATGCTTGTGTAATTTAGTTTTATTTACTGTATACTTGTATTTTATAATATAATGCTTTAGTTTCTTACCCATAATCTCTTCTTGTATCTTATGAATATAATAAAACTCATTACGTTACATATTTTCAACACTAATATTTTTACCTTGCTATCTTGTACCGAAATAAATGAACATCTAAAGAACGTTGTAACTTACCCTGTACTTACATTATTCCACGTTATTTATGCTTGACACACATTGTTGGCTACAGTGCAGGAAAATTAAGTAAAATCGTATTACTACAAATGAAAAAAGGTTGCAATCATGTGCAATACGTTTTTTGTTTCGCATTAAAATTAATAAATTTGATTTCTATGCCTGCTGAAAAATTGACTACACGCAGATTACAACGGTGTTCGAACCGACGCTTTGTTTAATAAAGTTATGTACCTTAAGCTGATTTAGTAGCATTAACTTCAAAATCGAGAGAATACTTGATTTTAATATTGCGTTTTTGCGCACAAGAATACTTAATATATGTTTAGGTATTATGTACAGTTCTATATACTAAAGCTCTTACGAGAAATAATACCTGGAAGATGGTTATGCTTTAATTATACTTAGTGTATAAATGCTTATTTTATTATATATTTTGTTTTCGCAGTTTTTAACATAATGTATTTATTCTTGAATATATCCTGTAATTCTGCCAAGAAATAGTTGTTTTCTTTAATAACACAATCGGCACGTTATCAACAAATAAAATACAAAAACATGAACTAAATTTTATATCTACAATCTTATAATTATAACAAATACAATTAAACTTTAACAGCGTTCAACAACTCTTTTAAGTATTGTTCTTTCTCTTCTTGTTGCAAAGCTTTTATAGCATTTATCAGTTCGATCTGTTCGGGTCTATCATCCGGTGGATAAATTTCTCTTCTTGTTTTTATTACCCATTCTTCAAAATTCTCAGGTTGATTAAAATAATAGAAAAGACCAACTGGAAATGACATATATATTGCCATTTTAAAAACTTCCAACTTCCATCTACTCATTATGTGTTTGGTTTTTAACGCGAAGAAGCCTTTGCTTATTACAAAATTATTTATTATCAACTAAAGTTGATTACTTTAGTCTGAACTCTGATATAGTCACTAATTTTTAGGTTATGTATATCTTAGACGTCTTAGATTATTATAGATATTCGCCATAGAAAAAGTTACCTTTTTCTATGATAGTCACAGATTATCGCTCATTCTGTGGTATGCTTATGTGAAATCATGAAGGTAGTATAGTAAGGAGATACTAATATCGTTCAGGGAGTGATCACAAATTGATAGATAGGCGTATTTTAGTTTACCACATCTCTGCAGATGGCGACTTAGGTCTATTTTAAGGACGAGTTTTTATATTGTTTAATATTTGTGAGGTTTTGTTGCTAACCTAACTTTTTAGCGTCTTTTTAGTTTGCACTTTTGCAGATTGCTCTTTAATAACATTTAACGTTTAACTTGATATCAAATAATATATTGGTGTCTTAATAGCTTTGGAAAAAGCCGTGCATATTTGTATCATTTTTTATATTATTTCTGCCACATATATTATAATAAGTATACAACATAATTATTTCTGAGATCTAGGGAAACTTTACTGTAAATCTATGTACTTGCAAATAAATCTAAAGCTTTGATTTTCATTAAAAGGTTATATTTTGTAGTTACCTTTGGTAAAAATGCAGTATAATGGAACTTTCACCAATTTTGATGAATTTTTTTTGGTAAATAGTCTAGACCCTAGGAGTGATGATTTCCCAAAAAGGTAAGGAAATCATAAATAAATTTTTTGTTAATTTTTCCAAAAAAATTTTCCGCATGCTTATTTATATGGGGAGAACCAAATATTTCTGCTAAGTTCTTCCAACTCAAACTCGTTGCGAACCGAAGTGTATCATGGCCCCTAAAATATCGCCCCACAAATTTCATATTACTCCACAAATTTTATATTACCCTACAAATTTCATTTTATCTCAAAATATATTATTCTACAAATTTCATACTACCCAAAAAAATATATTATCTCCAAAGATAACCCAAAAATTTTAAGGCACCCAAAAAATCTAACATTTTCTCTCCCCTAAAAATTAAGCTAGGTTTAGCCACGGAACCTCAATCTGACGTTGAATTAAAAACAAATACTCCAATATCAGTTAAAAATAAATCTATAAACAATACCTGCAGAATCCACAAAAACGTTCCTCGTAATTAAATATCTTCTTATTTTAAATTGATTTCCAACTCAGCTTACAAGATTTTTCATATTTAAGATCTTGTTTCAAACAGCAGTTACCAAAGTACATTTTTGTTTAAATCGTCCTTTCGATTATTTAATAAAATTTTTAAAATAGCGTTCTCTTGAAGAATTTTCCCTCTATACTGTAATTTAATAAATTCCATTTTTTACGTAATTTGCATTTAAAACATCACCTCTATATTCATTGTACGATCGTAATTATTAGATTAAGGTATGTTTACTGCATACTTCAAATATCATCTTCGCAAAGTAACAGCTCGCGACAAATCAAAATAACATTTCACGATCGAATTTAAAAATCGAATGAATGCCTGTTTTAAATAAACGCTTTTTTATTTATCCAAATTATCTATTTTCTCGAACCTAGTAGAATTTGCGCTATTCCATTCTAAATAATAAACGCCTAACTTACGTAATTCTTGGAAATTCTCATTAGCGTTAAAATTTGTTGAGTTTGATTACCTTGTTATATCGTTCTAGTTATGAGTGACGCGAGGTGTTTGTTCCACTCTAACATATATGCGATTGTTGTGACGTCGCATACTAATGCGAAAGATAATCAATATCTATTACATTTTCTGAGATTTTCAATGATCGAGCCGCTTTTTAGAATAAATGTTTTATTAGATATTTACGTAGTTCAAAATACGTATGACTAATATTGTAGAGAATTTTTTATTTAAAATAAATTTCTGTAATCCACAGGGAAATTAATTTAAACTTTAATTGCTTTTTAATGCAAAAGGGGTTGCATTTTATAGACATATTTGCTTTTACGGCAAAACGTGTTTTTAATACGCTAATTAAAGTTATAATTGGGGTTTCAAATGCACGAACTTACTTATTTTTATCCAAATGCGTAAAGCTAGTGCTATTCTATGTCATTTACAGCAAATGAAAAGCATTTCTATCAAAAATGTATTGATAATTAATAAGTGAAAATAAATGGCTTTGTATTTATCTTAAAATGATCGATTTACGTTCACATTGAATGCGTTTTACGATACCTTATAATATATATATATATATATTATTATGTAAGGGGGGTATAAGGTTTCTAAAGGTATATTTGTATTAATAGGGGTGTATGCCAAACGATAGGATCAATATTTCAGATTTAATAATTTAAAAACTATAAATTTTGCTATACTTTACATACGTTAAAGTATGTACCATTTCAGATTGAAACTTATATGCCAAAAGGTAGATAACATGACTTTATGACGTTGATATAATGCACGGTACTTGAGGTTGTATACTGAGTTGATATTTCATGAGCCAGTTGAGAGTACATTTGCCGTCGGAAAGCCGAACGCATTTATGGATATCTGCAATATAACAAAGCGTCCAGGTCGTGTATAAATTATTTGGCTTTTCCTTTTATAGAATCAAACTTTTGGACGAATTGTAAATCAAAATTTAAAGTGAATCAAAATGTAAAGGTTATTGGAGTTCAGTGAAGTGTTTTGGACCAATAGTAGAAATTTAAAATTATTATAAAGACTGTAGCGAAGGTATGTTGGACACTGAAAGAAAGATGATTTGTTATTGGATGTTATATGTTTAAAAATGTTATTCTAGTAAGCTAAGTTTGTTGATTTAATAACTAAGCAAAATAAATAAGGGACTGATTTTTCGAATTTGTTCAGATAAAGACCTATTTTATGAAACCTGCGTTAAGTTGTAAAATATTTTGAAATAAAAGTTTATATGTGTATCATCGAGTATTATTTAGTAAAGTGTGAAAGAAATAAGAAACATCGAGTAAATAAAGGCGACGAATATATATATAAGGAGTTTAAAAGTGGTTAATAGTGCAACGGGAAAGGCAACGAGTATTTAAAGAAGATTTGGAAGTGGTTATTAGTGGAACGGGGAAAGCGACGGTTATTTGTTTGAGAAGATTTGTGTTGGTTTTGGGATAGATTTGGTATAACGGCAGCAGGAGATTGGAGTGGATAAAGAAGGCATCGACGACATAAGTAATTTTGGATTGATTTGAGAAGATTAAACGGCAGTAAGGACATCGTATGGATAATTGGAATAGCAGGACTAGGAGTGATTTGTATTAGGACAGCGGGTTTGAATTGGATTGTGCGAAGAGAGGATTAAGTGGGATACGAAGCAGAGGAACAGGAGATCGATATACGAAGAGGAAGAATTAACGCAGGGGAAGTAGACAACGGTTTTTTTTGCTAAATTCTAAATTGGGGTAACATTATTTCAGGTTTGGGTCATCGAAATTGTTTTTTTAAGAACACCTGGAGGCAGTACGCAAGCGGACAAAATTGGAGAATCTTTTGTGAAAGTGCGTACGGTGATTTCGAATTTGAGCCAGCAGTTAGAAGAAGGCCTTCAGCGCGGTATATTTCTGGTAAGTACCGTAAATATATCATAACGTCAAAAAATTAAAGTCATAAAAGTTACATAAATTAATTTGGCATCAGGCAACTTTGATATATTAAAATTTGGCATACATAATAAATTCAGTACATTAAAAAAGTGGTAAAACAAACGAGGGTGCAGTTTGGTTGGGTAGCGTACATCTACTCACGATTGAACTCACGGTGAGTAAGTGAGAAAACCCTAAGATTAAAGTTTCAAATAGTCGAGGCATATAAAATATAGTAATTAGAAAAAAAAAGAACCAACCAAACGTTTGCTAAAGCACCTCGATTTGAAGTCATACATTAAATAGTAAATTTGTGACGACGACAAAAGTCGTGTAACAAATTTTGTTTAAAGTTAAAGTGTAATAAATAAAGAAGGTATTAGCCCAAAGCGAAAGTAAAGTAATAGGGGTGATATAAAGTAAAGTAAATAAGGGCGGATATAAGAATATATATATATATATATATATATATATATATATATATATATATACATATACATATATATTAATATATATCTCGTGTGTGTGCTACGTTTCCTTAATATTAATCTGTATTTATATTTTGGCCTGTTCTTTGTTATATTGATTTAATAAATGGATAAAAGTAAACTTGGTTGTGAACCAATAATATGCCACGGCTTATTGAAACTTATCTCAGGTTTTAATGAATTTAAATAATAATAAACAAACAGTGTGGGTACAAAACTGTATGCCTATATATTAACCACTGCCAGATACAGTACCCTCTAGTTATTTTTTAATATACTTGCTCTAAAACTGGGTGTGATCTTTACTACCAATTTTATTCAGAAAATAAACAAATTTTAGAATGCTTAACGTTTGATAAAATTTTTAGATTTCAATGAATACCACAGCTTTTTAGGTGTTACAATTATAAAAACTACTTTATTTTATACCTGTATAATTCCACTGAAGTCCGCCTGCGTTTACAAGAATTGGCCCTTTGCTGCATACAGACTACCAAAACTTGGATGTACCCAATACCTGTTAAATTTAGTTTTAATATGTTGTATTTAAAATTTCACGCTTTAATTTCAGGCTTTAGAAATACTAAAAGGATGTTATAATAAAAAATGATACTCAGAATCGGCTATCTAATTTAGGACTCGTTCAAACTATCACTGCGGGAACACTGCTCATAATAATGGAATCTTCTGGACTATTTGTAGCTCTCGGTACCTCAATTCACATCAGCTTGGAAGCCAAATACATTTCACTTGAAGAACAAATAATCTTCTGTGCTTCTAATGGTTGTATAAACCTTTTAAATTTACTACCCGTTGCACAAACTCTTTTAACTTCAGAATTACTCTTTCAACTAGCTTCAGCTTTTAATACTTGAATAAAACACGAGAGCAGGTAAAACACATCTATTCTTTATATTACAAATTTTATAAGCCCCTTTATTTATATCCTTATCACCTAGGAGATCTCTTAAAAATTGTACATTTGCCTTCTATATCTATAAAGTTAACAAAGTTACACTCCTTGATCAATTATTTATAAACATCTCTAATAACTCTTCCAAAACATTTCATTCTGATCACTTGGTCCTATTTCTATTGGTTACATTTTGTTTTCAATATTTCCTTTAACTTACAATTATTTTCTAACATCACATACTAAATAATTCTGTTTCAGATATTATGGTACCTATTACTTATAATAAACATACATATAGTGAACATACATTAACAAACATTATTTTTACATCCTATAACTACTTATTTCTTCTAAACCATGCTAAATGACTTAATTTTTTAGATATTGTGGTATGTCTTACTTTTAGCAGTAGTGTCCATTCAAATAGTGAACATAAACATTTGATACAATCCACAGAAGCTTCCTCAAATGGAATTACGTTTGATATTTATAAATTAAATTAAATAAACACCTATTTGAAATCTCAAAAAGCTCTATCACACTGAAATAGCATTCGATATTAATTCAGTAATTAAATTTTGTACGATCTTGTTTATCATTAGTTTTAAATTAGATATTTCATGAATATGAGTATTAAATAAGTGCGTCTAACCTTGGTTATTATATAGAACATTACATAACATAACAATATATATATATATATATTGCTATGATAATAGGGTAGTTTAGGGGTAGGTTAAGTCATAGGGGTCGTAGAATAAATATAAACAACTTCAATTTTAAGAAAAGCAAATAATTCCGAAATTATAAGAATAAATCGGTCACTTTACATAATGTTAATTAAGCGGACACTGTATATAAAATGTACGGAATTAAATGCATGAGATCATAAATATGTCTAAGTGTAGTTTACAAGTAAAGATAAGATTTTAAAACGCAATAAATAGCATCAAAATTAAATCACCGGGAAGCATAGATAAATTGGCATTGCAAATATTTAACAATTGCGTCGAAAATATCAACGTAAACGCATCCTAAAATAATTCATTATTAGAAAATCGTTACGTGACTAGAATAGAACACATTTGTTCAGAAAACCAATATTCTGCGGAAACAACTAAACACCAGGCGGTTTGATTATACGATAAATTAACAAACATCCAAATACGTGAGTTAACGAAAGCCAAAAGTTGGAATTCCTCGAATAATATTACAATATGCTGGAAGCAGACGTGACAAACAGAGCATTCATCGAAGATTTAAACTAACTAATTTGTAAAAATTTTGAGTTCTGCTAGATAAGGCAAAAGTATCAGCCTAGATTGTAAACACGCCAATGAAAACAATTGGAGGAAGGGCTTATATATACGATAGTAACGGAACGACATTTTAGTCTATATTCAACTGAGCAACGACTATGTTCGAAGATGTTAAAAACTCACGTAAATAGTGAAGAAATAAATCAAAACAAATCAGATTTAAAAGTGCGAGAATTCGTGCAACGAAATATAAGCCGATCTGTAGATAAACGTAAGTTAAACAAATTTATATAATAAAGGGAATAGCACAGCAATAAAATAGGGCATATCACAGCAATTTTATGATTTGTACAATAGTGGGGCGAATAGCACAGCAATATATATACAGGGTGCCCACAATCTATCTCCGTATATGGGTAACTTTTTTATTATAGAAGATACAATGTTGGTTAAAGTTGAAGAGAAATTTACGAGTAGTATGATGCTTTTTTGAAAACTCACCTAGATGCTCAAATTTTTTAGATATTTGAAAAACTGAAATTTGCCATTTTCTTCAAACGCTAATAACTTTTTAACGGTTTAACCTATAGAGAAAATAAAAACTGCTTGTAAGGTAACTTTTTACGTAGAATTCAATAGCGTATATGACAATTTTAATCGGAAATGGGTTTTCAAGCTACAAACATAACCTCACTTTTTTTAAATGGAAACCATAGTTCAATATAACCCAAATGGAAAGGTTTTTCTTTTCTGATTACACTGATGTAAGGGTTGGCGTACTTATTTTCAGTAGTTTCTTCATAATAAAGAAAAAACGATTTATTTATTTGCGGGCATCAAGGAGTCCATGGATACATATTTTAAATAAACAAAAAACAACTGGCATTTGTCAGATATTATTAGTTAAAGTGTTTATTTGCTCTGGGATGCAAATTTTGTGTAGAAGACTTTTAAATTTATTTGATTATAATAGAGAATGTATACAAACGACGAAAAAAATGACATGCTCTTTTGTTACTATGCCTGTAACAGAAATTGTGATGCTGCTGGTGATATGTATTATGAAAGATATTTGGAAAGAAGGCAGCCAGATAAACGATTGTTTTCTAAATTAGAAAACAATTTAAAAGGTTTGGTGCTTTACAAAACCCAGTACTGATAAAAGAAAATTCAAAACTGATGATGAAGAACGTGTGTTAGCCTACATAAATTTTAAGCCAACAGCGTCCACCCGAGAAACTGCAATTGAGTGCGCTACTTCTACAGAAAAAGCTCGCCTAATTTTAAAACAAAACCGCTACAAACCATACAAAACCCATGTTAGCAATACACTGTATCATGGGGATTGTGAGAGAAGACAACAGTTTTGTAGGTGGTTTCTTAATGAAACAAATAATAATCCTGGTTTTAGTCACACTATTATATTTACCGACAAAGCAAAATTTACTAACAAAGGCATGTTTAACAGAAAAATACAGTCTACTGGAGTCAGGAAAATCCCATTTAACAGAAGAAAGGCGGGATCAACATCAATTTTCGATAAATGTGTGGTGTGCCATTTTGGTAATAAAATACTTGGGCCTTTCTTCTATAATTATAATTTAAATGGTGTACACTATTTGAATTTTCTACAAAACGAATTGCAAGAAATGCTCGATAATTTGCCACTTCATTTACTGCAAAACTTATATTATTTTCAGCATGACGGTGCACCTGCTCACAATGCTCAAGCCGTTTCTAAATATCTTGATAATAGTTTTCCAAATTGGATTGGCAATGCAGGTCCTGTTCCATGGCCGGTAAGGTCACCAGAACTATCGCCACTGGATTTTTTTCTTTGGGGTACTGTAAAGGATGTAGTGTATGCTAAAAAATCCAATAACATTGAGCAACTCAAAGATAGTATTACAGCAGCTATTACAAGTATAAAACCACAAACGTTAAATAAGGTGCACCAAAACCTAATTAAAAGGTGAGAAATGTGTTTGCAAGCTAATGGAGGTTATTTTGAGCATATGTTAATGTAGGAGTGGGCATATTCGCATTAATTAGTTTTGTTTCCTTTGATTAAGTTATTTGTATTGTATGGATAGTTTATTTTTAAGTATTTTATTTTCTTAGTTTATAATAAATTTAGTTACAATAAACTTGTGTTTCCATTATTGATTTTTACACATTTTGTTTGTTTGTAATATGTATCCATGGACTCCTTGATGTCCGCAAATAAATAAATCGTTTTTCTTTATTATGAAGAAACTACTGAAAATAAGTACATCAACCCTTACATCGGGGTAATCAGAAAAAAACCTTTCCATTTGGGTTATATTGAACTATGGTTTCCTTTAAAAAGTGAGGTTATGTTTGTAGCTTGAAAACCCATTTCCAATTAAAATTGTCATATACGCTATTGAATTCTACGTAAAAGTTACCTTACAAGCAGTTTTTATTTTCTCTATAGGTTAAACCGTTAAAAGTTATTAGCGTTTGAAGAAAATGGCAAATTTCAGTTTTTTCAAATATCTAAAAAGTTGAGCATCTAGGTGAGTTTTCAAAAAGCATCATACTACTCGTAAATTTCTCTTCAACTTTGCTAATTTAACCAATATTGTATCTTCTATAATAAAAAGTTACCCATATACGGAGATAGATTGTGGGCACCCTGTATATATATATATATATATATATATATATATATATATATATATATATTATAATGTCAGGAGGAGCCACAAGGGTTCTAAAAGTTGTTTTGAGTAGAAGGGAGTGTATGCCAAATAAAATAATCCATATATAAGATCCCGTAATTTAAAAATATGTTTGCCGTACTTTACATACGTTAAAGTATTTAAAATATTAGTTGAAATGTAAGTGCCAAGACGTAAAATATAATGACTTGATGACGTGATATAATACACAGTGCTCAAGGTTTTATACTGAGTTATAGTTTTAATAGGCCGTTGAAAGTACATTTGCCAACCGAAAACCGGATGCGTCTATGGATGTCCACTATTAACCTCGCAGATCCAGGTTCATATGTGAATTATTTTGGCTTTTATTTTACTAGAATCAACTTTTGGACAAATATGTAATCTCAAAATTATAAGTAATAGCAGTGTCAAATATGATTGAAGGATTGTGAAACATTTAGGACCAATGATAGAATATTATGTATAAACTAGGAAAGTGTAAAAGACAGAATTTAAGGTATTTGTGACACGGACTCAGTGATAAAATGTTATTGGATGGTTTTATTTTATATAATATGTAATAGAGTAGGCAGAAAATGTTGTAATTATCACCCAGGTTTGTAAACAAAAAAATCATTTTCGAATATATTTTGTGTAAAGACGTGTTTTATGAAACTGCGCTAAATTGTTGATATTTTTTGGAAGATAAAATAAACGTGTTTGAATTATAAGAGTTTGATTTATAAAGAAGAGTAAAGAGAAGCATTAGTGTATAAAGAATTAATAGTGGCGACGAATAAAAGGTAATATTGGAAGTAGTGCAACAGCGAACCGGCGGAAGATAAGTTTGGATTGGAACGAGATTATAGGTAGAAGGCATCGAGTGGGAAACATAAGAGTGGAAAATATAAGGATTGATTTGGATATAGATTTATGTGTAGCGGGATATTGAGTGGATAATAGGGACGAAGATAGATTTGGATTGAGTGGTTAAAAGGAACGAGGATAGAGTTGCATTGAGTGGAAAATAGGAACGAAGATAGATTTGGATTGAGTGATCGGAAGGAGCAAAAGTAGAAAACGGCGTAAAAATAGCAAGCGGAAGTGTACGAGTCGACGAAGAAATTACTACGGAAGAATTAGCGCAGGGGAAGTAGATAAAAAAAGGTCTTCTAAATTCTAAATTCGGGTTATATTATTTTAGATTTGGGCGATACAAAATTAAAGAAAATATACCTGGAGGCTAGACGGCAGTTCATAGTGATAGTGAAACCTTGTGAAGGCGCATACGGCGAAAAGGTTTTTGAGCCAGCATTAAGAGAGGCCAGTTAACGACGTATAATCCAGGTGAGTACAGTGTATTATAACGTCAGAGTCTTAAAATTTGGTGGTATTAATTAATTTGGCACAAGGCTACGTGGATCACATAAAATTTGGCATATACAAAAATAAATTCTAAAAACGGTACTAAAACAAAAGTTTGTGCAGTTTGGTTGGGCATTGCACATCTACTTACCACTGAACCCACGGTAAGTAGGTGGACACCCTGAGAAAAAAGAGTTCATATAGTCAAGGCATATTAAAAACAATTTTGATTTAATTAACCAACCAAACGTTGCTAAAATACGAGGCGTAAGAGAAATATTTGTATATCATATAAAATCAGTAAATTAATAAGAAAAGGCGCGCAACGACGTACAAAAAGCGAAAAAAGAGAGAGTGTGTGTAAATAATAAAAAGAAAAAGGGGGGGGTGGCATAATAATATATTACTGTGTACGGGTAAACGTAAACATGTGTAAATAGGACAAGCATTTATTTATTTGGGGACCCGTAATGTACAAATCAATAATTTATTTATTAAGCTTCAGTTTAGTTAGATTGGGCTATAATTACATGTTATAATATAGGTTTAATTAGTATGCGTTAATTTAAGCAACGTACATTTATTTAATATTATAAACTAAAGCATTCGTAGAAAGCTACAAGGTTTAAGATTGCAAACAAGTTAAAACATTCAAGGATTTCAAGGAACGAAAGCTTTGGGTAAATGAATAATTCTGGTTAAGGCTAGAATACGTTGAAAAAACAATTCGAAGTATTGTGGTAACGGAAAGACACAAGGTTAACAATAACAGACTATTTCAAAAGCAACGATAAAATTAGGCGACAGAGAATCTTTAGTATGTAAGAGAGTAAGATGAAAAATAACAGGTGGGTAAATGACAAACACTTTCAAGCGCGTGTCAGACGAGTATACTTTAATAACCGATAAGTGGGACAAAAATGCAACATGTTTGTGTACAGTATCGGTTTTTCAAGGCGCACGTATATGAAGGGAGAATTGACAGCAAACAACATAGCAATAGTGGGACAATAGGAAAGACAGAAAACATGTGGCAGACAAAGATATCAAAAGAGTGGAAATAACGTCGACAATTTAGGTTGGAAATTAAGACAAAAATAGGACAGGTTGTTATGAAAGCATGACTGCGATAACAGTATAGACGCACACATCAGAGGCGTGATTGGATTTGTTTGGGGGTAATAGCAGACTACAAATTTCAAAGAAAACTTAAACGGTTGGAAGTTTTACGAAGCTTTTCATGATAAAACAATGTTGGAGTGGATGAATTCTGAGTTTTGAAAGTTCGTTGAGTGTTTGTACGGCTTGAATTTGTGGAATTGTTGTGGCAGTTGACAACATTTCATAGAATGTATAGTGAAAATACGGGCAACATAAGTGGAGTTAAGAATATATAAGTACTATCAGAGGTAGATTTGCTCTCTTATTTTTCTTTTATTTTTCTGACTTTTCGAGTACAATTTGAATCACATCCTAGCTTTGATACCGCGTGACAGTGCAGTCCGCCGGAAAATTTTACAAGTGTTTTGTTAATGCACAAGTGGGTGCAAAATAGTTAAACGAATTAAACTGGAATAAATAATTAAAGCAGGATGCTACGTAAGTAAAAGAATTATTTACATTTTGAACGAGGGTGCTGGTGGCACATTAAGTAGAAGAAGAGGTGTGGTTTGAATGTTGTAGGTGCGGTCTGATGGAAGGAGTCTTCAGATTGTTAATGATTTGAATGGATGAGTATAAGATGGAATTGCTGTCTAGTTTGGAAAGCAGCAAGATGGAGTAACCCAGAGACGCGCAGTCTGGTGGAAAGTCATCTACACAGGTGGTGATCTGCAAGAACACACTCCAGGTAACGATATTTTTTTATTGAAACTGTTGTGCTGGTGCTTAGTTATTTTAAACTATAAGTGATTTGAGTTATTTATGGTGATAATTTTTATAAACTAAAAAGTAATTTTATGGACACATGTAATGGACAATTTTTCTATTATTAATCTGAGTGTGGAAATACTTGAATAATATGTTATAAATGTAAAAAGTAAACGGGTCCTTAATATAATTTGATAATGCAAAAATTTATGCACAGAAATTAAAAAGGTTTATATTGAGCTCGACATAGACTTAGGGGAAATAAATTAAGGGTACAGGATAGGCCCATCTACTTTTAAATAAAAATATGAAATGTAGAGAAGTATAAAATCACGGGGATATTAGATTGATGTTGTACTATTGAGCAGAAGGATGAAATGTTTTAACTTGAATATTTATTGTAAATATTGAGATTTTGAGAATTTATTATTTGTGGTGGTAGAATGAAAGGGCTGTATGTTTTGTCGAAAGATTTGTTATTATTTTTATTAATTACAAAGGCATTGAAAGAATGAGTAGTTGTGTTGAGTATCTCAGAAGACGCAGTGAGTAGAGTTAACCGTGGTATTATCAACTTGGAAAGCATTTTTAGAAGATACTCAACTTAGACATATCATAATCATAGCGTGGACTCAAAATTTTATTTAAGTAAAAATTGGTGTTTTTTTTAAATTTTATTTTCAGCTAGAGTAATGGCAACACAAAGAGAGTCACAACTTCCTAAGTTAGTAAAACGACGCAGCAATTTCATAATCAACCCAAAGTAAGGAGGTGGAATTCGCAGAATTTATGACGCCCACAGTGGGGCACGAATTTGCGAGTCATTCCAAAAGAAATTCGCAGAAATTTATATATATATATATATATATATATATATATTACTGAGGTCATAAGAGGGCATTAGCAAGCTCAAATTTGTATTTATGTCAAACTAGAAAGTGTATAAATTTGTCACGCAAAGTTTGAGCCATGTTTGAACAAGATCGGTTCGTATTTGACAAAGTAACAGTAAATATTAGGGTTAGTTGGATATAGCATAAAATTTTATTGTAAATATTAATTATTAATAAGTTAGGAAACATAATTTGAGGCGCATAAGTGCGTAAATGCATATAAAACGTAAATTACGGCAAGTATAATTAAGATTTGTTTTAATATTCTAAAGAATAAAAGCTTTCAGCATATGTAAAGCGGCAGTCGTTTGTTAAGTTGCACGTGTTATAGATTCTAACAACTTTATAGTTGTAAAAAGATAACGAACATAAAATCTTGTCAACAAATAATAGCGGGAATAATTTAATGAGGACGAAACACAGGTGCGGACAGCACGTACGAAAACAATATCCATTTATAGAGAGAAAAGACTATAGTTGCAGGCTTGATATTGGAGCGGGACAAAAACACGCTATGTTTTCGGAATAAATCCAGCAGAAAGGGTAAAGAAATTTGGGGATATGTTACTAACAGAGCACGACGGTTACATTAAATAAACAAGAGTAAGATAAACGACAATAGCGGGGGTTAGGTAAAACAACGTTTGTGAACAAACGGGAAAATAATGTCTAAAGATAAAATAAGATGGAAGATTTTGTTTATAAGTGTGAATGAGACGAGAGATATACGCGTCTACAGTGGGCGTATTGTAGAGGCTAGAACTTAAAACGACAGTTGTCAGGATTTCGTGGTATCGAGCTTGTTTGGAGCAAAAATTTCCTAGATTTGAAAGACGGATAAGCGCGGTAGGCTAGAAATACGTAGAATTTGTCAAGGATAATTGGATAGTTGTGGAAGCGTTCGACCGTTGGTGTGTTTGTGCGGAGATACCAGGAAAAGTGCGACACGGGTGTTGGAAATTGATGTAGGGGTTGTGGCTTTTGAAGCTGATATAAAACCGCAAGGGGTGGTAAATTGCTCTCTTCTCTTTTGTCTTTACTTACGATTGCCTACCTAATTACTTAGCAAAGTGATTGAGTAAAATTACAGTTAAGTTAGAACGAGTGGGTGCTTTTTATATCTTTGGCTATAAATAATTAAAGTTATAACGCATGTAAGTACAATTTTAGTACTGGGTGTTTGAAGGCGACGGATGTACTCTGAGTATAGAGTAAATGTATGGAAGGACCAGTAAGTGCACGAGAGCATGGTAGTACCGTGCACTTGTAGGAAAGAATCTAATTAGAAACGGTGTGTTCTTGATGGTGAGAGGCCACCTGGAGACAGTATCTGAACGTGCAGTCGAAAAGGAGGATTACGTTGGAGATGGTGTCCATGTAGAGAGCACTTGAAACAAAATCCAGGTAACTCTACTTATAAGACTTTTGTTTGTTTTCGTTGGTGATTTTCTGGGTGACTATTTTTGTGATTTTGTGTATTTATTATGTTATAAAGACATTTTCATTGAAGAGTCAATTTAAAAAGGACATAATGAAAAATTTATGTAATAATTTGATGATATCACTTGAAGGTGAAAAATATAATTTTTGTAAAAGGTAAAAGGGTTTTAAGAAATTGCAGTGCCGTTGTTAGCACGTAGATAAAAGGAGGTTTACTATGAGCTCGTATTGGACATGGGGTATAAAGTAAAGGTTAGAAATAAGCACAGTTACTTTGTTTCAGGATTGATGTAGGATGATTTTGAATTAATTTTCTTCAAACTGAGCTATTATTTATCACAAGTAATAACATGTTTTTGAGCTTAAAATACATGAGGTATGTAAACTGAATTGATACGCAACTGATTGGATATGTTAATAAATATTTATGTACTTTTGGCAGTCAGTGTTATTTTTGGTAGGTTAGGATTTTCAGGGAACGAGTGAGCAGCCGTGGCGGATATCTCTGAGGAAGTTGGAGGTTTTGGCGTCCGAGTGAAAAGCATCTTCAGAAGATATATGTGTTAGATGGCATAAATTGTAAGTCTAGGTGGTAGGACTTCAATTTTAGGTAGGTAGAAAATTTTGTAATTACATTTAAAATTTTTTGAGGAGTTTCTGAAGGCAAGCATCATAAAAATTTTTATGATAGCACGTTTCGTGGCGTTACAACCAGCAGATACTGAGGAAACACAGCAATATATATATATATATATATATTGTTATGGATTCAAAGGGTTAAATTTGGGGTAAGCAATGCAATTTCAAACACCCTGTATAGAGAAACAAACAATTTATTTACGCGCAAAGTTTATTTCATTGATTTAATTTAAACGAACAAGTATTGACGTATTTTTATAATTAAGAATTGAAAAGTAGTAGGTTCATAAAGAAAACCAGTGTTAAAAACAAATAGAAACGCATAATTAATTTAATTTATTTTAATTCAACGTGTAATAGCATTAGAAAACGCACCAGGGTAAAAGAAAATCAATAATTCCAAGGCAAGAGGTTCGTTGTAACAAACAATGACGTTAGTTGTATCGAATACCGTGAAATATAGACTAGAGAAGTGTTGTTTTAAACGATCACTAATTAGGAACACCTGCATGTTTGAAACGTTACCTTCTTTGAATTTATCAACAGAATAAAGCGGGCTTCATATAATATAATTTCCAACTGTCAGTTGCTTCGAATAACAAACTAACGAAGTTTCTTAAAGAGCAGAGGAGATGCACGATCAATATTAAATAAACCGACGGTATAATAAATCTTGTGAGTATTGAAAAATTTCATAATTTAGTAAATGTATTAGCATTTATAATGTGGTAAGTTGAGGCCTTATAGTTATTAACGTGAGAAAGTGTCGAGTGAGTTAAATTAACCAAGGTCCAACTAATACCATAACAAGCTAATAAATCAATAAACAAAAGTATAATATACGTGAATTTGGATGCTATGATGGAATGGTAATTGGTAGCAAGGCGCTTGGTCATCCTCTATAAATATCTGGACGATCAGAGAGCATAGTCACGAAGAAAAGGGGTTCTGGATAGCATCATCGAAGAAGATGGAGTCTTGAAGCTTTTCCAGGTAACTCATTTGAATTTTCTGTTAGCTGATAAACCTTTTTGGAATTATTTGGTGATGTGTGAGTGAACATTGGGGTTATTTATAGTTTTATAACGTATCGGAAAGGATACGTGTACTTGACAATTAGTAGGGTTAGTTTAAATATTGCAAAAAAGGTACATGTAAAACTTACTAAATTTCATTATGAATTTAAATTGGATTGTTAAGGGTACATGGGTTTATTAATTTTGTAATAATTATATGCAAAGTAAAAAGCATACTCTAATAAACTGGGTTATTATGAGCTCACCATACTCCAGTGTGCAATAAATATAGGGTATGATTTGGGGCCCATCTACTCCAATTGTATTAAATGTGTTTACAAATAAAATTTTAAAACAAGGACTTTACAAAAATATCACTTATTGAGTTGTAATTAGTGTACCAAACTGTATATATCTGTGAATAATTGTTTGTAAATAGCGGTAAATAAAGATTGTATGATTGTTGTATTCTTTGATGATTTTATTGAATGGTGTGTGAGTGGAAAGGAAGAATGTTTGTAAATTTAGGTATCCGAGAAGAGGCACAGCAGGGTAAGAATATTTTTATAATTTTTTTTGAAAGTCAGTGTTGACACGGGCGATGTTAAACCCGAAAGTCCGATCACACCAATTTTATGACGGCAAAACGTTAGAATTTGAATAGGTTTTAGTGAGATCCAGAGACTGAGCCCACGATCCACAGCAATATATATATATATATATATATATATATATATATATATCCTTCACCGCGTTTATAAATTCTCTGAAATGTTGCGTATCGTTAAACCACTTCTAAAAGGCTAGAAACTCGCCTTAAAATTTCGTCGAAACGAGTAAGTATTTGTCTCTCCTCAAATCACTTTTAAAAGTTTATTCTGTAAAATACGTCCCGCACCTGCTATTATTTCCAATAATTATTCGTTGAAATACCCATCGTAAAATAAACGCTTTTAATGGCTAGTACTGAGAAAACCTTCTTCGTTATATTTGCACGTGTTCGGCCGCTCGAGTTCTATGAGTAATAAAACCGGTCCCATAATTAATTCAATCTTGGTATCCCCGTAGCGTGGATCGATAATAGTACAAATCTCCATTCATTTCTAAAAGTCAGACAATCGAATATACGTTGAGCTTCTTTTGGCAATATGCAAGGTTGTATACTCGCTTGTTGTTTTAAAATATATTTTGCTTTCCCATGCGAACACAAAATTCAATGGAAATGATTATCGTTTGTTTGTTTTCGTTAACGGACTATTCTTCTAGGAATATTTCCGCATTGTCTGAATATATTTTTACTTGCATTCGCAGAGTATTTCACACCAATATCGGTGGGAATGATTCTTCGTTAGTTACCCCCGTCGTTTTCAATCTGTATAAATACAAGACAATCTTATTTATTCGACTATTCCCTTATGTATTCGATTCTAATTTTATACAAAGTCTTTTGAGCGTTGTAAGTCGCGATTCTAAAATGCATTGTTGGACGTAGTGTGTTAGTATAGTTAAGTTGTTTGATCCAGCACCCAGCTGTAGACGGTGCAACCCGCACTTTCAAATTCTTAAGGATGCTATATTATAGCCCCGCTGCGCCGGTTACGCGAGACACTACGTCAGTTGGTAGCAATGCTAGACAATTGTAAAAATGACGCGCAATTTATAGATGACGTCACACAATATGCGAATTATTGCTACACAATTTAACGGTTACGCAAATTTTAAAGAAAACCCCCACGGGGTACTCACGTGAACATGTAGGGCTTCTTATAGAATTACTCCATGATGGTCGGCGGCGGCTTCGCTAATCTTTCTCGGGCGTCGGCTGCTTCGCTGATCTTTCTCGGACGTCGACTGTTTTGCTGAACTTTCGGGCGTGTGAATTCTTGAGCCCGGTTGAATGCAAATTCAAATTTGTCTTCTTTTTATATGTAGGGAACGACAGGAACTGGTTTATAAGACCGATAGTTAAGAGAAGGCAAAAAGGGACCTACATAACAAAAAAAAAATACGATAAGACATAAAAGACAACAACACTTGTTCACATCTCGGAGGCTAGTTCAACACGTCTCCGGAAATCCACCACTTCTTTCTTGGCCCACCGCGTTGGCGCAAAATCTCGCGCAACGCACTATCTGAAGTGAGAGAAATACGCGCACAAGTCTTTTTAAATTCATTGGCGCGAAATCCTTACAAATTAAAACTTATAAGAATGTTTACGGCCGGTTTCGCCCGTAACAATCGCGACAAAGTCATAAAAGAAAAAACTTAAAAAAAGAAAATGACTGTTAGCACAGTAACATCTTAAAATCTAAATCCTAACTAACCTACATAAATCCTAACTTAAATCCTACAAAAGTGTTTATTTGAGGCGCCACCTGGTTTTTTCGACCGATAACACGTCTTCCGGATTACCAGGAAACGGAAAAGTGCACACACGAGTCTTTGGTGTGGCGCAGTTATAATCGACAGCACAAATTTGTCGGGGAGCATAAAACACTACTTAAACTAAAACAAATGCGACAAGTCGCCTAACCTATATACTAACCTAAAGCTAACATTACAGTTTCCTAAGTGCAGACGCACATGAGCGTTGCATCTAGACTGTTTCTTCGTTGGCAAAAAAATGCCCAAATTTAAAAATGTTCAAAAGAGTGAGTTACTCTACACTCTAGCAATTTTTAGTTACTGGTACTCTGGTTTAATAAACAATACACATCAAAACTTGTCCATGACATGCTTGTGAATCAACAAATTTACCAAACGTACCACCTTACTAAATCCTTACATTGCTAACCTAACAAATTACATTTCTACCATCAGGTTAGCTTTTTACTTAATATTCAAAAAAAAGATAATTTCCATGTCTGGTCATAAATACCAAACGTTAGGAAGATAAAACAAAATTATCGAAGACAATAGATAAGATAATAGATAATGATAAAAGAATAAAGATAATAGATATTGAGCTTAAGTTATTATCAAAGGCAGTAGGTAAGATAACGATATTAAACTAAAGTTATTATTAAAGATAATAGATAAGATAACGCGATATTAAACTAAAGTTATTATTAACGGTAATAGGTAAGATAAAGATATTAAACTAAGGTTATTATCCAAGATAATAAATAAGATAAAGATATTAACCTAAGTTATTATCAAAGATAATAGGTAGGATAGCGATAGAGTGGCTCCGTGGAGCCGTTAAATGGGAATTTCTCGTGCCCCCTAAAAAAGGCGACCTGTGAAGCAGGCCCGTTTGCAATAAACGGCACGAGGGACCGGTAAAGGCATTTGGGTGCATCCCTGCACTCGGCGTTAATCGATATCGGTGATACCCACACGATATCCACACATATTTCGACATACGCTCACGCATTCACACACTCATACATACATTCACTGTTAGCGACCATGTGCGCTGACAGCGGCATCGCATGACCTCACGAAAGATTCCCAGAGACGTGGTCCGGGTGTCTGTGAAAACCCCCCGCGCAACCGCACGGTGACTAACGGAAATGAAAAGGGCAGTAGAAATAGGAACGGTAGAAAGAGGGAGATGGGTATTTGGAATGCATAAGAGGCACTTCCAGGTAGAAGAAAAATAGAGGAAGGGCTCGCATTGAGATAAAGAGACAGAAAAGGTGGATAGCAAAGCACTACTCAACCAGCCAATGTAGTCAGTAGTTCGGAGTGAGGGAAAAATCACTCTTATGTGGTAGACGGGTGTTCCGGGACGAGAACAGGTCTACCGGAAGAAAGATAAGGCAGAAACGGAGACAGCGGGATAGGAAAAAGTAGAGTTTTAGGACAAGCGTCCGAGAGAAGGTAGAGAGTTGTCCCTGTTAAAACACAGATCGGTCTGAAGGACCACCTGCGATATTAATCCGACAAGTTAAGGTATAGCATAAGTTAAAAAATTCACTAGACTCTTAAGAGAACTAGTACAATCATTTTCCTTACGAGTGCATCTACTACGATAAGAAAATCAGACAAAAGTTGACACAACAACTTAAAAGCATTACTACAGCTACATTCACACAAAAACCCAACTGTTTCAAGGTAGTTTTTAAAACGGTAACGCCCTAAGCACACAAAAATGCGTAATTATAAGCAGTTAAATACAGACAAACTGTCCCAATATGCTAAAACATAGTATAATGTGGGCGACTGTAATAATTCAGAGGAAAAACAAATGGAATAGACAATCCTAGTTTTTTGCAACTGCGAATATGAACTATTTCGTACAATGGCATAGGCCGCGTCTCCTATGTGAGCCCAAAGAAGAAAGCATCCACTCTAACATCAGCTCAAACCAATCATAAAAATTCAATGAGTTATTACAACCAAAGTTACGACAATTACCACAAAATTAAACGATGTAAGATAAATACTAAAAACAAAATAATATGTTTAGGAAAGGTGCGAGGATTAATTAAATGAAGCGATAAAGTTATACTGGGGGATCTAGACAATAGAGCTATATATAACTAATGGTAAGTTCAAGAAAAAGTCAACCAGAAGCAAAAAGATAGTTAATTTAAGGTAAATAAGTTAACGTGAAAAAGGTATATACTGTATATGAGAAGGAATAAGTAATTAAAGTTATTACTATATTATTAAGTAAATTAAAGTAATTAATTGATAGTAAGAACAAAAACCATTCGGTAAATCGTTAGGAAAATGAAACGTAAAAATTTTTTTAATGTACGTAGGGTTGAACGATTTTAAAGATAATTTTATGCCATCTAATGTGGTTTAAATCGATATGTAAAGAGATAATGTTAATCAAAGCTGGATCTACTGATAAATTGTTGAAAAACAGAAAGATATTTTGTAAGATATATACTTGCTAGGAAGACAAGCTCTCGTTTGAGTTTCTCCCAGACTAATGAAAAAAAATTCCAACATCATTCTTAAAAAATGATTCACAAATTGCTAAAACGACAAACTTACCAACCAAATTCTCGTTTAGAGTTACGTAATGCTAAGCGACCAGTCCTTCTTGGGTCTCGTCTAGAATTACATACAGCTGGACGACCAAATTCGACAGTAAATCTCGCTTAATAGATTCTAAAATACTGCGTTGGAATATCGATGTCTAAAAAAATATGTTATCAAAACAAAATCATACTCGCTATAGAAAAGAAATATTTTACGATACATGTATAAAGAAACGGTATTCCAAATTATTAAAATATTTTTTTGATATCGCAGAAATTATCAACAACTATCGTAAATGAGTTTAAATATAAAACGTTAACAACAACTTCATTATTGCAGTGTTTAAAGGAGCAAATATAAAGAGATGCAATTTATTACAGCGTTTTGAAAAGTAAAAGATATAGTTAGATAATTGCGTTAACTATATTGAAGACAAAATTCTTTAAAAAAAGGAATTTGTAGGTTACAGCTGTTTAAATTACTAAGAAAACACTTTTAGCACGATATGAGAGCAAGACAATATTTAAGGGAACAAGTATAACAAGATTACGTTACTATAACGTTTTAAAAGGTGTACTAAAAACTCAGATAATTACCAAATCTATATTTTGGAAGGATTTTTTTTTATAAAGATAATTGTAATTTACAAATGATTATTTAGGTTATAAAGAGACACTCAAAATTATAGAAAAATACATTATTATACGTGTTGTTTAAATGGTAGCTTTAAAAAATTAATCTCAAAATCAAGTTAAGATAGGCCAAGAAAATTTCAAAAGTAAAGTGATTATTTTAAGTAACCTTAAGTCAGTTTAAAAGATTTTTTCCTTTTTTTGTTCATAATGGATAGGAGATAAAGCTATTTACTTATAGTTAGAAATACTTACAGGCAAAATTATATAATCCAAACATGTTTTTAAGCGAGGTTATGTTATGTAATAGACACTCCTGAAAAATATACACTTTTAATTTTATTCCAAACAAATTAGATACTTATTTAAGAAAATTTAAGTTAGAAGCACACTATTTTTTTAATATTACGAGAATTACTTGAGTTAGCAATACATTGCAAAAAAAAATATACCAGAAAAATCAATGTCAATATGGCCACTGATAATAAAATAGCATAACAGCTGTCATTTCACTTCAGATGATTATATAGCAACTTCCAGAGCTACCACTCTAAATTTTGAACTAACAGATATTAAAAAATTGAAATTATTAATTTTTTAAATAAAAAAGCTACAAATATAGTTAATTAATACATTCTAAGGTATAAATAGATAAGAAAACAAATAATTATCAACCTAACCACGTTGGATGCACAACTATTATAGCCCCGCCGCGCCGGTACGCGAGACACTACGTCAGTTGGTAGCAATGCTAGACAATTGTAAAAATGACGCGCAATTTATAGATGACGTCACACAATTTAACGGTTACGCAAATTTTAAAGAAAACTTCCACGGGGTACTCACTTGAACATGTAGGGTTTCTTGCAGAATTACTCCATGATGGTCGGCGGCGGCTTCGCTAATCTTTCTCGGGCGTCGGCTGCTTTGCTGATCTTTCTCGGGCGTCGACTGCTTCGCTGAACTTTCGGGCGTGGTAATTCTTGAGCCCGGTTGAATGCAAATTCAAATTTGTCTTCTTTCTATATGTAGGGAACAACAGGAACTGGTTTGTAAGGAACGATAGTCAAGAGAAGGCAAAAAGGGACCTACATAGCAAAAAAAGGTACGATAAGACACAAAAGACAACAACACTTGTTCACATCTCGGAGGCCAGTTCAACACGTCCCCGAAAATCCACCACTTTCTCTTTGACCCACCGCGTCGGCGCAAAAATCTCGCGCAACGCACTATCTGGTGACGGAAATACGCGCACAAGTCTTTTTAAATTCAGTGACGTGAAATCCTTACAAATTAAAACTTATAACAATGTTTACGGCCGGTTTCGGCACGTAACAGCTACCAGAAAGATCGATAGCTTAAGGTACAGTTTTTCTGTGTTGCTCTTTTGAAAGATAGACACCTTTTTTGGTTGATTCCCCAATAAATTGCAGATTATACGTTACGAATTTCGTACTTCTGATATTTCACGCTCCGACTCCCAGAATGTTCATGACTCTTTTTTTATACTTTCCGATCGCATCTCCCGAAGTAGTCCCTTCCCGGAATTTTTTACCCCAGACGATATCATCATCTTTAATAATAATTTAAGTACGCTGTGTACTTGGGAGGTAATGGGTGGTTTCCCGTTGCCTTCCACGTTGTGCGTTTACATTTCCAATGCTTCACCCGAAGGTACTACATTAGCCAGGAAGCGGGTTTTTTGTTTCCTCGAAATTTAGAATTTTGCCGAACCCTTGCCGTTCCAGGCAAGGTAGGAATCTTTAACGTGCGTGACAACACTCACACACGGGACCTCCATTTTACCTCTCATCCGAACGGGGGCGTAATTTTTGTGAAAAATGCTCACCTGCCATTTTTCAAGCAGTCGGCCGTGTCGGGATTCGAAACCAGGACCTTGAGATCCGTAGTCTTACGCTTACTACATTGATCCACGGCGACGCTTTGCCTTCCACCTTGCAGAAGTGTGGTTTAGAATGCCATACCGATCTCCCGTGGTCTTTGCCAATCGAAGTACCAAAAGAGCCGCTGCCCGGGGACCTGTCTTAGTCTGGTTCCTAACTAAAGACCCTACTACTTTGGTTGCACTTGTAGTTTGACTCTTTTGGTCACTGGAACGCGGAACCCATTTCATCTGTTCTAGTAATCTAGAATTTCCTCAAGGTGCAGGTTCATTCGGACCGGGTTGTTCTATTATTGTCAAATAATTTGTGGCTGTACAAAAAATTTGTACGCGCCACACTCGGAAAGTGTTTTTACAGGGCTCGCACGCTTGCGCTGCTCCGCCTACGGCGTCGCCCTGAAAACCGCATGTGCGCCCTGTAAAATACCACTTACCAAGCTTGGCACCTAAATAATTATAATAGGACTCGTAGGCTTTCAGGGATCCGTCTACGACAAACCCCTGAAAACCGCAAGGTCGTGCTGTAAAGTACCACTTTCTGAGCTTTCTACCTAAATAATTATTTGCGGCCTTTAAGGGTTAAAAGACGTTCCACTTTATAAGTTCGAGCTTCAAACACTTGCGTACCGAACCCCAATGCAAACCCACTTCTGAATATAAGTAGAAATCATTGTTTGTTTTGGTCACGCGACTATAAACAATTAAAATATGAACAGTAAACATAAATATTACTGGCTTGTGTTAGCGTTAACTGTAACTAAATAATTCACATTTTCGATTGCTGATGGCGCTGCCTGCATTTTTCCGTATCCTAACACCGTTAGCTCGTCGTTAAAGCGATCGTTTTCCTTAGTTAACACTACAAATAAACGATAACGCTAACAAAATTAATAGTACATAAATCTAATAAACAGGCAACTGTTTGAAATTCAAGCCATTATGATGCTATTATCGTGAGGATCTCACACGTGGGTAGTAGGGTAGGTCGCGACCGCACGCCCTATGTTAATGGCCCACACATCACAATCCCGTCGTTTTACTAACTGCCATCCTCGATGTGTTTTGTATACCGTCACCGTGTATAAGCGGAATGATTAATTTGCTTGTCGATCCCGCAGGGCACCTAATTTCAACTGCCAGGTTATGTAATATGTTATTTAATTACAGTACACAAACACGAAATTACAGGATGTTTAAGAGTGAGGTTATAATTTTTATAGTGGGGAATTCTCTCATCTTTGTAGAATGGTTATGAATCGTTGAATTAAATATGGCTATAATGAGAAGTAAAGCACGCCACGCCGTTCCGCGTTGTTTCACGACGGTCTTACCTGACACCTACGGTTATTTATCGGATTTCTGGTATAATGTATCTCAGCCACCTGGTACTCATGGCCTTCGAAGATCCTTTTGGCGGACGTAGTAATCTTTGTTTTGTTACAATTCAGTTGCTTTTATACCGAGACTACTAGATTAATCATACTTGTTTTGTACTTGTTTTATGAGTTTCCTGATTCCAAAGGTATGGTGTAATAGCTTTATTCCGTTACGTTTAAAAAAGAATTTCCCACTTTAATAAAACGTTAATAACGTTTCGAAAAGTACGGTTATATGACTTTTGCTCAAAATTTTGAAGTTTCTGTTAATTAACATCGTACTTTGTTTAGCATTATTCCAAAGTGGAATATATGCGAACTGCCATGTTTTCGTAACGTACTCGGAAAAATAAAAAGCACCATTCTATTTCAAAAATTCGGTTATGCTAACCTGTAGTTGGCTTGACTTTGACACACCTCATAATACATGCAATATTAAACTACATAAATTTAACTTTTTGGGTTTTGTATAATATTCGCAAAGTCAAATCATTCCTTCCATTTTGAAACAAATATAAAATCGTCTTTTAAAATATAAAGTATTCAGTTAAAAGCTACAAGAACCTTTAGTATAATATATCATGTGAGTAGAGGGATTGGATGGTCCTGGGACAGCGCCAACGCCACCGCGCCACTGCCACCCCCATCTAACCTAGGTCTTAGCGTCACTATAATCGCTTTCTTAATGGGTTTTCTCATTAAAAACCCATTAGCACTAACCGTTTTTAACGGTTTTCTTATTAAACACTCATTAGCACTAATCGCTTTCTAATGAGTTTTATCATTAAAAACTCATTAACACTAATCGCCTTTTAATAGGAAAACACACTAACACTAATCGCCTTTGAATGGGAAAACTCATTAACGATGCTATCATTTTTTCTTGCGTCACATCCGTCATTACCGCCACCGCCACCACCACAGCGCCACCGCAATCTAACCTAGGTTAATCCCTTGGAATTTTTTAAATCGCTTCACCGAAGGCAGGGATTTTCTCCTTGCTCGGGCGCCGCCAATACATGGACAACGCCACTACCACCTATAAGTTAGACAACCTGCGATGCATGGACAACGCCGCCTGCACCTAAATGTTTGTAACTCATTGCACACTCACTACGTTACAAGCGCCATCCTAATCACTTTTACACTGGCTGATCTGTTAATTGAACCTGAACCCTAATTTCCCGGGCAATCTAACTGTAATTAATTAACTATGGATATTGTGCTGGCGCGTCTTAGTAATTTTAGTGAACTGTATTGCAAAATTATAACAAAACGCAAGCTTTAAATACAAAAATTTGTATGCATGTAAAGACAAACAGAAATGCATAAAATCACTCACCAATATTGTCCTTGGTGTGTGGTCCTCTTCGATGTTGCTGCAATGCCCTGGGGGAGTCGGTTGAATGCACTGTTACAAAGCACTATACTTTCTTGTTTGTATAGGTTGCCCCGATACAACCGTTCCGGTACTAGGTCGAATAAAGAGTCTTCAATAAACTTAACAAAACCACTTTCGTAGGCGTTTCACTATAAGAGGCGCATGCGCACTGCACAATTTCATTCCACTATATAGTTTGAGTTTTAATTAATACGAAACATTCTGCCCACCAAAAATAGCTTTGGACTATCTTTTTTTTCTTAAACTTAACACGAAAATTATAATTTTGACCGAGTTTTGTATGTATGTAGGACTAAATGGATATAATAATGCTTAAGAAACTATAATAAAGAACGCTAAAATAATTAATATTTATTATTGAGACGGCAATGGGCATAGTTTGATTATTGGTCTTTTCAAACTGCCTCGTGAAGTTTTTACAGTGGTTACACGCGGTACCCCATCGCTTCCAGGATGAAGCTCTATAATTTTGGCGAGTCTCCAATTTAAAGGAAGAACACGAAATGAAGGCAATTCACCCATAACTGGACTGACAGGAATAGGGCGAAGACGATAGCAATAATAACACTTAGATAGTGTTCTACAAACTGCGCGAAGAGATGAGATGATCCAAAATTGTTCTTGAAGCAAGTACATCGTTGTGTTTACTCCCGAATGTAAATTTTGTGTGTGCACTTGTTTAATCAACAAATCTGTGATACGATGTTTATTGGGTAATACAGCTGGATGGTTTGCGGAATCTGGAAGACTGGAATGAACTAGTCTCCCGCCTACTCTTAAAATGTCATTCAAATCAAGAAATAAGCCTAGACGTTCCAGATGTTTAGGCAAAGGCTCATCTTGACGAACGGCTTCGATTTCAACATTAAGTGAACTAAATCGAACCACCTTCACAATAACCATAAGAGCAGTGTGAAGCTCCACCGACGATAAAAATAGCAAATTGATGGTATCTTTTCTAACTTTAAAGATTCTCAGACAATATGCGACTATGCGTTGAATTTTGTGTAACGACGAAAATTTGTCTGATAAGTTTTCCAGCCAAGTTGATTCTATAGTAACAATAAAAATAATGCGTTTCTCCTCAGAAGATGCTTCCAGAGAAGGGACGAACAATTTTGGCAAAGGGCAATTTTCTTCATTGACAACGACAACGACAAAATTCAGGACCTGCCCACCATAGCGGATGCGCGGGCAATACCGAAGGAAATAAACGTCTGGTAGCGCAATCAGATGGGTTGTTTGAAGAACTAATGTAATTCCACTGTTCGGGAGAAATACGTTCTTGGATGTAACTAACACGGTTAGCCACAAACACTTTTAAACGATAAGCAGGTGACTTAATCCAAGTCAAAGCGACAGAAAAATCAGTGTATAATTAATAATTGGAATGTTAAAATTACATAAAGGAAGAAAGCTTCAAAGCAAATAGAAGTTCAAGGATACGCCTAATTTACCATAATTTAGTTTAAGCAAACATATATAAGCAAAAGCGAGCGTGCTTGAGTAAGAAAATCAATAATTCCAAGGCAAATGTAGTCGTTGTAAAAGCCAACGTCAGTTTTATCAGATACGAAAAACCAGAAAGTCCAGGAATTGTTATGTTCAAACGGTCGATAATTTACAGAAACACCTGCTTGTTAAAAGGTTACGTTCAAAGAACTCGAGCGTATGTTACGATAAGAGTTCATACAAATTATGTTCAACCGTCAGTTTGGATAAACAGCTATGGTAATAAACATCTTAAAGAGCGAGGGAAATGAACAATCGGTAATATGCAACGGATAGAGACAGATATAAAGCAAGCAAGGAATTGAAATGCACGTACAATATACACGTGGAGTTGAGATAGGATGTCAACAATATCGATTTTCTGTAACTCAAGTGGGGCTTTGAAGGAGACAGCGGACATGTATAAAACAGAGATGCATAGCGCTTAGGAGGAATTTGGTGACGACAGAAAACTCTGTCATTGGTCGAAAGCCCACAGTGTTAGAAACGAACGCACACGCGAGGGTTGAAAGCAAATTCGAGGTATACTGCAAGTAGGACGGGAGAAATTTTACGAATTTAGAGACGGTTGCGTTCAAAATTTTTAGAATTTGTTTCGAAAATAAGCTTTTCAAAGGATACTCGTTCAGTAGGGGTTTGAAAGATACTATAAAATACCCAAGCTAGGTTATTGAGGCTTTCTCTTTTCTTTATGTCGGTTAAGTGCTGAATACTAATTCAGACAATAAGAATAAAGCTTTTGGTGAGTAGTTTGTGTGTAATAAATTTACATTTGATGTCATATTCACAAGTATAAAACTGTAGTAGCGAACCTAAAATTTATTAAAGTGATGCACGAGTTAGTGCGTGATTAAATAAAGGTCCGACTACTACCACTAAATTTATTAAATGGAAACATGATATATGGGGGTAAGCAAAGCTGGTAATCTATTTCGTGTGCATGAAATGGGTATGGAATCGTACTGTGGGACGAAGCAATATCATACAGAAATAGCAGATGGTAGAGGCTTGTGGATTCGACAAGCAGCATAGTTAATGGAAACAACGCCGAGGGATTTTTTTTATGGTTACCATTGCCGACGGGAATAAAACTAAAGAATTCTCCAAGGTAGTTATTTGAAATTTCTGTTATTGTATAAACATTTGCGGAATTTTTGTGTGTATATTTATGGTTTTAGAATCTTGTTTTAAAAAGATACATGTACAGGACAATTTACTAAATTTGAGTATTGAAAAAGGGTGTATTTCGAATATATTAAAAATTTATTCAGGATAAAAATTGTGTTGTAAAGGGTAAACGGGTCTGTAAATTTTGTTTTAATTTATGCAAGGTTTAAAAACCATATACAAACAAAACTGGGTTATAATGAGCTCACCATATTCCAGTGTGCAGTCAATTTTGGGTAACATGTGGGGCCCATCTACTCAGATCTAATTGAATGTGTTTAAAAATCATTAGTAAAAGCAAGGACTTTCAAAACATACCATAAATTGAGTTTTATAATGATTGTATCAAACTGTTTTAACATATGTGTAAATATAATTTATCTGTTAATAGGTGTAAATAAAAAGTTGTATGGTTGTTTTATTATTTGGTGATTTTATTGAATGGGGTGCGAGTGTGAAAGACGTATGTCTGTAAATTTAGGTATTTGAGAAGAGGCCCAGCTGAGCTAGCCAGGGAAGCAGAGGAGTTTTGAAACCTTAATAATAAAAAGGTAAGAAAATTTTAAATTTTTGAAATTGTTTTTGAGAAAATTTGTATATTGGAAAAATTCGCGAGGCTTGAGATTTTAGTAGAAGGTTCCACGGCACTTTTATGTCGGCCCAACGATGGGGCTCGATTCGAAAACCTTAGTTCCCGAATTTTTGTAGGTTCCACGACAATATATATATATATATATATATATATATAAAGTAAAAAGGAATTATTGGCAAGTGACTCAAACTCATCCACGAGGGCATCCCGTCGACGCGTTTCGCCCTAATTGGGGCTCATCAGGACAAGAGTAGCAAAGTTGTAAAATTTAACACAGACACCTTATGGGAAGTACAGCATCACCTAGCTCACAATTTGTGTCTTCGTGTCGTTTCACCTGACATCGCAAGTTTTAACAACAGTCGACACGGAGGAGATTCGGCTCAACTGCCTTTTTCCATAGCCAAAAGTTATATTTAAGAGAAAAGTAGGTTTAATGAGTCTTAAATTAAACAAAGTAAAAAGGAATTATTGGCAAGTGACTCAAACTCAGCCACGAAGACACAAATTGTGAGCTAGGTGATGCTATACTTCCCATAAGGTGTCTGTGTTAAATTTTACAACTTTGCTACTCCTGTCCTGATGAGCCCCAATTAGGGCGAAACGCGTCGACGGGATGCCCTCGTGGCTGAGTTTGAGTCACTTGCCAATAATTCCTTTTTACTTTGTTTAACTTAAGACTCATTAAACCTACTTTTCTCTTATATATATAATCAAAATAATGATCTATAATTAATAGGCAACTTGTGTATCGAATTTTTGTATTATATACATAAATACAAATTTGGTGCGAGTATTTGCTAATCGAAGATTTACATACATACAAGCTTCAATAAAAGGAATTAATTTATTAACCATGGACAGTTCTATCACGTGAAGAAGGACCAAAAATGTAATTAATTAACTATGGATATTGTGCTGGCGTGTCTTATTAATTTTTGTAGACTGTATTGCGAAAGTATAATAAAACGCGAGCTTTAAATACAAAAATTTGGATGCATGTAAAGACAAACAGAAATGCATAAAGTCACTCCTTGGTGTGTGGTCCTCTTCGATATTGCCGCAATGACCCCGGGATAATCGGTTGAATGCACTGTTACAAAGCACTATACTTTCTTGTTTGTGTAGGTTGCCCCAATACAACCGTTCCGATATTAGGTCGAATGAAGAGTCTTCGATAAACTTAACAAAACCACTTTCGTACGCGTTTCACTATAAAAGGCGCAAGCGCACTGCACAATTTTATTCCACTATATAGTTTGAGTTTTAATTAATAGGAAACACTAACCTCGTTTGAATTTTTAAAATCGGACTATCCCTTACAACGTTACACCCTGTTAAAGCCTCGCACCTTTAAATTTTTTGTTTATTTAATTTTAACTCGATCTTTAAATCCTTTTTGGTCACCCGAGATATACGCTTTAATCCGGAATTTACCGACTACACCCTACCTTAACACAAATCCTCCACCCAAATTTTTAGCTAATGTATTTATAGAAATGTTATAACGTGGTCTAAAATTTACCGCAATATGCAAACCATTCAATTATTTTAAGAATAACACCAAAACCTTAAAGCCAACTGAAAACATTTTTAATTCTTTTCTGCGGGATAATTTTAAGAAACCTAATGAATTTTCAAAATAAGATCAACTATAAAAAGCTCTATAGACAACCAATTATACATAGATTTTTCTCATACCTTCAAAATCAATTAAGGTTTTAGTAAATCAAGTTAAACCTATTGAAGAAAAACTTAATAAAACACTTTAAACGTTTACCAAGGGTATATCATGCTATTGTCTACAAGATAGTTACGAATAAAACAATTAAATTTTAAATAAATTCTGCGTCATATTTTTGGAAATCGCAGGCTCGATTATTTTCTAAATGAATGAACGAGCGAATGTACATGTATTGTTATTAAATAAAAAAATTTGTATATCATTTGCGAGCGCGTTCAATTAATGTAGGAAAGCAATGCTTATAATTGTTGTACGAGGCTTTAACAGGGTGTAACTTTGTAAGGGATAGTCCGATTTTAAAAATTCAAACGGGGTTAGATTGCCCGGAATATTAAGGTTTAGGTCCAATTAACAGATCACCCAATTTAAAAGTGATTAGGATAGTGCTTGTGATGTAGTGAGTATGAAATGAATTCCAAACATTTAGGTGGGGGCGGCGTTGTCAATACATCGCAGGTTGTCTAACATGCAGGAGGTAGTTGCGTTGTCCATGTATTAGGGGCGTCCGAGCAAGGGGGAAATCCATCCCTTCGGTGGGGTCATTAAAAAATTTCAAGGGATTAACGTAGGTTAGATTGCGGTGGTCCTGTAGTGGTGGCGATGGCGCTAATGACAGATGTGACGTAAGGAAAAATTATAACATCGTTAATCAGTTTTCCCATTAAAATGCGATTAGTGTAAATAAGTTTTTCTATTAAAAGGCGATTAATGTTAATGAGTTTTTAATGAGAAGTTCATTAAAAAGCGATTAGGGCTAAAGGGTTTATAATGAGAAAATTCATTAAACAGCGATTAGCGGCGCTAAAACCAAGGTTAGATGGCAGTGGCGCTGTCCCAGGACCATCCTAACCCTCTACTCATGTGAATTTTAACATTTAATTGAGGATTTCTGACGATTTCGGAACATCTAAGACTAGTAAAACTATGCTACGTTTGACTCAATGTAGGTCAATCGACTAAAAGGACGTGACTGCATTAGTTTGTAGGTTAATATACTAAAAAGAGCGTAACTGTGGTTTTCAATGTAGCTCAGTCATATAGAAAAGTGCGCTACTTTGAACTTAAAGTATGTCAGACGACTTAAAACAGCGTTACTTTGAACTCAAAGTAGGTCAACAAAAATGCTGGTGACGCAAGTACAGTTGCATAATTTTGGTTACCGCTTAGTTAGTAGTAAAAACTGCATTGCTTTAGACTGCAAGTAAGGCAATCTTAGGTTGAAAAGTTTCATCACCATCATTTTGTCCTCAGTCCTGGAACTGGTTAGACGCGTACCCTCATTGTTGCCTATTCTGAACTAACCTACACATTTTCCTAAAATTTGTACAGTTAGCATCTATCACTACCTGATCTAGGTCTACATCTATCTCCTTTTTCCTATCTCTGCTTGTAATATATCTCCATACTATTCCCCAAAAATGCCTTAGAACGTATTCTGCACTTCTATTTCTCCTATTTTTTCCACAGATATCTCTATTCCCCTACTATTTCTATATCCTCTTTGTTATTAACTTTATCTGCCCATGCTATCATCCTCATACATTTTAAGCACAACATTCCAAAAGGCTGCTACCGTTTTTCTGTTTGCTTTTCCTACTACCCGTATTTCATAGGCATACTGTGCTGTGCTCCACACATATGCTTTCAACAATCTTCTTCTTGTTTCTGTTTGTTGTCTTTGATCATAGGCGCTGTTCTTTCTTGTTAGATGCAGTTTGGTCCCGTTCTATTGTTTTACAATTATATACCTTATTTCTCCAATATTCAGTAGTTGTGAAGAGGGGGCGGCTCCGTGGCGTAGTGGTATGTGTGTGACTACTACGCCAAAGGTCCCGGATTCGAATCCCGACACGGTGCGCTTGAAAAATGTTAGGATGAGAGGTAAAATGGAGGTTCCGTGTGTGAGTGTTGTCACGCACGTTAAAGATCCCTACCTTGCTTGGAACAGCAAGGGTTCGGCAAAATTCCAAATTTTTCAGGTAAAAAAAAACTCGCTTCCTGGCCAATATAGTAGCTTCGGGTGGAGAATTGGAAAATCACATGTAAGGTTGTGAAGAGGGGTAAGTAGCCTGTGACTGCCAAGTTCCCCCAGCACTTTAAAATTTGCCGATGTAATATTTTTTACAATATATGTCTTCGCACAGTCAACATTAGTTGCAGATAGTTCACAACCAACCCTTGTAGTTGTTTATAATAATCATCAAATTTATCTGCGCCTATTTTTTTTTGTTATTAGGTTTTCCGTCTCAAAACTGGTTAGACACGTAAATCTACTTATTTATATTCTGAGCTAGCCTACACGGTCACCTGAAATTCGCACAAAGACCATATACAGATGGGATCCCCTTCTATTGTTTTTTGTAATTATATGACCCATTTCACCGAGATTCAGTGGTACGTGAAGGGGGTTAAGCAGCCGTGCATTTACATTTCCAATGCTCCACCCGAAGGTACTACATTGGCCTGGAGGCGAGTTTTTTGTTGCCTGGAAATTTAGAATTTTGCCGAACCCTTGCCGTTCCAGACAAGGTAGAGGGATCTTTAACGTGCGTGACAACACTCACACACAGGACCTCCATTTAACCTCTCATCCGAAGGAGGGCGTAATTTTTGTGAAAAATGCTCACCTGCCATTTTTCAAGCAGTTGGCCGTGTCGGGATTCGAACCCAGTACCTTGGGATCCGTGGTCTTACGCGTATTACATTGATCCACGGCGATGTCTGGGGGTTAAGAAGCCGGTGGCTGCCAAGATACCCCAACACTTAGACATATGCCGAATTAATAGTTTTCCAGTAAATCCTTTCACACAATTAACATTATTTGAAAATATTGCCCAAGCAATACTTGTAGTTGCTTATAATAATCATCATGTTTAAGTACAGTTATTATTTCGTCATTAGTTTATCCATCTTGGGACTGGTTGGATGCGTACATCCATTGATTTCTATTCTGAGCTAGCCTACACATTCCCTCGAAATTCCTACAGCCTACATCTTTCACTTTCTGTGTGCAGTAGTCTAACCTAAGTCTACCTCTATTTCTCCTTTTTCCTATATCTGCTTCTAATACATTCAGCACTACTCCCTCATGCAGTAGTATGTGGCCTATCATCCTATCTCTCCTATTTTTTACAGTTTTCCACATATTTCTTTCTTTCCCAACCATTTTTAGTACCTCTTTGTTTTTAACTTTGTCTGTCTAGACTGATAAGGCAACATCCGTCGAGCGTTCCTCTTTGACGATTGGGATATCCGGCTTCCGATGATTCTGGTCCTAAATGGGGAACGTAACACGGATACCAACAACACACACACAACTCTCTCTCTCTCTCTCATACACACACACACACGCACACAAACAAACACACACACACACACCTAAAGACACGCTCCATTGCCTTTTCAACATCTGGATTTCTGGCTGTCGATGGTCCGGACTGACAAGGCAATGTCCGTCGTGAGTTCTTCCTTGACGACTGGGATATCCGGCTGCCGATGGTCCTGGTCCTAGAGGGGGAACGTAACACGGACCAACATCACACACAACACACATACATACAGCCACCTCCCCCCCACACACACATACACACAAAACACATGATGGTTACTTTCTATGGGGAAGCCAGGTCTGCTTAAATTTCAGGTAGCAGACTACTGAAACGTTGGAACAAATAAATAAATAAATAAATAAAAAATTTGTCTGTCCATTATATCTTTAAGATACGTGTGTAGCACCACATTTCTTGTCTGCTTCTCCTACTGTCCAGTTATTTGGCTTCCTAGGTAGCAGAAATCCTTAACCTCTTGTAAGTTCTCGTTACCTATTTGTATTCTTGTTTTTGATTTATTTTCCCCTCCTTTGCATATTAGTACTTTAGTTTTATTTTTGTTAATTTTCATACCGTATCTCACTTTTAGAACCGTTTCCATTTCATTAAGAGCAGCTTCTAACTTTTCTTTGGTAGATGCTAATATCGCTATATCATCTGCAGCAGGTATATTGTGAAAACCAGCTTTGCTGACCTTATACCTTTAAATAATAATTGTAATTTAATTGTAATTATTATTTATTAAATAAATAAATCTGCAAATAGTTTTCTTCGACTATTCATCGCATCTTTCGAGATAACCCTATCTTGTTTGGTATCAATTAATATTAGATTTTTCTCAGCTACCTGAATCTCTAGGAGTTTCTTAGATTGCACCATCCCCCAGGGAGCTACCCCAATTTGAAGATTTTTTACCGGTAGCGATTTTATGGTCGTCCTTATAAATTTTTTAGTCATGCAATACATCAAATTAGTCTAAAATATTATGCAGAATCCGAATCTGCAAACAGATTTAAAATCCGACCACCCCCTACAAAGTTACACTTTTAAAAGTTTCAAACCTCAAAATTTTTGCATGCTTTAAACAACCATTTTCTGAGAAATCTAAAACTGCGGGGATTTTAGAAATGAGTTTTTTATAAGCCATAAGTGTTTAATATTTAGAACCAATTTCAAACAGTAATGTACTGTTTAAGAATATTCAAACCCGCGGCTTTTAAAATTTTAAACAGTTATCAATTTCTGGTTTAACATTTTCCTAAATAAGTACGTCACAAATAATTATATGCTCAATGCTAAATATGTACTTTGGAAAATACATTTAGTTTCCGAACTAATTGCTTTACATTTATGTGACGTAGAAGTGAAAGTAGCGTAGACCTTTCTCTTTATTATTGACTATATGTTTGAGAAATACATTTCAATGTCGTGCATTAGGAAATTCCCATATAATTGCTGGGGATTCACACAATGTACTTTATAGTACGTCCTTGACTAGAGAAATGCAAACTTCATTTTGTAATATAGATCGATTAACGGTTAATTATTTCAAACCGTATATAACGAGGTCTGAATAGTAAAGCCTATTAGTTCCGCACGCTTTGTGTATGTTCATCGAAATTTTAAACAAATCGTTTCGTATAGTTATTTTTCTTCAAAATCTTTTTAAAAAATTTAAGGTAAGTCTACATTTTTTTTTATTAAAATAGAACTGAATTTAATTGCAAACTCCAATTATTGTGTATTTTGCTATTGTTTCTGATTGTATTTCTAAAACATTAATTTTTTCAAAGTAATGCGCTGTTTTACATATATATTTTTTTCAAATTTTAAAGATAGGTTTTTAGCTAAGATAAATAAAAAACAATTCCCCACAAATATTTTATTAAAAATTAAATACATTTATACATTAACAAAAGGCTGTATCATTAAAACATTCTCTTTGGAACAGCTTAAGTTATTCAAACAATGGTTTTCTCATTAAAAACCCATTAAAAAGCAATTAGTGCTAATGAGAAAACTCATTAAAAGCAATTAGTGCTATCAACTTAATTGCACTGTTTCTCGGTTCAACCAGATATGGTAACACTAATGATAAAACTTAGTCATAACATCCATTTTAAGTTTCAAAGACAATTTATTTAAAATTGGTTGTTGCGTATAACTTTTGTGATATTGCAATAATATTAAACTATTTTTTATTTGCATAATCGGATCTAGGTCTGGTTGTGGGGTGTATTAATGGCAAAGTTCCTTGAATTTATCTCCATCATAATAGGGTGAAATTACCCCATAGGGTGAAATTGCCCCATATGAAATTGCCCCATAGGGTGGAAGTGTCTCCCTCCGACTTAGGTCGGATTTAATCCCACCTAAATCGGATTTTAATCCGACCTAGGTCGGATTTAATCCGACCTAGATCGGATAGCAAAACTGTTTCTAATCAAGAAAATGTAAGCGATATGGTGGTGCCCGACATATGTCCTGTCATCATAACTGCATTTAATGTAGTATGCGAAGCTATTAGGGGTATGGTCATGCACATTATTAGTGAATGAAGTTGAGGTGTCTGGAACAACAGAGCGAATACATTTGGCAACTACTTTAGATTTTGAATATTTTGGGACTTGGTAAAATTTTTAGTAGTTTGGTCGTCCGTGCGCACCCCTGCCCATGCGCACCCCTGCGCGTGCGCATCCATACCCATGCGCACTCTAGCACGTGCGCACAACCGCCCATGCGCACCCATGCACGTGCGGACCCATGACCATGCGCATCCCTGCGCGTGCGCAAGTTCATGGAGTACATTCCCTACCGGTTGTTTCGTCCGTGCACACAAATCGGGTACAATCGCTACATATCCAAATAGGAGTAGCTCATATAAAAGGACTGTTCGCGTAGAAGTTATTATTTGTTGATTGTACAGTTTAAAAAGACGATATAACAAATATGTATAAAGACTTTGGGGAGATTATTCGAAGATTTTGCCATGCTCTACGAGTAAAAAAAACAGAATGTGGGCAACGCTTTTCGATAGAAGGAGAAAAATGTTTTATGTGTCAGTCATACGAGGAAGCAATACAGCACTGTACTGCTGTGTTAGCAATGCTTGAGGATCTGGATGATTTTATGGAAACAATCGAGGAGATGGGGTTTATAAAACTGTTGGCAGATATTCAAATGGAATGTATACTAAATTGTAAGTTTTTAAGTAAAAATTTATCCACCTCAACTATTATCATAAGAAATGAATGATGTGAATTTAGAAATTATTTTTGTATATATTAGCTTGTTTATGTTATAAAATATAAAGTATACATTGGTATTGTTTAATATTTCAAATGTCCACGCAACTGAAATGGGTATCTAAGTTCTTATGAAAAGAATTATAACAAAGAGCGCTACATTTAATTTTAATAGAAATGAGTACAACTGCGTGTTTGAAACATACCTTTTAGTTTAAAATTTTTTTGTTCAACTTCGATGATATTATTACATAAACCAAGATTCCACTACTGCTTCCGAGTAACGGGAGTATTGTATTTTTATTGTATCTTAACAATACCGTTATATATAAATAAAACCAAAACGTTTGAAACCATATTTATATTTCAATTCATATACTTAACAAGTACACTACACATAGAAATATATATGTTTATTTATTAAAACTAATACACACACAAAAGTCACTTTTCCTCCTTTTAATTGGCAAATGTGTAGTATACATATCCAAATTTTGTACACGATTTTCGTTTGATCAGAGTTTCGTATAGAGTGTAGCTTTTAGAACATTGTAGATATCGAATGCTTCTGAACCAGTGTGTAATCCATCCTTTGTTTATTTCGTCAAGGGCTTTATTTAAATCCTCTTTAGTATACGATTTAAGTTGTCTCTTTCTTTTTCTGTCAGAAACGTCTGACTTGAAGTCTATGTTCTGATCTTTCGCATCAACATTATCATGTGTAGGTTTATCTTGCACTATTTTAGTATTTGTCAGAGATTCATTAGATATACCATTCAAATGTTGGCTAGTTGAATTGTTTGGTAAACTTTTTTTCATCTCCTTGACGACTTCTTCTAAAATTTTTATAGCATCTAAAGATATAATTCTTTCTTCGGTCATTTTTATTACGATGTTTACTTATCAAAATGCAGATGCAGACTATTCCAATTTTACAATTTTGAAAAATATGTAGAAATATTTACCCCCATCTAACTTTGTTGTCGTTCTATTCTATAATTCCGTTTTGTCGAAGTTTACATATTATACAGATAATTTCATTTAGGTAATGCATATCTCGATGGTTGTGATAATCAACAGTAACTAGCAACTGCAGTCTTTCAATCAACTCATGTACATTAAAGTGAATATATGCATCATCTGAACTGTGCCCAGTACGATGTGTATTTTTTAATACAACATCCCTTTTTATATACATCGGTATTTTAGTGCCCCGACTATTGCTTTCCTGTGTTGAACCCTCGTCTTCAGAATTTGGGGTGTAATCCATAGAACTTGATTCATTTATTATTTGCTCCGATGGTTTATGACGAGCATTTCCATTATTTTTTGCAGAGTTCATTTTCTCAGTTGTAGACAACTGTCCTTCGAGGATGATCTCAATAAGCTTCACAACTAGACTGCATTGTTAAAAACACCGTTTGCACTTCATTATTCACAAAGCACTTGTCATGCTTCAACCTACTCACTCAAATCGACCAACATGCTCGACGTTGCTTACTCGCAGAGCTTTTATTTTTGCATCTTAAAACTTTTTACAAACTTCTTTATCATCTTTACCATCTGAGTAGGTAGGTGTTGCTGCACATCTTAGAGTACTTCCTGTGCCCATTTCCGCAGTTTGTAAATTAGTTGTTTGTATATAAGAGATGTAACTGTCTACACTTTTATCCCTTTTACTCTGCGATCGTATGAGATGGTCGCGCAATGTCGACTTTGGAATCCTAAACTTCTTACTAGCAGAGTACATTGTTGCAACACCTCGTTAAACCTCATTAAGAGCTTCTTGCAAACATTCCTTGGTATACGTTTTTCTAGTAATCATTTTCAAGTTACAATGGTTTACGGTTCAATATCCGAGATAAACTAAAGTAATAATATTGTAGCCAGTGAATATAAAACCGATCGAGTTTAACATAATTCGATCTATATCTGTAGTTGGAGTACAACAATTTAGAAACGTATAAGAGAATAAACTGTAATATGCAGGAATATAGTGACAGAAATTTCTCCAAAAAACTATGGTTTAAAATTTAAACATCGCCTCGGAATTCGACAGACATCTATTATTTCATTATTACCCCAATTTGTATTGAATTTCCTCAAACAGAAAGTAGGATGCATTTCTAGTAATCTAATTACTTGGTTCAAGATCGCATTTAATTACGCGCGTCACTTACATTCTTGAAATTCCATGTTGGTGAAACGTATGACGTAGAATATTCAACGAACTTCGTTTGTTTATGAAATCGATTTGTCGTCCGTCTGTCTGTCCGTCTGTCCGTCCGAGGCCTTTCTAATGGTCGGACATCAATGTGTGATACATCAATCGATTCAGCTCGGTGTCCTGAGCTTAAGTTTTGATGTCAGTTGAAATCGGCCCACGGGGACGCCGTGCCCCCGCGATATTCCTTCGGGAAAATAAAAATTTCAAATAGATCCAAAATTAATGTGCGATACATATTTGGACTCCCCTAACATAGCTGAGTCGAAATATAGTACCCCCCACAAAATCTGACCACGGATACCCGACCCCCCCCGGGTAATTAATTTTTATCAAAAATTTCAAATAGGTCCAAAATTAATGTGCGATACATATTTAGAATCCTCTGAAAAAACTAAATCGAAATATGATGCCCCCTTATTTACACACACACACACAAACACACATACATACATACATACATACATACACACACACATATATAGCTTTTAAAATATTTATTCAATAAAACAAAATATATTAAAATGTCTCTTTTGTTGTTTATAAATTTTTGTATTTTATCTGAATACTTATAATTATTACAACATAATAATTTTAATTTCTTTAAATTGTTTTAAAGTAAGTCTACATTTGGAAGTTCGTTGCGACAATGCCTTGCATTTTCAACTTGTTTTTATTTAAAGTAAATGCGGGCTCCTCTCTAATCAAATGGACTCGCCCGCGCAGACGAATGCATAGAAATAATAATAACTATAAAATATTGTATAAATATTTTTTTTAAAATTGCTGTATTATCGAGTTAAATCTAGATAAAGATGTAGAGGTGTTTTGCTGTTAGGTTTTTGAATATTAAAACACTATGCGGGTCCTTGTTGGAGTTTATTTTAAAATACGTGATAATTAAGTTCAATTCCCCAGGAAAATTCTATACTAATTTGATAGGTTACACGACGAAGTTATATTAAAAATACTGCTAAGAGTAATTTTGTATAATAATTCTAAAAATGGTGTTGGTGGTTAAATACATACAGGTAAAACCCACTATAAAACAATTATACGCCTCACTTTTCCAGTCAAGACTTGCATACAACGCCGATTAACATAATAAGGAGCTGCGCACGCTCGACCATCGGCATAAAAGGCGAGGGAGTCTTGTTCCAGTGCATCAGTCATCAAAGTATTGTCGAGTTCGATTAAAATTAAAGTTAAAGATAGATTTTTTCTTGTGTTGACGTTGAAAGTGATGTGCGGGTACCACAATTAAATATCAACCAACTAGTCGGTAAGACAACCTATAGGTTAGGCGAATTTCCACCAAATTCTCACCACCATATAATAGAAGTTGGTCTTGATTTATATGGTGGTCTTCAACCTGCCATCCAAGTTATTCGCTGTAGTGGTATGTGTGCAGATTCTACAATAACATTCTCATACTTCGATTGGAAGAAATTGTGTACTTTTCAAGTGGAATTTCAAATTTACCAATTTGCTCAAGACTTAAAACAAATCAGATTAAATGGTTTGACTACTGGAGACGACGTTGTTGACTTACAATTGGGTCAAAATTTCAAATTGCAGCTGAGCACATCCTTTAATAAAAGTATATGGCTGTTGAACAATTTTGAAAAAGAGAATTTATATAATATGGAAATTACGAAAGATCGGAATGTTATTGTGCTACCTGCGTACGAGTGCATCAAGCTATTAAATTTGCGAGAATTAATCTGTTTTAAAATGGCTGAGTTGAGGTGTGGAAACTCCAGAATTTTACAAAAATTTGTTGGTGATATAAAAAAGTATGTGGAAATACGAAGGAGGAAGAAAGGGTTCAAACGTTATTAGAGGAAGAGAGCCGTGCCAGTATTTCTTTGTCTAATGATTGCAGCAATTTAAATTACTTGACAGTGTTGAAAATTATTAAATGTTACTCCATCCAGTACTTACAAGATGCGAGTGCAAGGCAATCGCTTGCGCAAGTGTTTAGAGATTTGGCGATTTCCCGATTCACCAGACTCTGGTTACAACAGCGGTTTATAGATGTTATCAATACATGTATGTAAATGTAGGGAATACTGTAATATGGCATGAGATACTGAACATGGTGGTGTGCTATAACACCCTAAGTGATGATTTCAAAAAGCAAGTTCGGTGGTTAAAGAAAAGAATCCATGGACTCTGCTGGGATGAACAGTCTACGAGTGGATATACAAACGTGGGTAATTTACTGAAAGAAGACATACCTACTGGGGCTACTGTCTATGTTAAAGGAGAACAGAAGAAACAGTTACTATCGAAATATTTATCAAACAACATTTTAAACATGGAGAGTGTATTCTCACTTCCAAGGCTCAAAGAATTAAGAAAATTCGGTGATAGATACAATAACTGTTTAATGTATAAATGTATTTAATTTTTAATAAAATATTTGTGGGGAATTGTTTTTTTATTTATCTTAGCTAAAAGCCTATCTTTAAAAATTTGAAAAAAAAAATGTAAAACAGCGCATTACTTTGAAAAAATTAATGTTTTAGAAATACACTAAGAAACAATAGCAAAATACACAATAATTGGTGTTTGCAAATAAATTCAGTTCTATTTTAATAAAAAAAAATGTAGACTTACCTTAAATTTTTTAAAAAGATTTTGAGGTAAAATAACTATACGAAACGGTTTGTTTAAAATGTCGATGAACTTACACAAAGCGTGCGGAACTAATAGGCTTTACTATTCAGACCTTGTTATATAAGGTTTGAAATAATTAACCGTTAATCGATCTATATTACAAAATGAAGTGTGCATTTCCCTAGTCAAGGACGTACTAGAAAGTACATTGTGTGAATCCCCAGCAATTATATGGGAATTTCCTAATGCACGACATTGTAATATATTTCTCCAAAAAAAAGTCAATAATAAAGAGAAAGGTCTACACTACTTTCACTTCTACGTCACATAATTGCAATGCAATTACTTCGGAAACGAAATGTATTTTCCAAAGTACATATTTAGCATTGAGCATATAATTATTTGTGACGTACTTATTTAGAAAAATGTTAAACCAGAAATTGATAACTGTTTAAAATTTTAAAAGCCGCGGTTTGAATATTCTTAAACAGTTGGTTCTAAATATTAAACACTTATGGCTTATAAAAAACTCATTTTTAAAATCCCCGCAGTTTTAGATTTCTCAGGTAATGGTTGTTTAAAGCATGCAAGGGGTGAAACTTTTAAAAGTGTAACTTTGTTGGGGGGTGGTCGGATTTTAAATCTGTTTGCAGATTCGGATTCTGCATAAAATTCTAGACTAATTTGATGTATTGCATGATTAAAAATTTATAGGTACGACCTTAAAATCGCTACCGGTAAAAATCTTCAAATTGGGGTAGCTCCCTGGGGGATGATGCAATCTAAGAAATTCCTAGAGATTCAGGTAGCTGAGAAAAATCTAATATTAATTGATAGCAAACAAGATAGGGTTATCTCGAAAGATGCGATGGATAGTCGAAGAAAACTATTTGGTTCAGATGTGGGAGCAAAGCGTAGAATTTAGAGGTTTAGGACTTCAAAAGTGTAACTTTGTAAACGGTGGTCGGCTTTTAAATCTGTTTGCAGATTCGGATTCTGCATAAAATTCTAGACTAATTTGATGTATTGCATGTCTAGAAAATTATAAGAACGGTCAGAAATCGCTAGCGGCGAAAAATCTTAAAATGAGGGTAGCTCCCTGGGGGATGGTGCAATCTAAGAAATTCCTAGAGATTCGGGTAGCTGAGAAAAATCTAATATTAATTGATACCAAACAAGATAAGGTTATTTCAAAGGATGCAATGGCTAGTCGAAGAAAACTATTTGGTTCAGATGTGGGTGCAAATGAGGATGCTAAGATGAAAATGCAAGATAGATTTATCTCGAAAGATGCAATGGCTAGTCGATTAAAACGGAGATTCATCTCAGCATTTCCTCCTAGGAGATTCATCTCCACATTTCCCTCCTTATGGGATTCATCTCCACATTTCCCTCCTTATGGGATTCATCTCCACATTTCCTCGTACATGATTCATCTCCACATTTCCTTCCTTATGGGAATTTACATCTCCACATTTTCCTCCTTATGGGAATTTACTGTAAATGTGTGAGGAAAATGTGGATGCTGAAGGAAAATGTGGGAGGAAAATGTGGCAGCAGAACGTCACTAAACCCTTTACTTTTGCTGTCTGAAAAATACTAGTTGACTAACAACACGCACCAGTTGTAAATATTATAGTTAATAAATTTCTAAACTTAGTCTATGCGTTTTAATAGGTTTCTTAAAATTATCTCGCAGAAAACTTCCGCAGGGTCGTTTGATTTAAACAATTCAAACAAGGTTAGATTGCCCGGGATAAACGTCCCACAAGGAGGGAGCAAGGTGGAAATCCCTTAAAAAAGACTTTATAGTGGGTTTTTACATGTAAAAACCCAGGTTAGATCGGCGGCGCTCTGAGGCGCTGTGAGGAGGCGCTGTCCCAGGATCGGCTCCATCTTTTACTAAGTAAGTTAAAGCAAACTTATTACGCAGCTGTGACGTCAAAACCTAGCGCTGGATGCGATCTGCATCAGAATCGGCCCCATCCTCTACTATGATTGTACTCCTTTATGAAATAACTATTGAAATTCCTCAAACACGGGAATTAAATAAAAGTAAATTAGACCCAGCTTAAAACAATTTTATCTAATGATAGACATTCAAAACCTTTCTTAGTTAGCGACTGAATTTAATTAAATATTTTTCCAAAAATAAGCAACAATGAACTGACAGTTTAAAATTCTTCAAATACATAACAACTTTAATTCTAACATTTTAAAAATAACGTTACACTTACTTTTTCAAAGAGTATGAATTGCAAGGAAACGAATGAGATCGGTTTCTCTCACCAGTGAAAAACAATTTAAAATAAACATTTGAGATCGTGTCTGAATTTGCTCCTATTTGCATTTGTTCGCCGTTTATTGCATGTTGTAAATTTAACTCGTCTCAACGTACACATAAAATTTATAAAGTTCAATTCCATTTTGTAGAATATTGCAATTCTCCGAAAGCTGCAGTACAACATAAACGTGTAGTACGTAGGTGGTAGCTGGCGTAGTACGTAAACGCATTGAAACTTCATCTGCATACATACGTTCGATTCTTGTTTTTCTTTTTAGCGATCAATCGGATAAATTATTTCACCTTTACATGGTGCAATATCTTCTTGCAGTATTGCTAAATCAAACGGTAGTTGCTGTGTGGTGACAGTTAACAGCAAATATCTAGTATCTAGAAAGAGCGTGGCGAAGAAAATAAATTTATATGGGATGGTGTTTATTGCTAGGTGTCGCCTATAAGCGAAATTTTAACGTCGACGCCTGTATTCACACCGTTACAAATTAAAAGTGGTGTCGTTTGCAGTTTGTATCATACCATTTTTGACTGAAAATGCATACAAAAATTATTTCAAGTCTTTTTTTGGATGCCTAAGCTTGCACTCGATTTTATAAATATTTGAATTTATCATATTTTACCCATGGACGTAAGTGACGTATACAAATTAGGGTTTCACCTCGGAATGCGAGGTAAAAAGCTGACAATTTGTATAAACTTTTGTTTAGGCACTCTAATTGATGTGTCAAAAGTCTCATATAATCTCATGTCTGCGTCTTAAGATATTAAAGGTCAAAGGTCACAAAAACCAGTGTCTCGCTTCCTATACGTTAAATGGTATTGGCATCTCTTATAATAGTTGTAGAGTATTTAGTTCTATATAATTTTTGTTTAAAACATTTTTTATCCGATTAACCGTTTTTGAGATAGAGCGCGAGATAGATTTTGGTCCTCTCGAAGCGGCTTTTTAAAAAAAGCTTCTTCAAAAACTCTTACAAATTAATTTTAATTTACAAATGCGTTATATGCAGTTACGTGTGGAAATCGAAATAATTCTAAGTTGACTTTCACTATTTTAAATTAACTAAAATTACGGGAGTAGCTGAACTACCAACAATGTTAAAGTTGTGACGCTCTAGACTGACTGGCCGTCTTGGGTTCCTGAGGGTAATTATGCTATCCCTGCCCCTCACATTGCTTATGGAAACTGCTGAGCTCATGTCTGCTTATTTCTGTATTTAATACAATGTATTACTTCTTAGTAATCTTAATTATAATAATTGCTGTCTTATAACCTACTGTGACCTTCACCTGCAGTATCATGTTGCGTCTGGAATACAATGTCTGTTTCTGTTCTCATGTCTGGCTTGTGAACTTTCATTAATCTCTTTCAAATAAGTTCTTCAATTTATACATTGTAACAATCTAACTTAAGTTTTAATAATTCTGTTTGATTACATATATATCTTAATTTGGGGGATATGTAACTCGCGCAGTGCTCTGTCATATATGGCGTAATGCAAAATCAATCGCAAATCCCAGTCCATAGTACGTTGTATAAAGTTATTTATTCATTACAAAGATTATTATTATGAAAGTTATGTGGGTCTCAATTTTCTTCTTTTTCTTTATCGTCTTCTTCTTTCAGTCGCTCGAAAATTTCCAATTCATTATCATCATCCTCGTTATCAACAATAATCATCTCTAAATCTTCTAATATACTTTCTTTATAGAAATCGTTCTGATACGATGTCGCATTGAGGCAAGCATGCCCATTACACTGGCCACAAGCTGAAGAACATTGCAACCCCAATTTTCTGCACCCGTTGCGCAAACCACAACCATTTCTGCAGTTGCAAAATATTGTATTTAGCAGCTCATCTGGTGCTGGTGGTAATGTTGTTGATATTGACATCAAAAGTTCACTCTGTAGCACAACCCTATTCTAAGGGTTCTAAATAGTTCCCTAACCAAGTTTGTGTTGGTAGTAGACACGATTGATAGGTTGATAAATCACTGCATTAGTTGGTGAACTTTCTAGTTAGCGTTTTAAGTGAGCGGACGTGTTTTACAGAGCTCCCGCTTCGGTTGCAAAGAAGTAAGTTTTTATGTAAGATTTATTATATTTTTATATTTATAGCTTTATTATTTATTGTATTTAATTATATTATTGTGTGGCATTAATTTTAATATATAAGGCAGTGAAATAAAATAAAAAACTAAATTTAAATTGAATAAATACTAAATAAATCGCGTTTAACTTAAATTTTAACCAAAATTCGCGTTTAAAAATAAACTAACTTAAATTTTGTGCTAATAAAAAAAAATTAATAAACTAACGGCTCCAAATAATTTCAAAATAATTTAAAAGGCGTTTTTAATAAATTTACAGGAAAAACCGCGTGAATCGTGTAAAAACCGCGTAAAATCATCAAATAAATTTGGGAAAATTTTGTAGTGTGCGTGTAATTAAATAACAAATTAAAAACCAAAATCTAGGACCTTTTTGAATAAAACAAATCGCTTAAAAAACGTAAATTTTGAAATAATTTAAACCTAAATATTCTATATTTTAAATACACGCGCACTTAAACATTCTTAAACTCGAGTTTTTAGTGTGATTAGTGATGTAGCAATTGAAGCTCGTACTAGGCACCGAGTATATACGAGGCAAGGGCGTTTGCGGTACCGCATTCCGATAGTGCGTGTTATATTTATTTATTTCTAAATTTAAATTTAAAGTGCAGTATTTTATAAATTTGATGCTGTTTTAGAATTAATTAGTTTTTAAACTTAAAATTTGATTTGGCGGGTTAAAAATTTAAATAAATAAATAGTATTGTTTGCAGTATATTTATATTAGGTTGCGATTTTATTTTGTCCTCGTTATTTTGACTTTTAGTGCTTATTTTATCTTTGACAAATTTCAAATTTCATTTGGCGGTTTGAGATTTAAATAAATAAATAAATTTAAATAAATACAGGGAAGTTTACGGTTCATTTTAAATCTAGGTATTTTATTAGAGCAGCGTTTTGTTTTGCACTCGCTGTTATTTTGTCTTTTAGTTTATTTAGCGTCGAAACGGTCAAGGCGTTTTTGATCTGGGTTTTTGTTTGATTCTGTTGTCTTTTAGTTATTCTGATTTGTAAGCATGGTTGTCCACCGTGATGAGGAGCCGTTACCGAAGAAAAAGAGGGTGATCGGTCGGAGTCTGTTAGGGGCGAGCGGTCGGAGGTTGGGTCGGTCGCAAAGGTCAGAGAGAAAGAGCCTGTGGTCGTGGTGGAAAAGTTGGTGTCGCAGAGAGAACCTGGGTCTGCTCTGGTGGAGTCGGAGGGGCCGGCGCCCCCCGTGTGTTGAGCCGAATCTGAGTCGCCCGCAACGTCAAGAGGCCAGCGTTGTGGGTCGACTAGTAGCAACAAAAGCGTTGCGACTAGCGATCGAGACAAACTGGATCCCTTCATGTTCCGGGCAAGGAAGGCTTTATACACAGGCGGGTCCCTGCCACTTCGGCCACCATCACCGTGGACGACAGGAGGGGTGATTTGTAACGCTGCGGACGAGTTTTGAGACGTTGCGAATCAGCTTTTGGGGATGGTTAGGGGGTCTTAGGATGGTGCGAGGTGAGGTGAAGGAGGTTGTGGCGGAAGTAGCAGTCGCAACGGCGCGCACGGAGCAGGTCGTGGTAGGGCAGAGGTGATCAAGAAGTTGCTTGGTCCCAGGGGCGATGTCGTATGCCGGTACAGCGTCGACGGTCGCGGTCCGAGTCGACGCCAACCCAGGGGTCAAAGAAGCCGTCATGGTGACGTTAAACAAGAAGGTTGATCCGGCCAAGGATGGGTTTGTTGTGGTCGGAGCACGGCGGACGCGCAGGGGTGGTGTTGTCATCGAGTGTGCTGGTCGGGAGGTCGCTCGACGGTTGCAGTCGATGGTAGACGGGGCTTGTCAGGGTCTTACGGCGAGGACCATTGGAGTAGAGAGGGAGAAGAAGAAAGTAGAGCTCGCGAAGATGTTGCTTGCCCAGAACCCTCGCTTCAAGGGGCTTAGGTTCGAGGACGAGATGAAGGAGAAGTTCCGGCTCGGCGGCGGGGGACGCAGGGATTCACTGTCCAGCGTTGTTTTCGAGGTCTCACCGGAGACTAGGAGGTGTTTCTTGACGGATGCAGTCAACCTGGGGTGGCGTAGTGCCCGGGTACGGGATCATTTCTCAATGATCCAGTGCCATCGTTGTTACGAGTTCGGTCACAGGTCAAGGGAGTGAAAGGAGCGGGTGCAGTATTGCGGCAACTGCGCTGAGCTGGGTCACGAGTTCAAGAACTGCAGACGGGTAGTTTCTTGCTGCGTGGTCTGCGCGAGGTCGAACGACAGAGTTGGTAGTGCAGCGGGGTCGACACGCGTCACGACACCAAGCCCAGCCAGTGCACCACGATGCAGCGTTTGAAGGCAGTCATCACCAAGAACATCGACTATGGACTGTAGGCCATTAGACGATGTTCCAAGAAGAATGAAAGTCAAATGTGCGCAAATTAATTTAGGCACAGGTAAAGGGGCCACAAATAATTTCGTTAAAATAATGAACGAAAATAAAATCGACATCGGGCTCATACAGGAATCGCATTGTATGGCCACAAAATGACAGGTTTTGGGAGGGGGGTACTGTCTTAAACGCGAATAGCGAACGACCGCGCAGCGGTATAATAATAAATAACGGGACGTGCGCCGTGATACTATTAAATAATTTGTCAAATGAATTTTTAACGACGGCAGAGATAAAAACAGGATCCGAAACAATAATAGTAATTAGCGTATACTTCCCGCCGGTCGATTCCCGGCGGGAAAATCCCCAAACCGAAGAATTAATTAATCAAATCGAGGTCGTATTTCGTAAGCTCTGTCGAAATCGAAAGCTGATCGTCGGCGGAGATTTCAACGCTAAGTCGCCTGTGTAGGGTAGTGCACAGGAAGATGATAGGGGTTCGCAGGTCGCTAATCTTTTACAGAGTGGAATCTTAGCGGCGTCAACAACATGGAATATCGACGTCGAAACACGCGTAAACGAGCAATTATCAATCTTTCCGCGGATTTGTAATAAAAAAGCGAATTAGGAACAATTCAAGCAAAAATTTAGCAAAAACATCCTCGCGTTTGAAAACGAATTAGTAAATTGCCGCGAGGCACCACAAATTGTAGCACTCGCGAATAAACTAAACGACGCTGTGGTAGAAGCGTCGGCGCATTCCATGCCGCGTATGAAAACAAAGACAACGTACCCTGGTGGACACGCAAACTAACCACCAAAAGATCGGAAACACGTAATCTAGAGCGCATCTACCAACGCGCCTCGGGTGAAATGCGAGATAAAAAAAATTGAGCATAACCGAAGTAACCGCGAATATAAAATACTAATAGAAGATACGCGATTGAACAAATTCAAAGAATTTTGCACGCGTAACTCAGAAAAAGAACAGTGGAAAACCGCGTATCGCGTAATAAGAGGCAAACAGCAACAAATTGCGCTCGGCCATATAAGAAAATTAGACGGCGAACACACAGATGGTTTTAAAACCACGATGGAATATTTGTTAGAAAGCTTCTTTCGATCGGATAATCTAGAGGAGGACGAGATACTACGCGAGACGATACGTCGAGGAGCCGCAGAGGCTAGGGGAACAGGCAGCGATAGGGAAATTCGCAAGCACGAGGTCGTTATGACTCTTAGGAGGAAGAGCCCTAAAAAGGCGCCGGGGTCCGACGGAATCAGCTCCGACGCAGCTCTGGAGGCGTGCCTGTTGGCTCCGCACGTCTTTGCCGGGTTGTTTAGGCTTTGTTTGGAAAAAATTCGTTTTTCCAGGTTGTTGGAAAACACAGAATGGGAAGTTCATTCCTAAGTCTAAAAAGGCGAACGCGTCAGATCCGGGCAGTTATCGTCCAATTAGTCTGCTTTCAGTAATCGGCAAAGCTTTGGATAGGGTTATGACTACGAGGATAGAGCATTCGGTTAGGGAAAGCGGGGGCTTTAGCAAGCGGCAGTTCGGTTTTGCAAAGGCGAAAGTCGACGATTGATGTACTAGAATTTGTAGTAGGGCAGATCAAGAAAGCCAGGGAGGCTAAGGAGCATTGCGTTGTTGTATCTCTGGACATCTCGGGGGCCAGCTATAATTTGTAAGTTGGAACGTAGGGATTGTCCGGCGAATTTGATGTCGCTGGTCAAAAGCTATTTTTCAAGAAGGTTGGCGCAGGTGGAAATTCCGGGGGAAATTGTATCGCGAACTGTGGAAAGAGGTTGCCCGCAGGGGTCTTGTTCGGGGCCAACCTTCTGGCAGCTTTTGTACAAAACATATTCCGAGTCAGATTGGCCAAGGTGTGCACAATTGTAGGGTTTGTGGACGACACGTTAGTGATTGTTAGGTCAAGGTTGGTTATAGAAGTGCGCTCCAAACCTAACGAGGCGCTAGATAAACTACTAGAATGGTCGCAGGAGGTTAAATTAAAATTTAATACTTCGGGAAGTCGGAGGCTCTTTATTTTGGAATGAAGCCGGGGCAACGCCCCTCTAGGTTAGAACTAGGTGGCGAAAAGATTCCGTTTAGGGAAGCTATCACTTACCTCGGAGTCAACATCGACAATAAATTAAATTGGAAGACGTGTGTGCAGTACATTAGGGCTAAGGGTAGCGAAATATCCAATAGGATAATGGCGGCTGCAAAAATTAATTGGGGATTTAGAGGCGAATCTTTGAAGACGGTCTATACAGGAGTAATCGAGCCGGCGTTGTTGTATGCAGCATCGGTCTGGACAGAAGGTTGAAAGGTTAGAGAAGATAGACAGTTGGGAAGCGTCCAGAGAATCACGGCGGTTAAGGCGGCGCGGGCATACAGGACCACCTCTACGAAGGCGGTGCTGGTTATTAGTAGGATTATTCCGATCGAGTTCGTTATAAAAGAAATTAGAGATCGCAGAATTATAAATACAAGGGGAGGACAGAATATCATCGAAAGCTTAGGCCTAGGGGACAGAGAGGTTGAGAGGAAGATAGTAATTTCGGAATTAGAGCATCAGGTAGATATTAAGAAGATTCAGTTTGTTGAAAAGGATGAAAGTGCTAGGGGCGTTTAGGATCTATACGGACGGCTCGAGAATGGACGACGGGCAGGCAGGCGCGGCGTTTGTTGTGTACAAGAGGAGAAGGAAGTGTTTTATTTCCAAACAAAACTCGCAGATTGGAGTACCATCTTTCAATGCGAAATGCTAGTCTAAGGGAAGCTATAGAGTATGTTGTCAACCACTCCGGCGCGAGTGGTTACTCTATAATTAGCGATAGTAAATCCGCCTTAGTAGCCCTTTCAAACATGTTCACTTCAACCGATCTTCAGCGCGTATAGCGCTAGGTTTTCGGAATTTGAAGTTCTTTTGGGTTAGGTCTCACTAGTGAAACAAGGGAAACGATAGGCCGACGAGTTGGCTAAGGAGGCCCTCACAGGGGAGTTTCGTTCATCATATTCATTAATACCAAGGTCGTTAATCAAGAGGAAGCTGCGAGAAAGATCGATTAGTCAGTGAGAGGAAAGGTGAAATAACGCCACCACAGGTAGATTGACGCATAGGTTTATTCTAAGTATAAGGGTTAAGGACAGAATTGAGATTAAATTCGATCATAAAATGGTGCAGTTCGTTACAGGTCATGGGGCGTTGAAAGCATATTTGAGAAGGTTCGGGCTTTGTAATGACGGCGGTTGCGAGTGCTGCGGGGGATCGGAGAGTGCTTTACACATGCTCTTCGATTGCCCCATTAAAACCTCTAATAGGGGGGTTAGCTGACAGAAAGTTGGCTATCGAAGCCCTAAGTTGGCCTAAAGTCGCGAATCAGAATACGTTCTGGGTCGCGCTTAAGGAATTTGCAGGTAAGGTGGTTAGACTTGAAGTAAATATTAGGGCTTTGGGAAATAGCAGGATGGTTATCGCGCGAAAATGGACTTGAGTTGAATTTTAATGTAGCGGATAGTAGTAATAAAAAAAAGAAGAAAAATCTCAAAAGTCTAATATGTACTATGAACCCCCACACTAATAAAACAATCACTGTCCCACCTTCTACGCGCGGAATATCAGGAATGAATCAAAGGAAGTAAATAATAACAAACTAAATCAAAAACCTTCATTAATTTAAATCAGTATATAAATAAAGAAAATAAAATAGAGTGAAACCGCGCATCTCCCAGGACTTTTAAAGTGATAGTGATTGTGAACCTCCCAGAACGTTTAGTGCATACCCACTAGGACTTTAACAGTGCATATTCAACTCCCCTTAGTAGTAAAAAAAACTAGATGTAGGCAGACGACGAGATCTTTGGATACTGGAGAAATTTATATACGAGGTAAGAACAAAATTGATGCGGTTGTGCTAGCATAAGCATTGATTTATATTAATTAGTAGATTTTGAAATAATTTAACAAGCACGTTTTTGTGTGTAAAGGCGCTAGCCGGCATAATGCTTGTGCGAGTGCACCTGATAATTTGGGCGTTGCTTCTGCTAATTTATGCACTGTTATATGCTTATAGCTGTTTATTTATATATGTGTGTGTTTGTATGTATGTATATATGTATGTATGCGTATATGTGTATTTATGTATGTGTGTGTATATATATGTTTATATTTATTTTATATTTATTTATATTTATATTTTATATTTATTTGCATGTATTATATTATTTTGGGGCTTGAATTGTTTTTCTGACGTTCTGCCGCCATTTTTGGTGGCGGCATTTTTATAGGAAGGAAGAATGTAATAGAGAAGAATGTAATTATAATGTAAATCCGTTAGGGTATGATACAAAAAGCTAGGGATGGATTTAGGTTAAATTACTTAGACCAGGGACGACGAATTTGTAAATATATACAGCAGGCAAAATAGTTGGATTCACTTTTAAAAATATTTGGCAAATGCTTAGAAATTTGAATCCATTTTTAATTGGTAAGCTAGCTTTGGATAGTTTTAAGTCGACCCTTCAGGTCGCACCGGTAAGCAGAGCTGGCGACTGCTATCCAGTATTACGGATCCCTCCTTTTTTACTTTCGCGTGTGTCTTGTTGATCGGACACACTCCAAAATCAACGCTAGGGATACCTTTATTCAAGCCCTATTTTTAGTTTTTGTTTCAGGTTGTTAGATTTTTATTTAGGATGGATTAATTTTGAAGTTAAATTTTATTTTAAGCACGTTTATATTTTCGTGTTTAAACCCGATGTAGTACCTTCGGGTGGACGTGGCCGCAGGCATAACGGCCTTTATTCAAATTATAATGCATTAGTTGGTGGAAGATACGATAACTGCACAGGTTTATTAAGTTTTGTAGATTTGACGAATTGCGTGTATCGAAGATGATCGATATTGTCCTTAGATTTTGGAGCGTTATACATTGCCAACAAGATACGTCCGCCATTATCATACAATGTTTGTACAGGATAGTTTTCTTGTTGAAATATTTGAGCCAATTGATCCAAATCGGCAAGTTTGTCCAATGTATTAACAAAAGTTTTTTTGCCTTTTTAAACAATGTGGAAGTCGTGTCACAGCCACTAAATGCGTGTAAAAATAAAATGTGTTCTTTACAACGAGGATAATGATCAAAACTTTTAGAGGAGTATATTTGTGTTTTAACATTACCTTTACCAACTTTTTTAAAGAAAATTTCTTGTTGATGTGATTGAGTACGTCCAATTAAAATGACGAGCAAATCAATATCTTCTCCTATGATGAAGGCAGTCCTTTGGTGTTCAGATTCTTTAATAGCTGTTTCGATGATACAAACATCAGCATCATTTCTGGTTTGTTTTGTAATGATATTAACAGTTTCTAATTTCTCAACAAGCATGCAAATTAATTTTTTTTGTATTAGATCGATTTGATAAAAATTTCTCTTGGCCGATTGGCACAATCATTGTTTCGTCAAAACAAACTTCGTACGATTTTGAAATAGCAGCAGTTCTTCTTAGTTATTACATTGCTTTAGTATTCTAACTATAGTCCGAATAACCATCAAATACAATAACCATTCTTGAACCATAGTGTGCTTGCAAATACTTTATATATTTATCTAAAACAACGGAGAAAGTATCGTCTTTGCTCCATACTACGCGATGCAGAATAAATCCAATATCAATAACGTATGTTATATTATTTTCATCAAGGTCTACATCGACAGGTCTCATATAGTCATATAATGTTGCTTTCGTGATTTTTCTCATGCCATCATTATCAAATAAAGATGTCCGATACGGAGTTAGTTCATATTGAAGATATTCTTGAAGATTACTTTCAAACTGTTTGCTGTTTGCTGTTTCTCTGGCGGAGTAGCAACGGATCTACAGAAACTTTACAATCGTTAATCTTGGCAGATTTGTTAACAACTAAAAGAGGTAAAATCTTAACAGAGCGTTTAAACTTTATCTCATTAAAATTCAAGCCAGTTATCTTTACCATAGATTCTAATCCTATTTCATGGGCTCTGTGACAATTTATTTGGCCATTTTCAATGATTCCAGAAGCTAACGATACCAACTGTTTCGTCTTTGGAAAGGGATTATGAAACATCAACCAATCAACTAGTTTACTGACATCAGTATTGTCTCTTTTTACTCGGGAATCCCTAACGTCAACGTGTGGTTCTGTGGTCAAAATTAAATCTACCTGGATGGAACAGCTTTATGGAAGAAGCAACAGCTAATGAGTCTTTTATGCGGCCCAAGATAATATTTCTTCCATTCATAAACTTTCCACCACGCCATGCTCTTTGTCATGGAAAAATGTTAGACATCCAACCAAAAAACATGCTTCGTCACCTTCAATCAGCCCCTCTATGCGAAAGCTCAAAAAATCGTGGCAAATAATCCAAAAATTTCAAATGTCATCGTGAGGCTTGGAGGATTTCATTTGCTCATGTCCTTTTTAGGCGAGTAAAACTTATTTTAATTTAACTAAATGTTCTTCTTTGAACTATTTCTGAATATTGCTCAATGTATGCAAAAGTCAGTGGCGTAACTACACCCCTGCCAGCCCCCGCTATGCGGGGGGGGCCCCAAGTGCAAGAAGGCCCAAACGATAATAAACTCAACTTATTCATCTTCAACGTATTTGGCAGGTAAGAAACGGTCAAGAAAATATTGCAGATAATTCAGAAACCGCAGGTTAACGAACGTTTTCTTGATGTTACTACTAGGAACTGCTGAAATACAAGAAATAATAATTAAGATAAATACTGAACACCACCTGCAGCCTGCATCCTTTCTTCTTTCTATCCGTTCTGTCCTATTTTGTAAGGGTTAATAAACAGATGAAAGAGACTGTAAACTTTAATAACAAAGATGTCTATATTATTCTTAAGTGATAAGTTGTATAAAGTGGTAAAGCATTATTAAACGACGTATAGTAGGGTTAGTTTGGTTTGTGGGATTTTAAATAGGAATAAAAGGGCTATTGTCTGTACAGTACAGATTCACAGGATGGCAGGTAGCTTAGTAACCTTCGCTTTCTAGAAATATAATACTAGAAAGAAATTCATTTTGTGGTTTCTAGTCAGCTGGTTGCAACGTATTTGCATTAGCTGCATTATATATAACGGAAAGGAAGTAAAAAGCATTCCAGTACGTTTTACTCAATAGTGTTGTGTTCGTATTACAGGATGTCTTTCATATTTAAACGTAAGTATTTATATCTATTTTTATTAAACTACTATTGATTTGATCATAGTTGAAGTCGCGCTGAGAAATACATATAAATAAATCTTTAAGCATTCAATAAAAATCATTTATATTTTGTTAATTAAAGCATTTAAAGCAAAGTATGTATGTGTTATTTGTAATTTCAAAAGGCTTTTAAATAATTATTACTTATCTAATTACATTATAATTAATTTCATTCAAAATTGCAGGAAATAATATACAATGAGCACTACAAGCGGCGCTGCAAAAAACGAAAAAGGAAACTATTGGAAGAATCAAAGAGCAAGATTCCAAAAATAAGTTCCTTTTTTACTTCTAAAGAGTCCGAAAAACAAGAACAATCTATGAAAGAAATTGGGCTTTCGACAGTAGCATCTACTAGTTCCGCTACAGACGAACAGCAGTCGTCAACAATTTTAAAACTCTCACCCAGGGCGCAAGTACATCACATAATGACGGCCGCGATAGAAATTTGGAACTAGATACCACTACAATTACAGAGGTAAATGTGAGTAGTACTTTTCACTTAATGAACTATCTATGGATCTGACGAAAGAATATCCAACCGATTTTGCACATTTTTAAAAATCAATGTTTTACAACATGACAATTTAAGAAAAGAAATAATTAATTACGGATTGTGTAGACCAGATGGTGCGTTTCCTAAAGATAATAAAATAGAAGTTTTTCAGTTCACTATTATTACTTAATAACTGCAAGCGAAAATAAAAGCAATACGTTAAACTTACCACACAATTCAAATGGGTGGTTGTGTTATTCTAAATTAAAAATTGTGTTTATTGTCAACCATGTTGGCTGTTTGCTTCAGTAAGGTCAAGTTGGACGACCGGAATTAATGATTGGCAGGGTTTATCAAAAAATTAAAGAGCATTTGCTTGCTCAATCTCATTTAACTTGTTGTTTTATTTACGATATGTGGAAAAAAATTATACCATAGATAAGAAAGATACTCTACTATTAAAACAAGAAACTGAATTTTGGAAAAATGTTTTACACAGACTTTTCAATGTTACTTTAACACTATCCCAGCGCATGCTGTCATTTCGAGGACATAGAGAAAGTTTTCTGATTCAAAAGACAGTTACAACGGTAATTTCTTAAGTTTAGTTCATTTAATTAGTAACTATGATCCTATATTACAAAAGTGCTTGAACGACCCAAAGGTTCAATTAAATATCTTTCCCAAAATTCAAAACGATATTATTAATACTTTAAGCGCACACTTAAAAATATTTTATTAAATAAAATTAGATCCGCTCCTTTTTCTCAATCATAATAGACACTACACAGGATATAACTAAGATTGATCAATTAAGTAAAATTGTAAGATATATTGATTTTAAAAAGACAGCTTGGGAGAGGTAACCAAAATAGATATTTGTGAAACTTTTGTGGGTTTTACAAAAGTAGAGTCCCAATCTGCTGAAGGACTATGTAATACTATATTAAGCAATTTAACCAACATGCAATTAGATATAAATAAATGTAGAGGGCAGGGCTACGATGGAGCTAACGTTATGAGCGGTACGTATTCTGGCGTGCAAAGAGAATTTTAAACATAGAGCCTGCAGCCTTATATATGCACTGTAGTGCCCATAACTTAAATCTAGTCATAAATGATGCCGTTAAAGGTATAAAAGAAATAGAATCGTTTTTCTACTTTTAGAAAACATATATACATTTTTGCTAATAGTATAGTAAGATGGAATTGGCTTTCTGTTTTTAAAGAAAATTTCACACAATTGAAACGCTTAAATCTGACACGTTGGGCGGATCGAGTAAAATCTTTAGCTGCCATAAGAATTCGGTATAAAGATATAGTAATGTCTCTTAATAAAATTATTATGATATCAAAAAACAGATGAACGAAATGACGCAAAGCAAATATTAACTAGCATGGATAATTTTAATTTTATTTTTTAAGTGTTTTTAAGTCAAATTCTAGAAGAGCTTAACAAGCTCTCACAAACTGCTCAGAGTGAAAAGGCGAATATTAATCAGATAACTCTCTTATTTAAAAACTTTAAAATTTTTCAAGGAAACAAGAAATAACTATTCCAACATCAAGGAGGAAGCAGCGAAAGTTGCAGGGCAATGGAATATTAAACCGGAATTTATAAAAAAGGCAACCAAAAATAAAAATCATTACGATGAATTATCCAATGATTATCGATTTAATGATGAAGAATTTAAATTTAAAATAAATGTATTTTATCGCGTAATGGATATTATAATTTCACAGCTGTCGAATCGTTTTAAATCGCTTTTTCATGTAAACGAAAAGTTTAATTTCTTAGAACCTAATGTATTTTTGAATTTAACTGCAGACGATATTTTATCTAAGGCAAAACAATTGCAAAAATTTTACTACAAAGATTTAAATGATGCTATAGGTATAGAACTTACTACACTCAAAAATAATAGACTTATTTGTGATGAATTAAAAATGTTAACGGTATCTTACAATTTTTAGAATATCTAGTACTTTCCAAATCTACAGGTTCTAGCAGTTTTCCAAACACCATAACAGCCTTAATGTTATACCTAACTTTACCCGTTAGCGTTGCAAGTGCGGAGAGATCTTTCTCAAAATTAAAAATTATTAAAAATTATCTTAGGAACCGCACTTCACAAGATAGATTAGACGATTTATCCCTCTTAGCAGTAGAACATGACACTGCCAAAAATATGAATATAGAGGATACAATAAACGCGTTTGCAGCAAAACATGCAAGAAAAACAAAATTTTGAATTTGATTTGGAATGTCTGCTAGCTCATAGGTTTTTACTGTATCAAATTTTAGGTGTAAATAATTTTGTGCGGCGTATAAATATGTAGATTTAATATTAATTAACTTATAAGTTTGAATTTATGTAATTTGGTTTTATAATTAATAAAGCACTTGATTAATATAGTATATGTATTTAATTCTATACTGCTTCCTTCTCTACATGTACTATAATTTAAAAATATGGCTAAATATAAGCCAGTAAAAGTAATACATTTTAAAGAGAGCCCACTTTAAAATTTTTGCGGGGGGGCCCAAAAATCGTAGTTACGCCACTGGCAAAAGTTATATATAAATGCAACTTGCGTGTAATCCGTTCTATAATACACATATTCTGTTCCTTTTTTAACAGGTGGCATTGGATACATAATGGATGGAAGCGGATTGAAAGATATATTCAGTACCATTTACGCTGAGAATAGAGTAGAGAAAATGCTAGCTGGTCACGCATATGCCCGTGCAATTCGTGCTCACATGTTATTTCATCTTGCTTTGGCACATGTAATTTTAGAATCATTGAAATTTACAGACGAAGATCGTATTGTTATGTAACAATTGCTTGGCAATTTTGATAAATCGACGATTCTGAGGGCAGATGAAAATGAGGCATTTAGGGATGTTGCGACAAAATTTAAAGAAGCGCTTGCAAAATTAGAAAATAATGGTCCTACAGCCAAACTATGGATTCAGTATTTTCAAATGGTCACTTTGATAAAGCATTTCATTGAAGCGGAGCGAATGGGGAATTGGCAATTGCATCTAAATACTGTTCAAAGAATACTGCCCCATTTTTATGCAAGCGGCCATTTCTTGTATGCAAAATGTGCTCATCTCTATTTGCAAAGTATGTTTGATTTGGAACTCAAGATGGATCGAGTTGAATACAAAAAAATCACGACAGAAGACTTTTTCACGATTAGGCGTACTGACAAATGTTGGTTAGGCGTTTGGTTCTACATGACCATCGAACAAACATTGATGCGAATGATGCCTAGCTCTGGGGGGGCCTTACTCGTAAACGAGGAATCAGCGATAGTGTACTGGCTCATTGGACTTTGTGAATGATATCTTTGCACAATGTTTGCGAAGCTTTTAAGAATTATTGCTAAGTTCATCTTGATACATTCGAGCTACATGTCGATGCAAAGGCTTCGCGTATCTCACGAGACGATCAAGACTTAAAAAAATTGTTGCATTAGTTTTCTCAGCATTCTTCATTTTCCGAAATTAATTCTCTTGTTTGCATAAGCACTGGTGGAGATGCAACGATAAACTGTTATTTGTCCAGGGAAATGGGTTTGAACAAAATGGTTAACACGTACGAAAATTTTGAGGCAATTAAATTTAAACAAAAAGATAAAGTTATCCCACTATTAGCAGTTAATAGCAGCAAAAAAGTCGGTGAAGAAACTATTTGCCTCAACCCACTAATGCTGCTTCAAAGGATGTACGTTGCTAAGAAATCCGAAGATGAGATAAAGGATTACCTTAAATATGAGCTGGCTCCCTTTCCTTTGTCGCTTTTTTCAGAAGCAGGAATGCGCAAAGGAACCAAGTCATCTTTATATTCCGTATTCACACCGCTTTCCGATGAATTTCAATTCGGAGATAACCAGATCAATGTGGCGAATGGGGGATATGTCCTACACAAAGTTGTGGCACCGAAATAATTTATTTGGAGCTATTTGTGACAAATATGTTCGATATGTGCAAGATCATTTTGGTTCCCACGCAATTGTTGTTTTTGATGGATATCTAACTGATGGTGGAAATACAAATACATAGACCGCAGAAAGACTTCGTTGGTCAAAAAAGCACGTGTTTGCGATGTTTTTTTTGATGAAACAATGGTGGTGCAAGTTTCGTAGGAGCGATTTCTAGCCAATGAAAAAAATAAAGTTCGTCTCATATCGATGCTGAAAAACAAATTTGAGCTGGCTGTATTTACAGTTAAACAAGCTAAAGATGATGCCGATGAGCTAATTGTCAACACTGCAATTTCATTATGCAGTGAATTAATATTTGATGCTGTCGGGGAAGACGTTGACTTTTTAGTACTTCTGACAGCCTTAGCACCAGCCGAAAGTTCTATTTACTTCCGTAAACCTGGAAGAGGAAAAACTGCGGAGAGGATATATTTAGCAAGTAGCCTAAACTATAAAGAAGCAACCAAGCACATTCTGTTCTTCCATGGCTTTAGCGGTTGTGACACTACGTCATCCCTATTCAATCAGAGAAAAACAAAATTTTGTACGCTGAGAGAAAAGAACAAAGCGGTTCGGGAAATAATTGAAATTTTCAACCAACAATATGCCACGCCAGAGGAGATTGCCGATGCCGGAGTACGCTTTCTTGTAGCTTTACGTGTTGGCAACATGGATAAAGAAAGTTTGGAAGAGATTCGTTTCCAACGCTTCGCCAAATCTACACTGAAAAGCAATTTTAATCTTGCTTCTTTGCCACCTACAAAAAACGCGGCGCAATTTCACGCCTTTAGGACGTACCCACCAAGTACAGAAATGGAGAGGCATAGAGAAAAATCATGAAAACTGGGGTTGGAAGCAAGGCGCTTACGGGCTCACTTCCGTAACAATGGCGGAAAACCAGCTCCCGATTTATTAATAAAATCGGTATCGTGTAACTGCAAAAAGGAGTGTAGTGGGGCATGCAGCTGCCGAAAGGCTGCTACGTACATTGACGTAGTCTAAAAAGAAAAACCAAGAAAAAGAAAGAAAGGATGACCGGGATCAATCGGTGAGTGGGCGGGGTTTTGTACCTATAGCTAAACTAAAAAAAACCTGAAATAAATAGAGACAATTTATATACACTCACTCATTCACACTCAGAACAAAACATGCAAAAAAAGAACTTATAATTAAACAAAATATTTACAGAACACAGTATTCCCAAACCCAACCCAAAAAAAGTCAATGTCCCCAAATTACATATACATTATGAGAAACCCCCAAACATACAAAAAAAATTACTCCTGAAAATGGCGAGCTGTAGTTTTTTGGTAATTACCCCCTGACATTATTTATTAAAAAAGAACCAAACGCAACCCTAAAAACCACAGCTCTAGATCATCGTAAATATAAACTTAACCTATATTTACAAACATAATGGCGACAACATTTTCAAATGTGCCAGCAAGTCTTTAAACCGTTTTTACATTAATAAGTAGTATATTTTTAGTTATTTATAAACAAATAGTAAAGCATTAATAAAAGAGCCGTAAATACCAAAATAGTTCAATAATTTTTGTATATAAGAATTAAATTTAGAAATGCCATATTTGAACGGTAAAATCCCAGGCGAATACAAAGAAAAAACTCACCCTCGAGTTGCTGACGTCGAGGTGGAGTCAGTCGCTGGTCCACGTCAGCGCGCCCAGGAAGAACGCGTTTGGCCTCCCATTACCAGAAGAAACGACAGCTCAAGAGATTAACGTGCCCCCCGCAGGAAACACGCTAGAATGCGTGCCAGCAATTCGCATAAAGAAAAACGGAACGAAGCAAAACAGGACGGATGTTCTCTAGTTGCTATTCGAACAGAAAGTGAATATTAAATTTGTTTAGTTAAACCACCAAAGCTCAACGTAAACTTGTCGTCAAGGAAATAAAACAGGAAAACCCGAATTTATTGAAATAATTTCGTCGAATTCTTTAAAAAGGGAAAACACGTCAGGCATTTCAAAGCATATCTTGAACTGGCAGGTGACGCCTAAAGCGACACTGTCAGATCACAGATTGTTAAGTTTTAATTTAAAGGCAGCAGTAGCTGTCTGTAAAGAATATAGGAACCCAAAAGCGACCAACAGGTCTGTCTACCTAGACAGCTTGGAGCAACGCCTTTTGACATCACAAGGTACTGACAACCCAAAAGCATGCCCGGTCAGGACAGTTTCTACTTGCTCCATTACCCCATGGTGGGACGCGTAGCTACAGAAGCTGAAAAAGACCCTGGGCAAACTGTTTAATAAGGCAAAGAACACCAGAAATATGGCTGACTGGGAGGCGTATAAAAGCCACCAGCGACTATAGAAAACGATAATTAGAAGACGACTGAGAGACTCATGGAAGACCTTCTGTAACTCAGTCGAGTCTACCAATGCGATCTCCCGCATTAACAGGATTTTGTCCAAAGACCCTCGTAATCAACCATGCTGTCTGAAACGTGTGGATGGTACGTACACCACTAACGAGGCAGAAACAGCGAGGTTACTCGCGGACACGCACTTTCTAGGTAGTGTAACACAACCTTCGTCATACGGGGTGGATCAATCCAGCTCGGCCCCTAATGGGGCCGACTGGGAGGTTTCAAACCGGGTAGTGGATGAAACGAAAATTAAATGGGCTATCTCAACTCTCAAACCGTTTAAGTCCCCTGGAAGGAATGGCAACTTCCCCGTCCTACTACAGTGGGGAGTGGAGAGGCTGACACCATTTCTTGTGGTACTTTTTAGGGGCTGTATTGCTTTTAGATACATCCCCAGCAGTTGGAGAGAGGTTAGAGTTGTCTTCATTCCTAAACCAAGCCGGAAGGACTACTTCCTGTCTAAATCCTACAGACCGATCAGTCTCACGTCTTTTTTGCTAAAGACCTTGGAGAGACTGTGCGACAATGATATGAGGGAGAGGATAATGCTTTCTTATCCACTTCACCCAAATCAACACGCCTTCATACCAGGAAAATCAACGGAATCTGCCCTCCACGCTGTTGTAGGACAGATTGAAAAAACCCTAGATAATAACATGTCCGCCTTAGGCGCATTTATTGATATTGAAGGTGCGTTCAGCGAAACCACTTTCGCAAGCATCGATAGAACTCTACGGACACATGGAGCTGAGGACAGCGATGTCGACGGGTACACATCAATGTGGGGAAAACCTCAGTAATTAGGGCGGTAGGTAAAGGCTGTCCCCAGGGGGCGTGCTGTCACCGCTACTATGAAGTTTAGTAGTGGACAGCCTTCTCCAACGTCTTAATGAAGCAGGTTTCTACACGATAGGTTACGCCGAAGATATAGCTATCCTAATAGTCGGCAAATTCGAACAAGTGCTGTGTAATTTGATGCAAGCAGCACTAAGGATCACGCAGCTCTGGTGCTCCGATAACTTTTTAACCATCAACCCCAACAAAACGGAGCTGGTGTTGTTTTCCAATAAAAGAAAGCTGACGGTAACCAAATTGCCAATGCTTTTCCAAACTTCTCTGCCTTTATCAGAAGAAGTCAAGTATGTGGGCATTATACTTGATAAGAAGCTGAACTGGGCCAAACATCTACAAATGAAAACTAGCAAAGCCAACCAAGTGTTCTGGCAATGAAAACGTGCGTAAGCAAACTTTGGGGTCTTCCACCAAAGGCTGTCCTGTAGCTATACATCACGGTAGTTAGGCCGATGCTCTGCTATGGTGCTGTAGTCTGGTGGCCCAGGACCAGACTGGCCCATACAGTCAAAGATCTTACTCATATCCAAAGAGTGACCTGTCTAAAAATTACGGGTGCAATGCGTTCTACACCTACTGCAGCCTTAGAAGCGATCCTAGGCCTCACTCCGCTGGACCTACATGTGGAGGAAATGGCTTTGAGAGCTGCAATGAGGCTGCGGTTCAAAGGTCTATGGATTGATAAGGGAGGCGGTGGTAGACACCACAACATACTAAGAGAGGCGGTGCAGAACACCCCTATCTTGGGAGGAGTGGTTGATTTGATCGCACCCATAATGATTTCCAGGAAGCGCTTTGGGGTTTGCCTAAACACTGAGGACGCCTCCTTAACGGAGATCTCCATCTACACAGATGGTTCCAAAACAAATGAAGGTAGCGGGGCAGGTATTTTCTCCGATGACCTAGACCTTCATAAAAGTGTTGCGCTGGACAGGCTGGTAACTGTCTTCCAAGCGGAGATCATAGTCATCATGCATGGCGTTAATGCCATATTGAAACGTGGAATCTAAAACAAAGCTATACGCATCTTGAGCGATAGTAGAGCAGCTCTTCTGAGCTTAAACAAGCAGAAGCTTCTCTCGGGGGTGGTATACCAATGCCATCGTGTTCTCGAGCTCGCTTCTAATACAAACGCCCTTGAGCTGGTTTGGATCAAAGGGCATTCAGGAGTACATGGTAACGAACAGGCCGATTCTTTGGCGAGGCAGGGAGCGGCTCGGGGTTTTGTCGGCCCTGAGCCATTGGTTGCTATTGCGCCATCGGTGGTGTTCTCCATAATAAGACAAATAACCCACCGACGTCACAAGGACAGGTGGGCTTGTACATTAAGCTGCCGGCAGGCAAAAATGTTCATAAGGTCTTCCATGACCAAAATAGAAAAATTTGTCATACGCTTGCCGAGACAGAAACTACAGCTACTAGTAGGTATTCTGTCCGGGCATTGCACCTTAAGGAAGCACCTGCACAGGATGGGTCTGTCAGACAACCCCACCTGTCGCGGCTGTCAACAGGAGGATTAGACGGCGGAGCACATTCTGTACACCTGTCCGGTACTCGCTCGACTTCGAGGATCCATGCTGGGGGACTTCTGGCCCGAGAAGGCCGGAATTCGAGACACCCCCTGGTCCGACATCCTCAAATTCACCTGCAAGGTCGGGTGGCTGAGCTATGAAGGACCAACCTAGGGCAAGGAAAGCAGCACAATGGGCCACCAGGAGGTCTAAGTGCGCGTGGCTTTAAGTCACCCTTCCCAATTTAATCAATCAATCAAGGGAAACACACCAACATTAATTATTAAATACTTGGAAAGACGCCTATTTAATTATGGCGTAAATTCCACGTTAAAGAATTCTTAGAAAGGATAATTATTTTTGTAATGAGCAGAAAGATTTATCAAGTAAAATATATACGGTATTTATTATTAATTGAAATACTATTTTAAACACGCGAAAGGGTTATTTTAATTTACGGAATTAATTTTCGTGTTTAACGCCAAAGGAATTTAAGTTACAAATTATTGCATATACACTAATCAATTATTTACGAAAATGAACGTAACAAGGCTGGACTTAAATATTCGGTTGTATGTGGCTTCTGCAACGAAGAATCTTGCGGAAATATGCCGGAAATCCGCATTGATAGCGAGGACGAGGAAGACGACATTTTTCAGGCTACGGACCAAAACTACGACCAGGACATAGCCAATAACCAACCCGGACCATCGAAACGTACCAAAATGTAGTAGAAGTTGATTTTGTAACGCTCTAAAATCATAATTTACTATTCTTAAATTTAAAAAAAAATGCGACATACTTTTCGCCTTTAACTTTGTTTACGAAAAGTATAATACTGTTAAATGATAACATTCAACTGCTTTTTAGTTTTTTTTTTAATTATGTAAAAATATAATGATATTGTAATAAAAAATTTTACTTCTTAAACTTGTTTTTTTTTTATTAAGTTTATTTATCCTCGTGACTATCAGCTAATAAATTACACCTTTAAATTTTCTAAACCCTAACCTGATATCACAAGGTCGAGAATTTCTTATTATTAATGCAAGCCCAATGTAAAGTTGGATGGAAAATGGCTTGAGAAAAAGAAAAACTCTTAAGACATAAACGGCAAGTCGAGTGTTAGCTCTGGGTAGATCATGAGCTTGGGTCATGGGTTGTCAAAAGACCAAAAATATATTTAATGAGCGCCACCGTATTTTTCAATACAATAACCACCAAAATTTAACTGTGCTTGTATTAGGGGAATGCGGAAACCTTATGTTAACACCACTAACATAGCCATAAAACCTGAATTTCACTCTTTTAAACACACTTACCAAAACCTTAAACACCAGATGTCATACAGATGTCTCAGCTTGACCTGTGAACAAACAAAGGACACTATTTGTGTCCTCAAAAATATCTGCCAAAAATAAAATAATGGAATTTAGGTTTCTAAAATATACACCCAGGGAATTTGTTTTCATTACACACAATTTCTGATCAGGAATGACTTATAATTTTTGCTTGAATTTTAAATAATAAAAAGTCATTCAAAAACAAAATAGATTCTATTTGAATAAATTTCTGGATTCATGTTACTATAATATTTTAATTCGTATCTCTATAATATTTTCACTTAATAATTTTTATGAAACAAAAATATACTAGTAAAGAATTGTATTCGATAATATAAAGATCTCTGAATGGATCTTTCTACAAAATTTAAATGTACTGATTTGAGTTTTCTTAATTATTCATATTACATATTTTTTTTAAGCCATAAAAGTACTTCTTCGACCTTCACAGTGAAATTTAATTACCTAAGCGCTGATAAAATAGTATGTAGTTACCCTACGTTACTTTTACTTAACAGTTATTACGCGAATTCCACATGTCGATTAAAAATGAAACTTCATGACCTCAAAATATTTAAACACACTTCAAATTAACGTAAGACGACATGTGAGGTCTAAATAGAACAACTGAATCTATGTTTTTTATATCTGACATAAAATGTCATTCACAACTTTTTAAATGTAAACTTTGTGTGCATGTGCGAACATTCTGACAAACAATAGATTTGTTATTTAATTCGCTGTTTCCTTAAAAGCTTTTTACGTTACAAAATTTTTAATGTTCTATTTTCTTATTGCAACTTAATTAATATTCAAAGTGATTAAATTCTAAGGAACACTCATCTCATCCTACTTAAGAATTCAAAACGTGGACCAAAAAAAATTACGACTGACTTCAACTATAATTGGAAAATACTTAAGGAGCAGAAACATTCTGAACATCTTGATCTTCATCATCACCTTTCGCAGAGTTATCGGTACTAAACATTTTCTTTGACTTAAATTTGAAGATACGGATAATTTGGAGGGGAGAAATTTAAATACAAAATTATTTTCTACTTTACATTATGATAACTATAAATAAATGTTCTGGTACACTCTTACACTACTCATAATCAAACTGTCGATACAAACTAAAGTGCTTCACAACGCATAAATTTGCTAGAATGACAAGCTCCTCCATGAGCCTCACCTAGACTTATAAACAAAATTGCTAGAATGACAAACTTTTCTATGAGTCTCACCTAGACTGATAAACTAAATAAGCAAACAGAATTACATCATAACTGACTTCAAATAATCTCAAGTGACGATGCCAACACTGCTAAAGCGACAGACTTACCACGATTCTCGTATAGACTGACATAACGCTGAGCGACCAACCCTTCCTGAGTCTCGTCTAGACTAACATAATGCTACGCGATAAACCACAACGACAAGTTTCGCTTAGATCAAACATAACTTAACATACTACGTTGCAACGCGGATATACATAAAAATTGCTACCCAAAACAAATCAAATCAAATCAAAACGTGCCTATGCACAAGAGCAATTTTCAAACTATATCTCAACAGTAAAAACTAATGTACCATTAATCAAACAACTAATATAACAAATAGGATTAGAAGATGAACCTACTATCGATGTAGTACATCCAGAATCAAATAAACCTGTAATATCCATATGAATAATATTCAAAGTGATTAAATTCTAAGGAACACTGACGTGTTGTGATACTGCTCTGAACGAAAGAAATAGGACCTTGACCTCAGCTGTCGGAAATTTCCATAACCATCGATTATCAAAGTTCTTCTAAATACAACCATTATTTAACGAAACTAACTTCTGCTTGATTAAATTTAATACTCCAACAAAATTTCTAGATCCAAGATTTGCTTATTCAATATTATTTATTTGTGAAGTTGAATTATATGAAACATATATGAAATTGCCTTATATGATATTGCACTAAGAGGAAAAACATTAATATAATTTATTTAATTAATTTATACCAACTGTATTAATGATGTAAGGGGAGCTTCCATCTCCTTAGGCCTGCAGGGATCAACTGAACCGCTCTAGGTGGAACTTATAGAAAAACATCCTCACGCTACAGCTGCTAGGTTCGACCTCCAGACACCAAGAATCAATCAATTATTTATCTTTTTTCTTACTCTGTTAGAGGCCACGTGTTTAGACACGACCATCTTGACTTCACTATCCTGCCGAGCAGCTTACCCGTTCGAACGCTGATAAAGAAGTGACAAATTGACAACTCGACGAAGCTTAGTAACGAATCTTAGACCATAAAGGTAAAGGAGTCTATATGTTATTATTAATTTTATGTATTGATTTGTTACCGAACGGAAAGTTATAAATTATATATTTTATTTTATTGCTGATTTATTCTATATTAAAGAACGAAGCGTAACAAGAAAAAAAATACGTTACAATATATAATAAGAATAATAAAATGAAGTTCCGCATTTCTTTTTCAAATAGTGCAACTTCACGGAGCTGTAACTCCTAACATATGAGTGCTACAAAAATTTTTTTTCTACAAATGTAGGAAATTTTATCTTCTTTAACTTTGTATAGAACATCTTTTGTCGCGAAAGCCACCGTTTTTGAGTTGTTATCAAAAAACCAAATTTTTGTACCTAAAATCCAAGATGGAGGCTCGAGCGCATGCGTCTCTATGTCAAAAACTTGAATTTTTCACTAGGACACCAAGCCTAACAACATACTAAAAAATCGCTACTACCCCACCTTTTGCATTCAAAAAACTCTCACGTATTGGACTATAAGGAATTCCACATTATTTGTGTATCCAAACTCATTCGTTAAAGGCGCGTGGGGCTCTGGATGGTGTTGGAGAGGGTGGGTGTCTGAAAGGGGTGTACAAGTTGTGGAATAGGATTACAAAAATTGGAAATTGGTCTGAATTTTTTCACTCACAACCTACAATGTTACAATTAGTGTCAGACGAAGTGTATGTATCTACACGAACACGTCGATTGGCGTATACTGCTATGATATTATAAAATATACTCTTTGTTATTAAACTTTTTCTTTTTTTTCTCATTAAACACATGGAGCGGTAGCGTTGTACATGTACCTACAGCTAACAGTTTAATTCATGCTATAATGAATATAAAACTGAAAAACAAAAAGATAGAGAAATTTAGTGGGTATATGATGTACTTTCAGCTTTCAGTCAAAAGCTGTTATACCATAATTGCTTGCATATTTGCGCCGATAAAACTTTGTAAAAAAATTGAAGTATTTTCAAATAATTTTAAATGAAAGCTGCGCTTATGCAGTATCGGTGCACAACAAAAACATTAAAAAACTTGCAGTATTTATTTGAGCGGAAGTTTATTTAGCGTTTTATCGAATATAAAGTGCATCCGTCGGCATATAGACATTAGCAAAAAGTAAAAACCGTTTGTTTGAAAATGCCAGGGCATTATTGTGTAATCTGAAAGGTTACTGTAAATTATCTCTATTTGCATGTGTCAGCTTGGTTGTTCAGGCGCCAGTCAATACTAACGAGTAAAATGCATGGCAAATGCGGGATGTAGGACAAAATAAATATGGATGAATCACTTCAGAGTAATTTCTTCAAAGTATAAAGCATGTACTGTTATAATTTGAAATTAAAGTATTTCTTGTATGTTTGAAATAGAAAGGCGTTGTCTTTTCTTCATTGAGTTTATCTTCTGCACGCATACTTATTGAAAGGATTAAACTCGTCGGATCAGCTAAATAAGGTCTTATATTTTATATACCTTTTATATTTTCCATCTTTCAATCTAGCTCGATTTGAAATAATCATTTGGACTTTGCATAAAAGTCTAAGTTATTATTTCATCTTATTCACTGTAATATATATATATATATATATATATATATATATATATATATATATATATATTGCTATGCTCTAAATTATTCGCGCCCCATCGTTTGGGCGACCATACTAATATTGCTATGCATAAACTGGAATTGTAATTATCGTTCTCCGACGTTGGGCTGTCTTATTAATATTGCTATAAGCTCCCTCCAGAAACTTAACTGGATTTTATCTTGAACCTACCTTGTCGACCAATAACAAAATTTGATACGTTACCGCCTTACTCGTTATCAATTTCGTATTCAACTTATAGCTCCTCCTTGAACTGTTTAAATTATCACTCCCATTAACTTTATCTTATGACCTCGACTAGCATTTATTTGGAATTATAAAATTCAGTTAATTCGATTCTATATAATGAAACAAATATTATGTACAGTTTTTGTAAATTATTTGAAATACACTTTTCAATTAATTAATGTTATAAATCTCATTTATCAAAAATTATATACTTTTTACTCCAACCCAAAGTCACCAAAAAAACCTATTATTTTTATAAAAAAAAGAAGTGTGGAACGTTCGAAACCTCTTATCATATTACACACTTTATACGTATTCAAGTCCTTCTTTTGTTGACTTTTTCACATTCATTTTATATTAAGCAAATTCAATATTCAAATAAAAAAATAGAAAAGAAAATGTCTTAGAACTAAAAATCTAACCTGGTCTATTTTCTTCGCATTGACGCATTCATAATCAGCTAATATTTCCCATGCATTAAGCCATCCATTTGAATAAAATTTATTTTCCCCCAATTCAGGATTATTACATGCCCATTCGAAATATTGTCTATGCACACGCTTGAACCATTGCATTTAAATTATTGCCATCACCCTCTGGACTTCCATTATTAATTTATACTTATGCACCCCAATTTGTTGTCATCTCATTCAGACTTAGAATTACTTCTTATCAATTTCCCCAAACTTAGAATTGGATTATCATCATTTATTTTCCCTTGACTTAGAAATTGTATTATTCTCCCCCAGGACTCAGAACTTAGATTTTTTCTCCCCGGCTTCAGAAATTGTATTATTCTCCCCCAGGACTCGGAACTTGGATTTTTTCTTCTCGGCTTCAGAAGCCGTTTAATCGGCAATCGTAATTTTCATTTTAGCACTTATACAATTTTTCACTTTAAATTATTACGTATCTCACTTTGTATTAGAGTGGTGCACTTCGGCCTTTGTTGAGTTGAAAACTGACCTCGTTATCACTATACCTGTTAATATATCATTGCTTTCCCACTCCGTCAGTGGGTATGGTCTATAAACTTGTCGCTCATTTTAACGAATCAAATGTTTGCATTTAAAGTAGTTTCTGATGTAATTTTCTATGCTTTCCAATAATTGTGGCCTGCTCGCAGCTGTCTTCGTTATCAAACATGCGGTGTTTTGATGAATCTAATTGCTTTTCCATAAACAACTGATGCAATTCGACTTTTAATTTTTATATCTGCCTGTTATTTACGCAATTTTTAATCACCTCTTTTTATCACAGTTATTAACTACTTGTACGTATTCATATTCTGCTTCTCGAAGCTCCATTTCTATCTCCGTATTAACCTAATTGTTTGGAACTCTTTTGAATGCGTGTCTAATTACACTTTATTATGTTTACTTATAAATACGCGTGCTTCCACTGAAAAATATTATTATCTGCCTTACCTAAATTAACTAAAACTTTATCTACAGGGTATTAAATATTTACTATTTACCTAATGCATGTGTTCCTGGTTTCTACGCTAACTATGCGTCTGCCTGTGTGTATTTGCGTCTCTTAAAACTACTTATACTTTATATACAGGGTGTTGACTGCTTACTATTTACAAACTATCTACATTTCTCAATTCTTTACTAAATAAATGCAGTTTTCTGCTGCCTATGGTAATTTCTCATTTCTAAACGACCTTTACTATAAAGTACACCCTTAAACAACTCCTTATCACAGCAATATGTATACATATATATATATGTATATATATATATATATATATATATATCGATATGATAACGCTGCACGTCGATGCAATTATTTGTCTCCTTCTGATCACCACCGCTCTGTGTATTTCAATATCTTAAAATTTTAATATGCCACGGCTAGCCCAGTTTAATTCACACAGAGTGTACAACGCTACGATAATCAAACAATTTACCCATTTTCCCTAAAACTTTTCCTGCTTTAAATGATAAAACAAAATCGATTAAAATTTGTATAATGAGAAAGAAAAACTATCATTTACACTTCATAGCTTGATATGGTTTACAAAAATGTACCCCTGAATCAAATAATAATAAATTTTAAATTGTTTATCTCTAAAAATTAAAGCTCCCTTTCCTTATTTTAAAGCCAGCAAAATGACTTTGTACTCTACTGGAAATTTCTCTGAACGTTCAAGATTTATCTCCTTTTTACGAAATTTTTCATGTATAAAATAAATTTTTGATGACTCTTTACATAAAATATTCTAGTATAAAATATGATCAATGTACAAAGATAGAAAATAAAATATAATGCCTTATGCTAAATAGCTCTGACCTGTAGTTTTCGTTGTGCGTCTTTCTGCTGCGTGCTGTGTATCAGTACCCCAATATTCCATTCAGTAGTGTAGCTCCATTCAATTTATTTAGTCTCCAAGTTTAACCCCGTTTAATCAATGATGTAGTATCTTCTTAATCTCCCTTAGCTTTTTAATGTTATTTCGATTTGCGTGATTTCCCTTAAATTTTGGTAATGTTTCTTCAATTTACGTAATGTCACTTAGATCTTTTTTGTAATGTCTCTAAAAAATATAGCAACAACAATAACGGCACGAACACCAACAAGCAAAATGTTGGTAAAACTAATGTGGGATTACCGAACATGATGTGGAAGCAGTGTGCCCAAGGACCGGAAGAATGGGAGAAGTGTGTTCAAAGAGTTTGGTCTTGTGAGTAGTAATGGTACATCAGTGCAAAGTTAGAATGGGTTGTTTGTAACAATATAAACAATTAAACGTCTTGCGAAGCACTTTTTTTAATGTTTTTATTGTTCGTAATGTCGCTTAGATTTATTTTTGTAATGTCACTTAGATCTTTTTGTAATATTTCTTAGAGCCCTACATTATAAATATTTAACCTAAATTAATTAATAAACTTCTACTCATGTTTTTCAGCAAACGGCTAAGCTTGTCTCATATATTTTTACTGTAATTGATTTTTAAATTTTATTAACACCACTTTTCAAAAATTTTGATCATTTAATTTGAATATTTATTCGATGCGTAAATTCTTAAGTATGAATATGCATCTTGTACTTGGTTTAAACTAAGACTGCCCGCTTATCAAACTCGCCCGTTATATAGTCTACGCCCCCATCTAAAAATTCATTGGTTATCTGAACTGTTGTTTAAAGTTTACGACCAACCATCGGTTGTTTTGAATATTTTAGGCTTTTACAGGTATATCTCTGACAAAACCTTGTCGCAACAATTTCTTGATCACGTAGGTACCAGTGGATTTCAGGTTTGTATTTGTTTTAGACCGTGTGTTGTGACGTTGTTACAGGAATTTCTAATTCGCCTTGGCACGTAATTTTACTTATGGCTTATGCTTGTGTAGATAAAGTTTGGGATTTGTATTAACTCTATGTAGAAAATCACGTAGACAAAGTGACGTAAATTAACACATTTCTGTTTACATTCTTGCGTTTCCAAAGCGTATTTATTTCGAAGGATGCGTTTCTTATCAGGACACTATGCTGTCTGCTTTTACTTTCATATGTTTAATGTGAATTGTATCATGATTTTCCAGCTTCTTACTATATCTAACGCGTATTGATTTACAATTTAGGAATACTCTTGTTTTAAGACAAGTTTGATTGCGTGTAGAGTTATTTCTTTTGCCGAATGTGTATTTATTATTGAATGATATGTCTCCCAGCATTAATTATAGTCCACTGTGATCCTTATACAGGGTGTTAAATGTTTGCTCTTAGCATAATATGCAAATTACGTATTTTCAATGCTAAATAAATGTGGTTTTCTAACTCCTAGTGCTATTTACATGTATTGTGTAACCATTATGACTCAATAAACCCCTAAATAACCCCCATATCATAGCAATATATATATATATATATATATATATATATATATATAGTTATTGTATTTTTCTCGAACGAAAGTAGGTATAAACTTTTAATTGTGATGTTATTTCTGGGAAATTATTATTTCTCCGAAACGTTAGAAAATAAATTACAATTGACTGATTAGTTTTTGCTTTACGAACGAGTGCATCCCAGAAATAACATCACAATTAAAAGTTTATATATATATATATATATATATATATATATATATATATATATTACTCATATTTAGACCAAGGTAGAAAATTAAATAATCACATCAAATAATTTTAATCACCGTGTAGAAGCTTTGGGAAAAGGTACGCTTTATTAAAAAAAAAAAACCGTGGAGAATAAAAATTCATTCGTTTCATTAAAAATAAGAGATTTAAATCATGTACAAGACGCTTTATATCAAAAGAAGCAGTATTAAAAAGCTCTATGTAAAGAAACAAAGAGAAATTACGTGCAAAATTTATATTAATTAACTCTATTTTAAGTAACCGGTATTAAACAAAACGTACAGATAATAATTAATTAATATTTAGTTAGGATTCACTAAAATTTAAAGGGTATTAATTTTAATTGAAGTTAATTGAACCGTTAGTAACATATAATATCTATAAAACTTGTAAAAACCCAATAAAATGCAAATCGTAGAGGGGTTAGTTAGAAGTAGGATGTTTAAACACCTGCGTATTTTTAAAAAGCTCATTCTGCGTAAATTTTGCAGATAATTAATGGTTACAGAGAATGTTGGAGAAACCGTCGCATAATAGTTACGAGAAATGCTAAAGGTGGGTTATTTCACACTCCACATGGACTGAAATAATCGATAATAAAGAATATCAATTTGCACCAATAAGAACAGGGTAGATAGAGACAGATAATATGCACAAGACCGAGACACATATAGTAAAAGGCGTGAGTGGAGCAACGTCATTGGGTTGCGATTGGGTGAAAATAAAAGGCAAAATTGAGAGGTAAAAATAACATTTCTGTATAAAATTCAATTAGTTATTTCCAGAAGTTGCGAGCCGTGTCGAAATTTCTGAGATGTAACTGGGGCGAGTGCAAATTTCGTAAAATCGCATGCCGGGCTGCGGAATGGGAACCTAGCATGCGAAATTCTTTAGAATTGTCCGTTTTGGGGAACAGACCGACAGACAGGCTAACCGCTATATATACCGAGGTTAATATGAACAAGCTCTCTTAGATCTTCGACTTGATTCAATGCGTTAAACAGTGCTTTTAGTTTTCCGGTTTTGATGAAATAATTTAAACAGTTTGCTCGTATATTTTGGTGATTTAAAAACAGTTTGTTCTTTACGTGCTACAATGAATGTACTTTAGTGCACTTAGAAAAGAAGATACAAGGTAATAAAGTTAGTATCACTGTACTAATTAGTCAAAATTTGCACCGACGAATGAATACACAAAAGTAGGCAGTTTTGGCGTATATTGGTGAAAGAAGCATGAATTTCTTTGCTATTTTTCAGGGGTGGTAATAATTAAATGGTTCATAAACATGACTGGATCCACAAAACAAGGTTCAGATATACACAGATGAGTTCCGGAAAAGCCCTGAAACAACTTTAGATGAATGGTGGTGGAGAAATTTTAAAAGCGTTGAGAATCAGAAGCCGTAAATATAACCCAGTTGGAATGGTGTGATTAACAAAAGGGACGAGGTACATTGAAGCTACGAGTGCAGTAACCTTCAGGTAAATTATACTATTTTGTTTGAACTTTGATGTTTTCGTGTGTGTTGAATAACTTTATAATTTATTTACTTAAAATGGACAGTAATGAAGTTGTACTAACAACAAATTTTTAATTTTAAAGTGAAATTTTCTTGTTTAAGTCGAAAGGAGTATTTAGTATTTATGTTCTTGATGAAAATTTGGGTATGTCTTTGAGCTCAATTAGACGAACCTGGTTAATTAACGTAAAGGGTGGTAGATGCTCCTTTGTACTCAGACTCAGGTCTGCATATATTGTTATATTAATTAGGAGGCATCCTACAAGGACTTTAATTTTGGATGCACATTAAAATGATAACAAATTTAAATCTTGAAATTTTCTGATACTGAAATTTATGCTGAATTTTAATTTTGAAATTTTAATGTATTGTGAATATTGATGTAAATAGAGTTAACGTTGATGTTTGTGGTAGGAATGTGTTTGTTTTTTATGAATGAGGATGAAGGTTTATCTAGGGAGCAGCCGAGGCGATGAACAGAAGAAAGTCAACGGAACAGTTGAGTTAATGAATAGCTTTTGTAGGATTCACAGCATTCTTGACGCACAATCTGTGGGGCTCGATTCAAAAGCGTAGTTCCCGGATTTTGGAGGATTCACAGCAAATATATATATATATATATATATATATATATATATATATAAATTGTTGATAATTTCTTGACCATCTGTGTACAATAATAATCAGCAGTTCCTGGATTTTGGTCATCAAAATAATATGTAATTATATAGGTACATGAACATATCTTTTGTCAGTATAATAAAATAGTTAATAAAAATATGGTATAAATATACATCAAAGTTTTCTTTGTTAAGACGCGTATTCGGTCAGCGACCATTTTCAATGTATAAATTGTCTGTAATGTACAAAATAAGTTAATTAAAAATCTAATAAAACATTTATACAAACCAAAACTTCTTTTTGAAATGAGTATTGTAATAAATTTTAGTATGGTATTATACATACTTGTTTAAATATAAGTTTGACCATAGGTCAAATGTTGTCAAGTGTGAACTATTAACAAGGAATAAATAAATTGCTTGAAACTAGTATAGTAAGTGTGATCACAGTGTAAAGTGGGAGTGACCATGAAGGTTAGATAACATACATATAACATGTATATTTACAATCATTCTAGCATTAATTGTGATATTTGGATATTTAAGCAATAAGGTTGTGGTAAATATTGATGAAGTCGTCTTGATCGGTTTTTGAATTGATGGCATTTGTGTGTTTGTGTATGTGTAAAGTTTCTATTATGTTTCTTTTATTATCATTCTGCTCTGTTCCTAAAATATTAACATTATTAAATCAAATTGGTGGAGGTTATCTATTGCGTGTGTTGCAAGTGCTGTGCTTTTTTTTATTGATTCGTTTTATTGTGTATTTATGTTCATAAATTCGCTTGTGGATATATTGTTTGTATTTCAATGTATACATAGCATTCAGTACAATTAATTTTATATATTGTGTGGTCCTATTTTTATGTTCTATTGGTGGCTGAAGCTTAGTAAACATATAACTTAATGCATTGTTGGGTTTGTGTACAATTTTAATGTTGTATTTATGTAGGCACTTTTATTTTTCAGAAAGTCCTGGGGTATACGTGATTGCTATCTTGTGTTGCATTAGTTGGTTTTTATTATTAGTTCTGTTGTTATAGATTTTGTGGATTTTTCTTTAATAATTGGTTTATAAAGATTCAGGATAATCGTTATTTTTAAGTGTGTTTTAATGGTTTTATGTTTTTTGTGTATTATGTGTACAATTAACAATCAATAGAAACAGAAACATTAAACATAAACACTTAAAACAACGATTATCCTGAATCTTTTATAAACCAATTATTAATAGAAAAATCCACAAAATCTATAACAACAGAACTAATAATAAAACTAACTAATGGAACACAAGATAGCAATCACGTATATCCCAGGACTTTCTGAAAAATAAAAGTGCTCTACATAAATACAACATTAAAATTGTACACAAACCCAACAATGCATTAAGTTATATGTTTACTAAGCTTCAGCCACCAATAGAACATAAAAATAGGACCCACACAATATATAAAATTAATTGTACTGAATGTCCTGGCGTATACATTGAAATACAAACAATATATCCACAAGCGAATTTATGAACATAAATACACAATAAAACGAACAATAAAAAGCACAGCACTTGCAAATACACGCAATAGATAACCTCCACCAATTTGATTTTAATAATGTTAATATTTTAGAACAGAGCAGAATGATAATAAAAGAAACATAATAGAAACTTTACACATACACAAACACAAATGCCATCAATTCAAAAACCGATCAAGACGACTTCATCAATATTTACCACAACCTTATTGCTTAAATATCCAAATATCACAATTAATGCTAGAATGATTGTAAATATACATGTTATATGTATGTTATCTAACCTTCATGGTCACTCCCACTTTACACTGTGATCACACTTACTATACTAGTTTCAAGCAATTTATTTATTACCTTGTTAATAGTCTACACTTGACAACATTTGACCTATGGTCAAACTTATATTTAAACAAGTATGTATAATACCATACTAAAATTTATTATAATACTCATTTCAAAAAAGAAGTTTTGGTTTGTATAAATGTTTTATTAGTATTTTTAATTAACTTATTTTGTACATTACAGACAATTTTAATTGAAAATGGTCGCTGACCGAAACGCGTCTTAACAAAGAAACTGATGTAATTTATACCATATTTTATTAACTATTTTATTATACTGACAAAAGATATTGTATAAATTACATATTATTTTGATGACCAAAATCCAGGAACTGCTGATTATTATATATATATATATATATATATATACTCTATTTTTAAATTATGTTTAATTATTTTTAATTTTATCCTTTGAAGTCTATGTGATACAATTTTAGTAATTTCTTTATTCATTTTTTCTAACAATGGTTTATGATTAGTAATTATAGTAACTGGTTTCCCATATATAAAATAGTAACATTTGGTTGTCGCATAGACTATCCCTAAGAATTCTTCGAGAATAAGACTTTCAGTTTCTGTCAAGCTTCTTGTCCCATAATATATCGGTCTACTATCTTGCAATAATGCACACCCTAAACGGTTTCTTGATGCATCGGTCTCAATTGTAATATTGTTTTGCAGATCAAAATTCCCCAAGACTGATTCTAACCCTAAAATTCTTTTAATTCTGTTTAATACTACTTTATGACTCGGTAGCCAACTGAACTGCACATTCTTTTTTAGTAGTTCTCTTAATGGACATCTCAACTCTGCCAAATTTGGTATAAACCGATGTAAATAATTTTCCATACCTAAAATTCTCTGTAATTCTTTTACACTTTTAAGACTTTCTATTTTATCTATTGCTTTTACCTATCTCTATCAGATTTTACAACCTCTTCAAAGAATATATGTTCTAAATACTCGACACTGTTTTGCTTATATTAAATTTTAGCCGGATTAAACTTAATATTTAAACTTTTTGCTCTGTTCATGACAGTTTCAATTATCTCATCATGTTCTCTTTCCGTTCTTGCTGCTATCAAAATATACACTCACGCCTTTTATATCCCCAAAATTCTGGTCTATTATTTTTTGAAAAAATTCTGGTGCAATTGTTAAGCCAAATGGTAATCTATTAAACTTATAACAACCTAATGAACTATTAAAGGTATTTATTTTCTTCGACTTCTCAGTTAATTCAGATTGATAATACCCATCTTTTAAATTCAATACTGTAAAACATTTTTTTCCTGCTAATTTTGATGTTATCTCCTCTAGTGTTGGAATTGAATAATAATTACGTTGTATTGCCTTATTCAATTCTTGAGGCTCTAAACATATCCTCAAACTACCATCTGTCTTTTCAATAATTACAATATTACTAACCCATCCCCTGGATTATCTATTTTACTTATAATTACTAACTTTTCCAATTGATTTAACTTGTCTTTTAGCTTCATTTGTAAACTCAATGGCACCCTTCTAGCAGGTTTCGCTACTGCTTCAAAATTAGGTTTTAGTTTTAACTCACATTTTTCAGAAAATTTGCCCAAACCTATAAAATTCTTTGCATACTTTTTAAAATTTGTTCTTTAGTCACTAGTGCTACTGTGTGTTTATTTCCTAGTAACCTTAATACTTTACGTGTTTTGAATCCTAATATTGGACATGCATCAACTTTAACAATTAAAATTTTTTCGTTAGCTTCAGCTTCTGCTATCTGACAATTTAAATTTAACTGACTTACAGGTTTTAGTTTAAATCCCCTGTACGATTGTAATATTACACTTGTTTTGCTTAATTGTAAGTTGTTAAAATACTTTTTATACATTTCACTTGTCAATATGTTGACCTCTGACCCTGTTTCAATTTTAAAATTATTGGTACATCATTAAGTTTAACAATCTTAAACCATTGTAAACTCTCACATTTATTAATTTCATCTACTTTTGCAATTGTGCTTATAACTAATTGCCCTCCTTCTTGTAGTTCATTTTCTTCCTTTACTTCCCTGACATTCCTTACTCTGCATGCAACTGCACAATGATTTTTTATCCCAACCTTTTTGCATATTTGTCCAAATGCTTTACATTCTCGTGGTCCATGTTTCGTTTTACATCTATAACATAAAAATTTAGTTATAACTACAGCCTTTGTAATGGATCTTCCTGCTTCATAATATTTTTATATTCTTTAGTTTTTGTTCCTACAGCGTAAACGGTTTCTTCATGTACTTGTCGTATTTAAATTTTTGCAATTTCTGATAACCTGCATTTTCTCTTAGCCTTTTCTAGACTTAAATCTTCTCGTCCCAAGAGCCTTCCTTGTAAATTTTTACCTTTGATTCATTCCTAAGACTACTCTATCCCGTATTAGTGATTCCTGTTGATCTTCAAATTCACAAGCTTTTGCTAAATTTTTTAAATCATTAACAAAATGGTTAAATGTTTTTGCTTCTTCTTGATTTCGGCGGAAAAACTTAAACCGTTCGTACACAATATTTTTTCTTGAATTCATATACTATTCAAATTCTTCTAAAACTTTCTCATACTTCTTTTCGTCATCATCACTTAAGGCGTTAAACATTTCTACTCCTTCACCAATTAAATTTAAAAAAATGGCTACTTTAACATCACCGGGTTTATCTTCTTTTCACGCCGCTAACATGTATATTTCAAAATTTTGTTTGAAACGCTTAAAATTTTCTGCTAAATTTGCTTCAAACTGTAAACGTTCAGGCGGTCTAAACTCCATACTTTTGTCTTATATTTCTTCTAAATTTTTTCCTAATTTCTACTTTACTTTTCTAAGCTTACTTTTTCTTGTGTCTGACTGTTTTTTGCAACTAATTATAAATTTCTAAATATTTATTGATTCTTTTCCGACTGCGCCATGTCTTATATATGTAGCTGATAGGACTTTATTAAATTAAAATCAAACTTTACAACTACATTAATTTATTATATAATCATTACAACTTGACTCTTTCATCAGAACCACTAACTGTGTCTTATGTACCAGTTTTCCGTGACACAACTACTATATGTCAACTAACTATATAACAGTTACTTTTTACTTAAATGAAGTGAATATAATCTAAAAAACTTCGTAGTAATAAAGAGTCCTTGTTAACATTAACAAGCTAAACTATCGTTTGGCTGCTGTCTTGTCTGAGCTAAATTTACAAAAATATGCAAATGTTAATTCCACATCGATTAAGAGGAAAATTTATACTAGTAAAAATCTTAATAAATTAAGAATTAGGAAGATGCACAGAATGCAGTGATGCACCACCACCCAGTTTGTTTTAACATCTGTAGAACTAGACCAAAGATACATCGTCTATACGTTAACGTGGGTAGCTATCTGCAAACAAACAATGGCTTGCATTTGCAAAAGGCACTCACATTATTATTTATAAATTACTTTGTATTGGATTCTTAGTTCTTGTATTAAGATATGCATTATAAACTGCATAGAATAATATTTCAGAGTTCAAAGCGTCTTTGTAATGTGACTGTTAAATAGGTTGTGTTAAGCAATGACGAGCGATCTTAAAACAAGATACTGTAACTTCGGTATATTAATGAATACTCGAAAGGGCTTTATATATTTTTAGATTAAAATCAAAATACGAACATGAAGATTAAGTTACGTTTATTCGTATGGAATCACGAGCGATTTTATCGGCACTAGATCTTACGATACAGTTATGAAATAATGTTTGTAGATCTTTAAAATAGCGTTTGTTCATGACTTGAACTTCGTATAAATTAGCATAAGTTAAAAGATATGTATTTAACGCTCTTAAATTCTTCGCATTAAATTGAATTAGTAATTAATGTAGCGTACAAAGAAAAAATTGGTGTTGTAAACGTTGTTCGAAACTATCGTAAGCGATCTCTGTAGCGACGTTTTAATAGATATAGGATTCTCCGTAAGTAGTACAAATACAGGCGAATTATGACCTCATTTCCTCCAGCATCCTCATTTCCTCACAAATCTGGACCAAATAGTTTTCTTCGACTAACCATTTTCATCGTTCGAGATAAATGTACCTTGTTTGGTATCAATTAATATTAGATTTTTCTCAGCTACCCAAATCTCTTTAAAATTTTTAAATTGCATCATCCCCCATGGAGCTATCCCAATTTTAAGATTGTGACTTACTCTCATTTTAAGATTTTCTGCTGGTAGCGATTTTAGGTCGTCCTTATAAATTTTTTAACCATGCGATACATTAAATTAGTCTAAAATTTTACGCAGAATCCAAATATGCAAATAAATTTTAAATAGGACCGCTCCTTACAAAGTTACACTTTAAAGCTCCCAAACTTCTACATTTTTCGCATCTATAACATATGCTTTAACCAACCATTCCCGAAAATCTAAAACCGTGGGAATTTTAGAAAATGAACCTTTTATAAGCCATAAGTGTTTAATATTTAAAACCATTTTCAAACAGTAATGTACTGTTTTTAGAATATTCAAAAACACGACTTTTAAAATTTTAAACAGTAAAAATTTTATCAATTTTCTGGTTTTACATTTTAATTTCTAAACATGTCATAACGTAATTATGTAGTCAATGCTAAATAGGTACTTGGAAAATACAATTCGTATCCGAACTAATTTCTAAACGATTATGGATTACCCAAATTACGTGTGAAAGCAGTGTATAATTCCTTTTAAAGCGTATTTCTTCTCCAAACAAATACATTAATTACAGAAGGAAAGTACGCTGAATGCAAGCCAATTAATGGCGAATTTAATGCTGTTTACTGGCCTACCTTAATTGTTTGTACAAGGAAACCTTACTCAGAAGTCAAATTAATTATTCCCAATGCGCAGTTAGAAATCGATTTATAATTCTTTTCCGAATATTAATTATTCAAGGTGGTGAAAAACACCGTACTTTGAGTAACCATCCTCGACTACGAATTTAGGGAAATACAAACTGCATTTAGTAATACAGACGAATTAACGGATAATTATGTCAACTGTAAAACCGGCCTAATTACTAAAAGTCTATTCGTCTCGTGCGCTTTGTGAAAAAAAAATCGTTTTGTGTTTGTGCAGTGATTTTCCTTATATTAAAGATTTAAGGTAAGTCTGCATTTTTTTATTTAAACAGAACTGAATTTATTTGCAAACACCAATTATCGCGTATTTAACTATTGTTTCTGATTGTATTTTAAAAACATCTAAGATTCGTTTAGATTTTACATTGAGTAATTTATTAGTCGCTATTAATTTTTCAAAGTAATGCACTGTTTTACATATATTTTTCAAATTTTAGATAGTCGTTTAGCTAAGATAATAAAAAACAATTCTCACAAATATTTTATTAAAAATTAAATACATTTAAACATCAACAAAGGGCTGCAACAATAACATTCTCCGTGGAACAACTAAAATTATTCGAACAGGGGTTTAAACAGTGGTTGCCCCTATCACCGAATCTTCTTAATTCTTTAAGTCTAGGGACTGAGAATACACCTTCCATGTTTAAAATGTTGTTTGATAAATATTTCGATAGTAACTGCTTCTTTTGTTCTCCTTTAACATAGACAGTGGCGCCAGGAGGTATGACTTTTTTCAGCAAATCACCCACATTTGTATACCCACTCGTAGACTGCTTATCCCAGCAGAGTCCATGGATTCTTTTCTTTAACCACTGAACATGCTTTTTGAAATCATCACTTAGGGTGTTATATTCAACCGTCATGTTCAATATCTCATGCCATATTACATTATTCACTATATTCAAAATGGCGATCTCCTTTCAATAGAAATCCCTAGTTTTGTATTGATATCCTTGTAAATCGATTATGAAACACATGCTTCCTGCTTTAAATCATAAATAGGAATGGACTTCAAAGCAAGTCTCTCCTATCTATCGAGCTAGGGGTTTTTACCTCCACCCAACAGCTTCCTTTTATGATTTTTTTAACTAAGTAATTATCTAGAACTTTAGTCAGTTGATACTAAAGCAAGTCTGTTTTCTTAATCTAACTTTTACCATCCCCCAACCACGACACTAATAGTTCACGTCCGTGCTTCCGTTTCTGTAAAACTTTTTCCACTAGGTAGGTGTCAGGTGCTGCTGTGAGCTGAATCTCATCACCGTAGAAAGCACCTAGGCTTGGCTGACCTTCCAAATCTTATAGCAGATAGGTTATCGGCATCGTTTGTTGTACTTTAACAATTTTGGATAGTTCTGTACTCCAGTTTGGATGAAATGCTCGGTTGAATACTGCATTATATTTTGATATACGTACAATTTCTCCAACCTTATACAACTTTTTGTGACTTTTAGAAGCACTGCCAGCGGTGTAAAGTTTTATTTTTTCCGGGCTTTTTCCGCTTCCATAGGTGGCATGTTAATAGCCCGATGTGGTGTATTATTGTATTCTTCCATAACCTTAGGCAAAATATTCAGCCATCTATGACTATCTTGCAAGTAAAATCTTCTGTACAACTGGTTTTTGATTGTTCTGATCAACCTTTCAGTCATACTAGCTTTGTTTGCGGAATACGTAGAATAATGGTTCACCATATATTTGTGCATGAGATTTTTATACCAGCGGTTGTAGTACTCTTTCCCAAAATCCGCTTCTAGATTGATTTTATGTTAATTTCTCCATGCAACATTTTGTCCAATATTTTTTTCATAGCATTTGTAACTTCTGATCCAGTTTTATTTTTTAAAGGTTCTGTTAGAGCATATATTGTGAAACAGTCCACAGCTATTAGAATATATTTGTACCCATTGTTCACACGAGAGTAAGGCTGCATTTCGCACAAGTCCGACTGGATAAGATCGCGTTTCACATGTTTCAGATTTGTGCAACGACGCTGAAAATTTTTTCTTGCAGGCTTAAATAATTCCTTAACGATGATTTCTTTACTCATTTTTGCGTAACACCGATGCTAAACTAATAGAGATATCATTATCTACATTTACCTTTGGCATAAACTGAAGCTTTGGTTTGTAGTATTTGTTTTTTATAGCTGCTGGTGCTGCCTCTTGCATCGATGATAATGCGAGACCGAGCTCCTTCTCGTTTGTGTCAGAAACCGAAGTCAAATTCATAAAAAACTGAACAAATGCTTTTACATAGGATACAATTTTATCACATTTTTCGTCTATATATTGTCTGGTTGCTGCATCTGATTTTTCAATCGGAGGACTAAGCTGTATGATACGGTGATTTCTTGCATTGTATACTACAGCTTTACGCAGAACATCCTCCATACTTTTTAGACAGTCTGAAAAGGTTTGATTTACAAGATTAACAGCAAACTTTTTAGAAACACAATCACTTTCGTCTTTAGGCTCCATTACATCAACTAGCCTTCTTTTACGAAAACTAATTGTTTCTTCTCCAGACTTGAATACTATAGTGCTTCTCTAATTAACTAGATCATAATCTTCTTTCGGGTCTGATGAATTCACTAATCTTCTTTGCTGCATATCGTATCCATCACCATCCGACGTTAGCAGAAATCTTCGACCTGGAGGTCCACGTCGAATATCGGCATCATCGGCCACAATTAGTGAATGGGTATAATGATTTTACAAGAATCAGATTATATACAAAACTGCCTAAAAAGGCCTTATGTTGTGAGATCTGCAAAACTATCCTGATTGTTCAGTGTAAATATTTTGTTGTGCCTGTTAAATAGTTTAAGGTTGCGTATTTCTTTAATATAGTTTGGTAGGCGATTGTAAAACTTGGGGGCCATTGTAGTTAATAAAATTTAGATTAAATGTTCTGGCACTGTTTGGTATTGTTAGGTGTTTGTTATGTTTTCCTCTTGTGTGGTATGTATGATTTATATAGTTTCTGAGATTATCCTTTTTGTGTGTATAACTACAGACAGAAAGAATGTAGATGCATGAAATGTTACAAACGTCTTCGTTGTATAACAATTTAGTTGGGAACATACCCTGCTTTTTAAACATAACTCTAAGTAGAGTATTTTGTATTTTAAACAGTGGATTGATGTTAGACCTATAGGTTCCACCCCAGACGACAATACCATAAGTAAGCAGGCTCTCTGCAAGCGATTTGTAGAGGACAATCAACATATTTTTCGAAAAAAATTCTCTTAATTGGTAAAATTTATACACCAGAAAACGTACTCTTGAGTTAGATATGTGATATGTTCTTTCCATTTTAGGTGTTTGTCAATCAAGACACCGAGGTATTTTATTTTTGATACTGCTAAAATTCTGGTTTTGTGGACATCATTAAGTTGGATGAAATTAAATGTAGGTCTGTTTTTCTCTGTTATTGTGAAAGCAATGTAGTTTGTCTTGTCAAAATTTATTGTCAACAAGTATGTGTCTAGCCAATTTTTAATTTTTAACATATCTTCTGCGACTGTACGTTGTGTTTCGTCCCATGAATCGCTCTAACAAACCAATGCCGTCTCGTCGGGGTAAGATATTAACTTGCCTTTAATGTCCAGTTTTTGTAATTCACTTATGTTTATTATGAACAATAGTGGGCCTAGGATTGTACCTTGCGAGATACCAGTTTGTATTTCAAGGGGATCACTCAAGACATTGTTAATTTTAAGGTATTGTTGACGGTTGTTAAGATAGTTTGAGAAAAGTTTAAGTACGATGCCACGGATGCCATAGCGCTCAAGAACTTCTATAAGTAGTTGGTGTGAAACTGTATCAAAAGCTTTCGCCAAGTCTATGAACTCAGCAATACTTTTTTTACCAGAGTTTAAACTGTTGGTTATTTCTGCTACTAAAGCGTAGATGGCATCAGTGGTATTGGCTTCCTCAGTAAAACCATATTGGTTCGTGGATAATACTTTAAAAGAGTTAAAAAAAACTGGTTAGTCTTGTTTTTAGACATTTTTCTAAGGCTTTTGCAAAGTTGTTAATTAGACTAATGAAGCGGTAGTTCTGAATTTTATGCTTTTCACCAGCATCATCCACATGTTGATGTACATTGTTTCAGTAGACATATTGCACAGGCATCGAATTTAAACTTTTGTAAAACCTATTAGGAAAGCCTAAACCCGCTCCCTTAGTCTGTTTTCTTCTCTTTTGTTGTTTTCTTTCGGGATTCCTCCGAAATTCGGTGAGATATTTTTGCACATATTTCTTAAACTTTTTGTTGTTTATTGGGAATCCGCTTAAATCGTGTACTGCAAATGGGTTAAACTTTCTTTTCAAAATCGATGCCGATTTGATCATTTCCAAGTAATTCGGTAAATCTTCATGCAAATTGAAATCCCCATCTTCAGGGTTGATGTCTTTAAAGGTTAGCAGATTATATAAACCTTTCGTACCCGGGTATATCACATTATTTAATGTTATGTCACTGTTTTCCGGATTAGTTTCCAATACACTTTTCCACAAACTCCATGTATGGGTTTCGGCATTATACTTTACGCCATAAATTGATTTGTCAATATTTTCGTCTTCGTATTTAGCTAACACGTCCGCATAGTAAAGAAGAAACGGTTCTTCTGGAACAAGTTGCTTAATTTTCTTTATAGGTGCTTCCATGTCTTCGACTTTAACCTTTGTTGTAGGTATGGGGATTTTTTCGGTGATTGCTTGCAACTGGGAAGCGGTTACTTGCAAGAGATCGATCAATTGTTTGTGCATCTCTTTGAATTTTTGCTGAGATGTAATGTCATCCTTTTTATATGCCACAAATTTTTTTCGTACAGCATCTTGAATTAACTGAAGATTGCGTTTATTTGCGATAAAATTATTAACGTCCGTCATCATCAGACTCTGGATGGTAACTAACTTTCTTTTTGAGTAATGTCAAGAATTTATATATTCATCGAAATTTTTCCTATACCGTCCTTTATCGATATCAAAATCTTTCACAATAGTTATAAAATTATGTTTTGACTCACCACCACCCCAACACCGCAAGCACATTTCTGTAAATTTTGGATATGTCATGTCACCACTTATATGATCAAGAAAGATATGGCGAAAGTTCGTGTCATCTTGTTTCCATAATGCGATTACATTGGCGTTATCTCTGAGTCTATGTTTTAAGGCACTAGCATACGTTTGACATAGGTAGAATGAATCTATTGCTTTATGTCTCCCAAACGAGAAAAACTGCGTGATTTTGCTTTGTTCGTTTGGAGGTATATCATCAAACACAATTATTATTATTATTATTAAAAAGGAAAATTTAATTTAGTATCCGAAGTTGCTTATATATTCTACATGAAATTAATCATAACTGTAATGTTAATATTGCAACGTTATATGTAGCGAAATTGTTTAAATTACTTATCTATAAGTTATGTTATTTTTAGATACCGCTACATCAATTTGTTACACCTTGACAAGCAAATCATGTTGCTTAAGGTGTGATTTGAAATTTAAGTAAATAAAAAGTTTTAAATTTTTTGAAAATTTTGAATTATTATTATTATTATTATTATTATTATTATTATTATTATTATTATTATTATAGTGCCTTTATTTGCATCGTAATTTACAACACAATGTTAAGAAGTACATGAGGCGAAGTCTAGCTAACGCTACTCAAACTTAACCTCAACTAATTACAATTTTTACAAATTTTAACTAATTATTTGCAATAAAGAAATTGTGGATAAGTAAACACAACAAGTGACTTGTAGTTAGTCTACAACAATTACATTATGACTATTCCAGAAATAGTTAACTGTATGGTAAAGCTAGTGACCAAGTTGTGTACGTCTAATTTGTTCTTGCACTAGTTTGGATTTATAGTGTTTTTTAAAATATTTTAGCGTATGTGCCTTTAGATCCGCCGGTATATCATTATATGTATATTCACAGCATTATACGAAAAACAACTTTTAAACACAGCACGACGAAATTTAGGCATCGTTAACGTATGGACATGTCGAATACTTCGTTCATGCTTGTCACCTCTGAGTACTAACTTTTCTTTAAGATAAGCTGGCGAAGAAGTAGACAAAGTTCGAAAGACTAAAGCACTTAGGTAATATTTAAACAAGTTATCTATTTTCAACTAACCAAGCTCATTTATCTTTGCAGACACTCTGTCAAATTTGCGAAGTCCGTAGATAAATCTACAACAATTGTTCTGCACTCTTTGTAGACGATTTTTTGTGACCTGGAGCAAACATGTATAATATATAATAAGGCCATAGTTTAAAATAGGTAAAACTAATGTTTCACAAAGTATCCTTTTTAGTGCAAAGTTGAAAATATGCCTATTTTTATACAGTTGTCTAAGAACAAGGTAAGATTTTTTTAATCAGTAGCGATACATGCTCCCCAAAACGGAGTTTGCAATCAAAAATTATGCCTACACTTTTTGAGCACTTCAAATTCTTTAATGGCTGTTTTTGAGTTATAATTTCCATGTTGATTGATGATTCCTTTCTAAAGTTTGGAGAGAAATCAATGACGTTGCACTTTCCAATATTTAATTTTAAGTTGTGATCAGAGGAATATGTGACAAGACCCTGAAGGTCATTTATGATACGATTCGAAGCATTATGAACAAATACTGGATCGTATGAAAAACATAGTTGAGTATCATAAGCGAAGCATAGGATATTTACATGTTTTATAGCCTTGTGAATATCCGACACGTAAATTAAGTAAAGCATGGGGCCTAAGACTGAGCCCTGAGGTACACCAGATGTAATTTCTGAAAAACAGGACGAGCAGTTCTCGATTACCACTTTTTGAAATCGGTTTTTTAGATAACTGTTGAAGAAACTACAGGTGGTGTTATCAAGACCATAATATTTTAAGATGGCACATAATAAGTCGTGATCAAGAGTGTCAAAAGCCTTTGAGAAGTCTAGTTGAACCATTGAAGTAGCTAGTCCCATATCTAGCGCACGAATTATGTTGTCGGTTATAGCGAGTAAAGCTGTGGTGGTACTGAAGCCACTTCTAAAGCCGGAATGATAATCAGGAACAATTTTGTTCATCACTACGTTAATACGACCTTTTCTAGAACTTTTGACATTGCGGGAAGAATACTTATTGGTCGTAAGTCAGTAAACGACTTAGGGTAAAGGTTTACTTACTTTAGGGAGCGGCTTAACAACTGAGTATTCCCAGGATTCTGGAAAATAACCAATTCCCAAACAACAATTGACTATATGTGTCAGATGTGGTGCAATGACTGGTAGGCAGTTTTGTAACATCTTTGCAGAAACATTATCTAGACCAATAGCAGTGTTTGTCCGGTGGGCTAAGTAAGCAAATTTCTCTCTTCTTATGGCACCAGTTACTACGTTGCGCAAACTTTTGTAGTAGTTGTAATCGGTGATGCACCTGGTGCGTATATATTTAGAAAGTGCTATGTCGCGAGTCTTCATCATACAACGAATATTGTTAGTTAACCACGGAGAAAATGGTTTCGTAACCTTCGATGTAGTCAGCGGGGCATGAAGGTCAAAGAGATGAGATAAGTTTTCGGTAAGGTATTGTATTTTCTGTTTAATGGAGTTTATATAGAAAATATTATCCAACTGTATATTTATAAGGTCGGTATTGAATTCATCAAAAGAAAAGTTGCGAAAGTTTCTGTAAGTAACAAACTTTGGTTGCGGACGAACATAAGTTAAGTTGATAGTCCAGAAAACAGCTAGGTGATCAGATATTTCATGATCGATAACACCCGTATGGAGAACCAAATTACTTGTGTTGGTAAAATTACGTCCAGAAGTGTCTGGAAATTATTAGTTATCCGTGTCGGTCCCGTAACCAATTGGCTTATGTTGTAAGAACCAACACAATTAATGACGGTACTATCAGTTAACTGGTCTTCATTTATATCACCCATAACTATAATGTGTTCTAATTGAGGAACAATAATCTTCTTTGGTATCTCCGGGCTCAATCAAATCATCATAGTTTTCAAATTCGTGGTAACCATTTTCTTCTATAAAAGGAGTACAAAACGTTTCTTAACAATTCGTATTTCGGCTGTTATAAACTTTTCGAAAATACATAGACATTTTGAAATCTAAGTCCTTCTCATGTAAAATGAGAGATATTAGAGCGTTAGTTTTTCCACAACTCGATGGTCCGGCAAATATTACCTTTATATTGGACGGGAACAAAGGTCCATGTTTACCGGCATCCTTTGCACTAGAAGTGGTATATGTATCAAAGTTTTGTATAGGTATTTTAACTTCTTGTGTAGCATCACCCATGTCTCGCACATTTTCTTCTCTAGGAACACCATTCTTCTTTTGAGGTTTACGGTGATCCAAATGCCTGCTGAACGTTCTTCTGGGTATACCATACAGCCTACTTGCAGAGTTAACACTTATACCCTTTTGGATTTCACTAATTGCTTTCTCTAAAGATTGCTTGGTGTACATCTTTCAAACATAAGTTTAAACTGATTCAAATTTGAAAAATAATGCCCTTTATATACCAACATAACAGGAATGCGCATGGGCAGGGATGCGCACGCGCAGGGGCGCGCACGCGCAGGGGTGAGCACACGCGGGGATGCGCGTGGGCAGGAGCGTACCTAGGCGTACACCGGAATGCGTGAGGAACTGCGTTGGATCGTTAAAAATCTTATTAATATTAAAACAGCATAGATTGTAAACAATTTTATTAAAAATATATACAAAATATTTAATTGTGAATAAATCTATTAACAGTTTCTGTAAACGGATTATATTCAAACATAGAATCGTGTATTATCTTGATGCTTCTAATTCCATTCTTACATCAACCGTTGCGTTCTTGATGCTTTCAAATTGATGACAGTCGATTACAAAGACAGGTGAGTCCTTAAACCTGTTGTAGTCTATTAAACATTTATTCGATGATTTGTTCAGATAGTATTTGTCTATAAAAGATGCATACATAAGACAGGTACGCAGGCAAGTAGTCGTTCTGCTCGAAATCCAAATTTAATCAACCTTGAGGGAACGCCTGAGAGTTAAGATACACTTTGACATTGGTTATATTGGCATTCGTAAAGCTTGTAGCATTTTCTTCTTTCTTGTCATATTTTCCATTTTGCAACGTCAGTAATATCCGCCGAGCCTTCTCTGTTTCGTTCGATACTTTAATTCTCCACACTTGCGACTTTGATTGTGTTAGAGACGGTAATTCGTGTAGTTCCCATTTTTTGAATGCGGTCATTTCGCATTTCTGAAAGCAACAAAGCCTTGGCGAAGTCACTTAATGTTATATGCGGCACCTCCCATAAAATACGTTGTATTTTGAACGTTACTGTATTTCGGATCGACTTGTAACAATTTACATCCGACTTAGATCTGGTTAAAATCAGCTCTTGAGGCATGTTGACGATAGTTTTCTTGTAATCTTCGAAAAACCCAAAAATGGTTTTTAGCGGTATAGCACAACTAAACCGTCCATCTTGGAATATGGATTCGGGTTTCCAGCCGGTGTGTGTGTGATGGACTTTGTTTCTGATTCTATTACAATTTAATTGAAGATAGTTCTTACACTTAAAGAGTCGATAAAACAGTTTACAAAGTACGTCGATAAATACAGTTACAAGGTCGGTAATACAGTTTAAGAGTTCATAAATACATCGCGCAAGCGCAATGAGTAAAGCGGTCTACGCCTCTGGCGGATGGCAACGACAACCTTATTACAGATTCCGCGTTGCCAACTACCAATGACGTCACCAATGCAAACTGTATATTGCGCAATACATCGGAAATTTACATATTTAAACAATGAAAGATAAAAGCGAATAATTTTAACAGAAAGAATACTCACATAAGATATCCGGCATTTGACGGAGTTGCGCTACGGTAGGTCTCTATTGAAGTCCATCAGGCTACCCAAAGCCCTTTTGTGGTAACTAAAGATGGTGACTCCGGTGCTTCAGCGGAACATGGACATCCGCTCGTCTAAGGTCGTGGAGTCCGGTTTGTCTAGGTGGCGGCAAATTTATTCCTACCTATGCAGGGAATGACGGGAACATGGTAAAGGTCGACAAACAAAAGATAATTAAGCAAGGAAATCTACATAGGTAAAGATAAGCACGGTACGATACCTCAAAGCGTCCACTCCACTCGAAGGTACGGGCTAAAAAGCCATGTTATAGAGAGCAGAGGAAACTCGTCCCCACTCTTTTGTCTTTTACACATCGGCGCGAACTTATTCGTCCAACCCTCTAGCGTCGCGCGATCTGCGCAAACTCACTATGACGTAACGGAAGTACACGCCTAGTCTATTTAAATTCCGCGCACCGCGTCTTTTGAAATTATGGCGTGAAACTTCCGTACATCAAACTTAAACTAAAACATGTTTAAGTGCCAATTTAATTGGCACGTAACAATTCCTCGAGGGATACAAGTCCTTTAATGGTTCGAGTAATCCCTGGAATTCGACAAACATCTATTATTTGATTATTACCCAATTTGTATTGAATTTCCTCAAACAGAAAGTAAGGAGCATTTCTGATAAACTCGTAAGCTTTACGGTCCGGTTCCGCTGCTCTAATTGGATCTACAGTTGTTGTTGCTTCTCTTAATGTAGGCATATAGGTACCCCTTATAAATATGAAACTTTCATGGGGGTATGTGATATTATCACTGGTCTGAATTTCAATTGAAATCCGATCGTTGTTTTCTGCATTCAATGTAAAGGGAAGATATGTATAATAATCTTCTTTTATTATGGTTTCGTCTAATTTATAACTTCCAAACACATCCAATTTGGGTACGTACTCATATTTCAGCCTTCCAAGTTTGACGTTTTCATCACATAGAAAATCAAGTTTTTGTACACAAAAGGTGATTGATAGGCTCTGAGGCGCGAAACCTTTTTGTATTTAAAAGGTTACAATAGGTACATTCCAGATGTTATTTGCATAATTTCTTGTGTTTACGAATTAACTAGTACAATTGAAATGTATATAAATTGCCGTTATGAGTAATGAAAGTCAGTACTAATTGAAACCTTGATATGAATTCTGGTTAAAGCTTTGATTACAGTATGTTCTAGTTTAAAACTTCGAAAGATGTGATTTACATTACTGTTGATATAAATCGCTTCATTTGATATATTAATTATACTGCTTGGTATATAAACTAATAGTTAGTGCTTGGATAGTCAATTGTAGTGCTTTGAGATTAAATTAATTGAAGATGAGAAGATAGTATCGTAGTTTTAGAAGATAATACTTGTACTGCTAGCGATTAGTTCGGAAATAGATTGTTTGGAGAGTTTTTGGCAAATGCCATTGTAACTACGAGCTGTTGAAAAGGCCTGTATAATCAGTTTGAAAATAAAGAACTGTTGTTTGTGCAAATGTACAATATACTAGAAAATTTTTACTTGTTTCAGTGTTATCCACGTCTCTTTGTTACCCACTTTCCCCTTCAGTGCCGGAAGTTGATAACAACTGACAGTTTATTTCCACCTTTGTAAGATTTGAATTTTTGGCATTTTATAACGTATTTTAAACGCAAACAAAATACATTTTGCTTATCTTGTTGGTCAACTTTAGACATCTTACTTCAAAACAAAGAAATCTTGAAGTTGGAATTAATTTTCAACCGATTTTTTAACGGCATTCATTAAGGCACGCGTTAATCCTTGAAAAATCAAGTTGTCTCGAGTTAAAACGAAACGCATACATTATGCAACCGCAGTATTTATTGCTTTTATTGTATAAAGACACACGAGTAGCTTACAAATATGGGAAAAACTCGCGGTATTAAATAATAGTACGTATATAACAAGATGCGCGTTTTTTGTTTACCCTTAAACGTTGATTCTTATAAAAAGAAGTAGCGAAAGAAGTAAATAATGCGATTCAGTGGCACCGATGCATTCTTACAAGAACCCAACAATCGTGATGCGTGCACGGCGGGGCCACCCGCTGTGTCTTCTTACCCTAAAGATAAACATCTACCGTATCTACAATGCAAAGCTCATGTGTCATCCAGTAACCCGGAAATCGTTGTTTTAAGGCAATAAAAATTGTTAACCAGATACTTGGATTTTTTAAATATTCTTCGAAGTATAAGATTCAGAGAAAATTGGTTTTGAATATTTTATTTTGCTATTGGTATGTAGTGTATCAAGAAGATACGAACGGATCAGGCATTAGTTTTTGATTTTAACGAAAAAAGAAAAATCCTGGAAAACGTTACAAATGATATGCCTGAATTATGATCAGTCAAGGCAATATTTGCCAATGGATATTTTGTTGTAATCTCATGTATTGTAACAATTTGTTTGCTATACAAAAAAAGTTTTTCAAAATAACATAGAGTTATAAGGCAAAAGAAAAAAAAAATTTACCAAAGATTTATTTACAAAGTTAGATAGATTTTCGAATTCTTACTAAGTCCTTGGTTCCGTATAGAAAACAACATGCGATTTGTTATTTTCTAGTTTGGTTAAATTATAAGGCTAAGTTCAACTTTTTGTACCCACAATCATGTAGAAAACAATTCAGTTGTTTTGAAATCTGGTTTGTATAGTTGTAAATCGCAATATAATTTTTCAAAAGTACTTATAACCGCCTTATTGTTCACAACATACCGCAAAATTTTTAACTTGATTCGTAGGCATGGCGCGTGTGCGTTAAACATTTCCCGGTTGAACTGTCTTTGTAAGTCATTTTTTGAATCCACTCACTTCCATATCATTTTCGAGTCAAGCAGGTTGGGAAGTCGTTGATGCGCAAAACCCTGTAGGACCAAAAAATCATATAGAGCCATAAAATCCTGTAGGACCAAATTAATATTTTGAACATATGAAAATTTTTACATTTATATTGTTTTTATTGTCAAATCAGCTGTTGTCAGCTTGACACACCTGCTTGGATACACTTTTAGACACCCTATCGTGGGGCGTCAATATGTTTCACTTTATAATCACGCTTTTCACAATTTATTTAAGATTTGCGTGTCAGGGATTTCTAACAGGGTTAGGGGAGTGATGTAATCTGGGAGTAAATTGTTTCTCGTTAACCTAGCTTTAGTGATGTCATTATATAGTGAATAAAGGGCCGCACTACTTGCGGCCAAGTCTTCAATGCTCAACCCGAAGGTACTACATTGGGTTTAAACGCGAAAAATATAAACGTGCTTCAAATATAATCTTACTCCAAAATTAATTGATCTAAATAAAAATCTAACAAACTGAAACAAAAACTAAAAATAGGGTTTGAATAATGGTATCCCTAGCGTTGTCCGATCAACATGACGAGCAAGAGTAAAAGGGAACGAATCCGTAATACCAAATAGCAGTCGCCAATTTTGCTTACCGGTGCGATCTGAAGGGTCGTTTAAAACTCTCCAAATCTAGTTAGATAATTTTAAAAATGAATTAAAATTTTCTAAGCATTCGCCAAATATTTAAATAGTGAATCCAGTTATTTTGCCTACTCTATAAATTTACTAATTCGTGCTCCCTGGTTTAAGTATTTTATTCTAAATAAATCTTATATTTGTCTTTAACATTCCCTATCGTTCTCTAACTTGACATATTGTAATTACATTCTTCTTTCCTATTAAGCATTATGTCGGTTAGCGCCATTACACACAAAATGTGTTCGCTAAATTATTTCAAAATCTACTAATTAATATGGATCAATCCTTATGCGAGCACAAACGCCACAATTTTATTCTTACCTCGTTAATAGATTCCTCCAGCATCCAAAGATTTGGTCGTCTGCCTACATTTAAGTTTTCTGCTAGAGGGAGATCGAAATGTACTTTTAAAGTTCTGGGGGGTATGCACTAAACGTTCGGGGGGAGGGGGAGAACTGTCACTTAACTTTAAGCCGAGAGGGTGAGAGGGGGCGCGGTTTCACTCTATCTTATTTCTTTATTTATTACACTAATTATTTAGTTTGTTATAATTTATTTGTTTTCGTTTATTCCCGATTTTCTGCGCGTAGAAGGTGGAATAGTGATTGTTTTAGTGGTGTGGGGGGTTTGTCGCGCATATAAAACCTTTGGGGATTTTTTTTATATAAATACCATCCGCTATACTAAAGTTCAAATCAAGTCAATTTCCGCGTTAAGTTCGTCATCACCTAATCTGCTATTTCTCTAAGCCCTATTATCTGCTTCAAACCTAACAACAATACCTGCAAATTCCTTAAGCGCGACCCAGAACGTAACCTGGTTCGCAACTTCCTGGACCTTCTCCAAGTTCCTAGGACATCTTAGGTCTTCGATAGCGAACTTTCTGTCAGCTAACCCCCTATTAAAAGCTTCGATGGGGCAATCGAAGAGCACGTGTAAAGCACTCTTCAATTCCCCGCCGCATTCGCGACCGTCGTCATTTCCAAGCCCGAATCTTCTCAAGTATGCCTTCGACGCCCATTGACTTGTAACGAGCTGCACCATTTCACAATCGAATTTAACCTCGATTCTGTCCCTATACCCTTATAGTTGAAATAAACCTATGCGTCAATCTATCTGTGGTGGGGTTATTACAACTTCCCTCCCACTAACTAATCGATCTCTCTCGCAGCTTGCTCTTGTTTAACGATCTTGGTATTAAAAAATATGACGAACGAAACTCGCTTGCGGCGGTGTCCTTAGCTAACTTGTTGGCCCTATCGTTCTCTTTACATCCCTAACCCAGAAGAACTTTAAATCCCGAAAACCTAGCGCTATGCGCGCTATCCTCCAGACACCCCCTTGAAGATTTGTCGAAGTGAGCATGTTTGACAGGGCTACTAAAGCCGATTTACTATCGCTGATGATAGAGTACCCACTCGCGCCGGAGTGGTTGACGACATACTCTATAGCTTCCAGTAGAGCCACCATTTCGCATTGAAAGATGGTGCTACCGTCTGCCAGTTTAGTTTGGAAATGAAACACTTCACTTTCTTCCTTGTACACAACAAACGCCGCGCCTGCCTACCCGCCGTCCATCCTTGAGCCGTCCGTATAGATTCTAACGCCTCTAGCACTTTCATCTCCTTCAACAAACTGAATCCTCTTAATATCCGCCAGATGCCCTAATTCCGAAATAACTATCTTTCTCTCAACTTCCATATCACCTAAGTCAGAATTGCGATCATATTCTGTCCACCTCTCTGTGATGTCAGCAGGACGATTTGGTAGTCGACTAAAGAAACTTTCCATATGAGCTAAAATAAAACTCTTGGTTCACCGTTTTTTTTGTTTATTGTTTTTATGGATTCCGAAATTTTCTCTTCTGGACGTGTAGGAAGAAAATCTTTTTTTAAACGGTAAACTAATGAATTCCCATCTGATAAAGAATTTTTTTATACTGCGATACCACACCAACGCGCTATCGCTAAAAAATTCGACTGCGGAACTGTACAGATCTTCAGGGGTTACCTTACGCGAAATCGCCAATTTACTTAACCTCTCTTAAAATGAATATAATTTTCCACGCCCATCAGAGAATTTGATACCCTACGTATCAAAAGATATAGATTATGAAGTATAAGTTAACGTGTATAGGTGGGTTAACGCTAGCAGAAAATGCCAGAGACTTATTGTTACTATTCGTTGTTTCACCTTTATTTGCATTCTCAAAAAGATCTGCTTCAAGTACCAAAACTGTCACCAAAGCTTCATTTCTAAATTCTGAAATTACGTCTGAATTTTCGTCACGAATTATTATTCGATTTATACGACAGTAAGATGAACTAACCTCGAGAGAATTGTCTTAAATGTAGAATCTAAAGAATCCCCTTCGAATTCTGAAAAAATACTTTTAACACTGCAACGATAAAACACACGGACCAGATAGAAATAAATAGGAAAGCGAAGTAAGAGCCCGCACGAATCACGATTACGTATAAAAAGACAAAGGAATTTAAAGATACCGGGCTAACTACCAATGCGAAGAGTGGGGTGGTTCACATAGACTAAGAAAGATCATCGCCATCGAGTTTTTATTTATAATAAAAATAAAAATTTCCTATTTAAACCAACAAAGAAAAAAACTCTAACCTACGGACAATTTTAATACTGGAGATACAAAGTGCGCATTTCGTATGTTACATGTAATTAAAAAAAATACTTATACTTTCCTATAACAAGTGTGTTCAGTTAGAAATATGAAATGCACAACAAATTCAAGTAATTATTTTAAGAAAAAACATCAAGAAGCACTAGCGAAGCTAATTTTGAGGCGCGTTTTGTAACGCACAAACATCAAATGTGGAGAAATACGATACAGAAGAAAAAATCGCAACATATCTCCATGTGCTATGATACTGATCTCGCGTTATCTTGCATCTACATTGGTGAACTGGTAAAACAGCGTGATCTCTTACCCAGGGGTTTCCTTCACGGTAGCTTGGACCATTAAGGCTACGACTATACTTGCAACAGCGAGCCGATGTAAAATAGCATTTGGGTCTACGCAAAAAAAAACTAAAAAGAGAACCCTACTAGTATTGATAAGCACGTAGGAAACTTACCAATGCACATAAGATATAAGTTTCTTGTAGCGGATGTGCATAACTCTTGGAGTAATAGAATTAGCTACGCATAAAGTACATGCTAGGATAGAAAGCAGGATCAAAGTAAACCCAGTTTTGGAAACGGTATCATAATCGATTCAAATATTAGGGTACCACATGTCAAAAGAACACTTCTAGAGTCTTTTTAATGCATAAATAGATAAAGGAAACCGCCAAACTCGAATGCAATTGCCTTTGTTAATCACACAAGTAAAATATCTATGCTATTTAAACTTGTATTATTACTTATAAATAAAGCGAACATACTCTTTCAGAAAGCAAAGATTGTAGATAACCGAGAGCATTTGCGGTGTTGTATCGAACAATAAAGACACATTGAGGTACTTTGACTTACACTGAATATACTAATAATATTCTATAAAATGTTAAACAAGTACTTGTTTTAATTGTATCGGAAAGAGTTTTATAGGAACAAATCGATTTATTAAATTATAAAGCGTGATCAGGTACATCTCTTATAAAGGTAGTTACACAAAAGTCAAAGCGGAAGCGTGGGATTAATTAAACAGAATCATAAATCGAATGAAAATATCTAGCAGGGTACAATTGAATGTAACAACAGACTCCCCTAACCTTTCGCCTTCAAAGGAACTAGAGGCACTGGTGGCTAGGTGTAGAGCGGATGGATCTCACCTCGTCATTGGTAGCGACGCAAATGTCCACTACACAGTCTGGGGTAGTACTGGGTAGTACTAGAGGTGTAGCAATTTTGAATAAAGGTAATACTCCAACCTTCGTAAATAGGCGTAGGATGAAAGTCATCGCTATAACTATAAGTTCGCCATACATAAGCAACTTAGTAAAAAACTGGAATGTGTCTGATGAGGAAAGCTGCTCAGGCCACAGATACATAAGATTTTCCTTTACCGGGCTCAACCAGATGAAGGAATTTTATCACGACCCAAGAAAAAGTGACTGGGGTAACTATAAGTTGGACCTGGATCAGTACCTTGCAAGCGAAGTTTTAACAGTGAAACGCTGTCTGGATATTGAAATGGCCGCAGGGAATATTAACAACGCGGTTACTTCAGCATATAACGAAACTACCCTCCGTTGGAGAAGAGACTACTAGGAAGATTCCGTGGTGGAACTCTAAGCTCAGACAACTGAGGGGACAGGTAAGAACTCTATTTAATAAAGCAAAAAATCAGATAATTGGGAGGTGTACAAGCGGGCTCTTACTGAGTATAACAAAACTCTAAAGAAGGCCAAGAGAGAATCATGGACGAGGTACTGCGAAGATATCAAAAAATATTCTGAATGTGTCAGACTTCAAAGAATTCTTTCGAAGGACATCCAAAGATCAATTGGCTCACTGTCCATGGGAGACAGTATTTTTACCAGGAATGGCAAAGAGACAATAGCTCTTTTGTTCCGAACTCACTTCCTTGGTTCGACGGAACTGGAACAATCACCTTTTGAGTGACAAGTCCAGGGGCCTAAGACCCCCGCAAGGAGGGAATCTCAGGAGGACTAGGCAGTAGCGAAGAAGGTGATTACCTTCCAAAAAATTAAATGGGCGATAAATACTTTCAAACCATATAAATCTCCAGGCACCGACGGGATTATCCCAACTATACTACAAAACGGATCAAGCCTTCTGCTGAGCTGGATATGCAGAGTTTTGAGGGTCAGCTTAGCATTCCAATATAATTCGCGCAGTTGGAGGTTATCTAGGGTAGCTTTTATTGCTAAACCTGGACGTACGGACCACTCACAAGCAAAATCTTACAGGTCCATCAGTCTTATGCTTTTTCTTCTTAAGACGATGAAAAAACTGCTTGACAGACATATCAGGGGGAGTGTTTTGGCAACTAGCCGATTACACCTGAACCAGTCTGTTTTTAGAGCAGGACTGTTAGCAGAGTCAGTTATTCATCACCTGGTCGATAAGACTCAAGATAAAACAAAGAGATCCTTTAATGTGACTTTTTGGACATCGAGGAAGGTTTACACCGCTAGGATATGTTGATGATTTGACTGTCATAGTGGAGGATAAATATAATAATATTATCAAGGACCTAATACAAAAAGCCCTGAAAATAGTAGAGAGGTGGGCAACAGGAGAAGTCCTTAGAGTCAACCCCCAAAAGTTCACTTTAGTACCTTTTACCTGGAGAAGGAAGATTGAGGGCATTACATCTCTCTTCCTTAACGGTAACGAAATCGGCCTGTCAGGCGAAGTGGTGTACTTGGGAGTCACTCTGTACTCCAAACTCACATGGAACCTGCAGATCCATAAGATCATACGCAAGGCGGAAAGTTCTTTATCAATAGTTAGACGCCTTGCGGCAAATCCTGGGGGCTAAGACCAAACATGGTACACTGGTTGTACACTAGGGTGGTCAGACCAGCAATAACATATACAGCCTTGGTATGTTGGCCCAAGGCTGAACAATCAAACACCAAAATAAAATTGAGCAGGATCCAGAAACTGGCGTGTCTAGGTAGTACAGGGGCGATGTGTTCCACGCCCACTGCTGCTATGGAGATTTTCCTTGGCCTTCCCCCACTACACTTGGTGATGGTGGGGGAGGCAAGGCTTGGACTATACGGACTTAAGAACCTTCAGTTTAGGATTACTGAAGGGATGGAGCATTCGAGATTGCTTGGGAGAAATTGGGGGCATCTGTTTCAGATACGTTCGGACCAAATGACTCCCTAGCATCCGCCAGATACACTCTTCAAGACTATTATCCAGAATGTGGAGTGGTACACGGATGGCTCTAAGGGCAAGACCGGGTTCGGATCTGGACTCTTTAGGGAGAGACCGGAGGTACATTTAAGTGTCCCCCCTAGTGGCAAACGCTACCGTTTTTTAAACGGAAATATACGCCATACTGCAAAGTGTGCGGGAAAGTATAGGAGGTGCTTTTATTAAAAGACATATTTATATTGTCTCTGACAGGGAGGCGGCACTTAATGCTCTAATAAGTAAGAAAACGTTATCAAGACTGGTATGTGAATGTATTGAGGCACTTAATGGACTGGCACAGCAGAACTCTGTTACATTACAGTAGGTGCCAAGCCATTAAGGACTGAAGGGAAAGAAAATTGCAGACGAACTTGCAAGACAGGGAGCGCAAGGGCCATTTATCGGTCCCGAACCCGACTTGGGAGTCACCAAACCTGCAATTCGTAACTATATTAGCGAATGGATGTGTAACCGACACCTAAGAGACTGGCAGAACAGACCAGGACTAACACATTGCAAGACGCTGGTAAAGCGGCCTAGCAAAAACAGAACCCAGGATTTGCTTTGCTTAAGTAGGGAACAGCTCAGAATCACTGTGGGGTTCTTGACAGGGCATTCTTCTGTCAAGGTTTACCTCCAGAGGATGCACAAATATAACGGAGACCTCGAATGCAGACTTTGCTTAGAGGAACCAAAGACTGCAATGCATTACTATGCAGATGCAAGGCGTTGAGTTGAACGAGACAGCGCCTATTCGGGCGATCAAAGTTGGATCCGAAGAAAGTAGACACCCTTTTATCAAGGGATCTGTACGCTAAAATTCGGGGTGCAGGTTTAGCAGACTGGGTATGATACTTAAAAAGGGTCAGCACAATAAGCCTTTTAGGCTGCAGTGCGGCGGAGCCGTTTGGCATTTGCACCCGCTAGAGGGAGTGGTTTTAATGGGTATGCCGCTAGGAGAGTTCCACACTTTGACAATAAAAGTTTTCACTCCACCGGGTTCGGATAACTCCCAGAAGAAAACTGACTCAATAGATGTTTTAATTTCTCCTTTTAATTCTCAAAGTATTTTTGGTGATTTTTCTAACTTAATCAGACAATGAGGCTTCGCGCTTTCTTTTGCCAATTGCTTACCTAACATTTTTCGTTTTTTACCGACTCCTCTAATTCGTAATTTATAATTTATATCTTCTTTTAACAAGTGAACAACCTTAAACGTTTCAGCCTTTATAAAAAATTTTATTATATTTTTACTATAAAAAACCAATTTTCAACACTTAACATTCAGTTTTTGTAGACACGCTATAATAAACTAAATATCCTTGTAGCACTAGAGAAATTTTTGTACGCATTAAAAAAAATTAAAATTTGGCACAAACTTGAACAAACGTCCTATAACCATAAATGGGTATAGATAACTATTCAGCTACTGAAAATAATTTATTCCTAAGAAGAATCTTTTAAGTATTGTACCTAAATTATTACTGTAGTCGCCCTAAACAATAAGCTACTAAAATGCACAAACTACAACAAATAAAACCGAAAAAATTCGCTCCGCATGCTGCGTGATATTTTCTTGATTTACTGTTGAAATAATTTTTCTTTATATGTTAAACAAATTTGTAAAACGTCTCAACGTTTAAAGCGTCAGTAAATCTGAATTATTTTATATTTCCATCTCGAGCTTCACATTGCGGTGTAAGTGAAACATTTTACTCAGTAAGGTGTAAAATTTTTTGTCGAACCTCACTTTCAAAGTGCTAACTTAGCATATTTTTTATATCTCAAACTCGAGATCCCACGTTAGGCACCATTGAAATATTGTTTCTTTCTCAAAAGAATGTTTTCGTGCGCATGCATTAAAAGATTTTGGGGTTAGCAAACGCCCTCTCTCATAAAGTCATAAACCCAATAAAGATGAAATTTTAATCCATAAGGGACTTTAAGGAGACTTCCAGACTAACTCTGAGCTCTAACTTCAGTGGCGATTGACGAGACTAACAGAGGGTTTGTTACGGATTGCCATTAACTCCCACTACACTTAACAAGTGTTAACTAAGAATACTGTCCAGAAAGTGTAGGAACTAAACAGTAATTGACTGATCTAACCACAAATGTTTAAGTTGTAATATTTTCGTTACAGAACCTGTAAGAACAATATATTAGTAGAAGGATGACGGGGGAATCAGAACCTCTTTTCCTCCAGCATCCTCATTTCCTCACTCATTCTAGATCAAATAGTTTTCTTCGACTAGCCGTTTCATCTTTCGAGATAAATATAGCTTGTTTGATATCAATTAATATTAAATTTTTTGCAGCTACCTGAATTTCTAAGAATTTTTTTAGATAGTATCACTCCTTAAAGCGGTATCCCAATTTTAATATTCTTTACCAGCGGTTTCTGACCGTCCTTATACATTTTTTAGCCATACGACACATCAAATTAGTCTAGAATTTTATGCAGAATCCGAATCTGCAAATAGATTTAAAATTCGACCACCTTTTACCGTTTTACACACATACTCTCTAGCGAACATATAAAAATCTTTTTTTGTTTTTTTTTTAAGGTTAACATATTCTGTTTGGTATCAATTAATATTAGATTTTTATGGGGAGTCCAAATCTATAAATAGATTTTAAATAGGACCACCCCTTACAAAGTTACACTTTCTAAAGGCCCCAAACCTCTAAATTTTTGCTCATCTATATTCAACTCCATCTTTAAAACCTTTTTTTCGCTACCCGAGACATATGCTTTAACCCACCATTTCCTGAAAATTTAAAACTGTTGGAATTTTAGAAATGAACTCTTTATAAGCCATAAGTGTTTGATATTTAAAACCATTTTCAAACAGTAATGTTCTGTTTTAGAATAATGTAAAAAATTCCAATGTAATGTGTTTTTAATATATAAATGGAAAGGTCGAGTTTAGTAACAAGAAGCACACTCTTTAATTAGAATATTCAAAAACAGGACTTTTAACATTTTAAACAGGGTAAACCTTTACACAATATTTTATCAATTTTCTGGTTTTACATTTAGTTATCGGTACTAAATAGGCACTTTGGAAAAATACAATTCGTATCTGAACTAATTTCATGTCGAAAAAAACCCAAACCTCTTATTTTTGCACCATCTATATTTACTCTATCTTTAAAATCTTTTTTTTTGCTAAAAAAATACTTAACTATATCCTTGTGTCTCCATGCGTAGGGCGCTGTACTATTAGGGATGACGTACCTTTTGTCATCCTCGCCCGACAAACTAATTTTATTGATTAACTGTGTATAAAGCGGGTGTGTAATAATTACAACTGGTAAACCTTGAAAGTCAACCATCATTTGCAGATTACAAAGACAACAAGATATTGGTTGTCCAGCGAACACCACGTAGAGGTAATACGTATACTTTGTCCACTAGAATAAAAGCAGGAAGGATTTGGAAGAAGGGAAAATGGAAAAAGAACTTAAAAATTATAGAATCTTAAAACTAATATATATATATATATATATATATATATAATAGATTTACAAAATCTATACAAATATAAACAACTATCTTAGATCTATATCTTTATGCCTCCAGGCATAGGTTAATACACATCCAGCTTTTGCCATAACGCTTGTCATCTTCGCTCGATAAACTAATTTTATTAATAAGCTGCGTGTACAAATCGTGTTTTTTACTCCGGATACATACACTGGTAAGTACTCCATACCACCTAAATAAAGAATTAAATGCTTGGTGACAGTTAACTTGCGCTTCCCTCGAGTACGCCCAGGCACATTCCTGTCCATGCGCATCCCTGCCTATGCGCACCCGTGCTCATGCGTACCCCTGGCCATGCGCACCCCTCTTTGTGTGACTGCTATTTTGTAGTGACGTCATAGCCTTTTATAAATAAAGAGTAACGTAATGCTATTCTAAAATTTTTATTCCGACATTACACATAACAGAATTTAAAAATATTTAATGCCAAGCATGGAGCCATTTAAACTTAATTTTAATACAAAGTTATACACAGAAAACAGTCCTTTCTTTATGTTTGTTTGGAGTGGTTTTAATTTTATCTAATTTTATTCGAAGCTTAAAATTTAAATCGACAACCAATAGTTTGATATTTAGAAACCGTCTAGGTTTCCGAATTGCAAAATGTACCAATGTTTGTCTCTATATATAAAGCCTTTGAATCCACTGACAACCAGATCCATTCCTTCGTATAATTCTTGCAGCTTGTGACAATCTTTTAATCGCGGCTCTCTCACTATATCCTGCATACGTATCTTGTTAGCTTGATCGACTTCTTTTTGTGGCTATTGGAGGGAATCCTTATTCTCTTACTCACTGTTGCATAGTATGGTCGTTATAAGTTGTAGGACTCTTGGTTTTAAATGATACGAAAGCAAATCTTTACTAGGCAAATTTACAATGTTTAGCGGAACCCCTTTGTGTGTGGTGTACGCCAAGGTTACAAAACCCACATTCTTTAGTTCGTCTTTGTTATCTGCCATTTTGATAAATACGTTTTTAGAATAACCTTTTAAAAAGTATACGGATTTAGTACTGCAAGGAAGCCTACATAACTAACAAATTCTTTCTTACTAACCACAAATGCATACAGCATGTAGAACCCGGATGTATCTAAGTCAGTTCATCGGCACAAAAAATGATCTTTTAATTCTTCCTCATTTTCTCTAAAAATAAAAAACATAAAAACAAAAATAATCTTTTATATGTTCGCTAGTGTATATATGTGTAAAACGGTAAGAGGTGATCAAATTTTAAATATATTTACAGATTCAGATTCTGCATAAAATTCTAGACTAACTTGATGTGTCGTATGGCTAAAAAATGTATAAGGACGGTCAGAAACCGTTGCTGGTAAAAAAATCTTAAAATTGGGATACCGCCTTAGAAAGTGATATTATCTAAAAAATTCCTAGAAATTCGGGTAGCTGAGTAATATTAATTGACACCAAACAAGATATATTTATCTTAAAAGAAACAAAAATAATCATTTATATGTTCGCTAGAGGGTATGTGTGTAAAACAGTAAGAGGTAGTCGGATTTTAAATCTGTTTGCAGATTCGGACTCTGCGTAAAATTCTAGACTAATTTGATGTCTCGCATGGCAAAAAAATTTATAAGGACGGTCAGAAGTCGCTGCTGGTAAAAATCCTTAAAATTGGGGTACCGCCTTACAGAGTGATGCTATCTAAAAAATTTCTAGAAATTCAGGTAGCTGAGAAAAATCTAATATCAACTGATACCAAACAAAGTATATTTATCTAAAAAGATGAAATGGCTAGTCGAAGAAGACTATTTGGTCCAGAATGAGCAAAGAAATGAGGATGCTGGATGAAAAGAGCTTCTGATTCACCTGTCATCCTTCTACTGATATTTATAGGCTTACGAACCTTAATTCTCAATATTAAGTAACAAAATATTTGTATAAAATGAAAGTAATACAAAGCGTCTCTGTACTAACTATGTATACTTGTACTCACACCAACATGGACGCTCTACTTATTATAAGGAAAACCACTTATCACTTTTAGTATAGGCTTTCTATCATTAACCATACGCTTTTGCTGGGAAGCTTAAGGACATGCGTTCGACATATTTTTAACATTGTTGCTTACTGAAATCAGACGACCAACGAAAATCACAATTCTATTACTTGTTTTAAATAATGAAAACTGCATTCTTTTGACAATATTTATACAAATGGTAAAATATGTAGGTTGTGGGAATTTCAGGGAAATGTGTAGGTTAGCTAAGAATAAGAAACAATGGTGGTACACGTCTAAATAGTTCTACGACTAAAGGCCTAATGATGAAGATTACGAGACCACTAATAATGGTAACGAAGTTAATGAAACGGCCCAGCAATTTCTTTTCAATAGGTGTAACATCGGAGAAAACGATTGTTACTATTTTCATATATATTCAACAGTCTTCAATCATTCTTTTATTTGGAAAAGATACTCAAAAATGACCCTTTTCATCATTTCAGGTTGTCAAATATTTACGCATACAAAAACGCGTATTTTCGTATAATCTACATTTGCCTCTACAAAACACGAATATAACATTTTTCAGATTGTTACTATATTAACCCTTTTTTATTTATGGAAATATTTGTAGCAAGCAGTTTAATATTTCTGACTTTAATATGAAAAATAAGGTATACCAGTTAGTTGAATGAATTAATTTAGGCAGTGCATATTAGCTTGAACCAATTCTTTTAGACAGTTAGATAGCCCAGAGATTGACAACAGATACATAAATGAAGATTGAACGTTTTGGATTACGATACACTTCTAAGATAAGGTCCACTATAGCACTGGAAAATTTTCACGTGCTTTATGAAAGTCAAAATTTTCTAACGTTAGCTTATATGGTCGGTGGGGAAATTTCTATACCTTTAACGGCGATACGGGTCAAGAGTGTTTTAATATTTAAAGTGCGTGTTAAGTTTTTTCTAAAGACATAATTGCCATCTATAATCTTCTACCTTATACGGTTCTATATTACCTGCACCGGTACTATATTATTTGCATACGATAGTTTTCCTTGGAGCTATATATTTGTGGCGAAACGCACATCAACCCATGTCATAACCTTATTATTTAAGCTCAGTTTTTACTCCTTATTTAAATCGTGCGTTACCATATTTAGCAGTTGAACAGCTAAAGAAACAAATTAAATTTTTAATAGTGTTCTAGATGCGCAATGTGGGGGTGTTCATAAACAACCACACACCTGCATTGTCTATCAGGAAACATGGTACAAGTCGTAGGAGGAATACAAATAATGCGGTGCCGTCCCGTATTTCTTACTCGTGTGTAATGCTTCTTTGCTTAGTCATTTCAATTTTTTTCGGAGACACCTATATCTATTGTTCTGTACGTTTTCTCGTACATGTCGCAATTTTACACACTCTTGAATGTTATGTGGGATGCGAATTAAACGATGCTGTCGCCTCAAGAAGCAATTGTAGCCTACTTATCAAAATGCCTATGATTTCTATGAATATTTAATGGTAACAGTTAGCTTCATTAGCACTTTGATGTAATAGTACAAAAGTTTCTAAAGTAATTAAAACGTTCGTTGCGTACTTCTAATTATTAAACATTTACTAAGATAAAAAGAAAACCGTATAGCTTCCAGTTATGACACTTTAAAGCAGTAGTTTTTAAACATTTTGTTCCTTGGATCATCTCGTTAAATATTTTTTTTTGATAGTTCATCGACCATAGAAAAGATGGAGCCAGGAAATGATCATAATCACTCA